>CM059496.1:53397353-54647353 GCA_030378355.1 Eleusine indica | reverse complement strand
TGCCACAGCAGTGGCGAATGATGTATACTCTGTTATGACATTCTGGTCGAAGCTTCCACCGTAACCTCATTGTTTGTTGACGTGCTTTGAAAAAAATTAAGATGATCTCTGCAAGATGTTACTGTGGCTGCAGTTGTTTATGTGCATACTTCTGTAGGTCCGGATGTCTGTTTTGCTCTCTGTGGAGAGCTATGAAAACACACATCAAAACTTCATACTTCAATGAATTTATTCTTTTTTCTTCGCGGACATTTCGACGAACACCTTCTGGAGAAGCAACGCTTGTCGCGATGCTCATCACCTAACAACGTTCAGAATGAACTGAGCGCTGAGGCGGCGTTGGTTGAGTGGTGCGCAGGGAAGCACGGCGGCAATGGCCTCCACCGCAAGCGAGGGACGCCACGAGGAAGAAGGTAGACAAGGAGCACGACCTCACCAGCGAGCGGCGGAGCGGGCGCCTGTCCCTGGCCGGAGTCTGCGCGGTGCTCCAACCGCGGCGTGGTCGGACTTGGGTTGAGCTGTGCTGACCACGCACCTGGGAGGCTGGGACCATTCGCGGAAGGGGAGCGGCGTCAGCGGTTGCGTCTGCCAGGGCCAGCCACCGTCGACCTTGCCGCCATGAATGGACTTGACTCCGTATCTTCCTCCATCTGTCCCCGCCCACCTTCGCAGCACAATTTCGATCCTGCTGCTGCTTTTATGCGCTGCGTGACAGCCTGACAGGGTCGTCGCGGACACTGGGAAGCAAGTGAGCATCGCAGGCAGGCGCCACGAGCGCAAGGGGAGCGGGACAGAGAGTTTCTTCCGTGGATGGATGGCTACGGCGGCAGCCTTACCGGTGGCGTGGAACGGCAGTCGTGTCCACCATGATGACTGCGCTCCGGAACAGGTTCGCTGTAGTGTTTGGACTGAATCGATTGGATTTTGAGTTTACGAAACAGAGGAGGGAATTATGCTGTAGAGTTTTCGATTGGATTTTAACGGGCATGTTTGGTTAACACCCTGACTTAGACAGATTTACTCAGGCAGCAACGCTGGCCGAAATCGGACGGCTGAGGTGCGTGCCTGAGTCAGGCGTGTTTCTTCGGCTATACAATTCTGGCTTGTGAGGGGAAGGAGGATGGATAAATGGAATTTTTAACCCACTTTCAAAGCCAGTCAACTAAAAGAGTGGCACAATAGCACAAAATTGCTGTCCCACTCCCAGTGACATGAGCAAATACTGCCCGAAGTTGTTATCAAAATCATTGATCAAATGTTGTCCTTACTTCTAGGACCGTAGCTTGGACTCCTTGGATACTTGACAGGCAGATAGCAACCAAAGTCGTGTTTCAAATGCAAATTGGCGTTAATTCAGTGAACAGATGACCACAGAGGGAGCAAGGATAATTTTGCAACTAAGAAACTGGAAGCCGTTGCCCAAGGTTTACCACCGCAATAGTAGTATGAAAGTGAAGGATCGAGAAGACGACCAGAGTGTGGGGAGGGGGGAGTGAATAGGAGCCAATAAAAATTCTTCACAGAAATATGGTCTATATCCCAATTACAATCCAAGTCAACCTCTAAATCGATCACCAAGATCACACACATCAACTTGTGATGTGCTAACTTTAGAAGTGACCAACAATAGCAGCGGAACACAGCGGAAATAAAGTAGAATTACAAAGACTCGAAACTGTCAAAGAAACGCACCAAAACAGATCAAGTCTGGATAACCATCGGCAGTGCCGATTACAGCCATCGGCAGTGCCGGTCACCCCCATCGGTAGTGCCGGTGCGGGGTTCTCAAAATTCTGGAAAGAAACGGTCGGAGCGCATCGGCAGAGCTGATCGTGGCTATCGGTAGTGCCGGTGCAGGGTTCAGACTCAGCTACCGGTAGTGCTGATCGTGGCATCGGCAGTGCAGATCAGAGTTCAGACCCATCGGCAATGCCGGTTTTGGTCATTGGCAGTGCCGATCGACCCCCGACAGAACAGAAAATTATCGCGTTTTTCCCATAAATCTCTCCAAAACTCAACCATATGATCTTCAAAACGTGCAATTTTTGGACCAGCCAATCCTCAACACATCACGATCCTAATCCTAGAAGATCCACTTAATTGGCTCAATAAATCATCACGAATTTCAGATCTTGTGCCAAGAACACCAAAAAGAGAAAACTTGAATAATCTTTCAAATCGAAGGTGTAAGAGCTCTTGATTCGGTCAAGAACCCATAAAGGATTGTTTTAGCTCATCATAGCACTAAGATCCCCAAGAAATTCGCCTCAAAAACTCACTCAAAAATGAGATCGAAAATTCCCACGAAAATAGAGAAAAAGAGAAATTAAGGATTTAGGGAGAGAGGAAGATCTTGAGCACGAAAATAATTCTCATATCATAGAAACATGTTTACAAGATCCATGAATACAAGGCTAGGAAGCCATCCTCTTTCTCCCACTATTTGGAAGAGAAAGAAATGTCTCTCACACACTCTCCTCTTCTCTATTATATGAAGACCTCTCCTAGCACTTTGAATGAAGTCCTAACAAGGCTAATGAGACGAGGCACCTCTCCCATCAGCCACACCTCTCCTTATATAGGCCTAGGGTCCAAGACAACTCTATCCTTAACCTATAACTCATTGCCACCTACCACCAGAGGCAAAACTATCCAACTCTTTTTTCCTTCTCTCGAACGCCATCGAACCCTTCACAACTTTGCTTCGCCTCGACGCAAGCTCCGCGATGGTGTCACGTGCACCACCAACCATCGCCACCGGTTTTGAGGTCCAAACTGGAAAACCACCTTACACGCTTCTCAAAGCACGACTTCATGCTCACTTCCACCGAAGCAAGACTTCACGATCTTGACGCGTGTCACCTCATCCCGTGATCCTCCTTACCGACAAGTCTCTCCCGCCTCCGGTCCATTGAAAGCCTCTACTTACACCGACGCTCAATCACTTTTAACTTGGTCAACCCCGCCGTCTTGATCACCATCCATGGTTTTGAGGCTCAACCGCGAAACCGTCTGTGCTTCTTGCCTCTCCACTTGTACGGTGTGGATCACCTTTGACTTCACTCGACCACCCGATCGTTTGGCCTCAAGTCTCCTACTTGTGTTCGATCCTCTCGCCGTTGACCGTCAAGTTGACTCCAGTGACATACACATCATGAGACAAACAAACACATTTTCCATCTCCTACAAACTCTCCAACATCCTCACCAACTCCAGTTAGTCAAAACCATGACATGCACAAACTCATGCAATCTCCAGATTCCCGTATTTCAACTCAAATACCAAACTCAATCAATGTCAATTACTCATCACATATTATAAACCATGACGCATATCCATATGGTTTCTCAGAAAGCGTGATAGCTACAGCCTACAGTTGCTTTGTTTTACACAAGGCTAAAGGCAGTCCCATTGCAAAAACAGACTCGGCTGTCCAGGATTACATCTTATTTTTTTTAGACAAGAGCCCCCTTACCAAGCCTTCATTAGAGGCTTTCCAGGATTACAGCTCCACCAGGATATATAGTGAAACCATCAGCCCTTGCGCTGATGTGGTTAGTGTGCCTTCCACACAAAATGGCCCTACCTGTACACAAAACACTGCATATCTAATCATTCCTTAGCGTTCCTCTATTCGATCGATCCTTTTGCCGGACAATCCTTTGCGGCAACTCCTCCTTTTGAACTTCGGAACTTGGAAGGTGCAACAAGGATCAAGCTTGAAATGCTGGTCGCACTTTGCACCAGAACCTCTCTTCTGGTTATACCCAGGGTAGTCTTCTTTCTGAAACCGAACTTTCTTAATCAGGATAAGTGAAGACTCCGAGGCTAGTTTCTCCAGATACCAGCTATCGTATGGGTGACTAATCTTGTGGGTGACATGGATTTCACCCTGGGGCTGAAGCAGATAGCTAGCGCTTCTGAAAAAGCCTCTGACTAGCTCCTTGTGTGCACTGAAGATCGGAGCAGCAGATTGTTACTATGTTAACTGAGAAACCATCCTGAGAAATTTAACAAGAAACAGAGAATCCAGAGATGGAAGACTGTTAAGTTTCAAATGGTTCTCGTGTTTGTTTAAATGAAACAGTAATAATCAAGTAAACATATATCTAACTACTTTTTATGGTGAGTTTCACACAAATGCTAAACTTACTGTCAGCTCTATCATTTTTGTATTGTATTCCTCTTGCATTTAAATTTAAAGGTCACCAAATGAGATCTTTTTTTTGTTTGGTTGTATCATAATATCTAAGCAAAATGTACACCTTGCTAATGGACCATGGAAACCATATGAGATGTCTGTAAGTTCTGCCTTAAAACAGGATCTCTGTAGGTTCTTATTGTAAGCAACAGCTCTAGTTCGGTTGCAAAAAGGAGTTAGCAGTCATCAAGCTTGATCCTTGTTTGAACCTTAATGAAAGACGAAGATTGTACAGAGCATACTTGATCACGAGCACCTTGGACTCGGGTCCTAAGAATCCTGCATGAGGAAAGTTAAAGACGATACGATCAAAGCGTTTGTTCTTCAAGTCTGCGTGAAATTTCATTGTCTCGCATCAACAGCATGCAAAATTGTAACTCCTATTATCTTCAGGTCCGTTACATTGGACTCTGCTTTGCTGTAGTTGAACCTGAGAGTCTCTGTAAATGAGGATTTCCCAAAATCAATGCACAGGAAATAAAGTACGTCAAAAAAATATTACAGAATCACACAAACTATACTATTCATATGAGCTTATTAGGTAAGCGTGACAGCTCGATGCATACAGCAAATAGAGAGTACAGAGATTATTGAAAGATAGAAATAGATATAGTGCTTTTATCCACTCTGAATGTTAATATTCTCCCTCTGGTTCTAACAGAAATTACATATAATTTCAGAGTATGGTGCAAAAGTGTGTTAATACAAGTGATGATACAAAAATATTCTTAAGACACACTATTTACTCAACCAATTTACAATACTCGAGCTCCAAAAATGTAAAATGCTATCTTGATGAACTGTTTGGGAAGTTAATCTTTTTCATGTTCTGGAAAGGAAACTAATGTAAGAGAAAACGGTGAGAGCTCTTGCTGTAAGAAGAGTTGGGGAAGAGAGAGGAAGTGCACCATCTAACATCCCCAAGAAGTTGCCTACAGTAGCTGCACACCACCATGAAAGTATTGTACTGATGATATAGTAGTAATTTAATTACCTCTTAATAGTTGACATTTTTCCTTCAAAAGAAGTTATGTCAATGTTTAAGATACTCGTTTCACATAAAGTAGTACATCGAATGCTTCTCCAAAGTATATATAAAAACAAACAAGTACCACATAATCCCCGTGGTGCCATTGCTTGTTTGACGTATACAAAGGCGCCAAGGAAGAGAAGGCAGAAGTGTCCAAGGAAGACAAGGCAGCAGAGCAATGAACGAACCGTATGTACCAAGAGATGTCGCAACCAGGTTTGCACCCGAGCCAAACGCGGTGGCCAGCGCCAGCGAGAAGGAGAAGTCGCCGTCGCCGACGATCAATATGCTATGCTCAGAGGAGTAATGTTTCAACCACTTCACCACACCATCCTTTCCAGCTCGCGCCTTCTCCATTCCAGCAACCTCCAATGGCCCTGCTGGGCGCTGGCAGCCGCCGATCACTGCCACGGCAAGCCCTATCAGCTCCGGCGAGGCTAGCCTCTGTGTCGTACGTGCTCGTCTGCGTTGCAGTCGAGGCTAAGCTGTGGACTGAAGTGAGGTTTGTGTGTGCGATTGTAACTTCAGTTCAGAGCGGCGTCTCCTGTCTGGACTGCGGTCTGAGGGCCTGTGACTGTGAGGTACTTATTGTTTTCATTTTTCATTTTATTTTTTTCTCCCCAATAATTCATATTTTATTCATGCCTTCTTCTGTACCATCTCTTGTGTAAACTGCTCTAATTCTAACAGTCATCGCACGGCAAACGGCTAATGCTGTTATACGGTCGTTCATGCAAACTTTACCCTTCTTGTCCTTTGTTCCTTCGTGTTCTTCGATTGTGATGTTGTGTTCCAGTTTTCGAACATATGTCACAAGCGACCCCAACCGAAGTTTTTTCAAGTGTTCAAGACCAATTCATGAAAATACCAAACCCCCAATGCTTTTTATGCAAAAGAATGTGACGGTATGAGCATGATGCGTAAACCTGGTTGCTCCTCCTAGAAAAAGTATATCGTTCTAAAGCAAATTTGAATACTTTTTTAAAAAATATCTTGACTCATTTTTGCATACGAATTATGTTTGACAAAGGATGTGAAAACACACATACTTTTCATTTTGCGCCAACAGTACTAGCCGAAACTTTCCTTCCCATTTTTAGGATATTTCTGTTCTACTAGTTGCTTATCCGCAGGACGGGTAGTAATTCAAGTAAACAGTGTTCACGTACACACTGTCTGTTCATTTGTACAGTTGTACTCGACACATCTTGTCACTTATGCTTACACAGTTGTGCTCTCGTCAATCGCCGGATGAGTTGTCAAGTTGACCGGAGTGTACAACACAAGCCCGACCTGAAATGCTGGCATCGCTCAACAGTCAACACCGGTCATAGTTATCAGTTAATCCGTGGGCAGCCCCATAGCAAAAAACAGACTCGACTGTCCAGGGTTACATTTCTACGAAGCTAGTTACATCAGCATTTTTGTGCCGATGCATCACTATTGGTCACAAAGCTAGTTGCATCAGCATTGAAACACGACTTTGTTGCTATCCAAGGAGTCCAAGCTACGGTCCTAGAAGTAAGGACAACATTTGATCAATGATTTTGATAACAACTTATGATAACAGTCACGGGCAGGTTCATCTGGCATTGGATTCTCGTCGTGTGTCGGTGGTCCAATGCAACAAGGGCATTCATCCAAGCCTATGTCCATCCAGGTATTGCACGTTCATATCATTTGATACTGGGATGGCAACATCTTCATGGTATTCTTTTATTTCCTCAGAATCAAAGTACCTTACAGTGTTAGACTTATCAGAGTCGCCTATTGAGACTATTCCCTTCTCAATTGGGGAGCTATTCAACCTTAGATATTTGTGCCTAGACGACACAAAAGTGAAGGAACTCCCTAACCTGCCAGGACCATCCAGCAGCACGCCACAGTGGCGACTTTTAGGCCCATCTGGTTATGTCTTCATCTAGCCCAGGTTGCGAAAAACACGGTTTGGATTTGTTGGTTTGACCTGATTTTTTTTTAAATGTGGCAGGAGCGCTGCCATTCTTTAAAAGAGGAAGAATAACATCGTAGCTGTACAAAGGTTCAAAACAGCACAAACGCTGTGAAGCGGGATTAGAACAAAATACAGAGGACACTAGAAATAGAGGCTGAAGACAGCCTCCCAGACAGCTACTCTACTGCTCTGTGCCCAAGGCGTGTGCTCTTCTATATTACCTAATGCTGTCGATGACTAGCTTTGCCACTTGCATGAATGATCTTTCTTCTTGTTGAAAGATTCTGCGATTCCTTTCCTTCCATATTTGCCACCAAAAGAAGAATAGCGTGCCTACATTTAGTTTTTTCTCCTTTGTTGTGCCATGGCCACACATCAATTGCAGGCAAGGTTTGACTCCCTGACAAGGTAATTGTTGTAGTGCGGGGTTCAGCTGAAGGCTCACTGCAACTCTGTTCCAAACAGCCCCCGTAAAATTGCATTTAGAGAGTAAGTGTTGTGTTGTCTCCAGCACACAATAGCAGAGAGAGCAGTTTGGTTCATGAGGCCAGTTTCTTTTTGCCAAGTTATCAGCCGTCAGAACCTTTTCATGAAGTGCTAGCCACCCAAAGAATCTACATTTGGGTTCAGTCTTTGCTTGCCAAAGTGCTGCTGAAGGTATGTTGGAGGTAGCTCCAATGAACTATTTGTCGTAGGCTGATGAAGCACTATAGGATCCATTCCTGGTCCATGTCCAGATGATTTTATCCCATTCGTGTGCCAAGGAAACATCCCTAAGCATGGTGAACAGCATGACAAACTCCTCCATCAGTTCGTCAGACGCCAAACTCTTGAGGTTCTTGATCCAGTTGAAGTGTTGTAGCTCTTTGGCTACAGTTCTGTACTTAAATCTAGCTTGCACATATAGATTGGGCGCTAGATCTTTGGGAGCAGCTCCATTGATCCATTTGGCTTCCCAGAACGGAGTATCCATGCCATTGCCGATTTGGATATGAGTGGATGCGAAGAACAACTGCCTGTCAATCATATCATTGTGCCTTATGAGTGTCTTCCAAGGCCGATCACATTCATCCCAATTATGCCAAAGCCATCTCAGGCGTAATGCTCTTCCAAACTTTTCTAGGTCTTTAATCCCGAGACCTCCCCATTTCTTGGGTCTGATGCAGACTTGCCATTTAACCGGGCAGTGGCCACCTCGCACTTTTTCAGGATCGTCTCCCCGCCACATGAAGCTCCTTCTAAATTTGTCAATTTGCTTAATAGCCCACTTTGGTAGTTTGTAAACTATGAGGAAATAAGTTGGCATGGCTGGGAGCACAGTTTTGACGAGTATTTCTCTACCTGGATAAGTGAGGAGCCCGCGTTTCCAACCTGGTAGTCGATTGCCAATTTTCTGAACCACTGGTTGTATGGCCGCCTTTGGTAATTTTTTGACATGAATTGGCAGTCCTAGATAGGAGCAGGGGAACCTAGAAATATGCTCATGTTGAGAGAGCACTGCGGTCAAGTCAATTTGCTGGCATACTATTGGATAAATTTCAGTTTTCTGCATATTGGTGGTCAGACCCGAAACATCTGCAAATATCTCCAGTAAGAATTTGGTAACTTGCATCTCATCATTTGTCGGTGTGATAAATAAAGCGGCGTCATCGGCATACAAAGACATTCTGAAATTGGCGCAGTTCTTGTTGATCACCCTGAGCAGCCCTATCTGTTGTGCAAACTGAAATAAACGGTGCAGGGGTTCCATTGCTAGAAGGAAAAGCATGGGGGACAGTAGGTCACCCTGCCTTACTCCCCGACAATGAAGAATTCTTTTTCCGGGGTCGCCATTAAGTAGAAAGTTGGAGGATATTGTGCACCATAGCGCTGATATCCAGTTTCTCCATCTCTGTCCAAAGCCTAAGAAGGCCATGATATCCAGTAGATATGCCCAGTTGACTATATCGAAGGCCTTCAAAATATCAAGTTTGATGAACAGTGAGGGGGTCTTCTTCTTGTGCAGTTGCTTTATCACTCCTTGAACAAACATGAAATTATCATGTATACACCTCTTCTTGATAAAAGCATTTTGGTTGACCGAGACTAGATGCTTTAGCTCAGGGGGGCTAGCCTGTTGGCAAGGATCTTAGAAACCAGCTTTGCAAACATGTGTATTAGGCTAATTGGCCTGTAATCCGTGATTCTTTTTGCCTCGGCTTTCTTGGGTAGAAGTACAACATGCGCTTGGTTTAGGAGTTGTAGCCCCTGTTGATTCATGTTATAGAACTGTTCTAGTGCTTCCATAAAGTCAGCCTTTATGATGCCCTAGCAGGAAGTCAGGAACAACCCAATAAACCCATCTGGCCTAGGAGCTTTTTCTTTTGGATATTTATTGATAATCTGATGCACTTCCTCCTCCTGAAATGGGTGATCAAGATGTGTAAGATTTCGGGTCTGCCAGCCCAGCTCTGCAAAATTTATGCAGTGTTTTCTCGGCATGTGAGTTCCCAAGTGCTACTGGTAATGCTCATATATGATATTATGCTTCTCATGTTTCCTTGTATGTACCCCATTGTTTGTGTGTAAGGAGTAAATAAAGTTCTTTTTCCTTCTGTTATTTGCCATAATCTGAAAATACTTCGTATTGGCATCATCTTTTCTGACCCAAACCAGTCTAGATTTCTGTCATGATCTAGCTTTCTGTATTGCTGCTAGACCCAAGATCCTATGCTTTAGATGCTTTCTTAGCTCCCTTTCCTGTGGCGTGAGGTTTTTGTCTTCTTGCGCTTTGTCAAGCTGCATAATTACTTCTCTGCAAATTTGCAAGGCAATCTTTCCATGTGGTATTAGCGAAGTTGACCACTTTTTTAGAACCTTAGCAGTCCTACTGAATTTTATATGCAGCCGCATCATTGGGTTTGTGCCCTGCTGCACTGGTCGTGCCCAAGCCTGGGTGACACAATCCAGAAAACCAGACATATCAGGCCAGTAGGACTCAAATCTAAAGATTGGTGGCCTATGTTCCTGGACCATTGGTTGCACCATCAAGGGACAGTGATCTGATGCCGACCAAGAGAGTGGGATTATTGTAGGCATGGCATACAGGTCCTCCCAATGCGGAGTATAGAATACACGATTAATTCTAGTCATTATTGGTGCCTCCTGTTGATTGGGCCATGTGAAGCATCGACCTTGCAATGGATCTCTTTCACCTCCATGTGGTTCAGTGGTCTTCGGAATCGGTTCATCATCCGTCGATCCAAACGCCCATTGTTTTTATCCTGGTCCAAGTAAATCAGGTTAAAGTCCCCCAGCACCACCCATGCCGGCTTAGCACTCTGTTTTAGGTCACGAAGTTCACTCAAAAACAGTTGTTTATCCATGTCAAGATGAGGTCCATATACCCCGGTAAGGGTCTAAGTTTCTGCACATCAATTGTCAGCAACTGTGACTGAAATGGTGTTCACTATCATGTGCAAATCACTGAACTGAGTATGACTGTCTCGAGAGGCTAGCAGAATGCCTCCCCTAGTGCCATCCGTGGGTAGTAAACAGTAGCATCCAACAAATTCATGACCCAAAGTATTTTTGATGATGGAGTCATTTACCTGGGCAAGTTTTGTTTCTTGTAGACATTCAACCATTGGTTTGTGGAGCTGTACAATCTGCTTGACGTCTTCCTGCCTTGCAGTATTGTTTAGGCCTCTAAAGTTCCAGCTCATCAAAGAGTAATTTAAGATTGTATCAGCCATGAATCTCCTTGCGGGCAACCAGTATAGTACATTGGTAAATAGATGAACCCACAACATGGGTACCAGAGACAACATCTGTGCAAGCCAAAACCCAAGATCAGTGAAAAGGAAAACAAATTACAAGTAGGCATGCTCTCTCTAGGCGACGACCAGGAGGGCCAAAAGAAAAGCTTTGAAGCTGTAAGACACATAGGTAACAAGGAGCAACTAGGCTGCTAATAGGTTAGACACTGCAGGCTTGAGCTTCCTGAGCTGCCATAACAGTTGTCTTCCTGCTCTTTTTGGCGTTCCTTCCTGCATCTCCATTCTTCGCCCTCACTTTCTTGTACTTCTTCCTTATTCAGCCACTGTAGAAAGTTGCTTGATTGCTTGCATTGTCGTTTCATCCAGAGGTTTTTTGTAGTGATCCATGTACTCCTTGAGTGTGACCTTATCCAGGTTTTGATTCTCCTTAATGATGCCCCATTTTCTGGCTAACACCTCCTAGGCCAGCTTAATCATGCCTTTTTTCTCCTGTAGCTTCTTCTTGAGCCATGGGCTAGATCTGGTGGTTGTCTTCTCCTCATCAGTGGTCTTCATCTTAGTACTTGGTGTAGGGAGCTTGAACTGAGGTAGCTTGGTGGTGACCCTCTTCTTTAGCTGCTGTAATAGCATTGGTTCAACTACAGATGCCTCAAAAGATGATTCTTCAGTATTTATGGTTTGTTGTTGGTTAATTGCGGAGGCATCCTTTGCACCCTGTTCCTGCTCCGTAATGTTTGGGGTATTGGTTTGTGGCCCCAACTGATCCGCTAGGATCATGATACCCAACTCTACTGTGGATTCACATTCCATGTGAGCTATCTGTAGAGGATGCCGCTTTGCAACTGGCTTCATAGTGGCTTGGATGTTGCTGCTTGCATCCTACATCAGAGGTGCTTTGGATGTATCGATGATTATGAGTGACCACTATGCCTCTCCTACCTTGAGCTCCTCCTTGAGGTACTGTCCCTTTGTAGGCATTGAAACACAACCATCTGCTCTGTCTCAGTGAGGTCCTGCAACTGCATGTTGATTGTGTCAGTACCCTCAAAAGACATTACGTATTCTTCATGCTCTGATAGCATCCCATTTGCTACCGGCATTGAGCAGACAGTGTGTGTGTGTGTGTGGCATGGTCTTTTCCATTTGCACCTTCCACAGTTCCCCAACGGGCCTTGTTTCTTCTGGCAGGTCATTGAACCTAGATGGTGGAGAGGAGAGGTCCCTGACCGCCAAGCTCCTATGATGAGAAGATTCTCCCTGGTACCACCTGCTGCCATGATCTTTGGCTAGGGCCCTTTCTCTGTCTTCCACGGCTGTCCCTAGCAAGAATGTCCCTGGTTCTAGGCCTTTGGTGCCCTCTGTCACCATCTTCCACATCACGAGGGTAGTATCTTGGCTCTTTATGACAGAAAGTAGACTGCGAGAGCTGAAATTTCTCATTAATATCCCCATCCGGACGACCCTGATCCCAAACAAACTCCCTTAGTTGAACGCAACCTACTGCCTCAAGCTCGACGTGGGGGTAGTGGTAGAATCGAAGGTCCTCTACCAAGTCCAAGTGGACCAGTACCTGGAACACATGGCCTCTCTTCATGCTTCTTGGGCGTGTGAACTGGATGTGCACATCCCGCTCCGGGATGTTGATGCGGTCTGAGAGAGTAAGATATACCAGCTGCGGTATAGCCGAGGGATTCATGCAAAAAGCCTAGCACACATACATCTGTTGGTCCTCTCTTCTATGAGTCGAGTCCTCCACATGGTGCACCACACATTGGTCACAAAGTACCTTGTTAGCTATCTCAGGGAACCATGCAAACTGAAGGATACCTTCAATGCTAAGCTTGACGTGGAAGGGAATGTTAACCCTTTTACCAAACATGTCGACATCCCATGAATGGAAATGCAACTCTATAGGGCCCTCTTTGATTCTTCCCCTAGAAAACACCCGGTCTCTATCTCTACTCTATGAGAAAATGGCAATGAAAGGATGTGTGAAGGATCGATGAACATGAAACTCATGCTTATGAATATCGAAGTGGTGGTATATTAGATCCATAACCTCCTCCTCCGACGCCACTCCCAAAGGGCCTTCTTCAGTGATGAGAAGGGCATGATTTGTCAACATCTCTCTCCTGTCAATCATGTCTTCTGTAGCCCAGATAGTCTTCTCCACCACTCTCGGGCGAGAGCGTGGATTGCCCGGGTAATCCACTACACGGTCGCGAGGAGACAGTCTGAACTCCACCGGTCGTTCCTTGGCCCTCTCCCGGGCAACATTGAACCTCGATCCAGCCGAGACACTCCTCATCGAAAGCCTTCTCTCTATCGGTTTTGGTTGGGTGTGGTTGGAGGTCTCAGCGGAGGCTAGGATTTGTGGGCTCGAAGTAGAGCGAGGTTGAGTAGAATGATGTATGGTTGGGACGGTCTTAGCGGTGGTGGTGTGTGGGAGCCTTCCAGCGGAAGCTTTAGTAAGGCATCTAGTGGAGATATGACCCCAACCCCAACATTTCCAACATCGCGAAGGATCTCTGCAAAAAGATTTTGTATGATCTCTGGCCAAGCAATTGAAGCAGCGTCCAACAGTTTTCTGTTTGAAAAAATGCAACCTAGAGTTGGAGGTAGGTCGCTGAACTTGAATGCTTCTATCTTTACCTTTTCTCCACCAATATTTTCCTTTTACTTGCTGCTATGGGTGTTGAAAAGACTCTTATTATGTTATATGCTCCTGGCTGGCACTCCTCATGGGTCGGCCCAACAAAACAGCTGGCGGGTCTCGAACGTTGTAGAATGCGCACTCCGGTGATGCCGCAAAGATGACCCGCCACCGGCGAGCGCCTGCTGCAGGGACCGGTCGGCGGCCCTTCAGATGCAGACAAACCCCGGGCGCCCTGCCCAGAGAGGCACTCACCACCTCTACATAGGAACGAAACTTATTATTATCTTCATGAGCTGCCATCAGCTCCTTGCCTTCCTTGCTTTTGCACCGCTTGTCTTGCACCTGAGGGGACTGGAGATCACCTCCCCCGGGCTGGAGAGCAGCCAACCCGCCTGCAACACGCCATCCGTCCGGGAATGACAACTTGGATACCTCTGCATCTGATTGCGCCTGGACCTGATGATGCTTTTCTCCATGAGCGGAGCTCTGCTTTTTGCCAAGGCTGCCAGCCGGTGGCTGCAGCAGGGAGCTAGGGCCACCGGGAAGGGTTTGATCGGTGGATTTTTGGTGGATTTGGTTAGGAATCTGGATCGCTGAGGATTGGAGGCAGCGGCGTCCGCGTCGCCCTCTCTAGGTGGCCGTTGGGACATGTTGGGAACTATAATTTACCCCTGTACCTTGGTTTGACCTGATGAAACTGTTGCCCAGTCTCCCCGTCTCCGATTGATCCGATTTCCTTAATTTGGGAGCTGTAGAAGTGGAGATAGTGAATGGATGGTGTACTTTCACTGTGATTTCTCCTGTGGTGACTTCAAATTGGATGGCGACTTGTTTGGGGACTCTTTTTCTCTCTGGTTGACAACTTGACATCTTCAACAACTGCTGGATTTTCTTCAACAGGAAGCGGCTTTTCTCCACTAGTACATCCAGGTTGTCCGTCGTCATATCTCACAGGCTTTTTCATAGCCTGCACTTGATGTCAGCTCCCGTCCAGCTAAAACTTCAAAAGTAGACTACCTCATCTATTTGGAAAAAAGAAGTGATGTAGCCAGTGTGACTGGTGTAGTGATGTTCTCAGTTTGACATTGTTCTTGTGTATGACTCAGCTTTGACTGCCATTTGTGCTGTGTTGTGACACTGAAATTCCCAGCCCTCTCTTTCTTTCCTTTGATTGACTTGATTACTGGTTTTCAGTAAAAACTAGAAACTTCTGTTGTGTACAAATTGCTTACTGACTGGCTACGGTTTCATTGGTTTAGATGCATCGCTAGATTTATTTTTTTAAAAGTAAGGCAGGAGCACTGTCATTCATTAAGTTAGAGAGCAGAATTACATCCTAATTAGTACACACTCTAAACTTAACCACAGGTTGGGTAATAAAACATAAAGAAACAACTCACAAGTACCATTGAACACAAATAAAAGGCCAAACAAACTGAAACTTGCGAACCTCTCTTATTGCTTCCTAGCAAGGTGCATTTTGACAACTACTAGAGCCACTTGTTGATCACTTTGGTGATAAAGATCCGACCAGAATGCTATACACCCTTAGGCAGAGATGTGTATTGGAGCTGCAACACATGGTCTTTATAAGGACTGCATGCACTCTACTGGGTTGTCTCTTTTTTCTTCAACTTTTTGTTTGATGCTTGTGTTAGTACTGCCTTCATGAGCATAGCTACCTCGGTTTGGTTTCTGATAGTTTATATTCTACTAGCAGTTGTAGCCTTCATGCTTGGCTTCTTGCAAGCATGTAGGAATCACCGAACAGTCCAATCTCCCAACTGTTGGACCTCCTTGATAAAGATCCATTTTTTTGTTAACATATCTCGAATCACTTTAATGACTGGTTTCTCAGACATGACCACTGGATGAACCATAATTGCTTTCTTCTCTAATGATGTATGCTGTCGAGTAGAGGGAGAGAAAGAAGGTACCACTGATTGCTTCAAGTTGCTCAAAGCTTTCATTAGCTCATGCCCAACCCTTTGTTCCTCTTCACTTCTGATTATTAAAGGAGTTCGTATTGCTTTAATAGGAACATGGTGGTAGACATACGGTGATGGTGTAGTAGTTGGCGATGGTATGGAGGCACTCCCGGTGTTCGCCTCCACCGGCACCTCCAATTGGCTCTTTGGCCAATTGCGCACACCGTATAGTGTGTTGTGTATTGCCACTATCTTCAATTGCTGCTTCGTCAACCATTGGGTCCCATGACTGTACCTGAATGGGCTCCAACGGCTCTCTGCGAAGTTGCAGCTCCAGCCTTGAATGCTTCAAGCCCTTGTTGTCGGTCTGTTTCTGCTCTGGAGCTCGAATCCCAAGGTTCATCGTGCTTGTTTGACGGATGTAAAACAAAACTTCAGACATGCAGGCATTGCTTCCTCTCAGATGACTCAACTGAGGCAGCACGGTGTCGCCCGATGACTGCGAGACCGAGGATTTTTTGGGCATGGTCAATGGATGAATGGGGCACCTGCTAGCAACAGAGTTGCCGTGAGTCTGGCCGGCAGGAGGTTTTCGAGGGCGCTTGCAATCTCGTAGATGGTGCCGAAGTCCATGACAGTTAAAGGAGCATGTAGGGAGACGGCAGGTAGCTACTCTGTGGGTGGAAGAGAGACAGTGGAAGCACTTGCCTGCCACGACGGCGAGGTATCTTAGGGAGGGCGGCTTGGCTGGCAATGCCAGCACATCTGGGCGAGTCCGATCTCGCTGCGGACCAACAACTTGCCAGCCATCACCGACATCCACTATGGTCGCTGCAGCCGACAACAACACCAGCACTTGCACGCAGAGCTTCTTGTTCCGTCGACATCCCTGGCGTTGGCTCTGCTTGGGGTCAGCAGCGACTTTTGCAACTGCCGTCTTCACTTTGCCCAGCAGAGCCTCGCGGTACGAGCGTGGGAGGCGTGCAGTGTCTTCAGAGGAGCTCCAGCTCTTGGACCGGCCTCGCGAAGCCTTGCCGGGGAAGAAAGGCTGAGCCGTCCTAGAGAGGCGAGATGACTGGGGGACTGCTCCTTGATGGCGGTCCCTTGCGGTGTGCCAAGGTAGACCTCCTGGTCCAGTCGGCACGGACGTCGGCGAGCCTGCTGGAGCTGGCTCCCTGGCGAGGAGAAGTCCCCATTCTGACACGACGAGGTTTGAGCTCTCAGGTTGCCCATTGAGACGGGGATTTTAGCTGCAATCTTTGGCATGGGAGCTCGGGGCAGCTTGGGGATGCTGGATCTGCTGCTTGGGGATTGTTGCGGCGTCTCTGTGCCCATCGTGAATGCCCATCTGTGTAACGGGTCCACGTGGAGCGCATCTGTCGATTCCACGGCGTAAGCGTTGGATCCGTTGCTCCACCGTCTAACACCAACGCAAACGGCGTCGTGACCTGCCACCAAGGTTAACATAACCTGGGTTAACCGGCTGGTTAACCAGAAAACTAGTCCAGGCCGGTTACCCAGGCCAGCCGGTTAACCCCGGTTTGGTTTTAATTTTTTTTTGAAATTTGAAAAATTTTGTGTCTAATATTTCTATAAAAAACTAGACGATTTGTAAGGACATTTGGTGAAAAATTTGAATCAAACCGAGATGTTTTGACAAAGAAAAAAAATAAAAAAAATAAAAAGAAACAAAAAAACACAACCTTATCCCTTCCCTCCCTAATCCCGTGACCATTCTTTCCCCGGCGCACCCGTCAGCGCTCTCCCAGACTCCCAGTCCATCGATCCGGCGTTGGCGCGCGAAGGAGGCTGAGCGGCGGGTGGGCGGAGGCACAGCGACCTCGGTTAGCCTCTTCCCCGACGCGGTTAACCGTTGGAGCCAGCCGGTTAACCGACAGGACTCTCAGTTAACTGACACAACGGCTGGAGGCCTCACACGTGCGGTTAACCGCCCGGTTGGGTCGGTTAACCGACCTGGCCTTCCGGCCAGCCGCGGGCAGAGGTAATTTTTTTTTTCAACTCATTAGCTAATAGATGTAGATCTCCATGGAAGTAATTTAGATAGGAAACATAGGTAGTAAGTAAATATGTATAACAACATGGAAGTAATAGATGTAGACCTTAGCCTTTGAAACATAGGTAATTTAGATAGAAAAAAAAGATAGTAAGTAAATATGTAGCATCTCATGATTTATTTTATTGTATATGTTATTGTTGAGATGAAGCACCTCTATGGAAGTAATAAATTTTGTATATTATTTCACTCATGCTACCCAGGATCAGGACCATGATCTTCCACATTTTCAAAGGACGACCATGCCTGAGGGGGAAACTAGAACGTGTAAGCAACATCATCTAGTAATTCACTCTTCTCCTTATGCAAGTGAGTCCTCAATCAGTGCAGGTAGCTCTTCTCTCTATACCTATGGTTACGACCAATACATTGCTCCGCCGCCGGACACCCAAACTCATCTACAATGGGTTTATGAGTGGCAGGATACTGATTTCTTTAACTTGTTGCTCAATGAATGACGAACAACTGCGACATGGACTGGACAAACTTAAAATGAGTACAAGGCGGCATTGTTGGCTACTCGTGGCATTGCGCTCATATCAACCGAAGAGTATCAGTCGGTATGGTACTCATGATCACGGGTGTGAGTATAATTATTTAGATGTTTTATATAATTATTTGTAGAAAACCATGTGTCAGACAACTATATTTCGATGTTTTGTATTGAATAATATAGTTGTGCTATGTTATGTGAACTCAATGTATTCTGTATTGATGCATAATATTATGTTTAATATTTAAAAAATATCATGTTAATTTTTCCCCTATTTTTTGGATCAATTTTCTATTTTTTTAAAACCAAGTTGGCAGCTCTTATGACCGTGCGTCACCCAAATCGAATTTTGTCCAGCTAACCGGCCGGTTACACCCCGGCCCAGTCGGTTTTGTCGACCTTGCATGCCACTCATACAAAGTTATTTTCCTGTACGTCTCTCTCTCGTTCAACGCTTCATTAAAAAAAAAAAAGGAAATCTGCTCGCCTCTAAATCCTAGCTGCACTCTCTATCCATGGGGATAAGCATCGATTTGGGAGATCTGCTGGGAGCTCAACAACGATGTTGGCGGGTAGCTCGAGCTCTGCAGTGGGGAGCTCGATACCGGTGACCAGGTGTTCATCCGTCTGTGCTTTAACAGGCTCCACTCCCAACAGTGTTCTCTGTCCATAGACATGAGCCTCGATCTGAGGGGTCTGTGGGGAGCTCAGCAACTTAGAGCTCGATTCTGAAGGGGAGCGTGACGTTAGAGTGGAGCACTCGATGCCAGGAGTTCCTGGTGCGTGCTTCAACAAGCACAGCTCACCAATCTGGGTTCGATTCGGGCAGACTCTGTTCGATTTTGGTGTCAAGATTTGGATTCCACCATGGAGAAGCATCGATTTATTCAGTATACTAGCAACAAAAGGGAGTTTGTCGGACTGTAGATGAAATTGAAGCTTGCGACAAGCCAGTTTGTTCTGGTATGTGTTCTTGCGCTTTCCCTTCAGTAAGAAGTATTCTTTATTCTAAGTGCATATCGTTTCTCATAATAAAATTTGAGTGTGCTAGTAAACTATAATCATAAAATAAAAACTGCAACCTTAAGCCATCAGGGAAGCATGCAACAAAAGCATTACGTATACTGAAATAGTAGAATAATATTTAGATCTCGATATAAATCACTGGCAAGAAAAATACTAAAATCAAAATACAGGACTCACATTTCAGTGTGCATAAAGAAAGTTCAATATCCGTAAAATAATACAGACTTCAGTTGGGAAACGAATTGTAGAGATTCTCATTGGTTGATTGAATTGCATTTCCTTGCTGTGTATCTTTTTCATGTTGAGGGACCCCAAACCAGGAACCAAAAGACGAGGATACTGTTGCATTTCCATGTGTAACGACTTATAGGCATTATAAAAATCGTAAGCCTCATCTTCAGTAGAGAACCTCATGCCAATCTTTGGTGTGTTGTCTTCATTAGAATTTGTCACCTGGGTGAATTCATGATTTGTATGATGCTTAATATATAAAAAATGACTAAGCAGTATATTACACTATGAATGACTATGGATTAAAACTTACAGATTCTAACTTTGTTGTTCCTGTTGAACCAACAGGAAGATCGTTCATCACGCACTCATTTACCAAGGAATTAGCGGCAATAGTAGGTTGGGTGACAATGCTTGGTATCTGGAGGACTGGCATGGTCATACTCATGCCCATGCAGTTGGCCTCATGATCAGCTCTGGGGAGATTTGGCGGCAGGCGATCAGCCCCGGCCAGATTTGGCGGCTAGGACGTCATTATCGTTGAAGAAGAAACTAATGCCGATGTGTTTGGATCTTTTTTACCCTCTAAGAAATGAAGTTATCTAGTGATTGGCGCCTTTCTTTATGTGATTGCCGCCAATTTTTTTTTTGGCGCCACTGTTTCTCTCCATAACTCTTAATCATGTAATTACGGTTAATATTTATGTGAGGTCACAAATATAAAAGAGATTTGGACGGAAGATTATCTGGTCAAGGCTCCATTTTCTCCAGGCGTTTAGGTGGCGGTGGAAAATAAGAGTGGGTCCGGTCTCTTTTGTGTGGAAACAACGGATGTCCTCCACGTGTGCGCGATACACGGATGGGCATTCTCGGTGGACACAGAGAAGCCGCAGCCCTTGGGGATGGGATTTTGAGGATTTTTTGGGAGGATTTTGGGGAGGAAGGAGGCAGATGCGGGGACGCCATGGCCGTCGCCCTTGTCTGGAGGTAACCATTGGGCACCCATTGCATGGCCTTTGTTTCCCTGAGGCGCTATGCATTGCTAGATTTAGCAAAGAATGAATGGTTGCCTTAAAACATGATAAATTGCTGAAAGTCCAATTGGAGTTTGCTAAGAACATCGTGTGCTACTGATCACAAGGTCCGTCAGGACTCTTTCACCGCCGAGGAAAAGCGTTTCTTCTCAGATGCTTCGATACGTAGGATGGGGAATTGGGGAGGTAGTCTAGCCGCTGCCGAGGCAGCAGCAGGTCACATTGCCTCCGACGCCGTCGTCGCTGGCCACCCTATCCATGCCGCGCAAGCTGCGAGCGCGTTCCTGATGTCCATGGCCATCTGCGTTGCGCCTTTCCGGTGTATTTATAGAGGGCAAGCACGGGACGCGTGGGGGCGGTGGCAGCGCAGCCTCAGTGCCTCACCAGCAACCATGTCGCTGGTCAGAGATATTTTGCAGAGAATCCCCTGGTCGTCATCCAAATATTTATAAAACGACCCTTAATTTAGATCATGATTAATAGTTGTGATCTAAATATTTACCAAAATATTTCTGACTTCATCTGTATATTTGCAAGATGCAATTTACCTCTCCGATATGACGGCTGCCCCCACCTTCTACACTGACAGGAGATATCTCTCCTATCCCTAAAAAATTTTTAGAGATAGGAGAGGTAAATTGTATTTCACAAATAATTTGAGCTCCTCCAACAGCGCCCATCGCCTTTTACTAAATTTTTTAGGAGATATCTCAAATACCTCCTCTCCTCTCTCAAAGAAAGAAAAGTACAACCTCTCTCCTATCTTTTTTTTCACCATCCTGCGCTGGACTCCTCTGGTTCCTGCGCTCGTTCTGGTTCCCATGCTCCAGTCGAGCTCGCACGTCACCACACCACGACCGAGCTTGCACGCCGCCGCACCACAGCCGAGCTCGTGCGTCTTGGCTGCGTCCACCCTCCTACTTGTTCCCCGCCCTTGTGCTCGACACCATGGATTGCACGGTGTCATCGGCGAGCAGAGCTTTGCCCCAAATCAACCATTTAAATGATAAATATGGTGATTAAATATAAAACTAATTACATAGTTAAATACTAATTTGCGAGACAAATCTATTAAGCTTAATCAAGTCATTATCAGAAGATGTTTACTGTAGCATCACATTACTTAATCATGATCTAATTAGATTTAATAGATTGGTCTTATCATTAGTGGGTGTGTTATGAAATGGGTTTTTTATTAATCTATATTTAGTGCTTTTAATTAGTATATAAATATTCGATGAGACATATCTAAAAATTAGTGGGCAAGAAACGAACACACATGAAAGATGGAGGAGCAAAATAGAGAAAGATGGCTTTACAATTATTATTATTATTTTTGGGAGGAAAGGTTATACAATTAAGTAGTGCAATACAAACTAAACTACAATAGCCAGAACCAGTGACTCACAATGTTTCCATCCTTCAATTCTCTGGTGGTATCCTCCTTTTGTTTATACAGTTGCGGGATCAATTTGATGATATTATCTAGCTGAAGCTCTCCTAGAGTATTGTTCCCAAATTGCTAGGTGCTAAGCAAGCAGCAGGAGGGTTCCTAGTGACTAATAATGGTCATAAAAGAGGATAGCTTCATAAGAGCGACATATACCCAGAAATGAGGAACGAGATCGTCTGACGTATACTCCTCAACGTCAGATCGCTGTTAGCCCAACAACCGCCGTCCAATTCGCATCAAACGTCCCCGCTCGTTTCTGTGCATTCACTGCTTTGTTTCGACCCGGCCCAATCTCAACACGTCCAGCCCAACAATATTGGATGCATTCCTTCTTTCTCAACTCCGACGATGGCGGCAGCTTTTGTCTGGCCACCGCCTGTTTCTAGCACAGCAGACGGCGATCGATACGCTGCACCACCCCGGCAGGTTCCAATCCTTCATTTTTTGCTTGCAGTTTTTTTACACAGCATTGATTTAGAAACCGTCAAAAACCGCTCGGTTTTTATGGTTTTCGACCAAACCGGTCTGGTCCGGTTTGAACGGACGACTAGTTTTCGGTATAATATAATTTAAAATTTTAAAGATTTAAATTTTTTTGAAATCACGAAAACCAAGAAAACCAAGTGGTAAACTGGAGAAACTGAGCGATAAACCAGAAAAACCGAGCGATTTGTTTTCAAACTAAAAAAACCTATAAAAAACAAAGAAAACCGAGCGATAAACCAAAAAAACCAACCGGATTCCTTTCAAATCATATTCAAATTCGTATTCTGTCATTTAAACGGTTTATTGTCCGGTTTTTTCAGTTTTCATGATTTTTGTCAAACCAATTGATTCCGGTTTCCGTGATATGAACGGTTTTTTAATCCTTGCACAACAACATATCCCGGTACATCCCAAATGAGCAAAAGACAATTACAGTAAGCAAAGATTGCGGGCGTACAAGTCTAGCTGCAAGCATGCTGGCGCCGTGGAGGTGCAGACGGAGCCAGCTGTCAGGCGGCTCCTCGAGCGTTCATTTAGGATGAGTTCCGTGATCGGAGTTGAGAGATATAGAGGCATGGAGCCATGAAGGCGTCCAAGACTGTTGGGCTGGAAGCTGGACTGGTCCGCGTCGAAACAAAGGAAAAGAACGCACGGAAGCAAGAGGGCGTTGGATGCGAATTGGACGATGCTTATCGGTTACGATCTCGGTCCCAGAAATGACGGTATTTTTCAACGTGCTAAATGGTGAATTCCTTCAGTGCCATTAAAAATTTACTCAGTTCCCTTTATGCCATAAAAAAAGTGAAGTTCCCTCTGTGCCATTCATTAGAATTTTCATGCCCTGTGTAATACTGTCACCAATCAACGCTAATTCTTACTGTTTTCCTATATTCGCTGGCTCAAAAAAAAATATTTTTCTTACTTTAAAATTTATGAAACTTTTTAAATACACAGAATAACACATGAAGAACATTTTTTTGTTGTTAGAAAATATTTTTGTTTGATAATAGTTTTTAATTTAAAATTGATGAAACTAGCAAAGCGTTAAGGTTTCTTAAATTATTAGCGCCGGCGCTTAACATTTACCAACTTTATCTGGCTGAAAAAAAAGTATTTCTCTATCAGTATATGCTAAAAAATATTTGTTTATCACATTTACCTGTTTTCTCTGGATGAAAACAATGATCATAACAAGAACTGTTTGTCTTGTGTTTCATCAGTATATGCTAAAAAAAGTATTTGTTTTTAGTCAGAGAAAATAAGTAAATGTTAAGCATTGATGCTAATAATTCTAGAAACCTTAACACTTTGATAGGTTCATCAATTTCAAATTTAAAGATGTGATTGAATAAAAATATTTTTCAACAATAAAAATTGTTCTTCATGTGTTACTCTATGTATTTTAAAAATTTCATAAATTTTGGAGCAAGAAAAATATTTTTTTTGGAGCCAGTGGTGTTGAGTGGCAATGGCACACAAGGCATACAAATTTTAATGGATGACATAGAGGACACTTTAACACTTTTCATGTCACAAAGGGAACGGATAAATTTTCAATGGCACTGAGGAAATTCGCTCTTTCAATTAAGGAACTCAAGTATGATAGCTCACCATTATATATAAAGTAATAATGCAGTCAACCATTATAAACTGAAGCCTCAAAATCAATTCAGATGGAAAAGATCATCTCAAGTGTGGCCCCAATCGTGACTACCTTTGAAAGTGATCCGGTAACTGAAGCCTCAAAATAAATAAATAAATAATAAATCTATCTATCTATCTATATATATATATATATATATATATATATATATATATATATATATATATATATATATATATATATATATATATATATATATATATATATCCCAAAATAAAAACAATGAAGGAGTCAGCTTAAACAAGAGAACTAATATTTTCAACACAAAATCAGTGAATACGGATATGTTTCATATTTCTGGTCAGCAACTTAGTAAAATAATAAGTAATGTTATAAACTATAACAACAATCTCTAGGAAATATGTACGGGAAATTTGATGGTCATAAAAATACAGATATACAAATATTTTAATCTTCTCTAGAGATTTATATTTCTGTATAGGAAAAGTATTTGTGAATCCAAAAATTAAAAATATTTGTAAACCTATGATAATTTAACATATTTATTTGATTGATCTGAAAAAAACAGACAATAATCTTAGGTAGCATATCAACATCTACGCTGACGGCTGACATCGATTAATCAGTTAGAAAATCCTAGAAACACCTTTCACGCACTAAACTAGAAGCAGCTGAAGACCTGTATCGGTCTTATAATTCAAACCACACAAAGTACCTGACCGTAGACTTGCTAAACAACATATTCAAATTGGTATGGTTCCATCTTCAGTAGCAACATTACTAGCCGCGCAAATGCGCAGGCACCTTACTAGTTCAAATGGAAAAGATCATCTCAACTGTGGCCCCAATCGTGACTACCTTAGAAAGTGATCCGGTATCATAATTTGTGTCTTGTACTATCACTTTCCTTGGTTCCTTGAATATATTTTAGAAAAGTTTTCCTTGCCCCAACCTAATGTCGTGGACCAAGGGATACACTTGTTTTCCACATTGTGCATGTAATTACATAGCTTTTACACTCCACTGTGTGCATGTAATTACTTAGCTCTTACACTGACCAGGTATGATGATGTAGTGGACGCGTTTGTAGGCTGCAAGTCACCGTCGCGTTCCACAATAGAATAAAAACTGAGAGACGTTGGTGATATTTATTTGTAATATTAAGAACACAAGATATTGACATGACGAACAAATCACTTTCTAGGGGTCAACGAGTCGAGTCAGTTGGAGCTTTATTTTTTGATTACTTTGAATAAGGTATCTCTCTCGCGTTTAAGTTTCAGAAGAAAAGGTCAATTATATTGGACTACTTGTTTTACGGGTTAGATGGATAAATTAGGAGTCATATTGAGTCTATTAGATATAAGCCACATGACTTCAATTGTAATCAGTTCCTATAATTTCACCCTTTTTTTTTAGTGGAACAGGAGTGGAGTTCCCCTGTAATTTCACCAATTACCAAACAGTAGCTATACAATAGCAGGGGTCCATAACAGAATAGAAACTGAGAGACATTAGTGATATATATTTATAATATTAAGAACACAAGGCATTGACATGGCCAAAAAATCATTTTCTAGGGGTCAACGAGTCAAGTCAACTGGAGCTTTACTTTTACTTTTAGATTACTTTGAATAAGGTATCTCTCTCGCCTTTAAGTTTCAGAAGAAAAAATCAATTATATTGGAGTACTTGTTTTACGGGTTAGATGGCTGATAAATTAGGAGTCATATTGGGTCTATTAGATATAAGCCACATGACTTCAATTGTAATCAATTCCTATAATTTCACCTTTTTTTCTTGTGGAACAGGAGTGGAGTTCCCCTGTAATTTCACCAATTGCCAAACAGTAGCTATACAATGGCAGGGGTCCATCTGTATATATGAAGCCTTGTAGCTAGGACTGCCACAACTCTCATCAAGTCTATACTCCCCTACTCACTACACAGACTGGTGCTGCTTTAGTTCTGTCTTCGTCTGCTTTGCCTGTCTGCACACTTGGAAGTTGGAACCTCGATCTTGCTTTATTCAAAAGGATACATTTTCCACATCTACTTGGGGATAAAGTTCGCTCAAATGTGTAAATTCCATTACTCTATCCTCCTTCCAATTGTTTTATTCTTAGTACTGCCTCAGAGCAACCTCAGAGCAACGTTCTTACCAATTTAAACAACAATAATAGTAGAGCTGTATGTGAAATATTAAATCAACAGTCAAAACAAAAAGGAACCTGGAAACTGAAATTGGTATGCGGTTGCAAGGAAACAAATTACTACTCTTTCTCGCTTAGTCGGCACAATATGGAAAACATTAACTAACTATGTTTGACAACAGGGCTACCCACACATTTATTATTTGATTTCTCCTTTCTGTCTTATTGTTCCTCCATCTTTTGTTTTCAGCAAGCACTACTACAAGAATTACTCATGGATTTCAATATTTTTCAGCAACCTGACATTTATCTCAAATAGTTTTAGCAGATCCGACTTCAATAAAATAGTCTCCTCTAACAACTATTTTGTTTACCCTAAAAAATAACTTTATTTTGTGCATTAGTTAATCTTTTCATAGTTGGTAAAAGAAGTCTGCATTCCTTTTGTAGATGTGATGTGAAAGGATGGTCTACGTGCTTAATATTATGTGAGAACTATTTATATTGCAAACATATTTCTCAGACATATTGAAGTCAAACTACTAAGAGAAATGGTAGAAGTTGCAGTTCTTTTTGTCATAAAGAAGATAGGAATAGCTGTGGCTGTTGAGACACTAAAGTTAGCTAAACCTTTGCTGGGAAAGAACTCTGAAATGCAAATGGCGCTTCCAGCTAACATGAAACTGATAAAAGATGAGCTCGAGCTTATTAATGCATTTCTTAAGGAAATTGACATAAAGGGTTGCAATGGTGATGTCATAGAAACATGGATAAGGCAAGTTCGAAGGGTAGCATATGATATGGAAGACATCGTGGATCAGTTTATGTATGTTGTTGGTGAACAGCAACAGAAAAATCCATTGACTTGTGTGAAGAAACTTTTCAAAAAACAACCATCTTTATTTTCACTTGATGAAATCGCCAGTAAAGCTGATATAATAAATAAAGAGCTTATGGAACTTTCAAAAAGAATATGCCGTTGGACCCAACCAATATCTGGTGTGAATTATGATCCTGCAACAACCTATGACTGCGAACATCAACTATACCGGTCTAGACTTGATCATTCAATTACTGACGATGAACTTGTAGGAATTGAAAAAAATAGAGAAATCTTGATTCATTGTTTGCATATGGAAGACTGTTCTCTTCGAATCATTGCCGTTTGGGGTATGGGTGGCCTCGGGAAAAGTACCCTTGCGAATAATGTCTACAAAAATGAAGCACTAATGTCCACCTTTAGTTGCCATGCATGGGTTTCGGTATCTCAGTCATATACTATTAATGACATTTGGAGAAACTTACTGAAAGAAATCCATGGAAATGAAAATAGAACATTCGATGCTGTAAGCAAGGACAGTGCAGAACTAACCGTGGAACTGAAAAAAATTGTGGATAAAAAGAGGTACTTGATCATATTGGATGACGTCTGGACGGCTGAAGTTCTTAGTACAATTCGAGAGGTTCTTGTTGATAATGGTCTGGGAAGTAGAGTAATAATCACGACAAGAATTGAGGAAGTAGCTTCTGTAGCCGAGGAAGGTTGTAGGATAAAGTTAGAGCCTCTAAATAAACATGATGCTTGGCTTCTATTTTGCAGAAAGGCATTTCCAAAATCTAAAAATCATGTGTGCCCCATAGAACTACATCAGTGTGGGAAAGATATAGTGGAGAAATGTGATGGTTTACCACTAGCTCTTGTGGCAATAGGGAGTTTATTATCACTCAAAACAAGGAATATTAAAGGATGGAGGTTTTTCTACAATCAACTTATTGTTGAGTTACACAATAACGAGAACCTAAACCAAGTAGAAAAAATTCTAAATCTAAGCTATAAGCATCTACCAAACCATTTGAAGAATTGCTTCTTATATTGTGCTATGTTCCCGGAAGACTATCTCATTCACAGAAAAAGATTGATTAGATTATGGATCACCGAAGGTTTTATTGAACAAAATGGAGGATGCAGTTTAGAAGATGTTGCAGAATTTTATTTGGAAGAACTCGTTCGGAGAAGCATGCTTCAGGTTGTAGCAAGAAACAGTTTTGATAGAATTCAGTGTCTTCGTATGCATGATCTTGTCCGTGAATTGGCCATTTTTCAATCTAAGAAAGAGAGTTTCTGTGCAATTTATGATGATACTCATGGAGTGCTGCAGGTGGGATTAGCTCCTCGACGTATATCAGTTCTCCAATGCAACAATGGTATTCAATCCAGCATAGATGCATCCAGGCTTCGCACCTTCATAGCATTCAACACCTGCATGGCATCATTTTCATGGCACTCTTTTATTCCCTCAGAGTCTAAGTACCTTGCAGTATTAGACTTGTCAGGCTTGCCTATTGAGACGATTCCTAGTTCAGTTGGGGAGCTATTCAACCTTAGGTGTTTGTGCCTTGACGACACAAATGTGAAGGAACTACCAAAATTTATTACAAAACTTCACAATTTACAAACCTTGAGTCTTAAACGTACAAAATCACTGAAACTTCCTCAAGGATTTTCAAAATTAAAGAAACTACGCCATCTACATATCTGGAAACTGTTGGATGCAACATATAGAAGTCTCAATAATTGGGATTCTATGGAGCCATTTGATGGCATATGGAATTTGAAAGAATTGCAATCTTTGCACGAAATTCGAGCAACTAAAGCCTTTATTGAAAAACTAGGAAATTTATCCCAGTTGAAGTCTCTTAGCATTTCTCGTGTAAGGAGTAGCCATTGTACACAATTGTGCAACTCTTTGTCAAAGATGCAACATCTTACAAGATTACACATAAGATCAAGCAACAAGGATGAGTTGCTTGTGCTGGATAAATTGTCTTTGCAAAATCCTCTCGAAAAGCTTGATTTGATCGGTCGACTTTCTGAAGGAACTTTGAGGTGTCCATTTTTCTCTACTCATGGAATTCAACTTTTGCAAATGGAGCTATCATGGTGTCATCTAATACAGAGTCCACTAGTATGGCTTTCTGGATTGTCAAATTTAACAGAACTACGTCTTACAAGGGCCTACACTGGACAACAGCTAAACTTCCATGGAAAGTGGTTTTCAAAATTGAAGAAAATTGTCTTGTGGGATTTATCGCAAGTCAACAAAATATGTATACATGAGGGAGCTTTGGTCAGCCTCGAGTATATTCACATTTATGGTCTCAATGAATTGAGGGACCTCCCTATTGGTATTGAATTTCTCAACTCTGTCAAAGAGGCATACTTTACTAGGATGCATTCTGATTTTGTAAGGAACCTCAAAATGGGAAAGCTAAATCATATTCCAAAGGTCTACTGGTCAACACAAGGCAAGTAAAATCACCATTGAAATATTCCTGCAATGTATATATCTGATATTATGGTTTATTTGTTTCAAGCAATTTCCTTTTAGTAAAGTGGAGCTTGCTCACCTGCAATGCAAGTATTCCAAGTGCTTGTAGAATGACGAATCATAATTCATAAATTAGGAAATGTCACCATAGAACATTTTGATTTGAGTTCTTAGATTATGTTCATTTCCACTTAATCTTGCACTCTCTACTTCAAGTGCAGGGGTGTCCACATTTGGAACAGAACCCGCTAACCTGCCAGAGCAATGCAGCGCCGACCCACAATGGCGTATTTTAGGCGGGTCTGGTTGGGTCTTCATCTAACCCCGGTTTCAAAACGACCTTCAGGTGTGAGGCATGGCTTGAAACAATAAAACAATTAATTCCCTACTGCTTCAGTCTGTTAATTCCAGATTGGCTGAAGTGGATATGATGAATGCATGAAGTTTCACTGATTTGCTTCTTTGTCAAGTTAAGGCTTCATCAAACTTTTCAATCTTCAAGTGACTACAGTTATGGCAAATCTGGGGACTGCTTTGGCGCATGGAAACTTCAATGGTTGCCGGATTTGCTATTGTACTCCTTGTACAAGAAGCAGATTATTCTCAATCGATATCTCAGCTTGTCCATCGTCAGAAATGAGACTCCTTCATTGGACTAACCTTTTTCGCTTCACTTGATTCCGCTGTTTCAAATCAATACATTTCTACCGATCTAGGGAAAGGGTAAATAAACAACAAGTCCAGACAATGAAAAGTCAGTGCTGCTACTGCTAACATGTAGTCCTATGTTTTGTTATTACAACGTCTTCAGTTTCACATTGTTGTTGTGCATCTCAATTCCGGCTCTTTATGCCAGTATGCCACGTTGTAAAGATGGAATCCCATGCCTTTGCATTCAATTATACTTTTAAGACTATTTGTTGTCTTTCAATAAAAACTGGAATTCTATTGTAAACAAGAAAAAAATGGAAATTTTTGTTGTCGCGCTACATTGGTTTCGTATGATGGTGTTCAGTTACTGTTCATATGATTATGTGAGGGAAAAACGATGCATTTCATAATATTGATAAACTATAGTTGTTTTATGTATGTGGAAGCTTTGTTTGTAGAATATTAACAGTTTGGTTCTTATTTGGCAAATGTTTATCTTTACTATGATCGTGTTTGGTCTACATAGCATCATCTAGAACAAGAACGGAAGGAGTGCAAAAGAGCATGTATGGTCACACAAGTATTTCTTTTTAAGAAGTCTTTGGCAAATACCATCTTCATTAATAAGCTTGAACAACCACTTGCTCAGTAGATATTGGTTTGGATGTCTAAATTTTTAATTCCCAACCCTTCAAATTCTTTAGGCTTATAAAGAATGCACCACTTAGTGAGTCTTTTTTATTATTATTATGTTCATCACATTATCAAAAGAATCTAGAGCGGTGATAATCAAGCTTCAACAGTGAAAATAGCTGACGGTTTTGTCCTAGGGACGGTGAGCATCTTAGACGCCCCGACACAAGAGGTGCGGAACACAGAGATTTTTCGTGCGTGCTGCGGCGGCAGGCTCACCGGCAGCGGGGAATAGCATCCATGGTCGTGGTTTCAGCTGTTGGATTAAATCAAAATAATCAATTTACGTTGCTGTAAAGTTTTCTTAGCAGTGTGCTGGAATTGTGGCATGTGAGTGGAAGAAGGATAGATAAAAGAAGGGGGAATTTTTCTATAAAATAATCCAAAAATGGAGACTTCAAAAGCTTTACTCCCTCGATCTTGTGAGATGAACCTAAAATGAGTGGCACAAGGTTGCTCTGTCCGGTGACATTAGCAAATACTGTCCGAAGTGCTCATCAAAATAATTGACCAAATGGGTTTCATACTCGTAGGATCTTAGGTCGTAGCTTCGAATCCATGGATAGTTGAGGGTTGACAGCCAGATCGCAACGAAGTTATCTTTTTCAAACATAAATTGGCGTTAATTCAGTGGACAAATGACTACATAAGCGTGCGCAGGAAAAGGGAGCAACGATGATTGCAAGTGGAAACTGGGAACCGTTTCACAATGTTTACGTCCGTATTAGGCCAGTATTAGTGGAGTTTTTCATAAGTATTAAATAGTATGTTATATATGTATTTTTTACTGACATGACATGATAGTTATGAAAGGAGAGAAAGTTTTCTTACATCTCATGTGAGAGACCTTTCATTAGGATGAAAGAATGTTGGCTTACTTAACTAAAAATATGTTTTATAAAGAGTGCAATAAGAAGGTGTATTGCAAAAACACTAAAACAGACTCCGCTATCCAGGATTACATCTTTACAGAGAAGTAGCGAATCAGCAGCGCTTAAGCTGATATGGCCACTGGCCAGCGTTTCCCACACAAAATGGCCCTACATGTACACACAAAGCACAAAATTAACAAGAAACAGAGGACCCTGAACTGACAGTTAATTTTCAAAAGGTTCGAATGTCTTTTTAAATGAGGTACATAATAATTAAGAAAAAGTTTATCTTTGGTCCCAGCAGCTAAACTACTCTATAGCGGGCGAGTTTCATACAAAAGCACTGTCAGTTTAATCATTTCCTATGTATGGAAAAACTTCTACGACGGTAATTTTTGCGGGAGATGAGTGACCACACATACTCTTTTGTACTTCTATTGCATTATAAAATTTAAAAGTTACCATATAAGTTTTTTTTTTGGGCTGTATCATGATATATGAGAAAAACGTACACTTGGCTATAACATTGTTGTTTTGCTCTCCTCGAAGCCTCTCGCGTCTGCTACAGTAGCCCGCCGCCAGCCCGTACGGTGAGCTCGCAGCGCGGCGCCTCGCCCCTCCCGGCACGATCGGCTCTTTTCTTCCGCCCTGCCTTACTCCTCCACCCTGTCCAAGTCACGTCCCGAGGTTCGCCGTGTGCAAGCCGCAATAATTCAAAAACCGAGATGCCCTCCATGGCTGCTCCGCCGTTCATCGCCGGCCCCTCCGGTGAGCCTCCGCCTTTTGCTGCCAGCCTCCCCGTCGGAATCGGCGCTCCCCCTCTCCCAGATTCGGCGACGGTCCTCGCCGCCACCCCCTTCCTCCCCTGTTCCGACGTCCGGCGCCGCTTCCCTCCTCTCCCTCCCTCTTCCACTCCGTCAGACGGCAGCGGTGGATCCGGATCCCGGCTCCCCTCGAGTGCGGCGTCGGAGGCGGCCTTCCCTCGGGCTACGGCGGTGGGCTCCCTCCCCTCGAGCGCGGCGTCGGAGGCGGCCTCCCCTCGGGCTGCGGCATCGGAGGTGGGCTCCCTTGAGCGCGGCTTCGGAGACTCCCTCCCCTCGCGCGGCGGTAGCGGGACTCCTCGCCCTTTCTCTCAAGCGAGGGGAGCGTCGGAGGCGACCTCCCCTCGCGTGGTGGCAACGGGATCCTCCACTCCCCCCCAGCACGGTGGTGGCGGGCTCCTCCACTCCCCCGAGCGAGGCGGTGACCGGATCCGACCATGAGGACTTCGACGGTGGCTCCTCTCACCCACACCCCTCTCTTGAAATTTCTTTTCTCCTTCCCCCAAACAAATCTTTACCCCCTCTAATCACAATATCAACCCTGGTGTTCGTGCAGGTGGTGTATTGACGCAAGGGAGTCTCAGGTCCGACGAGGTTTGCGGCGCTCTGATGGCAGGGCTCGCGATGGAGTGGCCGAGTCGTCATCTCCACCTCCGGCAAGCGTGGATCTGTGGGTCGTCTTCGTCAAAGTAGTTGAGCCAGGGTTAAGCAAGCCCTCCATGGCTGCCGACGTTGTGATGGTCGTATTTGGTCGCATGGTCGCTTGTGTTGGTCGCTTGTCGTGGTCGTGTGGTCATGGTGGTGGTGGTGGTCGTCGTCGCGGTCGGTGATGGCGGGGCTCACGATGGAGTGGCCGAGTCGTCATCTCCACCTCCGGCAAGTATGGATCTGTGGGTCGTCTTCGTCAAAGTAGTTGAGCCAGGATCAAGCAAGCCCTGCATAGCTGCCGACGTTGTGATGGTCGCTTGTGTTGGTCGCTTGTCATGGTCGTGTGATCGTGGTCGTGATCGTGAATGTATTATTGAACTTTGGATCTTCTCTTCTTAATGCGAAACGTGCTTACAGTTGCCTATGGACTATGGAACCATATGAGATCTCTTTAAGTTCTTATTGCAAGCAACAGCTCTAGTTTGGGGGACAAAAAAAAAGTTTAGCATTCACCAACTGTGGCTACAATGTAAACTAAAGCGGTAAAACACTTTCAATTTCACTTTTCAATGTTTACTTAACTGACTGTAGACTTAAGTTACTACAACAGATAATCATGCAACCAATCGAAATTTTAAGAACAGTAACTTTCTTAGCCAAGGATTTGATCAAACATGAATTACAGACAAACATGACAAGGTAGTACAGAGCATACCTGATCACATGCGCTTCATTCTCGCGTCCTAGGAAGCCAGCATGAGGAAAATTAAAGATAATACGATCAAACCGTTTATTCTTGAGGTCACCGTGCCAGTTCATGGTTTTGGCGCAGGCGTCAACGCCATGCAATACTATAGCACCCAGTCGCTCCAGCTCCATCACGTTTGACTCTGCTTCGCTGTACTTGACCCTCAGAGCCCCTGTAAATGAGGATTGTCCACACTCAATGCACATGGAATGGAAAAGTACGCCTAAACATTGTTATGAACCATACTCTTCTTATTAGCTTAGATAAGCATGCAATCAGCTCGACACGTACAGCAAATAGAAAGTTCGAAAGTATTAAAAGGTAGAAAATAGATATAATGCTTTCATCAACTATGAATGTTAATGTTCTGGCTGGTTCTACTGAAATTACTTAGCTTACGATAAAAGGTAAGTGAGATCACAACGCACACGCACACGCGCGCGCACACACACGGGCATTTTTTTTTTCTTTTTACACACACACACAGACATTTTTTTTTCATGTTATGGAAAGGAAGCTAACGTAAAAACAGAGGGAAAAAAAAACAGAGGAAACAGTTAGAGCTCTTTGCATCTTGCTGTAAGAGAAAAGAGTTGGGGAAGAAACAATTGTCAAGTAGTTGACGGTAGCTCCTTTGTCTTCCAACTCTCAACAAACCAACTTAGTTGTGAAGAAACCATGTCAACCAGTTAGAGGAACAATTGACAGTGCTTCCCTCACCTCTCCACTCTCATCAAGCCAGTTCATCTCTGAGAGATTCTATTGTGGAGCGTTCCGTGGACACTCGAAGTTTGAGTCACCATTTGAGACCGAAAATTAAATCTCAGAAGCCAGTTATCAAAGTGGTCCGGAATACGTTGACAAAGAAGTAGATCGTTATTAAGAGACATAAGCAGTTGAGGTTTGTTGGAAAAGATGGCAAACTTGATGAAGGAAAACTTCAGAAGTATGCAGACCACTTGAAGGATCTCTTGCCGCAGAACCTTCTTATGACTCTTATAAGGTTAAAAGGTCATGCCTTCTGGGATATTGTGGTGTCACTGTCTCCGAATCTTGACTAGTCTTGTTGTGTGGTTTGTTGTTTCTTGCAGCCTTCATGTCGTTTGGCCATGGTGATGTGTTGTGGCTTTGTTTTTCTCTACTTTGTTAGCTCTGTTGTATATGCTCAGCTTGTTGTTAGGCTTAGTACTATGTACTCTTTTGTTTGTAATCTCTGCTTCCTTTGTTAATGAATAATAGTGCTCCTGCCTTTATTTCAAAAAAAAAAAGTTAGGAAAGAGATATGATGCGCACCATCTAACAATCCCAAGAAGTTGTCTACAATAGCTGCACACCCACCTTGCAAGTAGTGTACTAATGTAATTTACTCTTTATAATAGTTGACGGTTCTTTTTCCAAAAGGAGTCATGCCAAAGTTTTAAGATACTCGTTTCAAATACTTCCCCGAACTCTAAAGTATAGAAACAGACACACACTCTCCATGGCGCCAACGCCATTGCTTGACGTCTGCCAAGGCGCCAAGCAAAATAAGAAAGCACCATGCAGCCATATTAGGAAAGATGGCGCGTGTGCTACAGGAGAATACGGAAGAACGAACGAACCATATGAATCGAGCGAGGTCGCGACGAGGTTGACGCCGGAGCCAAAGGCGGTGGCCAGCGCCAGCGAGAAGGAGAAATCCCCGTCGCCGACGGTCAGGATGCTGTGCATCGAGGAGTAGTGGTTCAGCCATTTGGCCTTCACGCTATCCTTTCCAACTCGTGTCTTCTACATCCCCCAGCAAGCCCTACCTCCGGCAAGGCTAGCCTCAATGCTGTACGTGCTCGTGTGCGTTGCCGTCGAGGCTAAGCTATGGACTCTCGAGTGAAGTTTGTGTGTGCGATTGTATCTTCAGTTCAGAGGAATGTCTGGACTGGAATCCGAGGGCCTGTGAGGCGGCGGAAGTGGTTAAATACGGAAATGGTAAGCGTAGGGAGGCCCTCTGAACTGGCTTACTGTTTCCATTCTTTTTTTATTCCCAAATTCATACTTTGTTCAAACAAATCTTAGTCTTTTTGTGTATCATTATAAATTACTTTAGCTCTAACTATCATAGCAAAACCGCCAATCTGTGAATAAGACTAAGGGCTTGTTTGACACATCTTATGGTGTTGCTGCTATGCCAATTGCTACAATGTTTCTTCTCTAGCTATAGTGTCATAAGTCGAAAAAAGCTACCAAAATCTTGTTTCTCCCAACTTATGTCTTCATAGAACTATATCCACAACAATAGCCCAAAACTTACAAATTCCTTTGACAATTTCATTTTTGCGCGATACAGGAAAAATTTTGGTTTCCAACTTTAGGATATTTCAGTTCCAGTTACTATCCGTAGGATCCAGAAATTATGTGCATTCCATTGGAGTAACAGGGTTCACGTGCAGTGTCTGCCTGTTTATTTGTACTCAACACATCTCGTCACTTACGCCTACACAGTTATGCTTTGCATCAACCGCAGCACCTGAGCTCTTGGGCTGCGACAGTCAGCATCGGTCATATGGCAGGAATGAAGGACGGAAAAGGGATTACTGTACCGTACCCAGCTTAAAATGACAAGAAGAACCTTGGCCCATTACCACCGCAGTACAAGACATTAGTAACAACAAATCGAGGTAGTTTGGCTCAAAAAAAAAAATCAAGATAGTTAGCAATTAATCCATAGCAAAAAACAGACGGTTGCCCAGGGTTAACATGCCTACACAGAGCTACTCTTGCGTCAGCATTGGTCAGCTGTCAACAAACATGTCATCAGAAACGTCAAGTTCTTCATGTCTTCTTGTGTACCATCACTTGTATAAACTATAATACTTAGTTCTAACCGTCATCGCAAACGGCTAATGTTGTTATAAGGTCGTTCATGCAAACGTTACCCTTCTTGTCCTTTGTTCTTTCGTGTTCTTCGATTGTGATGCTGTGTTCCAGTGTTTGAACACGTCACAAGCGATCCCCAACCGAAGTTCTTACAAATGTTCAAGCCCAATTCATCAAAATACCAAACCCCCAATGCTTATTATGCAACGCATGCCGCAGTATGAGCAGGAGCGTGATGCGTAAACCTGGTTTGGTCCTCTTAGAAAAAGTGTATTGTTCTAAAGCAATTTTTATTTTATTTTTTTTTAAAATATTTTCAGTCTTGCATAATTGCACTGAACCGCAAAACGTCATGGTTCAAGCGGATTTTAAAATGGGGATGCACTAGGATCCAAATTAACGTACTAGCCTAAGATCTACAGATTCCTCATTGGTTGACTCATTTTTTCATACGAATTGTGTTTGACAAAAAGGATGTGAAAAACACACATTTCATTTTGGCTAACAATACTACTAGCCACCTTTGTTCCATTATCTAAAAAAACAATACTACTACTAGCCGAAACTTTCCTTCCCATTTTTAGAAGATTCCTGCTCCAGTTGCTTATCCGTAGGATCCAGAAACCGCGTGCATTCCATTGGAGAATGAAAACAGTATTCACGTACACACTGCCTGTTCATTTGTACAATTGTACTCAACACATCTTGTCACTTATGCTTTACACAGTTTTGCTCGTCTCCTCAATCGCCGGACGTGTTGTCATGTGGACCGGAGTACTACCAAACAAAACAGGCATGGTCTACAAGGCCGACCTGAGCTGCTGGCATCGGTCAACAGTCAACACCGGTCATAAGGCATATCTTATAAGTTTACAACGATACGTACTATAAGAACGCCCTAAGTTTACCTCCGCACTTCCGCAGCAATATCAACAAATCGAGATTGCTACCAGTTAATCCGTGGGCAGCCCCATAGCAAAAACAGACTCGACTGCCCAGGGTTACATTTCTACGAAGCTAGTTACATCAGCATTTTTTGTGCCGATGTGTCACTTTTTTTTTTTAGTTGGTCACAAAACATGGGCATATCAGTACACAAAACACGTGTCACATCGACCTTAGCATATCAGAAACGTCAGGTTCCTCTGTTTCAATCAGTTCTTGTGGCAGATCGCACACGCATGCCCAATAGTCGCAAGTCCTTCACTGCCTACTGCACATTTCAATCAACCTGTGCAGTAGCTCCTGCTTCGAATGGACTCCATGAGGCGACGCTCCAAGAATGCAGAGTAACTCGAGCTGGTCGCTCCAGAAGCAGGAGCTACTGCACAGGGTTACATTTCTATGATGATGCAGAGCAAGAATCGCTCAGGCAATCAATCACCCCCTTAATGGCCCTGGGTTGCTAGCAGGCAATGGCCGGACAGTGGCCTGCTGCTAAAAAAGAGGAGCTCTCACTCTAATATCTGAGTTCAGATGGAAATCTGTCCATCGCATTTGTTCAGGATCCAGGGTTATCAGGAGATGAACGGCGGCTACGGCGCTGCCAGGTGAAGTTCTCAAATTGTTAGGATGGGCATCGTTGCCTCCAATGGATGAGATTGTCGACCATTCAGTTTCTTTCGCTTCTTCAAGCGGCCAATTTGGAACTTTAAAGTGCAACAAGGACCTAGCTTGAACGATCGGTCACACCTGGCGCCATCGCCTTTCTTTTGGTTATAACCTGCAAGCTCCTTCCACATCAGTAAGTGCAACCTGCAAGCTCGAGTTCGAGGTTCAAACCCTTTCTAACTTTCTTTCTTTCTTTCTTTTCTTTTTGAAATCCTGCCAACGAAGCGAGAGCCAAACGGTTGCGGCCTTCTGCAGGTTCTGTGTGGTCTTGAGCACAGGGTTCAAATAACCGGTAGAAACCGACCGATTATTCCAGTTAACCGGATAACCGGTCCTGGCCGGTCATGCTAACCGACCAGTTAGTCGGAAAAAACCGGATCTGATACTATAGCAATATGGTTAACCGACCAGTTATCCTAGTTAACTAGTCAGTTTTTCATCGAACCGAGCCGGCCGGTTAAATCGGTTATTTGAACCCTGCTTGAGCGTCGGGGGTCACGTGTCATCAGTAGTGCTTTACGTGCAAAGCTTCGTCCATCTTTCAACAGTTCGTCAGGAAGCAGTGCAAAGCAATTGTATTCTACCCCAAATATTTTCAAAATTACATACTGTTCGATCCCATTTTTGCTCGTGATTTATGATGATAAAAAGGAGCGGTGAACAGAAATCATCCGATGATATAGATCTAGATAGCAAAGTCGAAATTACCATTTCTTGATTTTTCTGGTCATTCGCTGTTCCCATCAGGATCTAGACGTGATTCAGTTGAGGCACTGAACCAGAAATTGTGTGCATCCCATCAGTGTGGTGTTTTGGTTCATGTACACATCAATAATACCTAAAATTTAGATGCAAAAGGAAGGATTGTACGTAGAAACCATTGTCCTCGCAGAACGATCACACATATTCAGGTTCAGCATAATAATACCTAAAATTTAACCTATGTCCCAAAAGACAACCCCCATTGCATACAGACAGTCTAGGGGTGCTTCATTTAGACAGGCACTGGACTACTGAATCAGGCTTCCCTTGTGCCATCGTTGTGGTTAGTGTTTGCCACACACACTAGGTAGTTCCTAACATAGCATATCTGAAGTCAAGTTCCTCCTCGCGATCCTCTTGACTGCGAACCGCATAACACCATCTTTCAGCAGAGCCACTCCTGTTTCTGAACATATTCCCTGCTGCGATCTTCCAAGAAGGCAGAAGAACAGATGAAGCCAGTTGCTAAAGGCATCGTCGCTCGTCTCTGCATCTCATGTTCCCTTTCCCTCTCCAGACATAGTTGGCGGTCAAAGTAAGAGTAGTTTACTCTTCTCGGTGGATCAGCAATAGTTCTCTGCATATACCAAGGCTGCTCCTGATGTGCAAGGAGATGGACAGATTCTGATAATTGCTGGAGGAATGCCATAAGGAGCAAGCGAAGCATTCAGAGATGGCCGTGGCAAGCTGAGCATTGGTTGGATAGTGCCCTGATGATTAATATAAAGAGCTCTCACGGGGCCATTGCAGTTCAGTGGAAAATAATGATGTTGCCTCTGAGCAATTACATAATGCTGCAGAGCTGGCACCATGTGAACTGTATTAACAACTGGAAGAAAATATAGCCAAGGCCTTTCCTGACCAAGAGGGGACAGATGAATTGGTCTCATGCTATTTGCCAAATTTCCAGCACGGACGTTGTGGCCTCCAATGAGTGAACTGGACCAACCCTTTTTTTTTTATTCGGTTTCTGATGCTTCTTTTTTTTTGGACAAAGGTTTCTTATGCTTCTTCAAGTCTCCAATTTGGAACTTGACTGTGCAACGTGGACCTAGAGGAAATTGTTGATCACATCTTGGACCACTCCCTCTCTTTTGGTTATAACCAGGATAGTCTTCCTTTTGGAAACAAACTTTCTCAGACATGACAAGAGAAACCTCAGCTGCTAAGCACTCAAGACTCCACCTATCTTATGGCTCTCCCATCTTGTGGCTAACATGGATTTCACCATATGGACGGAGCATGTGGAATGCATTGCAGAAAAAGCTCCTCACCAGCTTCTTGTGCAATCTAAAGGTCAGACCAGAACATTGACAAGAATTTACAAATAAGAAATGAAAGACAATTAAACAAATATGGTAAATTTTAAAAAATCGCACCAACATTAATTAAAGGAAATAGTAGACTATCAGCTAACAACCTTTTAGCCACAGTAATATGTAGTCAAACCCCATTTGTTTATTCCGTATGTGAAGAAACTTTTAACAAATTACAACAGCAGTTATTGTGATGTGTACATACAAAGAAGTAACTAATAAAGAATGCCACAAAGTGCTCCAAATCTGATACATATGCAAAGTAACATTAAACCAAGAAAATAGCATTCATAGCTCATTCTTCTTGTTTATGAATTATGGAGGACATGTATAAGATGTTACTTATCCATATTGTAAGCGCAAGGATTTGAGAGTTCATTTCGAATAAGCCTAGCACTGATGAGTAGTGGAAAAATAAAGAATATTTTGTATATGCTATTCAAGATCACTTGCTTGTGGGAGTAGCCTTTCAAATAAAAGGGCTTAACCCTTCATATCCAACTGCAGACTTGGGAATATGAAATAAACTATGAACTTAAGGAACTTGCTATAAGGATCTATGGTACAATCAATTCACCCACCCAATAGTTCTAGGATTTAATCTAACGTCAACCAAAAATAAAATTAACAAGATAGTGTACATACTTGATCAGACGGGCTTCATTCTCTCTCCCTTTGAAGCCAGCATGAGGAAAATTAAAGACAACCCGATCAAACCGCCTGCTCTTCAGCGCAGGGTGAAGCCTCATCGTTTTCACGTCAACACCATGCAAAATCCTGGTCCCCAGTCTTTTCAGCTCTGCAATATTTGATTCCACTTTGCTGTACTTGGCCTTTAGATCCTCTGCAAAAAAAGATTGCCGACAAAAATGCTGAGAGACTATATAATAAGTTCAGTAGTGATCAAATCTGGCCCATGCATATGGAGGCTGGAAGCAAAATTAGACTGAAGCATATAGGAAAGTTGGATTATTATGCAGCCTCATTTTTTTGTTGTATTTGATGCTCGCAGTTTTAATGCCTCATCTCCATTTCTTTTATTTTGTTTCTCCAATTGGGATCCTGAAGAAGCTGCCACAAGCCATAATAAAGTGAATATGTTGTGCTTGTGCAACAACAGGGAGATTATATACTATGACCGTGATATTGTGCAGCATGGAGCTAAATCTTTTCAACTTCACGACCAGGCCCATAAACACATGTTGTACAACTTGTCCAGTTACAATGTCTTAGGTTCAGAAGTGTTGATAGAAGTGCAAATCTGCAGAAGTGATTGATCATTGAGCCGCTTCTTCCTTCCATACCACGACATCCGACAAGGATACAAATTTCTACCATCCACATCACATAAATAGTAATTCAGAAAAATCTTGCCAGATAGTACTAAGAAGGAGTTTATCCAAGGATCAAGGACACAGTAAAAACAAGATTCAAATGCCTCCCTCAAGTCCAGTGCAATGTGTCACATTACTTCTACGGTTCCACCTCTTTCTGTATCACGTTGAAGTTGCAATAATCCATTCATCAACACAACGTAAAGGTACCCATTTCAAGATACCCTTGATCTCAACTTCTCAAGGGAGCAAAATTTGTTAGATTCTTGTTTAGACAATACAAGGTTCTACCCTATTTTGGAGTCAGTGGATTAATAGATGCGCGCTGTATGAATACAGAACACATCACCCGGTTGCTAGTGTGCAGCGGCAAAGGCGACACCTTTATGAGCCAAAAGGGGAAGAGAGAGAGCGGTCGAACGAACCGTAGGTGTCAAGAGACGTCGCGACGAGGTTGGCGCCGGAGTGGAACGCGGTGGCGAGCGCCAGAGAGAAGGAGAAATCCCCATCGCCGACGAGCAGTATGCTCTGCATGGAGGAGTAATGCTTCAGCCACTTTTCCCCTTCCTCCTCTTCCTCTTCCTCTTCCTCTTCCTCCTCCTCCGCCTCCGCCTCCTCCTCTTCCTCCTCCACACCATCACCGTGGCCCTCTCCGTCGCCGACCTCCTCTTCCTCCTCGTCATCTTCCTCACCGTCATCCTCCTCTGCCTCATTCCCCTCCACCGGCTCTGCCGCCCCCATTATGGGCACCTTCTCCGCTGGCGGCGGACCATCCTTCCCGATGACCTCGAACGGCGCCTTGCTCCCCGCCGCCCCGCCGATCACCGCCACGGCGTGCCCTACAGTCGGCTGGGCCACACCCGCCGGCATCCTCACGCGTTGACTGTGTTCTACTGTATGCAGATTGGAGTCCCTGCACTGGGTTGGAAACTTGGAATATCGATCGAGTCCAACTGAGCCGGGTTCAAAACGTTTCTCTGTCCGTTCTTCGGTGGTCGGGGCCACATGGGAAATGGCAGGGTTCGCGCCCGCGTCTGGGGCTCTGCATTGACACGCGATGACTCGGTGATTGAAAATCTTTCTTTTGTTTGCCTATGTTTTCATTTTATGTAAAAAAAAAAGAAGTTTGTAGCATCCATCTTTTCGGCTTGAGAATTTTACGGGGAAGAGAGATTCCCTTCGGAACTTTCCACGTACGAAGATTGGGCCTGAAAGGCTGAAACATACTTCACTTACCGAGGACTATTTTCATGTCTTCAATACTCAACTGAAATATACGGATGTTCGGATATGCAAATCGTTTGAACTTCTGCATCAACTAGTAACTCAATTTTTTTTTTCTGTGATCCATTGAGCTTCCAGGAATTTCGTCGCGTGTCATTCCACCACCGTGTAGTAGTACATTTATGTACACTCCGGCATGGATGAGGTGGACTGGAGTGTACGCTGAAGTGTCATTTCCCACTGACTTGTTCTCGTAGGGTCACATCTGGACACTGTGAGATTGACACTGTTTTCTCAGTGTCATAAGTTTGCGCAGCAATGAATGTCTCAATGTCAGCCGCAGCGCTCGCCGTACGTGTAGTCACGTTATGAGGGGTAATACTATACTTTACCCACAAAAATTATGTAGATCCGCATACTTGAAATATGGAATCGACCTTATACAGGAGACAAACGACTGCAGATATGTTTTCAAAAAAAAAGATATTATATTTTTATATATTTTCTAGCTTTTAATCAATAAAATTATCTGTATAATAATTGTAAGTGACTGAAAGTTCCTAAACTTTCGGTCAGCTATAAATTAGTAAGTCCCTTTTTTTTAACTACACTAGTAGGAACATTGCAGAACGGACAGACCTATCCATGGTTATCTTTACGCAAATATTGAAATCGCATCTGTTGCTGTGCCGCCGTTGGCACGGGCGGTGCACATCCAAAAAAAAGAAACAAGCATATCACCATATCAGGGTAACTCAGGTCCCGACGGTCCTTCATTTTCGACAAAATTTTCCAGCGTAGCTCCTAAATACTGCTTCTAAGAAGAAGACTGGTGGCGACCTCCCAAGAAAGCAGAAGAATATATCAAACCTGAACAGACCTATCAGGCATCAATACACATCTCTGAGCAGAGACCTTTGGTATTCAAAGTAAGAGTGACTATTCCTTATGCAGGAAACCTAGTTACAATGCATAATATGGACATCAGCTGAAGAAACAAATTGCTACAGATGCACGGTACAGAATAAGACCCCTCTAGCTCGAATGATATAGGTCCCAGTTCAGGTTTACCACTGCATTAGTAATTTGTCAGGTCTAATCTGTGCCCCTAAAGGCAGCCCCATCCATCGCAAAACAAACTCATCTGACGTGCCACCACGTGGTCAGTATTAACCACACAAAAAGGCACTTACCTGTACAAAAAACACTTGGTCATATCAAACGTAGCATATCTATCTGGGGAGGCCAAGTTTTCCGACTCGCACTTGGAAGATGCACATCCTACCTCCCAAAGTGCCGGTGGTCTTCACTGCCGACCGTACAACGAGATCATGCTGCCCAGCCACTCCTGCCTCTTGCGAGACTCCATGTGGCGATGCTCCAGGAAGGCAGAATAGTTCGAGCTCGTTGATCCTGGCATCAGATACCTTCGCATATCATACTCCCTTTGGAGACTTCTTTGGTACTCCTGGGCGAAGTAAGAGTAGCCATCACTTCCTGGTGGACCAGAAACAGTTCTCGGCTCATACCAAGTATGCTCGATAGGTGGACAGAGGTTGGGACAAGTAATTCTGCCCATTGGTGGAGGAATGCCGCCTATAGCCGGCAAATCATTCAGTGATGGCCCTGGCGTGCTTGGCGTAGGACAGAAAGTGTCATGCTCATGAAAGTACGGAGCTCCCACCATGCCATCAGGGTTCAGGGGCAATCCTAGCTGTTGCCTTTCATCAGCTATGTACGGATGCAAAGGTATGTGATCGGCAGCGTTATCCGGTGGAGGAAAATGAGGCGATGCTTGAATTTGTGGAAGCGGATGATATGGCCCTCTGCCAGTTGCCAATTGTCCAGGTTGTCGAGGCCACGCTTCAACAAGTGGAAGTGGATGAAATGGTCCCACATCGGTTGCCCATTGGCCAGGATAGACGTTAGGGCCTCCAAAATTTGGTATTGAACAAGCCCTGTTTTTATTCACTTTCTTCAGCTTCTTCAGGTCTCCAATTCGGAACCTGAATGTGCAAGCAGTAGCTGGATCGAAAGGTTCATCACACCTTGCACCATCTCCTCTCTTTTGGTTATACCCAGGATAGTCCACTTTCTGAAAACCAACTTTCATTACCAAAACAAGAGTGTGCTCAGCGGCTAGGCGCTCAAGATCCCACCTGTCGTATGGGCCCCCAGTCTTGTGGGTAACATGGATTTCACCGTATGGCCGGAGAAGGCGGCGTGCATTGTAGAAAAAGTACCACATCAACTCCTTGTGTGAACTAAAGGTCACAGTAGATAGTCAATAATACTTTAACTAAGAAAAAGAAATCTGTGAAATAACAGCATGGTAAATTTTGGAAAGATTAACGTTCAAAAAGAAATTTAAAAAAGAATCCTGCATTGTTTAACTGCGCTAAGAAACACCAGCTAATTATTTCATTACTATTGTCATATAATTGAACCTTCTTGCCTAACAGATCAATCTTAGTTCGTATTTAATGGAAAAAGCTTCTACTGATAAATTACAATTATAGGGGCTTATAAAAAGTTATATATGCAAAGGTATTACTTATTCTTCTTGTGTTGTAACATGGGATATGCCTTTTACTTTAGCAACAGATTTAAAGAAAAATGTACTCTGGCCGATGACCATAAAATATGTTATTCATGAGGTACATATATAAGATGTTGCTTATCCTAATCCTAAAAATATAAAGAGTTCTAGTTAATTTTGGAAGTACAGGTGACTGTGCTCAATGGTAGGTAGAATAAAAAATATGGAAATAGTTTTACTGAGATTTCATCAAATGTCACTTTTGGGCATAGGTTTTCAATACAGAACAGCTTGATGTAGCCTTAGCAATACCAATTCATATAAGGAGCTCAGCAGGAGGAATATTGAACCGAAGGAGAACGGATAACGATCTTAAACCAAGGTTTCATAAAAAAAATAACTGGCAAAAACATAGATAATGATAGGACACATACTTGATCACATGCAAGTCATCCTCTTTTCCTTTGAAACCAGCGTGAGGAAAATTAAAGACGATCCGATCAAACCATCTGTTCTTCAAGTCAGTGTGGAACATCACTGTTTTCACATCAACATCATGCAAGACTGGCACCCAATCTTTTCAGCTCCATTATATTCGACTCTGCTTTGCTATATTTGCCCTTCAGAACCTCTACAAAAGAGAATTCCCCACAAGCAATGCAGAGAACAAATGAACAATAGATAAATACATCAGCGCAATGCACAAACAAACAATACATAGTACAATACCGCTTTACAAGATAACACACTCATAAGTGTAACAAAACAAGAAAAGTATCAAAAGAAGATATTCTATGTCATAACAGAGCTGGGAAACAATGGTGACTATGTAGAGTTAAATATGGATAAATATGTTCTCACCACTCATTGAAGGTTCCTTCTTTCAGTCCAGTTGGTATACCCATTACTCGAGTCATTTTATCCACTTATAACCCTTGACATAAGGGAGTCTCTAAGAACTATAACAAAGAGTATATGTGTGCTGCAGTGTGCAATAACCATATGAAAGCAACAGAGAGATTACACTTGCAAGGTGATTAGATAACAAATCAATTGCTACCTGCTATCCATACCAACAAATGATAAAAACGAGTAACCTAACCTACTGTACAACTAATAAGATTATAAATACACTCTATGCTTAACCAATTTACAGTTCCTAGGATCCAGCAATGCAAACGGCAGAAAAACAGAGAAGTAGCACGAGCCCTTTCTAGATGAGTATTTTCCTTCCATAACATACAATCTCTCTATCAGTGTGAAATGATAGATCGTGCAGACAGAACATCCTTCTTCATAATCCACATTGGTATCTTGTGACAATTCAATCAATCTTCATCATACACCGAAATGCACAGACACCCATTTCAAGACGACCGTAATGGAGCAAAATGAATCCAATATTTTTATAAAACCAACAGAAGATACCATATTCTCTTGGATTCTTCGAATTTAGCAGGCCATATTGGTGCATATATCCATCCATCGATATTCCATAGCTCCATTAATCCCCACATTGAAGGTGGAAGAGGCCAAAAAAATGGGGAACGCCCATACTGGTACCAGTAGGCGTTAGCAAGGCATACTTAAGCGGAAGCAAGAGCAAGCGGAAGCAATCGAGGTAGACGAACCGTAGGTGTCGAGCGAGGCGGCAACGAGGTTGGCGCCAGAGCCAAAGGCGGTGGCCAGAGCCAGCGAGAAGGAGAAATCCCCATCGCCGACGGTCAGGATGTTGTGCATCGAGGAGTAGTGGTTCAGCCATTTTTCCTCCCCCGCTTCCTTCTCCTCCTCCTCTGCCTCCTTCGCCTCGACATTGTTTTCACCAACGCCATCGCCTCCCTCCTTCCCATGCACCTTGATCGCCCCCGGTGCCCCCTCCACCGACGCAGCCGCACCTTTCCCGTCAGCCACAGCAGCAGGCGGAGCCCCCTCCGCTGGTGGCTCTCCCTCCTCCCCAGCGACCTTCAACGGACCCTCTTCGACCGCCTCCTCGACGATCACCACCGATGGCCCCTCCGCTTGCGCCGCCGCCCCCTTCTCGTCCCCCTCCGCTGCCAGCACCCCCTCCACAAGCGGTGCCTCCGCCTTCCCAGCGACCTTCAATGGCGCTCCGCCGCCGATCTCCGCCGCGGCATGCGCCACCTCCGGCACAGCCAGTACAACTGCCATGCGCGCTCGTGGGCCCCTCTCACCGCCGATGGAGGCGAAAAGTGTTGTGGACTAGAGTCAAAGTGTTCCCCTGGCTGGGTTCAAATCGCGTGGACACGTCGAGAGAGCCGGAAGGGGATTGATTGCGACTCTGGCGGAGTAGGCCCCACTTCTGCGCCGGCTTCCTCGGGAAGCTGAGGAAGATCAACAAGCGAAGCCTATCTTCACCCAAGTCAAACAGTAGCGAGTTTGTAATCCAAGTGTATTTGACCCAGGGATTGAAAAACCGATTGAATGCCGGTTTGGTAAAAATTGTGAAAATTAGTAAAATTGGTTGGCTAGCCGGTTAAAATTTGAAAATGACACCGTTTGAATTGGAAATTGGTTAGCCGACCGGTTTTCTCGGTAAGCCGAGCGGTTTCATCGGTTTGAAAGTCTTAAAACCCAGAATTTAAGTAAATAAATAAAAAATAAGGCGAAAAATGGTGCAAAAATGATGAAAATTTTGGCATGAAGTTTGCTAAGTATTTGTGACAGGCTTAGGCATACTTTATCAATATATGGTTTATAGAACACTCAATATAAATTTCACAAGGATTCAAACATAGTTTATATATATTTATTTAAAAGTACATAGTTAAATAGAACATAGTTTATATAGTAATACAATTGATGTAATGGCCTCCTACAGTCAAGACCATGGTGCCTCATTTTAATTATAACATGCCCGGTGCCTCATTCCAATTGTAACATGTCCGGTTGTACTCCTCGGTAGACATGATCGCAATCTTACATTCTCGCAACAAATCCGTCTTGTATTGTTGTCAACTTAATCCCGTCCAATGTGATTTTTTTGACATTGTGAAAATATCTGATTATAAAAGTCTGGATCTTGTCACCCATAGACCCATATTGGAGGCCGTTCAAGGCTTGCATCAGAAATCATGTAATGAATGTAACCAGACGTTATGTCACTAGTTGGGGTAAATGAAGACTCACTTTCCTCAGGGGAGAGGTAGGATCCGTAATAATGTTATCTACCCTTGCCTCTGCCACGATCCGTAACGGTCATCCTTTGTGATTGTGGAGCGTCATGATCTTGATCTTGGATAGCATGTGTGAAGTCTTCCTCACCTATAAATGGAAGGCTGGAGTTAGTGATTAATCTTGTGAACTTAATAAATATTACAACAAGATATTTGATCTGTGAACTGAAGAGTGGACGGTGAATCAGATTTGGAGCTATTATCGTCCGACTCTTGGTACGACGGGCTCGTTCTTGGATCTTCACTAGCAGTGGACTCATCACTAGGAACTGGTTGTGGATCAACAATTTTCTTCTTTTTTGAATTAGGTTTCCTTAAAACAACTTTATATTTCTGCTTGCCTATGTGTGTATCTCCCATATGTTCCTCTGCCCACTCAACAAGAGAAGTTGTGTCAATAATCCTTTGTAATTCCTTAGGATCATCTCCCTCAGTCACCATGAATTTATCTCTTCTACGAAGCATGCTCTCTAGAAATATGTAGTTCGTGCCAAATCGTGTAGCATTCCATCTCACTAACTCACCTCCAATAGCTGCTCGCATCATAGCATGTAACTTGTTGTGGTTGTAAAGCTACTAATATATCCTTCGAGCAGCCTCGATCATAGCTTTGTGCTCTGGAAACTTCCCAATGGACTTCAACATCAAATTGATAGTGTGAGTCACACATGACTGCCACACAATTCAATACTTGCGAAATATCATCTTGCAAGCTTTTTTATAGTTTGCTTTATTATCAGTTATTATCTGCACAATATGTTCTGGTCCTAGCTCTTTCATCACTTTGCTAATTTCCTATAACAACATCGATTAACATCACCTAGCATTAGTATGAAATTACAACATTATGGACGTACCGTGTAAATGAAGTTTGCATCCTGGCTATGACCGGTGGCAACAATTGACTTGTGGAAAAACATGATCACATTACAATATACCATGAAGTTGATGACACTCATCCCTGTTGGTCCCGTCCAAGAATCACACATTATAGTAATACCATGCGTAGGTCAATCTAGCTTGAACTTTGCAAACTGTTTTTTGATATCTTCCTCATTTGCATCTAAATATGTATCATCGATTTCTCGACCCATTGGACTGGGGATGCCCTGACCTTTAAATTTGAATTTATAAGATCTCATATGTTAGAAATTGAATGGTAAGTTACAAAACAATAAAATAAGCTTACCTCATCTTTATGTCTCCTTCACAGCGCTAATAAAATAAGTACTATCAGCCTTTTTACCAGGAATGGCTTCTGCTAGAAACCATTTAGACCAAGCCTTTCCAATTGCCCGTCTTACGAGTTTACTCTTCGCTGTCCATGGCCCAGTATCAATCCTTGTTTGCACCTTCTCTCCTTTTCCTTTTTGAGAGACGGACCTCTTTAACATCCCTATTAATCCATCACCTTGACTGTCCCCAGGTTGAGACGATCCACCACCGTGTTCCTATTGCTCACCTTGTCCACGTACTCGCCTCGCATATGCCTCCTTTTCTCATGACTCATGCAAGACACGCTGCAACTCCTCCTCATCCTCATTGTCCACATTCCCTTCAACGGTAATTTTCTCTCTTCTCAACCTCTCTTATTGCCTGCTCCTCCTCTTATCGGCAGTTCTATCCAATTCACGACGGAAATAGTCACGAACATCATGTGGAACATGATTGTAAGACACAACATTGCTTCCACGTCCTGCCGAGTGTTGCTTGAACCGAGTGACACCATCCTCCTTCTTTCGTGTCTTGTAATACTTGCATGTAAGGCCTGGATATATGTTCTCACCATGCTCCCAAACGCTATCGCTTTGACTACGATCCGTCATGGTTTTGATTTATGCTCTGCATATAAAAGGCATGTGCAATTTCTAATTAAAATCCTTCAACTACTAATTCTACTCATTTAATTACTATACTGATTTATACATTAAATACTCATTTAATTACTATACTGATTTATACATTAAATAAAGATCAAAACAGGAAAAAAAAACTCACTTTGGTTCTTGACCAACCGGCAATTTCGGTCGGCTAGTCGCTACGCACGCTCGGCTAACCGCTGCTCATGGCCGGCTTGCGCTACGCGCGTCCGGCTAGCCGAGCGATAATCGCTCCTCCTCCCCGCTCTTTCGTCGGCATCGGCTAGCCGACCAGAGACCTCGGCTAGCCGGCCAAACCGGTCGGCTAGCCGTGGATCTCGGCCGCCTCCGACGATTGAAGTTTCGGCCGACGCTGATTTGACGACGGAGCTGTGGATGAGGGCGATTTGGTGAGGGCGAGCGCGCTAGGGAAGCTAGGGATGAGACCCACAGAGAAGACTCGGATGTGGGGAGCAGGGAGAAGAGGATAAGATGGGTTTTCTAATTTTTTTTATTTAATCATTCTTCATTTTTTTTACCGGCCAAACTTGGTTAATTTTATAATGTCGTTTCACCATAATTCATAGTTTTTCCTCTATTTTTTATCATATTTTTTTACAAATTTTTTTAAAAATTAAAATTTTTGAATTTAGACGGTCGAAAACCAGTCATCCGGTGAAACCGAGCCGGACCGATTTCACCAAAAACCGCAGTTTTCAACCGGTTTTTTTGGTTTTTCAATCCATGATTTGAGCTTCAAAATTCAAAAATACTCACGTTGCTTGGTAGTAGGTCACTTCCTCTTTTTTCTTGGACGGTCACTTCAGATTGATAGCCACGTCACTTTGAGCGATTTAGCGTTACTGTTGTAGGACTATACTTCCCGCAGTTTCAGTTCGAGAGATTTAACAATTCTTATTTCCTCCAGGAAGCCTGGGTGTGCACTTTTTCACTAAAAGTGTCCAAAAAGTATTCAAAACATAAGATTGAATCCTTATATCCTCAAAATTTCTAATGGAATGTTTGTTTTTTTCATAAAAGTTTTAGGGAAAATAAGAAAAGGTAGTGAAACCTCCTAAAACTTTTATGGAAGAAAACCCAATGTATGAAATTCAATCATATTTTGAAATTTTTCATATGGCAATAAAAATTTATATATGTCATAAATGTCAGTGGTTCAATTTAACGGAAGCAAACTCAATGTGCAGAACGTCAAACGTTCCATAAAGTTTCTGTATAAAAAAAGTAAAAGGAGTATAGAAACCTTTTTAAAAATTTTCAGGGAAGAAAAAAAAATCGATGTCTGGAATTAAAAAACATTTTTTTAACTGGAATTGGAATTCAAAATCTTGTCGAATGGTGATGGAGGAAAACTGGATGTGTGGCCTTTCTATTTGCTACACTTACGGACTCATCTCACATAGCCCATATATTCAAGGCCCACGAATTGCCTGCTCAGTGCACGATCCTCTCCAAAAGCTTACTACTACTGTATACTTTGTTGTTGATGTGCTCAACTTGAAATCTTTATCCAACCGCGAAATTGTCTCAAATTTATCTGCAAGCAATACTATAGTGGCAAAGGAATTTATAGAAGATCTTAAGCATTGCAAACTACCTCCATCTTCCGTTGCTCTAAAGTTTGAATTTTATTACAGGCAAATCCGGGACACAAGCGACGACCCTGATCAACTAACATGCAAATGACCTTAAGATAATGTAAAAAGATAGATCAAATCCCCTGATTATATAACCTAACTAAAAACTAATGAAGGTTTCGACGGATCGCCTGAGAAGATGCTGACGCGCTTAGGTGGCCGACGGGGGAGCAAAGAAGATCTCCGAGTCGAGCCTCTTGGAGCGGAACAGCTTCTCCATCTCCGGCGTGGTGTTGAAGGACGTCTCCAGCACCTCCGGGGACATCGCCTTCCACACCGAAGTCCTCCCCGCCAAGTGGCTGAAGATCGGGCTGCACAAAATTCACAAGCAACAACCATTAAATTCATTGATCAAGCAAAACACTATAATGATTGCCTGTATGTGCACTAACTACACTTACTTTGGTGTGGTGATGATGGAGAACCACTCCATGCCGGTGTCATCAGCGATCTTGGAGACGACGAAGAACCTGGGCACGATGAAGAGGCACCCTCCCTCGGCGCGGGTCTCGAGCACACGCTTACCGTCGATGCCGACGACCTGGACGCGGCCGCTGCCGCGCACGATGTAGGTGACCTGGTACGCCGAGTCGCAGGAGAAGCCGGGGGAGCACATGGAGCGCGCGTCGATGCGGACGAGGTCGGCGCCGAGGCCCACCTCCTTGACGAGCGGCAGGTTCAGGGTGTTGAGCACGACGACGCGGCCGCCGCCCTTGATGTCCACGTCCAGCGGCGCCTCCAGGCAGTTGAGCACCATGCCGGCGCGGTCCGCCTCCACCGGCTCGGGCATCTTGTGCCCGTCCTTGACCTTGACGATGCCGGACCCGGGCTGTGTGGAGACGAGCTTGGCGGCGTCCTCCTGGGTCAGGTCCCAGGCCCGGCCCACGAACTCCGTGGAGAAGCCCGTGAAGATGCCCGAGGCGCCCGTGAGCTGGAAGTTGGTGAATTGCCCGGCCTTGTGGCCCTTGGCGGTGTCGCCGAGGAAGAGCACCACGAGGTCGGTGGAGGCCGCGTGGGCGTTGTGCCACCAGGTGACCACGCCGAAGGGCAGCGCCAGCGCGTCGCCCTCCTTCACCGGGATCACCTTCTCTTTGGTTGCCTCAGGGAGCACCACACCGCACGAACCAGTGCCTGCACGTACATCATATATACACACCCATCAGTTTAATTTTATCAACAATGACGATAGTTTTAGATCGATCCAGGCCATGCACGAATGGAGATTGCGTTATGTCAATTGATCGATCGGTGCATTTATTTACCTTGGAGGACGTAGGCGACCTTGGCGGAGTCGGAGTAGCTTGGCAGTGCGAGACCTCCGGCGGCGAGGTGGAGCTTGGCGGCGCCGATGGACGCGACGCCGAGCATGGGCAGATCAGCCGGGGACCAGTCGTAGTAGGAGCCGCCATCGCCGCCGTAGGCCTTGGCGGGCAGCTTGGGGCTGAGGTCCATGGACATCACCTCGGCGGTGGCAGTGCGGTTCACCATGGCTAGCTTTTGGGGTTTGTGTACGTGCTCGGAACTTGGATCGGAGAAGAATGGCAATGGAGGATTGCGTTGTGCTTGTTGCGATCAGGTTGGGGGCGTATTTATAGCCCGGGAGGGAGTTGGATTTTGGATTGGATGAGGCCGATCCACGGATTAGCCGCGGGGGTAACGATAATCCGTCGTGGCAAAACAATCTTATCCCGTTTTTACCTCGCTCGCTTGATAATGATTATCTTATCTTTCACCTGGATTTTTTCTTTTGATTGAGGTAAATTCTTTTTCACCAAGATTAGCGTCTCTCTCTCGTTGGGCCGATCTGGAGGAAATGGATCTACAGTCCGTTAACGAAAGTTGGGCCTATGAGTAGCGGCCCAATAAGTAATTAGGATTCAGCCCATTTATGCTTAGCACCACTTCAGACGCCGGCACCGTACGGATACTGACTGAAAGCGGGGCACCAGAACTAGCTGCGTACTGAAAGCAGAGAGAGTGCCAGCGTGGACGCAGATCGATGGCTCTTATCAGGAACACAACTGGTCACCACGGCACGCATCATTAGCAGCGACACGATCCCATCTCGTCGGCGTGAGACGGACGTGCCACCTGCAGCTGAGAGAATAGAAGAAGCTCGCCATCAAATAGCACGAGACGAACCATTCCTTCCAAAAAGGCACGGCACCTGGACAGCAACCACCATTCTCCCAATCATTTGGCGGATGGGCGTAACGTCCAGCTGAGTCCGGCCGCCGAGCGTGGCCCCCGTCTCAATCGGGGAAAGGATCAATGCTCGATCCGGTCCGGTGTTAGCGGATGACGATAATTGATGGGGGTTCGAGGAACAGGCTGGCTGGACCAGCAAGCAAGATTGATGCTGAAATTGCATGCTGAGGTTAATGTACATGGGTCACCAAATAATACACCTAGGTACAGAGGACTAACAGTAGTAGTGGCAAGGGGCACGACGTCCTTAGCGCCTACTAGTAATCAACAACATTTGGGCGCTAGCTGTTTTATGGATTGCTAAAGGGATGCTAATTTACTGGCTGACTGACTAAGCTCGCTACTACACTTGCAAAATTTGATTTGCATCCCGTGACGTCACGTCAGGCGAAGGAGCAGCTGGACGAGTGGTCCCTCGAGTGCGGGCTCCGCACCGGCGACACCGGCTGCGTGGGTGCCGGCTTCGTGGCGTCGTCGCCTGCGGCGGCGGCGGGTCGTCGGATCTCCTTGAGCAGCGCGACGACGTCGGTCATGGCGGGGCGGTCGTCGGCGCGGTGCGCGACGCAGAGCGCGGCCACGGACAGCACCTGGCGCATCTCCTGCACGTCGGCGGCGGCGGCGCCGGGCGCGGTGAGGCGCGGGTCCAGGAGCTCGGCGGCGTCGCGCTTGGCCTGAAGGTGGGCCCGCACCCACTGCACCAGGTGCGCGCCGCCCGGGAGCGTGGGGTCCAGCGGGTGCCTGCCCGTCAGGATCTCCAGCACCACCACGCCGAAGCTGTACACGTCGCTCTTCTCGCTGATCCGCTGCATCGACGCGTACTCTGCTCCCATTACATTTCATTTCACAAAACAAATGTCAGTAAAAATCGATTGAATTTCGTACACAGAGAAAGAAAGGTGTAGGAAAACAAAAGTATGGACCTGGCGCGATGTAGCCGTATGAGCCGGCGATGCGTGGCTGCCTGATGGTGTCGTCGAGCTGCTGCTTGGGGCTCGCCGATGACAGGACGCGCGCGAGTCCGAAGTCGGCGAGGTACGGCTCGTACGCGGGGCCCAGCAACACGTTCATTGCCTTGATGTCCCCGTGTAGGATAGCCGGCACGCAGTCGTGGTGGAGGTAGGCCACGGCGTGGGCCACGCCGAGCGCCACGTGGTACCGCGCGGCCCACTCGTCGTTGGCGCTGCCCTTCCCCGACCCACCGCCGCCGTGGAGCAGGCCGCTGAGGCTGCCGTTGGGCAGGTAGGTGTAGAACAGCAGCCTGGTGCCGCCGTTGGCGGCCCAGCCCAGCAGCCTCACGATGTTGCGGTGGCGGATAGATCCCAGCGCGGCGATCTCGCTGCGGAACGTCTCGTCGGACGCCGACCACATCTTCTTCACCGCGAAGGTGTACCCGTTGGGCGTCTCCACGCGGTACACCACCCCCGAGCTGCCCGTCCCGATCACGTTCGACGACGTCAGCTCCCGCAGCACGTCGTCCATGGCGATGTCCAGCTTCTGGTACAGCGTCACCTCCCACGGGCCGCCCTCGCCGTGGACCATCTTTCCCCCGGCGCCGCTATTGCGGTGGGTGCGTGCCAGCATGTATGTCGCCGCCGCCAGGAGGACCGCGCTGAACACGGCGAGCACTGACATGGCGATCTTCAGCGACGAGAGCGCGCTGCCGTGCCGGGAGGAGCCGTCGCCGACGACGAGGTGCCGGTTGCCGGCGAGGTCGCTGAGAGGGAGCTTCTGGAAGAAGGGCGTGTCGGGGAGCTCGCCGGAGAAGCCGTTGTAGGAGACGTTGAGCGTGACGAGGTTCTGCAGCGCGGCGAGCGGGGCGAGAGTCCCCGACAGCTGGTTGCGCGACAGGTCGAGGCTGGCGAGCTTGTCGAGCGCGGCGAACCGCGGCGGGATCTCGCCGGAGAGCCGGTTGCTGCTGAGGTTGAGCGCGATCTCCAGCGACGGGAGCTCCCCGAGCTCGGGCGGGATGGCGCCGGAGAAGCCGTTGCCGCCGAGGTCCAGCAGCTGGAGCTTCGCGCAGGACCCGAGCTCCGGCGGGATGCCGCCGGTGAGCCGGTTCCGGCCAAGGTACAGCTTGGTCAGCTCCGGCATTGACCCGATGCCGGGGCTCAGCGGGCCGGCGAGCTGGTTGTCGGAGACGTCGATGAGCTGGAGGCTGCGGGGGAGCGTGTCGGGGAGTGAGCCGGACAGCGCGTTGGAGTGGAGGTCGAGGAACTGGAGGCTGGCGCACCCGGAGATGGCGGCGGGTATGGGGCCCACGAGGTGGTTGTCGCTCATGTCGAGGAAGTTGAGGCTCTTGAGGTTGCCGATCTCGGCCGGCACCGTGCCGGAGAGGCGGTTGCCGTTGAGCCGGAGGCGGTAGAGGCTGGTGCAGTCGCCGATCTCCGGCGGGACGAGCCCGGACAGCTCGTTGTTGAGCAGGAGCAGCTTGGTGAGGTTCTGCAGGCCGAAGAGCTCCTTGGGGATGGACCCGGTGAGGTTGTTGTAGGACAGGTCGACCGCCTGCATGCCGGGGCACTCGGCGAGGCCGGCCGGCACGCGGCCGGTAAGCCGGTTCTTCCACGCGTAGAAGAGAGTCAGGTTGTGAAGCCGCGAAAAATCGATGCGGATCTCCCCTGACAGCTGGTTGTTGTCGACCTCGATGTCCGTCAGCGACGTGCAGTTGGAGAGCTCCGGAGGGATGGCGCCCGTCAGCTGGTTCGTGCTCAGCTGCAGCTGCTGGAGGTTGGGCAATTCCCCGAGACTCGCCGGGATCGGACCGGTAAGAGAATTCAGCGACAGGTCGATCAGCGTGAGCTCCTTGCACTGCCCGAGCTCGGGCGGGATCGCGCCGACGAGCTGGTTCTGCCACAGGAGCAGCGTCTGGAGCTTTCTGAGCTGGCCGAGCGACGCCGGTATCGGCCCGGAGAGCGAGTTCTGGTAGAGGTACAGGCTGGTGAGCTCGGTGCAGTTGCCGATGGACTCCGGGATGCGGCCGGAGAGCAGGGTGGTGTAGATGGCGATGGTCTGGACCTTCTTGAGCTGCCCGATCGTGTCCGGGAGGCTGCCGGAGACGCCGGTCTCGGCGAGCCCGAGCATGGTGAGGCTGCTGCACCCGCCGATCTCCGCCGGCAGCGGGCCCTTCATTCCCGGGTTCCCGCCGGCGCGGAGCACCTGTAAATTCTTGAGGTCGCCGATGCCGGGCGGGATGGGCCCGCTCAGCTCGTTGTCGTAGAGCGTGAGGGAAGTCAGGCCGGTGAGGTTGCCGATGCCGTCGGGGATGGCGCCGCGCAGGGAGTTGGTGTTGAGCGCCAGTGACTCGAGCTTCGCGAGGCGGCAGAGCTCCGGCGGGATCGCGCCGGTGAGCTGGTTCTTGCTGACGTCAAGCTCGGTCAGCGCGGCGAGGTCGCCGAGCTGCGGCGGGATCGTGCCGGTGAGGTTGGTGCCCGACAGCACCAGCGTCTTGAGCGACGGCGCCAGCGGCTGTAGGTTGGACGGGAGCGGGCCGCCCAGGTCCACCGACGTGATGCTCAGCTCGGCCACGCCGCCGCGCGCGTCGCACATCACGCCGGACCATTCGCACGGGTTGGGGTCCGACGCGCGCCACGACGACAGCGCGCCGCCGTCCGCCGGCCGCAGCGACGCCTTCCATCGCAGCAGCGCCTGGCCCTGCTCGTTCAGGCAGTGGCACGGGGAGACTAGAAGAAGTAGCACGAAGAAGGCGAGGGGCCGTACGAGAAGCGCGAGCCTCGATGCGGCGGGCGGCGGCATTGGCGCGCGCCTCGGTGGCGAGGCGAGGAGTCAGGAGTGTGTGTGACGAGAAGGGAGGGGGCAATGTGATGGGTGAGGTGGCGCCTCTTGCAAGCATCGGGATTGTAGAGGGGGAGACCCCAGGAATTGTTTATACTACCAACTTACTACCAAGGAAAGCACAGGAGATCTGGATCCAAATGAGACCTCTAATTAAGCAGTGGCGCCAACCTGCTAATTTTTTCGAAACAGATTAAGAACGGATTTGATTGCTGCATCAGTGGTGCGCGTGACACTGTACGACGACCACCACTACTAAGTGCAGGCTTGATTGGATCTTGGCTTGACATTTTTTTTTTAAAATCCAGTACCCGAATTAGTTTTAAATCAGGTTAAAAGGATGCTCCACGGCCTTCAGATTTGTGGGTGATCGGAAGATAAGAGGAAGGTGGCTTGGGTGTGGTTGGTGTCATCATCTGCATATGTTTATCCCTAGTTGGCGTACTTATTACTGCCATTGCAGTCTCCCTGAATTGTTAATACCTGCTACTGTCTTTGGAGGTGAAAACATCTCCTCCTCCTCCTCGTGTTCTGTGAAAACAGGTTACTGCTAATTCTCTCGGTAATCCAACTCTCATCCAATGTTCTTTGGAAGAGCAGTTCGCAGTGTCAGGTGCCTAATCCCTGTACCGTTGATGCAGGAGTTGACAGTGGCTGTTTGTAACTGCTGGCTTTTGGTGTAAGCTTCTAAATGTTTTTCTGATGGCCTGCGGTAGCAGTGCCGCTTTACGGGTGAGTTCGTTGCAGGCAGAGCAATTCTTCTTCAGATCCCCTCCTTTACAGTGGTGATGCTACCACTGAAAAAAAAAGAGAGACAGCATCTTTCTAATACTAGTTCAAAATTCAATGCTTGTTCTTCATATTTGCTTTCCCATCCTCTGCATCATCTTTGCAGGTTTTACATACAAGCAGCGTTCTGGTTACATATTTTGTCCTTCTGATTCTTCTCTTTTTCCTACCTTCTGGAATGCTTCAAATAGTAAAATTTTAAATTTTAACAGACATAATAACCATAATATATGACGTGGGCTTTATAAAACAATCTGGTAACAGTTCGTCGACATTTTGATGATTTGAACTACTTATTGATAATGATATTGCTAAAATTCTTGACAAATCATCGTCGATACATGAATGCTATTCCCTCATAATTTCATTGTAACTTTGTATGTACTTCTCAGTTTATGCGCGCCAGTCAGTGATCTGATCTCATGGTACTTATTCTGCAGCTTAGTGATGGGTGATGGTTAAATGTTAGTGAAGCTCAGAAAGCACGTTCATGTCACATGCATAAGTTTCTGCCGGAAAAACGGATATCACTATGACACTAGAACGGGCAAGTCCTTATTACTTCCTGTAAATTCATCATGGGCATCAGAGAGGAATCTTAGGGTAGGGTGCACATGAAAGTAAGTAAAGGGGGTGAAGGTTAGTACAATGCAAAGGCTTAAAAAACTTTCAGCAACTTACCCATGTGAATAGGTAGCAAACCGCTGGAAAGTAACCGAAAAGATGTGATGCGCGGTGATAAAAATAAAATTTTCGAGCCAGAACATGTTCATGTCTTTGAGTGGAAGGGACAATGAGGAATAAGATATTAAGATAACCACCCTATTGTTCATACTTAATTCCATGGGTCTACCGTAGCTTAGCATCATCACCATGGCTGGTAGATCCCTTTGTAGTCTGGGTAGCTACCATTTCTATTTCAAACATACAAATTCCAGAAGTCCAAACCACACCCTTGAAAAAAAAAAGTGAACACACTGCTTGGGATTCACCTAATTCAATCAACCTGTTTTTTTTCCCATTATAATTGTATTTACTGATGAAACAAGATCTTTGCTATCTTAGTTAACGCAGGTAAATTGTAATGAAGAATATTAACTATGATTTGTTACCGTTGACTGCAATAGAGCAGATAAGAATGTTGTATGATTTCTTACCTTAAATCTGTAAAATTGTACATTAAAGTTTAAGTCAACTATGTAACATTCACTTTAATGTTAGTACAAATGGTAACCGAATGAACCATGCCGATCGACCTTCATTTGCGCTTAACTCGAGGTTAGAATGTGGTCACATGGGTGATGATGAATGAACCAGGAGGAGGCATGTTAGGTGCCACACATGGTTGATAATGTTTGTGTAATGTGAGGGTAGTAAACATCACAGGAATATGATCGCGGATTTGGATTCAGATCCCGTCAAGGGGAGTGAGGACAAGATGGAGGCAGGGAGCACATGGTTAAGTTTAAGTGGACTTATCGCGCGTTTACTTAGACAAAACCCTGTACCTTCTCCAAGCTGAGGCACAGTTCTTTGACAGCTAATTCTTCCGTTGGTTCTCTGACATCAGGACTTTTCTCAGACCCAGCTGAAGCCAAGATCTGATCCTATACCTCCTGTCCCTTCAGTAAAAAATATATATATATAAACTTTAGCAGATAGATCTAATTGGAAAATAACTCTAGCTGCACTGTCAAAAGTTAATAAGAACTGGCGGTCGGTTAAGAACATTCTGTTGTCACTGAAAGGTTGAAACAACTAAACAATGTTGAAAAGGGTACAACCTCTTCTTATAGTATTCAGTTACATATTGCTTGCAAATAACGGTGCTTTTATGGAGTCGCTAGAAGTAGTTACCAAATTCGTTAAGTTAGGAAAATAGGCCACAAAATCAATATAGCTGTTGGGCCCACAGTTTCCCTAATTCACTGCATAGGTAGCTATATATAGCTACTGGATTTCCATTCTCCAAAATCAGAACATTCAAAACACTGCTGCGCGGCAACGAGCTTTTGCAGTGTCTTTACGTCACTCCTGGCTTGCATACTGATAGCCTTCAAAACGCCAGCGATAGCAAAATCCAGATTGTAGGAAGTAGCAACAGTGCCAAAATGTCAGTGGTAAATTTAATCCTTCAGGGTAGTAAGAATTGAAAGCAGCCATGGCGATTTCCGTCAGATAAGAACTTTCTGTCACCAACAAAATGCACTAGTTAACAAGGATGCTAAAAGAACGGATTTACTTCTTGTAGGTTCTATATCATTCCTATTGCTACGTCCTTGGAATGCAAAATGACTACCTACGAATGCTATATTTTCTGGCCTGACCAAAGCTGGACACGAATCGATAATGAGTTTGAGGTATCTGTCTGCAGCACTGAGACTAGTAGAACAGAGCATGCCAACTTGTCACGGACATAGATTGGGTTCAAACTAGTGAAATTTTTATTTTTAAGTTCAACGATATGAATTGGGATGATGCATGCACCACAATGGAGTCATGGAGAGTAGGATGCACAGCTATCTAGAATTTGGGTCTCACGTTCTCCCCTGCATGCATGAGAACAGAATATTTAACAAAGAAACGATAACTGTAGTTTAAGGATCCAATAATTCATTGTAATGGTTCTTTACGCCTTTTATTGGATCCTCACGTGAGAATCCTAGAACTGGATATGGATGTGATCATGGGCACTGCAATAGCTTAAATGCTTAATACACTTGGTTTCAATGACTCAACAATCAATCATTAACAATAGTTTGAGCTTTTTTATTCACCATTAGAAAAATAAAATCTCAAACACAAATCTTGTTCAAAAAGTGTATCCATTAATAACATAGTATATATTTTTGTCATCAGCAAGATGGCTGGCCATCACCTAACCTAACCTAGCCACGCACTTAGTAGTTCCGGTGGCACTATCCCATGTTTGAAGTTTTTTTTTTCCGGAAGACACGTTGCAAAAGGATGATTTGTCGCACGCTTTGGAGCACACAAAAGAACACACCCGTATCACTGCCTCATCTTTCCATGTTTGCATCGGAAGCTCTGAGCTTTATGCATGGTGGAAGTTACGAGGCAAGAAGTTGAGATCCATTGCTACTCTGTGTTCCTATTCTCAAGCTCTAGTATTCCCAATTCTTCCGAGGTCGATGATTTTTTTTTATTCAGTGTTCCTGATAGATATATTTGTCACTTTCTATGGTCACTTCAATGTCTCCTAAGCACAATGCCTGGTGGTTGGAGCTGAAATTGTACTCCTTAATTTCAGGGTTTTGCTCTCCAAGTGCACACATACGTGCTTTTATCTTTATGTCTCCAGGCATTTTTCTATTTGGCAAAAAGATGCAGCTGGGGCACAAAGGTTTGCGAGTGCTCGAATGAGTTAATATTATGCATTATCATGATATTTCTTTTGATTTGCTTACCTCAGAGCAAAGACAATAAAACAATTTAGCAAACATGTGAAAAAACAAAATCAATGGCATCTTGGCTAGGTATGCGTTTTGCTTTCATGGTGGACCTGTTTGGGGACAATAACCAACTTCATGTAACACCAACCTTTGGATCTATGCATGAATACGTGCATTTATACTTTTATTAAGAGTAAATTTCATAAGACTACATATTTTTAATAATATTATCACAAAACTATAGATTTAAGTTTCCATTTTACAAAAACAACATATTTTAGACATATTGCTCTTAGACCGCATATGCTAAAATCTGTAATATTGTGATAGAGTCGATGCAAAATCTGTAGTTTTGTGAAGTAGATGCTTAAATCTATAGTTTTGCAACAATATTGTCAACAAATCTATAGCTTTGTTAAATTTACTCTAATAACAAAGATATGGTGCTATCAAAATATTTTTAAGTGAGGTGTTTTTGGTATCTAGCTTTTGATTGCTAACCGGACCAGACTATTATTAATCATAACAACAAATGAAAGCATAGCTTTGCTATTTCTTAAGGGACTTGCTAGTTTTCTGCTAACTGAAACCATTTTGAGCCATCAGATCTAGATCCAACAATTTATAATTATTATACCGATAATTTTATAAAAGAAAAATCAAAACACAAAGTAACAAACCGTTGACTAAAAGCTTTCAGTCGATTGAACACTAGAAAATATGATTTCTTAAACAAATCATACAAACAATTAATAGGTTGAAAGGAGAAGCAGGAACGCATTTGGAAAAAGTTTTCAAGAACATCATAGCGCTTTTCCCCCAATATTTCCGAAGGCATATGTAAAACCAAACTTGCCAAGGTGACGAACACGAGCTTTCAATGAAGCTTCTTTCGCCAAGCATTTCAGAGTCTATCTATTCCTCGCTGCTCCCTGATTGTGCCAGTGTCTGCATCCGCAGAAGAATACAGCACGGCATAAAAGCCTGAGTCGTCCGTCGTCACCGGCTCGCTGCTAGCTGCATCGATGACACTTGCTGCGCGCCTCGGTTTCCTGCCACCGCAGCGATTTCTTGGGACGAAGAACGTGCCATGCCGCCGCGCGCCGGGACTCGCCGGGTTTGCAGTGGGAAAAACCTATCAGGCTCCGGCCATCTGGCAACAGCAACCTGAAGCTCCACTCCAGAGGCTGCGTGAATAAGTTGCAGTAACTGGAACGGATAGCGTCAGACAAGGAAAAATAAAGACAGGTCGGACACATTTGTATTTCGCGTCATGGCAGTCAGCAAATCCCAACATTTGTCTCCTGTCACTGTCAGTCACCGTCCAGATATACGCAACGCAAGCGAAGTGTATTCAGGAACTGTGTGACGCTGAAGGATTTCAGCAAGCGGCGTCCGAAAAACAATTCATGCCGGATAAGGATTTCACACAAATAGTGAAGATGGTGCACCACAGAAAATGATAATGTTCCAGGCAAGAACTAAAACGATGTAAGGTATCTACTAGGAACAAGTTATAATGGAACAGTATGATGCATTCGAAAGCAGATTGATGAACAAACAAGGCAATCATTCACGGGAATATACATTCATAAATATAATTCTTGAAGAATTCGCTTCCTGAACAGGGTTCCCGGGGGCAAGTTCTTATGGCTCAAAAGTCTGCTAGGAGTACTACAATAGTGCAGGCTCCTCAGGAGTTCGTAACTGTCAGCAGCCAGCTGTATATGTTTCCCGGACCACACAGAACCAAAACTCTCATGAACGAATATCAGAATGCCAAATCGCTTGCATAGTGCGACAGATATTAAAAGTTTAGTACTGCAATCTACAAGCAAGAGCTGCATAATTGTTAAAGGAAAGAGAAATGAAACAATATCTAAGCAACAAATAAGGAATGCTAAAATGTCATGTTATCCGGTTTTCACAAAACTGAATTCATCATCCATTACCGGTCTCTTCAGAAATATTGGCAGCAAAGCTTGGCGTGCCCTGAGAAAATGAAAACATTTAACAAGAATCAAATGCAAGAGACACTTCGGTTCATATCAGATATGTGTGAGATTCCACAAAACAAACAAAATATTTTGTCCGTCTACAATTTGCGTCTATATCCTCAAACTCAAAATGAAAAAAGGAGGGGACAGGATCTAATCCACAATCTCATCAAATATTATCTCCATTTAAAAGTTAAAATTTCCCTGTTCCTTTACTCTAAGGGTGCAGGAATACAAGTCTCTTTTAAATGACATATAATTAAAACAAAGTGCAAGTAACTTGTCATTACATGTTAAATTAGTGCAAATTGAGTACTGTATGACTATAGCATAAATTCATAATACCAGGGTAGAAATACACATAAGAATATGTGCATATAATGTATGACTATATCATTTTTGAAAATGAAGAAAGCGTTTTAAATCAAATGATGCTATAAAAAGATTATTTTAAAGAAAATTTGGTTACTAACTTAATGAATTCAAATAAGTCATTTTTCATAACATGCCATTAATATGGTTAATTAGAGAGTAAATTTAGTATATTGAATAAATATGTGGTTTCACATTGATAAAAGAACATACTTAGCAAAAAGACTTCCAAACATGTTCGGATTAACAAGCAAAATCATATCATAGAAAAATTCAGAACATCTCAGTTGAAATTCCTCATCTGTAAGAATGGAAATAACAAAGCGAATTTGCACATAGTTTGACAGAAAATGATTGTATTGCATATGGCAAATTAGACCATTACAGAAGCAAATAACAATCAAGCTCTTGCAAAAGAGATTGATAACCTATCTCCTACACAATCATTTACCTCAGGATGATCTAGTAGGTAATTTATCACAGTACAAATGTCCTCCTTTGCCTGATCATGTGCCTACATGCAGGTTAACTTTGTCAATTTGATATCTGTCAGTGAGACAACAGAATACTGGATAGAGAATGCAAAACATAGTACAATATACCTTTACCATAACCTGTAATTCATGTGTGCGAACCCTTAAGTTCTCCATGTCCCGCTTCTGCTCAACCCAATTAAGCCGCCGCAGAGACCTTGGATGCTGGACCATCAAGTTGGAAATTTGTTATAGCAGTATCTTCTTTCTATAATTGATTACAGACCATTTGAACTGAAAAGCCAAAACTGTCATAGTTTACATTTTTTTAAAAAAGTTACCTGATATGGACTATCTGGCAGATTCTGCAAGATCTTATTGAGTTCCGTGATTACATGTTGCCGAATCTTCTCAGCTGTCAAATGCTGAAACAACTCCTTGAGTTTCATGACCAGACCATGTAGCATTTCCTATAGAAACACAAAGTAACCATTTGTAAGATATTCAAGAATAATAAATGTTTCTTAATATTTTAGGGCAGAATATTCCTTAATTGCCAGTTTAGGAGGCATACTGGTGCTTTCTGCTCCAATTGCTGTATGGTGCTCCAAGTATCCTCTAACTTACAGCACGTATGCTCCCATGCTTCCCATTTCTTCAATTGCCAGCCTTCACATTGATTGGGTCCATGCACAATAACAGCTTTCTTGTATGCATCTAATCATACAAGTGATTTGACAAATTTGTAGGATTGCACTTTTTGTGATGTCCTGGGTGTGAAATCCAACAGCTGCACCATATTACTGAGTTTAGCTTCACAGGCCATGCCAAGCAACACATATAAATGTAGATTAAAATCATGACTCAGCATTATGATCTTATCCTCGTAAAGGAAATGTGGTCCAGGAATACAGTTTGGTGCATGCTGAGTTTTCCACTTCTGACTCCACCTTTGCTCCACTCTGTTGTCAAGCGTCCAGATTTGCAGCTCACTAGCAAGCATTCTGGGGAGATCACGACCAACTTCAGCAGTCGCTATACATACCTTCCCGTCTATCTCTGTGGTCCAGAAACAACGGCTATCAGAACCCTCAAGTGCAGCTGCTGGCAGCTGTATCCGTGCAAAAGTTTCTGAACTTAGATCAAAGGAGACAACTGCATGCTTCCAGCTAGCACCAGTTCCTTCAGTTAGCCAGTGCATTGTTTCATCAACAAGGACTACTCCATAGTTTGTCACACAGCTCAAGCTAAAAGCTTTAGGTGTGCTAACATCTCTCCATTTCTCACTACCAAGAGTATAGACTTGAATGACATTAAATGTACCTTGAGAGTAGCTTCCATCCTCTCCAAGAAAGTGTGTAACCTTGTATTCTTTAGTCACTGGGTGAAATCCAAATCTATAGAAAGAAAAGTGATCATCCCTCAAATTCTTCACAGGCTTATCAAGATGCAGGCATTCACCAGTGGCAAGGTTGGCGATCTTGATTGTTGATGTCTCAGTGTATAAGCAAAGAAGCCCATTGCTTGAACCACAAAGTAAATCATCGGGTCCAATCACTGGTACAGCCCATGCAGAATGTCTCCATGCTTCATCAAATACGATAGCATCACTAGGAAAGTGATCGCTCAAAACTGACTCTTGAGGAAAGAATAGGAGTGTGCATCGAGGTGCATGGTGGAGATGCGATGTGACAAACCATGGATGTCGGATGATGTCATACCACTGCTTGCAAACACCAATGCACCTGAGCAAAGTGCTCACTGGAAGCCTCAGAAATATCCATTCAATGAGGTCCCTAGGGAGGTCGTTGATGGTGAAGTCCTCCTTTCCTTGCTTCTCTGGTTTATTTTTTTCACATGCCATACCGATCCAGCCTAGCCCGTCGAGATAACTTAACACCACCAAATCCTCCTGAAAACAAACACAAAGATTGACTTTTACAATAGTGTACATGATTAAATAACTTGCGAGCGAAGAATATGAAATCTAAGCAAATTTTCATCCAGATCCGAATTCCTCTAGTAGCAGCACGGTATGCTGGCAGCTTCCAGGGCAAAGGAAAACCAGCCAGAGCAAAGAAGTAGTGCTGGCAGCAGCTAGGCCAGGTGCCTGTGGCCAAGAAAAATCTGGGAACGTCCTAGAAACAGCCAAGGGGTCTGGGTTAACAAGTTCAGATTTCAGAGGAAGAAGGATGGAAAACAAATCTGCCTAGCTGGCCACTTCCATTAAACACAACAGAAAATTAGACAACTGCAAGGTATGCAATACTCAAGTTAGCAGGTGCACTCAAATCACTTCACTGAGTCTTCTTTGAACTACATTTCAGTTCAGTGTTCAAATGAACATAATATGATTGTGTAGACTCCAAATAATTGAGGCAAGGTAATGTCCATTCTTTTATATTGCTATCATAACTTGTCAAATTTAGTCCCCCAACTTGCCCATGAGCCTAGTTTCTATGGAATCGAAATGAACTTTTATCATCCAACATATACCTAGTAGCATACAGTGGATGTCTGTAATTGGGTTAATCAGTTTAGATTTCAGAGGAAGAAAAAGCTTCTGACTTTCCTAGTGTGGGAGTTCTTTTTTCATCAAGTTGATTAGTAACGAACTGCAATGGACTTTTAGCATAACATATACCAAATAGCATACTCTAGAAGATTGGAAAACAGATCTCTTAATAATGTCGTCAGAGCATTTTGTGGGGTACAACAGTCATCTAGGATGCAGCATGGAAATTCAGAGCATCTCCTATACTTCTAGTTTCGGCTTGGAGTTCTGTAGCAACAAACCGCACACTACAATCTGCAGATTCCAGTGCTGATAAAATTATCAAATTCAGATTCAACCAAATTCGACTATTGCAGAGGTACAGTCTTCAATTTCGGCCAAGAAAGTTTACATCCGTATTGTGCAGGGCTACAATATGTGACTACAGCAATAAAAGAAGAAAAACACACATAAAGGAAAAAGGCTTCTTTACCTCACTGAAGAACAGGCGCCTCACTTGGGGGTGGCGAGCACCGGAGGTCGCAGGGGTTCAGACGGCGGCGTGGGCACAGGACGACCAAGGTGGGGAGGCGACAGAAACCACTGCGACGACGGGGATGCGACCCAAGGCGAAGACGGCGGGGAGCGATGGGAATAGATGGAGCGATGACCACCACGCCTCCGGCACGGGGACCTGCTCAGTTGCGGGCGTGGCGCGCGCCGACGAGAGCGCGGCAGCTCGCGATGGGGATGGCGGCGGGAACCCACAGGACCACGGCGCCGGGGCGCGGGACCTCTGCTAGCCGGCGCGAACCACTGGCGCCCTGGCCACAGCAGCCTGAGGAGCTCGAGCGGGCGGTGGCGGAGGAGCTCGAGCGCGGTGGGCGGAGGAGAAGGAGCTCGAGCGGGCCGGTCGGCGGCGGAGAAGGAGCTCGAGCGGCCGCGTCGGAGGCGGCGGCGGCCGGCGGGGAGGAGCTCGGTGGGGAGGCAGCTCGGCGTGGAGGAGCTCGGTGCGGGCTGCTCTCCTGCTCTGAACATTTGGATCGCGCTTCAAATGTGGGTCGCGAGCGAGACGGAGCCCAGAATGGGGTCTCGCGAATAGGTCTCCGGTTAGAGACGTGAATTTCAGATTTTAGACTCAATTTAGATTTTGAGTCATCGGATACGCCTCTCCTTGAGATAGTCTGACGAGCGACGGAATCATGAACGGACACAGCTGGTTGTTTGGTTATTCCTGAAAATATCTAACAATTTTGTAAAAAAATTTATTTAGTATAGTTGAGTATTTATGTTATTTAAGAAAATAAGAAATATATTAGCAAATCTGACTACAAGCAAGACCTACGAAGTAAAGACCAGTAGATAAAGAGCCTGCAGGTCTAGACCTCCATCCTCTTCTTCTTCTGAATCGCCAACACATCGCAGCATGACCGTTACGGAACAAATTTCCAGTTGAGATCGACCACTGGATAAACGCCACAATGACTTTGAGAGCTTTCATTCGCCGCTGAGACAATGAAGCCCGTAAGCAGGCATAAGTTTCACCTTTCCACTAGAAGCACGCATACAATCCATCTTTCTTTTCTTTTCTTTTCATATATATTTTGTTATGCTAAGAAACTAAGCCCTAAGACCAAGACTCTTGTTTAATCAACAGTCCTCAATCCCAATTTTGTTTGACATATTTTATAAAGGTGTTCTTGACATATTTGTTGTGAAATAATTTCAAAGTTTAAAAAATGAAGCCCTATAAATATTTGGAGACAACATAATTTTGTATTTTTTTGTTATATGAAATATCAAATTTTATGACCATATTTCGCACCGAAGCCTCAAAATCTTCGAGACGACACTGAACGCTTGAACCCTAGGCGCATTGCGCGCCGGTGGCCAATGAGCGACTCACCAAGGCCTTCGTGAGCTCCGACGGTGTAACATTCCGAATAGAATGGTAGACCAATATTTAAATGGTTGCCTTGTTACATTTATTGACTTTGATTTTTTTTTCTTCAACTAAAAGACTACGACATTATCAAACGCTTTCAATAAAGAAGAAGTGTAAAGTAGAATTGTATTTTACTTAATATTATACTTTATTAGTTTGTATTATGAAATATTTCTCCTTTAATTCAGTTATTCAATGTTATGAAGATATTATGGTTATAACTTATGCTTTAATTCAATATTATAAGCATATGACTTTGTGCTTTTTTCTTAATTGGCTTGGGAATACCCAAGTTTTACAAGGTGCGTCCGTCACTGGACGGAATGGCGGAAAGGCGCGAACTCTGCGGATGCAGTCGGCGGCAACTCACCCGCACGATGAGGTAATCTCTGCAGTCGCCGTCAGTTTCAGGGATTTTGGCCCTTCCTGTGGGGTGGAATAAGAAGGGTTTGTGCCTGAAATGCTCGTCCTAAATTTTGTGTCCTCGCTACTGCCAGCACAAGCATATTTGCCTAAAAATGTTCTTACACAACACAGCCAGTCAGCCACCCAGATACTTGACACATCATATAAATACATAGGAGGATCGAAACAAGTAATACATTCATCCCACACGTTTTTCTTTCCCGTCTCTTTGTTCTCTATGCAGTCTCTCGACCTCTTTAGCAGAGTAGAAGTGGTCTCTTAAATTTGAACTTCTCTCTTCTCCGCATGTGAAAAAAAAGAGACATTTGCATGATTGTCATTGGTTGGTTATATAAACTATATGGTTGCCACTAAAATTTTTAAATTGGCACCGATGTTATTGGTTTGCTTACGTGGCAGCTGAGGATGTCAATGTTTCGTGACGGAGAGCAAACACCGTGAGTTGAACTGTGTTGACTATTTTTTAGATATTTTTGTCCCTAATAGTGTTGACATGTTCGATTGACCCCATCTTCTTCTACCTCAAGTGACTCCACGTGCAAGCTGTTCCCACCATGCTCAAGCTCTGCCTGACCTCCCCGCCTCGCTCTAGCTCACCTCGCACCGCGCCCGCCTCGCTCCAACTCGAGTCGCGCCGCACCCGCCTTACCTCCTAGCCAGCTCGACCCGTCTTACCTCCCCGCCAACTCGCCCCACGCCACGCCCGCCTCGCTCCAGCTCGCCACACGCGGCACCCGCCTTGCCTCCCGGCCAGGTCACGCCGCGCCGCTCGACCACGCCCCAGCTCCCCCGCGTCCCCATTTCTTCTTCCGGGCCACACCCTACCTCTTCTCCCCGCGCTGCCCGGCCACGCCCTGGCTCTCTCGTGCCATCAACTGCCTCCTCTCCCCCACACCACCCCGCACCCTCCTCTCCACCGTCGGATTTGCATGATGGAGAAGAGGGCGGTGCTGGATCCAGAGATCCCCGACGACGGCGGTTGCGTGACCTCCTTCTGCGACATTGAGTTTGCAGGAGGAGGAAATGAAGAAAGAAAGAGGAATGAGGGGAGGGCAGTTCTGTCTTTCTATTGCCTTCTCAATTTTCAGCTATGTTTCTTAATTTTTTTTTCCTAAATCTAACAGCAGCAAATGAAAACTAACTTTAGTGACATTTATGCCAACGGAAAAACTTTAGTGGCTATGAAGAATTGAGGTCTCAAACCAATGACAATCGTGCAATTTTCCCCCAAAAAAGATTACATACATAGGCTACTAAATCTACTGCTCATATAAATTTAAATTTTTGTTTTACTGAGCATAATTAATTGCAGATAACAAAATATAGAATCCGAAAATTTCAGTCCAAGATACAGATAGACTTCGCAATCAGCTTCTGTTCAATTGGTTTGAACATTGGTCAATTTCGTCAGTGTAATGGCAAAAGTCTTCAAGAGTTCAGTGTCTTACACAGTACGTTTGTTTGAACATCGGTTGGATTGGTTTGGACATTGTGTGGCTGCAAGTATGTTACATAGACCACACTTACTGAAATATGCCAAGAATCATAACAATCCCATAGCAATGCTTATATGGTACCGCAGAAATTAGTGCCTTAATATCACCTGGCAAGAGCTAATTAATACATCACGAAATGGTATAGTTAAGCACGACGGGTAAACAACTTCTCCAATCTTCGCATAACCAAATTCATTGTCCATCACTGTCATTATCCAGTACTGACAGATGACTGCTCTACCCTGCAGAAAATGAAGAATGATCAAATGCTTCCACGCTAGGGAGAGGAAGATCAAGAATTCTCAGGTACAAAAGAACGATCAAGTGTGTCACACCCAACAGTATCCCTCTTTACTAATAGAAAAAAGTGGGTCATGATGTAGATTACAAATTTCATGTTCAAACTTAAGACAGGAAATAGAAGCAAATGGGACACATTTTGTTATAAATGCCTTCCTTAAGTTATAACCACCACTTTATCTGCATACTCCAATGGTATACAAAAAGAACAATTTCATTGAAATGAAGATTTCATATTCAATAAGTGCACAAAAGTATCTCAGCACTGTATAAAAGTACAAGAGAAATACAAACAGGAAAAAGTTTTTGAAACAAGTGACGAGGATAATATTTTTTTAGGAGACTGAGGAATAGCAATTAATATTAAATGATTTGGAATAAAGTTTTCATTCGAGCAAATTTAGATAAAACCTGGTTACCAATCATATACATATAGGACATTAGAGAGAGAGAGAGAGAGTTCACTACATTGAATCATTACACAATCTGATTAAGTACAAAGTGCACAGCAAAGGAAAAGACAAAAGCACATGTCCCCATAGATATATAGTCCTGTCATAGAAAAGAACATTTTTCTTTTCTGCGAAATTTTCATCTCAGTGGAGGTAGAAAATTAATTTGCACACGATATAAAAAGAAATGGTAATCTTGCTTGACAAAAGAGATCATAACATGGACAAATGGCAAGAACAAGCAAGCTTGAGAAGAAAGTACCCATAACTTTGCGCCTACATAAACCTTTACCTGAGATGATCCTGTATACTCCTTAACACCGCACGCAAGTCTTCAACTGCCTTATGCCAGGCCTATAGGTAGATTAACATTGTCAATTTGATATACTTCAGTGACACAGATAATGCTGGATGGTAAATTCCATCATACCCTGATCATGTCCTTTAATCCATCCACGTGAGCTGGTAACTTCTCCACGTCTCGTTTCAACTCAAACCAACTAAGCCGGTGCAGAGACCTTTGATGCTACACTCTCAAGCAAGGAATTAGTTATAACATTGTCTTTCATCTTCGAATGGTCACAACCCATTGAATTTGAAAGGAAAATGCGGTAAAATCCTATTTCAATATTGGCTTACCTGATGTGGAAAGTCTGGAAGGTTCTGCAAGATCTGATTGATTTTCATGCCTACACGTTGCCGAAACACCTCGTCTGGGAGATGCTGCAAGATCTCCTTAGCTTTCATGTGTGAAGCCTCCAGACACTGTAGAGATTCCTATATAGTGGCAATTTGTAAATGTTTCAAGAATAACACATATTCAAGAAGGCTCATGATAATGTATGCAACATACCAATAAATTCTGCTCCAACTGATAGATCGAGCTCCACAAACCCTCGACCTTGCGAAATTCATTCTTCCAAACTTCCCACTTCTTTGATTCCCAGCCTACACGCTTTCTTGGTCTATGCAAAACCTTCCTGTATGCATCTAATCGTACAAGTGATTTCAAACATATATAACATTGCACGTTTTCTGGTTTATTGGGACTGAAATCAAAGAGCTGCACCATATTGCTCAATTTCATTTCACAATTCTTGCCAAGAAAGTCATACAAACATAGATTATGATCCCGACTCTGCATCATGATCTTGTCCCTGCGAACAAAATGTGGTCCTGGAATGAAATTTGGTGCATGTTGAATACTGTAGTTCTGGGCTTCTGGCTCCACCTTTGCTCTACCTTCTTGTCAAGTATCCAGATCTGCAGCTCACCAGCAAGCAACTTGGGGAGATTACGGTTGACTTCAGCAGTTGCTATACATACGTTTCCGTTTATCTCTGTGATCCAATACTGACGACTGCTACCCCCAAGTGCAGCTGCTGGCAGTTGTATTCGTTGCAAAAGTTTCTTTGCTCAAATCGAAGGCCATAACTGCATGCTTCCAGCTGGCACCAGTGTCTTCAGTTAACCAATACATTGTTCAATGAACGACGACTACTCCAGAGTTTTTCACACAGCTCAAGCTTAAAACTTCTGGGGTTCTTATATCTCTCGATTTCTCGCTGCCAAGTGTGTAAACTTGAACAACACTGAAGGTGCCTTGAGAGTACTTCCGGTGATCACGAAGAAAGTGTACAACCTTGTACTCTTTTGTGACAGGGTGAAATCCAAACCTGTAGAAGAAAAAGTGATCACCCCTCGAACTTTTTACAGGTTTATCAAGATTCAGGCATTCACCGGTTGCAAGGTTAGCAATTTTAATTACTGGCGTCTTTGAGTATAAGCAAATAAGCCCATTGCATGAACCACAAAGAAAATCATCAGGCCCAATCAGCGGCACAGACCATGTTGACTGCGACCAGGCTTCATCAAAGACGATAGCATAACTAGGGTAGTGCATGCTCTCGACAAATTCTGGGGGAAAGAATACGAGGGTGCAGCAGGGCACATGCTGGAGGTGTACTGCAACAAACTGAGGATCCCAAAAATTGTACCAGCACTTGCAGATGCCAGTGCAGCTCAGCAAACTGCTCACAGGAAGCCGCAGAAATATCCGTTCAATGAGGTCTCTCAGAAGGAAGTTTATAAAGCATGCATCCTCCTGTTGCTCCTTTGATTCAGTTTCTACAGGAACCATAGTGAACGTTCTTCAAACCAGTTGAGTAATGCTACCAAGTCATTCTGAAACAAACACATATTTAACAAATGACAAAGGGTCAGTGTATAAACTACAAAGATTTATTTGTGCACAAAAGATAAATCTATGTAAGCTTGACTCGCCACCGAATTTCTAAGCTACTGATAAACGAGTAGAGAAAGAAATAACTGGCCTCTCCGCACCCAAAATTTACAACATAAATGTCAGCCCTTTTGACAACAAAATCCGATTCAACCTCCAGTCCTCCACTACCAAAATCTTCAGGACGCTATAAAATTATTGAGAGCTGACACTAGAATGACATGCAAAGGACGGGAATGCAGTCCCTGCCGCGCGCCTCAAGCCCTAAGCTAAGGAGTAGGAAACCCAGCCGCCAGTACAGGTGGAGTGGAGGTGAGGGAAACGAGAGGACACTCGCGAGGTACGCATAGATTCTACTGGAAAAGAAGAAAATTAAGAGGCGTCTCAGCAGCGCGATGAGGTGAACTCCGTAATCGCCATAACCGCCGTGCGAGAGCTCTCCCTCTGTTTCTCTCCCGGCCGTGGCAGAAACCGGAAGTGCTTTCCCTTTTTCTTGCGAGATTTTTTTTTTTTACTCTGCAGTCTGCACGGAGGAACAAGTGGGAATGGGGAAAGCAGGACTGGGTATCTGACACGAAGGCCCAATGCGGCCCCATTCCATTTTCCAGTTTGCGTTGCTTTCTATAATTACGTTTTGGATGAGGCTTAAAATCAACGGAACGTATATGAGAACTCCAACTAACATAATAGGATCCTCATCCAATGACCAGACATAGAAGTGGGTTATTTTAACATTTAAACTCTCCACTAATCTCACCTTAACTGTTTTTTTATTAACCCCTCACTAATCAGCCGAGCCAATCGCTCCCTGGCCTGCGCCCATGCGCTTCTCCTTGGCATGGCAGATTTCATCACCAACTTCACGGCGTCGTACACGCCTGGGCAGGACTTGGAGTAGAAGCTCGTGGAGAGCTTCGCCGTCGACGACATGCCGACGAGCGTTAGAAGAAAGATGACACTGATGCTGCTGCTGCTGCACTGTGCACTCCACCTGATGCGTATATGCCATATCAATCAGTGGCTACTAGCTGCTATTCCTATTCCTTCTCTCTCTTGGTGCACAGGGCACGCACAGGCTACCAGCAAGATACCAGGAGCGATTGGCTCGGCTGATTAGTGAGGGGGTTAATGAAAAAAAAACAGTTAAGATGAGATAAGTGAAGGATTTAAGTGCTAAAAATAATTCATCTCTATCCCTGATCATTAGATGAGGATACTATGATGTTAGTTGGAGTTCTCATAGTTCTCATATTAATCAGGTTCTCATAGGATATGTTCTCTAGAATCAAATCTCAATGATTAAGAGTGAAAGTAAACATGATCCCAAAAAGTATTGAAATGAAAATGAAGGCAGCAAAGCAGAACGGTGTGTGGATCAGCAGTGGAAGGGGATTGCTTCGCGTGCCGGCTGGCCGGCCTGTCTGCTACGGCGGCGGTTTGTTTTGCGCCGCTCGATCTGAGCGCGAGCAGGCGCCTGCCTCCCTGGCGCCGTGATGTGCGGTGGTGGTACTTAGGTTGAGCCCGTCCTTGCAGGAATCGAGCGGCGGAGTGACGATAGCCACGGCCGGGGAAGTTCCGGTGCTATTGCCATTGTCGTCGGATGGTCGCGATAGGAGAAACTCGGACTTGCCATTGGCGCCGCATGGGAAAATCCTTACAAATCAGCCCTTCAAACAATTGTATAAAACCCCCTATTTGGATCGTGATTATTGATCACAATCCAATAATTTACATATACACCCCTATTTTGGATCGTGATTATTGATCCCGATCCAACACTTTATGAAAAACCACCTACTTTGATAAAACTATTTATAGAGTAGTCCCTCGCCGTGTTCTCTTCCCCCGTATCCCATCCGGTCAGAGACGGCAATGGCCGCCTCGTCGTCACGAAAGAACTCCTGTCGTCCTCCTGAAGCCACATTCCTCGTCCTCACAAACGGAAACGGGAAGCCGCATTCCCCCTTCTCCAGCTCTTCATCTCCCACCCAGCCATGTCGCCGTCGATCTATCATAATCAGCGGGATCTCGAGCTCGAGCACCCCTGTGTCTCCGCCGTCGGCATCACCGAACATCAGCTTCTCCCATCAACATCCGAACTCGTTCTACGCGAGGAACAGGAAGACCGCTGCCTGCTCTACATGATCGCATTCCGCTTGGATTCGGCAAGGACGAAGCGCTGCACCGTGTTTCCATTCCACGGCGGCCATTTGGAATCCGACAGAACAGTCGCGGATACTCGATGAGCTGTCTCTGTAATGGACCGTGTCTTTATCTGCAGAAATGCTAATACCCGTATTCCGTCGCTGTGATCTGCAGCATCTCCGTAGTCAATGCCGTTATGTAAGACCGAACCTTTTTGAAGATTCAACACGAACTAAATTAGCCTTTATTCATGAAAAAGAAGGCTCCTATTCATGATGAGACGAGGCGGGTAATAATCGTGACGAACAATCAGACAAAAACGCCAGCCTTCTACTACGCTACGAACACCGTCAGAATTCAGTCAACAAGTTGGGGCTGTACTGCCCCCTCGAGATCATGTAATATGTGACACGGACTTGTGGACAACGTTTTTCTTTGGTTTAAGATCCAGACCAGACATGCGCCAAGAGGCGCAACAAAATTAACCAGAACACCAACATCTAAACATGTCATGGATAACATACTGTTGCTTGCACCGTTGAACGGTGCCCTAGAAATAAGAATCCACTGGTTTACAATCCAAAGGCAAGAGCCAACTAATCCCTCGACAAAAGACAAAAAAGGTAAGAGTGAAGCAAGCCACAAAAAGCTAAATGCCACGAGAATGTCTCCAGTGTCCAGTCTTCGAAAAGCCAAATTCATCACCCATCGACATGAGGCCTTGATTACGGTGGACTATACTACTTGAAAGGGCAAAGTAGTATAGATGAAATCTGACCCTTGATTTCCTGGGGTAGTTTTGTCATCCGCTGTGTCATTGAAAATATTACGCACTCAGCCACCGAGGGCCAATTCATTATTTGATCAATCGAATAATCATCAGAAGGTTGAGATCGAGTTGTTGTTCTAGTCCGTAACTCTACGGATCCAGCGCCGTCGTCGAACCCGCACAACGACCTTGCCAATCTTGTTCGTGATTTGTTCGCCGGCGGCCGCGAACCCCAGCAGCCACCAAATCCGCATCGGCATAGCCTGCTTCCAACTGCGGTGGCGTTCCATCCTAGTGTCATCCCTAACCAGGCGATTGCGTGTGCTACCAAATAGTCTGCTCTCCATAGAAGCCGAGAAGGCAGATAGAAGCCGAGAAGGCAGCCTGTAGTCGAGGCTTAGTAGATGAGTTACCAAAGGATAGAAACAATGTAATTCCTCTATGTTTGTTTAGTCATTGAGATCAAGGATAAATTAGAGACTGAACTTTTTGCCTGAATCAGAATGTTAAATACAAAAACAAAGTATCGTGTTTCTGGTAGATGAATGCCATTGCGGGGACAATGATTTTGATTCCCCTAAATCATTGGATGTGATGTCGCCCCGCCATCGCGTTAGGTGTTGTGCCACCATACATACGCAGATCATGGCCACCATGCCTCTGACTAAATTGTTGTTCCGTCATGGCCGAGTCTAGTCGCTGCTGTCGCCATGAACAAGAACAATGGAAGAACTGAAAACGTTGAACGGAGTTTGTTACAGTATAAGTGATCGATGATTTCAATCGAAAATAAAAATATGATTATTTGTTATTACAATGTCCTATTAATTGCATAAAATTACTATGTGCTACTATTTATTTTTACCCATAATACCCCTAATACTTCATACTATATCAAAATACTACTTCATACTACTTAAAGGGTTAATGTAGTATAAGTGTAAACCATTAGATCAAAAGAAATGAATGGTCCATATTGATTCTAGCCCATTGTAAAGGTGCTCTTTGGCAGAAGTATCGTCAGTTTTGGTTTGCCCTGTGAGCAAGGATCCAATCAAAAGGCCGATGGTGTTTCAATGACAGGGTAGAAAAGCACAAAATTCTAGCGAGTATATATCATGCACGTTGCAGCGGTATTCTCAAAATAAATGACAATTCATGTTCATTCATTCTCTCTTTAAGGATATTTTTTTTTGAGATTTTTTACAGTCCTTCAAGAGGTATCAAGGTACCAGAGGTACTGTGTTTCAAACCGTTGGATTTAACTTAATCTAACGGTTTAGAAATATCGGTACGCTCGTCTGTTTGTCCGGTACCGCTCTGAACCTCCCGCAGAAAAGGGCGTCTTCGTAATTCCGCTCATCTTCCCACACCAAACCAATCCAGTCATGCCTATCCGCCCACGAAGGCCCGGAGAAAGGAGGAACCGTTCAAGTCTCAAGTGTCTCTGCATCTGGAGAAGGATTAGAATAGAGCGTCTGTGCATCTGGAGAAGGATTAGAATAGCAAGCAGCTCCTAGTTGATGCAGATTGGAGTGGGGAACGAGGCTGTCCAACCGCAATTTCCTCACCTCGTCAACCAAATCCGCGTTTGCTTAGAAGCATCCTGGGTTGGATTGGATCTTTGTGAGTTTGTGGGTTCCTAATCAAGCGACCACGTGCTTGTGGGCGAACGAAGATTTGTGGCAATGCCGTCCCTGCAACATGCGCAGAAGGCTTCAAAGGCGCCGGCTAGCAACAACGACAGGCCCTGAACAGGAGAACGGATGCTCGGGCATGACACCGTTCATCAAGGTCGTTTTTTTTTTCGTTTCTTCCTCATGCGAGATGGACACAAACCAAGAGCAAAGACAATCTTGCCCCTGCGTACACGAATGGTAGGATGAAGTCGGTACCTCTCGTGCCCAGTACTGGATGGAGGACTGTAAAAAGACTCTTTTTTTTTTTGCATATATCATGCACGTTGAAGCCGATCCACAATCTTGTATAACTTCAGGTTCAAAACTCAATGCAATGAAACCAAAGCAAACAATTAGCAATAGAACTATAGAAGGATGGATTTCCTTTTCTTTTAAAAGTCCAAGCTAGCATGTCATTTACGATTAAATGAAATAGACTAGAGACTAGAGAGAGTATAAACTGAAACTAGATGGATTTCAATTAAAACAAAACTGCACAGTTAAGAGTTAAGAAAATGGACCTAAGCACATATCCAAATTAACATGTTTTTTTCCTGATAGTTCATCATCCCTATGAATAAAGATAACAAAACTATTTTCCATTGTTTTTCATTTGGCGATTGAGATGACAGAAGAAAATTGTAATAAGAACAGAAAAGCCCTAGCAAAAAAAAAAATGATAACTTATAACTCAGTCTGTACCTGATTAGACGCAGTGCGTAACTTTTCAATACACTAATGATGTTATCTTGTGCCTGAATGAGGGTCTATAAGTAGGTTAGCTTTGATGACTTAACATAATTCAGAGGCAAGTACATGATAACCGATTGAACATGCAAGAGATACCTTTATTGTATCGTTTAGTCCATCTAAACGCGCCTGTAACTTCTCTCTGTCCTGCATCGCCTCCACCCAATTAAGCCGCCGTAAAGGACTTGGATGCTGGATTCTCAGATAAGACTTGTTATTAAAAAATTTGAGCTAAAATAAGGTAAAATGTGCAATGCTAATCTGCATTTTGATATAGCACTACCTGATTTGGACAATCAGGCAGATGCTGCAACATCTGATCAATTTCAATGCTTGCACGCTGCTGAATCACCTCATCTGGCAAATATTGCGCGTCCTCCTTAGCTCTCATGCCCACGCATCGTGTCCGTTCCTATAAGAAGGCAACTTAGCAACTTATAAAGTCTTCAAGCATAACAAATATTTTTTTCTTTTATTTTCTCGAATACGTAGGAGAACTACGTATCTTTATATTATAGGGAAGAACATAACAAATATTTGTGAAGGGTTATGCCACTTCAGAAAATATACCAGCGTTTCATGCTCCATTTCATAGGCATTCCTCCACATTCTCTGCAGCATGAGAAGCTCATGCTCCCACACTTTCCACTTTTTTAATCTCCAGACCCCTTGTCGCTTTGGCCTATGTACAAGAGCAGCCTTCACATACACATCTAAAGGCACGATTGACTTCACATAGCTATAAAATTGCATGTCTTCCTGTCCGCGGGGACTCAACTTTAACAATTTAACCATATTACTCGATTCAATCACAACATTTTTACCAAGCAACCCATAAGAATACAAGTTATTGTCACAATTTTGAATAATGATCCTTTCCCCATGAACAACATGTAGTCCTCGAGCGAAAAGTGACGTAAACTCAATCTTGTACATTTGGCTCCAACTCTGATCCACGTTTTCATTTAGTGCCCAGATCTGCAGATCACCAAGAAGCATTATGCCCATACTTTGAGCAGTTGATACACATACCTTGCCCTCTATCTCTGTGATCCAGTAACAACGATGATCAGCAAATTCCAAATCCTCAAGGTCAAATGCTGGCAGTTGTATCCGCGCAAAACTTTCTTCACTAATATCAAAGGATACAACCACATGTTGCCAATTAGCTGCACTGTGTTCAGTTAGCCAATACATTGTTCCATCAACAATGACTACTCCAGAGTTTGTAACACAGCTCAAGCTTAGAGATTCTGGACTTGCAACATCTTTCCATTTCACATCACCAAGTGTATAAACATGAATGATACTGCATCTGCCTGTGGTATAGGAATCACGCTCCTGAAGGAAGTGTATAACCTTGTACTGTTTTGTGGTTGGGTGAAATCCAAATCTGTAGTAAGAGAAATGATCATCCTTCAAGAACCTTGTAGGCTTCTTAAGATGCAGATGTTCACCGGTCGCAATTTTGGCTATCTTGATCGTTGATGTTGGTGTGTGTAAGCAAAGAAGCCCATTGCACGAACCACTTATGAGATTATCTGGGCCAATTACTGGCACTGCCCATGTTGATGGTGACCAGGCTTCATCAAAGAGAACAGCATCACTGGGGTACAGCCCTTCTGAATTTGACCCCTTCGGGGAGAATAGGAGGGTACATGAGGGTGCATGCTCGAGGTGCGCCATGGCGAATTGGGAGTCTCGGATGATTTCATGTCACATCTTACAGACACTAATGCACTGCAACAAATTGCTTGCTGGAAGCCTAAAAAATACCTGCTCAATGAGTTCTCTAGGGAGGCTGTTCAAGAAGCATGTCTCCTTTCTTACCCTCCTTTGAGTGGTTTTCTTTTGAGCCATACTACCAAATTAAGGCAGAATCCTTCTAGAACTAGGCAAAAAAATTCAGCAAACACAGATCTTACCAATGAGCACTACATATAGATTTACTTGAACAGTTATATGCTGCATATAGAATTGCAGACTGAGAATCTGCAGGAAACTAAATCAATGCAAGGTAAAGTCACTATAGTTCGAGAGTGAGACTTTACCTGCAGGAAAATAACAAATGGGCCAGTAACGAAATTACTCAATCTAAGCACTTATCTCGCACAGCCTAAATTACTCATACATTTACTGAATAAATGACTGCAGAAACTTGCAGTCACTCTCAAATTCAGAAGGCCCATTTCCACAAAAACAGAAAATAAAACTAGTACAAAGCAGTTAAAACTACATTTCTAACATCAGCATTCACTCCTTCCCGTACAAATTAAAATGAAAACAAGGAAAATCCCTCCATTTCCCAACTGTTCCATCACGGGCCAAATATAAGGCGCTGCACAATTCAGTGACAACCTTTTGTATGATCATTTCCCTACGCATATCAGTCGCACTATCGCTACAACCACTACAAGCACCGGACAAGCACATTCCCTAGCACGTCTTCCCCAATGCAAGTCTACCAAACCCTAGCCGCCATTGCAAGTGTGGAAGATAGGAACAACCAAAGCATCGCCAAGGGAATGTGAATTCGTAAGTGAATGAAAGCAAGAGGAGATCTAACGGGGGGCTCATAGGTGTAATTAGAAGATCAACTCCACCATCACCATGCGCGGCACCACCGCCGTGGCGGTGATTGCGGTTCTGTTCGCCCGCTCGGAAAAAAGAAAAGTGTTATTTCGCTCACTTAGAGAGCAGTTTGCCTCTTTCACCTATAAAACCGCTCACACACCCTCAACTTTTAATCCCAATTCAATTCCTTTACATGGCGGTTTCAGACAACGATTTTATCTAACGTAATATAGTGAGTCCCACATATCACATGTCATGCCATTTCTTTTTTTTATCTCTTTTTTTCTCTACTTTTTCTCTTTTCTTCTCTTTCCACAAGCCATTCCACGAAACAGCCGTCGACCGCCCGCTGACCGCCCTTGACATTGTTCCTCTCATTGCGGAGGTCACGACATAGAGGCGGCGGGCGTGGGAGCCTGGGAGGGGCGCCACCACTATCGGCGAGCAGGGAGAGGCCAGGGCACATGGTGGCGGCATCCCAGGCGGAGCGCAGGAGGAGGGGCGGCCCAATCGCACTTTAGCTACCGCCTTTTTCCTCCACCCCCACGAACTAGCCACCGCTAATGAAATAGCCGCCATGGACCATGGTAATCTCTTCCTCTCCCCGACCAATAGCCAATCCTAAGAGGTAGAAGGACGCGACGGCGAGGGTGAGCTAGTCATCGTCATGCGGGGACGACTCAATGAGCCTGTGCTTGATGATAGAGCCATCGGCATGGCCAGCGAAGAGGAAGCAGTCGGAGCGGCACAGGGAGAGGTAGGCGAGGAGCATGGTGAACTGGGACTTGCCGTTGGTGCTGGCCTTGAGCTTGAGCAGCGCGTCCCCCGTCGGCATCCTCTTGGGGCAGCGCGGTGGCCGCAATGGTATGTGCGCCGTCCTCGAGCCGCACAACCGCTGTGAAGACGAAGCGCTCCAACCACCGGGCGATGCTTGGTGACCGATGGCGGACTCGAGCGCGTGGACAGACCTTGCAAGCGATTCCATGAGCTCCCTGATCATCATAAAAGGGTTGTCTTCTGTGACGAATGTGATGATTCGTCACCTTAGGTCTTCTCTGATAGTAGGTCTATCCAAATTTGTCACGGAAAACCTTCTATGATGAAATTTTCATTCTGTTGTGACGAAATTGGAACGTCATTGGTCTGCATATTTCTACTAGTGCTCGATCCTCTTCGCTCGGAAGGAGGCAGTGATCCGTCCTCGCCAACGGTTGCGTGGAGTGCTGACCAAGTGACAGAGAAAGAGAGAGAGAGAGAGAGAGAGAGAGAGAGAGAGAGAGAGGTTGGAAGAAGGAAAAGCTACGAGGAGAGAGAGGGGGTGCGGCGGCTAGGAGAGAGTGAGGGGTGAGCAAGGTTAGGGTTTAACTGTTTAAGTGTTTGTTATATACTCAGATTTAAAAGATAGTAGCTGGCCATTTTAGACCCATTACTATCTTATGTGCTCTAATATAGTGACACACTAAAGATTTTGAGACCAGCTTAGTAATGGGTTGTGAGATGCCAGTTTGCTATTTGATTTAAGGTATTTGTTGCTAAAAATCAGTTTTGTAGTACTGACTGCATTCTTATGCCCGTTGCTATTTGATTTAAGGTATTTGTTGCTGACAATCAGTTTTGTAGTAGTGACTGCATTCTTTGTGGCATCGAAATTAATCTCCATGTTCGCATCCTACGCGGTCTAATGATACAACAGCGCCAAATGTTATGGCTTCCAAAAAGGATCCATTTTTTTACATAATTTTGTACATGATCTATTATATTTGTGGAATAAGTCTTTTTGGTGTTGAAATGGCGGTTCTTTAACTGAAGGGAGGGATGAGCGCAGGATGGAAGTTACAACAGTGGATGCCATCGACGAGTCTGGAGCAGGCGTCGAGATGGAGGGAGGCCAAGGGCGTGTGATGGGAATAGATCGGAAAGCTCGAAGAGGAACGTCCTGACGATACGGCTTGGCGTGGGTCTACCCGTCGGCGTAGGAGCATGTGGGACTGGGAAAGTTAGACAATCCATATAACTTAGACCCCAAGGGGATGCTAATGGCAGGCTAACGCTAAAAGTTTCACAAATACAAGTTTTTTTTTCAAGCATTTTCTTATAATACGTCACTGTGTTATCTATATAGGGAGAGGCAACAACAAAGTAACATCACAAAATATGATAATTGAAACCAGTGAGTTCAGTTCAGTTGTCAGTAGTGCGACATGGCATAATGGATCTTTGTTGCGTGCACCCAAGAAAAATCTCACGCATGCTGCCTCACCTTGCAGTCGCCCTCGTGCTGCGTCCAAACGGCGGCGAGGTCCTGGAGTCTGCGTGCATCCTTGCGAAAGAACGGACAGCGGCGTTGGGCGTTAGTTATGGTCAGGATATATACGGCTATCAGCGGAATGCAAACGAGAAATTAAGTGATCAGCGATCATGGCCTTGTGTACATAAATACCGATCCTATATATATTTTCTAGCAAGTGCGCACAAGTTGTTGGGCTGCTTTGTTATGCTGTTCGTATTGGCTTTGCTGCATGCCAAATTTACATGGTACTTAAACATGTGGGCTACTCGATTTTTCTGGCCGCTGGGGTGCTGCAGCACCCCAGCACCGGCTGTGGAACGGGTTTCCCTCGCGACCGTATCCCTTGCTACAGGAGAAAAGGCGACTCGGAGGGCAATTGGCTTTTCCGACGGCGAATCCATAGGCTGCCCCTCGCCTCCGGCGGTCGTTCAGACGCCAGAGGTGGGCGGGAGTTGCGGATTCGTCATCCGGTGTATATACCTCTCTCTCTTGCTTAGGTTTGTCTAGGTTAGAGGTAGGTTTAGGTCTTCCCACGCCGGTGGCAGAGGCCGATGAGTTTCGGCCAGTGCTACGATGTGGGTCAAGCTTCCTTCACGGCAATGTTCCCGGCAAGCGACGACAAGGGTGTCGAGGTCGGACCCAACGGATCCTCCGACATCTTCGCCGGTTTCCCCGTCTTGGCTGGCGACAACGACACGAGCGGATGGTCTTTACTGGCGGCGGCTTCGTGCTGACAACGAGCCCTTTGTCTGTGACGTGGTGGTGAACGGCGGCACCGGCACGTCCAGGGAATAATGTCTCCCGAGCTTCCCCGTCTCTATCGGCGTTCTCTCTCCGGCGCCGGAGTTGGGCTTGTGGAGATTGGGTCCCTTGGGGGCCCCTGAACGGGGAGTTCGTTGGCAGATCTTGACGGGTTCGCCGACTTCTTGGTCCAAGGTTACAGCGGCGCAGCTGCAATCTTGCTTCGGTGGTCGACGGCAGCGATCGGCGGAGTGGCCTGTTGGAGGCGTTCGGCGGCGCGACGGTTGCCATCGGAGTTCTCAGGGCTCCTCGGTTTCTTTTGGTTTTTTAGTTTTTTAGGGGCTTTTGTGAAAATAGATAGCTGCCTTCCGTAATCTTCTAGGACCTTCTCTCGGGTACCTCTCACACGTGGTGGCACAAAGGGATAGTAACGCTACTCGTCGCACACCGGGATCCAGGTGATCTTGGTGATCTCTCGAAGGACGTGAGTCTAGGTTTGTCATGTGTGGTGTGTGTTGCAGTGTTCGATCTTTTGTACGCGCAGACATATACTACTATTTTATACTCAGACTTGAGCCGTCCTTTTTAGAGTATGATGAAGATACTCATTGGGGACATCTGAATATAGCTAGTCATCCAGGCTACCCGAAACGACACGGCTTGGCCCGCTTTCGGGCACGGCCCGTTTAGGCACGTCAGGCCATCTGCGCCGTGCCATAGTGTATTTCGAGCCTAAGGCGAAGCCCAAGGCATGACCCGGAGTCGGATGAACCGTGTCGTCCTGGTCCGTTTGGTCCATGAGCCCAACGACATGGAGGCCCGCTGCCAGCTTTGTGCCGCCGAAGAGGAATAGCGCCCTTCCGCCGCTGCGATGACCGAGAAGGAGGGAGAGGGAGCGGGGAGAGGCATATCCGGGTGCCACCGCATGGGCCTGGGCCTCGAGCTTGTGGAGCGAGAGGGTGAGAGACCGAGGAGGGAGAGGGAGCTGGGAGGGACGCTGAGGAGGGAGAAGGAGCGAGCAGAGGCCGAGGAGGGAGAAGGAGCAGAGAGAGAGAGAGAGAGAGAGAGAGAGAGAGAGAGAGAGAGAGAGAGAGAGAGAGAGAGAGGAGAGGACGAGCTCGCCGCCTTGCCAGTGGGAGCTAGATCCGAAGGAGGGAGAGCCAAAGAGGAGAGTGGCGGCGGCTGGCAATTCAGCATGATTCAATCCCGAATGTGGGAGGGTGAAGGGGCATCGGGCGCACTGGGAGGAGGCAAATGAGGCTCTGGCTTGCTGGCCGCTCTGGACTGAGGACGCTGCGGATTGCTGGCGGCTAAAATGGCCTAGGGGGCCTTGCAGGCTGACCCCTTTTCTGGGCCAACCCGAAGCTGTAAGGACAGAGTGAGATTGAATCGGGAACTCACAGGATAAATTTTTCTTGCCAACTCCCCTACCTAGCACTCAAACAACAACCTACACATGCTAGTGATCCACACATGGAACAACTCCTATACAAGGTAGTGTTTGGACAATGAATCAATCAACACACCTAGCTAGTATGTAAACGAAAATAGCAAGACTAGCAAGGAAACAATTTCACAAGGTCAATACTACAAGAATACGATGTGGAATAGTAATTGCAAGTAGTAAAGGAGAAAGAGTCAAAGGAGGCTAACGATTTTTAGTGGAGGTCTTGGAAGGATGGCACATTTCCCTACTCTTTGTTTGATCAATACTGAAGTTGAAACTTCTTTGTCTTCTTGACTTTGTTTTCTAGCTTCTTAACCTTGATCGATCCTTCTCTATTGTCTCTTCTAGTATTCAAGAGACTCACTAAGCATCCCAACACTTCTAAAACTAGAGAGACCTAAGAGAATAAATTGTGCCCTCTTAATAGTTTGTTTTTTTCTATAAACTCAAGGCTACACACTAGCCAACTGATCATAACACACTTGGATCTAGTTGTCATTAGCCTTGATCCATCTTCATCACTCTTCATACCAAGATCTTCATGGAAATTCTCCAAGTCCACATCAATCACTAAGGCGACCAATCACCGAGCTCATATATTGAGTTGATAGGAAATTTACTGCATGCACACACTTGTGTAGATGTTAAGTGCATTTTTCATGATTGTCATCCAATCATCAAAACATTCATACTTTTGGGGTGAGAACACTCCAATAATGATCGTGAAGCTTACATAGACCCATAGCACGGCCTGCACCATGCCACGGCCCGAGTCAGGTCATGCACAGGCCGGGCTTTTTTTTTATGGGCTGTGTGCTGACCCGTTTTCTCGAGCCTGTATGCCTAGCTATATGTTTGATGTTTCATTTTAAGAAAGGAAGTTTTCTATGTATACAAAGTAGGATGGATGTAGATTACATAATCCTGTTAGGTGTTCATAAGACATGACATAACTAATGCACTATATAGGGGTATTAAAATATTTTCACAGTATATAATAGACAATGTTGTCATAAATGAATCTCTTCAACTACTAACAAGATTTTTGATGTATTACAACATACATGAGTCCAAATCAACAATTTAATGGATGTCCCCAACTTCTAATCTGTAGCATGAGGTGGAAGGCCCACCCGTGGATTGGTCGTTGTGCTCATTATGATGTCCACAACCTTAGAACATTAACACATAAGCATGCCAGCATTAAATTGCAGCAGAGATGGTTGAATTCGTCATCAAACATCACTACTTAGAGCCAATAGGAGCCTCCAACCACAAGATAATGTTTTTTTTATTTACAAGAAAGTTATCTTCTCTAGCTAGCTAGCCTCTACACACAACATATAAGGTATAGCCTTCTAGGGCAGACACACATGAACAATAAAACAAAAGTAAATATGAAAACAGTAGTTATGAAATGTTATGTTAGTGGATTTGTAATACAATTGTAATTAAGATGAGCAATAATTATAATAAAAACATTTGCTGTGCATACTTCAAAAAGGTGATTTAAGGTATAGGACATCGTTAAGAGTCACAATTCGGCAAGACACAATTCAAATTTGTATATATTACCTAGCTACAACACAGAAATGCAGGGGAATAATAATTTTCTTTATGAAAAGGGGAAAATAATACTTTCAACCTTCTTTTTATCTCTTTACTTTTCTTTTGCAAATTAAACACTTCACATACACGCACAAGTACTCTCACTCATGAACACACACACGCACATCCTATCCTTATTATGAGCGTTATTGAAAAACTTGGCCGACTTGATCTTGAGATTCACAAAGTCGTTACAAATATCAATGACATCTTTTACTGAAAGAATAATTAGCCGTAAAAGCATATGTGATCTCAATTTTTTATCTCTTTACTTGAAATGCATTACAATTTGAAATTTTACACAAAAACATATTGTTACATTCCCTATCTACGTTAAAACAGTATTGTGCCAGCGATAGGTTTAGACTATGCAATCACCTCTTATATATTAACACTTTGTCTTCATCAAATGTATACTGTAAGTAGTATTTGAATTTCTCTTAGAAAAGCATCGCCTAGTACAGTGGACGTTTCGTGGCCACGTGACAGTGTCCTTCGCTCAATCTCAAGTCTCGATCAATCATAATTGAAAACTATTTAACCAATGCGACAGAATCTAGTAATTACGGGACCCATGATGTGAAGTTAGAGTACGTTCCTACACAACGTAATGAATTCGTCCAGCTACCCACGTCGTCCAAGCTTACTATAAAGTTCCATATAGTGTATCGTTCCATGTGGACTGCTACAAATACTGAAGCAGCAGTAGAGCTCAGTGCCATGTGGAGGCTGAAGACTTCAGAGGGAGGGGGGCAATGGATGCAGACGGTGAGCGAGTTCCATGGCCGCCAGGTGTGGGAGTTCCACTCGGATGCCGGCACCGAGGAGGAGCGCGCCCAGGTGGAGCGGCTGCGCCGCGAGTTCACAGACAACAGATTCCAGAGGAGAGAGTCATCGGACCTCCTCATGCGCATGCAGGTCATAATTATAATATGTCCTCATAAACTAAAATCTGTGTCATTCCTGTCGAATAGATTTTTGGATCATGTGCAAAGAATATACGTTTAGAGAAATAATGAGTTTTACTATCCAAAATATTGACCATTAATTTTAAAAAATTATTGGCCAATAGTTTGAGGATAATTTCATAATTACACCTATATAAATAATTTTATATTTATTTTATAATAGAAATGTAACCCTACTGAATTATTAAAACATTAGACAATGTTTGAAAAAATAAAGCATCAATTATTAATCATATTACTAATTTATTTTTATTCATAACAATATAAAATAATTGTTATAAATTTAGAAATGATATTTTTTCCGGTATTATTCTCAAACTACTAAACTATTGGCCAGTAGTTATGTATTTAGATTATCGAATCTAAACTATTGGATCAAACTATTGACAATAGTTTTTCAAAATTAACGACCAATATTTTATACAGTAAAACTTCTTAAAGAAATTCATGCTCCACACGCATGCACGTCCACTATAGCTAATAGGCCACTTTCGTGCATGTTTTATATTGATATTGTGCTATAGAATTCTATTCATACAGTGTGTGACATACGCAGCTTACGGGATTGAAACATCTTCACGCCGATATGCCTACGGCCGTGAAACTAGAGGAAGGGGACGAGGTAACGGAAGATATTCTGATGGCGTCACTGAGGCGAGGTCTCGATTGGATGTCTGCCCTACAATCTGATGATGGCCACTGGCCTGGTGACTACAGTGGGATTATGTACCTTTTGCCGTTTTGGGTTGGTATCTCTATCGTGTTAACATTATTCTTGCGTGCTCCCTCATTGGACTAATACTTCTCTGTTCTTTTTTTTACGTTGGTTGGGAGCTAACTGACATCAACAAAATCAAAATTTTAGAGTTCAATCAGAATGGAGCGAGTGCATGTTAGAAATCCACTAAATTATTGACAACTCTTTATTCTTTTAATTTTCTTCTATTTTGCAGATCATCGCCCTTCACGTCACAGGATCAATCGACGATGTCCTATCCACAGAGCATAAACATGAAATATGCCGCCATATTTACAACCATCAGGTACACAAGACACTGAGACACTAGTAGCACAACACATAGTACTACTATATCATAATTTACCCAATATAATTAAGTAATTGCGTCCAACTTTCTGCCATTAATACTTAAGAATTTTGTTCCTGCATAGAACGAGGATGGCGGATGGGGCTCCAATGTCTTGGGTGAAAGTGCTATGTTGGGTTCATGCTTGAACTATGTCACCTTGAGGCTTTTAGGAGAAGTGCAAAAGGATGAGCATGATGGACTAGCAAATGGACGTGATTGGATCTTATCCCATGGAACTGCTGTTGAAGCACCCCAATGGGCAAAAATATTTCTCTCGGTATGGCTCTAAATAATTTTTTTGAATGGAAACTGGTTAGGACATAGTGCTGTTTTCATTAACTAAAGAAGAGTATAGTTGCAGCCGGAGTCTTGGAAGACTTCAGTTTGGCTCTAAATTAAATGTACACAATAAGTTTCTCAAGTAACTGTACATAACTCGTACACTTTGGGAATATTACATCTGTACCCCACATATCATCACTATACTAGATGTTACACATATCCAATTCTAATATATTTAGAGTGTTACTGAACATTCCCCTTTTGACCTTTTTTTTATTCATGAATTAAATTTACAATATGTTTCTCAACATTAAATGTTTCTGTTACATGCTGCACATAACTACTTAGGCAGCATACAACTATTTTGCTTAATTGAAGGTTATTGGTGTATATGAATGGGCCGGAAATAATGCAGTAATTCCTGAATTATGGTTGGTCCCACGTTTTCTTCCAATTCATCCAGGTATATTTCTTTCTGCATTGTTTCTTCAAATGTCTAGAGAACCTTTATATCCAATTAAACCTTGGATATGCACTATGCAACCACATAAAGATTGCTTTTAAGATTAAGAGTCAAGTTTAGCTCTTGTTGAAGCTCAAGGGGAGCACAATGGTGATGTAGGAATGATTACATTGCACCACCAAACATGTAGTACCTCTTTAGTGTGTGTGTGTGTGAGAGAGAGAGAGAGAGAGAAAGAAAGAGAGAGAGAGAGAGAGAGAGAGAGAGAGAGGGAGAGGGAGTGATGAAAATTGTTAGACGATAGATTTCTGGTTCAGGATATTTAAATTATATGAAATGATCCTCTCTGTATCTGAATTCGGAAAATTTATGTCACACAATTTTTTATGTGAATGGATTTTGTTTTGTACAGGGAGATTTTGGTGCTTCACGAGGATTACATTCACGTCAATAGCGTTTCTTTATGGCAAGAGATTTGTCGGTCCAATCACACCAACTATATTAGCATTAAGGGAGGAGCTTTACAATTTGCCATATGGTGATATCAATTGGAATAAGATTCGTAATACTTGTGCCAAGGTCTGTCACTATACGTCCTATGTTCCAAAAGAAATTATCACCCATTTAAAGTATTTACAATTCAAACAAAGCAAAAATTCCCCTCTGTATGCACCCTATGTTGAATTTGAACAAAACGCTGAGCACAAAAGGTGCAAATTGATTGGAAGGATACTTGTAGCAAATTAACAGAAAGAACTATAATATTCACTAACTTTTGCTCCTCTGTTTCTCTATATATTCATCAAATTTAGAGTTGACAATATGTACAATTTATTAAAATCCCTTGTTTTCTGGAACCTTCCTAATATTCATCTGAACAGATGAGATGCAGGTATTTGTCAGGTTTTATGTTTATTTTTATATTGTTAAAAAATAGATTTATGAGGTCATCAGGCACTGTGAACCAGTATTAAAAATTGAATTCTTCTTTTTAGGAGGATATGCTCCAAAAACCTTCAGGAATATATAAATCTATTTCAGCCTGTCTGAACATTTTTGTTGAGCCAGTGCTAAACCGTTGGCCATTTAGCAAGCTACTAAGAGAGAGAGCTCTGAACCACATCATGCAACATATCAAGTACGAAGATGAGACTAGTCAATACATTGGCTTATGCCCTGCTACAAAGGTACTCATTTACTATACAACTCTTATTCGTTGATTGACATGGGCAGGGTTGTCTGTGGAAAATGGGGGCAGTGAAGGCTGTTCTTGAAAGAGTTACTCCCTCCTATTGTTCTATGTTGACGTTAGGACAACAAAATTAGTTTAAAAATGAATTAAGAATCCTGTCCCAACATCAAGAAAAAACGTCTGGAGGGAGTAGTAGGGCTAGGGTGAGATCCCAGCCCTTGTCCGATGCAACGAGGACGAGGAGGCACGGTCTTGTGAGGGTGTAGGTAACCAGGAAATGCCGATCTATTGCATATTGTTCAAAAGCTACTGCACCCCTTCTTATGTACAGTAGAAAGCCAGCCTAGCAAGTGAGTTTTTTTTTTTTTTGCCTAGAGCCAAAGATATTGGATAATGTCACCTCCTCTTGAATCATAGGCCATAGAACTTTGGCGTCACTTTGCTTTGACTACGGATGTCCAAGAAAGAAGAGCAGAGAAGATAAAGGATATTGATCCTGACCATGAAATGCACTTTATGCTTGTGAAATTCAAATTCTTAGCTTGTATTGTAGTCCTGATAGGCTTGCTCCAAGGTCCTTTATCGTTTCCAAGAACTCGTCTTGTTTCACCTGTGCGGACTCCTCGACAAGAAAACGTGGTGGTACCAGTGGTCGAGTTCATAAGCCTGAAGAATCATCCTAAAACAGCAATACATGTAGAAAAAAATGCAGTGTAGTAGGCTCACGCTAGCCAATTAATAAGCCATTGCCAACCATCACCAGCGCCAGTGATCAATGATCTCAATGAGAACGATTTCTAGCAGCGCTGGCTGTAGATGTACTTCTCGTCATAGTTGTACAAAGTTCGTATCCCTTGGTCTAGGCATGCTTCCATCTCTGCTGGTGTCGAGTGGCTTCGAGGATTTGACAAAAGTTGTAGTGGTTACAAACGGGGCTGATGATGCCCGAAATGGGGATGGCCCGCCACCATGCTGTCGGCTGTCACTATCAGCCAGAGCCCATGAGAAATGTAAGCGTTACCTTACACTCGAGTCAGCATGATGTTGCTTTATACCCAGTCTTTAATCATCATACTATACTTAAGTTACAATATCAAGTTTTGTTTTCTGAATTTATCTCCCTGAACGGCAATAAACCGCAGTTACGGATTTTAATCAAAGGTAGTAGCTCTCTCCCAAGAACAAGATGGACAAATATTAGGATAAGGTGCAGTATAAGTGAAAGTTAGTTGACACCACCGTGCAATTAAATAAAAACAGGCAGTCACGGAACCGGATCCACTGCCGTGCTTGAGGCACGGCAGCACGTAACGCGAAGGACAAAAATATGAGAATAATAATCCTCAACTAGATTCAATAACAGCAGTAATGCAAATTGGATCCAAGGGCATCCATTTGTGTTGGCCAAACAAATGTGTACATGGGTTGACGATTATCAGATTAATTAATATTATTAATTTTTTGCACAAGCTCTCATGTAATGGAATGTTATAATTCAGAGCATTATAGTAAGCATGCATGTTTTCCATTATAGTAGTCAATAGTTTCAGACGTCTGTTAATTTCAATATATAAGAACACATTAGTTCAGAGCTAACACTTTTTTCATTAAATTCTTTTATGACCAGGCACTGAACATGATTTGTCGTTGGGTAGAAAATCCAAATTCAGATGCACTCAAACGACATCTTTCAAGGATTCATGACTATTTGTGGATTGCTGAAGATGGCATGAAAACGAAAGTATGTACTATCTGTTTGTTTCCTTCCTTATGATCCCAATGTTGCCCAAATACAGTAATGATGATAATGTTTTGTAGATAACGGATGGTGCCCAAAACTGGGAGATAGCATTTATAGTTCAGGCATTCTTGTCAGCAGACATCAATGATGAATACGGTCCAACAATTGAGAGAGCACTCAAATATATGAAGAAAGCACAAGTATGTAGTTCTTACTCTTTAATATTGATATCAAATAATATTTAAGAAAACCATTTATATGAATATTACAATGAAACCTTCAGGTCACTAGAAATCCACCTGGTGACCAAAGCTATTGGTTCCGGAATAGATCAAAAGATTCATGGACACTTTCAACTGTAGATAGTGGTTGGGGTTCAAGTGACACTTCTGCGGAAGTTATTAAGGTCAGCACAAGTTCGTTAACTAGGTCAAGTGACAGTTCTTAGGGTCATGATAGATAATTTTAGTGAAGTAAATTGGTGCACTGAGAAATTATTTTCCCCTTCAGGCAATACTTTTGCTTTCAAGGATATCACTGAACCTTGATCAAAATTTCAAAGAGAAGCAATGGCTGTTTGATTCTGTTGATTTCCTTCTTACCGTCAGGGTATGGTGATTGTTGTAAATTTATTTGATATAAATTGTTCTACTAAAATATATTTTTAAATATGTGATAACTTCATTTATAAAAGTTTTAGTGATAATCACAATTCCACTACTTATCCCATAGTAAAAAGAAGGAATGTATTTTAGCATGAAATTGTCAATTGCCTGGCAGATATTTTATTCTCCAGAACATCTACGATATATTTCTCAGTTGTTATTCCACAATTATTAATAAAACATATATACTAGTGTTTCCATTATTATCGCTTTTTCTCTGCTAAATACTTTTTGGAGCATGATGGGATGAAGAAGAATCAGAACATTGTTTCCCACAAACAAACAATAAACTATTATCTAAATTTTCAGGTAACTGGACATATAATTTGTATACTTTGATATCATTTATGGAGATTGCCAGGAACGTGAAATCAAACTTATAAATCACAAAATGCATTCAAGTGGAAATGATCTTTTTGAATATCTTTTTAAAAATAAAGCACATGATATTTCTGTATTCACATTTTATGCATATAAGGTCATCTGTACTTCTCATCAAAACGATTTGTTTTCCTAGGCAAGATTTTATGACTTGATTTTCTTCTATTTCTCATATTACTTTGATGCAAAATGCATTTAATTGACAACAATTTCTTTTATCCATTGAAGAACAAGGATGGTTCATTTTCTTCATATGAAAATCAAAGAACTTATTCATGGCTGGAGGTGAGTTTAAGCTTCAATCTTTAAGAAGACATGACTTTCAAAGAATGCTGACGTATGCAAAAAAAAATGTAGAATGTTTCACCTTTGGTGAATAGATACATTTGGAGTTCGGATTACCTCATTAGCTAGTGATTCCAGTTTAGGGTAAACACAAGGTAAATTGACAATGATGTTTTACCTCTTCGCTTTCAGAGCGAACACTTGAAGTTAGCGCATTTGGGTCATATTGATCAAGTAGTACCAAAGCTAAATTACATAACTCTGATCGTTTTCATTTTGTTGTTGTTGACGTGAGCTAACTAACATCATAAAAAAGAATGGAGGGCATAGCTCATATAGTTGATGAAACTCATCATATACATGCATGTTCAGAGAGGATACTGCTTTCCAATATGAAAATTTTCTCTTCCCGGTACCTAAGCTGCTATAAAGAAGTAATATAAACACAATTTTTGAGATACTTCACACAAATTTTCTTATTTTCAATGTCATATTCTATGTCCAGCTTCACAAAATTAATTAGCAGGTCAACATTTACCTAGGAGTCAGAGAACATGAAAGTGAATAAAAAAATAAAAAACAAAATTGATTGTGATAAGGGTAGTATTAATGGGCTATCGTTCTGCTAGATAATGATATAACAAATTAAGTTGTATGTGTTGGAAATATGCGTGTTATTCTAATTCCAGATTTTAGTTTTAGGCAAATTTCATAATCGTTCAAACTTGTGATGCAAACTAACTCTAGCAGCAAGTAGAACAACATAATTAAAAACACGGGAGACATTGACTCACGTAGGGGTTGTCGGCGCTTAATTTAGCGCAAATAGTAAATGAAGCATACCGTTGATGTAGACGTTGTAGTTCTTCGATGAGGCAACGCAAATTGTCGCGGATCAACCTCGAGTGGTCGCGTAGAAGCGCTGCCCAGAAACCTTATTGCTGCCCCTCGTGTAGGCTTTACGACGACAAAGGTTTGGAGATTCCGCTCATCCTTTTTCTCGGTGCACACTGAAGAATAGGGCCAACGAGATAGAAGCAAGTCAACACCATAGCACAACTTTCCAAAAAGGAAGAAGTGGAAGGAAATTTTAGGGTATAGAAATTTGGACGTCTCCAGGGGCCTAATATAGGCACGACTGCCCTCTAGGAGCCGTTTCCTCTCTAATTATGCCTACTAATTAGTAGTTAATAGCAAGACTGACATATTAACTCTAATTATGACAATTAACTATGTATTAATCCTCTTGAATAGTACATAATAGTTTAGAATTATAGAGGATACGAGTGACAAAAATCACTTAGTCACAAGTCATGTAGGACAATACGTGAAAAAGCACATATGCATGCGCGTGGGTGTGTACTCATAGCTATGCTATCTTTCTCTCCTAATGCTTTCTTTATTCAATCATGGATAGGAGTGCTGCTATTTAAGTTGGTGTGGACCATCATAGACTAGCAAGATGGGACTAAAACAAACAGTCACTTATTGCTTTAAAATTTCTGCTAAATGAGTCATATAAAATGGGCCAAATTTCAACTATCCAAAGGCCGCCTTTTCTCCTTATGGCATTGCCATTTTATGTGGATTTGGATTCTTCTATATAAGTCAACTGCAAAGAATATATATGTAATTTAACATTTTTATCAAGTATATTGATCCTTTTTTTTTTGACAATCTAGATTCTCAACCCGTTGGATACTTTTCGAAATATTGTCGCTGATTACCCGTAAGAACTAAGGACAATTATACTCCATTGTACTTTGATAGTCCCATTCCAGCTTACTTTCATCAACTTAATCCCAGAATATGTCCATGGTCAGGACGGTAGAATGTACATCTTCTATTATGCAAACTCTGGTACTTTTTGGACAGCGTTATCCTGAGTACTGTAGAGAACAGATAAGAGAATACGTCGACAAAGCTGCTGTATATATTGAGAATAATCAAAAGAAGGATGGATCCTGGTATGTATAAATATAAATTTTGCATAAATAACATCATTTGTCCTTTCCCAACCATTAACAGACTCATTTTGCATTTAAAGGTATGGAACTTGGGGCATATGTTTTATCTATGGGACCCTCTTTGCGATTAAAGGCTTAGTTGCTGCTGGCAGAACTTATGAAAACAGTATTTGCATCAGGAAAGCATGCAACTTTTTGTTGTCAACACAAGTCAGAACCGGTGGCTGGGGAGAGAGCTATCTTTCCTGTGAAAGAGAGGTACGGTGAAAACAATTGCTTTTTGTGTAGTTGTTATATCTTTTCACCTGTTACATGGTAATTATAATACAGTAATAACCTCCAAATAATTAGGTGCGTACATACAATTGTTTTAAATTTGAGGCTCGATATTCATAAATAGCTTGAAACAAGTACAGTGACATGAACAAAATAAAAGTTTAAAACTAGAAACGAAGAAACAAGATATCACACAGCCACTGCACTAGCTATCATATATATTAATAAGGATGAACGACAAAGTACTGATATGCGTGGTAGATGCAAATCTAATTTTCCTCTACCTACGGTTCTTGCAACCTGGTGGTTAAGTTCTAGTTTGATTATTTTTTTTGTTTTGTTTTCCTACACAATATAAATGTCATCAAATTTTCACCTTATTTAATTGGACTACTCCACCAAATTTCTCACCTTATTAGTTGGTTGTGTTCTGGAACATACAGAGCTATGTAGAGGGTACCAGTACTCATGCTGTGAGCACTGCGTGGGCAATGCTTGGCTTAATTTCTGCTGGCCAGGTTTGATTTCTTATATATCACTTATTACAATAAAGTGTCCTGCTTCAGTAAATAATAAGTGATGTTTTAAAATATAAGCAATATTTTTAAGCCTGCTATATTGATATGTGTATGGAAAATACATCAGGATGTGTATATCCCCCGCCCCTAAGCTTATGTAGCAATGTTAGCTTTTTTACTACTACGCCTAGTAGTTGTATTATAACATACATGTTTTGGTCAAAGTGTTTCTTTAAACCTTTCTTATTGGTATGCATATATTTATTACATGTTGCTCTGATTGTGTAATACAAGTAGATGGAGCTTGATCAGAAACCATTACATCGTGCAGCAAAGACATTAGTTGATATGCAGTTGGAGACAGGTGATTATCCTCAGCAAGTGAGTTTTCTCCTACTCTGCTACAACATATGCAAATTTTTTAATCTTTATATAAGCATTTTGTGAGTAACACAGATATCGCTAGACGCTGCTTTGTTTCAACAAACCCTGATCAATCGTTCTTGAACTCGGTCTTCATATTAGAATGTGCACTTGTTTAACTAGGTCACACTATAGAAATGTTGGCCCCTTTCTTATTTATATATTTTGAAATATTAAAATTTCTACAAAGATATATAGATATCGACTTGGGTTTGCCTTGGGTATGACCTCATCACTAGGATGACACCCAGTCACAACCAAATTAACCTGCTGCCAACTTGCATGGGCCCTTCAGCAAGTGTGCCGAAGTTTCCAGAATAATGTAAAATTTCATCCCTCATGTGCGTTCTGCCTTAAAAATAAAAGAAAAAACTACTACCTTACATCATGACCAGCGCTGAAGCAGTTGTAACCTGATTGTACAATGACTTGTATGTTTAACAGAGTTTTTCTAATTTTCATTAAAAGTTGTTATCTAGCTCAATGTGAATGTCAAGTCATTCTTAATGAACAATGTCAAGTATTGTCGAAAAAACATGATACGATCTGAAATTATATATTCATTGATCAAGCATAAATGCAGTCTTCACTATAGATAGGCTGCCCTATACATAACCTGCCATTTAAGCCCGTCAACCAAATCCATGCTTGCAATATTTTATTTTGGAGAAACATATATGGTGTATTTAATTAACATATATCTTTTTTCATTTAATACTAAAATGTTTTTTTTGCAACTTTTTTTTATAGGAACATGTTGGAAACACCAACTCTTCTGCTTACTTCAACTATCCAAACTATCGCAACTTGTTCCCTGTTTGGGCTCTTGGAGAGTACCGTCGCGGACTACATGCAAATAAATGCTGAAGTAATAATTTCGTGGTCTCTATGCCTGAGAGAATTTGTAATAATAGATGGTTTCATATATCGGTTGAAATATTAATATATGTATTTTTTCAAAAATATAAATGCCGAAATTGCCTCATGCAAGACAAACGCATGGGCATGCACACAAATATGTCACTGCAGAGCAAAATAAAAATAAGCGAAGCAAATTAGTAAACATCACACCTATTACATGTATATCTGTTTTAAAATATGAATTGTATGTCATAATAATACAGAAAGAAGTCTTATTTACCTCCGTCAACTATCATGATAGCCATACTTTAGGTCTCAGATCTCTCAATTACAGAATATCCACACTTGCTCATCCTTTTAAATTATTTGTTTTTCCTCCTGAATGGTTTCAAAAAGGGTCTTGCATGAGGAGGCGTCGTGGGTCCGATGTATCAAATTTCATGTCATATTATATTACATTCCTCTCTTTTTTTTCATCTTCTTCTTCCAACACTGACACTCGACTCCTAGGCCAAAGGAAATAGCAGGGGAGGCCGTAACTTAATTTTATAACTTTTGAATAATAATATTTGTAAGTTACAAAGCCACAGGCTGAAAAAAAGACTACTAAAGTATATCAACTGAAACTACTCAACCATTCTTTTAACAACTGCCTAGTGGTCAATTTTGCTTTGTGTAAAATCATAGCAATTTCTTCTTTAAAGAAGAGTTTCCAACCACTAAGACCCTGTTTGGATCCATCTAATTTTTAACAAACTGGTTTCTAGAAATTGAATGATCTCCAAACAGCCTTTTATGCTAGTTTTTGTAAACCAGATTATGAAGCTTAACCCAGCTAATGTCAGTTTTTACCTCATTCCAATACAATCAACTACCAAAAAGCTACTTTATAGATTTCAAAAACTAGGATCCAAACATCCCCTCCAGTTTTTATTTAAAACCAGTTTCTAGAAACTGAAAGTAAAAAACTAGTTTTTAAAAAACTATGGTGGATCCAAACAAGACCTAAGTGAAACTGCAGAACCACAACAAAAAATTGGAGTTTATGTGACACCAAATAGACCACCTCTAATAATTATAATCTCTCTAAAGGTCTCATGTCCAAATACTCTTCTTCTCTCAATGATCATGTCTTGAGGAGGTAAACCAGTGTTCCACTGGACTCATTGCTTCATAACGGCATCAAGGATGCCTTTGAAGTTTAGGAGCAACCAATTCTGAGCGGTAGTGGCCACACTCGCCTATGAACTCCATGCCGGGGTGTACCATTGTTAGGAACAAATATTAGCGATGCCATGTGGATATAATTAACACTAAGTATGATGCTAGGCGTCCATCGAAGTGTTCCTGCCTCGCCCGACCCCAACGGATGGAATCGAGCTCATTTTGCCCCGCTCGACCCCTGCGGAAGAGGTCGAGTCCCTCTCATCTCGCTCGACCCCTACGAGTAGGGTCGCGTGCCCCTCGCCTTGTTCAACCCTCGCAAGTGGAGTCGAGCCCCTCTCGCCCCGCCTGACCCCCACGACTAGGGTTGATTGCATCTGCGATAAGGATAAGGACGCCCGCCCCCGCGTCAATCATGATGACACGCGTGTGTGTGCATAGTGTTGCTGATGCTGGGCACTACGCTGTTAATTCCTATCGATGGTCCACCCCCGCCTCAGGGAGATGACACATTGTGACGCTTCTGCCTTCAAGAGTGATGGGAAGGGAAAGGCAGACATGACGAAACTGTACAACTGGTATTGGATCCAATGGCTATTTGCCAAACACTAAATGACACAGCATTAGCCCCTAGCGATGGGTCGGATTCAGCCCACCTCACCTGAGCGCGGGTGACGGGAGTCCGGAGTCGGACATAGTGGAAAGTCAACACCAACGAGCAACCACTCACTGACGTACCATAAATGCCACAATAGGAGTGTGTCAACAGTGTCGATCGGTTCTACTCCTACACATGCCAGCCCCAATCACTAGCGGCGTCGTATGGGTGAAGATGAGCACGATGTCATGATGACCCTCTGGCTTTGCGGAGCCTATCAGTCGATGAAGCACGCCACACTCCTGCCGCCATCCACAATGTCAATGGGACACTGCCAATTGATGGGGGCCGAGGGACGCGCATTGACTCAGCACAGCAGCAACGGGATTCTAGGACATGCAGGGCCCATGATGATCAGAGACCACACCATTGGCTTCTCTCTCTCTCTCTCTCTCTCGACTTCACTCACAACTCTCTCTCACCCACACTGTAAATGGACCCAATCCCTTGAAGTATAAAAGGGGAGGAGCTTTTTTCGCACTCACGCACACACTAACACGAGCATTCACCAATACTCACTCACACACGAACACTCTGGCACATAGAGACTTGGAGCCCTACCTCCTCTCTCACCGTTGTTGTATCCTCCCTTGTACAAACCCTGACACAAGTAACACGAGCAGCCAAGAATTGGACGTAGGGGTTCTTCCCGAACCAGTATAATCCCTTATGTTCTCTTGGGTACCATACGGGCCTAAACGTGCAATACACAGAAATTTACTAGCCGGTGATTCGAAACACCGACAACCATCCCTCTACCATGACCCGCTAGGAGAAGGAGAAAGAAGAGAGGAAGGAAGATAATGGGGTGTTTATGGTTAGGGAGGAATGTCAGACCTACTCCATGTCTAAGAGGTTTGTGGTCAGGGAAGCAGTGCTGGGCTACAGGGGAGCGAGTCTAGGAGAGTGTCGACATGTTGAGAAAGGGAGTGCATTTGTCCCCTTTCTAGGCAGGATTGGTCCTATTAAACACACACTATTGGTCCTCCTCCCTTCCTGCCTCCGGCGATAGCCAGTGGATAGAGGGAGTGGGAATCCACCTATCTTTTCAATTTTTTGAATAGATCAAGTTCTAGATTAGGATTAAGTTTTTCTCCATGATGAGTTATTTGGTATTGAAAATTTGGTTCCTTGTTTTCCTCTCCGATGATAATGAAGAGAAAGGGAGGATTTAATCTCTTCATGGAAGTTCCAATGAAGATGATGGCGATAATGATGACTTCAACAACTTCCTTAGTCTTGATGACATGGAGAGTTAGTTTTCTGGATGACGACATCGAGGCAGGGATAACATTAGTTGTCATCATGGAATAAAATTATCAAGTCCCTTCTCAGTTTTGTTGTGGTTAGATACAACCAAAGCCTGTCAAACTGATTTCGATTGACTTTGAGTTGAAAAAATTGGGTTCCATTTTTCATCTTCTTTCGTGGCGAAAGGAAGAGGTAAGATACAAGAAAAAAAAAGGCGATTATGCTCAATTCCGACTTCAGCAACATTGGCCACCATTTATTCAGCACATTCTGTCATCCATATGAATCTTCATATAGGTTCGGAGTTGAGATTTAAAGCTACATAGGGTGCATTTAGTTATATTTTTTTATATTTAAAGTATTTCTTGTATGAGGATGTGATCATTTGTTATTTAATATAATCCTTTTTTTTGCCTAAAAAAAGGCCGGACTAGCCCTGACAATTTGGAGGTCCCGTGAGGGGGGCTATATAAGGCCACTACTTCCTCCAAGGGAACAAAAGCAAACAAAATAAACTTATAGACCACGACTGAAATAATGGTTAGCATTTCTTGTTGCTTGAGTCGTTTGTTTTCCAACCAATTTGAGCCCCAACCATGCCGCATGGCAGCAGAGGGCGGTGCAACCAATTTGAGCATTTCTTCATCATTGATCTCAGGTGCCCTTTACTGTCAGGGTTTAGGATTTACATTCATGGAAAAAGGAAATATACTTTTTTACCAACTCTTTTCGTCTGGAATCAGTGCATGAATATCTCAGAGAAATTAAGGCCCTCGACAGAGTTCCACAACCACAGGGCTTATTCTCAACCAAAATCAGAGGAGTTGGCCAAAACGTTGTTTTGCAGGAGAAGTGATTCGTCACTGATTATGTGCAGTGATTCTTTGAAATGAACTAAAGAGGTCAGAGCTGGGAAAAAATATAGTTTCTCCTGATTCTATTCTGTTAAGTGATTCTTTCTCTTGATTCTCAAAGTTTATTCTAGAGAATCACTTTCAACTACAGAGTCACTGCTCTTTAGAGAAAATCACTTTTAGAGAAGCTATATCAAACAAGCCCTAAGTCAAACCACTTCTTGTTAGGTTAAAACATTAGTGGGCAACTAATCAATACTAAACCACAGCACCTGGGCCCTCTATGCTATTTATGGGCCAACACTGGATGAACACAAAACTCAGTTTCTCACCGAGTTAGCACATATTTGCAGCAAGGAAACACATACGATGCTTATTGAGGGGGATTTCAATATCATGAGGTATCCTGAGGATAAAAACACTAGTAATTTCTGTACCAAGTGGCCAAGACTTTTTTAATTTTATCCTCGACACTCTCGAACTTTGAGAGATAACGATGTCAGGTCGACAGTACACTTGGTCTAATGATTTGGATCCTCCCACGTTCGAGAAGCTCAATAGAGTGTAAGCTTCATGACCATTGATAGGATCACCAAGGTATGAATGCTTTGGTGATAGATGACAACTATGAAATTATGGGCTAATATCTACACGAGTATTGTCTATGTAGGAATCATCTCTAAACTCTACTACAAATTATATGGATGATGGTTGCCTTGGCAATTGATGACAATGACCACAAGCATGGAGGCTTGTGAGCTTGATGGAGTCCAAGGATTGATGAAGATGAATCAAAGCTGAGGACAAGCTATGGAGCAAGTGTTTGGATCACTTGTCTAGTTGTTAGGGCTTTGAGTCCATAGGAAAAACCGGACTATCAAGGGGGTCTAGGTCATTTCTCTTAGGTCATGTCTAGTCAGTGATGTGCATGGATGCTCAGTGAAATCACAGGCACTAGGTGATAGTGGAGAAGTCAAGGAGCTGTTTGGAGAACATGAAAAACAAAGTCAAGCGAGGACAAGAAGTTTCAGCTTCTAGACGAAGAGACCAGCAGTCGGTCAAGGAGTGACCGGACTGTACGGTCATCAGAGGAGAGAACAATCCAGCGAGAAGACTCAGTGAGGAAACTGCCAGAGTCAAGCCTGTAGAGACCGGACAGTCCAATCTACAGACCGGACGGTGTACAAGATGACTCTGGGCTGCGAGGAAGCAGGAGCCGAAATGTTTCTGGACTGGAGAGAGAAACGGACCGGACGTTCCGGTCAACTGACCGTACGGTCCGGTTAGTACAGAGGAGTTGTCTGGACAGAGCAGCCAACGACTCTGGGAGCCGTTCCAGAGAGACCGGACGGTCCGGTCTGGCAGTGATCGGACAGTCCGGTCATTGGGTCCAGAAAGGCAACTTCATGAAGCAACGGCTAGTTAGAGGTTGGAAGCCTATATAACTTCGTTGCTGGGGTCTTGGAGACCTCTCTTGGCCAGTGGAATTGCTTGGAGCATTTGGTGAGAGCCAAGAGGAAAAGAGGAGAGCACTAGGAGGAGATATTGCATATCTTGAGAGTGCTAGTGAGAGTAACTTGAGTATTGATGCACATCTAAGGCTAGGGTTCCCTTGAGGGTGTGATCTAGGTTGTTACTCTTGGTCTATGGTGAGACCTAGATCGGTTAGGTGTCGGTGATCGAGCCTATTGTGATCGGTTGTGAAGGCCGTCATACGTTTGTACCCGGTTTGAGCCCGCCGGTGAAAGGGGCATCGCTAGTGAGCGCCCATGCCGGCTCGGGGAGTCCGGCAAGTTCTCGAGGGAGGCGAGCTTGTGCCTATGTGGCAGCGGTGATGCACACTTTGTCTTCACTCCGGGAGTGACTGCGGGCTCGTGGGCGAGAACTCCACATCAGTGGCGGGAGGGACTGGCACTCCGGCGGGAGTGGTCCAATGAGGAGTAGGGGAAGGCGCCATCCTTCCGAGACCTCGAGAAAAAATCAGGAGCATTTCTTGACCCCCTCTTTACGATTCCTCAATTGTGTGCTCTAGTCACTAGGTTGAATTGTGGCTTGCATAGGGTAGTGTGTTTGGCTTTCGCGCTTGCTATCATCATGAACACTAGCATGTGTAGGGTCTTGATCTACTAGAATTGTTTAGGTTGCAACGATTGTTAGGTTCAAGTAGTGTGAATAGAAGTATTTGGATTCGTGAGCGGCTTACCGATTCACCCCCCCCCCCCCTCTCGGTACGCCTTCGGTCCTTACATAGAGTTTTTATGAATGCATCTTGGGAAACTAGTTATCCGAAGGTTATGGTTAATGCTCTTGATCGTGGCAAGTCAAATCACACTCCTTTGCTTTTAAATACAGGCACTGGAAATACCAAGGGTCAATACCAATTCAAGTTTGAGTTGGGATGGCTAATACGTGATGGTTTGTTTGAAATGGTTGCTAACATCTAGCAACAAGATTATGGGGGTAACTCAGCCATAGAGATATGGCAAAACAAAATTCGTGCTCTACGTCAATACTTGCGTGGATGGGCGAAGACTATCTCAGGTACCCTTCAGAAAGAGAATAAACAACTTACCTCACTCGTTGATGAGCTTGATAAAAAGGCGGAAAATCATGCCCTAACGCCAAATGAGATAGCTCTTAAACACTACTTAAACGATAGACTTTCTCACATTCTGCGGGAGGAAGAGATTAAATGGTACCAAAGGGCTAAGGTGAGAGACATTCTACAAGGAGATAATAATACTCAATACTTCCACCTAGTAGCTAACGGGAAACATAGAAAGACAAGAATCTACCAATTAGAGACTAGCCAGGGGACTATAGTGGGGGATGCTAGTTTAAAGCAGTATATTACTAACTACTACAAAGGGTTGTTCGGTAAGCCGGAGAGCAATACTATAACTCTGGATGAGAACTTTAACAGTGACATACCACAAGTCCAATCAGAAGAGAATGATATTTTGACTGCCCCATACCACAAGTCCAATCAGAAGAGAATGATATTTTGACTGCCCCTTTTGATATTGAGGAAGTGAAACAGGCCATTTTCCAAATGGAGCATAATAAAGCTCCGGGATCAGACGGCTTCCCAGCCGAATTCTACCATGTGTTCTGGGAGGTCATCAAGGAAGATCTAATGGGTCTATTCAAAGGCTTCCATGACGTGAAATTGTCAGTCTACAGCCTCAACTTTGGGATTATTACTCTTATCCCAAAAAAGGGTGACGCATCAAAAATACAAGAATACCGTCCCATTTTTCTGTTAAATGTCAGCTTCAAAATACTAATGAAAGTTGCTACTAACAGGATTGGGGTGGTCACAAATAAGGTAATCAGGCCGTCTCAAACTGCCTTCATGACTGGTCGGCACATCATGGAAGGTGTTCTCATCTTACATGAGCATTCATGAATTACACCGGGGGCATAAAAATGGAGTTATTCTAAAACTTGATTTTGAAAAAGTCTATGATAAGGTCAAGTGGCCATTCTTACAACAAACTTTGAGGATGAAAGGATTCTCAAAAACTTGGTGTGATTGGATCCATAGCTTTGTCACTGGTGGCCATGTGGGAATCAAAATTAATGACGAGATTGGAACTTTCTTCCAAACCTTTAAAGGACTTCGACAAGGTGACCCCCTATCACCAATCCTATTTAACTTGGTGGCAGACATGCTCGCAATTCTCATAGCACGAGCCAAAGTGGATGGTCAAATTGATGGGGTCGTCCTTGAGCTTGTAGATGATGGTCTGTCCATTCTCCAATATGTTGATGACACCATCATCTTTGTGGACCACAACATAGAAAAAGCCAAGAACGTTTCACTACTTTCTGTTTTCGAACAATTGTATGGTCTCAAAATTAACTTTGAAAAGAGCGAATTATTCTGTTTCGGTGACGCAAAGAACCATGAGGCTCAATACACAAACCTTTTTGGTTGCAAACTAGGGAAATTACCTTTCACATACCTGGGAATTCCTATGGTCCATAGGAAACTCAGAAATAGTGAATGGAATGCTGTAATTAAGAGGTTCTAGAAAAAACTAAATAAGTGGAAGGGAAAATTAATGTCTGCTGGGGGTAGGCTAATACTAGTCAATGCCATCCTCAACAACCTTCCGATATTTATGATGTCCTTCTTTCAAGTTCGAGAAGGGGTTTTGAAGAAATTGGATACTAGCCGCTCAAAATTCTTCTGGGAAGGGGAAAGACATAAAAAGAAGTACTAGCTTGCAAGATGAGAGATTCTGTGCCAACCTAAAGATCAAGGGGGTCTGGGAATAATCAATCTATGCACAAAAAACATATGCCTTCTAAGTAAGTGGATTTTTAGGCTTATCAATGAGGATGGTATATGGCAAAGATTGATTAAAAATAAATACTTTTTGGACAAACCTCTCACACATGTCCAAAGGAAACCAAGTGATTCGCATTTCTGGATAGGGCTGCTCGATGTCAGCAATGAGTTCTTTAAATGGGGCTCATTTCAAGTTAAGGATGGCAGCCAAGTAAGATTTTGGAAAGACAATTGGGTCGATAACACACCTCTTTGTGAACAATTTCCAAATCTTTATAATATAGCTAGATGGAAGAATGTTACTGTTCAGCATGTTCTACAATCCTCGACTCCTAGTCTCTCTTTTAGGAGACATATAACTGATGACAAGATAACTGAATAGAATAACATGATTTCCAAGTTAAATAATGTTGCACTTAGTGATTGTTCTGATACTTTCAGATGGAACCTTCATGACAATGGTATATTCTCGGTACATTCCATGTACAATGCCATGTTGCTACAGCAAAAGTCCAGATTGAGACACATATGGAAAATCAAGCTTCCTTTAAAGATTAAAATCTTCTTATGGGATCTGTTTAGAGGAGTTACTCCGACCAAAGATAATTTGGCCAAGAAGAATTGGAAAGTATCCCAAAAATGTTGTTTTTGCAATTCTAGTGAATCCATACAACATCTCTTCTTTGAGTACCATTTGGCTCGCAATGTTTGGAGGATATTTACCATTGCTACCGGGTTACCTAGGCCTCTAAATTCTAATCATATTGTGAGGACTTGGTTAAGTTCAAAGGGAGCTAAGCAAAAAAGATTGATCATTGCTGGTGTAGCTGCCTTATTCTAGTCCATTTGGCTATGCAGAAATGATATTGTGTTTAATAAAAAACCAATAGTCTCTTTGATGCAGGTGATTTTTAGGGCAACTTACTGGTGTCGTCTCTGGAGAGTCTTGCAGAAGGACTCATACAGGGAGTCCATCGTGCAGGCTTGCCTTTTGTTGCAGGTGGTTGCCATGGAAGTTTTTGCCTCCAATGGATGGCCATTGCAGCATAGGCTGAGATGGTAGTCTTTGTCTTTCATTTTATTGTGTTGTTGTGTGCTAAATGCTGTAATAATGGGTGACATGTTGGTTGTATGCAAACCTTGCAAAAGGCTGGAACCTTTTTTTCATTATCTAAAAAAAACACAGGATCTAATTAACTTAGTCTAATCATGATTACATCACACTAATGCATAATTAGGGCATAGCTTAACTAACCAGAACATGATGACGCCATAGAATCCTCTGTGGATGAAGTAGATGTTGATGTAGAACAGCAACAACTCCACCAGAACTTCACCACTTCAATCTACAGCGTGGGAAAGACTTCTATATGGCCAAAACCTTACCTGCAATCTCTAGGACAGAGTTGAACTCGTCTAGAAGATGGATCTCGTCTTTCTCTCCCCTTCAACACTCTTAGTGATCGGAATTTCGGGATTAAATGTGTTTTTATCTTTTAGAGAAACCCAGGGATACCTCTGTTTATATATGGATGATGTGGGGACAGGGACCGAGTCCTAATCAGATAGGACACCACCGATTATAGTGTTTGATATGAAAACATTAACAAAAACATATCAGCATAGGTGGATTAGACTTGGATGTCAAGTAACTGGAGTCTGAGTCCGAGATCAACACCAACACTTCTGATCCTCGAGTTAAAATTAACCACGTGCAGTCATACTACCGAGGAAACAAACCACGTGAGTGGAAACTGGAAAAGCAGTAGTAGAAAAAACAAAGTATATTTTCTTGAACAAACGACTAAAACAGACTTAATTGTGAAATATGAAACATCTGAAAATAACATCTGCATCGCTGCCACTGGATTAGGCTTCTGTTTCAGGCGTGTGCCATTCTCTGAAGGATACAAAAGACATCACATCCTTGAAGGTTAGAGCCAGGCACGAGGATTTTTTGCAGCACGTATAGGAAGAATAGTGCCGTACATATCAATAAGAATTTAGAACCCTTCAGGTACATGGTGCATCGGTTCCCGTCAAAGAGTTGAAGAAAATCCTTCCTGCATCGAATCAATTATGGAGTTTGAACAGGCGTAGCAGCAGTCAAGAATATATGACCCGTTTTCCTCGACTCTTTTTGTACCATCATTGTCATTGTGAAGCAATCCCAGTATTAGAGTTTGAACTACCCTGCAAAATGTGAATGAGGATCAAACACAAGAGTTTACTATACCCTCCTATTCACATAGATGTTGTTATGAAATTAAATTCCAGTAACTAGATAGAGTTGTTTAAACAGAACTGTATCACACCAGGAAAAAAAAAGATAAAATAAGCACTTTCCTTATTGTTCAGATAGTTTTCTCATCTATCAATGCTATGAGAGAAGCAAAAAAAAAGTATGTATAATTTTACATTTGAGTAAAGGTTTTACCTGATCTGGAACAAAACTGTCTAGTACGCCCAAGACCTTAATCTTTGCCTCAGCTATAGCCTGCAGGCAAACACGTCCATGTAACCATGAATAATACAAATAATGTCCTTATCGTTCAGATAAGTTAGTTTCTCATTTATCAATGCTATGAGATAAGCAAAGTATGTATAATTTTACATTTGAGTAAAGGTACGGTTTTACCTGATCTTGAACAAAACCATCTAATGTGTCGACCTTAATATTTGCCTCAGTTGTAGCCTGTAGGCGAACACACTCGTCTTTGAATAATAAGAAACCATGAATAATGCTCCGTACAAATGTAAGGAACTGTACCTTCAATATTATTCTGAGTTTCTGCAGTCGAGCCAGCAACTTATTCTTGAACTCCTTGTACTCCACCCAATTAGGCCGCCGGAAGGACCTTGGCTAGATTGTTACTCCACCACATAAGTTAGTGCTCAAAACAATAATGGCTATACCTCGAAAAGCTACAAATTTTGTAGTAATATAAGAAGAGCTTCTCCATTTGATCATTTCAATAGAGATGTACCTGATTTGGAGGACAAATTTGTATGATCTGACCCATCTCTGGGCCCAGACACTGCATTCATTAGGTAGTTGGGGCAGCACTTGAGTGATTTTCTTCACTACGGGAAACTCATACTTCGTCGTGTGCCATAAACTTTACCGTGGACTTTTCCGTGGGCACACGCCGAAGAAGACCTATGCCGTGTCAAGCAGCGAAAAACACACGGCATCAAAGAAACACACGGAAACGACTCATTCGCCATGTGTCCACAGGCTAACACACGGCAAACAAAAGTGTTGTCGTGTGCCCTCGACCCCGGCACACGGCAAACATTAGCCGTTACACGTTTTGCTCGACGGCGCTTGCTGGCCGTTAGAGTTTGCCGTGAACCCAAAGTGGCACACGGCAAATATGCCTCTTTGTCATGTGTCGTGGTCGAGGCACACGGCAAACCACACACTTTGCCGTGTGCCAAGGAGTTGCACACGGCAAATCACACACTTTGTCGTGTGCCGCAGCGTTGCACACAACAATAATTTTTTAAAAAGTTTTCCCTTCCACTTAAATTTATTTTTTCACTATATATACATATTGGATACTCTATGTTCCAACTTGGGCCATTTCACACCTCGTTAAATATTTTTAATCAATTTATTCCATTCACAAGTTTTTTTATGCATAACACAAATTTGGATTGTGAGTGCATAAAATAATAGAATAAAGTAAGTCAAAAATGTTATTCATGATATTTAGGCTAGTGTAAGTGTTTATCCAATAGTTGATTTACAGTTTTAAAAGACGTATTCACAAAACATTACAATAAACGTAGGGTTAAATAGGATTTAAATTGTTTTAATTCAATCAAAGTTTATAATTCATGAGATTTGTCATGTAATCCTTTTATCATACTTGGAGACTGTGATAAATAGTTCATATGGTTTTGTGTATGTTTACATGTACGATGGTTATAACTGGAGCTTTCTTAAAAAGTTATAATAGAAATAGAAAACTCGTGGTTAGGTTTGTACATGCAATAACATTTCCATTAGAATTTTGCTTTGATTCTTTTTCCTATAGAGGATAGGCAACACAAAATGCTTCATCCTTCCTTTTTGGTGTCTTTTGGGATTAGTTTAATAATTGTACTATATTAACTACAAGTATATATACTATTTTAATTTTTATAATTTGAATGAGCCAAAGTACATGAAAAATAGAATTTTTTTCTTTATTAATTTTGTATTCATATGATTGAGGCTTTATATTGGTGTATTGAAAAAAATAAAATAATAATTTAAAAAACATGATATAACGCTGGTACTAATATCACGTGCATATTGGACCGTTTGTCGTGTGCCGCAGAGGGGGGCACACGACGAAGTTTATCGTCGCCGTGTGCCCTAGATCTAGGCACACGGCGAAGTAGGAATTTTACTTATCCGTTGCGCTCACTCTCTTCTCTCCGGCACAGTCACTCTGTTCTCTCTGCGCCTCCCTGTAGCTCCTTAGCTTGCTCGCGCGCGCCGCCTTCCCCGGCCAGACACCGCGCCATCGCACCGCCTTCCCGGCTCCGTCCCAGCCCCCGTGCCGTCCTGCCCCACCCCGCCCCGACCAGCCTCCGGGCCCGGCGCCACAGCCCCGACGCGGCCTCGGCTCCGGCCCCGACGCCCCGGCACCCCGGACCCGACACGACCCCACCTCCGGCCCCGGTCCAGACGCGGCCCCGCCTCTGACTCTGACGCCCTGGCCCCGACGCCCTGGCACCCCGGCCTCGACACCCCGGTACCCCGGCTCTCACGTGACCCCACCTCCGGCCCCGGTCCCGATGCGATCCCGTCCCTGGCTCTAATGCCCCGGCCCCGACGCCCCGGGCCAGGCGTCGCTGTCTCCCTCGGTCCCTCCCTCCCGCGCCTCCTCCCACACCTTCTTCCAATGGTGAGTTAAATTAGTTAGAACAGTTGTTAAATTAGCAGTTATTGAATTAGCAGTTGTTAGTAGTAGGTTAGATTAATTAAAAGCTAATTTAGATAATATTAGACAAGATAGAACTTGTTAAATTAGTTAGAAAAATAGCAACATTAGTTTTTAAAATAGTTAGATTATTATTAGGTTAGTTAGAAGATATACATTGTTATGGAAAACATAGTGTCGTTAGGAATGTGGTTGTCGGCCATCGTGCCATTTTTGTTGCAGGTGTGGAAACCTTAATTTATAGAGGAGGTGCTGCCAAAATTTTATTTGGACACTAAGATATTTTTTTTTGGCAGAGGGAGGCTCCGTCGTTAGCCCGTCACTTGGCATAGTAGCAAGGTGAGACATGCAAGACCCGTCCTTTCATATCATGTTTGTAGGTCCCGTAACCTAGCTAGTTAGGTGTCTCCCGTTCGAAAGAGATACGGTTACAAATATGCATTTGTTTGCATATCTATAACCGTATCTGTTTGGAATTATCCTTGTTTTTTGGACAGCTCGCGGATGTGTAGATGGGATTAGTTTCCATGCTCCACCGATATCCAAGAAAGAGTTTCGGCATCACCTCCGTGTTGTTCTCCAGATACACAATCTCCTCACAAGGATGTGTATTTGGAGAACAGCGGGGAGGTGCTGCCGAAATTCTGTCTCGGATAGGGGTGGAGCATGGAAATTATCCCATCTACACATCCGCGAGTGGGATTAGGACCTATCCTCACCTAGTAGACCATGATAGGCATCATGTAGATGCAATTAATTTTTATAACACCGAGTGCTATGTTAAAGGATGGATGATCATGACTGGATGTATACGGGCTGGCGGGGTAAGCAAGACTACACCACATAATTCATTTACAAGGTCGATGAATTTTTAAAGAAAGCATTTGAATCAGGATAGAGTAAAGCAGTGTGTCCCCGTAGCAAGTGTGAAAACAAGTTGTTTCAAACAAAGTTGAAAATGGGTCAACATATTTGCAACAACGGGTTTGTGGCCAACTACACCCACTGGATATGCCATGGAGAAGCGCATCGTGCGAGAGACAAGGTCGTGAGGCAACGCATCGATGATTATGATGCTAATGATGGGTGCGGAGACATGTTAAATGACTTTCATCAAGCACACTTTGATGAAGGACCTAGTCATGGTGGGGAGGAGCCGCCAGAGCCTACTGCAAAGGCCTATTAAGACATGTTGTCGTCGGCACAGAAACCTATTCAAGACCATACTAATGTTTCTCAGTTGGATGTCGTCGGGCGCATAATGGTATTAAAATCCCAGCTTGGCATCAGTCGAGACGGCTTTGATAACATGTTTACAGTTATTGGCAGCCTACTTCCGGGTGGTCACAATCTGCCATGCAACATGTATGAGTCGTAGAAACTCCTTCGTACACTTAAGATGTCATACGAGCAGATACATGTCTGTCCTAAGGGATGCGTGTTGTTTAGGAAAGAACACACGGACACAAAGTACTGTCCTAAATGTAAGTCCTCTAGGTACATGGAGGTAGACTCTGGTGATGGTCATAAGAGGCAGCTCGAGATCTCTGTGAAAATCCTACGGTACCTTCCCCTCATACCGAGAATCCAAGGCTTTACATGTCCGAGGACACCACAAAGCAGATGACATGGCACAGGCAAACGATACCGTCCTGAGAATATGGTACATTCAGTCGATGCTGAGTCATGGAAGTATTTTGACAGCAAGTATCCCGATCAAGCCACAGAAGCTCGTAATGTATGTGTTACATTGGCGACAGATGGGTTCAATCCGTACGGAATGTCCTCTGCCCCATACACTTGTTGGCCCGTGTCCGTTATCCCTCTCAATCTCCCTCCCGGAGTTATGTTTCAACGACAGAACATATTTTTGTCGTTGATAATTCCTGGAAGCCCTGGGAATAATATGAGCGTCTACATGGCTCCTCTGATTGATGATTTGCTCCATGCTTGGAATGGTGGGGTATGGACATACGATCGAGCTATAAAAACAAACTTCGAAATGATAGTGTGGTACATGTACTCCATGCATGACCATCCGGCATATGGGACATTTAGCGGCTGGTGTGTCCATGGAAAGTTCCCATGCCTAGTATGCAAGTCAGCTCTCAAGTTATTCTGGCTGGCGAAGGGTGGTAAATATTGTTCGTTCGACAAACACTGACAATTTCTGCCTATGGAACATCCATACAGAAGGGACATAAAGAACTTTACAAAAGATGTCGTGGTTGAGGACCCCCCACCACAGATGTGGACAGGTGCCGCTATTCACGAATGGTTAGATTCGCTCCAAGCAAGTGTTGAAGGTGGTGGTTTTGTGGGATATGGTGTCGATCATGCCTGGACTCAGATACCGGACTTGTGGAGGCTCCCGTACATGGAGCACATTCTTCTTCCACATGTACTTGATATGATGCATACTGAAATGAACATTGCCCAGGCTTCCTGGTGTACAATCATGGGCATTCTTGATAAGACAAAGGACAATGTTAAGGCTAGAGTGGATCAAGCTAGGTTATGCAATAGACCAAAGCTCGACATTCCGCCTCCCAAAGACGGCAAGAGATGAAAAAAGCCTCCAGTTGATTTTGTACTGAAGAGGAACCAAAGGAAAGAGGAGCTAGAATGGATCCAAACTATAACATTCCCTGACGGGTATGCAGCGAATCTGAGGAGGGGGTGAACTTAACTACTATGCGAATCAATGGGCTCAAGAGTCATGACTACCACATATGGATTGAGTGGCTTCCTCCGGTAATGGTTCAAGGCTACCTTCCTAACAATGTGTGGCTAGTGCTCACAGAGTTAAGCTATTTCTTCCGCACCCTTTGCGTGAAGGAGTTATCGCGGAATGTGGTTGAAGAATTGGAAAAAAATGGCTCCTGTGTTGATTTGTAACTTGGAGAAGATCTTTCCTCCCGGCTTTTTCAATCCGATGGAGCATATGATTATGCACTTTCCATATGAGGCACGAATGTGTGGACCAGTGCATGGTCGTTGGTGCATTCAATTGAGAGACAACAAAAGGTTCTTCAAACAAAATGTAAAAACAAGTGCAAAATTGAAGCTTCCACTGCAGAGGCATACTGTACTGAGGAGGTGTCGAACTTCACAACAAAATACTATGTTGAAACCCTTCCTAGCATGCATAATCCACCCCCTCGTTACAATGCCAATGAAAATGAATCGACCCTCAGCCTCTTTGTAGGGCAACTGGGTAGTGCAAGTGGCAGGACTGCTAAGAACTTGCAACATGCAGAGTTCCGCACTATCATGATATATTTGTTGACCAACCTTTCCGAAGTGGAGTCGTACACACAGGAAGTTCTCTCCCAACTTACTGCATCTAATCTTCTTTTCATCACTAATCTGCATCTAACCTATCTCTATCTTCTTTTCGTTTGTATAGAGAATTTACTCAACAATTCTGAAAGAGAAATAGGGCACCGACCCCGGAACAAGTTGATACCCTTCTTAAAGAGGGTGCGGGATGTGGATCGCCCAATTTCATTACTTGGTTCAAACAAAAGGGACAAAACGAGGCATCCATGACTCCCGAGTTGAGACAAGTTGCCAATGGATGTGGCTATAGGGTAATGTCGTATTCGGGCTATGATGTGAATGGATATCGCTTTCACACAAGAAAGCACGATGAAGGTCGGCCCAATCGGAGTACCACAAATTATGGAGTTTGTACGATAGCCCAAGATGAGGTGGAGTACTATGGAATAATTGAAGAAATATACGAACTCAAATTTCATGGTTGCACCACTCTATTCAAGGCGGATCGGGTGGTGGAAGAGATGTGGGTAAGTATTTCTTGCAATACACTGCTCAATTCATCATATTCATTGTACACCGAATACATCGTGTTTGTATGCAGGATTTCTACACATGTGAGCCGGGGAACGAGAGGACGCTAAGGTTGTGGCGCACAACCGATGCCGTAAGCTCATGAAGGACATGCATTATGAGGCCCAAGTTCAGTGCATCATAAACTACACTTCACATGTCATTGGGCGACGCATTGAAAAGGAAGAGGCAAGAACTGTGAAGCTGACATGGGAACAATACTTTCAGGTATATTTAGATTTTATTCTTTGATTTAGTACATCGCTTATTTGATCCTCTTACATGTCAGCCACTTGATCACGTGTAGGTGCCTATGTGGTGGTGCCGTAATGAAAGGACCTTGATGTCGCCTAGAGGGGGGTGAATAGGCAAAACTCAAAATTTACAAAACTTTTTTGCACAGATTAGTACTCAACCGGTCTGACCGGTGTGCCCTACCGGTCTGACCGTTATGCACTGACAGAAACAGATCAAACCCCTAGTTTGAATCCTAGTTCAACCAAGACTTGGAGTAGTGCTCCAAGAGATTTTACTTAGCATATACACTTAGTACCTGCACACAAAATGGCACTACCAAGTAGATCAAAGCGGAAGCACAAATACGAACTAAAAAACAACTAAGAAGGCAAACCGAAGTGAAGACATGATGATTTGTTTACCGAAGTTCAGAACCACACCACTATGATCTCTACGTCTCCATTGAGGAAGCTTGAGCTACTCATAAGGCCAACTCCAAGCCGGGTCTCTTTCAACCACTTTCCCCACTCCACTAACTCGATCTTTTTCCTTGCGGAGGCAAGATCATAACCCTCACAAACTGTCCCAAGGCTCACTACAAGCTTGGGAGCTCTAGGGCGATGCCTAGCCGTCTAGGAGGCTTCACCTCCAAGAGTAACAAATGCTTCATAAGTTGCTTGACTTGTGCTCACACACTCAAATCTCTCAACCCAACTCAAAAGATATTGCTAGAATCAATCAAATATCACAAAGAGAGGTTGGAGAGAGCTCAAATGGCCGTTGGAATGGTATAGAGTCGGGCAGGAACCATCAGCAGCTGAAGGGAGACGTGGAGGGGTATTTAAACACGATTCCAGAAACTAGCCGTTGGGGCTGTCAAGCACACACTGGTCTGACCGATATGACACACTGGTCTGACTGGTTGGAGACAAGCCACCCAACCAAACTAGTCAAAAAGGCTCCACAAGCTACCCAATAGGCTGCTAAACAACTCAAACTAATTACCCAACTAAATTTCTAGGCCAAACACTCACTAACCCAAAACTGGACCCAAGAACTCAATTCAAACTGGTCTGACCGGTTTGCTCAACCGGTATGACCGGTTGAAGCACTATAGCACACTCTGGGTAGGGTTTAAGGTCTCTCAAAAGGTTTCTCTCTAGGTTTTGAGCACTTTTGACATTGTCATTAACACATGTTGCATCCCTCTTAATAGAACGATAACCTATACTCAAGAAACAAATGAATGACTCTAAAAGCATTGCTTGAGCTTGAGAATTCCATTTGCCAATATTCTTCATATTTCTCTTCATGAGGGCGATCAACATTTTCAGCACTTGAGCATATCCACCTTGAGTTGATGACTATGGAGGATTACTTCATATAGTCAAAACTCCACTTTTCATCCATGTCACCTTTCTTCTTGATTCATAAATAATTGACACTTAGAAACATGTGAGTCTTTATGGCATCTTTGATTCGTCGGATTCAAGCATCCACTTGCTCTTCTACATCACAAAGGTCCTTCGGCACCAAGCCTCATGCTTGCCCTTCTCAAAAGTATGGTCCATCACAGCCAAGTCCTTGCCAACCCTTCATCAAATTACCATCATGATTCACACATCTCCTTGTATCATCAATGAGCACACGATTGATTTTTATTTAGATGTATTTGATTCCTTTTGATGTGTAGCAAATAATAAGGTAAGTACCAATGACCATAGTGAAAATATGCTTGACACATCAACTAGCTCTTTTTGTCTCTTGTCATCAACAATTGCTTAGTCATATATGTCACTTATATTGTAATAGAAAATATCCACAAAGTGACACATTCCATTTCATCCATCACAATCTTTGGCATATGGCATATATCATGTGCACTTAGAATATCCATATAGAATCATGTCTTGATACACAAATTCTCATTAGTATCATCACATTTCCTGTTACAACTCAACAAATACATTAGCTCTTTAATCGTTTTGTCATTCAAACACCAAAACCCACTAGGAGGCCTAGATGTACTTTCACGTAATTATGTCCAGTGCTGGAAACGCATAGTGGACAAATGGTTCACACAGGAGTAGGAGGAGATGCACAACGCTGGTCGAGAACGACGTGCGCTTATGTCTGGTCCAGCACACCACCAAGGCAGCCTTAGCAATGAGGAGTACAGGGCTTGATGGGTATGTGGATTCATATTTTTGTTAACTCTCAATTATGTATAAATTGTAAGTAGCATGGTTTTTTTGCAGTCTCAGGCACATGATGGTGCTGAATGCCCCGAATTTGTGGGATGGGCTTTGGCACACAAGGCGTCTCAGGCCATCTACGACCCGAATGACCCGCCGTTGTCATACACCAATTCCTCCTTCTACTCCTGCATCAATGCGTACACAGAGGTGGGAAAGCAAGTTCACGGCCTAGAGTGGGATCCGGCCGCCCACCCTCTTGATGGCGAGGTGACCATGAGGGTGGGAGGAGGCAAGAAGCATGGCCGGTTGATCATAGGCGACGGTACTGTAGACACGGCCAGTACTCCCACTCTCTCCCAGATTCGAGCGAGGGACCCGAGCACTGTCCCGGCCGTACGCCCACGGCTAACCGTCGCACAGCTGCAAGTGCAGCAACTTGAGGTTAGTTCTTCTTTATTCATCACTCATTCAACAACTAATCACATATTCGCTTTGCACTGTAACATTGGGATAAAAAATTGTAGGCCCAGCTTGCCGAAGAGAGAAGGCTAAGGCAAGAGTCAGAGGCGAGGCAGCAGGCGGATATGGCCAACCTGCTTGCTTACCTTCAAATCATGCACGTTCAGATAGGAGGATCTCTACCGCCGCCTTCGACTATGTCACGTCCGGCTCCAGTAACTCCTTAGGTGAGCTACTTCATAGCTGAGTTGATTCATTTCAAATATTGTAGACTTAGAGACTTAGTTCAATTTAGAGAACTAGAAACTTATAATAATTTAGAGATCTACAAATATACAACCACTTAGAGACTTATTACTTCATTTATAAATATTTAGATTATAACTAAGTATTGTTCTTTTATTTTCAAGTATCACAGACTTAGATAACCTATTACCTTACAATCACTTAGAAAATTACAAGTTCTCGCTTTCAATATTTTCTACTTCATGCAGAATCAATCGGCGTCATCGAACACGCCTGACATGTCGACGGGTATGTCACTGACGTTTCCGGCGCAGCAGTTGTTCCCACCGCTGCAATGAGCTTCATGAACTTGTGAAAAGATGTTTGTTGAAACTACGTTGAACTTGCTGAATTAATGTTGATGACGAGGTTCATGAACTTGTGAAGAGATGTTTGTGAACATTGAGTGGAATTTAAGTAATATATGTGCTATTTTGATGAGATGTGCAAAATATTATTGATGTATGTTATAAATTAATGATATATGTGATATTTTGATGAGATGTGTGATATATTATTAATGTTTGTTGAATATATTAGTGATATGTGATATATATGAGTGATTATGGAAGGAAAAACAAAAAAAAAGAAACTAAAAGGTCATTTTGCCGTGTGCCACAGCCACGACACACGGCGAAGTGGCCGTAGGAGGGCCACTGGGAAAGCCCTTTGCCGTGTGCCAGAATGGTGGCATGCCGCGAAGTGGTCATAGGAGGGCCACTGGGAAAGCCCTGGTGGCACACGGCAAGTGATCAATTCTTTGTCGTGTGCCTCGTCCAAGGCACATGGCAAAGAGCCCTCCCTTGGCTTTTTTTTTCTTTATCGTGTGCGATATAGTGGGCACACGGTGAAACTGTTTTTTGTTTGTCGTGTGCAGTATGGTGGGCACACGGCGAACTATAAATTCTTTGTCATGTGCCTTTTCTCGGCACACGGCAAAGTAGCTAACGCCGTCAGTGCCGTTAACACACCTATTCACCGTGTGTCGACGTGTGGCACATGGCAAAAAATGTTTGATGTGTGCATGATGGGTGGCACACGGTGAACACGCCTTCGCCGTCACGCCTCTTCGCCGTCACACCTTCATCATAGGCCGCGCACGGTGAATACCTTCGCCGTGAGTTATTTAGCCTTCGCCATGTGCCCGCGGCATATGACGAACTTTCAGATTCCGGTAGTGCTTGGCCACTAAATGCGCAAAATCCTAAAGTTTCAAGATAATAATTTGTTAAAATCCTTACAACAATAATGAATAATTTAATAAGGCTGATGATAGTTTAAGAAACATATACGCAGCTCTCTTTCATATCCGAGAAAAAAAAAAGATAGTTTAGGAAACATACAGACATGACCTCCTCCAGTCGGTCGACATGACTCTGAATGGACTTTGTCATGCAAACCTCACGCTCCCATGCTTCCCATTTCTTCAACTCACAGCCTTCTCGTCGTTTCGGCCTTAGCACAACACCACCCTTCTCATATGTATCTAATCGTACCAGTGGATTTACACATATGTAGGACTGCATATTGTCATGTTTGCAAGGAGCAAAAATCAAAAGTCTTACGATATTCCTCAAATTGGTGCTACAGTCCTTGTCATATAACCCATGTTTTTTTTTACAGTCAACGAGGGGGGGGGCACCTAAATTTTCATTAAAACGGGTCATCAGCAGGCCGAGCTATTACATGGTTCAAAGAGCAAAAAAAGTTTTACATGGGAGAGGGAGGGAGTTACACCGAGACACAGAGATACATAGCCCAAATTCTGAACATGCCAGTTGAAGAAGACCATCAATCGTTGACGAGAAGTCACCACCGAACCACATGCTTGCCTTTACCATAATAGTTGTTGCACCGCCATATCACTCATCGTAGCTACGTCGGCCTGTTGTCACCCTCCATCTTCCAACAAAGAGAGGAATCCTTGAAGTACGAGAGAGCCACCCAACAGGATGGGAACTAAGAGTGAGGGAGGCACTCCGACCAAGGAGAGTCGGACAACGCCGACCTCCCTTGAAGCCGACAAAGCCACCTTTGGAGCATCTGGTCTTTACGAGCCACCATCCAATGCCCTTTATGGGGAGAAGCCCGCAAAGGAGAGATTGTCAGCAAGCGTAGACGCACATGGCATATGATTTGATGGCATCATCAACAAGGAGTCCGACGATAAAACAGAGGCGCAAACAGCAACTGCCCGCCAAACCAAAGTGAAGGACATCAATTGGGCCAAAATGGTGGGCTAACTCCAAGAAGAAGAGAGCAATGGGACACGAAGCTCCACACAAGCCATGCATGAGTAGCAAATCAACAGAGCAAAGTCAATCTCATCGAAAAACTCAAGACAATGCCTTGAAGGACATGACGTCGAGGACGCCATCATTGCCCGATCGAGCTCTAGGCTAAATCTGGGTTTTCACCCAGAGAATTCTAGAGGTCAACAATGAAAAACACCTTGACAATGCCTTAAAGAAGGAGAATGACGCCCATAGGCGCCATCGTTGCTCTAGGCTTACGCCCGGTGTTCTGCAACGATGAGTACCTTGTGTTGAGATTGGAGCCTGAAGCAGCCTTGTGGGCAGCACCGAGCACCATGGTGCTACAAGGCCAGCACGATGACGCGTTCCACCTCGTCGTGCCACCACGGCGCCGCAAGGCGGGCCGAGCTCGGATAGCACAGGTGCCATGCCCGAGAGCTACCCTTGTCGACGGAGGCACACCGGCAGCAGCGTCCAGCTTGCCATCTAAGTGCCGCACCCCGAGCTGAACCCCAAGAGGCTAGACCGGCAGGCGAACGCACAGGTCCGGCGGGGTCTGCCAGAGCACGGGGGCAGCAGGAGAGGGGGCTTGGTGGGGCAGACCCGGATCTGGGCCCCTCACGGCCGGATCCGGCAAGAAACCTAGCCAAGGGGGCGGCCAGCCTTCGAGATGCCACCATGGATGTGGAGGAAGAAGGCAGGGGAGGGGAGGAAACGGGGGAGAAACACAAAGAGCTGTAACTGCGGACGGAGGCCATTGGGCTCCGGCGCTGGCCGCCGAGGCACGGTGGTGCGGTAGTTGGGCGGCGGGTGGGAGTCGCCCCCGCGTCGCCTCGAAACGAGAGAGATTCAGTTCCGGTTGCACCGTCATATAACCCATGTGAATATAGTGTCTTTAAATCAGCACCCTGTGTCACGATCTTATCCGTGTGGATGAAATTTGGTCCTGCTGGTATGTGCATTGGTGCGTACTGGATATTGTACTTCTGGCTCCACCTTTGCTCTAATATGCTTTCAAGTATCCAAATCCGCATGTTCCCAGAAAACAGTCTGGTCTGATGACTGAAGATTTGACCAGCTACTACACACAATTTCCCATCTATCTCTGTGATCCAGTAACTAAGGAGATGAGAACTCCCGAGTGCAACAGAATCTTCAAGTGCAGCTGCTGGCAATTGTATGCGTGCAAAACATTCTGGGCCGAGGTCAAAGGACATAACTGCTTGCGCTTGCGCCCAGCCAGCTTGAGTGCTTTCATTTATCATCCAATACATTGTTCCACCAACATTGACCACCCCATTGTAAACACTGATAAGGCATAAAGCTTTTGGAGACCTCACGTCTCTCCATTTTTCACTGCCAAATGTGTGCAAACTTGGATAACACTGAAGGAGCCTAGAGAGTTTGTCCCACTATATCACCAAGAAAGTGTGTTACCTTGTATTATTCTTTCGTAACGGGATGAAAACCCAAGCTGTAGTGGGAGAAGTGATAACCCTTCAAATTCTTAACAGGTTTCTTGACATGCAGGCATTCACCGGTTGCAAAGTTAGCAATCTTGATTGTTGATGACTTTGTGTATAGGCAAAGAAGCCCATTGCATCAACCGCAAAGGAAATCATCAGGACCAATCACCGGCACTGCCCATGCTGACCTGGACCAAGTTTCATCGAAGATGATAGCATCGCTAGGGTAGAGCCTCTTGGAAACCGACTCTTGACGGAAGAACAGGAGGGTGCAAGTGGGTGCCTGCTGATGATGTGTTGCGACAAACCGAGGGTCTCGGACGGTTTTGCACCACTGCTTGCACACTTCTGTGCACCTCAGCAAAGTGCTCACTGGAAGCGTCAGAAAAATCTTCTCGATGAGGTCACTCGGGAGGCTGTTAATGATGAACTCATTTTTTTTTTTGATTTACGATGTGTTTGTCACAGCTTATAATCCAGCTTATTAAACAGCTTATGGTGTGATAAGCAATAAGATATACCAAACACCCTCAACCTATAAGCACTTATTGTCATAAACAACCATAAACACTTTGACATTTTGTACTAGAGAGGCAAAGTAACCAAAACCTTGCTTTTCTAGCTTATGCGGCATATATCCCCATACTTTCACAGGATAAGCATAAGCATAAGCACTTTTATCAAACGGTTGGATTACTTATACTTTAATAAACTAGATAAGCTGAATAAGTACTTTTGATACATAAGCATAAATATAAGCAATTTAAAGTATAAGCAAAAGCTATACCAAATATACCCTTAGTTTTCTCAGAAACCATAGCAAGCACAGTCTAGCCTGCCGAAGTAGTTTGAGCTACCAAATTCTTCTGAAATCAAATATTTACCAAATGTTATTTCATTCTGGATAAGGACTGGGTAGAGATCAAATAACGTACTAGCACAGATGATCAACTCCATGTATTTTCACCCACATGCAAGTATGTCGTTATCTGCTACTCCCTCCGTCTCATTTTAATAGGCACTTTGAAATCAGGCATAAGAATTAAAGAGAAGTGTAAAAAGTAGGTACATAGAAAATCAGAAAAAAGATAGAGATAGAGGTGTATTGGGAAGAGAAAAAGATGCATCAAAAGGTAAGAATATCAATTATTTTGGAAAAACTAAAAAGGGCTAAAATATCAATTATTTCGGGACGAAGGGAGTACAATCGAAGAAAGAAGAAACAATTATGTCACGACCATAGTTTTATTCTCAGTTACACGATTGATCTTCTTTTGTCACTTTGCATAGTTGACCCTGTTTTTTCAAATTGAAATTTCCGTCTGAACCTGATCTACCGTCAGTTAGTTCCAGCAGATTTTAGGAATTAAAAAAATTAAAAAAAACGTTTGGATAATGAAAGGGTTAAGTAAAAGACGAAAATGCCCTCTGGATTTCTCTTCCTCCTCGTCTCGGCTCGCACAGGTGGGCGCGGCGCTCAGGCGAGGCGGGGCGGGCCAGTGGCATGGCACACGGACGGGTGGCGCTGCTCGCGCAGACGGACGTGGACGCAGCGGCATGGAGCGTGAACAAGGCGGCGCTACTCGCGGGCGTGGCAGCGCACGAACGTGGCGGCGCTGTTCGCGCAGGCGGGCGTGGGCGTGGCGGTGCATGAATGAGGCGGCGCTGTTCTTTCGGGCGCGGACGCGACGGCCTAGCGCGCGAATAGGGCAATGTTGCTCTCGCAGGTTGGCGCACGGTCTGGCACGCGAACAGGGCAGCACGACTCGCTTGAGGCGCACTCAGTGGGGGTGCGGAGTCACAAGATGGAAGAAGATGGACACTCGTTTCGATCCAAATCGGATGGTTGAGAGCCATTATGTTTAAATTGCTGCTAAAATAGGGTCAATCATGTAACTGAATAGAAAATAGGGTTAATGGTGTAATATCATAGTAAGGGTAAAACATTCTTTTTGTATTGGCTTTAACACCGTTATTAAATGCTCCAAATAGAATTGGGTCAATCAACTTCTTCAATTAAAAAAAAGAATCAAACGTACAAAATGGTAAAAACGGGGTCAATCATGTAATTAGAAACAAAAACAGGATCCGTTACGCAATTGCCCATCACCGATCTCTCAATGTTTTTCTACCCGCAGAAAAAAATAGACTTTTATAAGCTTCTGAACGCAGTTTCCAAAGTTAGCATCATCTCATCCATGTCCAGGCCTCTCTCATCCACTTAAAAAAACAATGGACGTGATAAATCAAGAGTGAAATATATTGTGGGTTTCTAAACTATTTAGTAATAGTGTCCACAAACTCTCAAAGTGATCATCTGGATTTCTAAACTATTTTTTAATGATCATATAGGTCCACAAACTTTATAGTGACTCTCTAGATCTATAATTTATTTATATTATATCAATCAGATTCATAATGTCTGGCCGCTCTCCACGCGTCACACCGTCGCACAACCGCTCTCCACGCGCGCCACCACCACCTCACAACCACTCTTCATGTGGGGCCTATCGAGGTCACATGACGATGCCAGATAGCAGCAGGTGTGTTATGCCCGTCGTGACCTCGCCTTCCCATCCGGCCTCGCTCTTTCCATCGCAGCCTCGCCTTCCCATGTTCGTTACTCATTACCTGCAACAACGACCTGCCCTTTACCCACGATAACGGTCAACGGTCTATCTTTCCATACGTTGTACCGTTCACACGTGACACAATGTTGTCGTCACAACTTGGCGGACAGACATGCATGCTCGCGATCGGTGGGTACGGACCCCGATGGGGATAGTGAGGCTGCTAAGGGCTGAGTGCACCGACTGCTAGATGGTGTCGTCGTGTAGGCTCGGCGACGCTCGCGTGGAGAGCAGCTTTACAATGGTTGGATCACACGTGGAGAGCGGCTAGGTGGCAACGGTGTGAATCTAGTTGACATAGATCTATGAAATTACTATAAAGTTTATGAATCTGGATGACTATCCGATAATAGTTTAGGGACCCATAAATTTACTTTGAAAATTTATAGATCTAGATGAATATTTTTAAATAGTTTAACAACTTATGATACACTTTAGTCATAACAACAATAAGGGGCGTAAAGTTGCTTACTGCAACCGAGTTCACGTACAACGAACAGTCGTGCCCTTCCTCTATCGATTCAAACCTAAAGTAATAACACTTATATTATATATAAAGCTTATTAGTAACCCTAGCCGCCATCACAAGTGGATCAAAGAAAAAGAAACGAGGAGAGCATTGCGCGCGATCAAGGCACGGATCCGCAAACAAAATTAAAGGAAATCGAGGAGCACTCACGAGCACGATCAGGTGAACTCAGCAGTCGCCGCGATAGAGACCTCTCCACTCCCCTGTCGTGCTTTGCCGTTTTGGCAATTATTTGGTTCGCGCTTACCATTCTGCGAGAAATGACGAATTGGATAAATAGGGGCTAGGGCACCGGATATAGAGGCCCAGCCAGGCGATCCAGCCCAGCTAGCCCAATTGCATAATTCCATTTTTCATTTCATTTTTCGGGTTTACACATAAAAAGGTTCATCTTTTTCTTAATTAATTTAATAAAAAATCACTTATTGAATTGCAAGCTCAAATCAAAATGTTTTGTTTGTTTAGGAAATGATTTTTACAGGCCGGCTAATTTCCAATTAACACATGCTTAACTTGATTTGAAATTAGCCGGTCCTAAAGAGTCATTTTCTAAAGAGGGTCCTCTATTTAAAAATTTCTACAATTAAGTATGCCTTAAATTGAAATTAGCTGGTCCTAAACAGTCATTTTCTAATGAAACAAATATGAGAGGCACCTCTGTATATACAATATCCCATGGGATCATGACGCAAGGCGCAAACCACTGAGCCACGATAGCCCGACGAGCGATGGAATGTGTGTGTGCCGGGGGGCGGGGGGGTTCGAAAACAGTGTAAATGAGATAATATCTACTACTTATTAATTTAGGTGAGATCGTTATTAGCGTCATTGTTGTTGCTTTAGTTTGGTGTTGCTTTTACGTATTGGTATTGGATTAGTTTGCTGTGAGTTCACGTAACTCAGGATATAATGAGCTGTCGAGTCCAATTCTTAGATGTAGTCAATTTTAATTCTTTGTCAAGGTCTGGACCAGGGTTTACAACCAGGAATAACCTGTCGTTTAATCAGGTAACTGGTCCCGGCCAGTTAGTGAAACCGACTGGTCAGCCGGAGAAAACCAAACCTAGAATTATAGCAGTTTGGTTAACCAATCAATTTTCCCAGTTAACCGATCATTTTTTCGTCGACTCGAGCCGGCCGATTATAACGGCTATGTGAACTCTGGTTTGGACTCAACAAACCATAACTGATTCCAATTCATGGGCAGGATCTTGACTCTACACACTGCCATACCTAAAGCCGATTCAATGTACCAATTAGTCCAAGTACCAAGTCCCGGTCCCCATGCAATTTTATTACATCATCCTTTTGTACAATTTCATAATGCAACTCCATTACTCGTGGGTTATGTATTACCAACTACTCATTCTGTTAATTTTTTATCTCATAAAAATATTTAACATCTAGCCCGTAGCAACGCACGGGCAGGCTGCTAGTAGAAAATAAATGAACTGTATTATCTATTTATTCGGATGTTATACAATGTATAGGAGATGAACGGGCTAGATAGGGTGGTCCGTGTTGACGAACGGTCGTGTCCCATGTGAAGAATATGTAAATAATGTGATCACCTAGTTTGTTCTTAACAAGTCGCCGCGCATTGTGTTGTTGTGTAAGCTCCTCTCCGTTGTAGTATCGGATTGTCGTACATCGGTACATGTTTTGACGATGCCTAAACTGCGTATTTTCTTTTCCTTATTTTTTGCACGAACAATTTTGTGAATAGCAGACAACTATACTAGTGATCTGCGGTAATACTCCTTCCGTGCCTTCTCTTGAGTCTTCACGCTTGTTAGCCCAAAATTGAGCTCGCCGACACGAAGGAAAAAAAAAAGAATGGAGTACAGAATTTGGTATCTTCAGCTTCACAGATAGATACTCCAGAAGCAGCAGAAGAACGGACACCTGAGAATTTTGGGGTACGTAATTGATTTAGTTCACATAAAAATAAATATTAGCCACCCTTGAGTAACACCAAAAAATTCTTCATTAGTCCATAAAATTAGAAAATAGCAGGCACCAGGCAGTACGTTACCAGGACCACACAATCGAAACATGTCAAGTTTACAATAACATCCCATAACATCGCAAGCATGGTGCTGATCCTGCTGGTCCACAATCAACAGGCAAGAGCTAAGCAATCCGCTGTAGAAATAGCTAGGCAAGAGACTGTTAAGACGTCACGACAAGCTCTCCCGGTCTCCATGTAACCAGATTCTTCATCGCCCAGCTCCTCACTCCGCAAGAGCATTAGCAGCCGAACTGGGGGCACCCTGTCACACATCAACAAGGATAAAAAACGGAGAGTTTGGTATTTTCGCATACCAGTAAAAAAAAACTAGTGTGTCCACCATGAATCGTGCAATTATATTCTCCAAATAAATAGCATTTGTGCTGCTCATCTTCTATACAGAAAAAAAAAAAAGAGGCATATTGCCAGTCCAGTATCTCATTTTCACAGATTCCAGGTTCTAAAACTAGTCTGGGGAAAATACTAGAACAAAAAAGGGCAAATATGCAACACATCTTCATTTAAGCCATGCTCTTTTAATACTCTGCTAAGTTAATTAATATGATGATTTCATTCAAATGAGATACACAGATCAACAACAGTGAAAGCTGTAATCTCGTGCTAAGACGGTGCATGGTGTATGTCATATCTGCATACTAACATTACAAGAATAGAGAAACACATCAGAACATGTTATCCAAACAGGTCAGGAAGAGACTACATTCTTTCGTGGATACATAAAATTGTTTTCATTTGTTTAAAAAAAAGAATAAAGTTTCTTCTTCAAGTACTTTTAATTTCATAATTATACTACGAATCCAGTAATGACGCCTTCTGACTTAAGTGACTTGACAAGCGATTACGACTGCATAGTCCTACCATGGAAAAAAGGAGCACAGTTATGTGCGACATTCTTCTGTAATAACGGAATAACCGAAAATAATCTTGCAAATGAGATCACAACAGAAACGGGTTAAAAGAACAAGCAGCTCATGCACAAAAGACTTATAAACCTTTTACCTGAAGATGATCCCGTACATTACTTAACGCCCTAAGGATGTCACTGTGTGCCTGCTTTGAGGCCTATAGGTGGGTTAGTTTTGACAATTTTGACACATCTCAGTGACTTGAGGAAAGTACTAGAAAATAAATGCCAGCACACTATACCTTGGCCATATCTTTAGCTCCATCAATACGAGCTGATAACTTCTCCTTGTCCCACTTCCGTTCGACCCAATTAACCCTCCGCGAAGACCTTGGATGCTGCTCTCATGAAAAGACATTTGTTATAACAATATCTTTGCTCTTCAAATGGCTATTAATTATTTCAACAAAGAAAAAAGGAAAATCCACCCGTTCTCATTCCAAAATAAATTACCTGAACTGGACAATCTGGCAGATGTTGCAAGATCTGATCAACTTCTGCTGTTACCCGCTGCTGAATCACCTCATCTGAAAGATGCTGCAAGACCTCCTTGGCTACAATGCCCAAATGTCGAGGAAATGCCTATAGAAAACTTAGCAAATTGTAAATATCTAGAAGAATGAATACTTGACAAGGTCAGTGCTAGCATAGGTCACATACCAATGAGTTCTGCTCCAGTTCATAGACGTTTCTCCATGTATCCTCTATTTCATGAATCTCACGCTTCCATGGCTGCCACTTCTTCAATTCCCAGCCCTCCCGTTGTTTCATTCCATGCATAATACCAACCTTCTTGTATGCATTTAATTGCACAAGTGATTTCACACATATGTAGCATTGCATGTTGTCTGGTTTACGGGGGCTGAAATCCAACAGTTTCACCCTGTCACTCAACTTAGTAGTGTGGTTCTTGCCAAACAACTCATATGAGTATAGATCACAAATACGACTCTGCATCAAGATCTTATCACTGTGAACAAAATGTGGACCTGGAAGGTAATTACGTGCATATGGGAGATTATACATCAGGCTCCACTTTTGCTCTACTTTGCTATCAAGCATCCAGATCTGCAGGTCACCAGAAAGCATTTTGGGCCGATGCCTGATGACCTCACCAGTAGCAATACATATCTTTCCATCTATCTCACTGATCCAATACCGATGACTATTAGAACTCCCAAGTGCAGCTGTTGGCAGTTGTATTCGTGTAAAAGTTTCTTCACTTAGATCAAAGGAGATAACTGCATGCTTCCATCTAGCATCAGAGTCTTCAGTTAGCCAAAACATTGCCCCATCAACACTAACTACACCATAATCTTTCACACAGCTTAAGCTTAAAGCTTCTGAAGTTCTTACGTCTCTCCATTTCTCACTACCAAACGTGTAAACTTGAATGACATTGAAGGTTCCTTGAGAGTAGTTTTGATGCTCATCAAGGAAGTGTATAACTTTGTATTCTTTTGTGACTGGGTGGAATCCAAAGCGGTAGAAAGAGAAGTGATCACCCTTCAAATTCTTTATAGGTTTATCAAGATGCAGACATTCACCGGTTGCAAGGTTAGCGATCTTGATTTTTGATGTCTTTGTGTATAAGCAGAGAAGCCCATTGCATGTACCACAAAGAAAATCATCAGGCCCAATCACAGGTACAGCCAACGTTGATTGTGACCAGACTTCATCAAAGATGATAACATCACTAGGATAGCGCTTTCCTGAAACCGACTCTTGAGGGAAGAATAGGAGAGCACAACGAGGAGCTCGTTCAAGGTGACCTGCAATGAAGTGAGGGTCTCGAATCAATTTGTACCACTGCTTGCAGACTCCACTGCACTTCAGCAAAGTGCTCACTGAAAGCCCTACAAATATCCGCTCAATGCAGTCATGTGGCAGGCGGTTTATGGTGCATTCCTCCTCCTTCAACCTCTTTGGTTTAGTTTCCTCAGATACCATTGTAAACACAATATATCCTAAGGAAGCACTTGAGTCGCAGCTGTACTTCTGAAAACAAGCATTTACCAATTGTATCAAATGGTGCATAAACTGAATTCTACATAGGGATTAATCAAATTGCGAGCAAAGAAGACAGTTCATGCAAATTCATCACGTGCACGATTTTAATTTTTGGTATCTACTGAAGAGTTATGAGGAATCAAATCATTGACCCCTTCGTCCTCAGCAAAAGGTAGCCAAAAGATATTATGCAGTGAATAATTATAAAACGAAAATCTAAACAAATTGCAAGCAACGATGACGCAATCCAAACAATTTGCAGTATGAAGCATGTTATCCAGGTATGTATCTAATGAAAAATCAGTATCCAAAAAAAAGCATGCCATCTATGGTGGCGTACTCTGATGCGAACTGGGCAGGCTGCCCCGATACTAGGTATGTATCTAACGCTTCTGCCAGCAGAGAATAATTCAGAGGCAGATCGAGCAGTAGGAGGAGGTAACGCCAGCGGAGAGAACCCTCCTTCCCTCAAGAACATCTCCGGTGCTCCGGCCCCCAGGCCATCCCTCACACGCAGCTGCCAGGCATTAGTGGCGTTTGAGTTGTTTCGAGGGACTACAGTTCCAGGAAGAACTACCTGTTCCTGTCCCCGATTGGGATGAAATCACCCCATTCCCGTCCCCGCCGAAGTTCCCCCGAGAGGGGATCGACCCATTCACGCTACATCCAGCCTAAATTTCAACTACAGAAGGAGGGAAGAGGATTAGAGGATTGGGGAGGAGATCTCAGCTCTTACCTTCCGTTGTCACCGTCGAAGTTGGACGAGGAGGGCCAACGGGAACTCGCCGCACGCCAGAATCCCCCCGATGATCCCCGCAAAAGCCGCCGTGGGGGAGACCTCTATCCCCTCCAACTCCAAGTCGCGGTTTGCAGTTGACTTTGGCGGGGCTTTGATCACAGAGGCCCAGTGTGGCCCAGCTAGTCCAACTTCAGCCGCGAGCACTTTACGTTTCCTGTTTGTTTCAGATACGCTTCCCCTCCTGGTTCGCGTACATTTCTTTTTCAATAGCCAAGTTCTCTGTCCATTGTGAATCATTCTGTTTTCTACTGTACAGAGCATGCAAACGTTGACTAACAAAAAAATATATAAATCAAGAGTGTTCAGAAAGAGCTCAACGTTTCACACAACTTGACAGTTTTCTAGTCTAAAATTTACACCAAGATTTCTATATCAGGCATCAATCATCATGACCATTTTCTTAAATTAACTATGCTCAGCACAGTTGATAACAAACCCATGGACCTTTGTAAAATCGAACGTCAACCAACTGGAGAAAGCAGTGCACGAACAACGGCTGCCCCTGCATATACACTCAAGGGAACAAGAGTCTCTTTGTAGAAGTAGGATTGTGTCTCGTAGAATCGGTAGGCTCCTATGTCTAAAAGCTTCGCCTCCTCTCTCTGCTCAAGCTGAACGTTCTTGCCTGCCAAATCATGGTACCATGCACTGCCGTTACGGTCTTGCAATATGATCTTGTCCCTGTGGATGAAGCATGGCTGAGGAACATACCGAGGTACAGTAGGCGATTGGATGCTATATTTCAGGAACCACTTGTGCTTAACCAGACTTTCAAGAGACCAGATATCCATCCTCCCACAAAGCTCAGCATTGTAGCGGCGCCACCTGGGTACATGGCTGTGGTATGGAATAGCCACTGTACAGACCGTGTTGTCTATCTCAGCTATATAGCAAGCAAATGCCGGAGGGGCACAAGAGGCTGTCTCCTTCACTTCGGTTAATGGTGGAAGTTGAATGGATGTAAATGTTTCTTCCCTGAGATCAAATGAAACAAGTGACATGCCACAGCTTGTTCCTTCATCTTCTGTCAGCCAATACATAGCCCCATCCACGTTAACAACTCCAAGATTCACCATGCAGCATTTTCTTGGAGTTCTGATACCTTTCCATTTGTCTTCACCTAGAGTGTACACTTGGATGGTGTCAAAATGGAAGGGCCGTCCTGATTTATAGTGCTGGGGCTCACGGAGAAAGTGCAAGATCTTGTATTCTCCGGTCACCGGGTGAAATCCAAAGCTGTAGAGATAGTGGAAGTCGTACAACAATATCCCATCAGGCTTGGAGATATGCAAGCACTGACCTGATGCAGGATTAGCTATCTTCAACATGTATGTCTTGTAGAAGCAAAGCAATCCATTACACGATGCAAAAAGGTGATCGTCGGGGTCAATGTGTGATGCTGCCCATGTCAATGGAGACCAATTCTCATTAACTTTCATTGCACGGTTGGGTTCAAAAATCTTGCGGTGGCCTGTTGATATATCAAATTTTGGTAGGAAAAGGAGTAGGTGCTTAGGAGCACGGAGGGCATGCTCCCTGATGAAGCGGGGGTCATTGATCATGTTACACCATTGCTTGCATACTCTGCGGAATCTCAGTAGAGAGCTTACAGGAAGCCTCAGAAGTATCTCCTCAATGACATCTGGTGTGATCCTTGTGGCAGGGTCCTCCACCGTCTGCACTACAGCATGTGCTCGAGTGGCCATCGAATAAAGCTACCCCAAAAAAGAGCTTGTCAAGTTCTGCAAAAAACGATAATGATTACACTATAATAAATACAAAAGGTCAAGAATTTATAGGAACCGCGATAACTAGTAGATGAAGGAATCGTCCACAAAAGATGTCATTTGGTATGAGCAAGCTCGCTGCAATAGGTGAGCTCAAGTTTATACAAGTGATTGATTGAGTCATCCGAGTCCAAAAATAATTATTGGCCCTGACGATTCCGTGGTGTATCTTATAACAAACCTCAAGCAGATCATTTTCCTCTCCAAAAATTTACATGCCTCTCCAATTTTGCACTAGATTCGACATATTTTTAGTTAGTAGTGATTCTTCGTTCAGAACTGAATGATTGGTGAGTGGTGATAACCATCTTACATTTCGGCACCAAGCTTGAAAAGGGAAGAGTACTGCTGACCTCGCGGGATTTCTCTAAAAAAAATCTAAAATCACAGCACCCAATCAGCTCAATCGTAAAGCGGCAGCCCTAAATGCCGGAGCAAAAAAATAAACCAGTACAAATCCACAGAACACCTCTGTTCTCGAGTCACCAGAAACGAATCACCAACGCAACACTAACATGAGGCTAAGCTACGAACAGGCGAACAGCAGAGTGCGTCTTCCTAATCTGGCGCACGGCCACGGGACACCCGACACAGCGGCACCGAAGCAAGCAGATTTCCACGAACGAGACAGGATGCCTCGCGGGAAACGACAGATGCAGCGGCGCAGAACGGAGTGGGAGGGAAGCGCCGGGAGGACCTGAATTGAAGAGCACTTACGGAGGGAATCTTCCACCGGCGGAGAAGACGCCGCCCGTGCGTGCAGGCTGCCGCCGGTGGCGTCGCCGCCTTCTTCCTGTTGACCAAGCGTTCCTCCCTCGCGCAAAGGCAGAGAAAGAGAGAGAGAGAGAGGGGCAGAGCGAGGCCCAAGTACCCAGGCCAAGCCGAGACGGGAGAGGTCGCGCTAGGCGACAGCGCTGGGTCCTTGGACGGACTGATCCGGCCCGGCGGCGAGTGTGGGCCGCCACCACGTTCGGCTTTGGTGCGTGAATGAACGCGAGCGTGCAGCCCGCCAGGTTCAGGGCTCCTAGTTTCAAAAAAAAAAAAAAAAAAGGTTCAGGGCTCCGGGACACCACCGGGCACACGACGTCCCGGTCGTCCCGTCCGGAAGGGCGTGGCGCCACGTGGTGTCCACGTGACGGGCTAAGGAAGGGGGTGGGGGACGGCTCGCTCGCCTGGGTGCACCGCACCGCTCGGGCGGCGGCGCTGGAAAGCAACGCCGCCGTGGTGGAGCTCTGTCCGCTTCCTCGTGCGTCTCGGTCGCGCTGCCCCGGGACCCCGGCGCATTTGTCACGTGCGTCGCATTCACTGTTACGTGCATTTCGCGCCATGGCACTAGCAGCTGCACGCATGTGGTGGCCCAGTTTCATCTTCTTCTTCACTGTAAAGGCGAAACGCCTACCAAAGCCACTTCTAGTAATTAGTATTAAGCTGGAGTGTTCCTAAATCCTAATCAAGAGTTAGGGATAAAGAGGCAGGGCGACTTCCCGCCAAAGTTCGGCGGAAAGAAGCGGCAGCCTCGTCATGAAACGTCACCAGGTTCCAGATAGATGTGCGTGGAGCAGCACCGCCCACGTTGACATCACCGGCCCGAATCTGCGCCCAAATCTCCCGGCGCGCTTAAACAAAAAGTCCCGTTAACCACCAGAAGCATCGACGATCACTCTAATCTAATCCAAATTTTCTATACCAATCTAATGCACCCCCCACTAAACTGATCCAGATCACGCACAGGCGGCTCGCTCTCCTCGGTTCCCGTTCACACCGCCACGCGGATTCGTTCGTCGGTTAAACCCCAGCGCGCGGCGCTGATCGCTCGGCGAGACGACCCGTCGTCAGCTCGATCCCCGCTCGCGTCGTCGCATGTGCCGGCCGGCCGGGTGGCACGCGGGCGGCGCCGGGTCGCGCTGCCTGGTGATTAGCGAGGCAAAGACAGTGGTTATATTCAAATTAAACTAACCCCTCTGGATCAGTGCGCGATGGGAACCATGCCTTCTGGCCGCCGATGCTGTCGGGGGCCGGCGCCCCTCGCCGCCGGCCGGGCAGAGAAAGGTTTTTCGGTGATGGACATCGTAATCTTCGGCAGATGACACGATCCCCGAGCCAGCTGGTCCGTATGAACGCGGGATTGTTTACCCAAGGCACTATACTAGTATATGAACCGACGTGCCAATTGCAGCATGCACGCATTTGAAAAAAAAAAAAATCCGCGAGATGATTGCTCGAGCCCCGAGTCAATCCGGTCGGTGATCAGTTTGAGACGCAACGCGCCATTTCGGTTTGCACGTAACGTGGATCGCCCCCCATAGCTTTGCGTTCTGATCATGTCATCTTTGACAGTGGCTCGATCGCGTTCCTAATTTTTCCTGGCGCTGATACTGACAGTTACCGTATCCTTATCATCTGTTAGAAATCAGCAGGATCTCTAGCTCCTTTTGAATCATTTTAATATCTGCATCAGATTTAGAAATCATCAAACTGATTGACGACTGTGTTTCAATTCTTTCTGGTATTAAAAATAAGCATCTAGATCAGAATTTTAGGAGACTTCATTCTCTTCATCTTTTTTCTTGTTTTTTTAGCAATTATTCAACTTCTTTTACAGCCTTATTTCACACTAGGGGAACCGACACTACGCGCGCGGCCTAGCCTGCGCGCGGCTCCGTCAAGTGGCCCTTGTCCGGTGCCCATCTCCACCGAGACCTCCAGCGCGCGCCCGCGCTGGATCCCCGATCCAGTCAGCGATGAACGAGCAGCGGCAGTAGCTTCGCCTGGAGGGGACAACGCCACCGGGCGCATGGCGTCCTAGACCGCGAGTTGAGGGCCTCGCGTACAAGCTGGGTGGTGGGCAAAGGCGAGAACGGCCACGCCGACACCGACGACGATGAACACGACAGTTATGATCTCCATCAGGTAAGCCCGCGACTTTACTCATTAGGGTTAGGGTTCTAAAAATTTTAGGGATTTTGTGGGGATTTCATCAAGAACTAGGGTTAGGGTTCATCTGAGAATAGTGAATTTTTTAGGGTTTTCATTCGCAGTGTGCCAATTCACCCCTTTTTATGCTTATGTGCATAAATCCGAAACCCTAGATTTTTAAACTTCATCAATTTACATAAATATGACATGATACTTAACCATTAGCTTAAACAGTAAAGCAGAGACATGAGTAGCATGAATCATAAAAAATTGGGCACATGAACATGTAGTTAGGCATGAATGGATTCAATTGAAAACTAGAATCGGCTCTGATGTCACTGTTACAAATCAGCAGGATCTCTAGCTCCTTTTGAATCACTTCAATATCTACATCAGGTTTAGAAACCATCAAGCTGGTTGATGGTTGTGTTCCAGTTCTTCCTAGTGTTGAAAATAAACATCTAGATTAGGATTTTGGGAGACTTCATTCTCTTCATCTTTTTCTTGCTCTTTTAGCAATTATTCAACTCCTTGCCTGTTGGCAAAGAATAGGAAGTTGTACACCACACCTTTTTTTTTAATGAAAAGGTTTCTGAAAGCTCTTTTACCTAGCCCACGGGTAATCTCTTATTGAGCCTACTCAACCAATCTCCCACCCACGTCAATAATTTTATCTGCTATCGGCACTACTTTCTCTCAAGGTCTCTCCCTAACTAAGAACCTGTGGCTCAATTCATCCTTTCGAGCTACGCGCTTCCAGTAACAAGGTATTTCAATCGTTGTGCCTACTAATCATTGACAGCCAACTATTTTTAATTAAATGGTTTTGATTTAAGTCAAAACCAGTAAAAATGAGCTCACAATTTTGAATTTCCTCAAAACCATGTTCTTCCTTTTCTGATTTCTTTTGTTTGTTTTTACCACAGATCATAATTCCAACATCATCCTCTTCAAAATTCGCTTATGGGGGCTGCGTGATTGTCTTTACTGTGTGCTGTGGAATCACATTGTTGAAAAATCATACTACTACTTGCTTCTCCAAACAAAATTAACAATCAGGAATTTAGCTGGCACGAGGTCGCTCGGTGGAGAGCAACCAGTCGTAGCAGAGGTAGTAACGTCTCGCCTAGTCGGGGGAGAATGTGACGCTTCCAGCCAAGTTGGTGCCGCCCGATAGAGACGCCTCCGGTGGCTGCGGCCGCGCGAGCGCTGCGTGTTCTACTTCTCTCTCTGAGTCAATACGCACGCACGGGTCCTCTGGACGGCACAGAACCACCGAACACAACAGGGAATACGAGGACCGTTCTTGTACCTTGCTTTTTCCACGTTTCAAATGCGACCGCAACAGAAGCTGTGAAGCAACGAACCAAGGCCGTCCGTTTGAGACGGATCGGTCCGAGGACGGAGCCAGCCTCGTGATGACGGAACGAACGTCGTGGCTCCCGACCGACCGGTTTGGATCGGGCCCAAATAATTGGGGATTCCCTGCGCCTCACGAACCAAGCACGCATTATTGGCCGCCACGGCTCAAAGCGGCAGGAATAATTGGGCGCCACGAACCGAACCATGTGGGATGTCCCCTCTAGTAAACGGACGGCTGGATGCGCAGGGCAGAGAGGATCTAACGGCGTAGCAAAGCTGGGTTCGGCTGCTAACCGAAGAAGGCAGGGGGTGCGCGCACAAACGAACAAGATAGACCTGCTATAAAGGCGCGGCTCACCCCTCTGGCCTCTCCCTGCATTCCATTTCCACTCACTCACCCCCGTCGCGTCGACCACCTCGAAATAAGCGGAAATTGCAAGCGAGTCCACGGGCCCGGATCCCCAAGCCACATCCGCCCGCCACCGCCGCGATGGGGATCTCCAGCATGCCGGCGCCGCGGGACAGCCTGATGGCGTACCTGCTCTACAACACGGTGGTCTCGATCGCCGCGCTGGCCGGCCTCGTGCGGGCCGCGCTGGTGTTCCTCGACCTGCAGGACGCGCTGCTGCCGGGCGACGACGGCGACCAGCTCGCCGCGCTGGGCACCGGAACCGCCGACGCGGCCGCCACGTCGGGGCCTGGGTCCACGGCGGAGAGGTTCAGGAAGAGCTTCCGCCCGGCGCGGTTCGGGTCGATGGGGTGTGAGGCTTCGGCGGCGGCGGACTGCCGCGTGTGCCTAGCGCGGTTCGAGCCGGAGTCGGCGGTCGACAAGCTTCCCTGCGGCCACCTCTTCCACAGCGACTGCCTCGAGACGTGGCTCCGCTACGACCGGGCCACCTGCCCGCTCTGCCGCGCCCGGTTCCTCCCCCTGGTCGACGAGCCTCCGCTGGCCATGGCTTATTAGGGAGATGAGAGACAAAGATCCATCCATCCGATGCCGTCGTCGTCCCGTCCGTCGCGCGCCCCGGCTGTGTGCTGCAACATCTTGTGTGGCCTTCCGTGTGAGCGTAGCAGATTACTAGTTGTTAGAAGTGTTGCTTTCGCTTTCTTTTTTATTTTTTTTTTCCCCTCTGGGATGTTGGTTTTGTACGCCTTTGTGGTGTCGCTGTAGCGTGTAAATATTCGCAGCAGAGAGAGAGGAGTGCTCCTACGGGTGTAGCACTTTTTTTTTTTACGAGCTCGTTCGTGTACATGCTTTCCGAACAAGGAAAAAAAAATCATCTAGAAAGGATCAGATGCTCTTGTTTCTTCTGTTTTCTGTTCACAAAGCTCCTGAATTTCAGTTCTCCATGATTTATCACGTTGAAATTTGAGTCCACAATTCTGCAATTTCAGTTATCGATGATTTATCCCTATCAGATTGGACTCCACGATCCTACCGCAGCAAAAAATTATACGATTCCCATTCTCTTAACACTTGCAACGTGTTTTGGCGTTTCTTCTTTGGAACAACTAAACATAAACCGTCCCGAACGCTAGTTAGGATTAGCATGGCGGGGAGAAAGAGAAGGAAAAGAAAACACGAAAAAGGTGGGAGAAGAGAGGAGGAGACAAGGAGGCGCTGAAAGGCACGGCGGGGGGTGGCCGTTTGTTTAAGCTCGCTGGTCCGGCAGCAGGTCACATGGACCACGGCGCGACTACGTGCTCATCAACCCCCGGCGGGCCCCGTGCGGCGCGATGTGCCCGCATCATCGACGATGGCTGCACATGCCGCCCTCGCCTCCCGAAAGGAACGTCTCGTCACCAAGCGTAGCGTACATGCACCGCTGCAACACAGGAATTCAATTCTAGGATCCGTGCGGGATTTTGGCTGTTCCCTCGGATTCCCAAGTAATATTTGTTTCCTGAATTTTGTTATGTTCCAGACGAAACGAGAATCGCCGAAATCGAATGGAACGGTCCTGGTCCTGACGCGGTGGCCGATGGGTGTGGGTTTATTTGAGAGCCGGAGCGTGCTGTGTGTATCACGGATTCAGGTCTCAGAGTGATGACCAGCATAATCACCGGTGCCGAGTGCGCGGAGGGGAGTTCTCAGTTCCGGTCCTTGTCGCGCCACCGAGTGCGCGGCGGGACATTCGTTGCGGCGTCGACTTCATCAATCCGGCCGCGCGCCGCTCAGGTGTAGGCATCTTCCACCCCTGATTTCTCCGGCCGTCATCTGAAATTAAAGCCAGGAGAGCCGTTGATGTCGAGGGCAACGCTGCGGACGAAAGCTATAGATTGCCGCGTCATCATCAGCATACGGCTGCTCAGCGCTGTCGTTCTGGGCATCAATCAGTTGAGACTTGCGGTCGCACGAGAAGGGCAAGGGAGACAGTGAAACACCCGCATCCGCGTCGGCGGATCCGCTGTCGTCGACCCGGCCATGTGGCAACGCGCCAACGCCTGTTCAGATTGCGGCTGTGCTGCGTGTCCCCCGGCTCGTCGCCGACGGTGGGAACACGGCCACACAGGGTGTTTTGGCCTTGTCGACCACCGCCAACAACAATAACGGGAAGCATTTCAGGCCGTGAAAAGTTTCGAGTGCAACAGTTGAGCCAATACTATACAAGTACGTGCTGCTGCTAGGGGCTGAGTTCCAGCATCAGCAGGACGACGGAAAAGAGGAGTTGCGTGGTCTGAAGTTGCACACGGAGGCAGGCGGGGTGTTCGTTCATCCTCCTAGTAGGAGTACTAGTCTAGCGTTGATTCGGAGACTGTACACGGGAACAAGTCGCCACTGCATGTCACCGTGTTAAATTTTAGTATTATCTCATCAATTCTTTAAATGCTAAATATATGGATTAAAAATAAACAAAATATAAAATTAATTACACACTTGGATGTTAATTTGTGAGACAAATCTATTAAAATTAATTAAGTCATCATTAAAAGATATTTATTGTAGCATTATATTATCTAATCATGGTCTAATTAATTTTAATAGATTCGTCTCGTCATTTAAAGGGTGAGTTATAGACTGAGTTTTGTCAGTAATCTATATTTAGTACTTTAAATTAATATCTTAATATTTAATAAGACGAGTCTAAAAATTACAGGACAGGAAACGAACAGACCTAAAAATAAATAAATACTATTTGTACCAAAGGTAGGTCATGAGCAGTGCGTGAACTCCTGTTTAGGATAAGTTAGGAGAGCGGTCAGGTCGCCGATATGATAGCCACACCACAGATCCTAGGCGGATAGGACAGCCGGAAAAATGATGATCCGGACGTACGTCAGGCCTATCTCGCCGAAATGGTCCGGCGGTCTGGAACGGACGCTGCTGAGACCGAGAGTTGAAAAGGCGTGGGGGCAGAAATCGATCAGCGCTGGCCGCTGCTGCCCGTTGCCTTGTCTCGACGGCCAAGCAAAACTAAAAGATCGCGACGTGCCTGCTCATATGTAAAACCATCACTCCTTTTTTTCAACTTTCTAAATCCTTTTTTTACTCTCTACTACTCGAGATGTGCTGAATACTTTGAGGTAGAACGTCTGAATTCGGAGCTTTGCGCTGCATATGCATTTTTTTTTTTTTGAGACGTCTCGGTCTGCATTTGCTATCCGAGCGAGGGCCCGTTTCTTTTGAGAGCACCTTCGTCTGGGCTCCGGCGACCATTGGGATGAACGGGCTGAAACTACTCTCGCAATATTAGGCCGGGAGCCCAAGTTGAGGACTTAGGCGGTCTACCTCGACTGGACTGCCATCCATGTGCTTTTTGATGGGCTGTCAGCGTCCACCTCATGTCCTCTTCCTAATCGGATTCCAAGGGGGATGGATCAACAGTCAAAACCTGTTACTTTCCTTGTGTCGCCTTGTCTGTTCAGGGAAAGTGCTTGCAATTTTAGGAAATAATATTCTTATGTTTGCAAAGATACTACTACTAGTAGTTTGGCTTGACACGCCGAGTTTTAGAATCGTTGCGTTATTGCTTATAGTATCTATATGTATGGCATGCGTGTGGGTTAATTTGGAAGGAGTACGTATCGATCGAAGCAAGTCTGTGCTTGCTATATATGCGTGGAGTCCGTCTCCGCGAGTGAGCAGGAGTTAGCTCCGCTCCGCCCCCAATATAAGCAACCTCGGGCGCGTTTGCAGTTTGCACGGCGTCGTCAGTTGCATCCATCGTACGTCGTCGAGACCGCAACCACGCACGTCTGGAGTCTGGTCCGCTTGGCATCGATCGTCGCAATGCCTTGAGTAGTCGCCATGTACCACCACGTAAACATGGGCCACCACGCAGTCTGGCCGGTGTGGGCTGTGGTGCTCCTGTGCGTCGCCTTGGCCCTGGCCCTAACGCTCGCCCTCTTCTCCCTCTGCCGCGCCTGCTGCCTGCGGAGGAGGAAGAACAAGGAACACGGCGGCGGGACACAATGCTTTTTCTGCTGCGACGTTGGCGACGGCGACGGCGACTGTTGCGACAACTGCTGCGACGACTGCGAAGCGGTCTGTGACGGCTGTGGCGAGTGCTTGGCTGGTTGCTGCGGGCTGCTGTGTGCGTGTTGCGGTGGCCTCGATGCCGTATGATCGATCGATCGATCTCAATCAAGCTAGAGTTTCCGGGGGGCTGCAGCGTCGGTTTACCACTGCCGGAACGTGTTGCTGTGGTCGCTGCGTGCATGCGTGTGACTGCGCGTACGCTTGCATCAGGTTCTATTCGCGTACCACCTGGTCAAAGTTAGACGATGTGACCTCTTGCGTGCTGGTTATTACCGTGTAGTTAATTTGCTCGATGTTGTCGGATAAACAAGACAATTGTGAGCTGTTTTCTCATTTTTTTAATGAAATATATGTGTATATCTTCCTCAAGAGTGTGTCATGTGAATCCTGAATTAGCAACCGCAGTGAATTTGCCAGGTGCCACGTTAAATATAGTACGTATAATGCACTGGAGTCTAACAGAGATTACATACGGATACGACGAACTACGCCTCAAATTTGACATCACGAGTCCGTACGAGTATTGCGTGGCCGATCGAGTTTACTGTGTTGTCCTCGATCGAGATTAGATCAATAACAGATTTGCTACAATCCAGTTAACTGGAAATTTACTTTCCTTCCAGTCAGATTTTTGGTGTGAGCAATCATTGACGTCGACAGCCGGAGATGGAGGAAGGGGGTGGTGGCGGAGTCGTCGGCGGTGAGGGCCTAACGGCGGAGCGCGGCGGCCGTGCGGACGGTGCGGCGCGGCGGCGAGGGCACCGCTGTGCCGCTGGTCGGTGGTTAATGCGGGCGGTGGAGGAAGGAGAGAGAGGTGGAGCGCAGCGGCCGTACGGGCGGTGCGGCGCGGCGGCGAGGGCGCTGACGCCACCGGTGGAGGCTATCGCCGGCGGGGTTATGGGGTTCGGATTGCTAGGGACTAACTCAATCCATCGGATATAGAAGGATTCGAGGTGGCTTGGTGGCGGTCAACGACGCGACGGGAGGAGAAGAAGGGCAGCACGGCGAGGGGAGGAGAGGTGGCTGGAGGTTGAAGAAGCTGCTCCCACCGTTAGATCTTGATCCGACGGTCTCAAAATCTGACTAGAAAGTTTTCCTATTTTCAGTTAACTGAATCCTAGACAGACCCATCAATAATGACGTTGCTACAAATTTATGAGAGTAAGGGGCGGGGTGTACCCGTGTGTACAATAAGATAAATATAAAGCTCTCCCCAAAGTGCTACACGGCTTGGTTAGGTTTTCACCCCATAAGAAACTATCTGAGATGTTGCTCCCCAAAGTCATTTACTTGTATTTGAAGCAAGGAGCTTTGGGAGCTCTAAGAGTGTGGGATGGAGAAGGAGAATATTGTCAGGAACCAGAAGATGTCTGGGTACAAATGACAGGGATACCGCCGAAATTCAGTGATGCAGATACCTTCAAGCAAGTGGCTTCAACTTTGGGGAAGTTAGAAGATATAGACTGGAGCTCTCTCTTCATAAGTTTCTTTGCAACAGTAAGGCTGAAGATAGCAATAAAAGATAAGTCAAAGCTCCCTTCCACAAGACTTCTGGAGTTTGATAAGAAGTTGTATATGGTGAAGATCAAGGTGGAGGGACAAATGGGCAATGGTCAGAATGAGAATGGAGGTCCAGGGGATAGTGACAATGATGATGAGGCTGATGATCTGGATCCGGACATAAATAATAATAAGCATGGGGACACGGACATGGGAGAAGATAAGATTCCAGAGAGAACAGATGACAAAGCAAAAGGCTCTGGTGATGGAGATAGGAATTCATCAATCTCTCAGCAGGGGAGAGGTAAAACGGTACCAATGTGGACTTCTCTTTTCAGGAATGCAGAATGGGACAGTGTGTTCGCTGGGGAGCTGAATGAATTAGTAGGGATCAATCTATTGAAAGACATGAAACTAGAGGAATTGGATCTAGAAGGAGAGAACTGGTTTGAGGACAAGGGAGAAGAAGAAGAAGAAAATGCAGATTTCTTACTAGCAGAATGGTGTGTAGATTTTCAAAAGGAGGTCACTTCAAAGGAATTAGAAGGGAAAGAAGATCAGGAGAGTCTGGTGTCAGAACTGGGGCAGGATCAAGTTGGACACAATAAGAAGAAGAAATGGGGGCCAATAATTCCAGAAAGAAGGAGTTCTAGGATCAGGGACACAAGAGCAGTCATGGAGAAAGCTCAAGAGTTGAAGATCAAGAATAACCTGCCGCCTAAAGAAGGTAATAAAAAGAGAACTAAACCTCTAGATAAAGTTTCTGCAATTGATCTGGAGATAGTAGCTTCTAAAATAGGGATAAAGGTTGGAAGTGATAGAGTAGATCAAGGGGAGGTAATTAGTAGTGTGATGCATTTAGAGGATAGTAGAAATAAATGTTTTAGAGATGGTTGTCCATTCTGTATAAGTGATAAGATAGAAAAACTTGATCATAAGATAGAAAAACTTGATCAGGTGGATCAAGGAAGTAGTAGTAGAGTTAGAAATGGAGATCATCAGGAGAATGATAATCTAACTAGTGACCAAGGAGGGTGGCCGGTGGTCAGAAATATGAAAAATAGGAAAAAAGGTTTACAATGATAGGGGCTTTTTGGAATATTAGAGACCTTAACAAGGCTAGGAGACACCTAATGCTTTCTAGCTTAATTAGTTCTAATCATCTGGATTTTGTGGGTATTGTAGAAACAAAGAAGAGTAGTTTTAAGGATAATTATCTGAAGTCCCTATTTGGAAATACTCCTTTTAGGTGGGAGTTTTTACCTGCTATAGGGACTACTGAAGGGATTCTAGTAGGTTTTAATTCAGATCTTTATAACTTTACCATTGCTGGGTCGTATAAGTTTGTATGCTATGGTAACTGATAAGAAGACTAGTTTTAATTGGAGGTGTATTGTAGTTTATGGCTCTCCTTACGAGGATGGCAAGCAAGAGTATTTAGAAGAATTACATAAGGTCATTGGGGCATGGCAAGGGCCAACAATGATAGGAGGGGATTTTAATTTAGCCAGATTTTCTTCTGACAAGAATAATTTACATATTAATCATAAGTGGTCTGATAGCTTTAATGACTGGATAGATAAATGGGTGCTCCTAGAATTGGGAATCACTAATAGAGCTTACACTTGGACTAATAATCAAGTTAATTCAATTATTGCCAAGATAGATAGAGTCCTTGTTACAACAGAGTGAGACATGTATTTCCCTTTGTCTGGGATTAAAGCCACCCCTAGAGAGGGAAGTGATCATACTCCTCTGGTAGTTAATACGGGAAATAATGTTTTCTTTGGCAAGAAGAGGTTTAGATTTGAAAAATGGTGGTTAGAAAGAGAGGATTTTAAAACTGTGGTTAATAAAGCTTGGTCTTCTTCGGTTCTTGGGAAGGATGACATGGACATGTGGTAAAATAAAGTTAGGAAGTTAAGGAGAGATATTAGAGGGTGGGCTGCTAATGTAGTGGCTGAGATGAATAGGCATAAAGCTATTATATTAGAGGAATATAATAAGCTAGACCTAGAAGCCGAGAATAGAGTCTTAAATCAGGAGGAAAAGAATAGAATGAAAAACCTAGTAGTGGAAATTAATAGATATTGGGCCTTAGAGGAAATAAAAATCAGACAGAGATCTAAGGATAGAAATATTTTAGAGGGTGATAGGAACACTTCTTATTTTCAAGTTGTTGCTAACCAAAGGAGTAGGAAGAAAAGGGTTGAGTGGCTGATGGGTCCTACTGGTCTTGTTCATGATAATAGGGGGATGGCTAAAATTGTAGTAGATTATTATAAGAATTTATTTAGTAAGGAGGATAGAGGGGAAGTGGAGCTAGATTCTGACTTTTGGGAAGAGAGAGATAAGGTGACTTTAGAGGAGAATGAGATGCTTCAGGCCCCTTTTTCGGAGGAGGAAATAAAAGAGGCCTTGTTTAGTTGTTATAGTGAAGGGGCACCAGGCCCTGACAGTTTATCTTTCTTATTCTACCAGAAGTTCTGGGACACAATTAAATCTGACCTGATGCTTCTTTTCAAAGATTTTCAAGAGGGATCTTTGGATTTGTTTAAGTTAAATTTTGCTTTGCTAACCCTCATTCCAAAGGAAGAGGAAGCCAAAGATATTAGGAAGTTTAGGCCTATTAGTTTGATCAATTGTAGCTTCAAATTTTTTTTCTAAGGTGCTAACAGGAAGATTAGGGCTGGTATGTCAAAGATTGGTTGCCAAGTAACAAACAACTTTTATTAAAGGTAGATATATCCTAGAAAGTGTGGTCCTTGTTCATGAGGTAGTACACAACCTTAATAAAGAGAAAGAAAAAGGGGTTATTTTAAAGCTAGATTATGAAAAGGCGTATGATAGAGTGAGTTGGGATTTTTTATTTGAGGTGCTAAGGAGTAGGGGGTTTGGAGAAATCTGGATATAGTGGATTAAAAGCATAGTCCAGGGGGGGGGGGGCTCAGTGAGTGTTCTGTTGAATGGTGAGGAGAGTAACCCTTTTAAAGTGGGGAAAGGCCTTAGACAGGGGGATCCTATATCCCCACTGTTATTTAACTTAGTAGGTGATGTTCTTACTAAGATGCTTAAGAAGGCTACTGAAAGTGGGCTTACTAAAGGGGTCCTAAATAGTATTAGGGAATGTGGTGTTATGTCATTGCAATATGCAGATGACACTTTGATTTTCTCTTCAGCAGAAGATTTACATATAAGAAACTTACAGTGTACTTTGTTATGGTTTGAGCAAATTTCCAGTATGAGAATTAATTTTCATAAAAGTGAAATAGTACCAATGAATTTAGATGACGGTATAGTTCATGATGTTGCCCACGTTTTGGATTGTCCAGTCAGTAGTATGCCTATGAAGTATTTAGAGGTTCCTTTGCATTTTGATAAACTTAGAAGGGAGGATATTCAACCACTAGTGGATAAGATCATTAAAAGAATTGCAGGGTGGAGGGGTAGATTACTCTCTTACAGTGGTAGACTTGTTCTAATTAAAACTTGTATTGCTAGTATCCCGATGTACTTACTATCTTTCATGAAGTTCCCGAAGTGAGCTATTGATTTGATTAATACTCATATGTCCCATTGCTTATGGAACAATTTCGAGGGGCATCATGCATACCATCTTGCTAATTGGCCAATACTGTCCATGAAAACAGAGTTTGGTGGTTTAGGTGTGCCTGACTCGAGAGATTTAAATATAGCACTGTTAGGATCATGGGTTAAAAGATATGAGGATAGTAAAGGGAAGCTTTGGAGGGAAATAGTGGATGGCAAGTACAACAACAATAACCCAAATATTTTCTGTTGCCCTAACTACAATGTCTCTAGGTTCTGGAAAGGAGTGCTGTGGGCGGCAGAAGTAGTGAAAATGGGGTATAGATGGCAGGTGGGTAATGGAAAGAAAGTAAAATTTTGGGAAGATGTTTGGATTGGGACATCTAGTCTAGCAATTCAGTATTGGGAGTTGTATACTATTGTTAATGAACAGTCCACAACAATTCAAGATGTATGGGATGGTCAGGAACTTAGGTGTACATTTATAAGATGTGTGTCCCAAAGGATTGCTTTCCAATGGAGGGAAGTAGTTCAGATAGCTTCCACGTTAGAGCTCAAAGACGAGGAGGACTATTTGATTTGGCAATTGAATTCCTCTGGGAGATATACTTCCCAATCTTTGTAAGCAGTGATCAACTTTAGAGGGATAAAGCCGATTTATACACTGGCAATTTGGAAGCTACATATCCCACCGAGAGTTCATTTCTTTTTGTGGCTTTTATCTAAGAATAGGCTTTTGACGCAAGATAATCTAAGTAAGAAACAAAATATTGAGGATAAGACGTGTATCTTTTGCTTTGAGCTGGAAACAACTAACCATTTATTTTTTGATTGCGTCATGGCCAAGTGTTTGTGGTCTGACCTTTCTGATTGTTTGAATCATAAGTTAGATTAAAATTGTGCTAACAAGTTCATGAAGTAAATGTGCAGATAATCAAAGTTATTGTCTAAATCCACATTTGCAAGATGGCTATTACTCCCAAAAACAAGAAAAGGAAAATGGACTCAAAGCACTTCAAAGAGTAGTTTTTACTTTAATTGAGTCATAGGCATGCCAAACTAAAAAGGGGGGGGGGGGTAAACCAATCTTGCTAAGAAAGGAAATTTATATGCTCAGGCCTACCAAAAAGTTTTGTGAGAGTTTAGCCAACCAATACCAAAAAGGACCAATCCATTTTGAGCTAATCAGAGAGTCACAGAAGTTCCATGGTTCAATCCATGGAAGTTATGTCATTGCCAAGCTTCTAACCTCAGCCAACCCGAGAGTTACAAAAGTTTCGTGGGCTCTTCCACAGAAGTTCCGTCGTCCTCTGATTTCTCTATGTTGCAAATCCGAGAGCGACGGAAGTTCCATGATGACCATTACGGAAGTTCCGTCGTCTCTGACTCAGTTGAAATCTAACCGTGCAACGACTCTTTTTGAACTGATGAAACTTCCATGGGTAACCACGGAAGTTCCATCAGACACAGAAAAGCTATGTAACGGCTAGTTTTTGGAGAGCCTCTATAAATAGCTTCCCCCTTCCCCGTGGAACGGGTTGGACACTTTGGCATTTCACTCATTCTTCAGCTAGAGCTCTTCACTCTCACTTCTAGACTTGTTCTTGAGATTCCAAACAAAGTGAGAGAGATCCAACCACAAAAAGATTGAATCTATCGACTCAAAAGCTTGAGCACATCTTTCCCTCCCCATCAAGATTTGATTTGCTTGTTACTCTTGGAGACTTGGTCTCCTAGACAGCTAGGCATCGTCTTTGAACTCCCAACTTATTGTGGTCAGACGGGGACGCTTGTGAAGGTGTGATTCGCCTCCGGAGGAAAAGAATCAAGTGGAGAAAGAAATCCGAGCACGATCTTTGTGATTGCTTAGCGGGGAAAAGGGTTGAGAGAGACCCGACCACTTTATGTGGCTCCTCAACAAGGACGTAGGAACTACTTAGTGTAGTTGCCGAACCTCGGGTTAATTCCTTATGTCTCTCTTTACATTCCCGCTTTTATCTTTGTGCTTGTGTATTTCATTCCTATCATTGTGCTAGATTCACTTGCTAATTGTGTTGATAGCTATCCATCGAAGAACCCTAGGTGTACTTTGCTATAGTTTCACTACTACCAAGTATTGTATTCCTTTCTCTTAGTTATTCGCATTTAAATAAGTTTTAGAGAAAGGTTTGGCAAAGTTCTGTCATTTGACAGAGCTTTCGTGGTGACGGAAGTTTCGTCGTTCCTGGCATTTGATCAATACTTAGTGCTTTTTTAGGATTATTTTTAGATAGCCTATTCACCCCCCCTCTAGGTAACTTTCAATTGATATCAAAGCCATAATCTTCTACAAGGCTTAAAAGCTTGAAGGTTAAAGGATGTCGAAGCTGGGAGAAGGCGACAAGCGTCAAGATCTTGCTTCGGCAAGCAAGGGGAGTGATTTGCACACCGCCATGCCTTCCAACTATGCCGATGTGGCAAATATACATGGCAGTGGAAGTGGAAGATTGCCTTACTTCGAGGGTAAAGATTTTAGTTGGTACAAGCATCGCATGAAGATGTATCTCATGTCAATTGGTCCACCAATTTGGGAAATTGTGGAGAAAGGATACACCTTAGACGACAAGGATAATCCTATAATCATGGATCAACTCAACATATATCGCAATGCCCAAGCGGTGTCCGCAATTCTCTCTTCCTTGAATCCCAAGGAATACTCAAGAGTAGCCGGAATTGAGAATGCTCGAAAAATGTGGAAGAAACTTATATGTGCTCATAAAGGAGTTGATGTGGTAAAGAAGTCAAGACTCCAAGTTCTCAAGAATCAATTCAACTTCTTCGTCATGAACAAAGGAGAAGAGCCTCAACAAACACATGATAGGCTCATGGATATTGTAAATGAGAGAAGAGCTTATGGAGACAACATCAAGGATGAAGAAGTCAACTACAAGCTACTCATGGCTCTTAGGATGTGGAACCCAACACTATGCATCATCATTGAAGAGAAGGATGGATTTGAGACCTTCACAACCAATGAAGTGACAGGAAGAATCAATGCCCATAAGAGTCTTGATGATGAGGGCAAAAGAGTAAATGTGCTCATGGTGAAGAGAGCTCAAGCAAGAAAGACATAGCTCTCAAGGCAAATGATGATGAAGATGATGACAATGATGATAATGAAGAAGACGATGAAGAATTTGCCTTGCTTGTCAAAAAATTTGGCAAATATATGATCAAGAATGGCTTTACCAAGAAAAGTTTTGACAAGGCAAGAGCTAGAAGAACAAATAGAACGTGCTATGAGTGTCATGAGCAAGGACACATGATTGACGATTGTCCAAAGCTAAATGGCAAAGGCAAGAAGAGTGAGAAGTACAACACCAAGAACAAGGCCAACAAGAAGACATATAACAAGGGACAAGCTCATATTGGCCAAGAATACATCTCCGATGATGATGATGAAGATGATGAGGGTGGCATTGCCAACATTGTCATTGGTGTACCACCGGCCAAGAAATCACTCTTCAACAACCTCACCGATGATGAGGATGATGCTCCCCGGTGCTTCATGGCCAAGGAAAGCAAGGTATCTCCTTGTTCTGATTTCAATCCCTCTTATTGTAGTAATAAAGAGGAGGACTTGGTCCCCTCTATGCAAGAAATGATGAAAATGCTAGGTAAACTTAATGAGGAGATTGAGGATCAAGAGAGAATTCTCCAAAGGCAAGAGGAGCTACTTATTGAAGAAAAAGAAAAGAACCTTGAGCTCACAAAGCAACTTGAGCAAGAAAGGGAAAAGAACAAGTGCTTGACCAATGACCTTGGCAAGGTCAAAGAGTCAAGTGATTCATGCACCTCAACCAACAAGAAGCTTCAATATAGGTGTAACTTATTGATTTAGGAGAACAAGGCTCTTGTGAAGTCAATTGAAGATCTCAAGTTGAGTTCATGTTCTTTAATGAAAAGATTAGAATCCTCTCAAGCTTTAACAAGCAAAGGTTGTGGAAGGTGCCACAACATTGATATTGACATGATTGCTAAGCAAGATGCAATCATTGAGAAGCTAACCAACCAAGTCAATGAGCTCATGAAGAAGGCTCAAATTGAAACAACGAGAAAAATTGTTAGTGAGCCAAGAGCCTCTCATGACAAGAGAGGATTAGGATACAACAAGAATGGACCCAAGAAGGGATACAACAAGAGACCCAACTCTGTACCCGAAGGCAAGGGAAAGCAAGTAACACAAGGGAAAACAATTAAGTCAAAGAATGCTTCCCCAGTCAACAAGAACACCAAAACCTCTACCATATCCTTTTATGATTTTGACGCCTCTTATGTGCTAACCCGTAATGCTTATGGTAGAGTGATTGCTAAGTTTGTTGGGCCACATGATGCAAGGTGGAAGCCTTGTGTGTGGGTGTTCAAAGTTCTTGTATCTCGTGTTAAGGGACCCAAACCAACTTGGGTGCCTAAAACATGTGCTTGATTTTCTTTGTAGGAATACTCCTCTGGTGGTGCAATATGGGTACTTGATAGTGGGTGCTCAAATCATATGACCGGAGAGAGATCAATGTTCTCCACACTTGATCATGACAATCTACCAAGTGGAGACATATCATTTGGGAATGACAACAATGGAAAGATAATTGGTCGTGGACGGATTGACGTCACCCATAACCTTTCAATTAGTAATGATTATCTTGTGAATGGTCTAGGATACAACTTGATGTCTATTTCACAACTTTGTGAAATGGACCTTAGTTGTCTCTTTGATGATGATGGTGTGACTGTCTTTAGGAAAAATGATTCCTCTATAGCTTTCAAAGGGTATTTAGAGGACAATATCTATCTTGTTGATTTCACCAACAAAGAGGGATCTAACCTAAATACTTGTTTGGTCGCTAAAACCATTTTGGGTTGGCTATGGCACCGTCGGCTAGCTTATGTTGGGATGAGAAATCTTTCCAAACTCCTAAAAGGTGGTCATGTCGTTGGACTAAAGGATGTTGCTTTTGAGAAGGACAAAATATGTAGCGCATGTCAACCCGGAAAGCAAGTAGGAGCAGCACATCCATCCAAGACAATGATGACAATGACAAGACCGTTGGAAATGCTCCACATGGACCTTTTTGGACCGGTCACCTACATAAGCATTAGCGGTAAAAAATATGGCCTTGTAATTATTGATGATTATTCATGTTTCACTTGGGTATTCTTTTTGAAGAACAAAAGTGAAACACAAGGTATCCTTAAGAGGTTTTTGAAGAGAGCACACAATGAGTATGAAGTGAAGATCAAGAAGATAAGGAGTGACAATGGAACTGAATTCAAGAACACACAAGCTGAAGAATATCTTGATGAAGAAGGCATAAAACATGAATTCTCCGCCCCATATACTCCACAACAAAATGGTGTAGCCGAAAGAAAGAACCACACACTCATAGAGATGGCAAGAATGATGCCTGATGAGTTCAAGACACCGGACATCTTTTGGGCCGAAGCCATCAACACCGCATGCCATGCAACAAATAGATTATATCTTCACGAGATTTTGAAGAAGACACCTTATGAGCTCCTCACTGGTAACCTTTCCAATGTTTCATATTTTTGAGTTTTTGGGAGCAAATGCTTTATTCTTAATAAGAAACCCAAATCTTCCAAGTTTGCTCCCAAGACTCATGAAGGTTTCCTCCTTGGTTATGGAACTAACGTCTATTCATATCGAGTCTTTAACAAAGACACCGGAGTTGTTGAGATCACCCGGGATATGCAATTTGATGAATCTAATGGCTCTCAAGTAGAGTAAGTTAATCCAAGTGATGTAGGTGATGAAGCTCCTTGTGATCCAATAAGGAACATGGCAATAGGTGAGATAAGACCACAAGACCCAAACTCAAGTCAAGATGAACCATCTTCTTCAAGACAAGATGACTCATCTCCACAAGAGTCACATGATGAACAAGATCAAGGAAGTAACCAATATCATGGTGATGATCATGATCAAGGCAACAACCAAGATCAAACTCAAGATGATGGAGATAGAGACCCTCAAGATGAAAACATTCAAGAATAAGAATAAGAAGATGTATCTAGGCCAATTCATCCCTGAGTCCATCAAAGCATTCAAAAGGATCACCCCGTTGACAACATTCATGGTGACATCCAAAAGGGGGTAACCACTAGATCCCGAATGGCTACGTTTCATCATCATTACTCATTCATTTCCTCTATGGAACCTCTTAGGGTGGAACAAGGACTTCAAGACTCGGATTGGGTGATGGCCATGCAAGAAGAGTTGAACAACTTTGAAAGAAACAAGGTATGGTCATTGGTGGAAAGACCCAAGCAAAATGTTGTAGGTACAAAATGGGTGTTCCCTAACAAGCAAGATGAGTATGGTGCGGTGGTGAAAAACAAAGCAAGACTTAATGCAAAAGGCTACTCACAAATAGAAGGTTTGGACTTTGGTGAAACTTATGCACCCGTAGCTAGGCTTGAGTCAATTTGTATTTTACTTGCCTATGCTACTCACCATGGCTTTAAGCTTTTTCAAATAGACGTGAAAAGTGCATTTCTTAATGGCCCTATTCAAGAAGAGGTGTATGTGCAACAACCTCCGGGGTTTGAAGACCCAAAGAAACCAAACCACGTGTATAAGCTTCACAAAGCTCTCTACGGCCTCAAGCAAGCTTCTCGAGCTTGGTATGAACACCTCAAGGGATATTTGATCAACAAGGGCTTCACAATTGGAAATCTGAGATGTCCATGATGGAGGAGTTGAAGTTCTTTCTAGGTTTTCAAGTCCAGCAACTTGAAGAAGGAACATTCATAAGTCGAACCAAGTACACTCAAGACATACTCAAGAAGTTTGACATGGAGAACGCAAAACCAAACAAGACTCCCATGAAGACAAATGGACACCTCGGGCTTGATGTAAACGGTAAGCCTGTGGATCAAAAGGTATATCAATCCATGATTGACTCTTTGCTTTATCTTTGTGCATCTAGGCCCGATATCATGCTTAGTGTGTGCATGTGTGCAAGATTTCAAAGTGCTCCTAAGGAAAGTCTCTTAGTGGATGTAAAAAGAATCTTGAGATATTTGGTTCGCACACCAAACCTAGGATTGTGGTATCCAAAGGGCTCCAAGTTCAAGCTAGTCGGTTATTTCGATGCCGACTACGCCAGATGTAAGGTGGATAGGAAGAGTACCTCCAGGACGTGCCAATTTTTGGGTAGATCCCTTGTGTCATGGTCATCCAAGAAACAAAATTCCGTTGCCCTATCCATAGCCGAAGCGGAGTATGTTGCAGCCGGGAGTTGTTGTGCTCAACTACTTTGGATGCGGTAAACTCTAAAGGACTTTGGATACACTCTGACCAAAGTTCCACTCCTATGTGACAATGAGAGTGCCATCATGATTGCATATAACCCCATTGGTCATAATAGGACTAAGCATATAGATATCCGGCACCACTTCTTGAGAGATCATTCTATAAAGGGGATATTGAGATTAGCTATATTAGAACCAATAAACAACTAGCGGACATATTTACCAAACCCCTAGATGAGAAGCGGTTTTGTGAACTTAGGAGTGAACTAAATATTCTTGACTCATCCAACTTGGAGTAGAGTCTTGTACTTTGTTTGATGTTGTGCTCATGCAAAAGGCCTTGAAAATAAAATTCTTCAAAAATTTCTTAATGTCTTTGCTTTTTCAAAACAAAAATGTTTTGATCAATATATCATATTGTTGAAACCTATGAATATAGTTTTACTTGGTTGATTGCTGCTATTCACAAGTTGAAACAAGTCGTATATTCTCTACCTATCTTGTCCAAAAGTTCAAACTAGTAGAGGATTTCTCTCTGTCAAACAAAGAACGATGGAACTTTCGTCACTCGTTGATGGAACTTTCGTCATCCATGAAAGTTCTGTGGAAACTTCCGTGACTTCTCAATCGGGTTGTCTACCTAAACCCGAGAGCGACGGAACTTCCGTCGCCCAATGACGGAACTTCCATCACTCTCAGGTTAAAGGGCCCGACGCCCTTCTTCTTCCAAGTCAACCGATCACTCCTCTATTTCTCTTTCTCTCTCCTCCACTCAAACCATAGGCGGCGATTCCTGGTGATTTGAAGGTTTCACCGACGAAGTTGATAAAAAGGTGGAGATTTGGCTCCTCCCCCACGGAAGTTCCACAATCTCCATCATTTTGTTTTTTGGTTTTTGACCTAGGTATGAGTCTTTGACCTAAATTTCATTTTTAGGTCAATAGTTCAAATGCCTTCACTCTACTTGGATAGATTGACTCCTCTAGGGCTAGTCTACCCTCTATTAGAGGCATTTGCCGTGTTGTGGTAGGATCTAGGAGTAGTATTGATTTTGATGCAAATTACAAGTGGCGGAAGTTCCGTCAGAAATTCCATCATGACAGAACTTCCATGGGAAATCATAGAACTTCCGTCGTATGCAGTTCAGTGCACTGATTTTGATCCTCTCTTAAATCTTTGCCTTAACATGTCACTCACCTTGATAAATTCTTTTGCCAGTGTCAGTTCAAGATGGTGAGAGTCAAGCAAGGGGCAATTGCTCAGTTTAAAGGAAGCGATGACGACTCTTCCTCCTCTTCAAGTGAGGAACTTGTGCCCGTCTCTAAGAGGAGGAAGGCCATTGCAGTTCGGGATCATGGGGCGAGTGGTCAAGGATCCAGCGGGGATGCCCAAACAGTGCATGTACAGCCGGGAGGATCTCTCCCTTCAAGAAGGTCTCTCGATAAAGGCAAGAAGCCAATGAAGGAGAAAAGGCATGCAAAAACAAAGATACCCTCAAGAGCAGCAAGGACAGACCATGCAACTGTGGTTACGGGACTCAAGGTCCATGCACCCGTTTATCCCGAAGACTACATCTACAAAGACTACAAGAAAGATCTCGATGCACTCATAAAAGAAAGAAAGCACAACCCTATGTTGCTTGATGAACAAGAGGCCACTGATCTTAGGTTCCACACTTGGTTTCAGCAGGACTACTACATGTCGATGTTCATTGACAAGAACCAGAAGAATAGACTAGCGTCCCACCAATGGATCGACTGGTCTTACATGGAGTCCAAGGAAAACAAGGTGTTTGCTGACATTATTCAGACCTGCAAGGACAGAGGTGTGTATGAGTTGATGGGATTCAACTATGGATGGAATGAGGAAGTGATTTGTCAGTTCTATGCGACTCTCCACCTTGATGGAAAATGTGTTCTTCATTGGAGGACTCAAGGTCAGGGATACTCAGTTTCTGCCTCGAGGTTTGCTAGCTACTTCTTCCAAGGCAGTGCTGATCGTTCGAGGGAGCTCATCTCAAATGAGCCTGTGATGAAGGATTCAGACATGGCCTTCATGTACTATGAGCCAAGCAAGAGATACTTTGGCTCAACAAATGGTCTTCACAACTACTACTTCACGCTCAACCGGATGCTTAGAGTGACCATCGCACCCAAGGGAGGATATGCTACTGCTGTAGTGGAGAGCTCAAGGAATATTCTTGCTAGGTTCAATCCTCAAGCAAACCCCTTCTGTGTCATGGACTTCATCACAAATAAGATCCATCTAGCTTCCATTGACACTAGAAGGAGTCATCCTTATGCTCCCTATCTCATGAGAATGATTGAGTATGAGACCGGGATGATCTTTAAGAAGGAGTGTGAGCACCTTCCACTGAGGTCGAGAGTGCAGTCCGAGGTCTGACCCATGTTTGCTCCTCCCAAAGGTGTGTCATCTTCTTAGAGAGCCGGCATCAATCGGTTCTATGCTGAGCAAGCCGCAGAGCAAGATGCAGCAGCAGTAGCAGCAGCAGGGACCTCTTCCTCAGTCCAAGACCGACAACGCCGTCCATCTTCTCCAGTTCTTGCCTTCCTCAAAGGCATCCTCAATGTCTGTTGCTTCAATGCTAAAGAAAACTAGAAAAACAAGAGGAGAATCAAGAAGCAAGTGAGGCGCTACAAGAGGGACCAGCGGGCTCAAGGACATGAGGTGTCTCCTGATGGCTCCGAGTGTGAGCCCGATGATGAGCCACCGGTCTTTGCCGACCCTCTTGCAGGCTATGATTGGAATGATCTATCTGTCGGATCATCTGTAGCTCCTCCGCCTCATGAAGCGCCAGAGGAAGATGAAGATGAGGATGAGGGGTCCGAAGAAGACAATGAGTGATTTCCTTTCTTCTCTCCCTCTTTCCTTCTTTTTGGTGCGTTGATGCCAAAGGGAGAGAGAAGCGATGAAAAAGGATGAACCTTGTGTGTCTATCTCGCTTGTAATAGGATAGTGATGAACCTAGGGACAAGCCTTTTTATTTGCTTTGTGTGTGAAAACTATTTGTGAACCTTTATTGTAATAACTCTATCGTTTTATGTCATGTGTGGTGCTTGCTTTATTGCTCTTTGTTGATTGTTTGTGTCTAGTGTGTTGATTGCTTATTGCTTTATCACCTTGTTACACACTTGTACACCTTTAGGCACCCCACTCATTGCAAAATATAGGGGGAGCTCCTTCACATGTTTGTGTGATTCATACATATCTTTAGGGGGAGCTCCGCTATATGTTGCTCTTTGTCTAGTTTGATTATCTACTTTATATCCTTTTTAATATATTGTCATCAATCACCAAAAAGGGGGAGATTGAAGATGCATCTAGGATCTCCTAGTAGGTTTTGGTGTACGATGATGAAAGATTAACATTGTGCTAACAAGTTCATGAAGTAAATGTGCAGATAATCAAAGTTATTGTCTAAACCCACATTTGCAAGATGGCTATTACTCCCAAAAAGAAGAAAAGGAAAATGGACTCAAAGCACTTCAAAGAGTAGTTTTTACTTTAATTGAGTCATAGGCATGCTAAACTATAAAGGGGGGTAAACCAATCTTGCTAAGAAGGAAAATTTATGTGCTCAAGCCTACCAAAAAGTGTTGTGAGAGTTTAGCCAACCAATACCAAAAAGAACCAATCCATTTTAAGCTAATCAGAGAGTCACGGAAGTTCTGTGGTTCAATCCACGGAAGTTCCATCATTGCCAAGCTTCTAACCTCAGCCAACCCGAGAGTTATGGAAGTTCCGTGGGCTCCTCCACGAAAGTTCCGTCGTCCTCTGATTTCTCTATGTTGCAAACCCGAGAGCGACGGAAGTTCCGTGATGACCATCATGGAAGTTCCATCGTCTCTGACTCAGTTGAAATCTAACCATGTAACGACTCTTTTTGAACTGACGGAAGTTCTATGGGTAACCACAGAAGTTCCATCAGACACAGAAAAGCTGTGTAACGGCTAGTTTTTGGAGAGCCTCTATAAATAGCTTCCCCCTTCCCCCGTGGGAAGGGTTGGACATTTTGGCATTTCACTCATTCTTTAGCTAGAGCTCTCCCCTCTCACTTCTAGACTTGTTCTTGAGATTCCAAACAAAGTGAGAGAAATCCAACCACAAAAAGATTGAATCCATCCACTCAAAAGCTTGAGCACATTTTTCCCTCCCCATCAAGATTTGATTTGCTTGTTACTCTTGGAGACTTGGTCTCCTAGACGGCTAGGCGTCGCCCTTGAGCTCCCAACTTGTTGTGGTGAGACGGGGACGTTTGTGAAGGTGTGATTCGCCTCCGGAGGAAAAGAATCAAGTGGAGAAAGAAATCCGAGCACGATCTTTGTGATTGCTTGGCTGGGAAAAAGGTTGAGAGAGACCCGACCACTTTATGTGGCTCCTCAACGAGGACGTAGGAACTACTTAGTCTGGTTGCCGAACCTCGGATTATTTCCTTGTGTCTCTTTTTACATTCCCGCTTTTATCTTTGTGCTTGTGTATTTCATTCCGATCATTGTGCTAGATTCACTTGCTAATTGTGTTGATAGCTATCCATCGAAGAACCCTAGGTGTGCTTTGCTATAGTTTCACTACTACCAAGTATCATATTCCTTTCTCTTAGTTATTCGCATTTTAATAAGTTTTAGAGAAAGGTTTGGTGAATTTCTGTCATTTGATAGAACATCCGTGGTGACGGAAGTTCCGTCGTTCCTGATGGAAGTTCCGTCATTCCTGACATTTGATCAATACTTAGTGCTTTTTCAGAATTACTTTTAGATTGCCTATTCACCCCCCTGTAGGCAACTTTCAATAAATATGAGAGCATTGCTGGTAATTGGCTTAGTAATAAGAAGTTTGGTATTATAAATATGATCACTATTGCAGCTCTTTAGAGCATTTGGAAATTAAGAAATTATTTTGTGTTCTAGAATGGGTCCTGGGTGGGGATGTCTGTGATCTGGGAGAGGCTCTTGCCAATGATACAACAATGGAAGATCCTCTGTCCGGCTACCAAGTCAGAAATGTTTGTGAGGCGAGTGATAGCATTGGAGAACAAAGCATGGTGCTGTGGAAGGATAGCCAACTGAAGGCGCGCATCTTCGATTGACCGGAGACTTAAGGTTTGGGCCAATGTGATATGGCAAAGGATGTAATAGGTTAGTTGAGGAAAGAGAGTGTGTTGGAGAGATGATTAAGAGTTGTTTCCTGGGTGAGGAGTTTGAATGGTGCTGTAAACTATAAACGGTTTGCTGGTCGTCTTGCAATGCAATTGGGACCGGGGCGCTGTCCCTTAAACTCTAAAAAAGTGTTACACGGTGTCATATGGTCATGTGGTCCATGTCCATGGCTCCATGCTGGGACAAAGAGAGATGCTTACACCAAAATATGCTGCCTGGAGAGGTCCCAACTGTAGGTCCATGTCCATGGCTCTCTGCACCAAGGTCCTAAAAGGGAAGTACTATCCGCACGGTAAATTCTTAACAGCTACAAGGAAGAAAAAGAGCTTAGAAACTTGGCGTGCTATTCTTCATGGACGAGAAGTTTTGAAGCGTGGGGTGCTGAAGAGAGTTAGGCCTCATACGAGCATTGATATTTGGGAAGACAACTGGATGAAAGGTGTTGCTGATCTTAAACCACGAGTCCGCTTGGAGGGGATCATGCTGGCAATGCTAGATCAGTTGTTCTACCCAAGGACGAGGATCTGGAATGAGCCCCTCATAAGGGACTCCTTCATCACAATGGATGCTGAAGAGATTTTAAGGAGGAGGCCAGGAATTCATTGGCCCATGGACTTGACGGCCTGGGCGATGGAGAAGCATGGCCACTACTCGGTCAGGTCGGCCTATAGATTGCTCAAGGCGGAGTAGACCAAGAGGAGTTCTGGAGGAGAGGCGGGGGCCTTGACCGATGCGCGGTGGTGGAAGGTGCTTTAGAAGATGAAAATTCTGCCGAAGATCAGGGTGTTCTGGTGGCGGGTGTTACATAACTTTCTACCAGCTAAGGCAGAGCTCAGAAGGAGACACATAGCCAAGGAAGGGCACTGTGAAATCTGCGGAGCCCCTGATGAAACCGTGTACCATGTGACAGTAGACTATACCCTAGCCAAGCAATTCTAGAGTACGGTGAAGGAGGTATTGGGAAAGAAGCTGTCCACACTTCATCCAGGGACCTGGGCAAGAGACCCGTTGGAGGGCTCCATTTGTTCGGCGGCGGATGCATGGCTCTTCATTTGTGGAGCTTGGTCTCTTTGGACTGGACGCAACTCAAGGAACCATGGTCGGAAGAGTTGGTCTGTCAATGCATCAGTAAGACACGTGGCAATGATGTTGGAGGATCTAATCTGTACCAAAGGAAAAGAAGAAGTAAGGCCAACGAGGCCAGCTGCTCAGTGGAGGCGCCCTATGGAAGGATGGTACAAGGTAGAGTGCGACGGAGCCTATGATGATGCATCTGGGACTGGTGCTGGAGGCGTTGTCATTCGCGATCATACGGGTGTAGTGTTGTCCGCGGTCTCTCGATGGTATGGCTGTACTTCTAGTCCTCTGATGGCGGAGGCGCTGGCAGCAAGAGATGGGCTTCATCTAGCCCTCGAAGCGGGATGTGACAAGGTAGTGCTGGAGTTGGACAATCTTCCCTTGGTCAATTTGGTGAAGGATGCGGCTGGGGATCGGTCAGAAGTATCTGGATTATGGCATGAAATGGAGGAGGTGGGTAAGAGTTTTTCTGAGTTTGTAGTAGGCTTTGAGAGAAGGGAGGCAAATCAAGCAGCACATTTGTGCGGTAAGTTAGCCTCCCCACTAATTTCTCAATGTAACTGGATGACAGACCTACCGTCAAGTCTGTTGGAGGCTGTTACCAAAGATTGTAACTCTACCCCTGATTGAATGAAGCTCCGGTCGTTGCCCTCAAAAAAAAAAAAAAAAAAGCAGGTGATGTTTGTGCAGGCATTGGAAGAACGGGCTTTCACTACATGTCTGCAAATTCCATAGATCCACAATGTCGAGGTGGGTGCCATGGTGTACTCTCTTCTCTCTGTGGCAAAAAAAAAAAACATAATTATACAATTCTTGGTTGCATGCTACTTAACTGCTACGCTAGCTAGCTGTAAATTAACTTCGTCCAAGTGACCGATATCTTTGGAGATACTTGGCTGCCAAGTTCCTGCTGATAATGTAGCTGGTTTGGGCTTTGACAGGACTTTCCAATTCACCTGAACTAAGCTCACAACTGTTGTGATGATTCGGGGCACTGATCCGGCTTGGCATTGACTGGACCGTCAATGCAACTTCACCATCACATTTGCTCTCTTCCGTGACCATCCAGCAGGCAAGGTCGCACTGTAGCAAATGATTGAGATCTTGGCCGGTCATGTTGCCGTGTTTCGCAACGGGTTCACATGCGCGCGCGCACGCACGAAAGGCACTATACGGCTCGGACCGACAAGCACTCCATAAAAAGAACACTGCTCCACGAAACTGCAGTTCCATTTCCCAGCGCGCTACTAGCTCAGAAGCCAGGTCGCTCTCCACTGACCGCCGCGCCGTTGCAGTCCTGTCTCAATGTCAAGACCCTTCCCCCTCGAGTTCCTCACCGGCGGCGTCTTGCCGCCGTGGCTCGTGGTGTTCTGCGCGTGCGTGGCCACGGTCTGGCTCGTGTCACGGCTCGTCCGCCAACGGCTCGGCTGTGAGGCCGGAGGCGTGGACGTCGAGGCGCCGCCGCGCTGGGATCTGGAGATGGCCAGCTGGGTGGTGGACGTGGCGTCCGCGAGCGGAGTCGCTCCCGGCGGCGGCGGGCTGCGACGTCGTCGTCGGCGACTCCTCTGGTGGCGGTGAATGCGGTTGCCGTGGCGTCCTCTGTTCCGCACGCTTGCTTTGCTGGTGCCGTGCTGGCTCGTTGCCCGGGATCGCAGCTGCATGCTCGTGGGATCATGGCAGTGCTGGTAGTTAGTGGTAGCGCTTTGCGAGTTGCGAGTTGCGAGCGCAAGTATAGTTTGTTGCACAGGTAGCATACTAGCATGACTATTGTGTGTTACTAGAGTTTCTAGTTTGATTGTAGATTTTACTTTCCGGTTGGTTATCTCGTCAGGTCATAAACACGGTCAATGTGCCTTGCGTGTGTCACTTTCCAGTGGTTGGTTGATTTTTACTTGGCTCCATGTGGTTTCATTGTTGCAGCTGTCTGAGATAGTAGAGTTCGTCTTGTAACGTAACTGATTCAAGGGTGGTAGAAAACTATGGTCTTGACCTTTTGGCAGTATATTAAATGGATGATTTTTTGTTAATAAAACCTGCATTTTACTTTAAATAACCTCCTCTTAAATCAAAGTATATGGCGGTCAGTTAATCACATTAGAGTAACCATAATCAAGGCTGTGGGTTTCAATAATCATCACATTGTGAACATGCGGTGATTCCTTAATAATTTGCAGCTAGGTATATACAAACTAACAATCCATACTGCAGTAGTTAACATCATGTGTAGTAGATGCAGCACACAAATGAATGCAGTCCGAACATGACCGTACTGCAAATTTCTTGCGTGCCGCGCGAAAGCAAGTGTAGAACGTTCACTGAAGTAGTGTGAACAGCTGCTTCTCGACGTACGGTGATAAGATTCGAGCCAAAGCAAAAGCCTCGCCCCAGTCCCTTCCCCCGATCATGTCATGATTTCAAGGGTTTTTTAGCTGCTTTTGCTTTCGCGGCGTCACGATCAGCTTTCACTTCCTCATCTCCTATGTGTGTACCGCCCTGCAATAGGGACAGTGGATGGCATATGTGCAGGTTTCCGTGTTTGGCAAGGGGATCACATGCGCGCGTCGCAGCAGCGCTCCACACAAACGAAACCGCGGCCTGCGTCGAGTTCACGCCGCGCGCACTTCCGGTTAATTTCTAGCTATATATTGGCGTCAAAGGCCAAGTCTCTACATAGGCAATGTGGGCTCGTCCTTGGCACAGTGCTTTTTCTCGTTGCCCAAAAAACCTTTTGCAGCTTTTTTTTCTTCATGGAAAAGAAATGTCTTTAATTTGCAGTTCGTCATCACGATGTCACGACACCTCGGCGTCAAGTTCGGCACCAGCTAGCGCGGCCGGCGGCGGCATCTGGCCTCCGTTCTGGCTCGTCTCGCTCGTCGTCCTCCTCTGCGGCGGCCGGTGACGTGGTTCGGCGAAGTAGGAACGCGGAGGCATCGGCGGCACTGGTGATTGTACTTCTGCGTGTCCGTCAAGGCCGTTCCGGCTTGGCGAAGCAGGAACTGGAAATGACCGCCAGGAACGTGGAGGCGGCACTGGTGAACTACGCCTGCATGTCCGTCATCGTGTCCTGCGCTTGTTGCCTTGATGATCTCATTCGGATATCATTATTTCGACGTCACTAGACGACGTGTTCCGTGTTCTGCTTTTGACAGTTGTACTACGATGTCAGTAGATGTCACTTGGTCAAATTATCGCTAAGCTAGCACACATGATGCAAACTACATGTGGTCTTACATTTACTTCTTGTTAGTTGTTCATGCTTGTTGTTACTAATAACACCTAACTTTACTTCATTCGATCTATGGCGCCTGCTGGCATGTTAACTGCGTTGTTGCTACTGAAACTGACGGAACTTATTTTCCTCCAGCTCACATCATGTGCATGTCTGCAGTACATATTACTCTAGAGAGCAACTGCATCCAGAAAATGACCATAGTGATACTGCAAATCAAAGCGGGCACATGAGCACGCACCCCAAGCGTTAGCTGCTACGCGGAAGTGCCTGTGGGAGCAACGTGGTCCACACGCCGCGGAAGCTTACACCGAAACAAGCCAGCACTCCACGATGGCTCGCACTCGCGGCAGCTGCCGTGTGAGAGAGCCAAAGCGAGAGGAGCGAGGGCGACGCATGCACGTACGGATGGATGCGACGCGCGCGTGCATGTCGAGTGGAAAAGGTTACTACTCACTACCTGGGCAGTGCATGAGAGTGCGCGTCACGAATGAACGAACCTGTTGACTGGTGGAAGACTCGTGTGGGGCCGAGCGGTCAGTGGGTCATAGACGGACTTTAATTTGGACGATCGTGATCAAGCTCCGGCGTCCGTTCACGCCGAATCCCTCGGTTCATCGTAGTACAGTCACCCCGCCTACGACACGCCGACACGCGGCTGCTACCTCGGCTCCCCACACCGCACCACCTCCGGCCTCAGCTCTCTCACGCTCCACTTCGTGTTACGTTCCTGGTCACGTCGCTTGTCCCCGCGATCCTTCCTGCTGCTGCACTACGCCGCGCTACCTAGCTTCCGATCGATCAGCGATGGCCGGGCTCCACCAGCTCGTCTTCTCTGCCTCCTTCGCCGTGCTCCTCCTAGCCGTCTCGGCGCCGCCGTCGCACCCGCCGGCCGCGGCAGCGCGCGGCGCCGGTGAGGGGAGGGAGTGGACGGTGCTGGTGCCGGCGCCGCCGCCGCGCAACGCCTCCGGCCGCGAGACGCTCACCCGGTGGGCCTCGATGCACCGCTTCCACGTCGGCGACGTCCTCGGTGAGCTCTTCCCGACCCACGACAACAGCGCCAAATAAATAAATAAATAACAATGCAGCAAAGCTAGCACAGCGTTCCGCGCTTTTGCTTCCTTTTTTGCGTTCGCTTGCTGACGTGTTGAGTCGTGTCGCGTGCGCCGCAGACTTCAAGAACTGGAACGGGACCGTGCTGGTGGTGCGCCGCCGCGACTACGACCGGTGCGCCGCGTCGTCGACCCCGCTGTTCCAGTTCGCCGACGGCGGCGGCAACGCCACCGCCAAGTTCATGCTCGGGCTCACCGGCCCCCGCGGCCTCTTCTACTTCATCGCCGCCGCGCCGCCGCGCTGCGAGGCCGGCGAGCGGATGGCCGTGCGCGTCGCGTCGCGCTACCCCTCCTCCTCCATCAGCGGCGCGCCGGCGGCGGCGCCGACGCCGTCGGAGGGCGGCGACGGATCGGAGGAGGACGCGCCCGACCAGGACGTCCCGTCGGACAAGCCGTGGAAGAAGGTGGCGTACGCCGTGCTGGGGTTTCTCTCCGGCGGCGTCTTCACCTTCTGCGCCATATTCGTCTTCATACGCTGTTGTGGGAGCGACTAGCTAGCGCGTGGACCAAGGATCTTCATTCTTCAGTGCTCCTTCCCAGCTTTTTGGATGTTCTCCGTCATTGTTTTCCTTTTTGATGAACTAATACTTTCTCCGTATAGTCGTTCGTTGCCTTTGGATGCAGGCAGTCGTCCGGCCATTTACGTTCACAAGCTAAGCTAGATTGTTACATATTCGCACATCTAAAATTTTTGTTACATATTCTTCTGTCATTTTGATGCACAAGACCATTTGCTTTGGTCTGGTCGTGTCCAGACATTTAAGTAAATGTTTTTTACGTACTGCCTTGCCATTTGCTCTGGATGTAGTTTTCTTCTAAAAAGATATCACTAATTCATTTTGGACTATGGCTGAACAGAACATAAAAGTTAAAACTACTCGTTTCTACGATCTCAGGCTTTTATTCGAAACTTAATACAAGTATACAACGGGTCACGTTTCGAAAGCTAGAAAAAAAAACGAGAAAGATGGCAGGCAGACTAGAGTCTAAAGACGCGTTGGGGTCATGGTGGACAAGTCATGTCACAGAACTGGGGTTTTGATCGCTTGCTGAGGAAGGACGGTGAACCACTGATTTTTCAAGAGGAAAAGGGGATGCTATAACCAGATATTTTCTTGACTGAAGAATGTGCTTCGAAGCTAGCTAGCCTGTCGTCGACGAAAGCTGTTTCTCCGAAGTGGTGAAAACCATGAAAGCAAAGACTCATAGCGCTAGTGCTCTTGAGTCGTGCCCCCATAATCCTTCCCATTCCAGCTCTCATATGGACGATGCGGGAGTTACGCGCATTCAAAGTTAATGTGATTGAGTCTGTCGACTCAATCTTAATTCTTAAGCATAAGAGAGGACACATATCCGTTTCTGCTAAACCAGCAGTTTCCAGAAAGATATGCAAGGGACGGTTGCGTCAGCCAAAACTCTTCACGGCATTGTTCTCCATATTTTCGTTCTCGAAAAAGTAGTTTCTCCCCATAGTTTCGAAGTAAATTATTCTTTTGCAAAGCTTGCCAGTCAAAGAAATGTGAACGAAGAACTGTTTTTATTCTTTTGCAAAGCTTGCGAGAATACCTGAATTATATATCCGATTCACTAGCTAGGCCCCTAGCTCCCTACTCCCGAGGATGCTTTTCAGCGCGGTGTGGTCGTGTCATCGACAGACTGGGGTTTAGATCAATCGATCTCTTTGTGGTGGACTGGTGGTAAACCATTTCTTTACAAATACAAAAAGAGAAAATATTTTCGTTCATATTTTGGGTAGGAACTGCTTTGAAGCCTGGCGCCGCTGCAAAGCTGTGCTTCCCAACTGGTGAAAACCACAGAGCAATGGCCCAATAAAGCGCTCATGCCTCTGTCCCTTCTAATTCCGGCTACGTGCTCTCTACAGTGTGTGATTGAACTAGCGCCGTGGGAAAAGGGCTGGAGTGGAACGAATTTGCGTTGTGAGTAACAAAAAGACTTTTGTATCCTCTCACTAACGATGGAGTTGGTATCACAGTTTTTGTACGTGAAACAAGCATCAGGATATCGATCTATCCATTTTTTGTCATCGGTAAGCTCATTTAATTTATTTCAGATGGAGCTCATCTTGAGCAAGTGAGAGTTCTACATTTCTGCATACATGAGTTGTGGCAAACTTGTCAGAACCACACTGGCCAACATATAGACCAATGATATGTTTCAGATTTGTCATGTCTATGGACTTAAATAATATAATTTAGGATTTTTTTTTTCCAAAATCCATATAATTTTAGGATTTGATTTCTTTATATATATATAGCTTTCCAACACCACATTAGAGTCCGAAATCAAACATACCAGTCTTTTCGGTAAATCGAGAGATATAGTATGAAGAAGTTCCCACTACTTTAGGGGTATTGTGGACACTACTGTTCAGTTCTTCAGATCAATCATTTTGAAAAGGTAGACTACCTCATCCCATGTAGCCTTATCTTTCAGCATCAGCTTTTGAAGAATCTAAAACCGCAACCAAGAATCAACTTTTATAAAAGGCCACAAACAAACCATAATATAGTGGTTGATCAATAGTATGAATCTCAGACCAAGGACTTCCAAGAAAAATACCGTTCTTGTCAAATCTGCAAGGGCGGTTTGCACTGCGTGCATCGGTCCATATGCTCCATTATTGTCTAAACATTCACCTGTGTTGTGCTGTGTTCCATTAAGGATAGGACATAAGATTGTGATATGGTACGTACGAACTAACTTGAACATCCAACACAATTAAAAAAATATATAAATCCTTTTCGGAAATAAGATTAAGCATTCCTGAATGCCATCCTCATATTACTCAGAGCGGCGTTGATCGCCACTAGGCTGCATTTGGTTCATAATATATAAGTTAGTAGCTGGTAAATAGTAAAATAGAAATTCTGCAACTAGAAAGCGGGGATAGCTCAGTTGGGAGAGCGTCAGACTGAAGATCTGAAGGTCGCGTGTTCGATCCACGCTCACCGCATTTTTGTCCTCTTTTCTTCCCTTATTCTTGTAGGTAGTGCAAGTTCCTTTCAGTTTGACAACAATTTTGGATAATCTATATCGCTCTATGTCCGATCCACGTTCCCCGCATATTTTGTCCTCTTTTCTCGCCTTTTTCTTGTAGGCAGTGCAAGTTCCCGTGACCTGGCTATTTATATCTCCAAAAAGATGATCACTATGCTACTACAATCTGGTGTAAGAGTACTAAAATATTTTTTAACTTTATTTTCATATGTTTGTGAATGTATATCAGTATTGGGTAACTCAACACGCACATTTCCCTCATTGATCGCGACGGTTATTTGGTAGTGGCCGATTGTTATAGTATTCAGTATTTTTTTCCCTCAAATGATTGGAAGTGTTATGCTTCTTGACAGTTGTGACAAATTTGTACTCCCAAGAATTGCGGTAGCTAATTAATCAACAAATACACTACAAACAATGGTGGGCAGTTGCATAGATAATAAGCCGTCGGTAAACATTGTTGGTCTTGGTGTGTACTCGTTCTTGAAAAGAAGAGACATTGTGACAATCAGAGTGTGACAGGGTGGGTGATGATAAAACCACTCTTGCATGAGAAACACGTCAAATCATTTAGAAGAGTAGATAGCCTTTCTTCTAAACTTTTAGCATCAAAATATACTTAAGGAATCAACACATTTGGCTACGAGCTACATTGAACATTGTTAAAGCTGCACCTCCCAGTTGGTGAAAATCCAACTGTGAATAAAGACCAAGCCCAACCACCCTTCTTCCTCCAGCTACCCTTCTACTGAGGGAATAATCCTCCCAGTACCATTGCAATTTTGCTCAATCTCTTATTTGCCATTAAGGCCCACATGTCAGTGCTTAGGTGAGTCCCATACGTCGCTGAGATACCAGTGGCAACTAGAGAGTGTAAAATTTTACAATGGCATGTAAGAAATTATCCTCACTGAAGGAAGTACTGAATGCATGTGTGCCTTAGTGGTCTTATTGCCTCTGTGGTCGATGACCATTTGGCATTGAGGAGTTTTACAGTAGATCCAAATAAATGCATACCGTTAATTTTTTTATCCGATGGTTTAGATTTATCGATGTCTAAATGATGATACTTTTATAATCCACCGATATCATAAGTATCATGAGGAGAAATTATATGTATCATATGAGTAGTATAGTAATTTCACCTCAATTCTTTTTTAAAAGATAGTAATTTTACCTGATAACAAACTTATGATTTTTGACTTTTTCTAAATCTAAGCGTACTCCTCATCTCACTTTCATTTCCCGTCTAGGGTTCTATCGGTGACGGCATAGAAGGCGAAGGAGGGGTGGATGGGGAAGTCTGCGACGATTTGGCGGATGGGGAAGTCGGCGACGTGGGGCAGCGTGTGCAGGCAGACGTGGCGGCGGTGCAGCGGCCTTTCGCCGGCACCATGGCAGCTAGGGAGGGCGATAGGAAAGGCGGCGGGGGAGGAGAAGGCATGGGGCGGCGCTGGAGGAGGCGGCACGTGCCGTGCGTGAGTCGGTGGCAGTGCAGCGGCCCTTCGCTGGTGCGCTGGTGCTGCGGTTCTTCGCCGGCGCCGTGGCGGCCATTGAGCCTGATAGGAAGGGGCAGCGGGGGAGGAGAAGGCATGGGGGAAGCGCTGGATCCGATGAGGCCGCACGTGGGTCTGTAGGTACGGCAGCACTCTCCTAATCACGCCCATATAGCTACTACGGTGCGGCTTACGGCAGGCATTCGGCAGTTGATTCGATTCCTCTCTCTCCAGGCAAGTGACTGTTCCCCTAGTATTTAATCCGATCACTACTCTAGAGTTTATAGTCATAGCAAATTCACAGCTCGTTGAATGCAATTGGATTGTTGTTTTATAAAAGTATTGAAGTAATAAAGCATTATATCAACTAATGGTGGGGCGGCGCTGGAGGAGGCGGCGCGTGCCGTGCGTGAGGTGGTGGCGGTGCAGCAGCCCTTCACCGACGCGCTGGTGCAGCGGCCCTTCGGCGGCGCCGTGGCGGCCATGGAGCGCGATAGGAAGGGGCGGCAGGGGAGGAGAAAGCGTGAGGCAGCGCTGGAGGAGGCGGCGTGTGGGTCGGCAGGTGATCCGACTCCTCTCTCTCCGGGCAAGTGACTCGATTGCTCGTTGAATGCAGTTGGATTTGTTGCTGATTGGATGTAGGTGGTTGTCTCAGTGTTGATTTATCCATTATGTTAAGAAATAATGTAGCAACTAGTAGAATCACAAATATTAGAACGTGTGTATGTATCAACTTAGCATTGTGTCGTGAATGTCTTGTCTTCCAGAGAGATTGCTCATATGCTAGCATTATATCAACTTAGGCGCTGATGGTGACATTCCTCACCTAGAAATAGGCAATGCCTGTAGGTTGCAAGTGCCTAACCAAGACATGCAGCATAAGGGTTGTTGTCTGAAACAATCATTTCACTGTCAAAAGTTTGTGTATAAGAAATACTGATGCTCTATTCAATTTCATCAATTTTCTGCTCACCACATATTCTGATTCTATTTTTACAATATCAATCAGGTATTGATAGAAGCTGTGGAAAACCATATGCCTCAAGCAATCGTTATTGATAAAATTGGAACCAAGCTTGAGGCTATGGTTGCTAGCACTATTGGTCAGAGAGGAATACAGCTCATTGCAACTGCCCATGGTGTTACTATAGAGAACCTGATCATGAATCCATCGCTAGAGATGCTTGTAGGAAGAATACAGGTAAATATATTCATGTATTTGCATTTTCTGTTGCCACTTCCCAAAATATTGTCCTTCAGTTATTTATATAAATAAGTCGTAAACAATGTCATTTAGTCTATCTCCTAACCACATTACCTATGAACATACTTGATCGTTTGTCATACAAGTTTTTCCGAAACTAAATAAACTCAGACATAGATGGTTCTATCGCGCATGCAAATTTTGAAACATGTGTAATCATAAATGGTAAAGTATGATGCAGAAATGATAAACACTCGAACTGATAATTGTTTCCCTAAGATCCATGTCTCTTCACTTTATAATAAGAGGGTTTTCTTTGTCCCCATTATCATCATCCTTTCTGATTTTGTTAAACTTGGAGTCCACCAATATCATCGGTAACTTATGCCTTAAATTGTCTATATCCATCTGTGACAGTAGGACAATTGAAAACAAAAGTGTTACTTTGTTTGGAATGTTAAATGTTGTTTACAAAATGCAGGAATATATCGACCATTTCAGGAAAAAAATTGGCAGCACTTTTGGTGAAATCAAAGATGAATATGCACAAGAACAACAAGTTGGAGGCCGTGATTTAGAAATATGGACATAATTCCATCAACTTATTTTAGCTATTACTTTCTGAAAAAACTATTGGCTTCCTACTTTAGTTATAGACAAGTGTATTATGTTAGCTGTGTGAGTCTCGTCGTTTCCTTTTTCACATAAGGTTCATTAAATACTTCGAGTAAACAATCTATGGGTTACTTCTTATACTGGGATTTACTGTCAATGTTACCTCACAGAATTTTCTTTTTTTCAAACTATATGTGGTTGGATATGTTCTTGCTCATCAAGCCTTTCATTCCACATATATTATGATCTACAGTATTGAAATAAAAAAAAGGTACTCGAAAACTTACTCATCGTTCAAGATCTGGAGAACTAGCTTGTCCATATCTGGTTCTTGGCGCTCTGATAAAGTGCTATGTATTGCCTATCATCAAAGTTAGAAACATAATCACATAGAGCAGTGAGTACAGGTAAATTAGAATAAAGGAGATTATTCAGAGCCAAGCAGCCACGATTTTAGGAGCAAAGCATATGAGCTTATGTACTTCAAGTGAACACAACAAATTCAGGCTAAAATACAAACAATGCTGCAGAATTTGGATACATTACACTTAGCTCATACACCTACTCATGCCGCTCCGCTGTCATTGCAAAACAGAGCGTAAGAAACAAATTAATTTGTTCACACCAGGTTGAACATAACTTAATTCTACTTCTATCTAGTCAAAAAATTTTACACATCTGATTTCACTTATCCAGATGCCAAGAAGGAGCATCACTTAATTACTAGAATAGTTCTTCAGCATTCAACAACAGATACAAAGACCATACTTGCCAAAAAAAAAATATAAAGATAATATCTCATTTTCCTTGGTGGTCCAACAACAATATATCGTTCCTTTACAAGGACATATCAGAAAACAATAAAAATTTCAAAAGCATATATTTACTAAAAATGTGAATTCCATATCCTAAACTCATCAAATGAACAAACATTATCTCCAGAAGAAGAGGCACATCCAGCTTTCATGCAAAACAAAAAAAATCTTGAATGAGATAATCAGTCTTAGTGTACACAAATCGTGTCAAGGAACTATAATTTTACATCCCGAATTCCATAGGAGAATGTCAGATTTGAAGGCGATCCACAGCTCCAGTATGGGTACTTTTGTTTGTAAGCAATTAGGATATTCAGCAAAATTCGGATGATTTGATTGGGAATAAACAGCCATATGTACCTCAAGCAATCACATCAACAAAACCCTCCTCATCATGAAGTGAACTAACATTACATGGCTGCACCATCTGCACCATCAGGTTGTGGAGGATTGGCTGCTGCCACTTGACGCCTCTAACACTCTCTTAGGTATAGGACGGTAACAAGGCAAGCAAAGAGAGTCAATATCGTTGCATTCCCTTCATCCATAAGAACATCCTCTACCCATTCCTCAACAACAGGATATATCTCCGACAGTGAATCAATAAAATGAACCTGAAATTTAGAGAGTTCTTGCTGAGCATCACAAGGATAAAAATTGTTGACAGTACGACAATTAACACAAAAACTGGTACTGTATAAAGCATATTGAGATGCACAACAGGACCTGGAACCACATCTTCGTACACTGTGTTGGGCTTAAGCAGATCAAATACATGCCATATATTTTAGAAAACTAAACTATAAAAATATTTGTTGAATAGCTTCTTAAATGACTTTCAAACGTCTGGACGAAAACAATTGATCCAAATTTAAACCAATGAAATGGTGTTCCCTCCAAGACTTTGGGATTGGCAGAGACACTTCAGCTCTTTTTTTCTCTTTTTTTTTTTGCAAAGTAAAGACACTTTACAATGAGATCAACTGACTAGGCATTCCATCGAACCGGTTACATGCATCAAATTAGCAGCTACTGACTAGGCATTCCAACAAACAGGTTACATGCATCAAATTGGCATTCCATCAAACAGGTTAGATGCATCAAATTAGCAGCTACGTCCCCCACAACAAATTGCATAAATGGAGTCAATTCCACAAACTACGCACATCCTAGCACTTGAGAACCGCAAGAAAAGTACCTGAATCAACCCAAGATTTTGCCTCACGTGGAATGGGGAGCCGACGGGAGACGCAACATTTCGCTTCCTGCCGGGACAAGGGGATGATCAGCTTGGGACAGCCGACTCCGGCGACGATCCGGTACGGCAGCGGCGGCGGCGACCGACTCCAGCAGGACCTATGGGAGCGGCGGCGGCGGTGGCCGACTCCGGCGAGGACCCGAGGCGGCGGGCGACTCCAGGGAGGGCCCGTGGCGGGGGCGGCCCACTGCAGCTGGCGGTCAGGAGGCCTCGAGGGGTTGCTCAGGGGCTGAGGGATGCCCTCACGATAGAATAGGATAGAGAGTTTTCTGTAATTAACCTGTTGCTTAATTAACCTTAATGTATACAGTAATTACCGTTACTGCCATCCTAAATAAATGGTTAGATTTAATCCATGATACCCCAAATTTATATGTATCATGATCTACTGTAAAACTGCTCTTGGCATTTGCTATATAAATGGCACCAGATGCACATCAATTCCTCTTGTGCTGTGTTCTGTCGTAGTTCCGCGTGCCAGTCGCTAGATATCAAGGTAGCTCAAAGTTCAGGTCTCACGTAACACCTAGAGCCCGTGCTACTCCTCCTGTGTCTTCCTTTGTGTGCTCGTCTGCTCGATTCATCACGATGTCACGACCTCTCGGCTTTGAGTACAGCAGCGGCGCGTCGGCCACCGGCAGCGACTGGCCGTCGGGGCTTGCGGTGCTAGGCGCGGCCGTGGCCACGGCCTGGCTCGTCTCGCTGCTCGTCCTCTGCGGCAACAGCTCGGCGAAGAAAGACGCCGTCGACGACGTGCAGAAGAAGGCTGACCAGGCAAAGGCAGCTACATCTACATCCAGCAGTGGTGGTGTTGTCACCGTAGTGGGTCCTCTTCCAGATGTCTCTGGTGGGGGTGCCTGCTGCTGCAGCGGCGGCGGCGGGTGCTGCGGTGGCGGGGGCGGGGGCGGAGGCTGCGGTGGATGCGCCTGCGGCTGCGTCCCTTGCTAGATTGATGCGGCGTCATCAGCTACATGCCACAGTTGCAGTGCAGGAAGCCGGAGCAAACACGGCTGTTTCGAGGTTGTCGTCGGTTAATCGTAAGAATAAAGTGACCCCCATATATCAGGGTTGGTTAGGAAGGAAAGCAATTTGAGAAGTAGAGCTATGAGTTCAGCTCCTACGCGAGCAGTAAGCAGGATGGGAGTGCATCTTAATCATCCCAAGGGCTTGGTGGATTTCATTCTCTAGGATTTCGAGAAGTGTGTGACTGTTAGATCGGTGTGTGATTTCAAGTCGTAGTAGCATTTTATCAAGTCTAGCTAAGCGGTAACATGTTATTTATCAGTAAAAGGGTGTCATGTATGTTGTCAGTCTTTAATGATCTGAAACCCCCATTTCTGATGATGCTCTTGAAGCCACCAGCTTCTCCTGTTCAACATATCTTGAGCGCTGGAGCTCCCAAGTTCGTGGTATGTATGGTCAATAATAATGCACACGACGCACATGCGTGTCATTGCAGCTTGCAGGTGCACGAAAATGTTCTTGCAACGTGAGGCTGCAACAGATGTTGTGTGTCTGTATTTGTAAGGATGAAAGGCACATTCATGCCAGGACAGCTGCTGAATTCAACAGTGCATGCCAGCAATAATAAGGAAGTATCTAATTTTTAATTGATTAAAAATGGGTGCTTCTTTTAATCAATATTTTTAACCCTTGAATCTAGATTCAATAGATATAAAAAGACAAATTTTTTTTATAGCCTATACATAATACTAATTAATACAAATAATCTTATAAATAAATAAATAACAAAAAAAAAAACAAAAAAAATAATAGAAGCAACCACTCTTTTGGTCATCGACTAAAAACATTTCTGCAATAATAATGTTCTTCATAGCAACCCTTATCTTTCCTTCTCATCTCACATGCAGTAAAAGCTAGCAAGGGCCAAGGGCCCCACCCGGTCGGTGCCAAGAACAAGATGAGCTTTATAGGACACTGAAACGCATTTTCTGGTCAAGCAAAGTTGTGGCTGCATGGTGAGACTGATTTAGTGGGTTATATCTTGGGCTTCGATCGGCCTTTTGGAATTAGACTCATAGTTACTGGGCTGCTTTCAAAGTTACCCAACCGATTGGGCTATCATGTATCTTTTTTTTTTTTTTGAAATGGCTATCATCTATCGTTGAGCGGGTAGTCTACCTGAACTTTGCATAGACGTTCACCAATTTGCCACAGATGCACGCTCCGACGCCGGGATCCGCCTCCTCATACCCAAATGGATGGCGGCAGCCACAACTTCCGCATGGTTTCACCAACGGCATTTCCAAGGTCTCTCGAGCACAAGGCCACCATATAGGTCACACCACCACACGATGCTGACGCCCATTCACCGATCAACCGCAATCGGGGTCGAAGAACACAGTAATTGAAGAGGCTGAATGAAACGAGCAGACAACGCTTGGTGAAATGAAAGATTTTTTTAAAAAAGAATAAGTATTTCAATTCATCTTAAAAAGTTCAATAAAATTACAGATTGTCATTATCTTTTTATTTTTTTATAATATTCATATTATTTTATAGTATTTCATATTAAAATATTAATATAGTATTACTAGCAATATGTCCGTGCGTTGCCACGGCTTGAAAACACAACGAACTGAACAATAGACATGCTTGATAGTAATAAAATATCATATAATTATGTTATATACTAATATAATCTTTTATTTGATAACCCTATAATATAGTAAAATGTAAAATATTAATGATCAACATATGTAAAATTACACACTCTATCACGAGTCTTTGTATATAAGATCTTCAATCTCTTGGACTTTATTTATGTGTTCCTTTAGTCATTCGTTTAGTCTTTAGCGGCAAACTCTGTGATGAGCAGGCTTTGATTTTGCATGGGTTTTCGTATGCTTCTTTCTAAGTATATATGGGAGTTTGGACCTTTGTTTTCTTTTCTAACTCGTATAGTTTCCTGGGTATTGAACTGGACTCGGATGTATTCCATTATAGAAGGTTTTTTTTTTATCACATTAGAATATTTGATGGGCCGGCCCGAACAGCCGTAGTTGTTCCCCGACCTATTCTCGTCTTCTTGCTTCGCATGGCATAAGAGGTGACAGATAGTAGAAATAAAGAATGGGTAAAAAGTCTAGACTGTGGCCTATTCGCCTAACCCCTTATATCCGATGCCTGAGTTGCTTTCAGTGACGGAACCAGGATTCAAAGTTATGATAGGCCCATAATCTCCCCCCCCCCCCCCCCCCCCCCAATTTGTAACAAGTCGAGCCAACCATAATCAATGATGATGAATTTTTTTTCTTTACTAAAATTTCTCCAAAAAAATGTAATATCTTCATCTCTTTATAATTCACTAATCTCCAATAAGACTATCTAGTTGCATAGCAAAATTACAGTTTGCTATGCTAGTATATTTAAATCACTATATTAGTTGGCATTGCAATTGATTCAGTTGGAGTCAAATTAAACAATACACACTCTGTCAGCTTGTTGCGTTGCTGGTTGTTGGCTGCTAGAGCTTGGAGAGAGAGAAGCCAAGCCCAGAAACGTGCATTCGAAGTCGAGCACCAGGCCGCAACTATTGTGAGCGCATGCCTGACTCCGATCACACCGACACAGATGACACAAGTCCCCGCCGAGAATCGTCGCTCAATGCGTAGGCAGAAGTGCAGAACAATTTGCATCGCTCGTTTGAATTGGTCTCTCTCTGCTTAGACAAGGGAGCGGTTAACGCGCGATGGGTCGCGCATTAGGGGATCGCGCGACCCCTTCTGACGCGCGCCATGTCGCCGCTCTGACCACCGGCGTTCCGACGCTGTGCTCTCCAGCCGCATCTGTCCCTGCCCGACTGGTCAGCCGCGTCCGCCATGGTCACCGCGTCCGCGCTCCCCCGCCACGAGCCCCACCCACCGCCCGCCTGCCGCCCACGGATTCGGCGGCGCCGGGCGCCGCTTCGCCGCACCGCCGCCCTCCGAAACCTTCTAGATCCGCTGGAATGCTTTGCCCATCGGCAATCCGAACCACCTAACCCCACCGATGATAACCGCCGACCGGCATCGCGACGGCGCCCTCACCGCCTCGACGCGCTGCCCGCCCCTCCGTCGCGCTCCGCCACCGCTCTGCCTTGCCTCGCCTCAACCATCGTCCGCCGCCGTTGGAATCGCCACCACCAGCAACGTGGCGGCGCCCTTGCCGCTGCATCTCGCCACCCGCACTCCACCGCCAGATTTCGTCGCGCCGTCGTCACCACCGCCCGCAATAAACCACCACCGGCGACGCGCCGGCGCCCTCGCCATCGCGTCGCGCTGCCCGCCCTCACCCGCGCTCCGCCGCCAGGCTTGTAGCCGCCGTTGCGCTCCGATGCTTCTTCTGGGCCGGCCCAAGGCCAGGGCAGGTCGGGCCACACGTGGGGGGGGGGGGGGGGTCACGCGCTAGCGCTCGAGCGCGCGCGACCCCTCGCGCATAGACTTTCCGCTTAGACAAGGCATGAGTGTGGGGGTGGGGATTGGTGGCCCAATGCTGAATTTCTTTTCGGACACTGAATTGGCGTGTGACCCCTCGCGCATAGACTTTCCGTTTAGACAAGGCATGAGTATGGGGGTGGGGATTGGTGGCCCAATGCTGAATTCCTTTTCGGACACTGAATTGGCGCGTGACCCCTCGCGCATAGACTTTCCGTTTAGACAAGGCATGAGTATGGGGGTGGGGATTGGTGGCCCAATGCTGAATTCCTTTTCGGACGCTGAATTGGATGTGGACGTGGTGTTTTGGCTTGTCCGATTCTGAAATGTTTTTGATGGATGTGAACATGCTGTTTTTTTGGAAGCATGTATGTGCTTATGGTTTCACTGAATTATATTCTAATGAACGTTAGAAGGCAACACCAAAATACGAGGCAACGGACCACATAAATTAATAAAGAGTAGAGATAGAGATTGTATCTAAACTGTCAGATAAAAAGAAAATAAATGGCTCATATTAATTTAGCCTATTATAAAGACGCTTATTTAACAGATCTTAGCCCAAGACATCCGTAATCGTTGCTCTCTACACTCGTAGATGCTGATATGATTCAGGGTTGCTTGCCATATATATAAGCCCCTAGTCTCTGTCCATGCCGGCGTCCTATGACTATAGTCTACGTCGCCGTGTTCACATAGAACAAATCGGCCTCGCTCGCTACGACGTGTATGGGCTACGGTTCTCGGGTTCTACGCCATAGACATGTACAGACAGAGCCAGCGCCTTTGTTCATTCACGAAAATCGTTCTTTTTCTTGCGAGAAGTTGCGAGGTAACTAATAAGTTAAGCAGTCGACTTGTGTCGTGCTGGACAAATAGGAGAGGGAGAATTAATTAATGGCGCTGATAAGAAGAGTAGTGTACGCAAAGGCTTGACTTTTTAATTACTATACATTATTACTTTATCCTCCTTTCTTAATTCTCTAGAATAATTTGATAACTAAATAGAGGAGAAATCGTTGACCTTGACCATATGTCACAGCTCTGGCCAATTCGGTCTTTGAAGGATAAGTACGGAACCGTGATATATTTTTCAACGAGACAAAAAATCTCAGGTTACGTATCTGGTGTAGCTCTGCTTCGTTGCTTTGTCCATCCTATAAATGTTGAAATTTAAAAGGAGTGCGTGCCGTCCCAGCCATCCATCGAGATGGAAGGAGTATATATATAGTATCACTCATCTGTGCGTGCCGTCCCAGCCATCCATCGTGCTGCGTTCTCTGCTAGCTAGTCCTGTATACTTGCGTATTGAGTGTTCGTTAGAAAATGCCAAGGGCTCTCGCAGCTGGTGCTGCAGCAGCAACCAGCTTCGGCCCGCCATGGCTTGCTGTGGTCGGCGTGGCCGTGGTCTCCGTCTGTGTCATCACGCTAGCCGTCCTCCTCTGCGGCCACAGCTCGGATAAGAAAGCCAAGAAGAAAATGAATCTGGGAGCAGGAGGAGCAGGAGGAGCTGCAGCCAGCTCTGGCTGGGGCGGTGGAGGCGGCGGCGGTTGCGGTGGAGGTGGCTGCTAGAGGAGGTCGCATCAACTACCTTTCCATGCAGCGGTTGCAGACCTTGTATTGCAGGGACGACGCCAGAGCATATATTTCAAGCATGGATTAGTCACACGTTAGAATTTAAGGGTTTCTGTATTATATATGGTCGATCACTACGCTTAGATAAATAAATCATAGGTCCCGTTTATTCTGTTGCTTTTGGCTTGATGTAATATAATGGAAGGTTGCAGAGCAGGTGATCGCGTTATTCGTTATGCATGTTTGATAACACTGTTTTTATCTCGTGTAGTTTTAGCACTGATTTATAGTTGGCCGTAAGAGAAATGGCTATTCCACTAGTCCTCGTTCCACTGAGTTTTCTTTTTCTAGTTGATGTGTCTCGCATAAGAGAAATTACCCGCCTGTAGGCTAAGCTAAAATCTTTTTTGCCTCCTCAACTGATTAAGCTTGCATCAAATGGGCCGTCTATGCGCGTTGTGCTGCTGAAATTTAAGTAGGGTAGCAAAAATGTTCCTTATTCGACGAGATCTTTTATGGCGGTTGCAAAGTACTAACAGGTATTCAAAACGAAGAGATTTCAGCCGTTGACCCACATGAGGACAATTTATGAATAACATATATTTTAAACAAGGAAAGTGAGAAATAATCTAATAACTGCTCCACCTCACCTATTAATTGTACTAGCAAAGTATCCGTGTGTTGCAACGGTACATCTGTTATGTCCCAATTCAACAATGTGAAAGTGCAGGTACTATAGTGTAAAGGAAAGGCATAAAAACGAATCTGGATTCAGGGTCCATGAATAATAAATATGCATTATTGTACAATGTAAAATCCCAAAGCAAAAACTTATAGTTTCTGGCAAGTCAATTATTACCATCTAAAGCCTCTAATTACACCATACTACATGTTAAGGCATCAAAACAACTCAAAGGGCATACATGCATTAAAATCAAATCTACTGGAGAATAGTGCTGGAAGCTCTCTTCATACCTTCTCTTACTTCTGTATGTCTTCACATGTGAAAACGATACCGTGGGAAGCAAGCTGCTGCTAGTAAGATGAACCAGCCCCCTGCAAGCTCCAACGTGTTGTTGAACCCTATTACTCAGGAGCGTGTCAGGCAAAGAGGAGGCGCCGTGGTTAGTTTCTCTCCCCAACGCATAACCTTGCCATCCGGACGTCATCCATTCAAACGAGCCCTCGATCTTGTCGCCGTCGATGCCTCGATGAGAAGTCAAGAGTTCGACAGAGAAGAATAGCAATCAGGCCATCCAGGCCTATGTATGCTCCACCAAGGAAAACTGCCACGGAGAAGAATAGCAGTCGCAATACCGGCAACGATCGTGACCCCGACCGGGATGGCAGTGCTCAATCGCCTCCCGATCAATGTGGGCGCGTAGGAGGACGGTGGCCATGCCCTCGACGCAGCCCCATGCCCACATATATAGGGCGTAGATGCCCGATCGCTTCACGTCTACCATCGGTGCTACCGCTGCTTCGGCAGCTCTGTCCTCGTTGCCTTTGATCTGTTGCCCTCAATCGAAAAGATTTTAACCCTTCTATTTTTCCTGTTCGTTGTTTATGTTCACGCCCGCCGTGAACTCCTGCTGCTGCACGGTGCAAAGGCTAGAAAACGATCATTGGAAGGAGGGGGCAGAGAGCAACGATTGTTTTTTTTTTGTCAACGTTCTTCAGGTAATATGTCAATAACAACAATATGGTACAGGCCAGGCCCATTAATGGACTGGACCAAAAACATTCAGGTAGGCACATACCTCTTCGTTAGTGTTGCAGACTTCCTTCTTCTTCCTCTACACAGCCTACAGATAATTCGCCATGGAAAAGCTCTTAGAGCTCGGGCCAATTCAGGAAGAGGGGAAAAGACAGCCAGAAAGTGAGGAAATTGGATCCCTAGGCTATGACACATCCGTTTGAAGCTCTATTTTGAACAAAGAGTAATGAACGACGAGCTCACTTAGGGCGTTTTCGTCATCAATGGAAGGCCAAACTGAGTGCAGCGAGAATGAAACCCCGAGACTCAAATTCCTGATGTTTAGCTACAAACAAACTCAAGTTAGGATTGGGTACGTCATAAAGTGATTATTTAAAGCTGGAGGAGACAACTTCTATGGAAAAATCAAATCGGAGTCGGCTGAATCAGTTCGAATCGTTTGAGACATAAAAACCCTAAAAACGACTAGAGACAACCGTGGACAACAATTGGACGACCATGAACATGAAGTGGACGACTATATCTTAATTAATAGGTTATAGAGATTTAATTCTCTAATTATCACATACCTTATTTTGTTTCATCATTTATTAGTCGTCTTCATACATTTTCGGGTGTCTGCCATTGTAGAGAAACGCTAGCTTTTTTTTTAGAAACAAGGAAGAAACACACTCTAGGGAGAATGAAGAACACAGTGAAAGTAAAAGAGTCACTACGGGAAAACCGGTATGTGCCGTGTGCCCACATTTGTGTCGTGAGCTTTCTATCGGACACACGGCACAAAGGACGTTATGCCGTATGCCACGCAACACATGACATAACAAGAGCACACGGCATAAAAGACTATGTCGTGTGTAAAGACAGGGCACACGACACAAATAAAAGCCTGTCGTGTGCCATATAAGAGACACATGGCACAGAGGGTCGCCGTTTCAAACTTTGAACAACGTCAGCTCTGTGGCGTGTGTCGGTTAGTGGCACACGGCACAATTATTTCTTGTGACGTGTGTCAGTGCTCTCACACGGCACGGTTTTTTTTTGTGTCGTGTGTCAGAACCTGGTGTCGTGTGTATTATGCCGGCACACGGCATAATTTTTTTTTGAGCTCCTTTCCTCCCTAATATTTTTATGTGCTATAAAGGCTGTATGTGGTACCTCATGTTATAAATGTGTGTATTTCTAGCAAAATTTGATATATTTGATGCATTTATTTCATTATTGGTGTTTTCTCGTGATAATTTAAACTTGAACTGCAAGTGTTTGAAATATTGAAGTATAGTATGAACAAACTTTATATTCATGTTCGTAACACTGATTTGAAGTCGTATACATGTAATGAGAGCAAACGTCCCTAATATCGCGAGCAACATGTTGTCCAACGGTGTTTAAATTGTAGAAAATGCAAATAAAGTATTAAAATCATGATATTGCTCCTGACATCATTATTTCATGCTTGGATATTGTGGTAAAAAGTTGACAAAATTTTACACAAGTTGTCACGTACGTTGCTTACTAAACGAACAATCTCCGTAAATGTTTCACAATTGATGAGAAGCATTCTTATGATTCAGAAATATTTTGACGGTCTAGTTTGAATTTGAAGGCAAGCATTTTTATGTAGATCATAAATCACATGAAATATGTCATGTCAAAGTTTTGGTTTTTCTCAGATTCATTTGAAATTTTTAAATTTTTTTTTGCAAATGTAGTATTTTAGTGATAGAACATTGAAATTGAGAGGAAAATGCATAAAAATAATAGGTTCTTTTTATGAATTCTCATATATTAATTTTGTGAAGCATTTTAGCAAGTTATTTTCAAGTTATATAAAAAAGTTATATAAAACATGAGATATCAATTTCATTTTAATTTGAATGTGGAGAGAACTTTGTCGTGTGTCGTGGATCGGGACACACGGCACAATTGGTCAACGCCATTTGTGCCGTGTGCCCTAGATCGGGATACACAGCACACTTCTTCATACTTAACCACTACGGGATTTCTTTCCCCCGTTGCTCCCACCGCGACGCCGACAGCCATCGTCCCCGCCACCCGTGCCCACCTCCTCGCCGCCGCGCTCACCTCCCCGCCGCCGCAGCCCACCATTCGTGCTTCCCTCCGCCTCCGCACCCACCTCCGACCTGCAGCCGTGCCCACCTCCCCACCCTCTCCACCCGCTGCCCTAAAGCCCGCACCCACCTCCCCACCCGCCGCCGCGCCCACCTCCCCACCCGCCGTCGTGCCACCTGCCCGTCGTGGCGCCCACCTCCCCACCCGTCGTGGAGACCGCCGCGCCTCTACTCACCGATGAGCCCGCTCGCGCCTTCGGGAGCTCGAGCCCGCATGCGCCACCGCCGTCGGGAGCTTCCCCGAGTCCCCGCCGCGGCCCCCTCGACCCCGAGCACGGCCGCCTTCCTGAGCCCGCCGGCGATCGCCGCCCCAAAGCCCGCGCCGCCTCCTGGATCCCGAGCAAGGCCGCCTTCCTGAACTGAGGTAAGTTTTTTTCTTTTTTTAACAATAGATTAGTGTAAATTAGTAATTAGGGTTAGCTTAATTGTTAAGCTTAGTGTTAGTGTTATGTTAGTGTTATCTTAGTGTTAGTGTTAGCTTAGTTTTAGTAATAATTGTAATGTTAATTAATTGTAGTAATAATTTAGTGCATGTTAGTAATATTTTAGCGTTAATTTTATTGGTAGCTTAGTTTTAGTTTTGAAAGTAGCTTACTTCTTTTTATTATTCTTGCATGCAATTTCCTTGGGTCTGTCTGTTAGTAATTAGGGTTAGCTTAATGAACTTGACGTTGATGGGAGCGGAAGTTGACGGTGTTTGATCTTTGCCGTGTGTCTGCCTATTGAAATCAAATCTCTGGTGGTATTCTGCCTAGTATAGTTCCCACCTCATCCTTGATGTGGATGTCGGCCATTGTGCCATTTCTTTGTTGTAGGTTTTGGAAACCTCACCGTGTAGGGGAGGTTATGCCAAAATTTTGAACTAACATTGAAATTTCCGTTCTTCGCAATGGTTATTGCAGTGTCCGGAGAGACGGGCCAGGGAGGGGCCAGGGTTCCACCGTCATCAACTCGTCACTTTGCAGGACCGCAAGATTAGACATAAAGACCGCCTTTTCCATTCATGTTTGGTTCCGTTAATGTTTGTAGTTTGCGTAACCTAGTTAGTCCTCTCCTGTTCGATAGAGATACGGTTGGAGATATGCAGATCTTTGCATATCGTTGGCCGTATCTATTTCGAATTGTCCATGTTTTTTGGATAGCCCGAGGATGCATAGACGAGGTTAGTTTCCATGGTCTACTGCAGTCCGAGAAAGAGTTTCGTCAGCATCTCCCCGTTGTTCTATGGATACACAATCTCCTTTACAGGACGTGTATCTGAAGAACAGCGGGAAGGTGCTGCCGAAATTCTGTCTCGGACAGGAGTGGACCTTGGAAACTAACATCGTCAACGCAACCTCGGGTGGTATTAGGACCTATCCTTACCGATTAGACAGTGTAAGCATCGTGTTGTTGCAAGAATGATTTATTGCTCGCTGATATGTTAGAAGATGGGTAACCGTGAGTGGATGTATAAGGAGTGGGCACCTGAACTTAAGTATACCGAAGAATGGGTTGAGAAGACCGATGCTTTCGTGGAACGAGCATTTGTTAAGTTAAGAAACTGGGTGTCACTTGGTGTCCCTGCGACAGATGTGGAAACACACGTCGACAAGATAAGTTAACGATGGTGTCTCATCTTGCCAAGAATGGATTTACTCCAAACTATACCAGGTGGACCTTACATGGAGAAGTCGATCGTACAAGGCGTGAGGTCATGAGACAACGCATTGCTGATTGTGATTCTGATGCTGGAGTAGGAGACATGTTAGATGACTATCGTGAAGCACATTTCGAGGAAGAAGAAGAAGCACCTAGGGAGGAGGAGGAGCCAGAGCCAACCACGAAAGCGTATTATTAGATGTTGGAGGCGGCACAACAACCTCATCATGAGCATACCAAAGTTTCTAAATTGGATGCCATCGCACGCTTAATGGGCGTGAAGTCTCAGTTTAGCATGAGTCGAGCCGCCTTTGATGTTATGTTGACAGTCATCGGCGGCCTCCTTCCGGAAGGTCACATTCTGCCAAAGAACATGTATGAGTCACAGAAAGTACTCCGTGCACTGAAGATGTCATATGAGCAGATACATGCTTGTCGAAAAGGATGCGTCTTGTTTAGGAAAGAACATGCAGAAGCAAAGTACTGTCCAAAATGTAAATCCTCTAGATACTTTGAGGTAGACTCTGCTGATGGTCACAAGAGACAGAGTAAAGTAGCCGTGAAAATCCTACACTACCTTCCGTTCATATCGAGGATTCAGCGTCTTTACATGACCGAGGAGTCCGCGAAACGGATGACATGGCACAAAGACGGAGTTTGATACCATCCTGACAAACTTGTACATCCAGCCGATGCTGAATCCTGGAAACATTTTGATGGCATTCATCGTGACAAAGCACTAGACGCTCGTAATGTACGTGTGGCACTGGCAACAGATGGGTTCCAACCTTATGGAATGGGGGCTGCACCCTACTCTTGCTGGCCTGTGTTCGTAATACCCCTCAATCTCTCCCCCCCCCCCCCGGTGTCATCATGCAATGAGAGAACATATTCATGTCATTGATAATTCTTGGAAACCCGAAAGAGAAAATAAGTGTGTACATGGAGCCTCTTTTTGATGATTTGGCCCATGCTTGGGATGAAGGAGTGCGGACGTACGATCGAGCTACAAACATAAACTTCAACATGCATGCCTCATATGGATACTCAATGCATGACCTCTTGGCATACGAGACATTCTCTGGCTGGTGTGTTCACGGGAAGTTCCCTTGTCCAGTGTGTAAGGGAACTCTGAAGTTTGATTATTTGAATAAGGGTCGTAAGTGGTCTTCGTTCGGCAAACATCGATAGTTCCTCTCTCTTGACCATCCGTTCAGAAGAGACAAAAAGAACTTTACGAAGGGTGTCACAGTTATGGACCCTGCACCGCAGCTCATGACCGGTGCCCAAGTTCGTGCCCAGGTATCGACCCTCAAGGTGGATAAAGTAAAAGGCTGTTTTGTGGGATATGGTGAGATACATGCGTGGAATCAAAAGTCAGTATTGTGGAGGCTTTCCTATATGCAGGACATCATTCTTCCCCATAACATTGATCCAATGCACACTAAAGCTAATATCGGCACGGTACTCTACGCAACAATCATGGACATTTCTGGTAAGACAAGAGATAACGTTAAGTCAAGAATAGATCAAGAAAAGCTATGCAATAGACCAAAGTTAAGAATGTTGCCTCCTGGAGGCGGCAGAAAGGCATGGAAAAAGCCTAAAGCTGATTTTGTCCTAACGAGGCAACAAAGGAGGGAAGTACTACAATGGTTCCAAACGTTAAAGTTCCCTGATGGGTATGTAGCGAATATCAGTAGGGGAATGAACTTAAGTACTATGAAAATTAACGGGCTCAAGAGTCATGACTATCACATATGGCTTGAGCAGCTTCTTCCGGTGATGGTTCGAGGATATGTCCCAGATCATGTGTGGCAAGTGCTGGCAGAATTGAGCTATTTCTTCTGCTAGCTTTGTGCTAAGGAGGTATCAAAGAAAGTGGTTGCAGACATGGAAAAAATGGCACCTGTGTTGCTCTGTAAATTGGCGAAGATCTTTCCACCCGGCTTCTTCACATCGATGCAACATATGATACTGCTCCTTCCATATGAGGTGCGAATGGGTGGACCCATATAGAACCGTTGGTGCTATCCAATTGAGAGATGTCTAAAGGTTCTCCGAACAAAATGTAAAAATAAATGCAAAATTGAAGCATCCAATGCAGAGGCATCCATTCTCGAGGAGGTTTCAAACTTCACAACAAAGTACTACGTTGACAATCTTCCTAGCGTCCATAAGCCAGTCCCTCGTTACAATAACGGTGTAAATGATTCGAGCCTTACCCTGTTTCAAGGGCAGCTCGGAAGTGCAAGTGGTTCGAGACCCAAGAACTTGACACGTAAAGAGTGGTGCTCGATCATGTTTTATGTGTTGACCAACCATTCTGAAGTCGAGCCGTACTTTGCGTAAATCCTCATCCAACCCCCTATTTTCATCAAACTATTTTTCTTCTGCATCCAATAATCTTATTCCTCGTTCGTACAGGCAACTTGTTCATAAATTCTAGCGTCAATCGAGGGAACCTACAGCGACCGAAGCCGAGACCTTACTAATACAAGGTGCGGGAGATGGAATGCCTGATTTTATTTCTTGCTTCAAACAGAAGGTACTGTCTAATTTATATTTGTACTTAGTTTGAAACGACAAGTTACTCGTAATTAATGAACTATCCTGCTCTAAATTACAGGGACAAAGCGATGCGTCCATGTGTCCCGAGTTGAGACAAGTTGTCGATGGCTTTGCCTATAAAGTTCAGTCAATTGACGGTTATGACGTCAATGGATTTCGATTTCACACAACAAGCTATGAGCGAAGTCGTCCTAATAGAAAAAGCACAAAAAGCGGAGTTTTTACACCGGGCATCGATGGTATTGACTACTATGGAAGAATTAAAGAAATATATCAACTCTTGTTTCATGGTTGGAAACCTCAAAATCCCGTCATTTTCAAATGTCGTTGGTTTGATCGAAAAGTAGTGAGTAAGTACCCTAAATTTGACTTAGTAGAAATTCAACAGTCATCCGTCTTAACAGGATACGACGTCTATATTGTGGCTCTATAGGCCACGCAAGTTTATTATGTCCGGTATCCATGCCAAAAATAGGATCTAAAACCTTGGCATGTTGTGTTCAAGGTAGGGCCAAAAGGTAAACTACCTGTCCCAAACGATGCCGATTACAACAAAGAATCAAACATAAATGATAAAGGTGAGTTCTTTCAAGAGGATGGGCTAGACGGAAGGTTTGAGATAGACTTAACCGATACGTTTGAGGGAATGGAAGTAGACAATGAAACGGCTGATGATGAGGACGTAGGAGATGATGTTCATGATTGGAGGACATAAAACTACTTGAAAAGAAAAAATCAAATGAGGACAATGAAACTCCTCCCGTAGATGACGGGCATGATGACATAGATATGATTGATAGTGATGAAGAGAATTATGATTCAGCCAGTGTTTTTCTAGACGTAAGACATAGACAGACGACAAGCTGACGACTAGAGTCTAGACGGTCTAGACGATGACTAGACGCATTAGATGTAATAGGTGTATTTGTACTGCAGGAGCTAAATAAGTGAATATATAGCACACATTAGAAGTAATGAAACAGATATATAGTACATATTTCTATTATAGAAGCAAAAATAACAATATATGAACCACTAAATAGTATGTCAATAATGGAAGATAGGTAAATAAATTAATAATTAAATACACTAATAATTATATTTTTAAAAGTCATAGAAATAAAAGCATTATAAATAGTATGTAGATTGCAAGTTCATGAATACTTGTTGGTTACATGAATTGTTAATCATCAATATATCTTACTTTCTTTTGTTAATAACTATATGAACCACTTCCTCTTAGTCTAGACAGGTGTCTAGACGCACAACACGCTATTTAGACGTGTCCAGAACATGTGTAGAGACCACGTTTAGACGGTCAAAGACTATTTCAATGGTCCTAGACGCGTTTTGTGTCTAGAGTGGCGACTAGAGGGTAGACTCAACGTCAACCCCAAGTCTTGCGTCTAGATGTCGTCTAGACGGTCTAGATGCACGTCTAGAAAAACACTGGATTCAGCTAATCCCGATGAGGATGATTATTTCGAATACATGTAAGATCTTTTACTAATTACTTTACTATGTATAATACTCAGCTATGTATAATTATTTTTAGTTTATTTTGCATCTCTTTCAAAGTATACTCATTGGTTTACAATTTTCCTTTTGTGGGTGATGGGTCTGACTGGTACGTTCAAGAGGGGGATGAGGGCCTTGACCTTGTTCTACTGCGGGGAAGGGTCCGGGAGCAAGGCTTGAGCCACGGGTTCACGGAAGGGTCAAGGGAGACCTGGAGGCAGGGGTCGAGGGAGGGGGAGAGCTCCTGCTTCCCCTCCCGTGCAGGAGTCTGAGGACTCCGAGGAGCAGCAGCAGCAGCCTTCTACTCAGGACTTCGAGGAGGAGGAGGAGGAGCAGGAGAAGGGGGACTTGGAGAGGGAGGAGGAGGATGAGGTTAAGGTGTGGTTGAGAGGTCCTGCACAGCTCCCACGACTACCGATTCTGGCAGAAAAACGACCGATGCTTCGGCCATTGAGGCCTAGGTAAGTAGTAATTTCATATGTTTTCATTTCTAATTATGTTTTCCATCAATTTTAACAGAGACTAGTAAATTATCTTTATCACTTGTGCAGAGGTTGGAAGATAGTTACTCCTGGCGAGTACATCCGCAAGCCCAGCAGCATCCTGGGTCTTCTTGTTCGCCTACACTATCTGGGAGTGATTCAGATCGGCATCGAGGGCGTGGTGGCCACCACATGGGAACACTACATCCATGCGTCAGATTGGCTAGATATGGACTCTAGGGCCTTCAACAACAGGGCACAGCGGGTGGGCGAGGAGTTCTTTGTAAGTCTTCATTGCACTTGATTTGTCACTACACTATATTCATTGATAATTATTGAAATAGTAACACGATACATCTCATGTGGTAGCAGGACTTCTACAGGGTTGAGGAGGGACAAGAGGACTTGGCGAGGAGCACGGCTTATAAGCAATGTCCTAAAATCGTGAAGGACATGCTTTACGAGGCGCATCTCTTGGCGGTGATCATCTACAATGCCACCGTGGACAAGAGGAAGGTCACCAAAACGGAAGCTAGAAACATGGTGCTCACTAAGGAGCAATACGAAATGGTAACTATAAAACTATACTTTGTTTGAAATTCTTATATCTTCTTGTCTTTACTTATGATGGTGTGTAGGTGCCTCTGTGGTGGTGTACAGATAAGCAAGTCTGGAGTGCTGTGGTGGTCTCCCAGTGGTGCAATCCTGATTGGGAGGAGAGGCACCATGCTGCGCGGGAGCGGCGTCTGATGATGCAAGGTCCATCACACCACCAGGGCAGCCGTACACTCAGCGAGTGCGTGTCTTCATGGGTATGCGAATTCATTTTTTCCTATTTCATTCATTACTCAATTGGTTATGTATATTACATGTGATACTAATGATCTTCCTGTGTTTTCTTTGTTTCGCAATCCGAGGCACATGGTGGCCAGCAGTTGGGGACCTTGAAGGGATGGGCTTTGGCCCATAAGGGTAAGGCAAGGTCCACCGTCGACTACATGGAGATAGCAAGGCAGGTACATGGGCCAGAGTGGGATCCAAACATCGAGGACATCCATGGCGAGCTGGTGATGAGGCTTGGAGGTGGAAAGAAGCACAGGCGGTACTACATTGGCCACAACGTCATCGACACGGCTAGTACTCCCACTCTCTACCAGATTCGAGCAAGGAGCATGAGCTCGAGCCTGGCTATCCGCACTTGGCCGACCACTACAATGTCCCAGTTGCAAGCACTCCAGGTTAACTCAGTGGCATTTGTCATTCATTTCTTTTTACACATGTTTGATGTGCAATGTAACATTTGGCTGAAATTTTGTATGCCCAGCTGGATGAAGAAAAACGCCTACGGGCAGAGGATCGACAGAGGGCCGAGGAGAACCAACGTCGGATGGAGTTGAGGATGGAGGAGGATCGACGGATGGCCTAGGAGAACCAACAGCAGATGCTCTAGTGGATGGCATCGCAGATGGGCACAACACCTCCAACAAACTTGTTCCCACTGTCTCTGGCGTCTACTCCTCCTGCTTATAGTCCGGTGAGTGATAATATGAATCACTCTCATTTATTCATTTCTTGCTTCAAATCCTTAGTGCCACTAGTGCTAATAGCATTCTATTGTTCTTGCTTCAAATAGTAGTGACAATAGCTTCATTTAGTGATAATAGGATTCACTTCTCACTTATTCATTTAGTAGCGATAATAGCTTTCAACACTCATTTCTTCATTTGTTAGTGATAATAACATTAACTTGTTTAATACCTCTCTTTGTGTGCGTTCACTTGTGCAGAATCCCTCGACGGCATCGAATGAACCGTGAGATCAATGGTCGCCATAGGACAGGGCCGCACAGCAGCAACAATCGCCTGGGGGGGGGGGGGCACCGAGCTAGTTTCATGTTTGTGATGGAGTTTGTGATGATACTTTGTTTATTTGCATGTTTCTAATGGATATTTGTGATGGATGATAATTTGTGTTGTGTATCATATTTGTGATGGATCATAATGTTGTGGTATTTGAATGTGATAAATATTATAATATATACTGTATGTGTGTTTTGGATGATCCGGGGACGCTAATATTTAATAATTTATGGTTGTATTTAGCCTCTGTGCTGTGTGCAAAAACCAAGATACACGGTATAGAGGCAGTTATACAGTTTCTGGGAACCATCTGTGCCGTGTGTAAAATCCTTTGCACACGGAACAAATTGAATCTCTGCCGTGTGCCTACTATGACGACACACGACACAGATTGAATCTGTACCGTGTGACAGGGCAATAGACACACGGCACAGATTTAATTTGTGTCGTGTGCCACGGCGTCGGGCACATGGCACAGAGGGGGTTCGACTGGCAGACCTAACGGGTCGGCAGCCTTTTTGCCGTCGGCCATTTCGACCATGGCACAACCTGTGCCGTGAGCCCAACATTTGGCCCACGGCACAAACTATTTACCGTCTGAGAGGTGCCATCGGTTTTGTGCCGTGGGTGGCCCATGGCAGAATCGGTGCTGTGGGCCTGGCAGGTTGTGCCGTGTGCCTGTGGCACATAACACATAGTGATTTTCCTGTAGTGAGTATTTATCAGTAAAAGGGTGCCATGCATGTTGTCAGTCTGTAATGATCTGAAACCCCCATTTGTGATGATGCTCTTGAATCTACCAGCTCCTCCTGTTCAACATATCTTGAGCGCTGGAGCTCCCAAGTTCATGGTATGTATAGTCAATAATAATGCACACGACGCAAATACGTGTCATTGCAGCTTGCAGGTGCACGAAAATGTTCTTGCAACGTGAGGCTGCAACAGATGTTGTATGTCTGTATTTGGACGGATGAAAGGCACAGTCATGCCAAGACAGCTGCTGAATTCAACATTGCATGCCACCAATATGCTCTTCATAGCAACCCTTATCTTTCCTTCTCACCTCACATGCAGTAAAGCTAGCAAGAGCCAAGGGTCCCACCCGGTCGGTGCCAAGAACAAGATGAACTTTATAGGACACTGAAACGCATTTTCTGGTCAAGCAAATTTGGGGCTGTATGGTGAGACTGATTCAGTGGCAGCTAGGATTTTGTAGTGGGTTATATCTTGTTTGGGCTTCGATCGGCCTTTTGGAACTAGACTCTCACAGTTACTGGGCTGCTTTACCTAACCGATTGGGCTATCAACTTCTATCATTGAGTGGTTACTCTATACGCGCGTTGTGCTGAAATTGTGCACATGAGCACATCACAGACCGTGGATGCACAAACGCTTTGCATCGACGTTCACGCTTCACTAATTTGCCACAGATGCTGGCGCCGTATATGACTATACCTGCTCGTCTCACCGCGTTCAGTTATCAGATCTGGCGCCGGGAAGACAAGGGTGGGCACGGCTCTGCGAATGGACAGCCACTCAGCCAGGCTGTTTGTCCATTCACGAAATTTCTTGCCAAGTTGCGAGATAGTTAACTTGAGCAGTCGACTTATCGTGATGGATAAATAGGAGGGAGAATAATGACACGTTGATGAGACAGCTAGCGTAGTATACTCTTTCTTCCTCGTAGTTCGCTAGAATCATTTCAGACTACTCTCTCCGTATTTTAATTATTGATGATGTTTACTTTTTTAACTATGTTTGATCATTTATTTTATTTAAATATAAAAATTATAAGATGGATTAAAACTTTTTAATAATAAAACAAATCGTAACAATATATTTAATAAATTTTTAAGTTTTTTAAATAAAACAAATGGTCAAATATAATTTAAAAAATCAATTGTGTCAATAATTTAAATCCAGAGGGAATACATAGATAGCAATCGTAATAGACCATGTTTTTCCATGTCAGAACAGTGGCCAACTCGGTGCTTCGGGGATAAGTAAGAGCATCTCTAACCATTATCTAAATGAGATTGTTAAATCAAAATTAGGAAGTAATTAGGAAAATAAACCTTTAACCGTTCTCTAAATAAGGTCCCTAAACATAGCAACTCCCAAAACAAGTTCTATGACTCTCTATATTTAGTAACTCAATTGGAACTCTCTAAAGGCATATTCTTATGTTTTTCTTATTTCCAACATATTATTACGCCACATGTGATATGATTTTAATTTTTAGGAAATAAACTATTGGGAGTTGTTGGAGGATGTGACTTTTTTTACTCCTAACAAATTTAGAAACCTCCTAAATCTTGTGTTTAGGGAGTAATTTTTTACATAATAAAAAAAACTCGACCCACGGAGGGTAAGACCACCCCTGAGTAATTTTCTGGCTGTTAGTGAGATTGAAGTCTCACGGGAAGGAAATGGTGGTCGCCCATGGATAACGTCCGGGACGGGTATCTAGTGGGGTCTCTATATTCCCGGGGAAGTTGGAAACGGATTGACCTCTGGTTGAGGTTAGTGGGAAAAGTTGTCATATACGTCCAATGCAGTGCGTATATGTCGTGTAGTCGGGTTTTACCCAGCTGGTAGATATTGATTCGAATCGCTGTCCCTCGCAGCAATGAGTACCGCTTGTTCGCTTGGCGCGAACGGAGATAATTGATAGTATCGAGAAGGAGAGGGATTTCTTTAAAATTATTTAGTTTGGCTTGATAAATTTTTGATTGCAATAGTTATAGGATGTAAAACTTATTAATTGATAAACATAATCTTGAGCTAAAATATGGAATAGATATCCACTGGTAGGTGCTGTTTTTCATAAATCTGAGTCAACCCACCGGTCAAATGCTTAAGCATTCTAGATGTCGGCCTTAGCGAGCCACGTAGACGGGACAGTCTTGCGGAGTATATTAGATACTCAGGGTTTGTTCGACTTATTATTTTGTTAGGTGGGGAGCCAAGCTCCTACGGATGATCAGAAGGCATGCCAGAGGAAGGGCAACTGCCAGAGGGAGGATCTCTTCAGTGGGAACGCATCCCGTCTCCGGAAGATTAAAAGTCGAGACGTGTCTATGAGAGTATTATAGAGAGACGTGGTTTCAAACTTGGTTCTGGATGTTGATCAAACTTCTGTTGAATTTGTAAAACTTGTTGTAATAAATGTTTCTCCGCTGCAAACTTTCGTCTATCCTTTTTGAAAACCTGATTGTATTATACCATGATGTAATATATTTGGGCTTGTAAGAATGTATGTGCTGTTGTAACTCGCTTCGTCGAGTGTTCTCCTGTACACGGTCCTGGTCATCCCGAAGGGGATGTCACAGCTGGTATCAGAGCAATACAGGATCAACGGCATAACATTCTCAAGTCCGTTTTCAAAACTCTTTATGAAAATTCTTCTTAGAACCCCACGAGTGGGAACGGCAGGGTAGAAAGACGCTAGGAGACACGAGTAGATGTGCTATTCGTTTTAGAGCATGATTCTGACTGCTAACTTATTAACTTTTAGTTGCATATTGTTTGCATCATGTCATTTTTGTATAATTAAAATTTTGACGTTTTAAAGGTTATGCTTTGTTTTATACTGTCAGTTTTTCTCTCGCTGTTTTGCTACTTTGTTTTACTGTGAGAAGAAGTGTTTAACTTGTTAAACCTTTTTCCTGCAGATGCCATGGGGACATAGGCGCGTTCGTACGTACTTGCGTATTGAGTGTTCAGAATCAGAAATGGCGCCTAGGTCTCTCGTAGCTGGCGGTGGTGCTGCAGCAGCCGGCTTCGGCCCGCCGTGGCTTGCGGTGGTCGGTGTGGCCGTGGTTTCCATGTGGGTCATCTGCTGCACGTCGCCGCGTTCACTTAGAACAAATCGGCCTCGCTACGACGTGTATGGGGCTATGGGCTACGGTTTCTACGCCATATAGAGCCAGCGCGTTTGTTCATTCACGATAATTATTCTTTTCTAGAGAGAAGTTGCGAGGTAACTAAGTTAAGCAGTGGACTTGTGTCGTGCTGGACAAATAAGAGAGGGGGACAATGGCGCTGATGAGAAAAGTAGTGTACGCAAAAGCTTGACTTTTTAGTTATACATAACTCTATATCCTCCTTTCTTAATTCTCTAGAATCATTTGATAACTAAATAGAGGAGAAATTGTTGACCTTGACCATATGTCACAGCCCTGGCCAATTCGGTCTTTGAGGGATAAGCTAGTACGGAACCGTGATATTCAAGGAGACGAAAAATCTCATGTTATTACGCGTGGCTGGTGTAGCTCTGCTTCGTCTATCCTATGCGTGTTGAAATTTAAAAGGAGATGGAAGGAGTATATATATAGTACTCATCTGTGCGTGCCATCCCAGCTATCCATCGTGCTGCGTTCTCTGCTAGCTAGTCCTGTATACTTGCGTATTGAGTGTTCGTTAGAAAATGCCAAGGGCTGTCGCAGCTGGTGCTGCAGCAGCAACCAGCTTCGGCCCGCCATGGCTTGCTGTGGTCGGCGTGGCCGTGGTCTCCGTCTGGGTCATCACGCTAGCCGTCCTCCTGTGCGGCCACAGCTCGGATAAGAAAGCCAAGAAAAAAATGAAGCCGGGAGCAGGAGGAGCATCTAAGATGATGTTCTCTGACGCCATATCAGGAGCTACAGCCAGCTCTGGCTGTGGCGATGGTGGTGGCGGCGGCGGTTGCGGTGGTGGTGGTGGAGGCGGCGGCGGCGGTTGCGGTGGGGGCGGAGGTGGCTGCTAGAGGAGGTTGCATCAACTACCTTTCCATGTAATTGCAGACCTTGTATTGCAGGGACGACGCCAGAGCATACATTTCAATCATGGATTAGTCACACGTTAGAATTAAGGGTCTATGTATTATATATGATTGATCATTACACTTAGATAAATACTAGTAAAGTGCCCGTGCGTTACCACGGGTTTTTAAAAAAATAATTTATTATTATCCTGTCATTCAATTAAATTATAATAAAGTTATATCATTATGTTATATAGGCTGGTACAAGTTGTCAAGCATTATATCTTTTTTTTTTACTCGAATTCATGGTTATACTTACTATTATGTGATTTTCTTTTTCAGCAATCTAACATGTGATTTTAGCAATTCCCTTGTGCTCTGCTTACGCATGGAGTAAAAGGTTTCTAACTAAATTAACTGATACGTGTACTCAAATTTCATGGAACAGCCATTGGGGTATACATACATGGAAATTAAGTTATGTATTTTTTCTTTTTCTGTCGACATTTTATCCGAACTGAATCTAAAAAAAATTAGGTTACATATTTTTGAAATTAAGTTACGTATATTTTTGATAACACACAGACATATTGCTAGTAACAAACAATTTATAGTAGAAAATGTTTTTCCATCAGATTTTGAGTAGTTGCAACCAGCAAATTACGAGTAGATGTAAAAGCAGTATCTGATAACATTGCTATTTTTTGTGTAGATCACCTCGTTTTTTTGCTAGATCACATCCTTAATCATATTTACATTTTTGTATCACAACTGTAAAACGCAAGAACTAAATTTGAGTATCCCATATGTGGAGCTTTCACAAGTATAATATATGACTTAGTGTTTGAGCAAATGCTCACTGTGACATTCCCGTTTTAAAAAAAAAATATTATAGTTACCTTTACTGTTGGTGGGCCCCATAGGATCCACCCGTCAGTTACCGACACTCGGCGCCGCGCACCGCCCGCGCCGGGGCAGCTCTGGCGCGAGCGCGAGCGGCGGAGGCGCCACGGCACCCTGCATGCGGAACCCGCCAGCACCGCTGTCAATCGAGGAGGCGTTTTTACAGCGTCCTCTCTTCTCTATCTTCTCTCTCACTCACTTTCTCTCTCGCACTCGTTCTTTTCTTCCGCCTCCTCTGCTTCGCCACCGCCGACATCCGCCGTGCCTACTCTTCGCTGTCGACTTCCCGGCCAAAACCGCTCCTCGCCGCGCAATACCCCAGCACCCCACCTTGGCCGTCCAGCACCACCTCCCGCCGAAGACCGCAGATTGGAGCCGTCGATTTTATCGGTGAGCACCGGTGACCTCCTCCCGCTCTTTCTCCAAATTCGATTGCTACCTTCAACCTTAACCCAATTCCTAGCAATGGAGGGTTTCTAACTTAATTACGTCTCGATTTGAACCTTTTGCAATCGCTTTTGACCACGGATGATTCCTTGCTCCTCCGCTGCCATTGCCGAGCTCTGTTCCCGCCATCGTTCGCCGTCGCCTTTGCTCCGGTGAGCACAGCCAACACCAAACAGCCTCTTCCACTCCTTGTGACGTGCCGGGCTCGCCTGCTAGCCTGCTGGCCGAGCCGAGCTCGAGAGCAAGCTCAAGCTCTGGCGGCAGGAGCGCCAAGCGAGCGCGCGCGCGCGAGCTTGAAGAGCTCTTTGGAGCTGGGCTTGCCACGCATCTGGGCCAGCAGGCCGAGCTGCAATCGCGCGCACGCAAGCCCCCGCACCCATGTCGCTGGGCCGCGTTTCGCCACGGTTGGGCCGCCGCATCGCTAGGCCGCGCTCTCGCACCCCGCCGCTGCGTTGCTGGGCTCGGTCCAGCAGCAGCTGGGCTGCCCAAGGCCCAAAAGGCCGAAATCCAGTTTTCTTTTATTCTTTTCTTTTCCCAGGTTTTCCATTTGAAAATAATTCCAATGTTTGAATAAAACCCAGTAAATAAATTAGGCTTTCTAAAATATTTAAATTAATTTTGTTAGGTTCCAAATAATTTCCTCTACTACATTATGAAATAAAATTTAATATTTATTTTATATGGTTTTAAAGTATTTAAGTAAGTTTATAAATTATCTTTTAATTGTTAGTTAATTTATTTTCTAAGTTAGTATTTATTTTGTTAATGAATTTATTTTATATTAAAATGGGGTAATTAAGGGTTATTAATTTGAATTAAAACATGTTAAACCCTTGTCATTAATGGACTTAATTACTCTTATTTTGAAGGAAATACTTCAGACGAGAGTAGTTAAAATTCTTAGTCTAAATATTCTATCGTATCATCATTTTCAATGCATTACATATCATATTTCATGCATTGTTGGTGCTAACTTGCGATATGTCAACAAATCATATAGGACCCGAGATTGTCGAGCCATCTGCTGACTATGGGTCCGAAGTGGTAATTGTCGAGACCGCTCCCGCACGTGAGTCGTCACTTCCGGACGAAACCCAAGGCAAGCCCCGGTGCATCCCACCTATGTTTTTAAATTCTTTCTTTTATCACAGTCAGTCGAGTCATACCTGTGCATTAGGTTCCAGGAACTGATTGACACTCACCTGCATCACTACTGTATCCTATGATGTTTTTACCCTATACAGGTACAGGTAGCACGATAGGCGCTACGCTTATGTCGTAGGAGTGTCGGTAACACTGCATAGGATAAATCTTAAAGCATGGAGGCTTTAAGTTGATTGAGATTTTTGAGAAATTAAATAAAAGTGGATGATGATGATGAGACCGGACGGGCCCCGTAGCGGAAAGGGCAAAGACTGGGTCTTGCAAGGTGGTAGCCCCGTCCATGTCAAATTAGGACCAAACCGTTAGCGCTTTCGTGAACAAGTATTGAACAGTACCATCTACATGCTGGTATATGGGACCCGGTAAGCTGATGTACCCTAACTACCTCAGTGGTAGGACGTAGCCAACTTTCTTTTTCTGGCTGTTAGTGAGATTGAAGTCTCACGGGAGGGAAATGGTGGTCGCCCATGGATAATATCCGGGACGGGTATCTAGTGGGGTCTCCATATTCCCGGGTAAGTTGGAAACGGATTGACCTCTGGTTGAGGTTAGTGGGAAAAGTTGTCATATACAACCAATGCGGTGCGTATATGTCATGTAGTCGAGTTTTACCCAGCTGGTAGAAATTGATTCGAATCGCTGTCTCTCGCAGCAATGAGTATCGCTTGTTCGCTTAGCGCGAACGGAGATAATTAAGAGTATCGAGAAGGAGAAGGATTTCTTTAAAATTATTTAGTTTGGCTTGATAAATTTTTGATTGCAATAGTTGTAGGATGCAAAACTTATTAATTGATAAACATAATCTTGAGCTAAAATATGGAATAGATATCCACTGGTAGGTGCTGTTTTTCGTAAATCTAAGTCAACCCACCGGCCAAAGGCCTAAGCATTCTAGATGTCGGCCTTAGCGAGCCACGTTGACGGGTCAGTCTTGCGGAGTATATTAGATACTCAGGGTTTGTTCGACTTATTATTTTGTTAGATGGGGAGCCAAGCTCCTACGGATGATCAGAAGGCATGCCAGAGGAAGGGCAACTGCCGGAGGGAGGATCCCTTCAGTGGGAACGCATCCCGTCTCCGGAAGATTAAAAGTCGAGACGTGTCTATGAGAGTATTATAGAGAGACGTGGTTTCAAACTTGGTTCTGGATGTTGATCAAACTTCTGTTGAATTTGTAAAACTTGTTGTAATAAATGTTTCTCCGCTGCAAACTTTCGTCTATCCTTTTTGAAAACCTGGTTGTATTATACCATGATGTAATATATTTAGGCTTGTAAGAATGTATGTTCTGTTGTAACTCGCTTCGTCGAGTGTTCTCCTGTACACGGTCCTGGTCATCTCGGAGGGGATGTCACAGCTGGTATCAGAGCAATACAAGAGCAACGGCATAACATTCTCAAGTCCGTTTTCAAAACTCTATGAAAATTCTTCTTAGAACCCCACGAGTGGGAACGGCAGGGTAGAAAGACGATAGGAGACAGGAGTAGATGTGCTATTCGTTTTAGAGCATGATTCTGACTGCTAACTTATTATTTTTTAGTTGCATATTGTTTGCATCATGTCATTTTTATATAATTAAAATTTTGGGGTTTTAAAGGTTATGCTTTGTTTTATACTGTCAGTTTTCCTCTTGCTGTTTTGCTACTTTGTTTTACTATGGGAAGAAGTGTTTAACTTGTTAAACCTTTTTCCTGCAGATGCCACGGGAACAGAGGCGCGTTCGTGAGCCAGGCGCGCAGGGGACGCGTATGGCAGCCTTAGAGCGTCAGCTCCATGACGTCGAGGCGCAGCTAGCTGAGGTCACTCAGCAGAGAGACCACCAGCAGGTTGCCTTTCGAGAGCGGTTCGAGGCAGACGGACCCCAGATCCCGGAGTCACGTGCACGGATCACGGAGTCGAGCGCACGAATTGCAGAGTTAGAGGGGCAGGTTATAGAGGTTACAAAAGACCGAGACGGTTACCACCAGCAGACACTGAACTTAGAGGAGCACATGGCAGGGCTTGCTGAGGAGCTTGACGAGACTAGAGAGAGGGTCACGGATGTGGAGGGTCAGCTTATAGGGGTTACACAGCAGCGTAACCAGGCGATCGAGATTATGCTCGATTTTGCCGACCAGAGAGACCAGCTTCAGCTATAGCTTCAGAACGTTTTGGAGGCACAACAGATACTGGAGGATCACCGCCAGGACCTTCACGTGCAGATTGTATAGTTGCAGCAGCAGATATCGCCACCGCAGGGACAGGCCGCTCCGGAGTCAGGTTTAGACTCTCAGGGACCCCCTGCTGAGTCCGAGGCTGTACTTGCCTCTGACGCGGACAGTCACGCACCACCACAGTAGAGGGTGAGAGAGTAGAGATAGGGTGATAGGAGTAGGAGGATAGCACCATTTTTGCTGACAGGATGTCAGACTGTATAGCCACCGGGTAGGATACTGGAGTTAGGAGTGTTTGGATAGGATGGCGATAGTCGCCACATTTTTGATGACATTGGTCAGATTGTATAGTGGGTCAATAGTAGACCTGACCACCCCCACTATAGCAGTTTGTACTAATAGTAGTAGTAACTGATGTAGCATGTTACTAAGAAATAAAAGTGGATGTTTATAAAAATGTTACAGTTGATTACGTTTAAGGTACAAGTACAAGTTGATATTGATGTATGTCATTTTTATTTCTCCGCAGAGATGGCCAGTGGTGGTAATGGCATCAGTGAAGCGGAAGGGCCGCAATGTTATTGGTGTCCAGAGAAGGATGCTCGTATAGCGGAACTAGAAAGCCGACTTCGAGAAAAGGATGAGATGTTGATCAATCAAGAGGGTCAAATAACTAACCAGGAAGAGCAACTGTTAAACATGGATCAGCAACTTGCAACGGCAAATGTTACAATCCAACAGTTAGAAGAAGATCTGATTCAGATGCATAATATTTTAATAAACCAGGAACTTGAGCAGCAGCAAAATGAGGAAGCAGAAGAAGAACCAGAAGAAATAATGGACATGGAATCAGTAATAGCATCAATAGAGATTCCGCCACTCCAGGATAAGAATATTCAAGTGAACGATTCTAGGGATCAGGAAGTGACTTCCACGTTTCACGTTGATCAGTGAGCAACGTCGTATTGCGACATGTATTCTAGAATAAAAGGGATTGAAATAAAGGTGCAATAGTTTCGAGATGGTAGGACGAGTAGGGTTGATGTGAACTTTGTGTGGCGACACATGTTTTATGTCAGGATTTAAGAAGTTGGAATAAAACACTATTTTATGTCAAGTTGAGCCATGAAAATGTGTTATCAATTGTTCCTATATTATACATGAGTATTGGGGATGCTAATGAAAAAGTTTTTCCTTCAACAGAATGGGTGACACAAGAAATGGAAATGGCGCGGAAAGTTCTCAGCAAGGAGGGGCAGAGGTGCCACCACCTCCACCCACCCTAGCACAAGCCATTGCAGCCATACTAAATTCTGGTGTGGCACAAGAAGACTTGCTTCGGCAGATAGCTCAAAATACAGCGCCATCAGAGCATCGTCCCGGTTATCATGCTAATCAGGCAACATATCCGGACTTCATTGCCACTCGTCCGCCTACTTTTTCAGATGTAGGGGAACCTCTGGAAGCAGACCATTGGTTGCGTATGATTGAGTCCAAGTTGGAGCTGATCCCTTGCACAGATACCCAGAAAACCTTGTTCGCTGCTCAGCAGTTACAAGGAATTGCTGGAGCCTGGTGGGGAAATCACAAGGCGATGCACCCGCCCGACCATCAATTCACCTGGGCAGAATTTGTTAAAGCATTTCGAGACCATCACATCCCAGAAGGCCTTGTTGATCAAAGCGGAACGCATTTCTAGCACTAAAGCAAGGAGATATGACAGTGCATGCATATTCTAAAGTGTTCAATCGTCTAGCACAATATGCTCCAGAATATGTGGATACAGAGAGCAAGAAGAAGGCTCGGTTCAAAGGAGGATTGACAACAAAACTACAGTCTTGTATCGTTTTGAACCGGACTGCTAGTTTCAGCGAATTTGTCAGTGATGCCATTATCCTTGAAGATTCTCTCCGTGTCCATAAGGCTGCTAAAGACAAGAAAAGGACATCGATGGGACAGGGAAGCGGAGGACCATCTAAATACAGGCTGGTTTATACATCACCTACAGATCAGCGCTACCGTGCCACTCCTTCCCACCCGAACATTTATCGAGCACCTCAACCACCGCCACAGCAATACCAGTTTCGCCCACCATATCAACAGCAGACTGTGCAACAGTCTCGACAATCTTATTCGGCACCACCATCGAATAATCTGCCTAGTTATAATTGTGGTCGTCCCGGGCATTTCGCTCGAAGTTGCCCGTATCCACCAAAGACAAACAATGCGCCATGTCCACAAGCACCAGGACCAAGCCAACAGAGGAATCGACCTAAGAATCCTCCGGTGAAAACAGGACGTGCCAATTTCACCACAATTGAGGAGGTACCAGAAGGAGGACAAATTCTTGCGGGTATGTTTTCTATTACTGAGCATCCCGCTATGATATTATTTGATTCCGGAGCTACCCATAATTTTATCAGCAAAGCATACGTTCAACAACATCACATCATGCCATCTGAACTATCATGCCCACATCTTATTTCTACACCTGGGGGCAAAATACTTGCCAATCAAATTGCTGCAAATATGCCCCTGAAACTAGGTAGTAAAGTTTATCCCACATCCTTGATCATTTTGGAAGGGCAAGGGTTAGATGCAATACTTGGAATGCAATGGATGCATTTTCATAGGGCAATTCTGCATATAGCTTCTAGAGCTGTACATCTAGATTCTCCTATTCATGGCCAAGATTGTTTGACTTTAACCATTCCTAAAACCGTTTGACCAATGGTTAATAAAGTAACTGGAAAAAGTTTGGAAAAGATACCTATAGTCTCAGAATATCCCGATGTTTTTCCCGAGGATTTACCAGGATTACCTCCTAAACGGGATATAGAATTTAAGATAGAATTACAACCTGGAAGAGCACCAATTTCTTGAAGATCCTATCGGATGTCTCCCAATGAACTTGCCGAGTTGAAAGTGCAATTACAGGAGTTGTTAGACAAAGGATATATACGTCCAAGTTCATCACCCTGGGGTTGTCTAGCCTTATTTGTCAAAAAGAAAGATCAAACATTGAGGTTATGCGTGGATTATCAGCCTTTAAATGCCGTTACTATCAAGAATAAAATATCCACTACCTCGGATTGATATTCTATTTGATCAATTAATGGGAGCCAAGGTATTCTCTAAAATAGATCTTCGATCGGGATACCACCAAATTCGAATTAGAGCCGAAGATATACCTAAAACAGCTTTCTCTACCAGGTACGGAGTCTATGAATATCTGGTAATGTCTTTTGGCTTGACTAATGCACCGGCACATTTCATGTACTTGATGAATTCAGTATTCATGCCGGAATTGGACAAGTTCGTTGTAGTTTTCATAGACGACATTTTGATTTACTCCAAGTCAGAGGAAGAACATGCTCAACACTTGAGGATTGTGTTACAACGCTTAAGAGATCACCAATTATATGCCAAGTTCAGCAAGTGTGAATTTTGGTTGAAAAAGATACCCTTTCTAGGTCACGTAATTTCAGCTGAAGGTGTAGCGGTTGATCCAAATAATGTTCAGAAGGTATTAGATTGGAAATCACCAAAATCAGTCATTCAAATTCTAAGCTTCTTAGGATTGGCAGGCTACTATAGAAGGTTTATTCCCAACTTCTCAAAAATTGCTAAGCCAATGACAAAGTTATTGGAGAAAGACTGGAACTATGAGTGGGACCAAGAGTGCGAACAAGCTTTTCAAAGTTTAAAAAGGTTATTAACCTCTGCACCGGTGTTAGCTCAACCAGATTTGACCAAGCCATTTGATGTTTACTGCGATGCTTCGGGAATAGGGCTTGGTTGTGTTCTTATGCAAGAAGGACGAGTAATTGCATATGCATCACGGCAACTTAGAAAACATGAAGAGCACTACCCAACCCATGATCTGGAATTGGCATCAGTGGTGTTAGCCTTAAAGATCTGGCGACACTACCTTTTGGGAAATTTAGTGCATCTCTATACCGATCATAAAAGTCTCAAGTACATTTTTACCCAAGTGGACCTTAATATGCGTTAGAGAAGATGGTTGGAATTAATTAAAGATTATGAAATCAAGATTCATTACCATCCAGGTAAAGCAAATGTTGTAGCAGATGCTTTGAGCCGACAAGCGCATTGTAATAATTTCACCCCTCAGAAAATGACTAAGGAACAAAAAGGAGAAGTGAGTGAACCGAATCTTCATATTATTCCATATGGGGTATTAACTAACCTGGCACTTGTTCCCACAATTCGAGAAGATATTCTGACAGCCCAAAAGAAGGATATGGGTATACAACATATAAAGAAGCGAATAAAGACTGGAGATATCACATGCTTCAGAGAAGATGATGAAGGCATTGTCTGGTTCAAGAATAGAATAGTAGTTCCTAAGGACTTTACCCTTCGTAAGAAAATTTTGGATGAAGCTCACACTTCCAAATATTCTATTCATCCCGGAACGAACAAAATGTATCAGGACTTGAAGCAGAGATTTTGGTGGACAAGGATGAAAAGAGAAATAGCAAAGTACGTCAATGAATGCGATATTCGTCGACGGGTAAAGGCTGATCATTTAAAACAAGCAGGACCCCTTCAATCTTTAAGCATTCCTGCCTGGAAATAGGAAGATATTAGTATGGACTTTATTGTCGTTTTACCACTCAGTCCAAGAAAGCACAACTCCATTTGGGTCATTGTTGATAGACTAACCAAGTCTACTCATTTCATCCCAGTACATACTCAGTATACTGTGGAAAGGTATTCCGAGCTTTATATATCTCGTATTCTTTGCTAACATGGAGTACCAAAGACTATAATCTCAGATAGAGGAGCCCAATTCATATCCAGATTTTGGGAACAAATACATAAGTCTCCTGGAACACAGTTAATTCGGAGTTCAGCTTACCATCCGCAGACAGATGGGCAAACGGAATGAATCAATCAGTATCTGGAAGATATGCTCCGAGCTTGTGTGTTAACATACAACAAAGATTGGGAAAATTGTTTACCTTTGGCAGAATTTTCTTACAATAATAGCTATCAAGAGAGTATTGGGAAGTCACCATTCCAGGCTTTGTATGGACGAAGTTGTCGCACACCATTGAATTGGTCTGAAAGTGGTGAGAGAATAATTTTTGGACCCGATATAGTACAAGAAGCGGAAGAACAGGTACGCATGATCCAACAAAACTTGAAGCGGGCTAAATCTTGACAACTCAGCTATACAAATAATAGGCAGAGGAAATTAGTATTCGACGTTGGAGATCAGGTGTATTTGTGAGTCTCTCCCACAAAAAGAGTTCAATGATTCGGAATCAAAGGAAAGTTGGCACCACGATATATCGGACCTTTTGTTATTCAAGAACAATGTGGACCCGTAGCTTATCGGCTGGAAATGCCTACGTATCTTTCCAGAGTTCATAACATCTTTCATGTTTCTCAACTAAAGAAATGTCTGAAGGCACCGGCAGATGTTGTTATCAAAGAACTAGAACAATTACAGCCAGATTTAACTTATGACGAGTATCCAATCAGAATCATTGATACGAAGGATCGGGTGACAAGTCACAGAACTACCAAGTTTTACAAAATCTAATGGATCAATCATTCAGAAGCGGAAGCTACATGGGAGCAAGAAGAGTTTCTTAAAGCAAACTACCCAGTGTTTCTTCAAACAGCAACTACTTAGTACGGTACGTTCTTAAATCTCGGGATGAGATTCCTTTAAGGGGGGAGGATTGTGACATTCCCGTTTTTTTTTTAAAAATTGTAGTTACCTTTACTGTTGGTGGGCCCTGCAGAACCCACCCGTCAGTTACCGACACTCGGCGCCGCGCACCGCCAGCGCCGGGGCAGCGCTGGCGCGAGCGCGAGCGGCAAAGGCGCCATGGCACCCTGCACGCGGGACCTGCCAGCGCCGCTGTCAATCGGGGAGGTGTTTTTACCACCTCCTCTCTTCTCTATCTTCTCTCTCACTCACTTTCTCTCTCGCGCTCGTTCTTTTCTTCCGCCTCCTCTGCTTCGCCACCGCCGACACCCGCCGTGCCTACTCTTCGCCGTCGACCTCCCGGCCAACACCGCTCCTCGCCGCGCAATACCCCAGCACCCCACCTTGGCCGTCCAGCACCACCTCCCGCTAAAGACTGCAGATTGGAGCCGTCGATTTTATCGGTGAGCACCGGTGACCTCCTCCCGCTCTTTCTCCAAATTCGATTGCTACCTTCAACCTTAACCCAATTCCTGGCAATGGAGGGTTTCTAACTTAATTACGTCTCGATTTGAACCTTTTGCAATCGCTTTTGACCACAGATGATTCCTTTCTCCTCCGCCGCCATTGCCGAGCTCTGTTCAAGCCATCGTTCGCCGTCGCCTTTGCTCCGGTGAGCACAGCCAACACCAACCAGCCTCTTCCACTCCTTGTGACGTGCCGGGCTCGCCTGCTAGCCTGCTGGCCGAGCCGAGCTCGAGAGCGAGCTCAAGCTCTGGCGGCAAGAGCGCCGCGCGAGCGCGCGCGCGCGAGCTCGAAGAGCTCTTTGGAGTTGGGCTTCCCACGCAACTCGGCCAGCAGGCCAAGCTGCAATCGCGCGCACGCAAGCCCCCGAGCCCACGTCGCTGGGCCGCGTTTTGCCCCGGCTGGGCCGCCGCATCGCTGGGCCACGCTCTCGCACCCCGCCGCTGCGTTGCTGGGCTCGGTCCAGCAGCAGCTGGGCTGCCCAAGGCCCAAAAGGCCGAAATCCAGTTTTCTTTTGTTCTTTTCTTTTCCCAGGTTTTCCATTTGAAAATAATCCAAAGTTTGAATAAAACCCAATAAATAAATTAGGCTTTCTAAAATATTAAAATTAATTTTGTTAGGTTCCAAATAATTTCCTCTACCACATTATGAAATAAAATTTAATATTTATTTTATATGGTTTTAAAGTATTTAAGTAAGTTTATAAATTATCTTTTAATTGTTAGTTAATTTATTTTCTAAGTTAGTATTTATTTTGTTAATGAATTTATTTTATTTTAAAATGGGGTAATTAAGGGTTATTAATTTGAATTAAAACATGTTAAACCCTTGTCATTAATGGACTTAATTACTCTTATTTTGAAGGAAATACTTCAGACGAGAGTAATTAAAATTCTTAGTCCAAATATTCTATCGTATCATCATTTTCAATGCATTGCATATCATATTCCATGCATTGTTGGTGCTAACTCTCGATATGTCGACAAATCATATAGGACCCGAGATTGTTGAGCCATCTGCTGACTGTGGGCCCGAAGTGGTAATTGTCGAGACCGCTCTCGCACCTGAATCGTCACTTCCGGACGAAACCCAAGGCAAGCCCCGGTGCATCCCACCTATGTTTTTGGATTCTTTCTTTTATCACAGTCAGTCAAGTCATGCCTGTGCATTAGGTTCCAGGAATTGATTGACACCCACCTGCATCACTACTGTATCATATGATGTTTTTACCCTATACAGGTACAGGTAGCATGATAGGCGCTACGCTTATGTCGTAGGATTGTCGGTAGCACTGCATAGAATAAATCTTAAAGCATGGAGTCTTTAATTTGATTGAGATCTTTGAGAAATTAAATGAAAGTGGATGATGATGATGAGACCGGATGGGCCCCGTAGAGGAACGGGCAAAGACTGGGTCTTGTAAGGTGGTAGCCCCGTCCGTGTCAAATTAGGACCAAACCGTTGGCGGTTCCATGAACAAGTATTGAACAGTACCGTCTACATGCTGGTATATGAGACCCAGTAAGCTGATGTACCATAACTACCTCAGTGGTAGGACGTAGCCAACTTTCTTTTTCTAGCTGTTAGTAAGATTAAAGTCTCACGGGAGGGAAATGGTGGTCGCCCATGGATAACGTTCGGGACGGGTATCTAGTGGGGTCTCCATATTCCCGGGAAAGTTGGAAACGGATCGACCTCTGGTTGAGGTTAGTGGGAAAAGTTGTCATATACGACCAATGCGGTGCGTATATGTCGTTTAGTCGGGTTTTACCCAGCTGGTTGAAATTGATTCGAATCACTATCCCTCGCAGCAATGAGTACCGCTTGTTCGCTTGGCGCGAATGGAGATAATTGAGAGTATCGAGAAGGAGAAGGATTTCTTTAAAATTATTTAGTTTGGCTTGATAAATTTTTGATTGCAATAGTTGTAGGATGCAAAACTTATTAATTGATAAACATAATCTTGAGCTAAAATATGGAATAGATATCCACTGGTAGGTGCTGTTTTTCGTAAATCTAAGTCAACCCACCGGTCAAAGGCCTAAGCATTCTAGATGTCGGCCTTAGCGAGCCACGTTGACGGGTCAGTCTTGCGGAGTATATTAGATACTCAGGGTTTGTTCGACTTATTATTTTATTAGGTGGGGAGCCAAGCTCCTACGGATGATCAGAAGGCATGCCAGAGGAAGGGCAACTGCCGGAGGGAGGATCCCTTCAGTGGGAACGCATCCCGTCTCCAGAAGATTAAAAGTCGAGGCGTGTCTATGAGAGTATTATAGAGAGACGTGGTTTCAAACTTGGTTCTGGATGTTGATCAAACTTCTGTTGAATTTGTAAAACTTGTTGTAATAAATGTTTCTCCGCTGCAAACTTTCGTCTATCCTTTTTGAAAACCTGATTGTATTATACCATGATGTAATATATTTGGGCTTGTAAGAATGTATGTGCTGTTGTAACTCGCTTCGTCGAGTGTTCTCCTGTACACGGTCCTGGTCATCCCGAAGAGGATGTCACAGCTGGTATCAGAGCAATACAGGATCAACGGCATAACATTCTCAAGTCCGTTTTCAAAACTCTTTATGAAAATTCTTCTTAGAACCCCACGAGTGAGAACGGCAGGGTAGAAAGACGCTAGGAGACACGAGTAGATGTGCTATTCGTTTTAGAGCATGATTCTGACTGCTAACTTATTAACTTTTAGTTGCATATTGTTTGCATCATGTCATTTTTGTATAATTAAAATTTTGACGTTTTAAAGGTTATGCTTTGTTTTATACTGTCAGTTTTTCTCTCGCTGTTTTGCTACTTTGTTTTACTGTGAGAAGAAGTGTTTAACTTGTTAAACCTTTTTCCTGCAGATGCCATGGGGACATAGGCGCGTTCGTACGTACTTGCGTATTGAGTGTTCAGAATCAGAAATGGCGCCTAGGTCTCTCGTAGCTGGCGGTGGTGCTGCAGCAGCCGGCTTCGGCCCGCCGTGGCTTGCGGTGGTCGGTGTGGCCGTGGTTTCCATGTGGGTCATCTGCTGCACGTCGCCGCGTTCACTTAGAACAAATCGGCCTCGCTACGACGTGTATGGGGCTATGGGCTACGGTTTCTACGCCATATAGAGCCAGCGCGTTTGTTCATTCACGATAATTATTCTTTTCTAGAGAGAAGTTGCGAGGTAACTAAGTTAAGCAGTGGACTTGTGTCGTGCTGGACAAATAAGAGAGGGGGACAATGGCGCTGATGAGAAAAGTAGTGTACGCAAAAGCTTGACTTTTTAGTTATACATAACTCTATATCCTCCTTTCTTAATTCTCTAGAATCATTTGATAACTAAATAGAGGAGAAATTGTTGACCTTGACCATATGTCACAGCCCTGGCCAATTCGGTCTTTGAGGGATAAGCTAGTACGGAACCGTGATATTCAAGGAGACGAAAAATCTCATGTTATTACGCGTGGCTGGTGTAGCTCTGCTTCGTCTATCCTATGCGTGTTGAAATTTAAAAGGAGATGGAAGGAGTATATATATAGTACTCATCTGTGCGTGCCATCCCAGCTATCCATCGTGCTGCGTTCTCTGCTAGCTAGTCCTGTATACTTGCGTATTGAGTGTTCGTTAGAAAATGCCAAGGGCTCTCGCAGCTGGTGCTGCAGCAGCAACCAGCTTCGGCCCGCCATGGCTTGCTGTGGTCGGCGTGGCCGTGGTCTCCGTCTGGGTCATCACGCTAGCCGTCCTCCTGTGCGGCCACAGCTCGGATAAGAAAGCCAAGAAAAAAATGAAGCCGGGAGCAGGAGGAGCATCTAAGATGATGTTCTCTGACGCCATATCAGGAGCTACAGCCAGCTCTGGCTGTGGCGATGGTGGTGGCGGCGGCGGTTGCGGTGGTGGTGGTGGAGGCGGCGGCGGCGGTTGCGGTGGGGGCGGAGGTGGCTGCTAGAGGAGGTTGCATCAACTACCTTTCCATGCAATTGCAGACCTTGTATTGCAGCGACGACGCCAGAGCATACATTTCAATCATGGATTAGTCACACGTTAGAATTAAGGGTCTATGTATTATATATGGTTGATCACTGCACTTAGAAATATTAGCAAAGTGCCCGTGCGTTGTCACGGGTTTTTAAAAAAAAACTATTTATTATTATCCTATCATTCAATTAATTTATAATAAAGTTATATCATTATGTTATATAGGCTGGTACAAGTTGTCAAGCATTATATCTTTTTTTTTACTCGAATTCGTGGTTATACTTACTATTATGTGATTTTCTTTTTCAGCAATCTAACATGTGATTTTAGCAATTCCCTTGTGCTCTGCTTACGCATGGAGTAAAAGGTTTCTAACTAAATTAACTGATACGTGTACTCAAATTTCATGGAACAGCCATTGGGGTATACATACATGGAAATTAAGTTATGTATTTTTTCTTTTTCTATCGACATTTTATCGGAACTGAATCTAAAAAAAATTGGGTTACATATTTTTTAAATTAAGTTACGTATATTTTTAGTAACACACAGACATATTGCTAATAACAAACAATTTATAGTAGAAAATGTTTTTTCTATCAGATTTTGAGTAGTTGCAACCAGCAAATTACGAGTAGATGTAAAAGCAGTATCTGATAACATTGCTATTTTTTGTGTAGATCACCTCGTCTTTTTGCTAGATCACATCCTTAATCATATTTACATTTTTGTATCACAACTGTAAAACGCAAGAACTAAATTTGAGTATCCCATATGTGGAGCTCTCACAAGTATAATATATGACTTCGTGTTTGAGCAAATGCTCACAGATCACCATCACCCGCAGAATGTACTAAAAAATTACAGGCCTGCTGACTGCTGCTTCTGCTGCTTGTTGCTTTCATCCCATCCCACCGAACGAAAGTGATCTCTCCGGCCTCTCTTTTCCCTCCAAGAAAAATGCACAACAAACAGCGAGCAGTACTTACAACTTTGGTGGAGGATTTTTTTTGCAAAATGACCATGGTCTTATCCATCCATCCTCTCCGAGCTAGGTTGATGGAGATCTCCATGACTCTAGCAAGTCGGCGGGCGAGCGAGCAGCCCAGCGGCGGCGGCGGCGCGGGCGAGCGAGCAAGGAAGCGGCAACGCGCAGGGGAAGGAAGCGATCGGCGGCGCGTGCGAGAGAGCAAGCATGCGACGGTGCGGGCTAGCGACCAGCCCAGTGGCGGTGGCGGCGCGTGCGGGGGAGCCAGGAAGCGGCGGCGCATGCGTGGAACCCCTCCCCTCTTCGCCCACCTCTCTCGGCGCCATCCTCGCCCTTCTCCCTCGACGCGAGGCCCGCTGCGTTGGCCTCCCCCGGCAATGCCCTCTCGGCTCTTCTCCCTCAACGGTAGTCCTCCCCGTCGGCACGAGACGAAGGGGGGCCGCGGCCTCCCGCCGCCTCCACCTCGACCGCGCGCAACCATGTCTTTGCCGCGTTCGGGAAGGGATCGTTTGTGAAGGCGGCTACCAGGCGCAGTGAGAAGGATTACTACGCCACACTGAACATCTGCCACGACGCCACGCTCCAGGAGGTCAATGCCGCCTGTCGGACCCTTGCTCGCAAGATGATGCTCGCGTTAGATTGGGTGCTATACTGTTAATCCTACTATTTAGCAGTTCAATTTGCTTCGGAAATATTGATACGGCAAGACAGAGTGAAGCTACTGGATATTGATTGAGCTACCTGCATAATTCTGCGGTTCCAGCGTGAAGAAATATCTGAATGTTGATCGATGAGTTTTTCTACCATGAGCTGGGCATTACCGAGCAGTTCATGGGAAATGCACTTTATAAATCATACCAACTCACACGAAAACAGCAACTATTTTTGTACATGCATATATTATATTTTTCATCTTGCCTATATCTTTCCAATATTTTTTGGGTCAATTAATGTTCTCTCTTTTTTATTACTTGCAAATGGTAATTTTCAGGGAAGCAGAATACAATGGAGTGAAGGATATCATTGTGTTGATATTGTTCTTCAGAGGTTTCAGGATTTAAGTAAGGATTCTTATGCCTCCTAGTTGTAACAATGCTTGAGATTAGTGGTCATACGGTTATGAACTTTGCATTCTTTTTGGCTTCAGTTAGGAGCAGATTTCTAGTTTGAACCTGTTAATGCTCCTATCGTCTTGGTCATATAGTTATGATAATTTAGTCGCGGCTCACAACCGTTGCCGCTGCTCTGATCAGGTGTTGGGCCGCCCGATCGCCATGTGTTGCCGCAAATGTCTCATGGTGCATGATGTCAGGTGCAGCCATTCTTCTATATCGCTGTAATGGACCTGAATAGAGGTCCTTGGTGCCTGATCAACAACTTGAACAGGTACTGATGCCTTTTTGTTTGATTGTATATAACAATAATAAATACTCTACTTGGAGTGAAAATTCAATTCTGCATGACCTATGCTTGACCAGTTTGAAAATAGCAAGTTGTTTGACTTTGAATGGCCTATATTGTGGCAGGATTGTCAGGCTTGATTTGGTGATAGCAAATGTTTGTTTGATGCTTGTAGTAGCTAGCTTCTGCTATCTATTACATTCACTGCATTTAAGCTTCTATTGTGATGCTTAGTATTATATACATTTTTTTAGCAAGGGTGAAATTAGTGTGATCTGACTGTATCTTATGACATGAATGTAGTTTTTTTTTTTGGCTTCAGTTAGGAGCAGATAATCAGTGTTTAGTTTCAGCAGGGGTAATCTTTTTAAAATATTAGTCTTGTTATCTGAATTTGAATGAGCCTTGTGAAAAAACAGATTCTGTTAGAATGAGAATATTTTGATTGAACCTGGCCTGTATGTTTTATCTTTTGTGTATACAATCCTAGCTGAGAGAGGAAAGAGAATTCTAATTTATGTCATGTACAGAAGAGAGTAAGATCAAAGGACATGCATAGCAATACAGAGGTTTAGTGATCAGGAGTGCTATAATCATAAAGCAGAGAGCTTGGATATCAGTTTGTTGATATCTGACTGACAATGTTTTATAATAGATGTGACTAATTTGTTTGTTTGTGCAGGAGATCTCCGACCAAAGGTTTTTAAGTTTGGGTCCCCGCAAGCCAGTGCCATGAGCATCGATCGATACGGTGAGGAACTTTTTTGTCAGCTTGATGGAGATCAAGGCAGAGGAGAATGGCTTTCGTTGGCCCCTGCAAATATATTGCTTGGTCATGTGCGAGAGAATTTAGATCCAGCAGGACCTGCACTGATATCTTAGTGAGGTATTTTGAGGCAAGATTTAACAGTGTTATGATTTAGTACATTACTTTCCTTGTTATCTCGGTAGAATATTTTACTGCAACTTTGTTGCTGCTATATATTATGCTGAATATAAAAGCACATATGTTCAGGAGATTCTTCGTACTCTGCATTGAGCTCAGTATCAATGGTTGTTTGTGCTAATATCCTTGCCCGGGATGTCTGATGAGTCTTGCTCGCAATGGATATTTATTCGTGATACAATCCTAGGCCTTTAACCTGGTGAATCTTGGCTAAAGGTAAAGTTATTATTCCCTGATGCCTACAATGAATCTATGTAATTATCATTCCTAGTTTGGTTGATAGAGTTCTGATTGATTATTGCTGAGTAGTGTGTAGTTGTTGCATTTTATGCTTACCTTGCATAACAACATGTTTTTTTGCATGCTCTTTGCTCCATTCTTATGCTTCCTGGCTGGTGAATAGCTGGTACTGTTCACGTAGTTTAACAGATAAGCTCTAAAGTTTGATATTCTAGGTGATCCAATCTTTTACTTATACTGGGGAAAAGGATAGATTTTTTGACACGAAAACAGTAGGGGAGGCTCTCACTATGAAAAGGATAGATTTTCAGGAAAGAACATTGTTTCTTTTAGTGCACTTTTAGTGAGCCTTTACCTTTTTCAATTAAAAATGTATTATGAATACTTCATTCCTCAAATGTACATTCTAAAATTTTTATTGTTTCATTTATCTGTTAGCTAGCATCTTCTTCTTACTCTGGATACAGCTAATTAATTATAAAGTTTGTTTAACTCTTAGCTTTCTTGTACATAGTCAATTCAGGTGGCAGGTGTATGAAAAGAAGTCACACTTTTTTTTTTGGTTTGAAAGAAACAATACAGATATGCAAAAACCAAACACCAGAGAATCTCTGTACAAGAAGCATATATATACTTTGATTGCTTCATGAAAATAAGACAGCTCCATGGAAGCATAGAATCTTCTGTGATTTCCTCGAGGCATAACAGCCATATTTGCACGATAGAAAAATTGCTCTGGTGCCGACCTCCATTCTTCAGCATTAATAAAATTGTATCATCGGGCTTCTCTCTATTAGTTAGTATGAGTAGGTCCGCATTTTAGGTTTCTATCTGGCTGGGCTTCTCAAAGTTTGATGCTTTTTGCATTCTATGTTTTTGTTCTCAAATTCATTTACCAGTAATGCAAACTGGAGCTTCCAATTCTGATTGAGTCCATGATGGACTGTTGTATTTAGCGCTACTGCCCGAAGTTAGTGATGGGTTGGATCACTGTTTTTTTTTTTTTGCCAGGTTATTTTTTTTTGGCATCCTGCTGTGTTGTTGTAAGGGCACATTGGCGGCCTTCTAAGTGTCCGTGTAGACGGTGTCAACTTTCCACTCCAAATTCTCATCAGCCCATGAGCTCGAAACCTCATCCAGGTTCTCTCTTTCCCTCTTGATTCCTTACTTGTGCTCTGCTGTGATGGCTTGATGTAGATATTATTCATGATAATAGTCATTTGCATGAAAATTTTGCTAGAGTTCTGAATGGTTTTTGGTGAGTACCTTGTAAGTTTTATGGCCAAAGTGGAGGAAATGAATCCTGAACATGAACTACTTAAAATTTTTAAAGTGATTCGTCTAAGCATCACATATTTTATTTTTACAGGTTTATACCCAATGGCGTTGATCTCTTGAAGCAACAGATTAGTTGTGTGGATTGGGATGAATTATTTGATATCAGTAATCGCTCAACATAATATTGTTTTGATTGATATACTTTGTCACAGTTTTAATACAGTTTTCTAAGATAAGATATAGTTGTATCTTTGGAGAAGCATGTATTGCATGGAGGTATTTAACAATAGGTTATAACTAAATTAAAACATTCATGTACTTCCTGATCTTGGTCTCATTTCTTACAACAGATATTTTATCATCACCTCTTAGCTAACTCTACTATGTAAGAACCTCTCTATAAACTATATTTTTAGTATAAGTGCCTCCATCACTCTTGGACCCTGTCCCTTTTGATTCATCACCTCGTTTCCTCTTCTTACATTTTGATGCATTATTCATTTTAGCCTTCGCCCCCTTTTTTCTTGCGTGATGTTCAGCAGGGTACGCGAGCACTCTGATATGTTGTCTCGCGGTTGCTCTAGATAAAGCAACGTATAACTGTCCGTGAGAGAAAACCGGGTCGGGCAGGAAGATTCCAGCATGGGGGATGGTCTGGCCCTGCGCCTTATTGACTGTCATTGCAAAGCTTAGTCTTATCAGGAACTGTTTTCTCTTGAACTGGAACGGGAACATATCATTGTCCGAGGGGCATAGGGGTATGCGAGGAAGGAACACCCTCTTTGCCGTGTGCTGCCCAAGCACGATTTCAGCGTCGATGATGTTTTTCTGGTAGTCACGTACCACCAGCCTTGTCCCATTGCATAGCCCATTCGCGGGGTCTAAGTTCCTGAGCAATATGACTGGATAGTTCTTTTTGAGCTTCAGCACGTGTGGAGGGAGTCCATTCGGGGTCAAAGTGTTCAGGAAATCCATGGGATAGTAGTTATGCGGATCGTCCACTGCGCTATCAAAGCTGTGGTACACTATTTCCTTACCTTGAAATAGATTGATCGTCTTTATGTTAATCCTGTCGACGCATTCATTCCTCGTTAGAATCACCCTAGATGTGATGTAGTTCAGGTCGATCCTATTGGCATCGAGGTCTGGGAACATGTAGTCAATCAACGTGTCTGGATCGCTGTCGGAATGCATATCTCTTTTGGAAGAAGGACCTCCCCTTCATTGTTCGTCTCCTCTCTTCCATTACCCACACGCAATAGGTAGTCAGTGAACAACGGATCGCTCTGTGCCCTCATGTTGCATTGCAGCTTTAGGTGATGCATGTGATCCCATAGATAAGAGCAGCGCAGTGACGCATCGACTATCTGAGCTCTGGATCCCTTTTGGATGACAGACAGAGTTTGTCTGAAGTCGCCACCAAAAACAACAGTCTTCCCACCGAACAACAAGTCCTTTCGGTCCATGATATCTTGCAAGCTGTTATGCAGCACCTCCACAACTTGCCTCTTTATCATCGACGCCTCGTCCCATATTATCAGAGAGGCCTGTTGTAGGAGTTTGGCCATACCGCTCTACTTTGTGAAGCCACAAGGATCACTGGCATTGATTGTGAGGGGTATCTTAAACTACGAGTGCGCAGTTCTTCCGCCGGGCATTATGGAAGCAGCAACACCGGAAGTCGCAGTTGCGACCGCGATCTCGTTTCGACCTCTTATTGTTGCCAGGAGCGTCCTGTATAGGAATGTCTTACCGGTGCCTCCAGGACCATCGACGAAGAACACACCGCCATTTTTGCTCTCTACAGCGCAAAGAATCTTGTTGTACATGTCCGTCTGCTCTTTGTTGAGAGACTGAAAAAGATTTATATGCTCATCATTTATTTTACAAGTTAGCTCCTCATAGATCTCTCTTTCAAGACCTTTCGTCGTGTCATGCGAGCCATTGATCTTGGGCAGTGTATCAAATTTTGTTATTTCCATTCCCATGGACCGTAGCATGTCTCTTATATCAATGAGGACCAGCCGCGGTCTTGGAAAGATTAACACGACGGTAGTCTTCTGATAACGCCTCGTAGTGCTTATCCTAGAGTCGACGAACATCCATGGGTTCACCAAACACTAATATCGTCGCGAATAGCCTTCGTAGAGACGGCGACATTGCATACTGTGTGGCTTCTGTGTGGGCATCGTCCCATGAGTTGTCTCCAGCGTCAGACCACGTTTCTTTGCGGCTTCGCAGAATGTGGAATACGTCACTTTATCAACCGTCCGTAGATCTTCAAATGAGGTCACTCCGGTCACTTTATTCAAGAGGACACGCAGGTAGTAACGTTCCCCCTCTACAGGATGAGCTTGGACGATCCTTCCTACTTGCATGTAGCATTCTCGCACCCTCCGCTTCCAATACTTCTTGCCATTGGTCTGCCAAGTATAGTGTTCTGGGAAGTCTTTGTACAAGATACCTCGTGCTTCCGGATCATTCTTATTCGTCTCGAAGTACTCTGTAAGCATCGATTTCTCCACTCCCTGGCGCTTGACCACTTGCTTGATATTTTGATTATTTTTGAATGTAACCATGTGCCTTCCAGGAAGATGTAGCTGCAGCTGTAGAACAGGAGGGTCATTCTCGCTAAGATGGAACCTATAAATCCTCCATAAAGCCTCCGGGGGAGTAACCCATCTTGCGTCTCGATACTGTTTGATCTCATCTACATCCACTTTGTCCTCAGCATTGCCTATTTCTCCTACAGTAATTGATGCTCGATTGTGGCCCTTGTATATGTATTTAAAGAGATATTTCACTGACTTGATGCTTCCGCATGCCTCGACGTTAATGTGACAGTTGAAGTACTGCAGTAGGTGAGGGTTATAAGGAACGACCCATTGATTATCCATCCATACATTATTGATTAGTTTTTGACGCCCGTTACGCCATCTCCGGTACAAAGGGTATGAGTCTTTTCCTTGTACGGTGGCATTGTTATATCGGCGTGGATAGTTGCACTTGCAAGACTTACATCCCTTTGTGCACGTGCAATTGGGATTTAACCTGTCATATGGACCATGCATCATGTGTTTGGTTACCATGCTGTAAAGAATAGGGTACTTTTTCTCGTCTGGGAGTTCAGCACATATCAATCTATCGTACTGCTTCGGGCAAATCAGCTTGTACCTTCCTTCCATGATAAGCAGGAAATGGGCATGGGGCAAGCCTCTGTTTTGGAACTCCACCACGTACACGTGGGCTCTCACTCGTCCTAGTATATGCTTTTTGAACAATTTGTTCTTCATCTCCTCGAGCTTTTCCCTGAAAACACGAACAACCAGATCTGGACGGTCCACTGCTGTCTGGCCATGGTATAGATTTTCTTGAATCTCATCCCATCTTGGGTTGCACGTCATGGTTAGGAATATGTCGGGCTTGCCATACTTACCAACTAACGCCATGGCATCCATATAACGTTTTCGCTTGTCCCTCAGGCCGCTAATAAACGACTTGTTCAGCACAATATGTTTTCCAACGGTGGCAGCTTTCACCTCTCCAGCATCTAAACTGTCCCACAAACCCTGATACAAGTCGGCTCGTAGTTCGGTCTGATGGGTCCGTATGTATTCCAATCTGTTGCTCTCGATCTTAATGTATGTATCCACAGCAAACTGCTGGAACAAACGCATCCCATGCAATATTGGATTAAATATTCCTGGACGATCTTGAAACTTGTAGCAATAATAGTCTCGAATTAAAATAGTCAGCCGGCCACCTCCGGATCCTGTCATGAATGTAGAAAACAAACAAAATTAGTATTTAAAAAATTGTATAGACGCTGGATTAGTTGATGCAATTAGCAATGGCTTACCTTTGTTATCTTCTTCTTTGCCTTCGGCTTTTTTTCTAGCTGACTCGGCTACAACTTCCTCGTATTTTAAACCAGATTTTGGAATATCGATGTGCCATCCGGGTTCACTGTGAGGAAAAAATAAAGGATACGACAAAGGGTCATATGATGCATGATATGACCCGATATTATGAATTTATCGATCCTTTCCTTGTAGACAAACACTTCTATCAAAATGTTTTGCCACATTCCTTCCCTCGACCCATACAGCAGCAACCTCTGAAGATGTTGGTGCATTGTATGTCCTCTGATCCATTTGATGGTCGAGATTAAGTGTAATATGGTAGTCATCAACCTCTGTAACATCACCAATTATATTGAGTCCGCTAGAGTATGGGTTCCCTTTCATTATGTTGACCAACATCAAAATAACCTCTTTATCTTTCTTCTCTTGACCCTCGCGAGCGCGGCGATAGCGAAACTCGAGGGTAGGATCATTATCATAGAAGTACAGTTCCAGATGGCTTGGTTCCAGGCCACTCTGTCTCTCAAAACCACGGATGTTATGGTATATCTATCCATGTGCTCAAAATGTATAGATTGGGTGCTTCTTGGCATTCATAGTGCTTTCACCCAGGCTGCAGTAAAGTGAAGTGAATGAGATGTGTCCGTTGAACCACCGGATATTATCACGAAAGTGTCTGGATGTAGAGTTCTCCAATGTCCATAGCTTCACCATCTCAGGTGGTGTTTGTTGCTCAGCTAGCTTGACTTGCCCACTACGGTAACAGAAATCATCCGTCTCAAACTGAAAACGCTTTGCACCACAATGGTTACAGTTGTTTTTTGGTTCTAGTTTGTGCACGTCCTTAGGAAGGTTGCTATATACGATGTCGTAGGGATCCTGATCCGGCTCATATGAATTAGTCCAACTACAAGCATTTCCTACAAAGCATGAAGGGTCTTTGAGAATAAAGATTACAGGAGTACTCTATATTAAAAAAAAAGTAAGATGGATGTATTCAACAAAATTACCATTGTCATCTGTATTTGTTGTGTGACACCCAACCATCTCATCGTATGGTAATTTGGGGGTCTGGAACTGCTCATTTCGACGCACACGCAATGCTTGTCTCTCACCATGTGGTATGTTTTGATGACGTGTAACAAGTTTAACGTTTGTTGTATTTTTCACGTCATTATCCGTGATCTTATCTGGGACAGGTGTTATATAAAGAGGTCTCCATGTGGGACCCAACATTCAAATATCAAAAGACTCTGTCATGTTGGGAATAGGCTTTCGTTGGGTAGAACCATCTGGAAATATCTTTTGGGTTGAACCATCTGGAAATACCAACTCAGAAACAAACATCATATTCTCCATTGCAATAGAATCTGAGCACAAAGCATCCCTTTGATTTTTGTTATGGAGTCTCTTTTTCTCAAGACTTTCGGGTTTTGCTTGTTTCTGCCTTCTTGATTCACGCTGCTCTGGTGACATTTTGTTATAATGAGTTTTAGCCCTCACTCTTTGTAACTCCCTTTGTTCCTGTGTGAGTACTCGTTTCTGACGTTTGGACCCATCATTTACAGTCTTCTCAATTTCTCGCACTGTAGGATTTGGGTTTACACTCTTTTCCGATACACCAATTGGTGATATTGGATTTCCTATACAGGAAACAGATGTTGGCAAAGGGATTTGTAAACATAAATACAAAAACATCATGTAAGGGTTGCTAGTAAAATAATAATTAATGGAATATTATAGTTGATATAAGCCAACAGGATAGATGTTGGTAAGGAGAAAAATCATACCCGGTGATTCCTGAGACATTGGCTTGGATTGTGTATTCTTCTTTAGTTGATACTCCTCTCGACGTTTTATACTTTGCTCTTTCTTTTGCTCATCAGTCATCTGTTCTCTCTTCTGCCTTTTTCGCTCTCTATCCTGTTTTCTCCTTAGTTCCTTAACAAAATTTATGTTTCCAAGAACTCCATCAGATACCATCTTATTTGATGTTTTTTACATGTCTGATTTGTCTGTTATTAGACTCCAATAACCACTACGATAATATCTGTTTAAAAAAAGGTTAGATATGTTTGTACAAGATCATGAAGTTTAGAAATCAAATATTGTCTTGAGTATTCCACACATATGGTTTTGTTCCTCTTTAATTTCGCTATTGTCATCTATGAGTATTGTGCTCGCAGGTTGTCTTCCAACTCAGAAGCAAGTTAGACGCAAGTTTGAGATTGTGCTCTCTGGGAACTCAACGACCGGCAATATGTTTGTTTAGTTGTACTTGTACGTATATATATGAGAGGAGAGAATTTCATGTTGTTTTGTAACTCATGTTGCAGTTGGACTCGGTTGGACCAACAAAATAGTTTTGACTGGGATTGGCTTTGGCTGTGTTGAATTTTGTAACTCGTGTTGCAGTTGTACTCGGTAATAGTTTTGACTCGGATTGGCTTTGGCAGGCTCTCCTGCTGTGTTGAATTTCGCTTTAATTTCACTATTGTCATCTATGAGTATTGTGCTTGCAGGTTGTCTTCCAACTCAGAAGCAAGTTAGACGCAAGTTTGAGATTGTGCTCTCTGGGAACTCAGCCGGTCGGATTGGCTTTGGCAGGCGCTCCTGCTGTGTTGAATTTCGCTTTAATTTCGCTATTGTCATCTATGAGTATTGTGCTCGCAGGTTGTCTTCCAACTCAGAAGCAAGTTAGACGCAAGTTTGAGATTGTGCTCTCTGGGAACTCAACGACCAGCAATACGTTTGTTCAGTTGTACTTGTACATATATATGAGAAGAGAGAATTCCGTGTTGTTTTGTAACTCATGTTGCAGTTGGACTCGGTTGAACCAACAAAATAGTTTTGACTGGGATTGGCTTTGGCTGTGTTGAATTTTGTAACTCGTGTTGCAGTTGTATTTGGTAATAGTTTTGACTCGGATTGGCTTTGGCAGGCGCTCCTACTGTGTTGAATTTTTTATGTCAAAAAAGTGTTGCAGTTGGATTCGGTTGCTCCTGCTTGGACACCAAAAAGTAGCGGCATAGACGACCGTACTAGAATTAATAAGGTGTATAGATAGAAATCATAGGTCCCGTTTATTCTGTTGCTTTCGGCTTGATATAACATAATGGAAGGTTGCAGAGCAGGAGCATGTGATCGCGTTATTAGTTATGCAAGTTTGATATCACTGTTTTTATCTCGTGTAGTTTTAGCACTGATATATAGTCGGCCGTAAGAGAAATGGCTATTCCACTGGTCCCCGTTTCACTGAGTTTTTTTTTTCTAGTTGATGTGTCTCGCATAAGAGGGGCCAATTGGATTCTTACCACCCTTAAGTGGTGGCATCTTAAAAATGAGGCTCCTAACCGGTCCAGCTTAAAAATGCCACCCATGAGTCTGTTTTTCTCCTCCTCGTGTCACACCTGAAATTCTCCTCTATTTTCTCTTTTCTTTTTTCCAGAACTCAATCTGAACTGACCATTTTGCCCTTGCTCCTCTCTTCCACCTCTGGATCGATTCTTCCGCCTGACCCGCCGTTGCCATGGCTTTTGACCAGTCCGCTCTGATAGCAACCGTCATCGAGGCCCTAGAGCGCGGCCCGACCCACCCCGCCTTGCCTGAAATTCCGCCCGCCCCACCGTGCATGTAGCTCCACCCGCCCTGACGGTTGCCTCAGCAGCCTGCTCGCCGTCCTGCACCGAGAGCAGCAGCCGCCGCCTAGAGCTCCTCCCGCCACGCTGCGCATGGGGCTCCACCACCCTGGAGCTCCTCCCGCCTTGCCGCGCATGGGGCTCCGCCCGCCTGGAGCTCCTTCCGCTCCGTCGCGCACGGGCCTTCGCCCGCCTAAGCTCCTCCCGCCCCGCCGTGCATCGGGCTCCGCCCGCCTGAGCTCCTCTGTCCAAGTGCGGCGGCGCTCCAATCGGGCAGCAGCGTCGCTCTAGGCAAGCGGCTGCGCTCGAGCGCTCCGCCCGCCCATCGAGCCACTGTCAATTTTTTTTTTCTGTTTCAGTCGATTTCGAGAGGAGAGGCATAGGGGCAAAAGGGTCAATGCACATGGTATTTTTTATTAAAGAAAAAAGAAATAGGGAAGAAATTCGAGTGTGGCCTCAGGAAGGACAGAAACCTACTTATGAGTGGCATTTTTAAGCTGCTGCACCCGTTAGGAGCCTCGTTTTTAAGATGTCACCACTTAAGGGTGGCAAAAATCCAATTGGTCCCGCATAACAGAAATTACCCGCCTGTAGGTTAAGCTTTTTTTTTTGCCTCCTCAACTGATTGATCTTGCATCAAATGAGCCGTCTATGCGCGTTGTGCTGCTAAAAATTAAGTGGGTTATAGCAAAAATGTTATTTATTCGATGAGATCTTTTATGGTGATTGCAAAGTACTAACAGAGGTACTCAAAACGAAGAGATTTCAGCCGCTGATCCACGTGAGGACAATTTATGAATAACTTATATTTTAAACAAGAAATAATTTAGTAACTGCTCCACCTCACCTATTAATTGTATTTAATTATCTAATTATAACCTACCTTTGTTTCATCATTTATTAGTCTTCTTCATACATTTTCCGGTGTCTGCCATTGTAGAGAAACGCTAGCTTTTTTTTAGAAACAAGAAAAACACACTCTAGGGAGAATGAAGAACACAGTGAAAGTAAAAGAATATTTATATTTAACATGATAAAGTAATAAGATACATATATATGAAGGTTTACAATAAAATCTTTGTTAGTTCTAACTATGATATAGTCTTTGACTATGTGCTTTCCTCCATCGTCTTTTTCATAGCCCAGAGAGAGTGTTGATGTGTTAATTGAATCATTAAATCATTAGAAAAAACAGGTAAATAGGATGATCAAGTTACAGAGAACACACTGATTCATTTACAAGGAAATTTATATCCCCTCTATATCGTTATACATGCTAACAGATAAAATTACCTCAACAAGAACGTAAAAGATCTCTATTCAAATATTGGGCACCATACCACTGGCTGTAGACAGGGGCGTAGAAACTCTAACCTAATTTGTTCTAGTCACTAACAGTTTTTTAAATTAAAAATGTCTTTAATTTACTTGATCAGTGTTAAATTTAGTTCAAGAACACAGACTCAGCACCTCCTTTACAAAGTTACTGGCTCTGCCCCTGGCTGTAGAAACGCAGTGGGCAGCCAGCTGTCTAGTCTCGTTCATTGGCTCATTCATGAAACGGTAGTGTTGTTGGGACTTGGGAGAGATAAGTCAGCGATGGACAAACAAAATGGGTGATTCGCTATGGGCAATACATGAGGGACTCCACACTGGTCTACTGTAGACGTGGGCCTCCACATAGATATAACTTTATGGTCCCATGCAATATGAAATGTACTGCAAAACTGATGTCAGTCCAACGCTACTATGGCAGTGTCCGCATCTTCCTCTCTTTCCTCTTCCCACTCATCCAAGGTCTGCCATCCGCTATCCTAGCGTTGTTGCTTTGGGTCTCGCTTCTGATTTTTTGAGTAAACATAAACGATGGACCATCTTTTGTATTTGTCTTTATGAAGCATGGGTCATCTTTTATGTCAGATCAATGGAGCTGCCTTAACTTTACGGTGCCACACAATCTGAAATATGCTGCAAAACCGGTGTGAGTTTGGCGCTACCTACGGCACCGGTGATGACCTATAACCAAGCAAGTGAGGTCCACATATTCCTCTCTCTCCTCTTCCCACTCACCCAAGGTCTGCCATCCGCCATCCCAGAGCTGTTTTTTGGGCTCCGCTTCTGATTTTTTGAGCAGACATAAACAATGGACCATCTTCTGTACTTGTCTTCACGGGGCATGGGTCATCTTTTGTGTCAGACTAATGGAGCTGTCCAGAGGGCGTTCATAGTAGTGCACTGTGCACCCAACTTTATGGTGCCATATGGCACTGCCAGTTCTAAATGAATAACTGGTGTTAGATCAAAGACAACGCCTGGAGCAACAATTATCTATAACCAAATATGGGGTCCATATCAGCCTTTCTCTCTCTTTTTCCACACACACATCGTTAAGATTGGGACCCACACACAGAACATGCTAAAATTAATATGATGATAGCTTATCTTTTCTGGGGTCAATACACTACTGATGGACAGAACCATTATGGACGGCTTGAGAGCAACCACAATGCACCAGTGCTTAAAGGAATCTTGAGAGAATATTCTTATCTAGGCATCGGTGCCACCATTGTATGCATGGGTGCTTGAAGTAGAAAACTAAGCATCAATAAACCTACATGCACCCGATGCTAAATAATAAAATAATATTTATTTATATTGCTAGAGCATATGACCATTGGGGTCCATTTTTTTTATCAATCATCAATACCAAGGTTGTGGGGACAGCGCAGCTACATGCAAATGATGTGATGTTTAGAGCTGCGGTTCCACTGTGGGTGCTCTGAGAGCCTCCACAATGGTACTGTAGAACTTAGCTTTACGGCTGATCCGGTTCTACGCAACCAGAGTCATGGAGTCAAATGAAGATAGTGCTCCTATAACCAAGTGACGTGGGTCCATGTTGTTCATTGCCGAGCGGCGAAGCAAGATGATGAAATAAAATAACACTTAATGTAGGACTCATGGACTGATGGAGCTGCAGCTTAGAACAGTCTCTATCTTACTACCACAAATATGGCCTTTAGCGGCGGCAGTCTAAAGGCTATAGCGGGACTATCCAAAGTGAGCCGCTGCTACAGAGCCAAGGGTGCCTGCTTCGAGGCTAGCCGCCGCTATGGAGGCATCTTTAGCGGTGGTTGACATTATGAACTGTTGCTAAAGATGATCATTGTTTATAGTGGCGGTTGACAATGCCAACCGCCGCTATAGGACATCCTTTAGGGGCGGTTGGCAATTTTAGCCACCTTTAAAAATTATCCAGACTATGATAATAGCACCGGTTGACATTTTTAACCGCCGCTAAAAAATAGTACTTTGTAGCGATGATTTGTTTCTTTCTCAGGTCACTTGTCGCTACAAACATGTATTTGTAGCTACAGTTACGTTGTAGCAGAGTGGCCTGTCCGCCACTACAATGGTTTCTCAACCGCCGCTACATGCATGCCCTATTTGTGGTAGTGTCTTTTGTCTCTATGTTCATATGGAACAGTCTCATTTTTTTAGGTCAGACTATAGTGTAGACGCTTTGATAAGAGAACGGTTACCTAAAAAGGCAAAAGTCCTTTTTTTTTTACTTTTAGCTACACAAGAGAGGGTGCTAGTTGAACATGAAACCTGAATCATGCAATAGTAATTTCGTTCAGACAGACTGCAAACTTCTTGGAACCAATGAAGAAGCACCGCGCAGGTGACACCTAGCGTTTGCTTCACTGATAAGCACACGCCGTGATTTTCAACTCGAAGAGAAAACCCGAAGGGCGGCGACTGCTGACTGAATCTCTAGTACGCGTTATTTTGAAGACGGAAGTAGTTGTCTATTGTCTATTAGTCATCCTCAATCTAGCGATATACCGTCCAGCCGTACCCACATCCTTCTGCTTTTGTTTGCTAGTTAGTAGTCCTCTATACTTGCGTATTGAGTGTTCATCACGATGCCTACGAGGGCTCTCGCAGCTGGTGGTGCGGCAGCAGCCGGCTTCGGCCTGTCGCCGTGGCTTGCGGTGGTGGGCATGGCCGTGGTCTCCGTCTGGGCCATCACGCTTGCCGTCCTCCTCTGCGGCGACAAAGGCAAGAAAACGAAGCCGCCGGGAGCAGCAGCGGCAGCAAACCACGGGGGCTTTCATCCTTCCACAACAGCCGCACCTGGCCCAAGAGCAGCTGCCACAAATGCTGCCATGATATCAGCCATGACAGCTGCCACAGCGGGAGCTGCAGCTTCAGCTACCACTAGCAGTTGCGGTGGCGGCTTCAGGGGTGGCTGCTAGAGGGGTTCTCGGCAGGGCAGGCTGGATCGTCATATGCAGCTCTAGTTGCACTGCAGGAAGACCGAGGAGACATGGTAGTAACTAGTAACTAGCTAAATAACGCTCCTATATTTGGGGTCCTTGTCATTATCTGACCTTGATATCACGTTCTTATCTGGTGTCGTTATATGTACCTCCCTATTGCGGAAGGAATTGCTGCCTTGTGGTGAATTTGAAGTTTTTGTTCGTCCGCTACATTTTCCTATTTTTCTTTATCGGTGCGATGCTAAGATCTCAAATTAGCGTAGACATGCGCGTTGACAAACTAGTCTGCATCACCCTCACGCGGGAACTCCTCTGCGTCGACTTTACGCGGATGACTTTCGCGCGGTCTGAATGACCGGCCTTAAGGAAGAATTCGAGGGTTTGTTATTTTGGGTCCTTGTCATTATCTTTTTTTTTTAGTAAGGTCCTTGTCATTATCTGATCTTGATATCATGTTCTTATCTGGTGTCGTTATAGTACTGATGATGCAATATAATGGAAGAACCGAGAGTAGTGTTTGTTATACTACATGCAAAGGTCTGAGTTGATGAAATCCAAGCAACTTACTCCCTCGTCCATATTTTAATTGATGACGACCGACAGTTCAAATTAGAACCACGGAACGTCAACAATAAAAATACGGAGGAAGTATTAGTTAGGTGGCAGAGCAGGACCGTTATGTTTGATTTCACTGTTCCTCCTGCGCAAATTAAGTTCCCTCTTTACATATGATGGCCATGGCCACAACGCACACGGCACGCCTATAGCAGCCGCCGGACACCTGGCTTGCACCAAAATGTTGGTCGTGCCGTGCCGGGCCGAGGCCAAACCGGGCCATGTCTAAGTAGGCCTGGCACTACCACAAAAGTGGTCTTTAGAGGCGTTTGAAAAATGAGTCTAGTGACGGTAATATTATCCCCCGCCGCTACAGTGTTTTAGACACTTCTAACGATGGTTTAAGATCTGAACCACAGCTAAAAAATAATTTTTAGCGGCGGTTCACGTTTTAGGCCGTTACTAAAAAGAAATCATAATTTGTAGCGATGGGCCAATTCTTCACCCGCCGCTACTTTGGGCTTGTAAATTTCTTTCGGCCCACTTTACTCTCCACCACTATAAAAAAAAGAACAAACCCTAGCAACCGATGCCCATTTCTCTCCTGGCCACCTCCCTCCTTCCTCTCCTGGCCACCTCCCTCCTCTCCCACCCGAGCCGCCTCCCTCCTCTCCGGCCACGCCGCCTCCCTCCTCTACCACCAGGCCGCCGCCGCCCTCGTCTACCACCATGTCGCCGACGGTCCAAGCGAGGGGTGATGTGGGCTGCCGGATTCGGGAGGCGCGGCGGCGCCCCTCGTCTCACTCGTGCGGCGGCGCCCTCTCTTCGTCGCGCGTCAGCGCTTTCTCTGCTCCCTCGATGGCGGCGATGCGGCCTATCGGATCCGCGCGTGCCTTCTCTCATCCCTCGGCGAGCGTGCCTTCTCTCCTTGCTCGGCGAGCGCGCCGCTGCTCCCTGGCCTCCCCTATCGAGCAAACCGCCGCTCCCCGGCCCGCGCTGCCTTCAGCGTCGCGCGACGGGCCGTCCTCGAGCCGGCTAGGTCTGGTCTCGGGGGTGATGACGGCGGCGACCGGATCTAGCCTCAGGGGGGGGCATCTGCAGTCGGATCTGGCCTCTGAGGCGGCGTCGGTGGCTGGATCTGGCCTCGGAAGCGGCATCGGTGGCCGGATCTGGCCTCGAGGGCGACGGCGGCTCGGTCAGGCTGGGCCGGGCACGGGTGCATTTTTTTATTTTTTTTATTGTCACCCGCCGCTACAATATGATTTTCACTGGCAGTTCATTTCTCCTACGAAATACCCGTCGCAAAAAATTTTGATTTTTAGCTGCGCTTTCGTAGCGGCGGGCTGGTTGGCCCGCCGCTACAGTCCATCTTAACTCGCCGCTAAAAGCCTTTTTTGTTGTAGTGTGGCGGGCCCGTGTTATGTTGTGTCGGGTAGCCAAGATGGCCAGTATAGCGATGCATACCTAGAAGGGTAGGATTTTCAATTCGTTTTAGCTGTTCCGCCTGCTTGTTGATTGTCCGGCATCCACAAATCATAACAAGGCCAGTCTCAATGATTTCTTTCATTACACAGTTTCCAATAGTGACACATCAGCTTTAAGTAGGAATGGCAATTTCACCCATGGGTGCGGGGCCCGATGGGTTTTACACCCGACGGGTGCGGGCGTGGGTCTAATTTTTCAACCATGGGTGTCACCCGCACCCGACCCGACAAACCACGGGTGCGGACGTGGGTGTGGGTTTTATTTCTCACACATGGGTGACCCGTTGGGCCCCAAAACATACTCAAATACAAAATTTAGTCTCATCTCATAATAAGCTAATCCTAAATAAATATAAATGTAATGAGAGTGATGACTAGATCATTAAGATTTTATGTATAATTACCTAAGTATATATTCATGACTCATTTTTGTTGATTGATGTGATATATATAGAAATTGTGCATTTGTGTTGACCTCGTTAAAATACTTATTTTAAGATGTTTTTCATATTACATATGAAACCCGATGGGCACCCGACACCCACCCGAAACCCGGTGGGTGCGGGTGTGGGTCTCAATTCCTACCCGTGGGAGCGGGTGTGGGTGTCAATTTCCACCCGAAACATTTTTCGTGGTGGGTGGGTTTTTGCTCCCCTCGATCCGAACCCGACCCACTGCCATCCCTAGCTTTAAGGTCTACTTCTATGAAATGAAACAATATCTCTCAGTGCTTAGTTTCATATCACAGTTTTATAGGTTTATCAAAACATTAAATTGTTGTTAGGTGTCCATCAGTGTTTGGTTGTGGTTAGTTGAGATAAAAGAAAATATCCTCAATCCACTTTGATTTGGCTTTCACTTTGTTGGAAAGAGTGTCCATAGTCTTTTATGAGGATGAAAGACATTTGCTCTCTTTCATAATAAATTACTTGTCATGTCACCATTTTTGCTTATATGACAACTAATTAAACTCATTAAAACTGATCTAATATCAAGAGCTCTCCTCTCCGTTTCCCGATGACGGTGGCTCCGGTCTCACGATGGGTTTGGTGCTCGGCGTGGCCCAGCCCTGCTTTGTGGCCATCGTGGTCCTCATGATCCTTTTGGCGCTGTAACGATAGCTTGGGCAGAACGGGAGCGACAAGATCGCATGGAGGCTTTGATGCTTCCACAGCTGGCATGTTTGCAACCATGTCCGCAGCCATAACGGCAGGTGCAACTATCAGTTGCGGTGATGGTGGTGGCGGCGGCGGCAGCTTTGGTGGTGGTGGTGCCGGTGGCTTTGGCGGTGGTGGTGGCTGTTAGAGATCTCTCCCGGTCTCGCATTGACCAAGCAGACATGGCTGCTGCGTGCTGATCGTTATAATATAACTAACGGTCAACTTATATTGCAACTTGTCATGTCGTTGTTATCTTGATTATGTGTTAATGTATTATAATCTCTATAATATCTCTACTCTTTATTAATTTAGGTGAGTCCGCCTGCCCTGTATTTTGGTGTTGGTTTTTGTTATTGCAAAATAGAAACCACGTATACAGTCGGGCAGATGTGAAGTTCTTATTGATATCCGCTTCGAAGGCGACAATAAACAACCCGTATGATGTACGTGATTTCGTGGTATGGTATGTCCCTCGCCCCTTGAATCCAGAAGCACGAAGCACGATCCAAATCTCCTCCTTTGTACGAGGTCTGGAGTAAAGTGCTGCTCAACTCGGCCCCGCTGCGTGCTTCCTCCTTCCGCCGCCTGTCCGTGCACGTGCCCCAGCATGACGCCGTGCTGACCCTCCTCACCGTCGTCTCCAAGACCGCTTCTTCATCCGACGGTGGCCGAGCTGCGGCTCTCACGTGGCCCACACGCGGGTGCACCCGTCGCTGTTGTCTGGCGGGGAGCGGCGGCGCGTATCGATCGGGCTCCGGGGTCGCGCGGCACCACCGTGCTGCTGTCCATACACCAGCCCAGCGCGCATCTCCTCGCTGCTTCTCCTCTCCCGCGGCGCCGTGCTCCGTCACGTACGACTCCCTCGACGCCGCACTCCTCTCCTACGGCCTCGCCCAGATCAACCCGCTCGAGTTCGCGCTCCCAAGTCCTCGACCAGATCAGCGGCACCGTGTGTGGAACCACACGGGAGTTCCAGTTCCTCAACGGCACCGTATGTGTCATATTATGGCGTTTCCGCTACGCCAGGATCTCTCGTGGCCAGCAGGTTCAAGAGGATGCATGGTGATCGCTAAGCCATACATACAATGTATTGGTTGTCCAGATTAACATCATGTCACGGGCCTTCATCACCAGGCCGCGTTACGTTCGCCTTCGCTACTGGCGCTGATGATGAATAGTAGGCGGATGGTTGTCGCTCTTAGTCCTGCACGGCTGCACCGATGCCGCCACGGCTATCGCCAAATGCACCGAGCTAGCCTGGAAGATGAGACCATGGACAATCCACGGCTCTTACTATAACTTTGTAATTATTCATCGCATCTTATTCATAAATGTTATTAACGTTTATTACAATCCATATAACTTAATAGGTAGAACAATATCAGGATTTCCTGTATAGGGACAATATATCCATGGAGTGATGGATGAGGGAACAAAGATGAATAAATAAGCTGAAATTTTCATAGATGAGTGAGGCAAAAAAAAAAACTTACACATATAAATATTATTGTAAACCCGTAGCAACATACGGACACTTTACTAATATATATATAACTTATTAATTTAGGTGAATCCGTCTGCTCCATGTTCTATTATTGGTTTTTTGGTGTTGGCCGGTGAAATAGAGAAGAAAACTACTCGAACACATGCCGACCAACCGAGTGCAGTCGACTCGAATACGGCAAAGCACTTCAGACATTTAGCGGATACGACATCGGATAGCTTGGATCGAATACAACTACGGAATCGGCAGCACGGTATTGGTACCGCTATCACATATTTCTGGCAAACCATCATAGGTTATTCGTTTTCTGTTGGTCACGGCCAAGGCCCATGCCATGTTACGTGTGTTTATAACTTCTAAATCATAGTCTCCCACGTCAGACAAGCACGCGGCCCGGTCGCCTGGACTTTTTATTTTCTTTTTGCAAATTCACCTGGCCCAGATTTCGTACGCTCGGCGATTAAACTCGTATGCTCAAGAAAAGAAAACTTGTGACCCTGTATACCTCATACAGTCATACGTATATTTATAATTTATTAAGTTTTTGTTTGAAGAATTTGATTTACAGTCTAACCGTGTCCTACGTAGGAATTTGGAGCGCTAATGTATGCATGATCACTCTTCCCAGTAAATGGCACGATGCATTACGCAGTTAGACATGAGAAACCTTTTCCATGTTCAGATGTGATAAAATAACAATTTGCAAAAGGCGAGAGTGAAGTTGGGAATGCTAATGCACTTAAATATTGGAGATATGTCCAAGCTGAGATCAAAAAGATGTCAGATGAATACCTAAATTCATCGATCACAACTTTCGAGAGATCAAAAGTCGCAGATGACTAAATAAACACATTAATCGAGTTTATAAATATTTTGCATAAATATAAATTATTTTTTTAAATTCGTAGCAACGCACGAATATTTTGCTAGTCGAATAACTATGATAACAATGTTTTTTTCCTTTTCAAACAGTGGATCGGAGTGTTGTTATATACAATGTTTCATTTTCACTTCTTCATTGTCCAGCTCGAAGACATCTTGTATACTGTACCTCCCAAAGTTTGCTGTCCATACAGTGCTCATAAAACACATACACATGCACTCCTTTCAAAAAAAAAAAAAAACATACACACACAGCTGCTGCAGGACGGGGCAGTGAGCACATGCGTGGATCATTGTGTGGCTTGCACCAAAACATTCTTGAGTGTCAGGACGCATCAGGTGCCTCTGTTTGGAAAGATAATGCTGAGAGGCACGCCTCCAAGACCGGTCGCTGTGAGCTCATCTTTCCTTGGCATGCACCTCACATGCAAGTTAGGGCCTGCAGCGCCGGTGAACAGAAAAATGTTCCTTATTCAGTAACTTTTCCCTGCGCGCCGCATCGTGTCACTGCGCACCTGGCACGGTCGCCGTCGCGCGGTTGACCGGTAACGGAGGAACCGAGGAAGCGATAAATAATGTGCTAACAGCATATCTATTCTTAAATTAGCCTCCTACTTTATTTTTTAAGAGACTAAATTAAAAAATCAACTTTAACAGACTAACTATTTAGACTCTCAATTTAGTAAGACTTTTAAATTCCAATTTCAAGCTCTTTAAAGCTTCCTACTTTCCCTCTCAAATGTGTGTCTCACAATTTTTTGTTTTTTTCTTTCTCTTTTTTCCCCCTTCTTTCTCCTTCTCCTCTCAACGATGCGCCCGTCGAGCAAAGATAAGACAGCCGCCGGGGGCCGAGCGCGGGCAGAGGGCGACCCCGGATGCTGGCGGCGCCGATGGCGAGCGGAGTGGCAGCCCCTGGCGTGGGCGGTGCAGAGAGCAGGTGGGACGACGGGACCAGGCGCGGGCAGATCTCGGGCAGGCGCGGGCGGATCTCGGGCAACACCGATGAAGGGTCCGGGCAGTGGTGCCGACGAGCTCTTCGCGGGCGGAGCACGGCGCCGGGGGCTGGCCGAGCTTTGCTCTGTGCCTCGTGTCGAGGATCTAGCATCGAATCCCGCCGCCGACAAGCACCCCCGCCGGCTTCAAATCTCACCGCCAAGGCGACGAAGCTCACCACCCCTCGACTCCCAGGCCTCCCTCTCCATGTCCTGGACCAGCTCGTCCCTCCCCTCCGCCCGAGCTCGTCGCTCCCCTTCGCCCGAGCATCTCCAGGCGACGGGGGGCGTCCTCCTTCGTCCTCCCTCCTCGCAGCGACGGGCACTGGCAAGGGTGGCGCCGGGTGGGCCTCGGATGGAGCCGCCGCTGCTGCCGCTCCCTTGGCTATTTCGTGCACACGGCACACCGACGAGGGCGGGCGGCAGATGGCCGAGCTCGGCGGCGGCGCTGGTGCTTCTTGGACCTTGACTATTTGTTGGTGGGCCACTGACCGGTGGGTCCCACTCCTAGGAGAAAAATTGAGAGCCTTGCTTTGAGCAGTGTTACTGGAGTTGATGGAAAAAAATAGACTACTAAATGTGAATCCCAGCTCTCAAATATACAAATAGGAGGTCTGATTTAGTAGCTTCCACTGAAAATGCTCTAAGCAGTACTCCTTTCGTCGCCGCTGCTGCCTCCTCCTCCTCGCCGTGTCAGCAGCGGCGCCGCCTCCACGTCGGCGATATCCTTGGCATTGCTCGTACATTATTGTGGATCGATTATGTCTCACGTTTCCCGTTCTCATGTACGAGCTGTTTATAATTTATACTAATCGACATGCTTTCGTGCTGTGCATTAGGATGTGTGTGCAAACTTCAAGTACGCCAACAACGATTCGGTACCGCGGCGACTAGGAGCGCTACGCCACGTCCTTTGCCCCTCACCTCATGCCTAAACACAGGGACAATTTGTGCACCGTAAAATATATTTTTTATGTTCAATTAGTACGGCATGACCTGATGACCATTATGCCGTGCAAGGATGGTACAATAGACCACAAAATGCAGGGGGCGACAATTAAAATAAAACAAAGGAAGTATATAATATTTGCGACTTCCCCTGATTAGGCAAGTGGACACCTCGTTGATATTATTCCAGTCAACATTTTTGTTATGATTATGGTCGGTTCCCATGTTATACAATCATGGCGTAAGAGGTGCTGACTTTTCTCTCTCTTAAATTGAGTACGCTTTGACTAAAAACAAAAGCGTAAGCGTGTAAGAGGCTTTGACGTTTATCCTTCAAATGACAAGGTCGTATATGACGCTTCTGATACTTCTACCTACTACTTTTCTTTTGTGAAGTTTCACACGCGCTGCTCACAAGGTCGGTCGTCCGTACTCCGTACCAAGGACATCTCTGCTTCAGTCAGAATAGAGCAAGTACAAAGACCTTTCGTTGCCCATGCCATGGCCCCCTGACCAATCGCAGAGCTCGGAGCCTATGATTAGTACATCTTCTTTTAGAATATACCGTAGAATAGTGGTACTGGTCGTTGACCACAGCATATACCGATCCCCATCGCTAGGCGAATGATACGCAACGCGATGCTTACCAGTTCTCAGATGGCATGGAGGAACAAGCAACGACGTATGGAATGCGATGAGTTGCTGCTAATAAATAGTAGTCCTTCACTCCTTCTGTGTGTTGAGTTAATTTTCTAGCGCTCACAAATCACAAAATAATATGTCACGAGCTCTCCTCTCCCTATCCGATAACGGCGGCTCCCGCCCCTCGATGGGTTTGGTGCTCGGTGTGGCCCTGCCCTGCTTCGTGGCCATCGTCCTCCTCATGATCCTCTGCCGGCGCTGCAGCAATACCTCACGCGGGACGGGAGCGACAAGATCGCACAGGGGCTTTCATGGTTTCACAGCTAGAACACATGCTGGCATGTCTACTACAACCATGTCCGGTGCCACAATGGCGAGTGCAACTAGCGGCGGTGGCGGCGGAGGCGGAGGCGGTGGCGGTGGCGGAGGAGGCTGCTAGAGGTCTCGGCCGGTCTTGCATTGACGTGGCTACTGTGTGATGATGACGATGGATTAATACTGCAACTAGCAGTCAATCTTTATGGCGGGCTCTTGTCATTATCTAAAATGATTTTATGGAGAACTTGTTATCCCGATTTTGTCGTTATAAGGTTGATGTGTAACCTTATATCTAAGGCTTCTATTTTTTTTTCAAAAGACCCGAAAAACTTAATTGTTCCGATATATCTGCATATCATATAAGAAGAAGGTGTCTTATATTAAGGGTAACGAGATCAAACCGTGTATTTATTTTAAAAAAATAAAAAGACAATCCTTTCTAACAACACTGGGCTTCTATTTTTGAAGGGCTTCCAAATCCTTTCTCTAACCCGACAGGTTTGGGAATATCTTATTCAGCCTCTCAAATGCGGATCTCACTTAAGGTGTGTTTGATTTGGCTATGGCTATGAAAAAAACTGTCGTGCGCTGTGAAAAAAACTGTTGTAAAATATGAGTTGTAAAAAAGCTAAAAGACGTTTGATGGAAATGACTGTGAGCTAATAACTGTAAAATAATGTGTTATTTATTTAAATTTACAAGTAATTTAAAATCTTTATCTTAATTTGCTGAAATTAACATGCAATTTAAAAAGTTTTTTTAAAAATTTAAAAAGTTTTTTAAAAATTCAAAAAGTTTAGTTTTTTAATAATTTGAAAAGTTTTTTAAATTTTAGAGGTCTCGGCCGGTCTCACATTGACGCGGCTGCTGCGTGATGATCATAGATTATTCGCTGTGGCTAACGGTTAATCTTTATTGCGGACCCTTATCATTGTTATTATCTAAATAAATCTTATGGGTCGTTCATATACTAGTTATCGACTTGATATGACGTTGTTATCTCGATTGTGTCGTTCCTTTCGTTTATCGTCCAGTTCGCTAGAGCTCTGTGAAATGATGCCTCCCAGCATCAGCAACTAGCCAAGTTGCAGAGCAGGTGACTGCTAATGTTTGATTTCACTGCTTCCTTTTATCGAAAGTTCATCGTCCAGTTTGCTAGAGCTCGCTGAAGTTCACTGTCCACATACACACGCAGCTGCTGCAGGAAGGGGCCGTCGCCCGTCAGTACATGTGTGAATCATTGTGTGGCTTGCACCAAAAGGTTCTTGAGCGTCAGGCTGCACCAGGTGCCTCTGTTTGGAAAAGACGCACACCAACGCATGTAAGGGGCTGCTACTTCAGCGTGACAACGTGCATGCCTGCAAGATACATGTCGGTGAGAGCTCATCTTTCTGGCGCGCACCTAACATGCTGCAAGCGAACGCCCGCAGCCCGTGATGAGCAGAAATGTTCCTTGTTCAATAGCTTTTCTCCACCGCGGCGCATCGTGTCGCACCCGGCACGGTCGCTGCGTCGCGCGATTCACCGAGAACGGAGGAAGCCGTCCCGTGGAGCGTGAAAGGCGTAAATCATGTGCTAAGCAGTACTTGCCCGTGCCGCTCCCCGTCCGCCAGAACGTGTGCTTCCGGGGCGTCCCGGTGTTGCAGGTTATTAGCAGCAGCAGGCCAAGCACTGCTCGTGGAATCGTGGTCATGGAACGACATACAAAGTAGATTACTCCACCGGCGCACTAATCTCTCATTCTTGCCGCACTGTCTACTGAACCTGTCCATACTCCATACACAGCCCGTGCCCGTTCACACAGGCTAGAGCTCACTTCCCCCGGTGCTCACGCACACCACCTGCAGCTGCAGTCCTGCAGCAGCAGCGCTAGCTAGTACAAGCACTTGAGCCTGAATTGGAGAGAGAGAGAGAGAGAGAGAGAGAGAGAGATCCGTCACACGGCATGGCTCGGCTCTCCCTCCCCTCCGTCGCTGCCTCCTGGGTCCTCTTCCTCCTCGACGCCTCAGCAGCGGCGCCGACCGTGCACGCCGTCGGCGGCGAGAGGGGGTGGGCGGTGCCGCCGTCCGGCCGCAACGGAGCCACCACCGAGGCATCCTCCTCGTTCGAGCAGTGGGCCGAGAGCCGCCGCTTCCACGTCGGCGACGTCCTGGGTACGTACCGTTCTTGATTGCACGTACTCCTCTGTTTTTTAATTATTGACGTTCCGACCAGAAATGGTAGTTCATTTTAGTTCATAATCCTTGTCTGAAACGTCAATATTTATAGATCGGAGGGAGTATATTATTGTGGATCAATCATGTCTCACGTTCCCCGTTCTCGTGTATGAACTGTTTGCAGTTAGACACTACTACAATAGAGGTCTGCAATATCGGACAAACGGGGCGATATTGTTTTAATCTCGAGCCGAGTACTGTTGTGTGCAGAATTCAAGTACGCCAATGACTCGGTACTCCTGGTGCGCCGTGGCGACTACGAACAGTGTGCCACGGCGAGTGCAGTGATGATCGAGGACGGTGACAGCAGCACCAGGTTCACGCTCCGCAGGCCGGGCAGCTTCTTCTTCATCAGCGGCGCGCCGGGCCACTGCGAGGCGGGCCAGCGGCTGGCCGTGCGCGTCGTCGTCGTCGACGCGGCACGCTCGGCTCCGGTCGCCGCCCAAGCACCCGTGACGAACCCGCCGCCGTCCGGCACTCCTCCGGCGACCGGGGCCACCACCGGTCGACCGGCTGTTGTTGTGCTCAAGCTCATGCCGTCGTTTGACACGTGGGTGCTGACGGTTCTCGCGTTCCTTGTCATAACCATGGGCCTGTTGGCGTTCTGTGTGCGTCAACAAAGTCAATTGGTTGATACGTTCATAGAGGCAAGAATGGACGATGCTCTAGGTCGTCACCAGGCGTAGAGGCCGATGCTGTGCTTAGCCAGCCGGCCGGCCGGCCGGTTTACAGATTCTAGTGTCAGTGCGTTTGTTGTACCAGTGATTGTAGCGTCAGTCAGTCAGTGCATTATTGTACTACTAGGACGAAGGATTTCATTCTGACGTACGGATCACTACTTTTTCAAAATGTGAGACGAGACCACCATTCTTGATTGGGAAAAGGTAATTAAAGGAAACATTTCAAAAGACTGAGAAATAAAAATCGCCAGCTTATTTTATTTTTCAACTCAATTTGTGTGAGCTGCTCAGTCTTCTCAAGTAGTAATACTAGTTAGCACACCGTTAGCTTCTGGACGAGGTGAGACAAACGGAATCTATCGCACGCAGAGGTCCCCCCTGTATTTCGATTTTCATCAGAAATGCAGCCATGAACCGAATACCATCTTATTCCGATCGACAGGTTATTAAGCGCTCAGCTCGATCAAGATAGATACCACGAAAGTGAGATATTGTCAGCTTCATGCATGTGGTTCAACGAGAACTATGACTGAGTTGTGTTTGAGACTACTGCTCTTTGATCATTAGCAGTACCATGCGGGCACCAGTGTCATCAGGATTCCATTTGGGATTATCGGAAGCCCTCGTGCTATCTTGATCGAGCTCACCAAAGATTTCTTTGTACACTGACACTCTGGACCTCCCAAATTAAAGTTCGCTACCCATATAGCCTGTGTGAATATCACTGTGTGGCTTGCACCAAATTGTTCCTGGAACGTCAGGCTGCACCAGGTGACTCTGTTTGGAAGGGTAGTGGAAGGCGCGTGCATGTGAGATTGTAAGGAGGGGAGCTGCTACCACATGCATGCCTGCAAGACTCGCTGTGACCTTATCTTTCCTTGACACAGTGACACACACCTGGTCCTCACAAGGAAGCTAGCTAGCGCACACACACCTGTTCCTCGTTCTAGAGCGCCGCACCACATCGTGTCACCGGGCCGGGTCGATCAGAGGCAGTCTCCCGTGGAAAGCGTACGCAACGATGTGTGGCGCCCATGCCATCAAAACATGCTTGCTGGGCGTTCCGGATATGCAACCCAGCAGGTGGGTATTGTTCGTGGGATCACGGTGCGCAGCGCACCAATCTCTCCTTCTCTCCACACACTGACTAAATAAACTGATTCATCTATACATCATACATGAGCCCGTTGCCACACAGGCCACACACAGCTTGCTTGCACCAGCACTTGAAATAGTCTGAGTTTGGAGAGAACTCGATCCGCTACACGGCATGGCTTGGCTCCCTGTCGCCTCGCTCGTCGTCGCTGCCACCTGCGCCCTCCTCCTCCTCCTCCTCTCGTCCTCAGCAGCGCCGCCGCCGCCATGGACGGTGCATGTCGTCGGCGGCGAGAGGGGTTGGACGGTGCCGCCGTCCGGCAATAACGGCGCCACCACTAACAAGGAGGCCTCGTTCTTGGAGCAGTGGGCCGAGAGCCGCCTCTTCCACGTAGGCGACGTCCTGGGTACGTAGCGTCCTTGATTATTGTCTGGTGCCCGTGGACCATGCCTTGCGTGACTATGTTCCTGAACGTTGGTTGAACTGTTGATCGATCGACATGCTTTAATTAATTTCGCGCCGTGCATTCTATTGTGTGCGCAGTGTTCAAGTATGCGAACGACTCGGTGCTCCTGCTGCACGGCCGCGGCGACTACGACCGGTGCGCCGGTTCGAGGGCGGCGGCGGCAACACGAGGTTCACGCTCGACAGGCCGGGCCACTTCTTCTTCGTCAGCGGCGCGCCGGGCCACTGCGAGGCGGGCCAGCGCGTCGTCGTCAACGCGGTGCGCTCGGCTCCGGCGGCCGCCCCCGCAGCTGCGATCCCGGCTCGTGTCACTCCGCCGCCGGCGTCCGGGTCGACGAGCCAGCCGGACGTCGTCATCAAGCTCACGCCGTCGGCGATCGCGTGGGTGGCTACCGTATGTGTCTCTACTTTCGTCATCATCGGTCTATTGGTGTTCTTTAATCACCTGCAAGCTAAATTGGCCAAGACGTTTATAAAGGCAGGGCTACTCTACGCTGCTCAGTTGCAAGCTAGGATCCAGGATGTAGATGAGGATTAGAGGTCGATGATGTGTGCTTAATTAGCTAGCCGGATCAAGACTCAAGAGGTTGTAGTGTCAGTTAGTGCAGTGTGTTGTACGTCCCGGGAAGAAGAACTTCTGACGTACTTATTTCCGTGTTCATGGGACATCACAGACTTCCCTTTTCTTCTTAATTAACAGCAAGGGCGTCACAGACTTCAAACCGATGCCTCTAATCACTGTCGCCTGATGTGATGTATTAAGTGTCGTTTGCGACTAGTGTACCGTCCTGTGGCTGTGCACGCCGGCGCCGTACCTCAATGCTATACGGACGGATGTACGCCATGGGCAGCCAATCGGGAAAATACAAAGCTAAAGGCACTGGCCCGGGAAGGCAACTTCCTTTTATCATTTGATTTGCTGTATGATTGTGCATATGGGACCCATACTTTTGCATGTGAGTGTGAGGGACTGCAGATCCTGAGATGAGCCACGTACCTTCCCGGGAAGGCAATTGTGGAATTAACAAAGTACGTGAAAAGGCTAGTCAAAGCTTGACTTAGTCAGAGATCACTATCTTGACCACAACCTGAATCATATGTAGTATGCAACAAATTTCGTTCGACCACATGTGAACTCAAAAGGTCGGAAAACGAACATACAGGAACCAGTAGGGAAGGTGTGCTGATAATATTATAATAAAATTTGTATAATTCTAGTTTTGTACTAGTATTCCATAGGCAGCAGTAATCTTTATCACTATTATATTGAGTATTAAGACAAAAGCGTAAGCATCTGATTAGACTCTTATATAGGTTTCTTGCCTCAAAATTCATAGCAATATTATTGGTTGTTGTACACTGGAACCGATCATAGTATTAAGGAGTAACATTTGACTAGGACAAAAGCGTAAGCGTGTCAAGGACTTATTTCACAGTACGATACTTACACGGAAGCTCGTGTTCGTGCGTTACTGCGTACCAAGAAGACCTTCTCTCCCATCAGAATAAAGCAATTGCAAGCCCTTGATTTGAGAATATAAATACTGGTCGTTGATGACAACCGCATATACCGGTCCACATCGCCAGGCGGGTTGACACGCAACGCGGTACGGTGTTTTATCAGGTCCTCATGGCATGGAAGAACAAGCGAAGTATGCACCCGGTCAACTCAGAGAGAAGGACGCCTACGGAATGAGACCAGAACTCGTGATGACGATAAATAGATTTGCCCTTCTGCGAGTTGGACGATATCCAGCCCTCACAAATCACAGCAATGTCGAGAGCTCTCCTCTCCGTCTCAGACAACCGTGGCTCCGGGCCGTCCGTGGGTCTAGTGCTCGCCGTGGTCCTGCCCGTCTTCGGGGTCTTCCTTGTCATCGCCATCCTCTGCCGGCTCTGCGGCAACAGCCCAGGCGGCGGAGCGACACGACGATCGCACGGAGGATTTCCTGCTTCACACGGGGGATTTCATGCTTCAACAGCCGGAACAGATGCTGCCATGTTTGCAGCCATGTCAGCTGGCACAACGACAGCGGCAGCTAGCAGTTGCGATGCCGGAGGTGGTGGTGGCTTTGGCGCTGGAGGTGGCGGCGGAGGCGGTGGGGCCGGCGGTGTCTGCTAGGGGAGGGTCTCGGCAGGTCGTCGTGCAGCTGTAGTTGTATAGCGCAGGAAGAGCGAGCGAGACATGGCTGCTGCGCGGTGATCGTAGGTTAACTAATTAACTAACTGTCTGTACATATTATAAAAAAAATATATTATGAGTCAACACACTAGCTAGTTATCGACTTGATGTCAGGTTAATATGCAGTGTCTTTATAAGGTTGATGTATGTAATATATATGCAAAAAAAAGTTCTTGTGATTGATTTGTGGCCATATTAGGTCCTTCAGAGTCCCTACTAGGTTGTACTCTTAGTTGTTTTGTTCTTACGCAAATTACAATCACGTGTAATGGCCAACAACGCTCGGCCTTGGCGCTCTGTACCCGGCTCATGTCGAGCCTTTCTTCTATAAAAAAAAATGACACGCAAAACTTTTGCGTGTTCGAAAAAAAAAAGGCTCCCAGCAACTATTGCAGAGCAAGTGACCTGTTTGTTTGATTTCACCGCCGCTTCCTCTTATCCACCGTGGCTTTAGCATTATGACTCGTTTCCCGTGAAGTCGACAGGTTAATAAGCGGTCACCTGAAGATATCTTTTTTTTTTTTTGAAAGATCTGACATTGCCAGCATATATTAATAAGACGAAAGCAAGGTACATGAAGTGAGTCAGAGGTGCAGCTAGAGACTGTGAACTGGTTAGCCTAAGCTCTTCGATCTCCTAATAAGATAAAAATTTAAGATAACAAGTTACATAAAGAGGAGATTAGCAACACGCACCTAGACCGACTGCAATGCAGCCAGACTAATGCTTTCTAGTATCACTTGCAACTTATTTACTCCCGCCATTTTTTATTGTAGTGCCTTGTCTCTTATGGTCTCCATAATCCGTTATGTGATCTGAAAGGCGCCATTAAAGATTCTGTTATTTCGTTCCTTCCAGATTGTCCAAATGATCAACATTGCTGCTATGCGCGCTCCTTTTTTGTTTCCTGGATTGTTTGCCAGATCCAGGTACCATTGCGTGAGGGACGTGTTTGTTTTCCACAAGGATGGATGAAGGCAACGAAGTTTGGTCCAATCACTAGCAGCAGCCCATATGGCCTGGGATGTTGGGCATTCGATGAACAAGTGCTGGTGTTTCCAGGTTACGCTCACACATTGGACAGAAATAATTGTTTGGCCGTCCTCTTACTTGTAATCTGTTGGCTGTCTAGATTCTCTTTTGCATCAGTAACCACATGAAAAATTTGCATTGCGGGGGTGCCCACTGTTTTCAAATCTGTTGGGCTGTGGGCGATTGTTCCTTTTCTTCAAACTCAAAATTATATGTCGAGGTGGCAGTGTACTCCCCATGCGGTGTGAGCGTCCAAGTGATCTCGTCTTGCAGTGTGGATGTTGCATCAAAAATTGTATCGTCGATCAGGCTCCATAGCTGTATATAGTCTCGAACTAATGGAGGCGTGATGTCGACAGCAATGTCATGGATCCATGCTTCATTCTGTAGAGCTTCAACAACCGTTTTCTTTTTTCTCTTGCTGTGTTTGAAAAGGGCCGGGAACAGTGCTGCTGGTGAATAGCCATGTACGCAAGAAGATGACCAGAAGGACGCTTTTTGTCCATTGTGTAATTGTACTCGTGTTGCCGTAGCGAAGAGGGCTATGTCAGTGTCATCAACCGGAATGTCCATGCCAGCCCAAGGCTTTTGTTCTTCAGTCCAGGAGAACCACAGCCAACGCAACCGTAGCGCACGACCAAAATTTTCCAGATTTGTAATGCCCAGGCCACCTAGTTGTGTCGGCATGTAGGTTTTGTCCCAATTTACTTTGTATTTACCACCAGTTAACTCTTGATCTCCATCCCACATAAATTTCTTTTTACATTTCTCTAGTTCTTGGATGAACTTTTTTGGTACCTTCATGGCTGTCATTAGGTACGTTGGCATTGAGCTAAGCACAGTATGCACTAGTTCCCTCCTCCCGGTCTGGTTGAGGAGACGTCCTGTCCAGCCAGCAAGCCTGGCACGACTTTGTCCAGGATGGGTTGTAGGTGTACCAAGCGGAGTCGGCCAAGGGTTAGAGGCATGCCCAAACCTGAAGATATCTCGAAGCTGAAATGTTGTCATCCGGTTATCGTTCCGGGCCACAGCCGCAAGAGTTTGCCGATCCTGTCTTACGTGACCATTGCTCTGTTTGTTCCCAACTGGTGGAACACCGTACCGCATCAAAGAATCCGTCTCCACTCTTTTAAGTGTAGAAAGTTTGGATCTGTCTAGTCATCTTTTCATTACTTCCTGTCCATTGCTCTGTTATTGTTCCAAGGGCAAACTAAATTAAAGTTTAGTAGAAGAAGGTGAACTTGGAACAGTGCAAGCAAAGCGCAGTATCATGATCTTCGCAAGCAGATGCCATCCACTTCATGTGCACATTCCTCTGCCTATATGATCTTCCACTGATGAACAATACAGAGACTTACCACCAATTTTGCTTCGTACTTGTCCGCTGCACATCCTGAAAACACTCGAGATGTTCTTCTTCATTAAAAAAAAACACTCAAGATGTTTGTACAACCCCCAAATAACAGCAGTGTAAACTGTTTCTGAACTGAATTGTTTTCTGACAAACCAAAACGTAGCAATCTGTTCAAAATTACCCTCTTATCCAGAGTTTCAGAAAGCCTCATCCAGGCTTTAGTTTCAGAAAGCCTCTTCCAGGCTTTCTACCCACTACACGGCGCGATCGAAGAACAAATGATTAACTGGCACATCTTTCTGCACAAAAAAAGACATGATCTATCTAATATGTTTTGTCTCTTCAACAGATTGTCCCTTGTGAATATCCTCTGAGACAGCAACAACAGAAACAGGTGTATCCAAGGTAATGTTCAATATAGAGCAGGTAAGAAAACAGGTAATACACCCAGAAATTGATACTACTGAATGTCGATTAACAGCTGTAAATACCATTCGAAACAATTATACTGCCACTTTAAACAATAATCATCAGCAGGCAAATTAGTGGTTGGAGCTGTTTGGCAGAGTCCTAACCACATATCAACCAACCTTTGTTCAACTCTCATTTCAGGTTTGTGACATACCAGACTTCAAGATTTGATCATTACAGGTACAGAAGACAGGTATCAATATTTCTTTCTCTTCTTTTTTAGCGAGGAGATATCAGTATTTGTGCAATCTGCACTCTAAAGAAAACGTGGTCTGGCCACGATTGCAGAGACATCGCGCATTATGCACTCAAATCTAGGGTCTCCAATCAATAATATGTGAACTCTGAGTCCGAGATTGGCCTGTTAGATTCCAGATACCCGCCACAGAAAGCAGAACCTGCCGTCTGGTCGATGAGAGAGAGGTATCGGACGGCGATGGGAGGAGCCGAAGGCCAAGGCAATTCGCCCTTCATACTTCGGCGATGCCCCGGCGGACACAGGGGTGCGCGAGCTCGAGATTCTGCTGATTGTGATAGATCGATGAAGAACTGGATCAGGGAGAACGCGGATTCCAGTTTAAGTTTGGGGGGGGGGGGGGGGGGGGGGGGGGACGGAAGATTCAGAGGACTATAGCCGAAGTTCTTTCCTGACGGCGAGACGGCCGTCGCCGTCCCCGGTCGCGCACAGGAGATGGGAACGCGGTGGAGGGACTACATTGTAAATAGTTTTCGGACCTAGGGGGTTATCCATAATATTTTGGATCGCGATTAAGAGTATATATGTAAAATATTGAATCGCGATTAATAGTCGCGATCCAATAGAGGGTTGTAAATGTAAATTATTGGATCGCGGTTAATAGACGCGATCCATTTTAGGGTTTTCCGGAAAATATTTTAGGGGCTGATTTGTAAACGTTTTCCCCCTGCGGCCGACGCCCGACGCCGATGGCGACTCGGAGTTTGCCCCGCCGTGGCTACCCGACGACGAAGGCGATCTCTCGCCGGAGGTTTCCCGGACGTAGCCGCCGTCATCGCGCTGCTCTGGTTCCGGCAAGGGCGGTCACATCGCGCAGGCTCCGGAGGCAGGCGCCCTCTCAACCGCGCCGTTTCACGCCGGTGGGCAACCCCTCGGCTCAGATCGAGGGGAAAATCGAGTCGCCACCGCTGTAGCAGTCAGGCAGTCTGACACTCAAAGTTCGAACCCCCTCCACCGCTTCGATCCAACCCAAGGTTCCAGACTGCTGCCTTTCGAGGTCCCGCCCCGGTTGGAAGCACACGGCTCTTCTCCAGCAGCGTCACGCCCGTTGTTCATGGAGGCAGAGCCGTCGGGCCGGTAAACATGGTCGGCCCCCCTGCACCTGCACTCTGACGAACAAAGCATAGCACAGTTGGCATTATGGCCTACAAGTCTGAATCTCCAGCGAATTGAGAGTCAGACATCTGAATCTCCAGCGAACTCAGAAAAATCATTCTCCACACAGCCAACCCGCGGTGTCGCAGTTCCAGCTCCAGCCAGGGGGACCTGCACTCTCCAACTGTCGGACAGTCTCCCAAATTCAGTTAATTTATTGATTAAACGCTGTTTCGCTTACTGATAGGATGGTGCAGAGCTAGGTACAGAATACAGATTTCAGCATTTGGGCAGATAAGACATGATCTAAGAAGAAATGTCAGTTACAAAGTACAGAACAATTACATTGACAGCTCCAGCAAGTACTCCAACAAATCCATATCAAGTGACACAGGTGGTTTCAAAAATTGCAACGTACATGTTGAATTGAGTACATCCTGGAGTTAAACAGTGGAAAAGGTAAAAAAAAAATAAGTTGGGGGCTCCTCAAACGAGCATACAGTCTAACAGCAGGACTACAGCCAAGCTTGTGTCTTGAGGAGCTCTGCATCTTTCAGTTTCTTCGGGGCTCCTCAAACAAGCACAGAGTCTAACAGCAGGACTCCAGCCAAGCTTGTGTCTTGACTCTTGAGGAGCTCTGCATCTTTCAGTTTCTTTGGCATATGGGTCCAAACTCCAAATGCATAGTTTCAAACTCAGATCACAAAAATAAGACCTAGAAGAATTCAAACTCTAGATAGTTATCTGGACCCTTTTGGTTGGCAACTGGCGCAACTTTCCCATTTGTCAATGACACTTGCTTTGGACGGCAGTCGAGCTCAACCGGCTTTGGTACATCTGGAGGGCTTGCACATCTTATGAGAGCCCAGTTCACGCCCTCAAAGAAAGGATGCTGCTTTATCTCAGTAGCACCACGCTTGTAGCCAAGTCGGTGCTGTGGGTCCTTGACCAGCAATCCTCTTATCATGTCCCTCGCAGAGAAGCTAACTATCGGAGACTCGGGGAATCTCAAAGGCTGACCAACAACGTTGAAAAGTGTAGCCCGATTGCCCGAACCCTTGAAAGGGGTCTTCCCGAACAACAGCTCATACAAGAATATGCCAAAGGTCCACCAATCCACAGCGCTTCCATGACCCTCCCCTTTTATAATTTCTGGGGCCAGGTACTCATGGGTACCAACAAAGGACATAGAACGAGCATCGGTTGGCTCAGCAATGAGCTCGGGGAATAGGTTTTCCTGGTTTTGAACCTCAGGCTTTGACTTCTCCTTTTTGGACTTGGACTTGGTCTTTGATTTTGATCTGGAGAAGAACCGTGGCCCAAAACAAGTGGTTGGAGCAACACATGAGGGCTGAATGCAGGATGGCTCGATGCAAGTAGGTTGGACACAGTAAGCTCCATTATTCCTCTGCAGTGCATCTAGCCCTGGATTGGCAGACTTGATCACAGTTAGGTTTACTGAACACCGAAGTGAAAGGTCAAAATCTGACAGCATGATGTGACCATCCTCTCGAACTAGGACATTTTCTGGTTTGAGATCACGGTATATAATCCCAAGCATATGCAGGTATTCCAATGCAAGAAGCACCTCTGCTACATAAAACCTGAAACAGCAAGAGAGCGGGTGTCAAATTTAGGTTAAACAAAGCTAGTGAAGACTGATAAAACACAGCTTAATAGGCATGCCAGAATTTCCACAATAGCACCTATACATTTTAAAGTTCAAACAATCGAACAAATGATCATGAGTACCTAAATTGCAAACTATCGGAATACAAAAGAAAATGTTCGGATGGACATACAAAGCTTTACTAATGTCTCCAAATCCTCCATCAGGAGACCTAAACAGTTTACCCATTATCATGTAAAAGTACAGTTAAATATCTTATGCACCTAACTCTACAAGTACAAACAAATTATTCCCAAGAAAAATGCAGATATAATAATTTGTAAAATTTAGAGTGTTGAAATGTAGACAAGAAGCATTTCATAACTCCTATCAATAAGCTAACTAACAAATTTACGATTGATGTAAAATTTATTAGAAACAGAAGCACATACTTTGCTGCTTGCTCTGAAAAGTATTTTCCAGGCTGCCTTTGCCGAAGAGTGTGCAGGTCCCCTCCTGGACAGAATTCCATAACCAAACATGAAAACTTATCTGTCTCAAAATGAGTATACAAGGTTGGTAGAAATGGATGATCCAGGGACTGCAGGATCTCCCGCTCAGTCTGAGCTCGAAGCAGCTTCTTCCGACTTGCCAACGATGTCTTATCCATGACCTTCATTGCAAAATAACTCCTTGTACCACTCAGTTCTGAGAGATACACACTACCGATATCACCAGAACCTAACTTCTTCAGCAGTCTAAAATGATTCAGACCAAGAACATTATCTCTGGATTTCACCACATGGATCGCCTCCCACCTTGAATCATTCCCTTTGTGTGGCTTCGTAGTAGCGCTGCTCATGCTGCTGCAAGAGCTCTCATCACTTATGTCACTGCCTGTGCTCGCGCGACACATGCTACTCTTTCCACTCTCAGTGAAATCAGCCCGTGTACTCATCGTAGCACTACCACTGGTCTTCCTCAAACTACTTGTCCCATCACTCACTTTAGCAGACGTGAAGCCATCACTGGTACTGCTCTTTTGGGACGTTTTCTTTTCCTTATTCCCATTACCATCCAAGCTTTCCACCACTTTCAATTCCCCAGAATCGCCATCTAGGACTGATGATGTATCCTGGACGCTAGGACCTGAAGAGGTGTCTGAAGTATCCTTGTCTATCACAGAAGACGGAGACACTTGGTGCGGAGGAGATGGCATTGGTTCCTCTTCAATCACCTCCACTCTGGGTTCATGTCTGCCATCTTTCCCTGATTCCTTCGGTTTTGCTGTTTGCCCAGCCATGCTCTGGGAAACAGATTTAGAAGACATGAACCGAGCAGCAGTTGATCAGAAACAGGCAGGCGCAGAATCTAACTGGCAGGTCAACACCTCAAGCTCTCCACCTTCTTCAAACATTCAGCAGCGATCCCTAACTTCTGATCTGCAAATCAATTAGCCCCGTTAGCAACAGAGTCTCCAACAAATCCAGATAATAGACCGAGCAATCCAAAAGGAACAAAGAAATCAACACACAAACACTAATCCGAAGAGAGCAAGACAGGTAGAAAACAGAAACAGAAACCAAACACACGATTCCTATCAGGGAAAGAAAAATGTAGGAATCTTTTCAGGACCCAGAAATCACCTTGCAGACTCCCCCACAAGCTACAAGGACAACAGATCCAGCGCCCCATAACGACGCATCAACACTCACCAAAAGGCGAAGCACTAGAACGAGGGCCTAAAAATCACGAGCCCCCACCCCCCGCATTTCCCACAAAAATAGGGGGAAGTGGGCCAGCGCCAGAGAGATTAACAACAAAAGGGAAATTTTTTAGCTATCCCCAAAGAGAAGAACTAAAGAACGCGCATTTGCAACCTGGAACAGCTGCAAGCTCACAGGGCGCACAACTCCTTGCCCCTACTTTTCTCCCCAAAAAGAAGAGGCAGGTATGATGGAGCACACCGGGATCATATGAGTCGCGACAGCACAGCACATCCGCATGTGGTGTGCTCGGCCCGCATCCGCGTCAGGACATGGGAGCACTAACTCGGGTGGCCAGTGAATGCGGCAGTGGGGGATTTATAAAGACGCGGGAGAAGGAGAAGGAGGTGGATTGGATCTGGAAAGTGATGGGTGGCATTAAAGCAACAGATCAAGATGGACATCCCTACCTGGGGAAAATGACACCTAAATCAATCAGTCAGTCAGCGGCCGGTCTCGCCGGCAATCGGGAGAAGAGGAACAGGGCGGTACCTTTGCTAAGTCCGAGAAGCCGCCATGGCGCCGCCGCTGGTGCTGGCTGAAGGCTTTGAGAGGGGAGAAACGGCGGCGGCGGCGGCTATGGGCTGTTCATCTAAATGAGCCATGGCGACCGCGAGAGGCGAAGCTGGATCTGCATCCTCGTGATGAGCTGAGACTGTGAGGGCGAGCACTAATTTTGGTGTGGGGCTTGAGGATTCAGTATGTGAGAGATCAGAGAAGTGCAAAGAGACAAGAGTGTGCGAGGAAGGGACGGGTCAAAGGCAAAGGTTGGTGGTAAAAGGACGGGCTTTTTGGGTGGATCAACAAAGCGGTTACTCACTAATCTAATCCTGATGTGCTTGGGGAAACTGCCGGGCACAGCGTGCAGGGCGTGGTGGGTCTCTCGCTGCCCGAGACTCGCGGGCAACAACCCCCTGTGCCTCCAAAATATCTGACAGGTGGGGTTTGATTCTGTTAAAAACTCCCATTTTTTTTTAGGAAATTAAAAGCTCCATTTCAAACGTAAGAATTTGTGTACAAGATTGAATTGGCGGCAATTCAATCGATTTCAGTATAGTTCTTGTAGAGTTTCTTCAAAATTGAATCATTACAAGAACAGAGCACTGATATGAACCATGTTGGTGAAAAACTGAACATGTAAAATCGAATCAGAACAACAGACAATTCAGATCATTGGTCTATATATTGGTAGTAGCTGACAGTAAATTGGCTGCTTTGGGAATTCTCGTGTTCATCGGAATGGCGCCGAGTAGCAATAACCCTGCAGACAATCATATAGCTGGGCGTGGTCTGCAGTCCGTGGCCGGCAGTTTTAGCAACGGAGGATAAAACTATGGCGCGCGTCACCATTAGCGCTACTCGCTAATCTCGAACGCCCAAAAGCAGCCTCGGAATTACACCTCGAAATTTCGAGGAGAGCGATTTAACTGATCGCCCGTGAATTGGCGGTTCCGTTGATCTCGGTTGGGCTGCGCCGGTCTTGAGGTGGGCTAGCAGTAGAAGCTAGAACCAAGAGACTGAAATCATAGCCGCCGGGATCGAGGCCGTTCTTCTTGCTATCCGCATAATAATAACCTACGAAAACGATTTTCCTGCGCAGTACAAAATGAATACCACTGCAGTGGTACTAGTAAATAATGCAACTAAAAAAAGATAGTAAAGGCAGAGATCAAAGCCCCTGAAGGAAAACTACATGGAAATGGACGTGCAGAGCAGAATTGAACTGTTTTCTGAAACCTTCACTGGTTGTTAACCTGTTATCGCTATAACTCCATCGCTATCCTTTCGAGCTCGGCACGCCTCAGGGAAGACAGCAACCTGAAACCTGCCAATCGACGAGCACTACGGCGACATACTACGACACATGACATCTCTTTTCCTGAAACTTTTCTCCCCGGTCGGGGTCTCTTTCCCTAACCCCGGACAGTAGCCTCCACCCCTTTCCGGCTATTCTACTAGCTAGTACGTGGTCCATGGATTATTGGATATACGCATCTAATCTACACATGTATCATGGAATCTCTGAGGTGTTAGGTTTAGGCCAGTGTTAGGTTACGCCGCTGAGCGCTTGACCGTTCCCTGGCTAATTGCTGCATGCTATACTTTTGTCTAATTAAGCATGCAGCAGCTAAGCGCGGCCCCGTTCCAATGAGCTAAGGCCGGCGTAAACAATTCGTGAGGCCTTTGTTTAATCGCGATACAACAAAGCCTATGTTTGGAGCCATGAGCAGCGGCACATGGAGCCCCTCATGGCCAAAAGCTAACCGCCCATTAAACTATCAAAGCACTGTTTCAAATACTCTGAAGCTGCATCAGTTCATGTGCAGCGCCACAAGCTCAGTGCAGGTAACTGTGATCAGTGACGACTGGTTAACTCGGTGAATAAAGGATCGAGAAGGCGATCAGAGGAGGTGAACTTAGTCTATATCTTAATTACAACTCAAATCAACCTCTGAAAGAATCACTAATTCTACATATACCAATTTGTGATGTGTTAACCCTAGGAATGACTCATATCAGCGGAATAATTAGAGAGAAGCAAAGACAAATAACCAAGACTTGAAACTAGGAAATAAAACACAGACCAGACAGCTCAGACCCACCATCGACAGTGCCAGTCAGGGAAATCGGCAGTGTCGATTAAGGATTTTTCTCTCACACCGGCAGTGTCGGTTCAGGAATCGACAGTGCCGATTGATATCAGAAAGAAAATGAAATTCTCGTTAAGGACATTGGCAGTGTCGATCTAGATTTTTCTTCCCTCACCGGCAGTGCTGATAGACCCCTGACAGAACAGAAAAACTGTCACGATTTTGCACAAATCTCACCCAAAACCTATCCAAATGATCTTCAAATCATGCAATTTTTGGACCAGTCAATCGTCAACACATCATAACCCTAATCCAAGAATATCCACTCAATTGGCTCAAGGAATAATTACGAATTTCAGATCATATACCAGTAACACCAAAAGGGGGAAACTTAATAAATCCTTCAAATCGAAGGTGCTAGAGCTCTTGATTCGGTCAAAGACCCATATAGGATTGATCTAGCTCATCATAGCACTAAGATCCCCAATAAATCCGTCCCAAAAACTTACTCAAAATGAGATAAAAAATTTCTACAAAAATAACTTCAAAAATAGGAAAAAAAGACAAATTCAGAATTTAGGGAGAGAGGAAGAACTTGTGCACTAATTTGAATCTCATATCATTGATTCATCAAGTTAAGATACATGGATACATGGCTAGGAAGCCACCATTTTTCTCCCACTATTTGGAAGAGCAAGAGATATCTCTCACACACCCACTACTCTTCTCTTTACATGAAGACCTCTCCTATCACTTTGAATGAAGACCTAAGGCAAACGTAAGGGAAAGAGAGACTCATTCTTCTATCAGCCCTACATCTTCTTATATAGGTCTAGGGGTTGTTTTAAAGACCATACCACCCCTCACCTATAATACACTGTCACCTATCACCAGGGGCAAACTTGTTCATCTTTCTCCTCATCGCCCGAACGTCCTTGGGTCCTTCACGACTTTGCTTCGCCTTAAAGCAAGCTTCGTGATGGTGTCGCGTGCAACACCAACCACCGCCATCGGTTTTAAGGTCCAAATCAGGGAAACCATCTTGCATGCTTATCAAAGCGTGACTTCCTACTTGCTTCCACCGAAGCAAGACTTCTCGATATTAACGCGTGCCATCTCGTCTCGTGATCCACCTTGTCGGCAAGTCTCTCTCGCTTCCGATCTATTGAAAGCCTCTACTTGCACGGACACTCGATCACCTTTGACTTGGTCAACCCCGCCGTCTTAATCACACTCACGGTTTTGAGGCTCAACCATGAAACCGTTTGTGCTCCTTGCCTCTCCATGTGTACGGTATGAATCATCCTTGACTACATTCGGCCTTCTGATCGTCTGGCTGCAAGTATCCTATTTGTGTCTGATTCTCTCGTCGTTGACCGTTAAGTTGACTCCAGTGACCTACACATCACGAGACAAGCAAACACATTTCTCATCTCCTGTAATTTCTTCAACTTAATCACCAACTCCGGTTAGTTATAACCATAACCATACACACTTATGCAATCTCCGGATTCTTGTATTTTAAATTAAACACCAAATCAACTCAAATCAATTACTCATCACATATTACAAATCATGATACATATCAACATAGTTTCTCAATGAAAATGGTCGCATTCTTACTTGCCGAGAGATCATGAAGAGTCTGTGATGATGTTGATCGGCGTAATGCCAGTGGACAAGGACAAGGCGAGGTGGCAACGGTCGGAATGGGTTCATCCTCTGCCGCGTCTGCTGAAGACGATTATTCTGTTCCGAGAAAGCGATGATGGTGACGGACAATGCGGCTACTGATCGACGATGGTAATTGTGTAAGTGTAAAAGATGCGCGAGGACAAAAACGCCAGCCTTTACCGGTCGCCTACAGGTAAAGGTGATACTAGAGTAAAGAGCCAATTAGCAAAAAAAGGTAATTAAAGAGCAAAGAACCAATTAGCAAAAGGCTTCCACACGCGTAACACGCTTCAAGGACTGAATGCCGAAAGCGACAGAAACACCGGCAGGCAGAAGAGCAGTTAGCACAGATGAATCCGAGGAGGCAGCATGCGTTAGGCGGAATCATCAGAAAACACAAGGCGATTAGCCAGTTGGGATGACGGGATGACACGACACCCTGTCGGCGATCTCGCACACGGTGGTGTTTGTGGCAAAGTTGCAGTTCAGGTTTCTGATGACGATACTGGATGGAACAGGGAGATGAGCAAAGATATATCAAGACGAAAGGTTGCATGCAGGCAAAGTGAGACCTCGTTCGGGAAAAGCACTTTCCTTCATTCGTTCATCAGAAAAGTAAGCAAGCACATTTAGCTGTCAAAGTATATTCAGTACTAGCAAAGGCTTAACGAAGTGCATGCCTAATTGGGTAGGTTTAGAAGTTTTTGATTTTTTTTGAGGACTAATTCATGATGTGGATGACATGCGCTCGAAACAATCGCATCAAATCAAAGGAATAAAGAGATGCAACGAACGCGTTTTCAATATGATGAACCTTGGGATAAAAATGACAATAGTAAGACTGACTCCAATAAGACTAGGCAAATCCATTTTTGCCTCTCTAAATAGCACTGTGCATTACGAAATTCTCTCTAACAGACAAGCCAAACTAAGTAGGCACTTTGCATCGGAGGATAGAGGTGAGCCAAAATTGTAATCGCTCTCTCCTCCGATGCATTTCCTCGTCACCAAGGAGAGAAGGACCGGGATGGAGGAGCGAGAGGAGAGCGGCTGCGTCGTCCTCCAGAAAGGTGAGTCCAACACGCGGGGCGAGCTCCGGCGGCTCCGGCGAGCTGCGGGCAGTGCACGGGGCAGGGCAGAGTAGGTGGTTACGGCGGGCGATCTGCTGACGGCAGAGCAGGCCGGGTGGAGCAGGCGGTGGCGGCGAGCGAGCTGCTGGCGGCGGCACGGGTGGACGCGCGCGGGATGGCGGCAGCGCGGGCCGGACGAAGCAGGCGGTGGCGGTGAGCGAGCTGCTGACGGCGGCACGGGTGGACGTGCGCGGGACAGCGGCGGTGCGTGCCAGGCGGAGCAGGTGGTGGCGGTGACGGCCGAGCTGCTGGCGGTGGCGCGGGTGGACGCGCACAGGACAATGGCGGCGCAGGTCACGCTGCATGGGGCCGAGCAAAGCAGGTAGTTGCGGTGGCGCGGGTGGACGCGCGCACGATGGTGGTAGCGCGCGGGCCACGTTGCATGGGGTCGAGCGGAGCAGGCAGTGGCGGCGCCGCGCGCGGGTGGATGCTCGCGGGATGGCGACGACGCGGGCCAGGCGAGATACGGAGCCGGGCGAGCGGGAGAAAAGCATTGTCTATTGAAGACATCATGTTTTGCGTTCCCTCATTAGCACTGTGCAAACAATGCAAACATCTTTTTGTCTCTTAAGGATCTGTTTAGCATGGCTCCACTTCAAAACTTCAAGCGAGAGCTGTCTGGAGCCAGCCAAACACCCTAGCTCTAAAACTCTATGGAGCAGCAGCTCCACCTGGAGTTGGAGGAGCTGTAGTTCATTTTGCTAGAGTACCTCTTTTCCAACTCCAGGGGGTGTGAAATTGTATGTCCTCATAGAGTTGGGGTAAAATTACCCACTTTTATCACTGATTACACAACGAATCATTATTTTTCTATTTTCCTCTCCTCCTTCCTGGCGGTGCTTGATTCTCTTTCCCCATCCCGTGAATCGCTTGCCCGGCACCCTAGGTGGATCTGATGCTCACCCGCCCCTGGCCATCCCCGGCCGACGCCCGCCTCCAGTCGACGCCCGATGCCCGCTACCAGCCCTCGCCCGCCCTCGACCCCCAGCTCTCGCCGGCCCCCTGGCCGACGAACGGCGCCCGCCCCCAGCACTCACCCGCCCGACGCCAGCCCGTAGCGCCCCCCCCCCCCCCCCCCCCCCCCACCGACGCCCGCTCGCAGTCGCCCCGGCCGACGCGAGTCCCTGTGCTAGCGACCAATTACTCGCTCCGTGAGTCCTTGTGCCGGTGACCAATTTCTCTCTGCTCTGGCGCCCAGTTCCTCTCTGCTCCGACCGGCGACCAATTCCTTTGTGCTCCGGCCCCCGATTCCTATCTGCTCCGATCGGCGACTCCCTATGGCGTGAACTCCCTGCACCAGGCAAGGTGAAATTCATTTTTTCACTGTTGTATTTGTGTAGTAGATGATGTTGTTCGGTGTGCATGCATGCGTCCACGGGTTGAGGCGCCATGCGCCCATGCGTGATAGTAGCGAGGTTAATGTAGCTCTTACCGTGCATTGGTCCAAAAGCCACATGAACTGTTACGATATGCCCAACAATTTGTTCATTGCTTATAGTTCACAACTACGGTTTTATTAGATGGAGTGTACACTGTTTGTAGTAGGTGAAAATTATGCACCACTCATGGTAAAATTAGGTTCTTTCATTACTCAAGTATTGGTCACTGTTATTGGGCATGCTTCTATTTGATTTATCAATAATTATCATACACTGTGACCAGTTTACTTATGTTAAGCTATTAATGTGAGTTACATTAGATGCCGAAAATTGATTGAAATGTTAAAACTACTCGTGTGCTTTGTCAATTGTTTGCGGAACAAGTTGCAGGAGAAAATCGGTCAAACACTGACTTGAACAGTGTAGGTTTTGCTGAGGTTGAAAAAGGTATGAGAGATAGGTTAGGTATTGTGGCTACAAAGGCACAAATCAAAAATAAATGGGACAAGCTAAAGGAAGATTTAATGGCATGGAAGAAATTATAGTTGAGGCAGACAGGAACAGGGTGGAGTCCAATAAATGGCACAATTGTTATGGATGAAGAGTGGTGGAAGAAAGCTAGAGCTGTAAGTAGTTGTTGTTTGTTCTTTTCTTTCTTTTCCTTCTATAGTACAATTCATATGTTTTCTTATTTTGCCATATGTTGTATTCTTTAGGATATTCCGGGGTGTGGAAAATTTAAGAAAATGGGTCTTCAAAATCCTGATGAACTGGAAAAGTGTTTTGCTGATATCACTAATATTGATGTGGACCATTGATCTCCTCATGTGACCAATCCCTCTAATAGTGGTGGCACTAAACCAAATGTAACTGAACCTAAACAATGTGATAGAGATGCACATGAGGATGAAGTTGGAGGTAATTATGTTGACACTTTCCAGTTTGAGCAGGAATCTCCTGTCAACCCAAATGGCAAAAGGCCACCAATACGGGTTGATGATAAAGGAAAAAAGCTTAAGACAGGGACAACTGCACTTATACAAGAGGCAGTATCAAGTATTGCTACTTCAGCCAATTCATATGCTTCGAGCAAAGAAGGAAAGTTCAGTATTTAAAAAGTGATGGAGCATGTAGTTTCTTATGGTGCTGAAGTAGATAGCAATGAGCATTTCATTGCAACTAAGTTGTTTGTGAAAAAGGAGCTGAGGGAGATGGTCATGACCGTGCCTAGTGAGAGTAGGAAAAATTGGCTCACCAGAAAGTACACTGCCAAGTATGGCAATTAGTTGTGCTTATGGTTGTGTTCTTTCATTGTAAGAATTTATGTTGAACCAATGTATTATTGTTGTGACTCATTTGATCTTATTATCCAAATGTATTGTTGTCGTGACTCATGTTACTTTGTTACACCCTTATTTGTACAGATGTCTGACAGTGAGAGTGATGCTTCTAGTGATGATGATGATGTGTTCTTTCATATAGTCACTTCAGCTGCTAATGTTGCAAATATATATTCTGATTCATACTTGGACAAGGCAGAACCTAGAACATCAATTCAGAGTGAAATGGGTTGGCTGAATGAGACCTTGAATCCTCCAGGAGAGTGCCATAAAATTCTGCGGATGAACAAAGAAATTTTTCTTGATCTTCATGACACTTTGGTGGAGAGATATGGCTTGCAACCATCTAAACATATGAACACCTATGAGATTCTTGCAATATTTCTCTTCATATGTGCTAGGTGTGAGTCCAATAGAATGGGTCAAAATAGGTTCAAACACTTTGGAGAAACTATAAGTAGAAAATTTCATGAGGTGCTAGAATCTTCGATTCAAATGGCTAAACACTATTTGAGACCAACAGATCCTAACTTTCATAGTATTCACAAGAGGATCCGGGATGATAGGAGAGCATATCCGCATTTTAAAAACTATATTGGTGCTATTGATAGAACACATATTCATGTATGTCTCTCACCGGAAGAGCAAATAAGGTACATTGGAAAGACGGTTTGCAACTCAAAATGTGCTTGCTGTAGTGGATTTTGACATGCGTTTCACTTACGTGTCTGCTGGTCAACCGGGTTCCTATCATGACACAAGTGTATTGTACCATGCCATAGAGGAAGATAAGGAACACTTTCCACATCCCCCAGTAGGTATATTTTCTTGTTATGTTAACTATAATATTGTTATATTATGTCACTTATTTCTGCATGACTTACAAAATTAACTTGAAAATGTAGGCAAGTACTATGTTGTTGATGCGGGTTACCCTAATCGCCCAGGGTACTTATCTCCGTATAAGGGTGAAAGGTACCACGTACCTGAGTGGCATAGAGGTATAGAACCTACTACTCCAAAAGAGCGATTCAATCGGGTGCATTTATCTATTCGTAACATTATTGAGCGAACGTTTGCCGTATGGAAAAATAAATGGCAAATCCTTTATAAGATGCCTAGTTATTCAATGCTCACACACAAAAAATTGTTGCTGCCACTATGATCGTCCATAATTACATTCGTGAGCATTCTAGTGGCGATGTGGATTTTGCTAACTATGATAGAGATCTAGAATTTGTGGCTACAATACCAATAGATATAACAAATATGTCGTACCATCGAGTGCCTCCGATGAGTCAACTTTCGAAGCAAGTTTTCACACTATGGATACTTTTCGTGATACTATAGCTACATCTATATCTGTTGCGTGCAATAGGTGAAATAGTCATGTAATAATTTGTATTCAAACAACATACTCATTTTGAATTATCGTATTTATTTTTCTTAATAAAATGAGTTATCTTACGCAAATGACATAAGAATTTTCAATTTTCTTTTAATATTACAAGAAAAGAATAGTTAAATTATCATTAATAATACATTCATACTATTCAAGCGTAACATAGTCTTTTCAATCTCCAAACCAACCATTTTGTAGCTGGGCACAACCTCCTAGCCAAACACCCTGTAAAACAACTCTAGCTCCAGCAGAGCTGCTCCAGCTTGAGTTTTAGAGCAGAGTTACTCAGAAATAGAACAGAGCCATGTCAAACAGGTACTAAAATTACAACATCTTATTGGAGTCAGCCTAAGGAAATGAAGGGAAGAAGCCCAGCTGAGTATTCACATGGGCCTTAGGCCTACTAGCTCTTTAACAGTTGTTTAGCCCAGAGCCGAGTATTCACATGGGCCTGGGTCTACTAGCTCTTAACATCCGTCTTCTCGAGAGTCGAGACGCCAGCGGTGTTGGTGCGGTTGGCGGCGATGCTGCGGTCGGCGCTGCGACGGGGCGGGGAGGCTGCACGGCTGGCCGCGTGGGAGGGGGGATCTACGAGGGATATCCTCCGTATGCGCGTGGCGGAGCGGGAGCGTCTGAGGCGGCGGCGGCGCGACCCGGGCCGCGACGAGTTCTTCGTGCCGACGCCGGAGTCGCTGGCGTGGCTTGACTCGGTCTCCCTCCCCATGGTGCTCACCGCCGCTGCTGTGGCCCTCTTCACCAAGCTCCTCATGATGGTAGATTCCATATCCTAAGCCTTGTAAGTTTATCTGAATTGGTTCCATCCTAGGGTTGATGTACATTTACTTGAGAATTAGACGAAATCATTTGGTGGATGGATGCACTGATAGGAAAAAGGAGAGATATGCACAAGTGGTTCCATTCGAGGCGAGTAATTGCAGTCTTCTTTAGTTGAGGATGTTGCTTCTAATCTCTATATCAATAACAACTAAAGGGAACGTTGTCCCCTTTGATCCTTTGTAAGTTTGTGTTGTTCGAAGTGTGAAATCGCAGTATGGAATCAGTTAGCTATACTTAGTATGAGCTTGAAAAATGTCTCAATTTCTCAGCTTGAAATCTGTATTCTTCATCCTTCTCGTGTAAAAGGAGCAATGAAGATAAAGGCTAATGTTTGAAGTCAGGAGTAACAATTTACATATTGGCTGTTGCATAATGTGTATGGGCATCAAACAAGCATCTAAAATCATTTCTGTTGCCTAAATACGCCAGCAAAATCTTGTTGCTTTTTATTGGAAAATTCTGATTGCATTTTGAAACTTGTTTGCTATTTTCTGGGGAGGAACATGAATCTACTGATCAAGAAAGGAGGGAGCGCAAGATAAAAAATAGCCACCCTGATCAAGGAAAAGTAAGGATGCTTACTCGTGAAGAATGGGATGAGATCCAAGAAGTCAGGCCAAGGACCCCATTTGAATCGAAATTAGCTCGTCCGCATGCACGCCTTAGAACTGGAGAGCCAGTGCGTTTGGTCAGTATTTGATACAATTTTTTTATTATGAGTTGAAATAAAGTTTCCTGGTGCTAATGTTGTGACAAATTATGGCATTTTCTATCTCTGATGTTTGGGTGATACCATTTCAATGTGAATAACCTACTGCTATAATACTGTCATCATCTAAATATTCTTGATATTCTCTGATAACAGTGCAACCTTGTGCTGCCATACTGCTTTAAGCCATCCTTTATGTGTGGCTTGTTTTATGACTGATCTTTGTTGCCCTGGCCTATAGGAGGATGTCAAGGATTGGGCTACTGATGTGATCGCAGACGCTTTTACTAGAGTGCAAGAGAGCAGTAAGCAAAAATGATTCAGAAGAAATGTAGAAGAGCTACTACATCTGCTTTAAGGTTTTCCTCAATTCATAGTTTATGAGGGGTTTCAATTTCTTTTTTCAACTTCCTTTGCTGTGAATGATAACCATTTTGATGCACAATTGTTGCCATGCTGTAAAATAATCTCTGTACTTTTCAAAATATTTGAATGTGGATCTGAATCAATTTTCCCTGAGCAGCTTCTGACCTCTATTGCTTTGATCAATCGTCTTCCCATGCGATCACCGATATTAGTTAATAGTAACCCCCTCCATCACCTATATCATTTCGATGCAACATGATATTTGTTTTACACAAATAGGTGATGATGTTGTTACTACAAGGATGTCCATAGAGTATGTTGCCTTACTACGTACTAGATGGATAGTCTTTCTTGCTCAGTTGTCAAATTTGTAGGGATATGACTGTCGTTGGAAAATGTAAAGGGGAAAAGGCAGCAAAAGCAACAAATACGTTTGATGATTATTTTAAACGTGACTAATCCAAAAGTGACTCTAGGCCATGGCTGTAATAAAGTTGATTCTCTAAAGTTGCAGCCATTTTACATCCTAAACGTCAGTGCAAATCTTATGCATCAAATAAAAATGGAGGTAGTAGTAAGTTTTACCCTTGTGGCTCCGGCGCAAATCTTATACGTCAAAGTAATGTGTACTACCCTAGTGTAGCTACATTAAAAACAGCATCTCCTGTACATTCTAACAAGGAAGCTTTAAATAAATTCTTAAAATTCGGTAGGAACGTTAATGTGAAACCTATTATCAGAGGAATTTCTGAATAAAACAATGGTTTGTCAGAAGGTGTAATTCAGAACAAAACAGATGTAATATGCAGCATCTCTCGTACTCCACAAAACTACATTCTAACAGAGAAGGTAGCTTTAAAAATTCTTAGAATTTGGTAGGCATGTTATAGTAAAACCTCTTAACGGAGTGAAGCTCTGAACAAAGCAATGTTTTGTTAGGAGGTGCCATTCAGAATAAAATAGGTGTAAGATACCCCAAACTTAGCATTTGATCCATATTCTCAGCATCAGGCTTTCTCAATATTATTATCATGTTATATTAATATATTTTAACTCCGTTGCCTAGGCAACTATTCTAGCACCAAACAAAATACCAGAATATTAACATTGGGTATTACATAACATGCACAGCACGCAAGACATTACAACAACGGAGTAAACCCAACACAATGTTGTTAAACTACCCATTCACTCATATACAGTTACAGCAGAGCATTGACCCTTCTAGAAAATGACACTCATAAGTCCATTATGGACATCTTATCATGACCAACTGAAAAAAAAAACATCTTCCTCTCCACCATTGACCCTTCCGGAAAATCACACTCAGAAGTCCATTATGGACCGAGTAACCTTGACATGTAGCTTATCATGACCAACTGGAATATCATCTTCCTCTCCACATTGACCCTTGGTGTAAATCAAATGGTGCGTTCAGACTTACCATCACGAGTCTTGGCAACAATTACGAGAATGTCATTCACGGAGACAGATACAACAGGCCGCATAAGTTGGATTACTCCTTTACAATCGCCAGTAAACAATCCATACAGCTTCTGTTGTAGAGCCCAAGTTCGTTCTGGTTACTGACGGTGTGGGCAGTGATTTGTCCATCAAAATTTCCCTGTATAACTTCAATTGCAATAGTAACTTCCACTGCATTTTTCACGAATCCATACAGCACATCCGTAGTGCTGAGCCTGGTTGCAAGATATATGCACCTGATCGATAGTCCACCTCTTATAAGAATCCTTTACTTAGTTCTCTGTACTGCTCTTGATGGTCCTTGATCTTCAGACTGGTCTCAATGTACACATTACCAATTGAAGCGAGTTCTTGTTTAGGACCAGTGACGGATCCAGCAAAAAAACTTAGGTAGAGCGAAGTATCAAAACTTGACACAAATTTAAGCAAACAACAAATCAAACCATGCAAACACACATAAATAAACCGAACCCTTGCACTTCACCGTCCAAACACATCCACACTTTCATGGATGCTTGGGTCTGATCCTAAACGACTGCAATTAGCAGAGGAATTGCTAGCACCATAGAAGCTTTTCAAATCTACAATATCATTTAATCATTAAACAATAGTCCATTTGCCTACTTATTTTCCAAATAAAAACACTAAACAACATCAGTTTAAAAACACTAAACAACCGCAGTGTCTTCTGGCAAATAACCACAAAGCTGGAGTGTCCGATGGCAAAGGTAAGAAAAAAAAAAGATGTCCACAGCAAAGACCACACTTTAAGCGTATCCCACAGCAAAATTTTCCTAAAATTAATCTAGTACCCAAACAATTAAACAGTAATAGTCGAAGGGCACAAAATTATAGCTTGAGTGATTGTATATAGTAGACAACAATCAATCAACCATCACAGGTTTTTCAATGTTTCATGGATAACAGCAAAAAGAAAGATGGGAACTGGATCATATGGAAGAGATGCATCATGAATTCGGCGCAGTGGGTGAAGCCGGTCATCCTTAACGACTCTATGACGAGGGGCAAGACCATCACGGGTAGCGCAATGCAAGGCTATACCATGTGCGGCACCAACATTCACCTACCATACGCCGACATCAGCCTCTTCCTCCCGCACAAGCTTAACGGGGGTAATTAGCTCAAGGTCGATCTCTGCGATAGCCACAAGGTTGGGAAGAGCAAGCGCGGTAAGAAGGAGATCCTTGGTCGTGCAACATCAAGCGCAGCAGCAGAGGGCTTGGGCAGTTGGGACTCCAAGGGAGCCGCCCCCAGCCAGACCACTCAATACGCCAGTGTGCCGATCGACACAGGCTTCGTGCCGACCGGCACCGACACCAGATACGTAGGGATGCCTCCTGCTTATCCTCATCATGATGGGGAGACATCCCACTTTGCTCCTGCAGGTCCAGGGGGTTTCAACTTGGGCCCCATGCATCAATACATTGACAACAACATGCAATACGTTAACACAACTTGACGAGCGAGATGCAGAACAACACCGACCTGATGGTGGAGGAGTTTGAGCGGTTGAAGGTGGGGTACTATGGCTTTGATTATCCACTGCCACCGTCGTTCGAGTGATGTGTCACATGTAAGTGACACTTGTATCGGTTTTCCGGTTTGCATTTTTCTTTTCACCTTTGTGTGATCTTTTCCATTTATTTGATCATGTGTGCATGAGCGGGTTGGAAAAATGATGTTTGCATGTATGAATGTCTTGAGAAAATTGGTGATAATTGAGCATGTTGAGAACAAATTAAAATTAAAACTTATAATTCTAATTTATTCAACAATTTTTTTTATTTTTGCATGGAGTATTCCGAAATACCCATGTGCTTGCAAATGATGGATTTAACTCGTAAGAGAAAAACTTAGTACCAAAACTTTTTATAAAATTTAAATGTTCGCATCATGACTACTGAAATTTCTCCTTATCATTTGACTTTACCTACCAATGTCATATGAATGATCAATTCAACAGAGCCTTTTGATTTATATTGACTATGATTTATGATTGAGTTTTCTTAGGATTTAATTCTTTTGATATGAGACTTAAAAGTTGGCCTTATCCTTTGTATATCATTTTGACTACTAGCAATAAAATTGCTCATGCAAAATAAGCTGCGTATCCACAATTGAGCCTAAAGTCTTGCTACAGTAATTTCTATCCTAGACCACATCCTGTTGAATTCTTGGCTAGCAATTGAGAATGAAATACAGAGCGAACCAGTAAAGGAAGCTCCGTTCCGATCGACACATGGAGTATGTCGATCGACACAGATAAAAAAGAGAGAAAAAGAATGAAGACAGATAAAGAAAGAGAGAAAAAGAAAAAAAAAAGAGAAAAAATATTTTCAAAGAGAAAGGGTGCCAAAAAAAATGTTGTAGATGGTTTGCTCGGGACTAGCAAAATTTTAAGTGTGGGGGAGAGTGAATTCCCTCGAATTCAAGAAAGTGTTGCTACTCTTAGCCAATAATTCATATTTTCCAACCATGTGCAATTTGATGATGGGAAAATTTTTAAAAATTCCTGAGATCAATCTATGCCTTTGCACATGTCCACTTATCTAAAGGTTTGAGTCTTTTGTTAAGCATTCAATTCCAACAAGGTCCGATAAGTCTCGATAAATCTAATACGAGTTATTTCTTAATTTTATAATATATTGTGAATCTATGTCGATTTTCCTTGAAATTCCTCACCTAGCTACTCAGATTGCCTTACGCATAAGATATTTTGCATTGAAGTAGATATTAGGGTGAGTGAAAGGGGAGTTGAGTTGTTTATTTGGTCTTTGAGAGGGATAGTTCTTTTGCTCATGATACACTTTTAAGTAATGATTTACATATATGGAAAAGTTTTGATCTTCTGAATTGAATAATTTTAAGACCAGCTTTGAGGAGTGTTTTTAAGAATAATACTCATATCTTAAATGATTTGTTGAATAATAAATTTGATCTTACACTGTAATGACTAAGTGCTCAACTTGCTTATATTTGAAATGCTTCTATGATCGACATGATTATATATGGACTGCTTTTTTTTCTTGACTTTGCTCAAGGACAAGCAAAGATTTAAGTGTGGGGGCGCTGTTGATGCAAGTTAGTATACCATTTTATACGTCTAAAGCGCCCTATTTTAGAGCTTGCCATTGACCCTTAAAAATGGTAAAATATTTATACAATTATTGTTCTAGAGATTTATTATAGAAACAGATGAAAAGACGATAATTTGGAACAACCTTGGACCTTGAAGATGTGAATTATAGCAGAAAAGACCCAAGTGCCGACCGACACGTCCACCGTGCCGATCGACACTTGGGTAATCCGGGGCTGATCAAGGTTAGCCCACTCCTCAGGACCTACTAAAAGGAAGTTATTTGAAAAAAATCTCAGAGATATGCTTCATAAAGAGATAAAAGGAAACTTCAAGATCTAAAATACGCAATACAAGACTTTACTTCAAAGAACCTGATGGGAGGACCCACATGAAAGCTACAGAAGACTTGGGAACCGACTTAGAAGAGAGATGGGGCCAAACATGGATGTGTCATTCGCACATGGTCCTTTTCTCAAGAAACCTATTCTATCTCGAGTTATACCCTATAAATACATATAAACCCTAAGGCCAGAGAGGACGCGAAGGAAGGACGATAGGTCTTGTGAGTTAGAGCCACCGAGGCTTTGCTTCGTTCTTCACATCTTTTGTTGCTAGGTTTAGCTTGGCAAACCTAGCCAAGTCGATGATCACAAGATCATAGGCTTGGAGTTTCAAGAACCACTGGTGCTTGAGGTGATTCATCAAGATAGGCCTACTAGATGGTGATAAATCTTGTACTATGTATCATATTGAAGTAAACATCTATTATGTTGATGAATGGTTTTGGTTATATAACCACCTTGATTTAATGATTCTTGCATGTGCTTAATCCTTACTTATTACATAGGCTAAGTACTTAGATGCTATCTTAATCATGGTGATTAGGGTAATACTCTAGATCTTGTAATGAATCAGATTTGCACATGTAATTACTTATGCATGGTAGGAGGTACAACTAGAGGAAAAGTTGTAGACCGATTAAGGGGACTGCTCATGACAAGATACCCTTGGGAAAGTCTCTTCATCACTCGTTTAGGATTCTTGTACCAAGTAATCCCATTTATGATGCTACTAGATTATGTTTCATGGTAACGATCTCAATTAGCAAATTATCTGGTTAAACTCATTAAACATGTTTTCTTTAAGCCTCTCCGCGAAATTAAAAAGGCCTCTCTGAAAAAGCCTTCGGGCCGATTGGCACGCTCTGTGCGTCGATCGGCACACCCTCAGCCCACCGACAAAACAGTCTTATCTTTAGAAGCTTAATTAGATTTTTTTTATTAATTATTTTGCTTGATTCCACTTTTGTATCATAAAATGGTGATTGTTTATGCTCTATCTCGAGATATAATGTTTGCATGTATGAATGTCTTGAGAAACATTGATGATAATTGAGCATGTTGAGTACAAATTAAAATTAAAACTTATAATTCTAATTTATTCAACAATTATTCTTGTGTGGAGTATTCCAAAATACCCAGGTGCTTGCAAATGATGGATTTAACTCATAAGAGAAAAACTTAGTACCAAAACTTTTTATAAAATTCAAATGTTCACATCATGACTACTGAAATTTCTCCTTATCATTTGACTTTACCTACCAATGTCATATGAATGATCAATTCAACACAGCCTTTTGATTTATATTGACTATGATTTATGATTGAGTTTGATTAGGATTTAATTCTTTTGGTATGAGACTTGAAAGTTGGCCTTATTCTTTATATATCATTTTGACTGCTAGCTATAAAATTGCTCGTGCAAAATTTGCGGCGTATCCGAAATTGAGCCTAAAGTCTTGCTACAGTAATTTCTATCCTAGACCACATCCTATTGAACTCTTGGCTAGCAATTGAGAACAAAATACAAAGCGAACTAGTAAAGGAAGCTCCGTTCCGATCGACACATGGAGTATGTCGATCGAGACAGATAAAGAAAGAGAGAAAAAGAATGAAGACAGATAAAGAAAGAGAGAAAAAGGAAAAAATGAGAAAAAAATATTTCTGAAGAGAAAGTGTGCCAAAAAATTATTGTAGATGGTTTGCTCGGAACTAGCAAAATTTTAAGTGTGGGGGAGAGTGAATTCCGTCGAATTCAAGAAAGTGTTGCTACTCTTAGCCGAGAATTCATATTTTCCAACCATGTGCAATTTGATAATGGGAAAATTTCTAAAAATTCTCGAGATCAATCTATGCCTTTGCACATGTCCACTTATCTAAAGGTTTGAGTCTTTTCATAAGCATTCAATTCCAACAAGGTCCGATAAGTCTCGATAAATCTAATAAGAGTTATTTCTTAATTTTATAATATATTGTGAATCTATGTCGATTTTCCTTGAAATTCCTCACCTAGCTACTCAAATTGCCTTACGCATAAGATATTTTGCATTGAAGTAGATATTAGGGTGAGTGAAAGGGGAGTTGAGTTGTTTATTTGGTCTTTGAGAGGGATAGTTCTTTTGCTCATGATATACTTTTAAGTGATGATTTACATATGTGGAAAAGTTTTAACTTCTGAATTGAATAATTTTAAGACCAGCTTTGAGGAGTGTTTTTAAGAATAATACTCATATCTTGAATGATTTGTTGAATAATAAATTTGATCTTACACTGTAATGACTAAGTGCTCAACTTGCTTATATTTGAAATGCTTCTATGATTGACATGATTATATATGGACTGATTTTTATTCTTGACTTTGCTCAAGGACAAGCAAAGATTTAAGTGTAGGGGCGCTGTTGATGCCAGTTAGTGTACCATTTTATACGTCAAAAGTGTCCTATTTTAGAGCTTAAATATCACTATTATAGGTCATTGACCCTTGAAAATGGTAAAATATTTATACAATTATTGTTCTAGAGATTTATTACAAAAACAGGTGAAAAGATAACAATTTGGGACGATTTTAGTAGACTTGGACCTTAAAGATGTGAATTGTTCTCGATGATAGCAAGGTCATAGGCTTGGAGTTTCAAGAACCACTGGTGCTTGAAGTGATCCATCAAGATAGGCCTACTAGATGGCGATGAATCTTCTACTATATATCATATTGAAGTAAACATCTATTATGTTGATTAATGGTTTTGATTACATAACCACCTTGATTTGATGATTCTTACATGTGCTTAATCCTTATTTAGTACATAGGCTAAGTACTTAGATGCTATCTTAATCATGGTGATTAGGGTAATACTCTGGATCTTGTAATGAATCAGATTTGCACATATAATTACTTATGCATGGTAGGAGGTACAACTAGAGGGGAAGTTGTAGATCGATTAATGGGATTGCTCATGACAGGAGACCCTCAGGAATGTCTCTTCATCACTCGTTTAGGCTTCTTGTACCAAGTAATCCCATTTATGATGCTACTAGATTATGTTTCGTGGTAACGATCTCAATTAGCAGATTATCTGGTTAAACTCATTAAACATGTTTTCTTTAAGCCACTCCGTGAAATTAAAAAGGCTTCTCCGAAAAAGCCCTTGTGTCGATTAGCACGCTCTGTGCGCCGATCGGCACACCCTCAGCCCATCGATAAAACAGTCTTATCTTTAGAAGCTTAATTAGATTTTTATTAATTATTTTGCTTGATTCCCACTAGTCTTTGTGGATTCGATTAAACCTTGGAATACTCTAAGGGAAAATATGCTCCACTCCAGGGCCCTTCAAGTAGGAAAAGTCAAAGAATACATGCCGAACTTGTTGGTATTCCAGGAACCCTACGAGGTAAAGATCGTTATAGCTGAATACTGGGACAAGATCTCAAGGTTCACCTTCAATCACCCAATCAGCTGGCGGCATGACCAAGTTGTTGAAATTGCATGTATTGGCTCTTAAATGTAAAACATAGTCGACGCAATTGAACTATTGAGTCAAAGTAGGTGCCACATCATCCACCCATGCTTGATCTGCGAGCCTTGCAATGATCCACTCGACGAGATCTAGAAAAGATTGCACCGTTACGACAGGGTTGTCATGTAGTATGCAACAGTAGACTTTGCCTGTAGTTTAGTTTAAATTAGATAGATGGTCAGTTGTATCTTTGCAATCACTACATAAATAGAAAAAGGGGATATGCCTCCCCCCCAAACAATCCCTGTTTATGACTTGACAAAGGATTTTTGCAATGGTAGTCACTATAGAAATTGGAAAGGTGAGTATTTCACCTAATAAAGACTTCGATTTAGGCAAAAGAATCTTAGTTTCCTTAAAAATCTCAGTTTCCATAAAATCACACCGTTATTGCCCATAAGACCAGAAAGAATCACACAACAATCAATCAATCACACCAAGAACATTTATTAGTACAACTCTAGTATTAGTATGCTACCTCGATAAAATCAATCACACATTCACACCCTTACTGCGGAAAGACTAAAAACAATTCAGATTTTTGTGGCATGAAGTAATTGCGAACAGATCGGGCCAGCAGGAAAAGGTGCAGAGCCTGGTGAGGCGGGTCCTTGGGCGGCTCCTTCGGTTCAGCTAGCTAAGACGGGTCCTGTGTGTCATATGCCATGTACAAGCTCACCATGTTGATCACTAAATCCTAAAATTTGCTGCCGTAATATCCAATAGTGTAATCAAGTTGCTCCACTCCAGGGCCCTCCAAGTAGGAAAATTCAGAGAATACATGCTGAACCTGTTGGTAGTCCAGGAACCCTAAGAGGTAAAGATTGTTGTAGTTGAATACTAGGGCAAGATCTCAAGGTTCACCTTCAATCACCCAACCAGCTGGCGGCGTGACCAAGATGATGAAATTGCATAATTTGTCTTTCAAATGTAGGCATAGTTGACACCATTGTACTGTTGAGTCGAAGTAGTTGCCACATCATCCACCCATGCTTGATCTGCGAGCCTTGCAATGATCCACACGACAGGTCTAGGTAAGATTGCACCTTGAATACTAGGTTGTCGTATAGTATGCAACAGTAGACTTTGTCTGTAGTTTAGCGTAAATTAGATAGATGGTCAGATATATCTTTGCAATCACTACATAAATAGAAAAAGGGGACATACCCCCCCCCCCCCAAACAATCCCTGTTTATGACTTGACAAAGGATATTTGCAATTGTAGCCAATATAGAAATTGGAAGGGGAAGTATTTCACCCAATCAGGACTTTGATTTAGGGAAAAGAATCCCAATTTCCTTTAAAATCCTAGTTTCAGTAAAATCCAACCGCTGTTGCACACGAGACCAAAACGAATGATGCAACAATTATTCAATCACACTCGGGACATTTATTAGTACAGCTCTAGTACTAGTATACTACCTCGATGGAATCAATCGCACATTCACATCCCTACTGCAGATGAGACTAAAAAAAATTCAAATTTTTGCACCATGAAGTAATTGCCAATAGATCGAGCCGGCAGAAACAGGTGCGGAGCCGGGTGAGGCGGGTCCTGTGTGTCATATGCCATGAATAAGCTCACCATGTTGATCACTAAATCCTGAAATTTGCTGCCATAATATCCAATAGTTTACTCAAGTTGCTCCACTCTAGGGCCCCCCAAGTAGGAAAACTCAGATAATACACGCCGAACCTGTTGGTATCCCAGGAACCCTATGAGGTAAAGATCGTTGTAGCTGAATACTAGGGCAAGATCTCAAAGTTCACCTTCGATCACCCAATAAGCTGGCGGCGTGACCAGGATGATGAAATTGCCTGTATGGGCTATCAAATGCAGAACAAAGTCAATGCCATTGAACTATTGAGTCAAAGTAGGTGTCACATCGTACACGTGTGCTCAATCCAAGAACCTTTCAATGATCAATTCGATGAGGTCTAAGAAAGATTGCGCCATCAATATAGGATTGTCATACGATATCCAACGGTAGATTCTTGCCCGTAGTTTAAATTAGATAGATGGCGAGATATATCTTTGCAATCACATCGTAGGTAGATTCGTGAAAAAATTCCCGCTTATGACTTGGTAAAGAATTTTTGCAATTGTAATCACTACAGAAATTGGAAGGGAGAGTATTTCACCCAATCAGGACTTTAATTTAGGGAAAAGAATCCCAGTTTTCTTAAAAATCCTAGTTTTCATAAAATCACACCGCTGTTGCGCACAATACCAGAAAGAATCACAAAACAATCAATCAATCACACCAAGGACATTTATTAGTACAACTCTAGTACTACTATACTATCTCGATAAAATCAATCGCACATTCACACCCCCAACAAATATATGAGACTAAAAAAATTCAGATTTTGCGGCATGAAGTAATAGCGAACTGATAAGGCTAGCAGGAACAGATGCAGAGCCGGGTGAGGCGGGTCCTTGGGTGGATCCTCCGGTTCAGCTGGCTGAGGCGGGTTCTATGTGTCATACGCCATGAACAAGCTCACCATGTTGATCACTAAACCCTGAAATTTGTTGTCATAATATCCACTAGTGTAATCAAGTTGCTCCACTCCAGGACCCTCCGAGTACAAAAAGTCATAGAATACACACCAAACCTGTTGATATTTCAGGAAGCCTACAAGGTAAATATCTATGTAGCTGAATCCTAAGGCAAGATCTCGAGGTTCATGTTCAATCACGCAATCAGCCGACGGCGTAACCAAGATTATGAAATTGCATGTATTGGCTCTCAAATACAAAACATAGTCGACGCTATTGAACTGCTGAGTCAAAGTAAGTGCCACATTGTCCACCAGTGTTTAATATATGAGCCTTGCAATAATCCACTTGATGAGGTCTAGGATAGATTGCGCCATTAATACAGGATTGTCACACGGTGTACAACGGTAGATTCTTGCCCATAGTTTAAATTAGATAGATGGCGATTTATATCTTTGCAATCATACATAAATAGAAAAAAGGGTTGTGCCCCCTGCCGCAAAAAATCTCTATTTATGACATTATAATGGATTTTTGCAATTTTGGGGAGTATTTCACCCAATCGGAACTTTGATTTTGGGAAAACAATCCCAGTTTCTTAAAAATCTCATTTTCTGTAACATCACACCGCTGTTGCACACGAGACTAGAAAGAATCATACAACAATCAATCAATCAATCACACTGAGGACATTTATTAGTACAACTCTAGTACTAATATACTATCTCGATAAAATCAATCGCAGATTCACCCCCCCCCCCCTACTACGGATGAGACTAAAAAAATTAGATTTTTGTCCCATGAAGTAATTAAGAACAGATCAGTCCAGCAAGAACAGGTGCAGAGCCAGGTGAGGCTGGTCCTTGGGCGGCTCCTCCGATTCAGCTAGCTGAGGCGGGTCCTGTGTATCATATGCCATGAACAAGCTTACCATGTTGATCACTAAATCCTGAAATTTGCTGCCATAATATCCAATAGTGTAATCATGTTGCTCCACTCCAGATCCCTCCAAGTAGAAAAAGTCAGAGAATACACGCCGAACCTGTTGGTATTCCAGAAACCCTACGAGGTAAAGATCATTGTAGCTGAATACTAGGAAAAGATCTCAAAGTTCATCTTCGATCACCCAATCAGTTGGCGGCGTCACCAAGATGATGAAATTGCCTATATGGGCTATCAAATGCAGAACAAAGTCAACACCATTGAATTGTTGAGTCAAAGTAGGTGTCACATCGTCCACCTGTGCTCGATCTATGAACCATGCAATGATCCACTCGATGAGGTCTAAGAAAGATTGCACCATCAATACAAGATTGTCATACGGTATCCAACAGTAGATTCTTGCTCGTAGTTTAAATTATATAGATGGTCAGTTATATCTTTCCAATCACTACATAAATAGAAAAAGGGGATATGCCCCCCCCCCCCAAACAATCCCTATTTATGACTTGACAAAGGATTTTTGCAATTGTAGTCACTACAAAAATGGGAAGGGGGAGTATTTCACCCAATCAGGACTTTGATTTAGGGAAAAAAATCTCACTTTCATTAAAAATCTTAGTTTTCGTAAAATCACACCGCTATTTCCCACGAGACTAGAAATAATCGTACAACAATGAATCAATCACACCGAGTACATTTATTAGTACAGCTCTAGTACTAGTATACTATCTCGATAAAGTCAATCGCACATTCACACCCCTACTACGGATGAGACTAAAACAATTTATATTTTGGTCCCATTAAGTAATTAAGAACAAATCAGGCCAGCAGGAACAGATGCAGAGCAAAGTGAGGCGGGTCCTTGAGCGGCTTCTCCGGTTCAGCTAGCTGAGGCGGGTCGTGTGTGTCATATGCCATGAACAAGCTTACCATGTTGATCACTAAATCCTTAAATTTGCTGTCATAATATCCAATAGTGTAATCAAGTTGCTCCACTCCAGGTCCCTCCAAGTACAAAAAGTTAGAGAATACACGCCGAACCTGTTGGTATTCTAGGAACCTTACGAGCTAAACATCATTTTAGCTGAATACTAGGACAAGATCTCAAAGTTCACCTTCTATCACCCAATCAGCTGGCGGCGTGATCAGGATGATGAAATTGCCTATATGGGTTGTCAAATGCAGAACAACGTCAACGTCATTGAACTATTGAGTCAAAGTAGGTGTCACATCGTACACCTGTGCTCAAACTATTAACCTTGCAATGATCCACTTGATGAGGTCTAAGAAACATTGCATACAGGATTGTCATACGGTATCTAATGATAGATTCTTGCCCGTAGTTTAAATTAGATAGATTGCGAGTTGTATCTTTGCAATCACTACATAAATAGAAAAAGGGCATATGCCCCCCCCCCTCATGAAAAATATCCTGCTTATGACTTGATAAAGAATTTTGCAATTGTAATCACTACAAAAATTAGAAAGGAGAGTATTTCATCCAATCAAGACTTTCCTTAAAATTCCTAGTTTTCATAAAATCACATCGCTGTTGCGCACGAGACCAGAAAGAATCACACAACAATCAATCACACTGAGCACATTTATTAGTACTACTATACTACCTTGATAAAATCAATCGCACATCCACACCCCAACTACATATGAGACTAAAAAAATTCAGATTTTTGCGGCTTGAAGTAATAGCAAACTGATCAGGCCAACAGGAACAAGTGCAGAGCCGGGTAAGGCGGGTCCTTGTGTGGCTCCTCCGGTTCAGCTGGTTGAGGCGGGTTTTGTGTGTCATATGCCATGAACAAGCTCACCATGTTGATCACTAAACCCTGAAATTTGTTGTCATAATATCCACTAGTGTAATCAAGTTGCTCCACTCCAGGGCCCTCTAAGTAGAAAAAGTGAGAGAATACACACCAAACCTTTTGGTATTCCAGGAAGCCTACAAGGTAAAGATCTATGTAGCTGAATCCTAAGGCAAGATCTCAAGGTTCATGTTCAATCACGCAATCAGCCGGCGGCATAACCAAGATGATGAAATTGCATGTATTGGCTCTCAAATACAGAGCATAGTCGACGCTATTGAACTGTTGAGTTAAAGTAGGTGCCACATTGTCCACCAATGTTTAATATACAAGCCTTGCAATGATCCACTCCATGAGGTGTAGGACAGATTGCGCCATCAATACAGGATTGTCATACGGTGTCCAACGGTAGATTCTTGCCCATAGTTTAAATTAGATAGATGGCAAGTTATATGTTTGCAATCACTACACAAATAGAAAAAGGGGTTATGCCCCCCCCCCCCCCATGCCACAAAAAATCTCTATTTATGACTTGACAAGGGATTTTTGCAATTGTAATCACTACAGAAATTGGAAGGGGGAGTATTTCACCCAATCAGAACTTCGATTTTGGGAAAACAATCCCAGTTTTCTTAAAAGTCCTAGTTTTCATCAAATCACACCGCTGTTGCGCACGAGACTAAAAAGAATCACACAATAATCAATCAATCACACCGGGGACATTTTTTAGTACAACTCTAGTACTAGTATACTACATCATTAATATCAATCGCACTTTCACACCCCTACTGCGCATGACACAAAAAGAAGATTAGATTTTTGCGACATGAAGTAAATGTGAACAGATCGGGCAAGCAAGAAGACGTGTAGAGCCGCATAAGGCGGGTCCTTCGACGGTCCCTCTAGGTTTGTTGGCTGATGCGGTTCCTCGGGCAACACCTAGTTCGCCATTTTCGTTGCCGAGAAAACCCTTGATTGCCTTCGCTTTGCTATGGTAAGGCACAACGGCCCCCAGCCGCCAGGAGGTGGACGAAGGGATCAGGATCGTCTGAATTGCTTCGGTCAATTCCGAGGATACCCTTTGGTGCATTAGGTAAGATCTTGGTCTTATGTTTTCAAATGTAGCTTGCAATTTCTTCTTCCTTCTCCCGCTAGGTCCTCCAGTCCTCGGTCGATTTTCATTGCCATCGACCAGGGTGAGTGATTCAAACTTGCTCGGCCATCGCACGCCACCCTGCGAGCCATTGCAGGCATGCGGCCGTGGTTGCCGCTAGCCGTTGCCGTCAACTTCGCTCGGCGCTCGTCACTCTTACCTTTTGTTGGTGTATCCGCTTACAAGAACCGTGACGTGCCTATTATCGGTGTCGCCATCACATCGTGCGTCGCTTGTTGAGACCATTGCACCCTACATTCAGTATGATGCCTCCGCTTGCCTTCTGTCGACGTGGCTCCTCTTGCCGTTGGGGCTGTCTCTGTTCGTGAACTCGTTCTGAAGGTGGGAAGCAGTGAGCCAATGATTGTCGCCTGACGGGCGAAGCAACTATTCCCGGTGAACTATCAACCGTGCCATGGCGAGCAGCAATCTTGACATCCAAGGGAAAGAGATGAGGCATCAAAAGATGGAAGATGCTGTGGGGCCTTATGGTATTGAATACTGTAGTTATAAGCAATAGAAGCCCTTGATACAAATGTGGACGGTTCAGATTTTAATTAATGCACCAAAGTGCATCATCTGAATTAAATGAAGCACTCCAGAGGACCCCGATATCCCTGGGACGAAGTGAGTGTAGCAGCAGCGGGTTGTGCGTGGAGATTCGGTATGACAAGCCCCCCGATCTTGCGACACACATGGTCTCTGTTGTGGCTGTAGGTCCCACAGGCATGGTGCAGTGCATGCATGCAGTCTCGACCTCGTCACGGTCGTCATGTCACAATCAGTCTTCTTTCAGTTTTTTTATGAGAATTCGCAAAGAGCGCCATGTATTTAGCACAAGCACATAGCAGCACAGCTTTCATTATAAGAAATTAGTGACTTTTTGACATCCTATTACGTCATAATATATGGATTTTATATCACAAATCAAGGTTTATGACATCCCGATGACAAAAATCTAAACGTCAAAAAGTCACAGTCATAAATTTCGATTGTGACGTTTGTGTACATAAGATCATAATTTTATGACATTAGTTTTTATGTCATAGAATTTTATGACATTAGATTTATTGTCATAAAATTCTATGCCTGACCACATAGATAAATGCCATGTAGGATCAAAATCTGACGTGCGAGAGGTCAAAAAAAAGTCACAAATGAAATTTGGCCTGCTAAAGCCCACGTAGCATTCAATCTCTTTATGGGCTACTAATATAGTTTGGGCTGTTAATGACTGGCCCATTATTTTCGATTTATTTTTGCCAATTTTATTTGGATTGTTGCTGGCATCCCCTTGTGCGCGCTCTTGACGGACTAGAGCCGATTTTGGAGTCGGTCCGTGACCATCGCAGCGGCAGGCCTATGTGATTGCTTTTTGCTCCTCTTCGTCGATCTTGATGATCCAGAGTCGCCCTCTCCCTTCCCCGTCCGTCATGGAGCTCAGCTGAAGCTGCTCCCACTTGCCACCCCGATCAACGACGTGGTGGCGTGTCTGCTGGTTAGGGTTAGGCGTAGTTAACCGTAAAATCGCAAACCGAACCGAATTAACCATTATTTGCGGTTGATTCAGTCATTGATTGTCGGTGCGGTTTTCATTTTTTCCTTGTTCGGTGATCGATCAGAATTGCGGTTTTGAGTTTGTATTAATCGAATAATCGAAATACCTGAACACAGCCCAAAAAACATCAAAAGCCCAACCCATTACGATGACTGAAGAACCCCTCAACCCTGTTTTTCAATCTCAGTCGAGCAACAAGCAGTCCTCTGGCTCTGACCCAGCCGCCACTCGCCCCCTTCGTCGTTTCCTCGTCTCTTCTCACTCGCCTCGACGCTGCTCACCGCTCGTCGTGGAGGTGCGCGGCACCACGCCAGCCGAGATCTGACGGCCGGACGCCGACACATCGAGTGCGCGAGCTGCTGCTGCTTGGTTTAAAAGCGGCAGTGCGGGGATTTGCAAGGCATTAGCAAGCTGCTGCTGCTTGGCGTGAACGCGAGCTGCTGCTTCTTGGCTTGAATGCGAGCAGCCGAGCACTCGTTGCTGCTTATTTTTTCTTGGATTGAATGTTTGCTGCTTCTTATTCTTTCTTCTTATCCTCTACGAGCAAGTAGCATACTAAGTTTTTTTGTTCACTTGATTGCTTGCTGGATTATGCACTGATAGAATTATTCATGTATTTACGGTTATTGCGGTTAATCACAAAACTACACCGAATTAACCGTAACCAAAATCGTGCGGTTACTGCTTTTTTCTGATAATATTCGGTTATCAATTCTTTATAACCGAAATTCTTCATGGCCGAATTAACCACACCGCATCAACCGATTTAACCGAACGCCCAGCCTTACTGCTGCTCGCGTACGTGTTGGCGGTGGCACAGCGTACGTGTCAAACACGGATCGTCCCGCACGCGCCGGATGGTTTCGCTGACCACGGCCGGGCCACCCGAATGACACGTGGATGCAGGCCATGGCCACCACGAGCGACTCCCTTAACTGATGAATGTGGTGACTAGCCATGAGCACCAGGCCCTTCCCTGATTCTCAGCACCTCTCATGAGAATAGAAGTCGGATAGTGACGAATTTTTTATTTAAAATAATCATTTTTAATCTATAATTTTTATAAAAATCTACCCAAAACTAAAATTACAACATTTAGTCCTTTTTAACACGCCAATCACTTTAGCGTGTTTGGTTTATAAAACACGTCATACCGATTGGCGTGATTGAGTTCATAACAGCGTTAACTATCGTATCGGATCCCAACAAGGATTGAGGTTGACTACAAACACGTGAATCTGTTTTCTTAATCAAATAGGTGTTCCTGGTATTTTTATGAAGTACTACTTAGCAGTACAAAACTTCATGTACAGGTCCTACTTCTAACTTGGACATTTTTAGCAGAATAATTATACATAATTATGAACTAAAGATGCATTTGAAAAAAAAAGCAAATGAGTCCGTTATTTCATTTGTACATGAAGTGTTCGTGAGTGGTACGTCTAGCCTCGGAACAACTTTTCTAAGTACAGATGCAATTGGAAAAGAAAATAAAAAGATAAGGATTGAAAATTTGAGCGAGGAGTACAGGATGGCTCCAATGCTTGAACAGAAACGCGCAGTGAAGTTCGCTTGCTATTTGCGGGCTACTGTACTCAGGGTTCAAAAAATCGGTAAAACCGACCGGCTCGGTTTGGCTAAAAATCAGCCGATTAACCGGAGAATCGGTCGGCTAATTGTTTAGCTACAGTAACTAGTTATGGTTAGCTGGGTGAAACCGGCCGGTTAGTGCGACGCCGGTTTTTGAAACCCTGACTGTACCTGCTTGATTGCCCTGCACAACGAGTAGTATTGTCCTCTACGGCAGTCACGCGGGGGAGTGAGAGCGAGGAGGGACAGCCTTGTTCCTTCTACGCGGACAAGGAGGTGAAGAGGACGGCGCCAATCATACTGCTGGCGCCATGATGCTGAACAATGGCGCCAAAGCTTACGGCGCCATACCTGCCAGCTCGTTTGCTGCTATGGCAGGTACGAGCGTCCTGCGCCCTACCTGCCATTCCCACGGCGCCAGAAGACATGGCGTTGTGCAAAGGGTTCATTTTCGGATAAACTTACTAAAAGGATCCAAACGTAGAAAGTAAAAATTCCACTTCAAAATCTACTCTCCCGTAAAATATAAAGTCAAGCTTCAAGCCATCACCACCTCCACCTGCTAACAGTCACAAGTAATAGAAACCGCTAGTACTAAATTAGTTCATGAGTATAATTTAGTACTAACATATAAAGTCAAGCTTAAAGCCATAACAAGCAAAGCACGTTAGACTAAACATTGTAAACCCAACACAATGTAGTTACACTAAACAAAGCCACTCAACAATAATTACACCAGAGTTGTTCCTGCCAGAGAACTAATCTAGAAAATAACACACTATGGACCAAGTAACCTTCACATGCATCTTATCATGACCAACTGAAATAACATCTTCTTTTCCACCATTGACCAAGGTTGAAATAACCGCATTAACCGGCTGGCTCGGCTCGGTGAAAAATCAACCGGTTAACCGGATTGCTACAGTACCAGGTTCGGTTTCTCCCGGCATAACCGGTCGGTTAGCGCGACCGGTCGGGACCGGTTTTTTAGTTAACCGAGATAACCGGCTGATTTTTACCGGTTATTCCAACCCTGCCATTGACCCTTCCAGAAAATCACACTCAGAAGTCCATTATGGACAAGTAACCTTCACACGCATCTCATCATGACCAACTGGAATAACATCTTCCTCTCCGTCATTGACCCTTCCAGAAAATCACACTCAGAAGTCCATTATGGACCAAGTATCCTTGACACGCATCTTATCATCACCAACTGGAATAACATCTTCCTCTCCACCATTGACCCTTGGAGTAAATGAAATAGTGCTTTCAGACTTACCATCACGAGTCTTGGCAACAATTACGAGCATATCCTTAACGGAGACAGATACAATAGGTCGCATAAGATGGATTACTCCTTTACCATCGCCAGTAAACGCACTATACAGCTCCCTGTCGTAAAGCACAAGTGTGTTCTGGGCAATGTTAACATAACCGGCTGGACCGGTATAACCGGCCGAGCCCGGTTCACCGGTTAACCGGTATAACCAGCCTGTTAACCGGATAAAACTCGTTTTGGTTGGCGCGGGGTTGGCGGCTGGTTAACCGACCGGTTATTCCGGTTAACCAGTCGGTTCGATCAGTTTTAGTGATATATTTTGAATATATATTTTTAAAATTTAAAAATATCGGTTTTTGAGTGGTTTTACCGGTTAACCAGTCAGTTATTCTGGTTAACCGGCCGATTATATCGGTTTTGACTAATTTGATTTTTTTTTAATTTTGAAAATTTTTAAACTATAACCGGGGGTTAACCGGCCGACCAGGATAACCGACCCGGACCGGTTTTTCGGTTAACTAGGTTAACCGGCCGGTTAACCCCGGTTATTTCAACCCTGGTTCTGGGTACTGGTGGGGTGAGCAGTGATTTGTCCATCAAAATTCCCCTGTATAACTTCAATTGAAATAGTACCTTCCACTGCATTTGCCACGAACCCATACAGCACATCCACAGTGCTGAGCCTAGTTGCAAGGGATACGCATCCAACATTGCATTCGTCCAATGATCCACCTGTTATGCCACTGATCGATACAACTCCTTTACTAAGTTCTCTATCCTGCCCTTGATTGTCCTTGATCTTCAGATCAGTCTCAATGTAAACATCATCTATTAAAGCGAGTCCTCGTTTAGGGCCTGTCAAGACCAATGATTCATCCTATAAAACAGTTTTCATGATAGGTGAGTGTTATATTCCAAATAGTTAATATTCACAGCTTAGTTTCACATAAAAAGGTGCCAAAGGTTCAATACTTCAATGTTAATTTTTATTCCAAATGGTTCATATTCACAGCTTACTTTCACACACAAAAAATAGGTGCCAAATGTTCAATGTTAATTTTATTAAGGGACAACCAGATATATTATAACTGTAATTGCCTTGCGGAACTTGATGCCACAAAGGATGTTTCATCATCTAATTCTACCCTCATGTACTTAGATCTCCGGACACTCATTTGTATGTCTACAAGCAATAAAAATAAAAGCAGAGTTGTTTCATTCTGAACATCTGCATTTTGCAAGCATTACTATAGAGATGACTGTCATCATACAACCTAATAATTGTCAGTAGGGGATAAAATTCAAAATTTCATCACCACATGAACTCGGGATGAGAAATATTATTAATATCGCCTAAAGAGTTGACAAACACTAACAGTACATACCTCGGAGTTGATTATTTGGCAATGGTCTGTATCACAACGGAAGAGATAAACACACTTGTGGTCAATGCTGTCTCTGGCAATGACAGTACCATACACATGGATTGGGAAGCCAACATCGGAGCAACCAATCTTAACCGAGAAGATGTTTATTGCCTCACACAGCTCATAATCACCCTTGTCTCTGTAGACTGCATCAGTGAATCGCATCGGACCAAGGGGCGCTGTTGTGCAGAAAAACAAAGCAAACAAAAGAAAAGAAACAAAGGCTCTGCAGATTAGATTCATGCTTATAATTGAGGATTACATAAATGCTGTAAGTACAGTGAAGATGGCAGAAAAAAATATTTAACCGAAAATAGGATCCAGCTTACATTAACATGATATAAAGTTATTCTAGTCCCCAAAGAAATAGAGAGTAGTCCAAGGACACATAAGATATATTTATATAGTAGACAACAATTAATCAACCAACATAAGTGTTCTCAATGTTTCATGAACAACAGAAAAAAGAAAGATGGTAACCGGATTGATCATACGGACAGAGATGCAATACTCACACTCCTCGTCGAGGTTGAATTTCCTGAGATCAATGTCGTGGAATCTGGTGAAGTATTTGCCCCCCTGCTTGGGATCAAAGTCGAGGAGGCGATCTTCGAGTTCCCACTCTAGATCAACCTCGTGTTCCTGCCTGTACCACTCCATCTTCTGCAGATACTGCAACAGTTCCTTCTCCATCTCCGCTTTCTTAGCCTCGTCGGTGAAAGGTTACAAGCCCGTAAGCTCCTTACTAACACCTACCACGGAGGACCTCTTGTCGGAAGCCCGGAAGAAGACGCCGCGCGAGCGGGCCACGCTGGCCATGCCAACGTCAGAATCCTCGAAAGAGGCGGGGAACGAGATCGTCTGCCTTATGGCTGCGGGCAGTGCGTCCGTTCATCCGGCGATCAACAGCATCTGTTCTCTAGCTCACCCTTCACTAGAGCTGTCTAAACGAGCGGCCCGGCCTAAGCACGTAAAGGCCCGACATGTTTATTACCAGACCGGCATGTCACAGCTTTTTCGAGCCATGTCGAGACAGTCTTTAGGCTCAGCTGCCGGTCCATGGTATGATCTTAAAATACGAAATCATGCCGGACCGGCCCACTAGACTACGAATTTACCAACGTATTAGAAAACTTTTTTTTTTGACTATAACATAAATATATTTATTACTTATACAAACTTTATCAGACTGTCTGACCCTCGGGCTTGATCGTCAGCTCCAGCACGACACACAGCATAGGGTCGTCTTGGCACAAGCCCTAAATTGAGTGGGTGGTGACGTGCTCGCGTCGTGCTTTTTTTGTGTGCTTCATGTCGGCCCACTCGACCAGACCTCTTTGGACAGGACTATCCTTGACGCATGGCTGAAGCCCAACAAGCATATCATGGTCCATGTTTGAGTCAACACTGCCTATTCTTGAGAAGAAAAGCCCAGTAACGCTGATGGCGAGCGGCGCCGAACTACTATCACCTTCGCCTTCGCTAGCATCATGCCTCCCTTCCCCGCCGCTCCGACAAGGGGCTAGTGCTTCTATGCCATCTTCGACATCGAGTAGGTATATTATGGAGGGAGTTGTAATTTTACATGGACACTCCATGAATTACATCAGAAGAAGCAAAGTGGTGCCATTTTAAAACTTAATTTTGAGAAAGCATATGATAAGCTGAAATGGCCTTTCCTTCAACATTATGTCTTCAGCATTGAACCGAATACTTTTTGTACGTAGCATTTGCAGTGTGCATTGGAACAAAAGAAGATCATCCTATTGGGCTGCTTGGGCCATTCTGGACTGCGTGCAAAAGAAAGAAGCAGAGAAGGCGTTAGTGAGGGAAGCTAGACACGAATGATCGTTGGATGCAAGACGGACGGGCGCACTGCCCGCAGCCATAAGGCAGAAGATCTCATTCCGACCAGGAGAAGGGGAAAGAATGTGCTACCACCCACCTATGAGAAAAATACTATCTATCTCCTTCAATTATAAGAGGTATCATATTTTGCCTTCTTCAACTAGAAAATCGGTTATCTGACACTTTAAACTATCGACTCCGGTTCAATTTTTCTTCCTTAGCGGTTTTGAGAACGGTTTTGTCTAATGTGGCATACTTGGTCCCACATGTCATATATCATGTCATTTTTTCTTTTCTATTTTTTTTCTTTTCTCTCTTTTTCTCTTTCACATGCTCCTGCCTGCGGCGGTGGCTTTAAGGAGGAAGAAGAGGAGCTAGAGTCGCTCACAGCCAACTCGTTCCCTAAAACTGGCGCGAACCACTGATAGCTTCGACGGGCAAGGCCGCGTCCCTACGTTGACGGCTACTCCGAACCGGCACCATCGTCATCACATCCAAGTCCTCTGCGACGCAGGCAACTGTTGCCGATGAAGTGGAAGGAGGAGTGGAGCAATCATAGCAGAGGCAGCTTTCTCAGGTGGCGTTCGAGCGGCTTTGGTCCTTCAACATCTCCCGATTTACCACGCTGACACCGGAGCCCGCCTCCGTGGACGGGGTGGTGGATCTGGGGTACAAGAAGCCCTCGCATCGGCGGCGCCAGAGAAGGAGGCAGAGGCCGTAGTGGAGCCTAAGCCCAAGCATGAGGCCAACCGCGATGGCGAAACTAGTGGAGGAGGTTGTTAAGGACGTGGAAAATGGGCGTTTGGCGACAACCAGGGACGGCACGGCACGGGCATCAAAGGCGGCGCCCATGGTGTCGGAGTCAGATTCCAAGGTGGGGGAGGGGCAGGGCGCAACCGACATGGTGGCAGGAGGACGCAGCGAGGCGGGCGGCGATGGCGCTCACACAGAGCAGGGCGGCGACGGGCTCGCATGGAGCAGGGCGGCGACGGGCTCGCACAGGGCAGGGCAGAGGCGGGCTTGCACGAGGCAGGGTGGAGGTGGGCTCACGCGAGGTAGGGTAGAAGCGGGCTCACACGGGGCATGGCTGGCGAAGGACAAGGAGGAGGAGGGCGCCAGGAGCAAAGTCTGCCTCTCAGTGGCCATGGCAGACGCGAGCGTGAGGGGGGAGAGAGAGAGAAGAAATGACAAGGTATATGACATATAGGATCAAGTATGCCACGTCACACAAAACCACTGAGAGAAAAATTAAACCAGAGTCGACAGTTTAAGATATTTCTCTTATAATTGAGAGAGATAGATAGGACTTTTCTCCCTACCCACCTGTTTGATATAGTGTTTGTGATCGAGTCTTTAAGGGCTATCCCTTCCTAAAGGATATGGGCATTTATTTCACAAGACAAAACATTAGGCATGTGGGCTTTAGAGCTGATATTCATATAGACTTGTTGGATCCGGCTCATCACTTAATCGATCACCGGCTGCTCGCCTTGCTACATGGGGGCTAGTCGCTTCCACGTGCGCAGTGCCAGCTGACTGGTAACAGTTACTCCTCCTCGCATCCCAATGCATCTTTTTTTTTCAATATATCTCTATCTCTTTCCTTCTTGTTTTCTATGTAGCTATATTTTTCATTTCTTTTTAATCTCTGTGTCCAACTCTAAAACGATAATTAATATAGAACGGAGGTAATTCAATATAGTTTGACCCATTACTGTTTCATTTGTTCTGCAATCTGCATAAACCGTGACTGCTAGTTTAACTGGTCTTATTTATTTCTCATTAAGCATAATCATATGATTGAAACACATGTATGAGAACTTTATAAATTCATAATATTTACCCTATATATGCAACTTATTTATTTCAATAATCAGAATAAATAATAATACATCATACACATAAAACAGATTTGTTCCAGATGCGCAGATTTGTTCCATCCCTCAATCACCAACGACTTCCCCACTGGTCTGACTGCCGCAACAAGAACAAGATGGGGAGCCGGCCTCTCACTCTCAGGCTGTCGGTCACGGCGGCTCTTTGCGGACCTGTCCCTCACGATGCCGCGTGTTCGGAGCTCGGGCTGCCAGCCATGGCGGCTTGCCGCAGCCCCGGACAGACCTGCGCTTTGCTTCAAGGCACTGAATTGATTTTGTTTTTGTGGTAACTTACATTGGATTTGTGAGTTGTAATATGTGGTTTTCACTAATCTGTACAAAACATTTTGGTTTACTGTTGATTTCGGAGCTAATATGACTTCATATTGTTATATCAACATGACTTGTTCTTTCTGAACATGGAACTGTCTAATGCAATTGCTATCAGGCAACAAAAGTTCAGAGCTGCCTCTTCGTTGTGCATGCCTCTGTCACGATATTCACCGATTTGTCTGCTGGGGATAAGAGATGAACATGAAGGAAATTGCAGGGGATTCACTTGCACAACACTCTTGCTCCTAGCCATTTTAATTCTGAAAACGAAATAACTGATGTCTAAGAAATGAAGCAATCAGAAGAATCATTGTGTGGTGCCAAGAAATCTCACTAACATTACTGTGACTACCTTCAGCAAAACTCTTCCCAATGGCTAGTAGTAGTATATAAATTGAGGGGAAACATTATGAAATGAACAGCTGACAAAGCCAACGGACAGTACATAGTATTTGAGGAGTTTTATTATCCAAAATATTGGTCATTAATTTTGAGAAGTTATTGGTCAATAGTTTAAGGGTAATTTCGTAATTACACCATTATAAATGGTTTTATATTTGTTTTTATAGTAAAAATCTAACCCTACCGTCAGTTAATCTTTTAAAAAATAAAAACATCAATTATTAATTATATTACTAATTTATTTGTATTCATGATAACATAAAATAATTATTATAAATCTAAAAATGTTATTTTTCTAATATTACCCTCAAACTGATAAACTATTGGCCAGTAGTTATGTGTTTAGATCATCAAATCTAAACCGTTGAATTAAACTATTAGCTAATAATTTTTTAAAACTAATAGTTAATATTTTAAAACGAGGGAGTAATAGGAATTTCATGGTTGGCGACCAGTCGATACGCATATATAGGTCATTAATGCAGGTCTATGCATACATAGGTCATTAATGCAGGTACATATTAGTACTAGTTTGAGTCGAACATCGAACAGCGCATATGCATACTGCTAATAGCATTAACCTCTATGTCACCATTAGCGGTGGTTAACATGACACTGCCGCAAATATACACGGATGAGACCAAAGTGCGTAATAGCTAGCACAATCGCGTATTAAAGCAACGACAGCGAGATACTCATATTCTGGTACACCGCAGCAGAGATCGATTAGTCTCGCCGCATGGTGTGGGTCCACTACTCGAGTCAGTGTGATGTCTTCGATCCGACCTCTGGGATGATTCTTCCTCTTGGTGAAGATATGACAGCTACTAATTAACTGGCTAGCTAGTCGTCGTCAAACAGGATTGCAAATAAATAAGGCCCGCAGATGTCTATTGCCGGCGCTCTTATATCCACGTACAAGTAGTATTAGTCGCCCTGTAGAGAAGTCTGAGAGATGAGATCTGAGGTGGAAAGGCGAGGTGTAGAGAAGTCTGATAGATGAGATCTGAGGTGGAAAGCTAGGCGTGCATGATATGCTCCAGTAGGAAAGACATGCGCCGTACCATCAAATTAGATGGACATATACTCCTGTAAAGATGGTGGACGCGATTCCTCTGCGGAGAAGAAGGGAAGCAAGGGGAATCGCAGGAGGGAAAAACTTGGGGGAGGAAGAAGGTTGCTTAGCATAGGAGAATTAGGAAAGTAGTTGGTTACAGTTCTCGTAATTGCTGCCTCTCTCCCTCGCGCTCCTTGCTTACATAGCCGCGACGCGGCACCCTGAAGTCCTGAACTCACGCACGCACCCACTGCGGGCCGGACACGAGAAGGCTGGGCTTTGAGGGTCGGTTGCTGCGTCTTGGGCCGGTTGTAGTAGCTTGTTCCTCTCCTGGGCTTCTGCCGAAGGCACGGAGCCAGTGCTAACAACTGTGTGACTGTCGAGTATGCAGCTGTTCCTCCTAGCCGCGTGCATGATCCATGGACTAGTATAAACCAAACCACAATTACCGTTACCGTGGTTTCTCTACGAATCTTCCCGTCCACCTTGCTGTTGCTCTCCATACGCCGGTACAGTCCATACCAATATACCTACATAAGGCAATTGTGGCCTACGAAACACCGAGTCGGCGGAAAACTCGCGTACCAGTGTCGGATATGGTGTCCGACACCGATACATCCCCAACACGCCTTCAATACGTGTCGAGAGAGTATTGGGCAATTTTCAAATAAAAATAATTAATTTGAATTTCTGATGCGTGGGTGACACCTTACCGATTCGTTGGGCTAACATTTCGACACGGCCTGGCCCAGATAGCCGGCCCAAGTAAAGAAGACCCCAGATATGTGCCCTGAAACCCTAAGAAGCCTAGGACAACTTGCTCTGTTGATGCCAATCATAGCATCATCAGTTCATGACGTTGCTGCTGGCCACATGCCTTTTATTTCAGTTAGAAGTTTAGAACTACTTGAGTGCTTGACTGCTTGTTATGTGAATCATTCAACCTGTTTGCTTGTCGAATATTTGATGTTTGTTGCATGCTAGACTGCTATTCTATTACCATTTTCGTTGTTTTTATTGTTAAACTGCTATTCTGATGTATTATTGATTTTTTTAAAAAATTACATGCGTGTCGACGAATCGGCATTTTTGAGAAATTGCCGAGTCGACGTGTCTGATTCGCGTGTCCGAGTCGATGTAACGTAGATTGTGGCAGGTTCCTTGTTTGTCTTTTCTGCATTCTGTTCCGGGAGTCCGGGGTCCCAGCGAGCTACTGTACTCCATTTCACCACTTGGATGCGCATGAGGATAAGTTACGTCGACAAGCCGTCGTCTCTTCCACTTATCTTTGGCTTTCATTCAGCTCCTTGCATTATCGTTGTCCCCACATCTGTAGTCGTATTTCTATAAACCTGCAATGATGATAATAGTAATAAGATAATAATAAGAGAGTTAAGGTGTTGATGTATTTAGATAGTAGACTGTTCTTTCCTGTTTTTCTCTTCCTATCATTTGCGTTGTTCTGCGCGTGTAAAATGTGAACTCTGTTCCATTTGATCAATGAAGAAAACTCTGTTCCATTTGATCAATGAAGAAAATTCAGGTGGGGTACTCCCCCACCGTAGTTTCCTAAAAAAGAAAAGAGTTTAGGTGTTTTCACAGCGATAACAAGGTGAACACAATGTTGACGCCAAGGAATAAGATTCTCCAGAGCCATCCCCTGTTTTGTCATGCATGACTCGATCTAACCCTAACAAAGGGCACCTAAGTCATACTGCAATCACCTGGCTATCACGCCATGATCTAAGTCATACTGCAATAATACTGCAATCGAATAGATCCCGGCTGCTAATGGTAGATAAAGTAATGTAACCGATCGACTACTAGCTAGTGGAAGGTCCTGAAAGCCGAAAGAACACTTGTTCGTCTTTTACTCTTTTTCTCCAGCCAACACCGCACGAGCTGTTTTCAAAAACAAAAACACCGCACGAGCTCGGCCGCCAAACGAAGCGATACCGTCAACGACTCAACGTCAGGAGCCGGCGATTTTCTCCCGTGCGTGTGGAACAAGCTAGGCGGCGCTGATCAGGACGCCGTCGCAACGCGACATTTGAAGAAAAGTAGAAAAAAAAAACCCAGAAGACCAGCCATAATAGCTCCTGTGAGGCTGCTGTGAACTGTGCTTCGGAGACCAGGACCGTGGCTTTCGAAGAATCGGCTGCAGGCGCGACACATCAACTACATATGGCCACACAAACGTTTATATCTCTGGTTGTCATGTAATAGGAGAACACGAGGCTGGACCAGGCGCATATATAGGCGATCCGAATCTTGCTGTACAAGAGGCCGGGGAGAAGAAAATAGAGAGGAGCACGTCATGCATGGTCATCCATGGGTGAGGTGTAGACATCATCCTCACCGGTGACGGTACACCTACGGTGTAGTAACGGTGGTTGGAAGGGAAACAGGGCCATGGCAGGTCGATCTCGCTCGCGTACATGTGTGTGCCGCATCGACGACGGCGTCCATAGTCCTGACACGGTGCCACACGGTCCCAAGGAGATTATATACATACTACATCTGAGAGGCAGGGAAGGTCTCGCCACTGAGGTAGGTACCCAATCAGCAGCATGCATGCTCGCACGTACGGCTTCGGCCGCCGAAGGCAACAAACACATCTATCCAATTCATCTGACGATCCGGTTGCAAGGTGACAGCCAGATCACGCGAACGGCTGTTAAACACCTCGATTCAATTCAACCTGCCGTGACGTACGTGATGGTGACTGCATGCCGGTTCAGTGTAAACGACGCATGCCTGTTTGCTATGAATCCTCAGAATATATTGCCTGAGAGTGATGGTGACTGCATGCCAACGGGTTCAGTGTAAACGACGCAATTTGGGCCTGTTTGCTATATGCTTCCTCAGAATATTGCCTGAGACAGGCAACGATTTCAGGCGCTCTATTTTGAGTGTCTAGGGCTGATCGCTGCTGCCTGCGCCAGGCAGCCAGGCCCAGGACGAGAATGAAATGGCCACGTAGGAGATTGGGTTTCACATGGCTCGTGCGCTCGTCCAACAACCGATCACGGAAGCTGTGACGGTTGGACGAGAATCAATCTGAAGTGATACGATGGCATACGGGTCAAGTTGCTCTGCCGTGTGCCGTGGCACCACCAGTATGTGGTAACGCAAAATGTTGAACCATTGCGTGTATTTATCCGTGCATCGACTGGTCCGTTGGTCCCTAGCTACAATATGTCGGTGTCGACTGAATAGTACACAGTATCCCATCAAGGCCAGAGGCCACCATGGCGCCACTGGCCATTATAAATGGCAGTGTAGTGCTTCACATGTCTGACGAATCGCTTCAGAGAGGTTTGAGAAGAGAGAGATGGAGAGCAGGCTGTTTGCTACGGAGAAGTTCGGGGGCAGGGCCGTGTACAGGTTTCACGCCGTCACGGTATTCCTGGGGATATGCCTTGTGCTCTACTACAGGGTGACGCACGTCCCGGGCTCCGGCGCCGGCAGGGCGGCGTGGCTGGGGATGCTCGCGGCGGAGCTCTGGTTCGCCTTCTACTGGGTCATCACACAGTCCGTGCGCTGGAGCCCCATCCGACGCCGCACCTTCAAGGACAGGCTCGCCGCCAGGTCTGTCCTTCATCCATTTGCAGATTTGCTAAATCCAACCCACATTGACTTAAATGATTTTTTAGGGTCATATGCACGTGACACTGAGACATGGATCGTGTATTTTTATTTGCACGTTTCTTACTTCTGATGAAGAAAAGCACTCTCAAGTATAAGGTGTGTGATCAAATACTTCAGCTAGAGCGAAACTGTTGCGGGAGTAGAATAGTGCTCCAGAAGGCCATTGACAAACTTGCCTGGAAATTCTAATAATCTTGTGTATGCGTCAGTAAGGGAACAACTAGTTTGGATAACATACTGTTCAAGCAGCGGTAGTTGGGAGAAATCACATGGTAGAATCATTTTTTATTTTAGCAAACGCCATCCGCATGATGTAACTCGTCATCATGAAACTTGAGGATATCGTCTCCGACAGAAACGAGTTAAACTGTTTCTATTTTCGTCGTGACCATGGTGCAGACTAGTATTACGACCATCGGAGCCAGGAAAGGACGAGGATGGGTGGGGTCGACTTTATGAATTATTTAACATGTGTTTGGCGTGGGTTCTGTTGCACTATATCTGGTCCATTCCCAGTCCAATCATGTGGCATGCCACCTAAAAGGACATACACCAGTGTATGCGTCTCCAACTCTCCATAACTTATTAAGACAGAAAAGTTGGAGCAAAATAATCTATCTAGCTTGAATTAAGTGGAATGAGGTATGCAAAGTTGTTGTACCTGGGGGCATCTTTGAAAAGTATGTATATGCTTCTAAGCCTTAACGTACCTATAAATGTCATTTGGAACAGATACGGCGAACGGCTACCTTGTGTGGACATTTTCGTGTGCACTGCAGACCCAAAGTCAGAGCCACCAAGCCTTGTCATCGCAACAGTGTTATCGGTCATGGCATACAACTACCCATCGGAGAAATTAAGTGTGTACCTTTCTGACGATGGAGGCTCGATTCTCACTTTCTATGCTCTATGGGAGGCCTCCACCTTCGCAAAGCATTGGCTTCCATTTTGCAAAAGATATAACATCCAGCCGAGGTCACCTGCCGCGTACTTCTCAGAGTCAGATAAGCCTCATGATCTGCACGTATTAAAAGAATGGTCATCCGTCAAGGTACGCATGCTTCTTAAACCTAGTAAAACACTTGTAACCAGATTTAAATGTGATACTCAGGTGATTTGTTGGCACACACATGTTTGATTACTTGAGATAGCAATACAGCAGATAAGGGGCATGTGGCCTATCAGTAGCATTCGCGCTATGGCAACTGATATTCTCTTTGGGCAGGGCTTGTATGAAGAAATGACAGAACGGATTGATTCCGCTGCCATGTCAGGCGAAATTCCTGAACAAATCATAGTAAATCATAAAGGATTTGCTGAATGGAATACAGGAATTAATTCAAAAGATCACCAGCCAATAGTCCAGGTAGGTTTCATATCCTCCAAATAGGAACACTGATTAATTCTGGACTAATGAACTTCGTAGTATTTCGGATGCCAAAGTTCTAAATATTGCTTCATCGCCAGATTCTGATAGATGGGAAGGACAGAAATGCAGTTGACAGTGAAGCAAACGTACTACCAACACTCGTGTATATGGCAAGAGAGAAGAGGCCTCAATACCCCCATAACTTCAAAGCAGGGGCAATGAACGCTCTGGTGCACTTTTTGATCTTACTTTATCAGTCCACCGTCTTAAAATTAACTTACAGTTACAGAATTTGTTGTAAACTCTGTATCATTAGTAAGGACACAATACAAATTTAACTGGAACTAACTATAAGGACACAATACAAATTTAACTGGAACTAACTATGATTTCATAAGCAATAAGCTTCTAAGACAACAAGAGTAACCAAAGGCCGCGACCTGATATCATTTCCTTCGAGAAAATCATAACATGAGACAGGTACAGGCAGGACTGTTGACAAGACTAGATTACTGTTCACACACAAGTCATTTTTTAGGTTGTGGGTTCGGCAGGGATTTCTCCCAACCCGCGATGAACACCCCTAGGTACAGGACATGGGTTTTCTGTACCTAGCTACGCATGCACCATTCATAGTGCATTGTGATATGTCCTATAACATCTGAAATTTGAATTTCAAATGGAGACATGGTGTAGCAAATTCAAACATAATTTCTAATGGACTATAAACAGTGCGCGATAGGTCTAACAATTCTTATTAAAATAAACCCGAATTAGCATCATGCCAGCCAAATAAAAAGTTACTCTATGAAAGACTAGAATGGATTTACCCTAAAAGAAAACTAGTATGGCTTAATCAAAATGAATTCCAAAGAGTGATTCTCAATTGAAATACAGATACGGGTATCATCAGTGATCAGCAACAGCCCGATCATCATGAATGTGGACTGTGATATGTATTCCAACAATAGCGATTCAATCAGAGATGTGCTGTGTTTCTTCCTTGATGAAGCAAACGGTCACAAGATTGGATTCGTGCAGTATCCTCAGAACTATAATAATATGACCAAGAATAACATATATGGCAACTCCCTCAATGTCATCAGTCAGGTCAGCCATATCAATTCTAATTTCAATACCATTCTCGTATGGCAGTCTATACAATCATTATACACACCGTGACACTAACATGCTACTTGAATCCAAAGATGGAGTTGAGTGGTTTAGACAGTGTGGGTGGCCCACTCTATATCGGCACAGGATGTTTCCATAGAAGGGAGATCCTTTGTGGGAGGTGGTTTACCCAAGACTACAAGGAAGACTGGGACAGAGGAACTAGGGGGAAAACACAACAATGCATAGATCAGACTGAAGAGGAAGCGAAGTCCTTAGCAACCTGCACCTATGAACAGAACACACAGTGGGGAAACGAGATTGGATTGAAATATGGGTGCCCAGTTGAAGATGTCATCACTGGATTAGCAATACACTGCAGAGGATGGAAGTCAGTCTACATCAATCCCCCAAGAGCAGCATTTATCGGTGTTGGTCCAACAACACTTGCTCAAACAATATTGCAACACAAGAGGTGGAGTGAGGGTAATTTTTCGATTTTCCTTTCTAAGTACTGCCCTTTCTTCTTTGGCCATGGGAAGATCACATTACGACACCAAATGGGTTACTTAATATATGGCTTGTGGGCACCCAACTCACTACCTACATTGTATTATGTAACCATCCCTTCACTAGGCCTTCTCAAGGGCACCCTCCTATTCCCAGAGGTATGGTACATTATTTGTCTTTTTGCATTGTTTCATATGATTTGTACTGAAAGTGTGAGGCTAATGTGAGCCCTTATGTCATTTAGGTTATGAGTCCATGGATCATACCTTTCCTATATATATCAGTTGTGAAGAATATGTATAGCTTATATGAGGCATTATTATCGGGAGACACGTTGAAAGGATGGTGGAATGGCCAACGGATGTGGATAGTTAAGAGAATAACCTCATACCTCTACGGCATTATTGACACCATAAGGAAGATTTTAGGACTGTCATTAATGGGGTTTGTCGTTACATCAAAGGTAAGTGATGAAGATGAATCAAAACGGTATGAGCAAGAAATCATGGAATTTGGGACGTTTTCACCAGAATATGTGATCATTGCAACCATCGCACTGCTCAACCTTGTGTGCATGGTGGGAGCGTCAAGTCAAATCATGACAGGTGGTGGGAATACGCCTTTGAATGTATTTTTCATCCAGGTTATTCTATGTGGAGTGCTAGTGATCATCAATATTCCAATATATGAAGCAATGTTCCTAAGGAAGGACAAAGGGAGAATACCATTCCCAGTCACGCTAGCAGCCATGGGCTTTGTGATGTTTGCTCTCTTGGTACCAGTAATTTGAGGCCTTAAACGAGGCAACAATGGATTTCTCGATTAAACTCCAGATGATAAATTTGATACATATGTTCATCTATCATGGTATCTCTTACACGATACTATAGAAAAGAACCCATGAAGCAAAAAAGGATGCTTGTATTCTAGCAATTCTTTGAACACTTGTCTCATGTAAAACTCAAAACGTACTAGAACCACCACATAATATATTGCATTTGGAAGCAAGATGTCATATCATGTGTTTCCAAATGTCAATATGTTGGTTACTTTTTGTCCTTTGGCTTGGATGAAAAGAGAAAGTAGCTAAACTTATGCCTTGTGTAATGAGCAAAATAAAAAATAATAGCGATAGGATGTGGTAAAAGAAATACTAACCAGTCTTGCACAGAGTAGAAAGTCCCAGCTTCATCTTGGAGGTTCCCATCAATCAATTGACCTATGAGCTTTCAAAACTGTTTGCCAATTGGGCTTCCAACTGAATGTGAATTGAGTGTGCATGACATGTATGTATGGTTCAATGCCAAAATGGTTCTTGCAGGATGATGTGTCATTCTATTCAGTCATTGATGACATACCATAAGATCTTTCAGATCCTCAGACAAGTACATTGACTTTGCTTGAATAACAACTATTATTACAAGAGCGTAAATAAGAAACTTGAGCTGAAGATCCGAACAGCTGAGTTAGGGTTTACAGACGGATCTGCAGAACTGCAGTTTCTTCCATAAGCAAAAAAGATATACAAAACAATATTTACAGTATATGAAAACAGCATGTGGAGCAGTTCTTCAAACGTTGTAGATATCATTGCACCCCTTTGTAACAAATTACTGTCTGCCTACATGCCACATTTTTATTAGTTGCATAAATCTCTGTTTACTTGAAAGATGCCTATAAGGCAGGCGAATTACCTTGTTAACTTTTTTTTAGGAATATACAGCAAGGGAAACCCCTGTTGAATTACCTAGTTAACATTCACTGGTAACAATTATACAACATGATTACCGTAGACAGAATATCTACTTTATCAGAACTAAGAAACTATACAAAGAACTACATTTAGATCTAATCATTTATGTAAATTCCTTGCTGACTGCTAGCTGCACCTGTTCACAATATTGAACAAACAACAAAGGGACAAAGTCGTGCTATATTAGGAACTAACTAATAAAGTAACAATAGACATGCACAGGTGCAGATCTTTCAATATCATACATTGCTTTGGCACTCATCATAAAATTGGATTCCATCTGTCAGGGCTAACCTCAGAATTCTTGTACCTGAGGTAACTAATCTGCATGCTGTACAATAAGCAATGTGGCTGAACAAAATTTGACCATGTTTCTTCTCTTCGTGATGTCAAAACAGCGTGTAACTTCAATGGATACTGTAGAGAAAGAGAAAATATGTGATCAATATCGGAACGATTCAGTTCACCTTCATTAGGGCGAGACATGTGATTTCTCATTCAACTTGCCTTCTGAGACTCCTAGAGCACTGACCGGACAAGACGAGCAGCAAATGCCCCATCCATAGAGTGCTTTGTCGGGCTTGAGGAATAGAAACCTTCATCTGTGATAAATTCTGTAGGAACATATCCACATACACTTTGCGGAACAAACTCCTACAGCATATCATAAATTAATTAATATATACATGTGAACATAGATCATCGAAGTATGATTCTTACTGGGTTACAACAAAAGTAAAAAGAAATTTGTATGTGGAAAGAACATGATAAATGGGTGAAGATTGTAGAAATTTTAGCTGCAGAAAAAAGAGTGGTACAGCAAGCTCAAATGTGCACATGTTTGTGAGTACAAAATATGCATGGAAAGCTATATCGTTTTCTATACCTGAACTTGTGGGACTAGTGTGAATTAAGAATTACTGGTCTATGGATAATTTCTAATAAGAGGAAAAGATATTTAAAGGATACAAGCAATTCATAAGTACAGTACTGAACTACTTGATTGGAAAAAAAAAACAAAGCACACAGTTAATAAGTTACCAAATTGCAATAAATTCATTCTAATTGCTATGATGAAATAGTACCGGATGTCTTTGAATAAAAGCAGTAATCCTCTTCTCATTTTCTTCAGGATCAATTGAACAAGTACTGTAGATTAGTATACCACCAGGCTTTACCAACCTGCAATTAAAACAAATTAATGTAATATCAGATGCTGTTTGGACAATCTTTTTTCACAATGTTGCAGTGGAAAGAACCTTACATTGATGCTGAATCAAGAAGTTCATCTTGTAAAGACGTCAACTCTTCCAAATCTTCAAACTGTCTATTCCAACGTAGATCAGCCCTCTTAGGAACATAAGGGAAAAGGTCAATTCATCGTACTCGTACAACACAACAGCTTGTCGTTTGCATTCAGATTCATTCAACTGAATGATGGAAGGGTGAAACCGTGAAAGATGAAATTCTGGAAGCAAGACTTCAATGAAAAAAGAAGTACCTTGGAAAGAACTCCCAGCCCAGAGCATGGAGCATCCAATAACACTTTGTCATATTTAGCAGCAGTGTCCTTCTGCAATATGTTTCAACATGGGAATAAATTTCCTCACCATACAAGTGGATAAGCCATTAGCCATAATAATGGCTAGTCATGTTTTCGTTGGAGGTGGATGATAGGGAAGTTTTCTCATTTTCCCCTTTTTCTTTATTGGTAACAGCAAATTAACATGGAAACTTACAGCAAATTGTCGAAGATCAGCATGGATGTCAGTGATCATATCATCAAGACCGTGTACCTTTGCTGCGTCCTTCAGAATTCTCAAGCGGCCTTTGTTTACATCTACAGCCCATATCTTCCCTGCACCAGAGTACATTATTATTTCAAGCCTCTAAGGTGCTATCCATTCAACACAAGGAACTAAATCCGCATAAGAGAACGTGTTAGTAATATAATGAGTTTGAATTAAAAGCAAATTTTGGATCAGTAAACTATATTTTCTCGTTGGTGTTGAAACAGAAATGAGGAGGTCCTCCAACTAGACATCAGATGCTACCCCCCCCCCCCCCAGAAAAAAAAAAAAAAAAAACCCACCCACCCACACACACACACACACACAAAGGAGGGGGTATATCAGGAAGGAGCACAAAATTAGGCTATGAACAATAAGATGCGGAAAATGGTTCACTTAGGCATTCGCTCACATAGTAACATCTCTCATAGGAATCATAGCTCATAAGCATGCTAACAAAAAACGTTATATGCATCATAGGCATAGAAAATATGAGATGGTAGCAAACAGGTCATTACAGTTTGCCTGTTTTAACATAAACAGAAAAATTGAAACCTCCATTTTTTACCTTGTCCCAACAACCGTGATGCCATGAAAAGAGTCTTCCCACCAGGTGCTGCACAGCAATCAACAATTGTTTCCCCAGGTTTTGGACCAACTACAGAGACTACAAGACCTGTAACAGGTCCGTCATACATTATCACAAGGTACAAATAACTTCCACAAAAGAAAATTACAGTCACTCTTAGGTTAATGAATGTGGCAAGTAAAAGAGTTTAATGGATTTCTACAGCTACAAGCTATTTGCTAAGAACATGTTAGTGCAATAACCTCATTTTAGAGAATTAAGGTGCATGCCTAGTGATCATAACTTAACCCTCATAACTTGCCTGCACTCTCATCTTGCACTGCACACATGCCTTCTTTCAGCAATCCAGCTTGTAAGATTGCCTGTACAGGGAAGAAATTAAGTTATCCCATAATCAGAACGTAACAAGAGGCATATTCAAGAAAAAAGATATCAAGTAGATAAATTTATGTGAAGAAAAAAGGGCAGAAAATCTGGTAATGAATAAATGGAAACAGGGTGATCCTCTTTCAAGGGGAACAGTAAGCCCACAAGGTCTCTAAAGGTTGCTTCATTAAATGTAATGAACTTGCATCATACACAACAAACTTTATCCGATATTAAATGCAGCAAGCTAGACTGCTCCACAGTTATAATAATCAAGTTAAGCATATAAACCAATTGAGAAGTATTGAATTATCCATTCCTTGCTAATATGCCTGACGAATTTCAGATTTAGTCTTCATAAAGGTTTGATTTGTTATCACATATTCACATCTCAGGTCACTTTCTTGGGAGTACAGTGAAGGCTGGCACCAAACACACTCTAACTGTTTAGTAAACTTTGAAATAGTGATCATGCAAGTATTTTAGACAGTTATTTTTTTTTCTAAAAGAATAAAGTTGGATGATGATGCAAACGGGCCATGATGGGTTTAACAAAAAAAACACTTAAACAGAGTCTCCAAAAAAGCAGCAAAACCAATCTAATCCGCTTCTTGCCTGCATCCCCTCCTGAATGCGGACAAATTCATCCATAATTGACTCTTCATAATTAATCTACAAAAAATCAGCAATCAAATTAACTTTCAAATAATCATAGAATCTACAATCAGCATGGATATGGTACTATAAAAAGAACTAAGTAGATCTAAATCATGAATTGATATCTCGTGTGAACTGAAATGGCATGGGTAAATGCCATAAAAAAAATAGCATAAATTATACATTATACTCATTGAATCACTCAGAAACTATTTCAAGACTCATGACGTGGTTGAATTCACAGAACCTCATTGAATCACTCAGAAACTATTTCAAGACTCATGACGTGGTTGAATTCACAGAACAAAAGATAAAGGCTAAGGGAAGCACCTGCAAACTTTCCAGTCGTTTTACAAGGTCAGCCCTTGTATAGCCTTTTGATGTATTCACCCTGCAAAGCAAAGAAATATAAAGATCACTCAACCAGACAACATGCATATAACAGAGCATGTCGCCTGCATTACAGCATACAGCATAGCATTGGCTAAAACCTTAGACTGAAATGAGGATCACTGTTATTCCAATTCATCAATCTTAGAGTTTCATCTTTGCCGAGAAACCGAAACCATCTTCTCACCATCCACTGCAGTGTAGAAAACAAATTGTATTCTTAAAAAACTCAATTGCCATGACCTTCTACATATTGTGTTTCTGTGAAGATATATAGACAAATAAGACAGCTAATTCTTAGAAGTACAGCAAACTTACAACAGGATGTGAATAAATTATGGAAATGGCACGAGCTTGGGCACGGTCATCACCTTCTATCTTTGGTAAAGGGAGAGAGTTTGTTTCCTGAATTGTTACAAAAAAGTGTTGCAACACAATCCTATAGATCAAGCTGATAGAATCAAGTTAGTGCCCATACCTTTAATAATACAAGTTTACGCAGAATTGCATTCACCATGTTCCCAGCACCAGGCCTTAAAGCTACTTTAGCAAGCCTTACATTCTAAATTGGGATTTGTGGTACAAGTATCAGATTGATGTTTTAAAACGATCGCCAGATAGATTCAATTTTTTGGTAACACAAACTTATAGTATAGTAATAACAAATATTATATCTAAAATTGAAAGGTCAAAAACAAAAACAAAAATTAATGGCTAAAGTGAATTGATTTTAGAATATAAAAAAGGAACATCATAGGAAAATGTATGCACAGAAAAGAAAAACAAAAGGCTTCAAAAATTCCTTCTATCACTATTATCCAAAACGTATGCTAGATATTACTTGGCTGCGAAAGTGAACAATTAATTCAACTCTGTGAAAGAACTAAAATTGACATTGTGAAAGAATGTGGGCAATCAGTCAACTACGTGTAGTTATCACTGTGAAAAAAATTCCTAATAAATTATGTCAGTAAATATGATAGGATAAAGATATCATTATCAGCTAAATTTCAGACTCACATTGTGCTGTGGAACACTGGGACTTATGCTAAACAAAGGGTGAAGCACTTCAATTAAAAAAGAATGACTATTGATGATTTGATCAAACAACAGTACAAACCACACAAAGAGCAAACTTAATTTTCAAGCACAAGAGAAGAAATGTCAGTGTACCTCATCAACTGCAGCATAAGCTGGAACCCCAAGTTTGAGAATTTCAAAAAACCCGATTCGCAATATCTGAAACCACAAAGTGCTATGCTTCTTATATTTTACTACAAGTGTAGAGTTAAGTTCCCTAGGGTATTAAATGAGAATATATGCTTTATGGAGATGTAAGAGAAACCTGCAGAAGCAGTGGCTCCATCTCCCTGAATAACTTCTCCTCACTACATAGTGACATGATGAGATAATCAAGGTAACGCTTCCAGCGCACAGTTCCAGCAACTACGACAGTAACCTAACATGCCAGCATTAGCAAAGTAGAAGGTTTGAACCCATTCTCACAGGCATATGCAATCAGTGAAACGTAACTACTGAGCCATTCACACAGCACATTTATCATAACAATATCTATTATGGGCCTTGGGATTATTGGATGGCTCACGGCTAGGCAGCAGGTCACGTGAAGATTGGATTAGGATGCCATCTGCTAGTCGGTTGCCAAGCCATCAAATTGATTATTCAGTTAGAGATAGGAATGTTAGGAGATTACTCAGCTATAAGTTAGTTAGGGTTTGGGAGTGTTACGGTTATAAGTCAGTTTGCTATATATTGTCACGTGCATGAGTTTGCGATCTATCTTGCCAATTATCCCTCCCCTAATCCAATCCATATCAGTATCATAACCAATACATGCAAATAGTAACAAATGAAGATGGCAAGCAAAACTTGGGGCTTATTAGCTATATGTTCATTGAATGAAAGGATATGTGGTCATTTTCCCACCCCAACGAGCCTTTTTTTTTTCAGTGTGGGAATTCAAACTTGTCAGCAATAAGCCAACAGCGTATACCTTCTTGTTTTGGAGGAATTTAAATCAATCAACAGAAACATGTGCAATATGTAGGCTTCTACAAGTTGTATGAACAATAATATAACCACCAATTCAACATGGACAGCTTGTAAATTTTACCAGTCTTATATCCCTGTCCTCCAAATAACGCGTGCTGAAACCTAGTGTTCTTTCTACATATCCCATCTCGTTTTCTCCAGAATCATTGGCAGTTTCATTCAAAAGGTCCACAAATGCCTTTCCCTTCTCAATTCTTAGCAACCTCACTGCTGCAACTGCTTCGACAACACAAACATTAATGAAACTAAACAAAATTTCAATGAACTATATCATTGCTAAAAGTTTGTGAGAAAACTAAATGACAATAGAAAAATTAGAGAACGGTGACTGACTTTTTACCTGCTCTGTGATGAGAGACATCCAAATTAATAACTGGATCCTTACTCCTCCCTAAGATTAAAAAACATAATATGGGTCATACAATTGAGCAACTAGGCTATAGGTATTCAAATATAACTACTTACCTGTTTGTTTAGTTGAAACTGCAGAACCAAGCTTTGGAATTCTGGTAATTCCTAGAATAAAACATTGGAGATTTTAGTTGGTAGTTAGACTCGCAGAGAGCTTAAGCACAATAAATTCATTTCAGAGAAAATGTAAATCTCCTTTCTGAGAACAGGTGTTTTTCCCTTTGTTGTTATTAAGCAGTCGACAGCAAGAATTGTTCCATAGATCCAGGAACTTAGTAAACTAAGTTTACTGCACAAGAATTAGCAAGGACTTGCCTCATCGGTCCAGCTGTGCCAAAGTGACATTCTTAACGCCAGCAGCATGAGTTATTTGGGTCATAATGGGATAATTGGACGTCACAATCAAGTTTCAAATGCACAATGCAAGGTCGGATTAAGATTAACAAAGTGGTAAAAACCTTACGGTTCCCAAAAGAAAACCTTAAAAGGTAGTCAAACTCTACAGTTAACAACAAAATTAGCAAGCTCGATCCACAAATATCTCCTACAAGCTAGAATCATATCCCTAACTATTGTGTAAGCATCAAAATTATGGGACTAAAATTTAGGAAATAACTAAAAGAAACATTCCAGGTACAGTAACTATTCACTGAATGGTATGCATCAGTACACATAGCAAACCAATTGCAATATTGCATCTCTGGGTGGATGAATTGTACATTGGGTAAGCAAACGCTGAGAATTTTATGATCCTCACGCTACCTCGCGTCATATAACTAACACATCCCGTTGTCAAGTAATCGCATCACATTTTGGTTTCAGGTAGCAAACACAATCTAATCAGTTAATCAGACAAGCAAACAAGTTGTTTCCGACAGCTGACACGGCGACACAGACACGGTGTATCGTCAATGCATTATACCTGATCGGCGAGGAGCAGTCCCCGTATTACCAGGCGTCCATGCCTTACTCCTCCCTGGGAGAAAAAAGGGGAGAAAATCAAGCACGGATTCCATCAAAATTAGCCAACCATACAGAATGATTAAACATCAACTCCAACTCCCCATACCTATTCCGCTCGGAGACGCCTCCAGACTATGCCTCGATCCCATGTCCCTCCCTTACAAAAACACAACCCCCAAAAGGAAAACACATGGTCAAGCTACACAAGCGCTCGCAGTTACCAAATGACGAACAATTCGGGAAAATCTGGATTACTGCGTGCAGCTGAGCTCCTACGGGTGGAATCCGCGGCGAGAAGAAGCGGGGAACGCGCGGAAGCGCGCGGGCGGAGCAGCGAGACGGCAGGCGCTACCCCCTCCATTTGCGGGGGTTTGGGGAGGCCCCGGGTCTCAGCAGGAGAGCGGGGAGTAGGCGACGAGGGGTTAACGAAGCGGTGTGGTGATGATAGAAATGGAACCGGATAATGGAAACGAATTGGGCCAATTTTCTCTTTGTAGAGGCCCATGTGATGTGCAAGTCCTTTTCCTGCTTGGAGACGGAGGCTCATTTTATGTGGAACTTCTTTCTTTCTTAAAGATTTTTTTTCAATTATGGTATGCCTCTTTATCACTTGATTCAAACCCAAGTAGCAGTGGCAACCTATCTGTGTCTCTTCACAGAATGAATCCTAAAATTTAACGAAGTGGAGAGTTTTGGCCAGACTGCTCATAATACAAGAGTTTGTGTGGTTGTGATATAGAAAATCAAATGAAAATATGAAATGAAAGTGTGACACTCTTATTCCCTCTAATAGAAGTCTGATATAGGTAATGCGTATTTTTTGATGTACAGGCTAGAATATTAAAACGAACAAATATATTCCTTATCAGTGTTGACTGTTGAGAAATATATTCGTTTTCTTAAATATATTTTCCTTTCGATTTTTATCCATGTCAAAAGAAAAAAAGAAACTTCCCAACCATTTCTCTAGCGTCAGCATCTTTTTCCCCGTTTGGACAGCGCACTGAGCAGTCGGCCCGACAGTTTCCCTGATGGGGACGGGGCTCCGCGGGGCGTGGACCCGATCGGGGCGGGGATGGAGGCGAGAATCATCCCGCTGGGCGAACGGGGCGGATCCCCGATTGATAACGGGGCGGGGATGGGGACAGGAATTTCCCCGTGAAGGCCCATGGAGCCCCGAAATGAGAGTATTTGACCCATTTCTTAAATGTGGCCCAAAAATTGCTCAACAATATCTCAACATATTCCTAAGAGCAAATTACTTATCTGTCCCTGTTTTGAGAACGTATCCCTTATTTGTCCCCGCTAAAGCACAGTTCCCTTTCATGTCTAGATTCTGAAACTGAATCCCTTATTTGCCCTTTTCCGTCGGTCAACCAAAAAATTTGAAGTTTGACCACTTGATTTAATGACACCCTCTATTATATTTTCCTAAATGACCAAAGTGCCCCTGGTTTAACTTTGTTACCATTCGAATGACTCCTCACGGTGAAAGTAAAAAGTAAAATAAAAAAACAAAAATCACCGAGAGCTCCTTCTCGTATGGCGGCCACAGGACCGCCGGCCTCGCCCCCAGGCCTTCCGACCCCTACGGCACCCCATGTTGCAGGGTTGCCTGGAGGTGCCGCGCTCCCTAGCGGGGCCGCCTCGGCCTGCGCACACCCTGGCGAGGCCCCCTTGGCCTGCGCGCCCCCTAGCGAGGCATCCGCCCGCTCCACCCCGTCGATAGCAGGAGCAGAAGACCCAGGGGCGCGTCTGGGGCCTGGCTTCGAGTTAAGGCCAGCAAGTGAGCAGCTCAAGATCGGATTCCCCTCTTTGCTGCCTCGTCAGATGAAGTGGCTTCCAAAGGGGTGAGAAAATGTGTTCTGTATATTAGGGTTAGGGTTACAGAATATCGAAATTGTTCGATTAATTTTGTGTTGCACATGTAGGATGGATCCAAACTCGGGTTGTAGAGTTGTCATTAAGGTTCCTGCATATGTTGAGTTGCCATGTGAGGACTATCATGTCACTGAGAATCTAAAGTTTATAATGTACAAAGATACTGTAAATTGGATTAATTTTATGGCAGACTTGAAGTCAAAGATTAAGCATGGCAAGGAACAAGAGATGCATGTGTATTTTTTAGACAAGAGTAGTCAAGAGAAAGTTAAGATTACTTCTGATAGTGCCTTGCTAAATGCATTTTCTCAATATTGGGATATACGGAGGCTTACTTTGAAAGCAATTGTACATGATATAGATGAACTTGACAATGCTATTGTTCCATGTACTTCCTCAGTTGCAGAAACAACACCTACACAAGAGCAACCTAGCACAATCACCACTGTAATGATTGATGAAGAGGTTCAAGAGAAGCAGATAGATGAGCTTGAATTGTTGGGTCCGAATTATGAGCATGAATATGTTGGTATGGATGATGAGGGTGTGTACTTGAGTGGTAATGATGATGACAATGTTGCAGCTCAGACTGATGTAGCCTCTAATGATGTTGCTATAGTTTGAAATATGGTGATTGAAAAGGAGGATGGCTGCGGGAGGGAAGAAGAGGATATTGATGACGCTGATTGGGAGGCACATAAAATGATAATATTGTAATTTCTATTGTCGTGCATGATAAGGAGAATCCAGTTATGAAAGCTAGCACAATACTAAGTGGGCGTAATGAATTTATTTTACTCCAAAACTATTTCTAGGGCTGAAACATATATGTGTGTAAGACGTGTGCCATGTAAGACATGTGATTGTATTTTATTTCAAAACTGCTTGGATAACTGATTTACATCAATATGGATAAAAATCAGGGGGTGAAATTATCTTTCATTTGCATATTGTGATATTATCAAAAATATATTATGTTTCGTTGGTAAAAATAAATATTACTGTTGTTGGTTGTGTGCAAAGAGCACTCATGACCAATTTTCAAAATAGGAACAAATAAGAGATCTCTTGTTAAGGGTATAGTTGTCCATATAACAAAAACAAACTACACTAACAGAAAAAGGACAAATAAGGGATTCAATTTTAGAATCTAGGCAAGAAAGGGAACTGTGCTTTGACGGAGACAAATAAGGGATACGTTCTCAAAACAGGGACAAATAAGTAATTTGCTCTATTCCTAAACCTAGCGCCATCGGTATTTCAGGCTCTTGTACGCCGCCGCCACCCGCGCTCGCATGGCCTCGCACGCCACCGCCGATGACTTGCCGCGCGTACGCGGCAGCCCGCGGCCTTGCTTCAGTACGCCGCCGTCAACTACTGGTTGCTGCCTTGTTTGTGTATGTGCATCGCGTCCTTGTAGGCTCGCCGGCTCGCTGCTGCTATCACATCCTCGCTCGATTCCGCGCCGTCGTGCTCTCCCCAGCTATTATTGGAGCACCCTCGCCAGCTAACTACTATCCTCCGTGGGGTCTCGACGGAGATCGAGGATCCGACGGGGACGAGGACGGGGCTCAATTTTTCCCGGATAAGCCTAACGGGACGGGGACGGGACGGGGATCCTGAGCCTTCCTCCGCGGGGCTGATCCCCGTTGCCGGGGCGACTGAGCAGGGAAATAAGGTGACAGACTGACAGCTCACATAAAGCATGCATTACGTAGCCACTTCATTTCAGTTACTGGTTCAGTAGAATTAACCAGCCACTCGAATCACGTTTCTTTCAGTCGAGCTTAGCCGCGTCAGACACGTTTTGCACAGCACAGGCTTCCGTCTGAGCGATCGAGTTCGTTCACGAACCGCTGCTCGGTGGGGGTGACGCAGCAGCGCGTGATCACATACATACATGGCGTCTTCCTCCGGCTCCTCCTCGCCGTGGACCAGCGGCGAGCTCATCCTGGCCGCGTCCCACGGGCGTCCGGTCGCCGCCTACGACGCGCTGACGGGGCACGCCGTGACCGAGCTCCCCGCGGCCAACACGCCGCGCCACGGCCTCGCCGTCGCCGCCGCGGCGGGCGCGTCCTTCGTCGCGGCGTCCCACATCTGCCCCGCGACGGGCGCCGCCTCGATCCGCCTCCTCCAGTGGTGCTCCCCGGCGCCGGCCCGCGAGCTCCCGGTCCCCGAGCCCGTGGCCGCCCTCGTGGCGGCCCCGTACGGCCCCTACCTCCTCGCCGGCGGCGTGTTCGGGCACGTGCACGCCCTCGCGCTCCCGTCCGGCCACGTCGCCCGCTCCTTTCCCGCCCACATCGGCGGCAGCGTGACCTGCCTCGCCGTCAACGACGACGGCTCCTTCCTCGTCTCCGGCGGCGACGACGGCGCGCTGGCCGCGTTCCTGCTCCTCGACGTCCTCGACGTCGAGGCGGAAGGCAGCAGCGCCTCCACCGCAGACGACCTCGCCGTGTACCGCGTCGCCGGCGCGCACGCGGCGCCCGTGACGTGCGTCGCGTGCGGACAACACGGCGGGTGCAACGCGTTCGTCGCGTCGGCCTCCGCGGACGGCACGTGCAAGGTGTGGAGGCTCGCGGACGGCGGCCACCTCCACACCGTCGCGCTCCCGTGCGCCGCGCTCTCCCTGGCGCTGGACCCCACCAGCACCACCCTCTACGCCGGCGGCTCGGACGGCCACGTGCACGTCGCGCCGCTCACCAGCAGATCCACTGTCACGAACACGCCATCAATAAGCGACGGCACCGGCGCGGCGGCGCTGGTCGGGCTGGCCGTGACCAACGGCGGGAAGAGCCTGGTGTCCTGCTCGGAGGACGGCGAGGCGAGGGTGTGGGACCTACCGGCACACGGCCACGGTCTCCTCGTCCACGTCACCACGTTCTGGCTCGGCAGCGCGGTCAGCGGCGTGCTGGTGGTCAAGAAGCACTCCGGCGAAGCGGTGGCAGGCACGGGCGGCGACGAGGGGTTCAGGGTCCGCGACGACGTGGCGTGGACGAGGGCACGTGAGGTGGTGGAGATGGAGCGGATGCTGCGCGCGTCGGAGGAGGACAGGGCGAGCTCCGTGACGCTGCTCGAGACGAACCTCGGCATCCACAAGAGGTGCCTGCGGCTGATGCGACGGGAGGTCGCCGACGTGGCCAACGGGGGGCGCCGCGACGGTAATGTCATCGACTGAGATGGGAGATGACCAGGACAGTTTCTGAGACTGTTCGGGCTTCGGCTGATCTAAGATAAAACTCTTGCAATTAAACTTTTAGTTATGCCTTTGATTACTGCACTAGAGATCCGGATCATAGCTAGTATTTGGTCACCGCGACAGTTCCTACACAGACGATCGTGTTCGTGTAGGTGAATGCCGCAGTTCGGCGCTGCTGCCAAAAAAACTGCCTCCTCGCCCACGCATCACATCGCCCCCGTCACACACACGACGACCGAAGCACGGGCACGAGACGCGCGCACCAAGGGACGACAGACAGCACACGCCCACTCCTCCGCGGCCCTGCTCTAGACACGTATAGCTCTCTCTCTCCCCTGCTGTCTGCTGATCGTGACCCGGCCGCGTGCGCGCGCGCATGGGCGCCGCAGAGGCTACCTAAGCCGCGCCGCGAGCGTTCTTCCCGCGGCGCAGTCAGTCCCCTGCCCGACACGAGAGTTCCATTAAACTCGACGCAGCCCGGCCGCGCGCGCGCGGACCCCCACGACTTTTACAACCGAAGTTAACGCGCGGGAGAGATGGTGGCCTCTCCCCATCGCGCTCCCGGATATGGACACTGCCCCGGCACGGCGGCAGGGCCACGTTCTCGGCGCGTTTCGGGGCGAACCCGAGTTAAAACGCTTGGATGCGCCTCAGATCGCGGCTTTATCAAGCACCTATCTCTCTTTACGCGCCCTTGCAAACTCGCACCGCAAGACCATGACGAAGGTGGCGGGCGACGAGCGCCATCGGGGTCTTGCGCTCGATCACCCTCCCCCTTCTTGGCGAAGTTGAGTAACTCCTTTTCACACTCTCCTCTGGTTCAGTTTGGTGTTTTGGTGGTGAAGCGTGCATGACATCTTCGATTGCTTCATGATCCAGAGCTCGCGGCATTTTTTTTCCGGCGGTTAAAAGAGTCGGGGGACGGCGCCTGACGATGTCGGAGTGGACCGTGAGTGATGACAGAAGAGAGAGAGCACAACCCAGCACCAGCGAGGACGCCTCGCTTCTGCGAGGGCCGTGTGCTCTCTGCTCTCACTGTCATTGCCGTCCGGCCACCCTTGCATCTCCGGTCTCTCCGCGGCCATGCAGCCATCACAGATACCTTCTCTTCTTCTCTGCATCGTACTCATCCGTGCACATGTTGCTTGCTTCCCGGAAGTATAGTATGTTCTTGCGGAAGACGCTGTGGCGCGGCCAGGATAGTTCTTGGCCGGACGAAAAGATCGATGACGTGACTCGTGCAGGAGCGACGACACAGGGCAGGGACAAGAGATCCTGTTGGCGTTGGGCACGGTGCAGATGCCCGGAGAATCCACCTGACGTTCGCGGCGGCGTTGCTGGTTCGTACTTCCCCGGTCACGGCGATGAACGCCCACGGGCCTAGACGACGATCTCGGCTGCTGATCAACTGTCACTCTCCTCGCTCCTCGTTCTCATGGGCCTCGCCGGCCCTTCAGATCGTCTGCCCCGAGTTCATCGACTGACACTAATGGCGCAATGGTAACGCCACGGCGGACAGACCCGCTTAATTTCCGAGCTGCCTTTTCTTTTTTTCTGAGGTTGCTAGATGCTTGAACACCGTGTATGTTCCACACCATTTTTTGTTTTCTTTTCATTTCCCTTCCCTTGCGAGTTCAGTTATCTCTCCGGGGGTTAATGAACACGCTTAGTTCAGCTTGGATATAAAAAGAAACATTTCAAAACATCAGTTCTTTGTTAGTTCTCTTTCATGTTGAAATTACTTCATGCCTACAGAGACAAGAGTGTACTGAATTAAATAGAATACACACTACAGATCGCTTTATTGCAATAATCTCGTTAAACACAATGCGCAAGAACTATTATCTCCTTGCGCAAAGCTAAGCGCAATAAAACAGTCCTCGTGAATCATGATCAAATAAAAACTATGTACTAAACTAGGTACAACAAAGATTGTTGCAGCAACTGCATAGTGGCAGCAGAAAGTCCTACATGCATGAATTTTCAAGCAAACGAGAATGCTGATCAGTCTATACACATCAGCACCAACAAAGATTCATGATATCTGAAGGACTGCAGTATCATCTTTTGCCAAAGGTTTCGTCAAATTGAAAACTTATTTGACACCACGCAACGGAACCTTGACCGGAAGAACTGCACAGAATAGACAGACAGCTAACTCAGCAGTGCAACTATCAGAATAAGGTTTATTTAACAGGATACTATACTCATGAATGCAAGGTTACCATCAGATAGGTTAAAGGAGCAGTTTTGTGCAAAGATCTCCCTAGGATCTAAAGCCTGATTATCTGATAATAAGATCTTCACCAAGTTTTCTTCCCTGCAATTCAGAAATGGAAACATGTAATTAACAAGCTTGAGAGATGATATGATTGTATAGAAGCAACATGAAGGAGCAAAATAACAAACGAGCATGACCAAAAGTCGGTTTCCTCAGTTACATAAGTAAAAATGAAAATACCCACAACCTCTTCTATGTTGAGCACGACAGGACCACAAATGCAATTCATGTTAAACTTCATAAGAATGGTAAGAGAAAATAGAAATAAAAAAGGAGCTCTGCTGTGGCTCCAGTGCTTTGGCATTGCCACGTTGGACATCACATCCACATCTAAAAAGATAAGCTGCAATTCTAATATGAGATTCAAATATGGACACATACCGAACCCATGATGGTTTCAGTTTCTTTCTACGTCTCGATGCTTCTTCTTCATAATCTTCATCATCTGAATCTTTATATGGAGTCATCACATATGACTGGCCAAAGTATAACAAGTCACAAAACAGAAGATTGCAGTTAGAACCTTGGTTGAAGAAATGCTATTATACAAAAATTCAAATAACCCAGTATGACAATCTTCATCAATTTCCCATCCAAAATTAAACTACTGTCTGTATTCCTGCAGTTCAGCACTCCTAATACTTAAAACATCGAAGGGAGGGAGAAAATGCTTTCTTGTAGCGCTATCTCCAGAAGACTTCTTTTAAGTTGTTAATATGTTATCAACAATCTGTTCAAATTGTAGTCATTAGTCTAAAACCATGTTTGCTCATGGATATATTGATCCAAATTGACTTAAAATATCGTGAGTACCACTGCATGCATGCAGGCAAGGTGCCTCCTTAGTCCTTACAGTGAAGCTACAGAAAGACTACAAAGCATACCTCATCAAGACTATTTGGGATATTTTCTGTAGCATGAGACCTGAAACTTGCAGGCCTCTCATCAGCTACTATATCATTGTTACTTGTGATGGCCTTATTTCCCATATCTATCCTTTCATCAGGTTTTACTTCGCCTCTCACCACTTCAACCAAGTTCTTTTGCAGCTCCTTGTTATCCTGCAATGACAGAGATACTTGATCAAACAATATGTTTCAACAAACACTTGGGTGGAAATAAACCGCATAGCTTCTACTTACAGAAGCTTTTGGGTGAGCATCTTTCTTTTCTGTAGGCTGCCTCTGCTGTTTTCGAGCTTCTTCAGCGCATCTTCTTTTTCTCTCCTTTCCCCTCCTTTCCTCCTCATCCCTCTGCCTCTTCCTGGTTGCCATATCAGTATGTTGTTTCTTCGTTTGTTCCTGTTCTTGTTTTTGCTTTGATTCTTTCTCTTTCTTCATCTTCTCACGCTCGAGTTTCGCAGCTGCTTTACGCATTTCACGCTCATTTTGTTTCTTTTCTTCAAGACGTTTTGCAGCTTCAGCTGCCTCAAGTGCCTTCACTCTAACATCCTTTTTCACTGCAAGACAACAAAAAAAACGTTCATAGAAGCCTTGGATGAGCATCACTTCCAAAAATGGGGAAAACTAACTCAAAAGATCTGTAGCCAAATAGATTTAGGATACTTTTTCATAAATATATTAAACAGTGCAAGTTCACAAACACAGTAAGACTTACCGCATGCTGTTGTGGATTGTTTCGGCTTTACAAATGGTATAAAAGATGACACGTTAGCAATAATATTGCTCGGCTTGGATCTCTTGCCAAGATTGGCCTCACTGGTATTTCTTTGATTCCTATTATCAGTTACTTCTGTCTTGCTTAATCTGTTGAGCAGGGAACGAGACACTTTCCCTTCTCTCTTAACTAAAGAAGCACTACTTTCTTTAGGCTTCTTCTTATTATGATCTTTCTTGAGACCTGAATTCTGATTGACTTTGCTGCTGCCTGTTTCTGTAGTCAAGTCTATTTTAGCCATATCCATGGAGTTAAGGGCAGAATTTTCAGTGTTTTGACATAATCCAGTGATATCCTGAAGTGCAATTCTGTCAGATTGCAACTGGTTAGCTACAAATTCAGATAACATGTCTTGACACTCATTGTCTTCACCAATGCCAGCGTCTTCATCAATTCGGAAGCATGAAAGCTCAGGTATCAAACCCATATGCTCTGAAACTGATCCCACTCTTGCAGAAAGCTTTCCCATGCTATACTTTTCAACTGCAGGGGTCAATGGATTTTCACTGCTCACATGTTTGTCGCTACCATTTGACGAATATGAGGCAGAAGGTACAAAGGAGCCACTAGTTCCTAATCCACATGAACCAAAAATATCTGTTATGCTCATGCTGTCATCACTACTCACACTGTCGCTGTATTGTCTCACATCACCAGAGGATGAACAGCTTGTAGCATTCTTTGGCATTGTTGCCACTAGCTGATGCATACCGCCCACTGTGTTAACCTTATACTTACTAGAAATATCTGAACTTAAGGTACCAAATCGTATGGGAGCACAAAGTGTCTCATATGCCCTTTTTTCAGTAGTTGTACTATCCAATGGAAGAGAAACATTGAAACACTCAAATTCTGGCAATATAATGTTACAGTCAACAGGATTGTCACCTTCCTGCCTCAATATTGTAGCATCAGTCAACAAGATTCTTGATGGATCTTCATTTTCACATCTTGCATCAAGTTTCACACCAGAGTCGAAACTTAATTTCTTGTCAGCTGATGGAACTAGACCAGACGTCTGTTTACCATGTTGATCCAAGGCATGACTTGGCAACATAGTTAATGAACCAGTGCCTGAATAATATTCTTGATTCAATAAAATTAGATTCTCATCTGTTTGAATAGGCATTTTCTGGTGTTTCACACTTGAAACATTAACACTTGAACCTAGACCTTCTAAGCAATTATTTTCCTGCCAAAAAGAGGGGAAAAAATATCAATGCTCTGGACTCACTAACGCTTCTAGAAATATAGCAAATAAGATTTCAGAGTGAACATTGCACAACTCTACAGGATAAAAATGCTAACATATGAATTCAGCTACCGAAGAATAGTCTAAGATTAAAATTTGTACAATTTCACAATGGAAAGGAACAGGTTCCATTGTTGACCGCATACCTCTTGTGCATAGCATTCCCCAATATCAGGTCCGATATTAGAGCAGCTAGGCAGAGCGGAAGTTGCCGCGACGTCAAAATTAGTTTTGAATTGTGCTTGAGGATTTGGGAAGTCCATTCCTTCAACTGCACTCCTGCTACCATTGCTACAACTGAAACGAGACGATAAAGCCTCTCCACTGGAACAATTATAGATGGCAACATCAGATAGGTGGATATTCTTCATTGGTTTCTGAGAAGCATCCCCATTTTCTGGAACATCACTAGCAACTGACATTTTGCTGTTAGTTGCAGCATTTTTTGTCTGGGACTCAAGGGATATGAACTCATTAAATCCTGAACTCCTTAGAAGGTAGCGACCTGAACGTTGTGATCTCCCTGATAAATTTTCTGCAGTTGCTACATGACTGCCAATGCTATCCTGATTGAACAGACACAATGAATTTGTTCGAGATGAATGGGAATGTGTGATGTCTTGGCATTTCATTCTTTTCGTTTTGGATGAAGTGCCTCCATTCACTTGAACACCATCTGCAACTGACCTCTTCTGACCATTTTTTCTGTTTGCCTGCAGCTGATTCTTCTTCTCATATGATACTGAACTGCGTAAATAGTATTGAACAGAAGGCCGTGAAGACTTTATGAGCTCAACATTCTCCACAGTGCATGCTTCAGCATTTATTGGCACATCATTATCAACAGGAGGGACCTCTTGTTCCATTCCTGAAATATTAGAAGTTATGTAAGAATATGCAACAGTGATATTTGCTACAAATGAGAACTTACACAATAAGCAACAGAAGCAGCCAGGATACCTTCTTGCGGTAGGCTTCCATTGCATTTTTCTGAAGGAATCACACTGCTCCTTGTCTCGCGCATCTTTCTGGTTCTTCCTGATGAAACACTGGATATAACTTTTGGTGCCACAAACTGATCCTTTTTGTTTCCAGTGGAACTGTCATGTGCTTCGTTTACATGTACATCATCGATCAACTTTTCTGAATAACAGTCTACCATTTCAGATGCTGGGTTTTCAATTAACATCTCATTATGCATGTCAGGAGGAGGCTGACCTAAGGGAGCATCAGCATCTGCAATACTTCCATCAAATTTCAAGGATGGCCTGGATAAATGCTGGTCCGTTAACATGTTTTCTGCAGCTTCAAAGGCATCCGCAGCAGTAAAACCATTGGAATGTGTCCCATTACTATGTGTTCCATAAGAAAAGGGGCTTGATTGACAAACATTGTTGGAAGTAAATTTTTGGGGTGGAAACTGCACTAAGCTTACAGAAGACACGCCTAGCAAGCATCGGCTGTTGCTATCTGTAAGCAAGTTTGAAAGATGATTATGTCCATTCTCCCCTAACAAACTGTTCATCAACATTCTTGATGATATGTTAGCCTCAAAACTTGCATCAGCTAGCTGAATAGGTAGCTGCAGAGGACCATTGGATGGAGGAACTGAGACCTTAGGGTTGGAGCTCTTTGGATTGTTAGTATCTTCTATAGTCTGGAATATATCCTTTTCAAGCAGTGGATTGACGACAGAATGAGACCTTCCAGAACACTTGGTCTGATCACTATTTAATGAACCCATTTCTTGAGTTTGGCCAACTTTAGAACTGGTTTCAGGAACATATAGTGTATTTGTTCGAAGCAATGAATCAGCCACAAAAATTGGTACTTCAGCGGAACAGTTCAGAGATTGTTCTTCATTCGGAGAATGCATGGGACTAAGATCACGATGACCAGACTCCAAACCATAGTGGTAATGCTTCAGATCTGCATTGACAGATTTCAAATAATCTGATTTAAGACCAACAAGTGATGATCTACCCATAGAATATGGTTCCTGAGAAGAACTAGCAGTATATGGATCTTCCCTCAAAAGATTTCGATCAGCAAGACCACAATTGTCACTTTCCAAAGCAGATTCATGTTGCGGCCCTGTTTGTTCACTGGTGTTGCCCATGCAAACTGATTCAGCACCATCAAATTGAAGTTTTTTTGGTTCAACCAACGGGTGAGTTCCAGGCATTGCATGGCACGTAGTATCTGCAATATTTAGTTCAGAGTGCTTGGGAAGTGGCACTATTTGTGAATCTCTAGCAGAACAGTTGTTATCAGAACACATGATTTTATCCTTTAGATCCAGTGATGACAAACAATCTAGCTGATTTCCTTGGCTTCCAAGATTGTTGTGGTGCTTCAATAAGTCAGCCGACCTCCCCTGACTGGCATGCAAACCATTAGCCTGGCCTGGACATGAGGATGTTGTTTCAGCGTTGTTTGCAACATCCCCACATGATCTGGAGGATGATGACACAGTAGCTTTATTCAACCCAACAGCTTGTATACCATCACAGGTTCCACTGTTTGCAGCTTGACCGCTTCCACGTCTGCTGTCTTCAATGTTCCTCTGCCTTGATTTAGAACGCTGGATCCTTGAAAACATGTTGGCCCCATCACAACAATTGGCAAGCTCCTTGCTGAGAGAAGTCTGCTCTTGCTGGGGCTCTTCATGTTCGTCAGTAGCCAGAGTACTGAGAGTACCACAATTATTGACAGGCTGGGTATATGCATTTAGAATCTCCGAGTTTCTGATAGAAGTACTAGGAATAGCTGGAAAGAAGACATTCCTATTGGCTGCTGGTGTAGTTATCTGGCTTCCAGTAAAAAGTAACCCGGTAACAATTGGTTTGCCATTCAGCTCTACATGTAAACGGTGTCTTTCAGTATATGAATAAATAAAAATTACAAAATACAAAAGAATAAACAGGAAAAAAAATGTCAGGATCAAAAGGTTCAATGTGATAAAGGAAAATTCAAGAAACATAACAAGGCGCTTGTGCAACTTTTATGAGGTCCAATAATTCAAACGTTTTAGATTTAGTACTGCAAACAAGCCAGATTCGGAAATGGATAGTAGCAGCAAACTACAATTTGCACATTGAACCATTAACGTTTTGGTGCTAACCATGACATTCGAAGCAACTCCGTCCACATTGTTAGTCCTAGGCAAATTCCTGGCTTCGAAAAATGATTGCTGCAATCAGATGACCGATGGAACAACACATACAAGGAAGGTAAGTAGCCCTACACTAAGCTTAAATTCTCAGTAATTCACCAACCCGTCTAATCAAAGATCCCAACTCCGAAGCCCTAGCAGATCGGAACAAGGGCCAATTGTCCAATCCAACCGTACCCTACCTATTCCCGAACCCCACCAATCCAAAGGCAGCGAACCCGGACGGACGCGGAAGCGAAATGGGAGAGAACGTACCCTGCTGCGGCCCGCCGGCTAGGTTTGGGAGGAGCCAGTCCGGGGGACGGTGGCCGTTGGCGAGAAGGGTGCAGGCGAGGGTCTGGGAGTAGGAGTCGGCCTGCTGGTCCACCTGCGCCGCCACCCAATCCCGGCGCTCGAAGACCTGCATGAACAGCTGCTCCATGGCTGGCTGGCTTGGCTGGCGCGGGCGTGGCGACGGGGAGCTAGGGTTTGGGCATGGAGGTCGGAGGGGAACGGCTAGTTCGGTTGGGCGTGGAGATGACGGAGGACTCGAAAAATTTGAATCGGGGAGGGGGAACGAAGGGGAGAACGAGATCTGTGTGGCGGTCAGGTCACCGCCGCTGCGGAAGGGGGAGAGTGGAGCGTGCGTGAGTGACCGGACGGCTAGGATCTCTCCCGCTCGTTGTCGGGCCACACGGGGTCCATTCGCGTTATATGGGCCTCACTTGCCTGTGTGTGCCACGAAGCACACCACCGGTTGGAATTAGAACTCACTTTTTTTTAGCCTAGTTGGAACTTGGAAGTCACTTTGTAATACTGTGTCATTAAAATTCCATCCCACTTGACTTGGGCAAACTCGGCGAATATTTGTTGCCATAACAAATATACACACATCATAAATCATATTGTATGTGCCCTAAAAAAATCATCTCGTATGTAATCATTTTTTTTTTTTGCGAAAAAGTATGTGACCTATATAAAACATTAGGAGTATAATGCAATAGTTTACTGCTGCATAGCAAATTAGCAATCCACAAGATATTTTTTGCATACTGAAAGCAGAAAAGGGCAAAGGGTACAGCAGCGTTATGACTTAAGTATTCAAACTCACGGATCATGCTCCTTATAAATAAAACCCTGTCTTTTCTGTACGCATGCATGGGGATGTGTTGGATGGACGCTGGCATTACGTTCTCACATGGCGAGCACTCAAGTTTGGACGAGTTTTAAGTGTTCTTCGTCTCTAGGGTGATCAGAGGCATGTACCCCTGATTAGATGCCAGCCTTTTCAAAACTCGATACTGCTTGATCTGTCCCAATTTAGCATTAATAAACGAAATGCTATATGATATCGGAACTTGCAAGCATGAAGCATCGCTATACGCAGAACTCATTGTGTGAAAACATAACAAGATCAGTCACAATCAGAAGTTGATTTATTTTACATCAGGAAAAAAAAATAAGCAGCAGTGGCTTGTGGCTGACACTGGATCGCACGCAACGCACGCGCCAGATATGTGGCATTGCCGCGCTGATGACTGCCCTGCTGCGTCACAAGAGAATCAAAGAAAGACCCCCAATCAACACAATGCACACGACGACGCTGTTCGCGTAATCGCGTATTGATGAAGCCAAAGCGTTGACCTAGCCGCGAGCGTCGGGCGCCGGGTCGGCCGGCATGCCGCCGAAGGGGGCGGGCTTGGGGTCGGCCCCGACGGCGGAGGTGGCGGTCGACTTCATCGCGGACCCGGCATTGGCGAACCCCTTGGCGCCCGCGGCCCCGGCGCTGGCGAACTCCTGGGCACCCGGGATCGAATCCACGCCGGCCGCGGAGGTCACCGCGGCGGCGGCCAGCAGGAGGACGGCGAGGGCGAGCGCGCGCGACATGATCAGTCACTGGCTTCGTATGCGCAGCAGGGGAAAGAACTGGCTTATGGCAGGTCGGGAAACGTGACGGCAGGAGAAAGCTGGTTTATATATAGGCGCGCGAGAGCTTTGGTTGGTGGTCGCGCGCCCGTAAGGTGAGGCCAGTTATTCGATTGGTGATCCTGATTAGGCTTTGACCGTTTCTCGTTGCCAGAACGAAGGATCATCCATGCGGTGGCCAATGCTCTGATCTGCATGTGGTGTTTTCCTGTTAAATTCTAGCTCGTGAAATTTAGTGTTAAAACTTTTCAAATGCGTTATACTAACTGTTAGATGAACTCTCGATGTAGATTTATATTCATAGATATCAAGAAAGATGTTGTCAGCCATTTTCTTTGAGAAAAATGTCGCCGTTATCTATGTTCAAGTCAGACCAAGTATGAGCATTCTATCTCAATAGGGCTTTTCAAAGTTTAATAAGATTTTTTTAAAAAAAGAAGAATATATTTCAATATTTCAGACTGTGCATCGATACGTCCATGTGGTAGTTCATTATTATAATCACATGAAACACACCACACAGAGCAAATCCACCATGATCCAGACAAAAAACCAACAACCAATTTTCCTCAAAAATACTAAGAGAAAATTCTATTATTATTAAACCAGTCATGTCTATCAAATATTTCCATGATGATGATCTTAAGCACACGGCACCCACATATGAAGTGTGACTTGTCCTCTTCCTTTTGCAACAGTATCCAGGTCCGCATCCAATAAGTTTTGGATCCAATAACTTCAATAAAATACAAAGAAAAAATAATATTGATTCCTCATGCATCTCCTTCCATCGCAGTATATTCATCTTCATACACACATTATCTTAAAGAAAAAAAGGTTCACTATCAATTTTTTTTCAAGTCTTAGGTTGCTCTAGTATTTGAGTCCAGCTTCAAGAGTGTTACATTATCTTTTTCCTCATAATGTCATGAGTCCAACTTCAAGAGTACTCCCTTCGTTCTAAAATTATTATCGCTATTGATTTTTTTGTTACCTTTGATTATTTATCTTATTCAAAATATTTATTTAAATATGAAAAATTATAACTTATATTTAAATTTTATCTAGTGATAAAATAAATCATGAGAAAATACATGATAGTTATTGAATTTTTTTGAATAAGACGAATGGTCAAAGATAACAAAAAAATCAATGACGACAACAATTTTAGAACGGAGAAAGTATTGTTTAACACCTACTTCTTCGGTTAATGCTCTGGCATGTAGTGCCGCTGGTTTCAAGTTATGTGCAGTAGATCAACGAAACAGTTAACAACTAGGCCCTGATCACGTTCCATCATAACGGATAGTACAGGAATATGGAGAACAATATAGTGCCACCACAATCACGAATGAGAACAGAGGAATGGGAGCATAGATTTTGCTATAGGAATGACTGGGGAAGCAATGCGGGTTTTGGTGCGGCGCGAGTGTATGTGGCCTCGTGGGTACAGTCCAAATGAAATGGCTCTTGTGTACGCACTACACGGCGGCGAAGATCCAGGATAAAATTCGATGAACAAAAAGAAAGGGTCGGTTGCCACTCACACACGTCAGACCCAGAGTGGTATCTTAACATGGAACATGTTAATTTAGCAAACATTATTACAGTTACAGACAAAACACATAATAACATGAACATGTAATTCAAACACCATAAATAAATGAAATCAAACATTTTCGTAGGTTCACCATCCTAAGTCAAATCTTGCGAACACCCCATTGCTTTCATCCTGCCCCGGATCGAACGGGGCCCACTTGATTCCGATCAGTTGTCGTCGTCGTTGTCATCGGAGAGACCGTCGATGCCCTCGGCCGGGCCGGGGGCCGGGCCGCTGGGCCCGTCCGCGGGCGCGTCCGCAGCAGGCGCGTCGGCCGCCGGCGCGTCGGCGGGCGCGTCCGCCTCCTTCTCCTCGGCCTTCTTCTTCTTCGCCTCCGCGGCGAACGGCGCCACCGCGACGGCGGTGAGGAGGAGCAGGCCGAGGACGAGCGCTGCGCGAGCCATGGCTCTGGTTACGTCTGGTGCGTGCTTTCTCGGTTAGGCTGCGAGTAGCTTAATTAGATGCGCGTATGGCTTTGCTGATCGGCGTGGTGACTGACGACGAGCGCGCGCTGGACTTTATATACGGCAAGGCGCCGGCCATTTTTAGGCGAAGCTCGCATGCGTGGCGATTCTCGGCCATTCTCTGCATCAGCGGTGGCGCGCGATTGCAGCCATGCGAAACTCACGCAGCCCGCGTAGGATCCTGCGCGGTCGGGGAGCTGGTGTTCCTGGCCGTGCGTTGTTATAACGGATGTCTGGTCAGCCGGTGTTCCCGTTCGTTGACTTCTGTTTTGAGTGGCTGACGCTGGGCCCGCATGGTCCTGCGTGGCGGTTTTGACGGGTTCTAGAAGAGCGGTACTAGGAGGCTGGGCTCTGAGCGTGATGACAATACAGCGAAAGCTGATGCCCAGAGCTCATCGTCGACTGACACAAGGATCGGTGATCACCGTCTTGTCTAAATGGACAGACCAAGTGACCAATTGCTTTCTTGCATCAGAAGATGTTTGGGCTATGTTGGGAACTCAGTGGGCGGTGTCAGTGACAGAGGCCCACTGCTTCGTCGGTGGTGCACTATAGATGCTACGCACATTTTCATGCGCTCGTGGCCACAGATTGGGCTGAAAGGGAAAGAGTAGTCCATGCTTGCTGTTCTTTGGCACTTTCACAGTGCCGCCTGGATCAACCTTGCTCTGTCCTGCTGCTGTCCCTCTTCAAACAGTTACCACCACCTCCTTGCACTATTTTTTACTACTGGCGCTAGTGCGAGTGCTTTTGATGCGTGCCATTGCGTTGTTTGACCTGCTGTGAGAGAGGAAAAAAACAAACGAATCGCATCCACCGACAACTGGAGGCGCAAGAAATGAATGCGCAGAGGCGGCACTCTGTTCAGAGCAAGGCATCCTGCAGCGACGATCCATTTGTTTATGGTCTCTCTCCGTCTCCGAAAGTCCGGACAGGAGTAGTAACATGTTGAGATTTTGTTCATGAGATTGACCAAGAACGTTTACAACTCTTACAACGAGAAGCCACATGGTACTCAAATGGCAATAAAGATCAGCATCCGGATCGCAATCGCCATAATAAACACTTCAGCAATAGCATTTGTTGAACTGCTAATACACACTTCAGCCTCAGCACAGCTAGCAGTAGAAAACTAAAAAAAATCAACATCTACCAAGATACTAGCAAGATGGAACAAAATTTGCAAACACGCGTACACTATTTCCTTCCAAGAAAGAAAGAAGCACAATCTGGCAAGCACAGCAACACGCCATCAGAAGCATAACCACGCGAGTAGTAGATCAATAACGAGAAGAAAAGAAATGAAAGCTCCTCGTCAGGCCAACAACAATGTGGAGGCCGCGGCGACCACCGCGACGAGCCACCGGACGCACGGCGCGCCGGCGGCGGCCGCGCTTTTCTTGGCCTCCTTCTTCCGGTCCTCCGGCGGCGCGTCGTCAGACGCAGACGGTCCAGGCGCGTCCGCCACTGTGGGCGCCGGGCGGTGCGCGGCCTTGCTAGCCTTGGGCGCGTCCGCCGCCGCAACCGGCGCCGGAGCGGGCGCCGGGGCCGGCACGGGCTTGAACAGCTCCACGGGCTCGACGACGGAATCGATGGCGTAGATGGCGACGGGGTCCTTGTCCAAGACCGTGGCCTTGACCCGCGCGGGGCTGCCCGCCGACGCGGCGGTCTTGATGGTGACGACGTCGCCCTGGTTCTGCAGCGTGAAGTTGTAGTTCATGGCGGCGCCGTCGGTGGCGAGCGTGTTCATGGGGCCGTTGTTGGACTTGAGGCTGGACAAGGAGTAGTGCACGGGCACCGCGTGGAACAGCAGCAGCGACGCCTTCCCGTCGGCGGTGAGGTTCTTGTACCGCGGCATGAAGGCCCTGACGGCGTCGTCGGAGGGGCAGAACACCGTCACGCCGCCTTCCGCCGCGGACTTGTACGTCGAGGAGGCCTCCGGCGACGCCGCGATCAGGTCCGCGAACGCCTTGCAGCCACCCTTGGACATCGCCGCCATCACGTCGGGAGGGGGCGGCGGGGCCGCGGCCGCGGCCGGAGGCTTCGCCGCCGGTGTTGGCGTGGCTGCGCCCGCGGCGGCCACGAGGGCAAGGAGGAGGAGGAGGAGGAGGCGCATTGTGCGGCGGGGGACGAGGGGGCGGAGCGTGGAGGCGCAGTGGTGTGCGTGCGCGGCGTGTGGAAGTGAGGGGAGTGCCCGCAGAGTATGGACACTGCCGACTGCCGTGCACTTAGCTCTGTGTCCAACCGCGGAACGCCCCTGAACATCAAGCTAATTGCCGGAACTGCCACTGTCCTCCTTGCCTTGATCAGTTTGTTTTGGACCTTGTGGTGTGTCGTGTGGCACATTGGTTGGACTTTACTGCAGAAGCAACCACACGAAAGTGCACGCCACGCCAACAAGTACTCGCACCCATATATGCACCACGCCATTTCCATGCATATGCAACTCTGCTCAGTTGGCAACGAGAGAAAACAAATCAGTAAAAGGAAAGACCAAGCTGTGATAATATTTTGGAGCACGCGAAAGAGCAATCGATCGAGAAGCATCATGTCTCAGCGTCGCTAATGGGCGGGAACAGTGAGCATTGGGCCCAAACAAAACAAGTGGAATAAAATGCACACACGGCTACTAATTATGTCCTGCTATAATCATGTGATGGTCATACGGTTTAATCCATTATCCATGTCAGTGGAGCAGCAGCAATGATTTGCCGTGGGGGGCAAAAACAAAAGGGAAGGCCAGGGGCAATTTAGGCCAATGCAGTCGCCCATACCTTCTTCAGAGATCTTACTTTCACCAGCTTGAAACGAGTGAGTAAACCTCGATGACCTTGGTTACAACACCGATATTGCTAGCACATCCGAGAACCGTGCTTTGGAACCGGGTTTTACCTGTGGAGCTGCTTTTTGTTAAGGTAGCGTAGCGTGTAGAGAGAGCTAGGGCGCACGTGACCCGAGGCAATGCATTTTTGCAGGGTCAGAAGAAGGTCGCCATATCTTCCTCTAGATCCGGTCCATGGCTTTCTCAACTGCCATCAACCGCCGTCAACACGGGCCCCAACCGTCACCATTTCGGATTGAAAACGGGGGAAGGCCATGTGAAAAGGGTTGCAATTGCTTTTGCTGGATCGGCCTACATACATTCTCGCCGATTTCATTTTGTTCTAACGTGTTTCGGTAATTGGATGTGCCATCTAAACTCCCCCTTGGTTACAGCAACGCATGAGTAGACTAGAATTGGTCCTTCATGGACCGGGTTCATCAAATTCTGTTGGAGAACGGTCGATGGACGGTGTCGCACGTGCCGTCGTCGCTTTCCTTCGAATCCTCGGCGCGGGCGAGATGAACGAACGCGCGCGCTAAAGCCCAAAAAGCTCCCGAATCTGATGCTCACCTCGGTACACGGCGGAACCAGCTGTAAATTCCTCAGCGATTAATAGTAGCGGTCAGATGGCTCCATCCGACGGCCGCGCTCACGTGACGGGCCCGCCGAAGCTTCAAGCCTGCCCCACCGCCGTGGTCTGCCGCGATCGAGTGAGCTGGCCCACTGCGCAGAGACTCCACACCGTCGCGCTGTTAAACGCTCTCGAAGCAACAAAGGTGGCGTTTACGTAATTTTTTGCTCCTGTGCCGTGCTTGTTTTGGTCGCTCACACGGAGGGAGGCGAACCGCCGCGGCGGCCGTCTGGTGGCGCCGCCGACAGGCGAGAGCGCGTACATGCATGGGCTCGCGCGTTGTACGGTCGTGGCGTGCCATGCCGCGGCGAACTGTTCTCGGTAGCGTGGTGGTCCAGTGAGATGTATGGTGACCGGTTACGGCCTGCTGCGGGCATGAAACCGGAGCTGCCAGAGTGCACAACTGCACGCCAGGACAATCAATCGAGATCCGCGATGCTTCGGCGGCTGTGGCGGTGAAAGTAAAACGAAAAAAAAAACTGCAGGTGGCGACGAATGCCACGTACGCCGCCGTCGCCAAAGATAACCTGGTGGTCCGGAGAATCCTACTCGTAATTAACGTCGTTGTTTAGCAGTTTTTTAGTTGTCACAGTCAATTAGTAGCCGTAGGTAACAGTCAATTGTTAGTACACGTAGCTGCACACGGTTCGACACAGTCCGATTAGGATTGTCATGTGTTGAGATCCAGAATACTGAAACCAAATATCCGACCAGACGCACGGTATATTTTAGGCCCATGCCCATAATACTTGCAGGCCTACTTTTCAAATGTGTTGTTGGACATTCTTCCATTCCTCCTAGCCTTCTTCCATTTCTTCCATTCCTCCTAGCCTACTTTTCAAATTGTTAGTACACGTAGCTTCTAAAATTTGAGCTAAATTTTAGTATTTTTTTTTATCTAAAGCTAAAGTTTAGTCTTTCTTTTAGTATTTTTTTCTTATCTTGAGCTAAAATTTAACTCTACTTTTAGTCCTCCTGTTTATTTCACTGGACTAAAATTTAGATTAAAGTTTTAGTTTTAGTCCTTTAGACCATGGAAATAAACACCCACTAAAAGTATTCGATGCGCGCCAAGATCAATACAAGACAATCGTCGTTCAACGCGCGAGACAGAACAAAATCAAAACAAACCATTCTTGTACTGCTGTTCATCCATGCTGGAGGTACAAATGACTACCAGATGTTTACATGCGCGCTTGGGTCATCAAGTCGTCAGTCATTGCATGGGCAAACATGACCGGATCGGAGAGGAACCTACCCAACAATCAAACCTAAACCAGCCATCGTGATTCTTCCATGAGATGGTGCTTCGATCGTGTGGTGATCTCTCTCCCCGCGCATGCATGTACGTACATGCCCTCGACGATCGACCTCGTGTCGCGGTCTCCACGTTCACCTCAGAACGCAGCGAGGGCAGCCGCAGCGGCGACGAGCGCGACGGCTGCAAGGCTACGACGGGTGGCCGTGGCGCTCGCGCTGCTGTCGTCGTCGTCGGACGTGGGTCCGGGCGCCTCCGCGGGGGACGCGGAGACGGCCGCCTCGGCCTTGCCGGCCGGCGAGCCCTCGCCGCCGGCGGGCGAGAGCGCCTCCTCTTCCAGCACGTCGTAGTCCTCGGATGACGGGGCGGCCGCCATCTCGGAAGACGCCGGCCCGGGTGCCTCGGCCTCGGCCTCCGGGGACCCCGCCGCCGGGACCTCCACCGTCCACTCGCTCCCGAGCGGAGCAAAGGCATCCGGCGCCATGGACGGCGCGTAGTAATCCTGCGGCGCACCGGCGGCGGCGGAAGGGACCAGCGCGATCGTGGGGGCGCCGGCCGGGGACTCCTCCGGCGACTCGTCATACGAGAAGAAGGGAGACGGAGCCGCGTCTTCCTGTTGTGGGGCGCCTGCTGATCCGCCATGTGCTGATGGGGCCCTGGCGGGGGCCAGCAGCAGCGTCTCCATCTCCATCGGAGTGGGCGCGCCGGCCGGTGCGTGATACGACGGCGCGAACGAGGGAGACGACGCTGACGGACCGAACGGCTCCGGCGAGGCGGCTGGCGCGTGATGTTGCGCGTGGACGGCGACGGCCATTATTGCGAGGATGACGACGGCGAGAATAAGGCCGCCGGCGAGCGCGGGCGCGCGGGCCGCCATGGTTCTGGTGGTCCTGTAGCTTATTCGGTTATTGGGAGCTCCTGCGGCGTGGGCGTGGTTCGTCGATTCGATGGCGTGAGAAAGGGGGACGCGACGGTGGGTGACCCTGGTCGAGTTATACGTGGAGCGGAGACGAAGGCGGCCGGTGCGAGCGTGTTGCTATCTATCTTTGGGAAAAAATTTCATGCGAACCGTCCGCAAAGGCCTACTGTGCGACCCTTATCCGGATGGTCGACACGTGGTGATTGAACGTAAATAGAGGATTGTGCGGACTTGGCTCCAGTAGATTCAATCGGCGCAGACTTGGCTCCAAACGCGGCATCTGCTCGGCTCGATCCCATGTCGTCTCGCTCATCCCACTAAAAAGAACTCGCTGCTTCCCTCATCCTATCCAGGGTAGTGCCTGCCTAGCTGCTCATGAATGGTGACTGCTCATGAATGGTGACGACGACGGTTTCTCTTTCTCCAACAAATTGCTCTATTCTGCCATCTGCATCCAAGCTTCATCACATGTGACAAGCACAGCCATAATTCAACACGGTTATATCCTTCCACTTGTAACGAAGCGATATATAGTTGTTGTATATGTCTCCAATGGCGCTCCAGGCATCGACGCCTTCCGCGTTCCTCGCGGCCTCAGCCACCGCTCATGCTTCTTGTTGGTGGCAGGTATATACAACCTTGATCACTGGAGGTTGTAGCTGCCGCACTTCATTCCGCGTGGCATCTACGGTCTTGGCTCTCCGGAGTCGACGGATGCTCTGTTCTTCGAAGAGTCCTGTGTGTTTGCTGTCATGGCACTATAGGATATTTTTTTGTTCTGTCTCTATAGTTTTAGGTACGATAGCACCAACCGAAGGAGCCTGTCACTGGGCACCGACACGTGGAAGATCGACCACTCCAACGAGAAGCTGGCGACGCCTCTGCTTGACACAGTGAACTACATGAAGAATCTCTCGTCCTCTCCACAACAGCAATGGCCTCCTCATCTGTCATCGCCGCCGCCGGCAGTGTCAAATAACGGCAACGGCTTCATCTGCAGAGAAGCCGAGCTGATCGAGTGAGATGAGCCCGAACCGACGCCGCGCGGAGCCGATGCAGTCCGCCTGGAGCAGCCTTTTCTTACTGCCGTTTGATCTCCACGTGTCGAACATCCGGATCAGGGCCGCACAGCTGCGTTTTGCGGACGGTTCGCACAGGAATTTTTTCCTCTATCTTTGGTCCTGTCTGTGCACTCGCTCGCATGGCGGGTGGTTCGTATAACTGCCCGGTGGTAGCGCCGTGAGGATCGGGATCGGCCGCGCACTTTTGGGACGTATGTGCCGCACAACCAGAAACTTGTTTCGGTGACTATCCCTCCCGTTTGGTTCTGTTTGATTTGCCTCACCACCTTGGCACCGGGTCGTGGCCCGGGCACGGGCGCTCGCAGCCGGCGGAGGTTGACCACCCCCGCAGTAATATTTCATTTTAAGTTCTCGCTCGACACGCGATGCCACGATCCAACTTTTCATGTGATTCTTCACCCTTCTATCTCTTGTACCCACGATTTCCCCGGATTTTTTCACTACCTGAATTGACGTAACTCTGATGCTTCGGTGGAGTGGGGGTGGTCGGTAAATGAAATACCGACCACCACAAGCAGAATTTTCTCCTTTATTTTCCCCCGCTACATACGGTGTGTGCTGCTTGTGGAGTCATGACCTATGTTTCCAAAACTTTCTGGGAATTTATCGCTCATGCATGTTATGCTCGCGAACGAGAATCACACCATAAGGTTGGTGTTTGGTGCACCGAGTACAGCTCGGCGCCGCCCAACGCCATCGGGTTCGCTTCTTCACCGAGCAAGCAAGTACTTCGACCAAAGCAGCCTGGAAGACGGCTAGGGGTAAAATCTGTCGCATCTTTCTTCCTTACCGGTAAGCCGGCACCGCCGCCAGGCAGATGGACAGGCTCCGGACTGCACCACGGGGGACATTGTTCTTTTTGGTGAAGAGTGGACATGCCTACGACTTCTAATCGAGTCAGTCATCATCTAGATCTGTAGTGGTGGCCATTGCTCGATGCGGCGCCAAACTCGGGTTGTCGGCCAGGAGAACGCGATGGCATGGAGCGCTCCGAGGGTCGCCATGCGCTTGGCGAAAACGCAAAGACAAGGATGGCGAGTTCGTCCATGAGCCACTCGTGCAACAAGCGTCACAAATGCACAAAATTCCTAGATAATTCGTTCACAGGGTGGCCGGCAGGCTGAGTCAGATGACGGTTCACATAGCGGTGTCCTCGTCCTTGTTGCCCGCGAAGCTCTCTCCGTCCTTCATGCATGATATACATCCACCTTCTCCTTCCTCTCGGCGCGGTACTGCCTCTAAAGACACAAGCACGCCCTGCGGCGCGGAACAATGGTGACCGGTCGACACAAACTAGGGCCCCATCATTGGTAACAAGAACACGTCTAGGGAACGCGCCGGTATCGACACCACTGTTCAGATTGTTTCACTCCGGCGAGGTAAATGCCTCCTCTGCGCAGGTGGACTTTGCATACTACGCGCGGAACAAGTTTAGGAGCCGCGCCGCGGCGCTGACGAGAGGGTGGTCGGGGAATCAAATATACCTACCGTGGTGGTCGGGGAATCAAATACTGACCGGGGTGGTCGGTATTTCGTTTACCGTCCACCCTCGCCACGACGCGTCCTGGAGCCCGCCGGCAGCGCTCCGCGCGTTCTCGCCCGGCACGACGCGCCGCCTCGGACCGCGAGCTCGTTTCCCCTGCAATACGTGTTCCCCCTCTTCAAGCCTGCCCATACGTACCGCGACGTGCTTTTCTCCATGGACAGACATGGCTGGGCGGACTCTACTCTCACCCCGGCGACCCCGCAATCCCGTCGGAGCATGCACTGCTCTAGCGGCCATGCCAACACCGCATGGCCCGCAACACAATTCTGTGGGTCTTGATTGGTTCCGATGCCATGACTGTCCGCGTGTTTTCCACTTTTCCTGGGAGACAACGGCGTCGTCAGGTGTCCACTGGTTGCGGGCAGCGGCAGTGTCTCTGTCAGTCTGTCGCCACAGATTGTCTTCGACGCGACGCTGATCCCAGAGGCCGGGCTGCAGCCTGTGAATGGACGGCAATGGCCATCACAAATTCTCAACGGCAGCAAGGAGGCGGGGGATACACAGGCCAAGGCCGGCCACCGGCCACGCATGGATGAATTGGAAGAATGGTGGGCGCTGCTGGCCCCAGATAAGAGGCTGTGGCCACAGAGCAGGAAAAGAAAACGTCTGCGTAACTTTGGTTTCAAACTTTCAGTAACTTGGGTATCCAGCTGTGGTTATGGACAAAATCGAGTGCCTGAGCTTATTTCAAAAGTTAACACGTTATCATCGAGGTTATTGATAAATTTGAGCATATGTGCAAAGCAAAAACATCTTTCTTTCCTTTCAGGCAACTAAAAGTTGTCAAAACTTTTAATTACTTAGAAAATAGTTGAAGTTGTAATATATTTGTGCTACTATATTTACTAGTAGTGATGCACCTGCGGCAATCAGATAGAATTCTCAAAAGCAAATTTAAATCAATAGCTACCATAAGTTTCATTACATGAGTTCAATCAAATTTAAATCAAACATATCACTCATTTGACAAGGATCATTGACGCAAATGTTTATAAGAGATCTGTCAAATTATAGAACACAATTTATTAAAAATATTAGAAACACAAACGTCTATCTTCAATACTGTTTAATGGTGTCCAGTACTTTTTTAACGTCATCTAGTATGTTGGTGGTGTATTCATTTCCTTGAAGTTTTAACATGTCTATTACAAAATGCGTCCTCATAACATGTGGCTCCTAAAATTACTTTGTAATAAGTGGATAAAATTGTTAAATAGGTAAGGATGCTTGTAAACAAAAGCTTATTGTGCATAACATGTTATATAGAATTCTATCACCATCCAACAAGTGCATGAATTGAAGAACAAAAAAGCCTGACACTTTACTATAACGAAGAAAATAATGATAGAACTATGCCTCATATATTACATACGAAAATAAGAAAGAAAGTTTTTTTTATGTTCAACATACCGACTTGTGCTTTGTGTATTACCATAAGGCATCCTAGGTGGTCATGATGAAATATGGATCTTAGAGCATCTCTAAAAGCTCTTTAAAAACTCTCCCTAAATCAAATTAATGGAGTTTAGTCTAAAAAACAATCTCCAACAGCTCTCCTAAATAACTCACAAATAACGGCAATGCATCAATTTCCTAAGGAATGCTTTTGGATATTATTTGTTGATTCATAAATGATTAAAACAAAAATTTCTCTAGATACATTTAGGTTGATTAATAAATGATTAAAATAAATACTTCTCTAGATACATATAGGTTCGTAATGTTATGTGACTTGGGAGAAGAAAATCTGTTGCCACTGTTTTCTTACGATAAAAGATCTCCTCACTCTAGGAGAGTAAAAGGTAAGGCACTACATTTAACCTCACTCTAGGAGAGGTAACCCAAACACTTTTCAACTAAAAGTTTAAATTATGTACATTTTTATTATTTCTCTCATGTGCATAATATATAATGTTTCATTATGCAACCATGTTAGCATATCTTAATTAAGAATGCATCAATCTCTCTTCCTTTCTCCTTTCCTGACTGATGTCCTTCTATATTTGTTCATATCTTATAATGAATATATTCACTCTTAAAAACATTATGACCTTTACAATTTTCTTCTTAATTTTCATCATACCCACCATCAGTATTTACAACTTCCATCTGATGTTGACCATGATTGCTATTCCCTTGAACAACACTTATTACAGCATGACACCCTCCTGAAAAATACCATGCCAACTTAATATCAAAATTATGCATTCTTTCCCTAATATCTACAAGCAGAGAATTATGCATTCTTTCCCTAATATCTACAAGCAGAGAAATTTTGGTGCCAGTGATAGCACTTCCTAGGGCTTGGTCTATAAGAGGGAAAATAATATCTCATGTAGGCTCTAAGATTCAAACAATACATTGCAACAAACACATCCATTTGCCACCTCCATCCATACCTCAACCGTACCAGTGCACGACCTTGTACCTTATTAATCAAAAAAATTATTTCTCAAATCAAAACTAAAAAGAAAGATTACTAAAGTAAATTAAAAAGAACTAACGATACATTATCACGAGTCAAACAACTCACCATGCTATTTTTTGTTTGAATTCCACTTATCATGTGTAACTTCCTACTGACATGTCCGCCGTCATCTATATGCATACCTAAATCCATCATAAATGTCCAAGCTTTATATTATCCTCTTGGATCGTCTCTTTGAAGATAAGGAGATCTTCCACATCCTGTGGCTGCCATAGCACAAGAGATCTTCCACATCCTGTGGTCTATAAGAGGGAAAATAGTATCTCATGAAAGCTCTAAGATTCAAACAATACATTGCAACAAACACATCCATTTGCCACCTACACCCATACCTCAACCGTACCAGTGCACGACCTTGTACCTCATTAATCAGAAAATTATTTCTCAAATCAAAACTAAAAAAAGATTACTAAAGTAAATTAAAAAGAACTAACGATACATTATCACGAGTCAAACAACTCACCATGCAATTTTTCGTTTGAAGTGCACTTATCCTATGCAACTTCCTACTGACATGTCTGCCGTCATCTATATGCATACCTAAATCCATCCAAAATGTCCAAGCTTTATATTATCCCCTTGTATCTTCTCTTAGAAGATAAGGAGATCTTCAACATCGTGTGGCTGCCATATCATATTGTTCCCAGCCAATATCAAATTTTTCCTAATGCTTCATGAAACCGGCAATTGCTTTCCTACAGTGAGAATGGGCATTCGAAGAAGTGAGCAAGAAAAAGAGAAAGCAATCATGCATAAACATGATAAATAGAGTAATAAGCAAAAAGGCTGCCTGATAGACATGATAGAACGAAAGAAAAATAAGTAGGCATTTGAGTCCAAAAATAGATGTTGAAAAATATAACTCTATTCAGTAAGAAATCATAGAAAAATACATTTTTCAATAATTCTAACACTAATATATAATTGTAACAAACACAATTCTCACTATCAAAACAAAACTGATACTCGTCAAATACTCGTCAAAGAGTATTGCAAACAGTACATATATGCCCTATGATGTTTTATGATAAATTCTTGTAAATCTGAAGAGAAAAATTACCTCATAGAGTGACAACAAAATTTCCTTATGGCAGGCTTATAAGGGGATTTTTTTAGTGACTGGTAGAGTGCAGAATTAAATTCAATGCATAAGCACACAAGACATCCAACTCATGCAATTAACTCTAGTTGTCTCATAATAACACCCATGAGTTTATATAAGAACAAGAGGACTTTATGAATGTCTGAAATAAGAGAGTTAACAACATCATCTACATATTTCGCGTAGGAAACGTCTAAATATAGCATTTGTCAGCTTAAAACATCATGCAAGGAATAGAACTGTTGCTCTCAATATTTCCTGACCAGCCCCTTAGGTACTGCCCGTAGGCATACTCCATAGGATCACCCCAAGAAAAATCTTCTTGAACATTTTAACTAAACAACCAGAAAAATATAGGTATGTACCTAGAATAAATGGAGATACACAATACCTTGTTCTAACAATGCAACTACCACTCTAGTACACAATAAACCTAAAATGCAAACCATAGAGCGAACAGTTAGAAAACAAAAAAAGAAATTAACAATAATTAAAGAGCAGTCTCAGAGCCGCAGTTGCCTCCATGAATTTTCTAGCCATCACTCGGTACCCCTTCTCTCCTTAGCACTACTATAATGTATTCCCCGCGTATCCTGATAATTAAAGATTAAAAGAACAATCAATGCAAGCTGATATACTGTCATACCAATGCTTCTAGCATATCACATAATATATCTGCCCAATTGCACTTGTGCCTACAATCGCTATAGGCCTGGATAGCCTGATTTAAGAGAGGGATGCTATATTATTGAGAAACTGAAGAAAATATGATAGGCAAAACAAAACAACAAAAATCAAAAGTTCCCAACCTTGTATTACCTCAGTGTTCCGTCCAAATTTTTTTCTATCAGATCATGCCCATAATGGAAATCATAAAAAAGTATAATAAGGGAGAGGACACAATGGCTTTCTAGTGTGTTTCCTAATTTTGAAAAAAAAAACCCTACTCTCATTCCCCAAAAACACTGGTAGAAAGTCACCAATAAATTGTTCAGTTTTCAAAGTACAAGTTTACTGAGAGCTAAACATAACACATAGAAAAGGTATTTCACCTTCTAGATGACAAGCTATGATAGAAAGCATAGTTGTTAATTTGGACAGGCTACAACAAATGAGAAAAACAATGGCCAAAACATTACTCACGTTGCACAGTACACAACTGGATATATTACACCAGATCCTTAATCAAACATATCAATGAAACAAAAGGGCAACACATCTCCCTAACAGTTATCAAACAATACATGGAACCTTTGTTCAACTGAAGTAAATGTTTTGGTCGCCTTAGCTTTGCAGATAAAGCTTACTTGGTTTTGTCAGAGCAATTTAATGCAACCATATCTATATGACTATTCTGTGAACAAAAATGTGGCCTCAATAGTGATCTATCATATATATCAACTGAACATTAACTCCATGCATTCATGAATGGGCAAAAATAGACCTTAGTTGAAAGAGATCAGTGAAAAAATATATTTCAATTTAAATATGTTTCTGTAGGCCTAGTCAAGAATTTCATGCAAGCATAATTTTATAAAAAAAAAAATATAAGTCAAGTTGCAAGGAGTTACAAAGTCGGCCAATCGACACCTTACCTTATGTTTCAGAAAATGGTGAACTACTAGTAGACAGCATAACAATTCTAACCTTGGGCCGACCTTCTGAGATACCTACGCACAAAAAAAAGGCAAAATCTTATCAACTAAATATGATTGTTCAGATTGAAATAGGCTCGCAATTTGCGAAGCATGATGTTATTTGGATAATTTACAACCAATGCCATGAGACCTATTGAAAAGTATAGACTATGCAAATGAGGTGATCTTCAGAATTTAGTGATGACATATTAGTATACAACTCGTTTTGTTCAGATTGAAATAGGCTCGCAATCTGCAAAGCATGGTGTTATTTGGATAATTTACAACCAATGCCATGAGACCTGTTGAAAAGTGTAGACTATACAAATGAGATGATCTTCAGGATTTAGTGATAATGTATTAGTATACAACTCATTAGTGATAGTTGCTAACAACTAGACACAACTATAAGAAAGGATTAGTTTCTAGCTACTCCGCATTGTAAGAACCATGTGGATGGTAATCTAGCTTTCTGGTATTGACCCCTATTGCTCTTTATGCATCTTATAATTCTCAAATTCTCTGTAGAAGCCATGGGACTGAAATTGTTTGGAGGCCAGGGGTGATAGGTTTTTTTTTTTGGAGATAACAGAAGATTCGAGTTTTTGCAGTAAGCCACCAGATTTGTTTTGCAGTTGTAATAGAGCAAGGTGAGTATAAAAGGTCACTGTACAGATGGGGAAAATGGACAATGCGAGGCCACCAGATTTGTTTTATTTTTTAAGCCAAATACAAATAAGAGGACATATCTTAGCCTAAAAAGGTAAATTATAAATCTTCTCTATAGGGGGCATGAAATATATGATAGCATGAACAACTTCACCCGCAAACATGTTAGATCGGGTCAAAACAATGCATCAAAAATAAGCTATGCTTAGTCAGAAAATATTTATAAATTCATCTGCTAAAAACCACCTGGTTGTGAGGCGTCTGTATCAAGGGATACCTAAATATTTTTCCTAAATAAACTATTCATAACAGGCATGTATACCCTCATAGCCTGCAGTTGTACCATAACCAAATTTACAAAGTAAACATGGTTGGCACTCAGCTGCATAGAGAAAGACCAAACATAGCAACATACAGAGAGCCTCTTAACCAGTTTAAGTAAAATATTCAAATCATCACACCAACAAGTTGATTTGTAAGACCATAAATTATTAGATGTCAGAATTGATAACAAGAGTCACCTGTAATGCATCTGCTTCGGCTAGCACGGAGTTGGCTCTCTAATAAGCTAGCAAGTCCTAGAGCTCCCAATGCAGTGTATCCCCATAGTCTTATATACCAAAAACACGATAGTTATGATCAGGAATTGTACAGAGCCAGCATCATACTTGAACATTGATGCTACAAGAAGTATCTATGCATACCTCCTGTTAAGACATGCTTCCACGTCCTGCTAAGACATTAAGTCACTCAAAACTCTAAGCAACTAAAATATTTCATCTCCCTAAAATCTCACACTTCTATTTCGTGAACTAAAACAAGATATAGCAGTCATGTCCAAGTTGCAAATAATAAAATGAATGGTAGAATGACTCCAATTCATGTAAGCAATTCACTAAAATATATACACAAAGCACAACTGACAGAGCACTTTTACAACAGTGATTGCATAATAACGAAAAAGTAACTAATGTTCATGTCAACTGGCCATGCAAATTCCAATAAGCTGTAAGAAATCTTTTATATAACCCCAGTATGGTTAAGCAATTTCTCAAAGTTAGGATTTAGGAAGGCTCATCTTCTAGGTTCTGGCTGTGCATGAAAAAAAAAATAGATTATTTTGTTTTTTTTGTCAATTGTGCTTACTCCAACATATTAAAATGCTAATGTAGGTTATACAAAAGCACCATAAGGTCACATAAAACAAAACATTATCCATATAAAGATTTTGTCAAACTGGGAAAAAAGAATAATCTAAACTTGCATTTGTTAACTTAGGATCATTAGCGATTCACTTTTAAGTTCTCCAGCACAAATATTTTATATTATGAACAAGACTAAGAATAATCTATTTTTCACATGATATGCATAAAGAAATCTTTCTTTTAGTACCAACGAATGGCAATATCTCATGCAACAAATCAACTATTGAAAGAAATATCAGGAATATACTAAGGAATATATTAATAAACCTCATTCTCGATGCATATATGAATCGTTGCAAACTCCATCACGATAAGTTATTTTCGTGATCCGAGAAAAGAAGAATAGGAAGTACCAAGCTTCAGTCCATACCGACCAGGCATGGCGGGCGGGAAGCAGCGGAATCCCAGAGTGGGAAAGGACGAAGGCATACGAACCAATCTTGATGCAGGTAACACGGAGATCGGATCCAACGATGCGACACCGCCGGCGATCATGGCACGACGCCCCTCTCCTCCTCTGGCTCCGATTGAATCCCCTCGCGATGGTCATGTCACCTCGCCGGATGGCTGCAGTTGTCGATGACCACCTTCGGCCCTCGATGAACACCGGCTCCTCCTGGCGGGGTTGAATTCCTCACCCTGGGGGATCAATCACAACGAAAGCGAGAAAATCACGGGAGGAAGGGGAGGAAACGTGATTGAGTCAATCACATGAAGAAAGAGAAAAAGGAAAGAACAGATTGTGTCTTACTTGCCTACCAAGCGGACCTCCGAGCTCCGACACTGCCAGCGGTGTTGACACCGGGGACCCCGGCGAACAACCGGATGTTGACTAGTTCTCGTTGCATGCTGACTGGCAGGTAGATGTCGAGCAACGATGGTCGGATGTGGAGCAACGGCGGCCGGACGTCGAGAGCGCCGCGTGTCTGCCGGATGTCGAGAACACCACGTGACGTCGAACGTCGGCTAGACGTCAAGCGCGCCGCGTGAACGCCTGGTGACGTCGAAAGGTGTCTGGATGACGAGTGTCGCGTGTCGTCAAACGCCAGCTAGACGTAGGCGGCCGCCCATGGAGCGGTGGAGCGGCAGGATGGCTGGACCACGGCAGGACGTGAGCAGGACGACAAGTAGCCACAAACTTTTGGAAAGAAACGGAAAGAAAAGAACCTGCTAGCGTTGAGAAGGGAATGTGTGAAAGTTTGGAAAGGGCAATTACGCTACCTTTGAAATTTGGAAGTAGAGCAAATTAAGGAGAAGAAAATCAAGTAAGGTATGAAAGCGTGTGAGTATATGTGTACAGGTGGGTATGACGGTGAGAAAAAACAGGGTATGGAGGAGGGATGAGTGAATTTTATGAAGAAATAAGTGTAAGAAGTTTTATACGTACTGGGTCCACACATATTTTGTCGTTGGATAGAGGTGGCCCAGATAGAACGGAGGCTCCAGATCGTTAGGTAGGTAGCTGTCTGTGGTGACAAAACTAGTCCTGACATTCATTTTTTATTAGTTTAGATATATAAGATTATATGTATTAATAAGAGGAGGATTTTTTTTTGATGTAAAAACTACAAAAAAGTTTTTTTTTTGTAAACCATGGATCTAGATCCGAAGGATTAAAGTGGTGATTGAAAATTGTCCAAACTTTAAGCTGGGTAAAAATTAGTAGGACCCCAAGGAAAACTTATCAAATCACGAATAACATATGGCACAAATGTTAAAGAAAATAATTTCCAGCCATTAATACAAGCTGTACCATCTCGAAAGTTCACTACTAATACTAATAAGGTACACAATGACATCTACTAAGAGGTTCAGTCACCTACACCACATTATATAGCGTTACAAGTTACAACATGCTCTGAGGCGTTTGGTCAGATCCAAAATGAGAGAACACAGATCCTCTGCAAATGCAAGACCCTGAGTGAGCAGTGTCAGCTGGGAGACGCGGCATGGGCAAAGCACAAGTATCGACCAGCATATGAAGTTGATTCTTTAGTTGAATGGCACCTGAATCTGGTTAGAGTACAAAAGCCTGAAGTTTTAATCTTGCCTCAGTTACTGCTTTCAGGAACTCATCAGTAGGATTCTCTTTCGCGGCAGCCAGAGCCGAGATGTAGGCTGACATTTCCTGCTCCATCTTCTCAGTGTCGATATCACCAACCGCATCCTGTACCATGCCAATATAGGCAACATATAAGAACTTGGAATTCAGAAAGAAAACAGAGTCCACACACATTTTCATTAATCCAGATTTGGGAGTACAATTGTACCCAAAATAAATAGTGCTAAAGACTGGATCCAAACATTAGCTGATTAGCAAGGACAAGATTAACTTACATCAAGTTGAACTGACTCGCATTCCAAAGATGATTCATCACTTCTATCCCTTTGATATGGGGCTCGGCCATTCTCTGATATTTCCCTAAACAACTTCATAAGGGCAGAAACTTCGACATCCATAGAAGCTACATCCACTTGGAGTTCTTCCACCTTCGTAGTCGAAACATTTGCCTCCCATTCCAGCTTTTCCAGTGCTGCCTGCTTCTCTGCTAGCATAATCTGCAACAAATAGAAGTTACACAACAGATTAATATCAATCTTGTTATGTTATTGCGTGATTAGGTGATTTCGCATGATATATAATCTATCATGTGGCATGGAGAGTATAAATACAAAAGTCAGAAAAAACAAGCTTATCACAGTAGGATGAGTGCAAACACAAGCCACAGGATCAGTTACTTCAAACCTGTCATTTGTAGCACTAAACTTCAGAAACGACTGGGAGGATGTTGAAGCAAACAAATTATCTACTAGAACAGATATTTTTAACAACAAAACTATAACAGGGCAAGTTTTTCTTGTTAGCATATGAATTGTCTGAAGCCATGGAAAAAAATAGAATGCCAGGCAACAATATAGACTCAATATCATAAGTTTATTTCTTCACTGTTATTCGACGAGAAACATGAACTAATGTAGGGCTATGAAAGATGGTGTACATATAAGGTACTAGTATTTAGAGAAATGCCAAAATGATCACAATAGAGCATACAACAAAGTTATGTCTTACAATAAAAAGGTGCAACCACATAGTAACAAGGTAGTAAAGCATTCAACATTCACAATCTTCACAGTAGTGGAAGTGCTGCATATCTGGTCTAGTAAGAACAGTATGTCAAATGAAATGTGGTGCAGTGATAAAAGTATTATCCTCATTCACCTTTGCACCATGAAGTTCAGAACCAGTAGATTCAATCAAGGATTCCTTCTCAGAAAGCTGGCCCCTCAATTCTTCAACTGCTTCATTTGCTGCACTGATTCGGCCAATCAAGTTCTCGGCAGATCTCAGTGCCTCATCTTTCTCGAGCAATTTCTTTTGTAGGCCGCTAAGCTGCTCCTGCAGAGCAGCAAGCTCTTCTCTCCGCTTCTGTGCCTGATCCACTTGTGGTCGCTTCTTGGTAGGCGTGGCTCTTGTTGTCCTCGCAACCTTTGGATCAGGGACCTGCACATGGAGATGTCCGTGGAGATCAACCACCACCGAGTACCACAGTAACAAACATATTCGGCAACCGCAATGGCACTACTTAAGGATAATTCCCCACTTCAGTTCATCAATGCACTGTCCAGTGCCCACGCACACCAACTTCTGTAGCACAACTTGGTACTAAAAAAAAATCATACAAGAACCCCACCATCTACGGAACGAAACAAACAGCAGATTCCGAAAGCTAAAAGCTCGGAAGAAAGTTGCAGGTATTTGGAAAGGGACCAACGAGAATGCACCTTCTTAGTCTGATTCGGAGCTGGGGTGTACGATATCGAAGACAACCTTCTGCATCAACAAGAAAGCACAGAGCAATGGCTGAAACAAGTTCAAAATGATTCAAACGGAACAGCGGAGAAAATGCAGATCGAGGGATGGGAGACCTGGAGGAGGGTGCCGAGGAAGCGATGCCACCTCGGGTCCTCATCCTGGCGGTAGGACCCGTCGGCTTCTCTGCCATCTTCTCCGGCGGAGGCAGCGGCGGCGACGCCGGGGACGGGGAACGAGCTCTGGGGCTCGAAGTAAGGGGGCGTTGTGGACCGGTTCTATCAGGCACCGTCGTGGACCCGTGAAATGGCCGGGGGATGCTAGTACAACACTACCACTACCTGGGTGGTGGGCCCAGATATGGTTAAGTAACCCTACCAGACATATTTCTTTTAGATTTTGGACTTCTTAAAATATTTTTTTCCCGTTGGGATAAGGAAGGAGGAGTTAAGGGCGAATGTTTTTCAGTGGGGTCAGCATCCAACATTCCTTAGTAAAATGTTTGTGGGGTCCTATATGCTGTTTAAGTAAAGTTTGATTGTTGAGCGATGGAAATGCCTTTGGAAATTTTAAAGATTTATCTTTTGATCATGAATTTTGTACTTTACTTAGGTTGAGTTTAATGCCAATGATTCACATCCAAATTACTTTTGAGGAAACCATTGAAACATTTGTATTTGGCATCTTGATATTAGCTAAGCATGCAACGATAAGACTGAAGTTTTCAGAAAAAATTATCATGTCTTTTATATGGCAAAAAACATTCAACGCTACCAAAAAATTGAATATTTAAAGCGCCAAGTACATTTGAACAAGTTACTGGTCTACTCAGGCCTCAGCGGATTCAGGTCCCTACGGCCACAAGGGCCATTCAGCTCTAAATTTATAAAATTGACCCCGAGGATGTGGCTGTCCGAAGTCCGAACAGAACGAAAGCTGAACATGGCCATAAACATAGAAAGAAATATGGGCTATTAAGCTCATATGTCCAGATATATCTCCTCCAAGGGAAAAAAAAAACTGAAGCTTCTTCCTCGTCATGAACTCTTGCTCTTGGCTCTTGCAATCTCAGGGCGACCTGAATTGGCTCGCTCACAAAAAGATGCAAAATACATGCTGGCACATACCAAGGTAAGCTGACCTACTAACCAAATATCCGCCCTTCTCCAATTTCTAGCTGGTGGGCAAGAAGATCCAAGCACATCAAAGATGCTATTTGCAGATTAGGTCTGCAGCCAACATCCCGCGAGGGCTCGATTGATGGCAGAACCTGATAACACTTGCGAGCATGTACTACTTATAGCTCGTTATAGCATCTCCAGTGAAACATATAAAATTAGGCTCTTAAATATTATTTTACAAGTCTACTTGTAAAATTTGAGACCTTAAAATTACAATCAGCTCCAGTAGAACATATATTTCTAGCTCCCATCCACCCGTAGGACCCACATGTCAGGACAAAAAAAAAAGAAAAAGTCCTCTTCTCCAACACAACGTCCTTCACCCGCGCCTCAGCTCCGACGGCGCCGCCCGCGTCCAACCTCCTTACCGCCACCGCGCGCTGGCGGCCGACCTCCTTACCGCAGCCGCGTGCCTGCTCCTGAGATGGAGAGGAGCTCAGGAGTCCTTCTCGCCCTGCTCCCGGCGCCATTGGCGGCCGAGCGCGCCCGAGCCCGCGGATCTGGGCAAGGGCGGCCGGGCCGGCGGGGGGGGGGGGGGGGGCGCCGGGCCAGTGGCAGAGGCGAGGACGGCTCGTCGGGCCGACCGGTCGATAGAGGAGGGCGAGAGCAGCGCGCGGGGCCAACATCGGAGGGCGAGGGCAGCTCATCGGACCGACGGCGGAGGGCGAGGGTGGCGCGCAGGTCCGACAGCTGAGGGCGAGGGCGGCGCGCCGGTCCGGCGGCAGAGGGTGACGGCGGCGCGGCATTAGGTGCAAGAGAGAGGAAGAAGAGAGAAAAAGGAAAGAGAAAAGAGAAAGAAAGAAAAAAATGATAGGGCTTATGTTTAGAAGAAGTATAGGAGGCTTCTATTCTTTAAGAGTCTGAGATTAAAATTTAGGAGTGCATAAAAAATAGAAATTAGTTTATAAACTCAACTGAAGTGGTTATTTTTGCCTAGACTCCTAAATTTGAGACTTGTTTAGGACGCTTCACTAGAGATGCTCTTAGTTTGACAACTTGACACTAATAACCTCCCGAACGCAACCGGCCGCTAGCAGCGAGAAATTAAGCGAGACAGGAACCTGCAGCATCGGCTATCCGCGCGCACTGCAGCGGGGTCGCGACTCGAGACCCGTCGTGCCACTCGCCGGAGCCGGTGACGATTGCGATCATGAGAGGACGCTGGACGCGCGCATGGGCACGCACGCGCTGTCGCTGACACGAACCGCGCTCGTGGGCCCGACCCCTGACGCGAATGGAGGCCCGACACGTCGTCGCCGCCCTGACCCGTCTCTGACGCGCCCCGTCGCCGTCGGAATCGAGACGCGTCGCGGTCGGAATCAAAGAGTTGTCGGCGTCCGCAATTCAAAACAGCCCCCCCACGACGCCGACGTCCAACCGAACGCACCCGCTCCGCTCCAGAGTCGTCCCCATGCCATGCCCCATGTCACGCCCGGCGTCGTACGCGCCAAACAAAACCGCCAGTCACTTGACGTACACGATCGTGTAGCGGAGCAGTCGCCTCGCCCGGCTGCCGCCGCTGCATCTCACTGTGGGCGCGTGTACGAGCCGAGAGCCTACCACCACCGAATCTAATAATTCCCGGCTTGCCGCGTGACATCGTCGGCCAGATGCGCGTGCTCGCCCTCGACACGACTCCACGGTTCACGCCGCCGGTGCAATGGGACTCTGACGATTATATTAGCGTCGTTGTGATTAATTAACGCGAGGATAACTGGCGACCAAACTAGAACACGGTCGATCGACTGATAATGCTAGTTTAAACGTTCCAAGAAACGGCGATACATGCTTGGCCATAAAGAACATGCCGAACACTTCCAAGTAACAGCACCTGTCCTTTAGTACTAGTAGCCGTGAAGCCACATGAATATATATTAAGTAAACGGAATGCAAGTTACACTAACTTATTAATTAACAAGATAATAAGATGCCCAAGTTATTATATATCAAGGAGAAAAGAGGAAACAGGAAGAACAGCCATGCTCCTTGAGACTGCTCTTACACATCGTAATTTTTCTGGCCCTGAAGAAGAACCCAGCATCAAACCCGGCCGGGACAAGGATTTGTACGACAACACCGCCAAGTTAGCCTTTTGATCAAAGATAGAAAAAAGAAAAAACGGCAGGTAATAAGATCAGCAAAACACTACTAGTAGTAACTAGAGATCACTCAGTAGCCAGAACTGGATTCTCTGCTCCCTCGCCCACCATATCTCGATCGTGATGGTTGATCAACTTAACCAGAAGACTACTCACCGCCCGCGGCGGACGGGGCTCACGGCAGGTTGAGGAACAGAGCCGGATCGGTGTCGCCGAACACGGCGCTGGTGCCCCAGAACGAACCCAGGTCGCCGCAGCTCGACGGCCACTCGAACGGCATCTCCTTCCCGACGCCGTCGCCGACATCCGTGACACCGAGCCCGAGCGCCACCGACGCGACGCTCCCGAACCCGCCCGCCTCTGTCGCTGCCGGAGGCATGGCGTGATTCTCCGCGGCGGCAACCGTCGCTGCAGCCTCCGTCGTCAACGATGACGTTGTTGTTTCTCTGTCAGCAACCACGCCGGCCGCAGCGTTGGAGGCGTCGTCCGTGGCCGGGGCCACGCGGCGGCGTTTGGAGGAGTTCTTGGTGGACCGCTTTGGGCTCTTGGGCGCGGACCTGGACGGCGTCGACGACGATGATGACGAGGAGGTCTTGCGTGTGCCGCCGCCGACGGGGACGTTGCGGAGGGAGCCGCCCTTGGTCCAGTATCGCCGGCACGACTTGCAGAAGTGGCGCGGCTGCGACGTGTTGTAGTTGTTGTAGTAGCAGAACTTGGTGTCCCTTGACTCGCACCGCGGGCACGGGTCGCCCGCCGCAGCCTCATCAGCCTTGGCCTGCTCCTCCGCCTTCGTCGGCGCCGGCGCGGGGTACCCCCTGGGGCGGCGGAGGTCCACGCCCGCGAACGGCGGCGCGGGGCGGCGCCCGGCGGGCTCCTGCATGCGCGGCGCCGCTCTGGCCTTGGCTTAGCTACCTACTAGCTGGTGGCGCGTATGGATGGAATGGAACAGAAGAGAGGGGGCGGGTGCGGTAAGCGGTTGTGTCACACACAGCTCCGCCTCTCGTGGTCAGTCGCGCCCGTCTCTCTCTCTCTCGCGAGTTTATGGGCACCGGCGCGGGGTCGGCGGAGCAGGTCAGGTTAAACTCTCACGGATAGATGATACTTACTCCGTCTTAAAATATTTAATATTTTAGTCAACTTTATTTTTTAAAAAAATATTTGTTATTCTTACTTTCTAATATAATTTTCTTTCTTTCTAATATAATTTTATCTCTATCTCTTTCCTTTTTATTTTCTATATAACTATTTTTTATACTTCTTATTAATTCTGGTGACTAAAGTTAAAATATTAGGACAGACAGAGTATATCTCTTTTTTACTGGCAGCCGGGGCCGACGCGTCACCGGCTCGTGTCGCTCGCGCGCGGGGTCAAGCGGCGCGTATCGTGAACCGGGCATGGACAGCGGTACGTGGTTGCTGAGGTGGTGTGAAACTGTGGAGCCGGTAACCCGCGTCAGCGCAATTTGACCGCGGCACAGTGGCTGCCGGCGGGCCGCTATCAGCCGCCGAGGAGAGAAGACAGTAGTGCGTCCTGTGCCGGGGCGGTGCCGTACGCGTCCGTGGCCACCACCACGACCGTGACCCCACTCGCTCGCTGCTGGTCTAACACACCCTTTACCTACCGTGCCGTACCGGTTCCGCTCCCCTGTAACTGCCTCGTGGAACCAGCGGCACTCGCTACACCTGCCTCGGTCCCACGCGTCGGTGGAGTGGCACAGCACTGTACTACGACTGCAGTTCTGGTGGGGCCGGCAGGGTGCTCGTCCCGTCCCCTCCCCTCCTCGGCGATGTGCGTGCGCAATGTCGGCCATCGCCCACCGCCGCGGCGGATGCAGACCATCCAAGGCGCAAGGCGCCACCCGACCACCGGAAGTGACGGAACTGTTGTGCACTCTGCCACTCTACTCACAAGTCACAATTTGGCGGCGCAGCCATGCTGGAACGCCAGTCGCTATACGCCACAACTTGGGTTGGGTGTGCCAGTGCCATGCCCGTCACGAATCTTCTTCTGTGCGAACCTGCGACGCGACCGGAGTACCGGACCCAACAACGGCTGATCACACGGTTCCTCGGCGTACAGAAACCGGCGCACTGGTCGTTCAACTGTACCGATGGTCCCCGGTCGATTCGGTACGGGCTACAGAGGCCATCATCTACTACCCACCAGTGAGGCAGCGCCGTGTGCCGGAGGAAGGGAAGGGTGGCCACCGCGCCGACGCCCGTGGGGCCGGAGTTAGGCCGCGGGGTGGTGGATGGCATGTGACGCCATCGTGGGGGGATGATGGTGCTTTGATTTGATCACTTGGTTAGGCCGAACGGTGGGTTCGCCGGAGATGGGCTTTGCTGCACGGGTGATGGGAATCACGGAGGAATCGAAGCCAGAGGGAGGAGTGTGGCCATCGCTACATTGCGCGTGGTCCGGCCCCCCCCCCCCCCCCCCCCCGCTTCCCCGTGTCTGCTTGTGCGTAGCCGCTTGGTCGGCCAGGTCGGCAGAAAGAGTAGCAGGCAACGCTGCAAACTTGTTTCTACACTGTATGCTACGGATATAGAGATCGATCAAGCGACGAATCTTCTTCCCTGGCTCTCAGTTAGATGAATTAGAGTAACACGGCAGCACTTCCAACTCGTTTCCATATGCTACGGATAGTCCTTCCCTAGCTCAATTAAATGGATTAGAGTAACACGGCAAACTCTGCAAACTTGTTTCATGCATGCTAGTGATGGAGCAACACATGAATTCTTCTTCCCCAGCTCAGCTAAATTAATTTAAGCAAGCATTAGTTCTATCAACAGTACCAATGCATGCTGCATCCTTTTATTGATCCTTTTTATAAGCCTAATGTTAAACATGTGACTGGGTACCAAGGTTGGAATAACTGGATTGACCGGCCGGCTCGGTTTGGTGAAAAACCGATCGGTTAATCGAAATAACCGGCCGGTTAACCGAATTGCTACAGTACCAGATTCGATTTTTTGGGGCTAACTGATCGGTTAGTGCGATCGATAGGGACCGGTTTTCCGATTAACCGGCCGGTTATTACTGGTTATTCCAACCCTGCTAGGTACTAGTAAAAAAAGCGTTTACACACTAGTTGATTCTATTCACAAAGGCTAAGGCAGGAAACGCAATGCTAGAGGGGCCAACCAAGTTCTATTACCACTATTTCTTTCTAAGTTTGATCCAGCTGCTTGATAAAAATGCTACTCTATAAGTTGTGTGTGTGTGCGCGCGCGTGGGGGTGGGGAGGGGGGCATCACTTATATGTGGGGTTTGAACTCACGTGTCAGTGAGTAGTGGATCTGTTATCCTTGACTACGCATCTAAAATTAAAATATGTATTGATAAGAAAAAACTATTCTCAAATTTGTTTTAACATATATAAGTAACAATAGCGTGGTATTTCCTAGTACACAGCACCACACCTTACGGAAGGAGTAAAAAACAAAGTGGCCTACTGCAAATATAAAGGATGTGATTCGATTTAATGTAGCTTGTCATGTTTTAAATATATATAAAAAAATTTAACCTGCAGGGGTATGACGGCCCCCGGGTATTGCATTTAAGGAGAAGATACTCTCACACAAATCAATAAAACCCCCGAACCCCTCTTCCCCCTTATATTGGGGCCATCAACCTTGTGAGAATCTGGGGTGAGCCCATCATGGACACCGTTGCTTCTAGAGACGAGACTTTAACAAAATACTTTGGTACGGGAAGAGGCGAGAGGATTTTTTTAACCCAGATCTCGGAGTCGAACCTGGGACTTGAGAGGTGCTACTTAGGCACCTTACCAGTGAGGTAAAGGCTCTTTCGCTCATGTTTTAAATATTGATCTAAAATGCAACAAAAAGTATGACATAGATACTTAGAATACTTTTTTTTACACCAGATACTGAGAATACTATAAACAAGAAAAGATAGAAAACGACACGGGTGGGCCAAGAAAGGATTTCTCACCTACAATGAAGTTTTGCACAATCCCTGAGTTTTCATGATCAGGACTTCAGGATCACGAGTGCTAGCGGATTATTTTCTCCTTTTTCTGCGATGGTAAATGGATTCTTTTTAATAACTAGTCAATGTGGGTATTGGGTACATTTGACAAGTAGAGATGAAACAAAAAGTGATAGTTATCAGTTATGCTCGTTTTCACATTATATCGACCGCAACACACAAAAATGATATTTTAAAAAAATAAAAGAAAAAATAATAGTAATTTATGGAAGTGGTAGTACAAATATTTTTGAAGTTTTCTGCTTGTTTTCACAAATTTCCATTTTAATATGGAAATTACCATGAAGCAATATAGGTAATTATCATATTGAGTATTTTGATTATAGCAAATATATCTAAAAAACAAAAGTGATCCTTTCAATATAGAATAAATCGTAAATGTCTCTACTCTCTATTTTATACAACCATTTTTTCATACATATACATACACAATTTCAATAATCAATATGCTACATCCAACATAACCTAGTCCCTGTGCCACGCCGAGCCGCAACCATGACATCCACAGGAGACAAAGCTTCACCTCAACATCTAGAAAATTATTAAAAAGTTTGTTTTATCATTGGTACAACTCATAATTTATGTTTTCGATTGTTAATATCGATTCCATACCATTTTTTCTGATTTTATTAAAATTTATTTTGATAGTGCTCATGGTACAATGAAAATATGTGATTTTTGTTTAATTTTTAAAGAACGATAAAGTGGCTAAAAAGTTTAATTAGTTCTTAACAAGTAGCCTCATGTATGGATTTGTATTTTAAAATTAATAAAATTTTTGGATATTTCTAAGTTCAAATGGGTGGATAAATGTTTATTCTATATGCATAAAAATTTATACAGTATTTTAGAACTAAAAAATATTTTTAATTAATATTTTAAAAGGCTTAAGTGTTAAGATAAAAAAAATCAAACAAAAACCAAATTTCTAGCTCGTATCGCCAAGTGGGCGGGCGACAGGCCAATCAAGTAGGTCGAGTCGCCCAACCAGTGAGCGACATGACCTTGTCGTCTATTGATTAGGTGACAGGTATGCTAGTTTTATAAATTTTTTGATCGGGCTGTTAGTAATATTAATTTGTTTAAAAAATCCGATATTAATAATAGAAGTCCGTTTTTTTTTTTGAGAAACAAAAGAAGTCCGTTTCTGTGAGTACCGTCCTGGAAGTCAGTGCCGGCCCAGCCTCCGCTGAACCCCTTCAAAACCCCAAGCCCAGCCCATTTCCCCCCGCTGCGAGCCTGCGACCTGTAGCAGCAAAAGCATCAAACCGGCCGGCGGGATGCTCCGCCGGCGCCCGCGCCTCCGCGCGTTCCTCCGCCACTTCGCCACCTCTACCTGCCGTCGTAGCTCCTGCATCCCCTTGCAACCACACGTTCCGGACCCCAAGTCTCTCCCGCTGCCGCCGGTGGCGAAGAAGGTCCCCTTCACCGTCTCGGCGCACGGGAGGTCTTGGAGCGACCCGTACCACTGGATGCGCGACACCTCCGACCCCGACCTGGCCGCCCTCCTTGCCGCCGAGAACGCCTATGCCGACGCGTTTGTTGGCTCGGCCACCGGCGGCCTCCGCTCGCGGCTTGCGGCCGAGATGCGTGCGCGGCTGCCCCCTTCCGCCGTCACACCGCCTGAACCATGGGGCCCCTGGTTTGTACCACGCTGTCTCTTCGCTCCTGTTAACGTATCGCTTGGAATGTATTTATGTGATTTGTAAATTGTGATGGTTTCGTGCTGTGCTAATGTTTACTGTGATTTCAGAGACTGTATGATCTAATTATAGTTTAGCGTGTTAGTTTAGACGAGATTTTTTTAAGTAAAATAAGTCATATTTTAATAGCACTACGGCTTATCTTTAATGCTTGCGACTGTAGTTAACCGTTGCTGATTGGAAATGTAAAATTCGAGGCATCTCTTTGGAAAACTAGTGCCAGTACAAACAAAAAGGCAGCAAGGAATTATCTATAATGTCTGGTTTTCAATCTTAAATTTTCAGCGCTGCAGTTTTAGTACTGCAATTTATACATGATTAGAACATAACTTATTCTTTCATGACCAGGTTGTATTATCAGTATGTTCCAGAGGGAATGGAATACCCTGTTTTGTCAAGGAAACGGAGACCCTCTGGTGGTTTAGCAGCTTTGCTTGATTTCTTTTCTGGTTCGGACAAGGAGCAAGTGTTGCTTGACTGGAACGAGTTTGCAGAAAAAAATGGTAAGTGCTAAAATAAGTTGTTTGGACTTCTAACATTCTTAACAACAAGATATTCATCTGATCTCCGGACCTGTTCCTGTTCAGTTTCATATTCTTTTATTGTTCTACACGTGCAGTTTTCCTTTGGACATCATTTATTTGCTCCTATTTATTGATATCTTGAAATGAGGATGTTTCATTGTTGGCCATGTGTATTTATCATTTTGTATATTTTTTTTGGCTGCGTTATGCAGGTTATGTGCACATTGGGAGTTGTCGGATCTCTCCGGATCATAGGTTCCTTGCATACACAGTTGATGCATCTGGGGGTGAACTATTTTCCTTAGAAGTGAAAGATCTCCATTCAAAGAATGTCGTGTTTAGTTCAGCAGACAAAGGAATAGTTAGTGTAGCCTGGGCTCGCAACAGTGAGAATTTGTTTTACACTGTCTGTGATGAGACTCTACGTCCTAACCAGTAATTTCCCTTCCACCAAATAAATATATTCTATGTTTATGATCGGATCATTTCTCTTTTTTTGATATTCTTATATTTGGCAGGGTTTTCTGTAAAAGGCTGCAATCAGATGAAGCAGGCTTTCTACTTTTCACAGAGAAAGATGTAAACTGTTGCGTGGATATCACAAGTACAAAAGATTTTAAGTATATTACTGTCAATTCTAACACAAGGACAGCATCTGAGGAAGGTTTTTTTTGCAGTGTTTTTCCCCAATTCTAAATGTACTTTGCCACATTGACATGATTTCTGCCATTTTGCATAGATCTTTCTTATCTTATGCTCATATGGCTGCAGGTTTATGTGATCGAGTCTGATAATGTACGAAACGGCTTATGGCCTATAAGGAAACGTGCTGACCAAGTGCAGTATTTTTTGGAGCACCACAATGGTTTTTTCTACATCCTTACCAATGCCCCCTTAAAAGATGCTGAAACACCAACTGAAGGCTACTATCTGGCAAGGAGTAGAGCTGAAAACTCACTGGTGGATGAATGGCAGGTCTCTCTCCATACCTAGATGGTGGCTATTATGTCAAGCTGGACCACAACTTAGATATGTAGGCGGCGCTTACTTGTGTAGTAAGATATTTAGTACCAAGTAATATTAAGGTACTCAGTACCATTGAGCATTGGCGTAAACAATATTAAAAAAGATGTTTGATACCATAGAATGGGTAAATAACCATTGTATTTTGTGCATTTCTTTTTGTATTAAAAATGATACATTAAGTTTCATCCTTAATGGTATCATACGAATTATGTGTCATGTCTTTTCATCATTTAAGTTGGTGCTCATTTGCCTATTTCTAGATCGTGATGCTCCCTGGGTCAGACTGTGCCATAGAGGATATGGACATGTTTCATGATAGTTTAGTTCTCTTTCTTCGGAAAAAAGGGAGTCATCTTTTTTGCTCTATTGATATGCCAATCGATGTTGACTTTGAGGTGTGTATATATATGTATATATTTGCCTTGTGCCATATTAACTTTATCATGTTATTTTCCTTGTACTATATAAACTTTATGATATGTTTTTTTTAAATGCAGAAAGTATAAATACACAACTCATATATACCATAAAATTTATACATCTGTTGCGGGCATTGACTTATCTGGAACTCCATTAATTGTAGCCGTAGATTATAAAATGTATTTTCATTTTGTTATAGGGACTAATAAGCATTCTAAGTTATGGGCCTCTTTGACCAGCCTGTGAATTCCAAGTCTTCTTAGAGTAGTGAGATTGATTTAGTACATGCTGTTATTTTTTTACCCGGCTTTTACTACATTCATGGATCTTGCAGGAGCCAAAGGAGCTTGGTGATCTTGATCCATGGTTTTTTCCAATACCATCAAACTTATGCAGCGTTGGTCCTGGATCCAACAATGATTTTATGTCATCTACTTATCGTTTGGTTGTTTCATCGCCTGTGGTACATCATTCCACCTTGTTCTTATCTATGAAAGCTGTTTTCTTATAATATGTTCATCCCTGTTGTCATCATCCTTTTCTTGATATCAAGTATCCCATGTGCTTATTTGATATATAAAACATGGAAGCTATAAAACTCTGTAGTACTACTCATAGTACTGGACAGTTTCCCTGATCATGCAGTTGGAACTATTTCATGTAACTATACTACCAAATAACTGCCACAGGCCTGAATCTCAGAAAGGGATCGCCCATTTTTTACTCTCTTGGCTGGATTCCCTGGCTTAGCTTAGTGTACAGTTTTTCCTCTTTGGGTGGTCTCTTGGCAGCCTTGTGCCATTTGTTCTTTCTCTTTTGCTTATGAATTTCTTTTTCTAGACAGTAGGGGCATTCCCTACTGTACAGTCCTAAAAAAAGTTTTTGTTGCTGTACAGGCTTTGCAAGTAGTTAATTTTTTGTCTCATTAACATTTAAATTTGCATGCTTCAGATCCCAGACTTAACTGTGGACTATGACATGAGAAAGAAGACATTCTCCATCCTTCATCAAGAGGAAGTAAATAGCATTTCAGCGAGCCTAAGATCTGCTGGCTTGGAATCAAACATTTCAAGCATCCAACAAAATCTGCTGGTTGTTGAAAAATCACAAAGTTGGAGTGATCTTTCCAAACAGTTTTCATGGAAAAGGTTTGAAGTTATTTCACATGATGGTGTTCCAATACCTCTACTGATCCTGTACTCACCAGAAGCACACCAGCATGGAGAATCACCTGGAATCATATATGGCTATGGAGCTTATGGAGAAGATTTGGATAAAAGCTGGTGCTCTGAGAGGTTAAGTCTCCTTGCTCGAGGTTGGGTCCTTGCATTTGCCGATGTTAGGTACGTTAAGGTTACCAAACACCACTTCTCACCAAATTTTAGAATTTCCTAATTCATCATTTTACAATGTATAAAGCTTTGTCTCTTCAAAATTTCATAGACCCACCAATGGCTGGTGCTATAGTCATAAAGCCAGCACCCCCCTTGCCCATTTTACACGCCCAAGACTTGTAGTTTCGTTACAATATTTTTGCTACACCCGTTTTCTGTTCATCCAGCCGCACATGTCAAGATGGCAGATGTGGCAAAAACTCAAGTCGTTTTAGCTTGCCATCTCAGCTGAGTCCATGCCATGTAAGCAGAGATAATTTCTACAATGTGAACATCGCAACTAACCTGCCACAATGCAAATCCACATAGCAATGTCTCATCTGTGAGGTCCCACATGAAACAACATCACTTAATTTATGCTTGCGTAGTGCTTGCGCAGCTGATATGACAATCTGAAATGGTCTCTGTTTCCCTATCTACCATCAGCATGTGGGACCAAGTCAACATGAAGTTGGAGGAGGAAAATGATTTTTGTGAAAATGTGGCCTTAAGTATTGATGGCTTTGTGAAATAAGCATAAGAAGTGGCAGGTTTCTGAATGTTACCCTCAAATACTGGTGGATCTGTTAATTTCACTCTTTTTTTTTTTTACAAAAAAATTTGACAAATGGACTAAGCGCACGTACATGGTGTTGAGAATTGAATCTTTCTGTATTATGAATGCTACATTGACTTTCTGAGGACATAGTTACTACTTACTAACTTGTTGAGGTAATGGTGGTCCATCTTTGGCAATAATAATGTATGATTTACCATCCTGGTGTAGCCCACAATCCCCATCACAGGTGTACTCACCAGACTGAAATCACCTACTTTGAAGTTATAAAATTCTAGGTTTTTTGTTCAAAGATTTCTTTGAGCCTCAAGACTTTGGCTGAACTAGCAGGTTCGACGTCCCACTATACAACCTATCAATTATCAAGCATAATAAAAAAACAGAAAGCTAATTTTATTTTTTCATTTTCTATTCAGATAGCTCTATATTCATGCTAGGATGTGTATTTCATGATTAAACACCGTAAATTATTTATCCTAAACATGTAGGGGTGGAGCAGGTGTATCATGGCATCTGGCAGGAACTAAAGCTAACAAGATAAACTCGATTCAAGATTTTGCTGCATGTAGCATGCATCTCATCAAGGAAGGCTATGTGCACAATAGACGTCTTTGTGCTGTAGGCTGTAGTGCTGGTGGTCTGTTGGTGGGTGCAGTCATTAATATGCATCCAGATTTGTTTGCTGCTGCAGTTCTCAAGGTAAATCTTTGAGCACACACTTCTTTTTTTTATGCTGTATGAGCACACATTTCATATGGTAGTTTCAGTTACATTCTCTACAACCTATGCTCCTGGCAATTGTTCTTTTGAACTTCTATTTATCATAATTTGTATTAATTTTTAAACAGGTCCCTTTCCTTGATATCTGCAACACAATGTTGGATCCTACTTTACCTCTCACTATCTTGGACTATGAAGAATTTGGTGATCCTAATATCCAAGTTGAATTTGAGGCAATCTATAGTTACTCACCTTATGACAACTTATCTCCTGAGGTGTGCTATCCACCTGTTCTGGTGACTGCTTCGTTTAATGATACAAGGTTTGTCCCTTGCCATCTATTCTATTATCAAGAAGCTTTTACACACTTGTTTTTAGGCAAACAGTTGGGGAAACTCGTACTGGCTTTTACAGACTGCTTGTCATATGTTTATATATGTTCTAATTGTGGACTAATGTTTTTAACTCTGCTTTGAGTCGTAATTCAAAGCTTCTTTGTGAGCATTAATAGTTTCTTTATCAGCTCTTGTTTTCCTTCTTTGTTTGACAGGGTAGGAGTTTGGGAAGCTGCTAAATGGGTTGCAAAAGTGAGGGATGTCACATGTAAATCCTGTTCTCGTTCAGTTATTCTCAGAACTAATATGCAAAGCGGTCATTTTGGCGAGGGTGGGCGCTTTGTACATTGTGATGAAACAGCCTTCGTATATGCATTTCTAATGAAGGCCTTAGGGATGAATAACATATCTATGACATAGAGAACTCAAGGGTTTTCACTCTGAAAGCAAAAAACTGAGATCATTACCTGATCTTTATCATATAGTGCGTAAGATTACATCCCCATTCTTATTAATTAGATATACCGATGGCTGTTGCGCCCTTGAAGTGTTTTGCTTGTCTTTTGGTGGTTTGATGGCCAATTTCTGAGCTCCTGCATCCCAGATTGTCAACTTGTCCTTCTGAAATAACAAAATTGGATGTGTATTAACGTGAAGGATGAAGTTTCTCCATCACCAAGGTTTTATGCCACATTCTTGTGTGAATGTTTTATATAAATGTATAGTCGTCCTAGTCCCCTTGTCACGTCACTACATGTCTAGTGCAAAATGACAAAGTAATTGATGTGACTTGTTAAAACGTGTTGAGCAAATTTCTGAGCTTTATTTGTTGTAATTCCCGTTTTCATCATACATATGTCCACATTGTCTGGTCTAGTGGAGCAATACAAACTAAATGATGACAGTTTGAAACTCTATCCTAGGTCTGTTGGCCCAGGCGCTACCGGCGCGCCATCGGCAACGCGACAGTTGCGGCGAACCTCACCCTTGATGGGGTTCTGCAGCTGCCCCATCTTGATAATTGCATCTATGAACGCCTTGAAAAAAGCGTTCTGATTATGGCCGAAGACCTTAACCACTCTACGGGTTCTAACATTGTCGGAGAAGAGCGTCTGGTCAGAGTTGAGGAAGCCGCGGAGCGCGACGAGGTCCTTGAAGTACTGGTTGTCGAAGACGCGCGGGGTGGCGTCCAGGCCGCCGGTGACCTGCTCATCGCCGCGCGGGGGACAGTGTGCATCGAGCGTGCTGCGGTAGACCGTGTCCATGTTGGGATCGTGCCGGCCAGAGCCCGATTGGTTGTAGAGACGAAAGACATGGAGAAGCAACGGGCCTTGCCGATGGTGTGCGAGCTGGAGAGCGCCACGAGGTCGGTGACGGAGAGGCTGAGGCCTGCGAAGAGGTTGATCAGTGTGGTGGCGTTCGTTCGTGGCATCGGCTTGATATCATTGGAGTCGTTTTTGCTCGCCTTAAGGCTGTCATCGCAAAAAGAAACAAAAACAAAATTAACTTAGTTTTTTTTTTCGTGAATAACAATCACAACCGAGTATAAATGATGTATTGATGTAAAATTGTGATTTCTTAATATTGCGAAAAAATGATGACATAATACATGAACATTAACTATACTTGTTATTTAAGTAAATGATAAATGATGTATGTAATGGTAATATGAAATTACAAGTAATGGACAGATATATAGCCAAGTGGCATAACATGTTTTAGGTGGCATGGAACGGCCCGAGCGGATTACGTGGCAGTGAGCAGTGGCGAAGCTTCATAAGGGCCAAAGGAGGTCATGGCCCCCCAAATTAACACTACATAAACAGTAATTTATTACTATTTATTACTGATTTTTGCTAAATTAATAAGGTTGGCATCCCTTAATCTAGAGCTGAAGCTTCACCAATGACAGTGAGACACGGAACAGACATGCCAAAACATGTTCCAATAAGACGAATCTACGCTCAAGCGGATTCCAGTCCGACTGTGTCGTGCCCATTTAGATGTAAATTATGACAAAAGGAGTGTAAAAGGTGCATAACTGGGTTCGAACCAAAACCTTTTGATGATAGATAGATGCAATTATTGCAACCGGACCAAGTTAACTTACTTTTCCTTCCAAAAAAGGTTGACTTAGTTTTGTAACATATGAATATAGCAGCATTATTTACTAGGATGTCGCGTCAAAAGTTAGATCAGGTGTACAGTAAACACTAAGAAATCCGTGTCAGCTTCAGATCGATCCACTAGTCACGGCTTGTTTGGACAGGAACTCAGCACGACCACAGATTCTCAACTAACTTGATCTGGAGTATGAGCAAAGGTAAATTGCTGATTACGAGAATTAAAAGAAAGAAGGAGATACTATGACTTACCAGCACAATGGCGGTCGCGGGCAGCAATGATGTCGGCCTAGGAGACGATGTGGGGGGGGGAGGGGGGGGGCAGTGGTCCTCCGGCGTCGACTTGATCTCATCGATGAACTTCAAGGATCGCAAGGAGTGGATGTTGGATAGCGCACCATTCTCGTCGGGCATCCCCGGCCTCGGGTCCAACGACACGGACGCGTCGCAGCCCTTCGTTATATTCACCTCGAAGAAGGAACAGAGAGCAGCAATAAATGAGATCCACCACCATGCATGTGAAGAATGATGCCAAGGAAAACACAAGCGATGGACGGTACTCATGTTGATGAAGCAGTCGTGAAACTATAACCACATGACGGAGGCCTGCAGGCTGCGCGCTTTTTGGGCCTGCGAGCGGGCCATGATCGCCCAAACGATCTCCTCGGCCTGGAGGTAGGTCTCGACGTAGTAGCCGACCTCAAGGTCACTGATGGATGTTGGTCGTATCTACGCATCCACTTATATATTACAAGAGAATGGTATATGATTGTAGTATTTTTTTTTTTGAATTGAGTATTACAAGGTTTATCGAATCCACTGGGACCTTAGAGATTTATTAAACAAAGTTAACAGTAAAAGATCTACTCAAGGCTACTGTCAAAGTCAGGTTACATGAGGGGGGGACTGGCCAGCGCAAAGATGCACCAGATAGTAAATCTGTCGTTGCGTCGATCGGTGCAGGAGTCGAGCCGATCGACACACTGGTGAAACTAAGTCAAAGTGCGCAAGATCTAGTAAATCTGTGGTTGCGCCGATCGGCGCAGGAATTGAACCGATCGACACACTAGTGAATCTAAGCCAAAGTTGTTGCGCCGATCGACGCAGGAGTTGAGCCGATCGGCACACCAGTGAATCTAAGTCAAAGTGTGCCAGATCTTGTAAACCTATGCTGTTAAGTGAGTAGCCAGATATCTACTAGTAAGATCGTAACTAGAAAGTCTAATTGAATAGTATCATAATGAGTAATTACATAGATCAATGAAAACCTATAATGAGTAAGACCACCCTGCTTTCCGAGCGGCTCCCGATTTATTGCTACCGAGAGAAAACCCTTAATCGCGTGAGTATCTTACCCTACTCAACTATCCAATAGTGTTGCGCAGGCTTAGTGCTGTCACCGCTAAACCACACTACTAGCATCATCAAGCAACCATAATCAATATAATATCCGAATACTATCCTAATCACCACGATTAAGATAATATCTACTTACTTAGTCTAGAACTAAGCAATTAGAATAAGTACATGCATGATTATAGAATCAAGATAGACAAATCACCAAAACCATCATCAACATATTCAATCATGCTTGAGATACATAGAGTAAGATTCATCCCCGTCGAGATGACCTACCTTGACGGATCAACTCTTAACTCCAATGGTTCTTGAAACTCAACTAGAGATCTATTCTAACGGGACAAGCCTCGGTGGCTCTAACTCACGGATTTGGTGTCCCTCTGTCGCCTCCTCTCTTTGCGGTGAGGGTTTACAAGTATTTATAGGGGTTCTACTCGTAAAGGACTCGGTTTCTAGCAAATAAGACGATTGCGCCGATCGGCGCAGGATTGCGTGATCGGCGCAAGCCGTGTCTTCTCTGATTTCTTTCCCGAATAGGTTCCTCTGTCTTCCACAGCTGCCATGTGGGTCTTTTCCTTCGAGATAAACTCTTGTACTGCACGTTGAGATCTTGAAGTTCCATAAATCTTCTAGACAAATATCTTCAAGCGTCTTGTGTAGATAAACTTCCATAAACATGTAGAATGGGCCTCGGTCACTTCTGTGGGCCAAAACACCTTTGCGCCGATCGGCGCACTGGGCTTCTTCAGTGCTTTTCGTCGGTTCTGTACTCCTATTCTCTCGATCATCGCATTAATCACCAATTTTACCTGTTTCTGCAATAAAGCTCCAAAACAACGCATATACAAATATATAGACAATATCACAGGTAAATGGCCTAAAGTAGTATCAATTATGCTCTAATTGGGGTAATATTTACATATAAAAGGGGCACTTGGGAAGTGCCAACAACGGAAGCGTGGACGGCGTGGCAGAGGAGCACCACCACGAGCATGAGCATGGTGGCGAGGGGGATGACGCGCAGGCGTAACGCCATGGGTAGGGGAAGGTGGTGAGCAGTGGTGGCTGTGCGCTCTGCCGTGTTTGCACCAACAGCGGTAGTAGTGAGTGGCTGGCCTGGGCACCGATATACTCCCTTCGTTTTTAAATTATTATCGTCATTGATTTTTTTAGTCAATATTAATCATTCGTCTTATTCAAAATATTATTCAAATGTGAAAATTTTGAAATTATACTTTAATTTTTTTTGATAATAAAACAAACTATGACAACATATATGATATTAGTTAAATAAGACGAATGGTCAAAATTAACTAAAAAAGTTAATGACAACAATAATTTAAGAACGGAGGGAGTATGTATGGATGAGAGGGTGTTGGCACGGGCGGGATTGTTTGTGGTCAGTGCCTGCGACTCGGGCGAGGACATGCACGCACAGCTATGCACCGAGTCTTGTCTCGCCGCGCCTCGCGCAGGCTCGGCCGGCGGTTGATTGACAGGCGAGGAGTCCACTATCGTGCTTCGCAATAGTTAATCTTCGAGAACTTTTACAGTAGACCATGATACTTATTGGTGGAAGGTATCATGATTTTAATCTAACCGTACATTGGAGTGGGCAGTTTTGTAATTAGCTAATTTTACTAAAATCATCCATGTATTTATCCTTAGGGTAATTAGATTATTAGCTTATTGGTTTGTTCGATTTGTTTGGTGAGTTCGTGTCATTTGTGAAGGAGCCGCCGAGCACGTGGCGACGTTGAAGCATCCCAGAACGAAAGAGAAAGCGGTGAAATTCAATCTATATGCATTCGTTCTTCCATGGAAGCAGCTTCAACGCTACTGTCTCATTCAGAGATGCATGCTGCGCTATGAGTCCCTGGCTCCCTGCCCTATGCGATCCTGGATTACTGGTCCAGAAGTTTGATCTGCCAGAGCCGCATGCCGCAATCCACAAAGACTAATCAACCTTGATCAGCCGCCATCGGAGAGCCTAACCACACACAGACCTTCGATTTGAATTGATCGTCCTAATGCCGTCGGCATGACACCCCTGTGCAGCCTTGTCCTCGTTCGATCTGAAAAGAACTGTGCGCTGCCACGGTGGTGGTGGTCGCATGTCTAAAGAACTGGAGTCATTGATTAATGAACAACAACATATATTTTAGTCTATAACTAAACGTATTTACTAGTTTGTTATCCATATTTTTTTTCTAATCATGCCCATATGATACTTATGATACCTCTATAGGATATCATGATACTGGTAGAATAAACATGTATCATTAGGCTGATCTAAACCATCGGATTAAGGTAATAGATGACATGCATTCATTTGGATCTATCGTAAAAATCCACTAATCTAAACATTAGCCTTGAGTACCTTATCTTTTTTCACACTGACCAACACTCCTATATGAACCCCACAACGTCACGTTATCTCTACTTATTAATTTAATGAGTCCGTATGTCATATATTTTCGTGTTGATTTTTTTTGTGTTAGTCCGAATACAATCTTTTTTTTTTACCGAAAATACCATGTGTGCACCAATAAAAAACAAACGTCAATCATCATAAGCAGTCCGTTCCGCCTGGAACGAGTCGACGTCTTCCTCAATCAAAAGCAATTCGGACACAACAAACCAATTGAAAATCAATTCGGCATCGGGTATAAAAATAATAAAAAAACACACTCGATACAACAAAAATTAGAAGCTGACTTTGGCAACCAGATTATCCTTGGCTTTTGTGATTTTTCTGTAATTTATACATAAGAAACTTAGCTTATTTACATAGCAATCATATGGCTGGCAGCAAACCAGATCAATGAAATACGATGGAATAGATGAGTTAGATGCAACAACAGCTCACATTTTCAGACCTGAATGAAACACATTTTCCGATCTGAGTGAAACAACTCGCATGCCTCTCTCAATATTTCAATTTCTTTTATACGAATCCAAGAAAAATTGGGAGCAATCTGAAAGGAATCGCAAGTCCCAACTGTCATATCCACCCAAATATTTGTTCTAGCAAACAGAGACGGAGGAGAAAATCTAGCCAAAAGGATGCAACTCCCATCGTCAGGCTACACAGATCTAACCAGAAACAAAAAACAAGGCGTATTTTCTCTTCAAATAATGGACAAACAAGTCATCGGAAAAATAGCTACCGATGCTCATTTTCTCTACGACAAGGACAGGTAGGGACGACGTTGACCAACCAGCAGAGGGGCTAAGCAAGGAAGAACGCCAGGCGTGGGTGCGTCCTCGATGCCGGGTAAGGGAAGAAGAGGACACCGTCGAGCCGCGGATCCAAGGGAGTTGTTGTCGCCGCCGCCAGAGTCAAACCCTATTCCCCTGTTGCTCCTTCCTTTCATTCATGCGTACGGGGAAGAATGGAGCGTGGGAAAGAGTTGGGAGAAACGAACCGGACGGGTAACTCGATGGCATTTGCAGGTAATTTTACAGCAACTTAGTGGGCTCTTTCGTTTATTTACAGGCGTGTTCCGCAGAAATGGCCCATGACCTAATTCCGCGTTGCAGGCTAAAAGAGACGTTGAGGAGAATAGTTCCTGGGACAAGCTGACCAGAATCGGGCCGTTTGGGACACTTCTCTGATCCGCTAGAATCCAATGTAAGATACTGAGAATCTGTCCCAAACAGAGCCTAAGAGCATCTCCAAAATTTTTCTCAAAAAATTAATACTAAAACAGTATTTTTAGTAGCAGCCCAAAAATTATTGGAAAGAAGTTTTGTTGTCTTCTCCAACAGTTCTCTCTAAAAATAGATCATGAAAACTTTTAATTAGACCATGTGAGGGACCACGACAACATTAATTTCTTTGTAAATACAAGGATTATGGTTCTTAATTTTCTCTCATTTCTAGCTATAAATGAGGAGAATTTAGGTAGAGAATAAATTTGTGAGTTATTTTGGGGAGCTGTTGGAGATGATTTTTTTAGATAAACCCCATTCATTAGATTTAGGAAGAGTTTATGGAGCTCTCTTCGACATGCTTTAAGATTTGTTGCACGTATTATTTTTGTTTGAAAAAATTACGAAATCAATAATTCTGAAAAAGAACATTCTCGATCAAGAAAAATAATGTCTTGTACACAAAAAATAGAATTTTTATTATTCTATTTTCAAGACAAGAAAAAGTAGTTCTTTAAGATTTTAAGAAAAAATGATACAAATAATACTAATAAGTAACATTGTATTTTATCAATTACTTAATAAAATATTTATATTTTACGCTTACCACACCGTACTAATATGATGCATAAATCAAATTAAGAAAAGATCTAATAATACTATTTTATTATTAATTTTTTAAATATATATAAAATCAAACATTAAGTTTAAAACTATTATTAAAATTTTAAAATATTCAAGTCAGCATATTGCTAGTTCTATATTATAGTAATTTATATAATCTGCCAGCCATATATAGGAAGAAGAAATGAAAGGCTTCAAGTGTTTACTTCCATTACGTTTCTTCCTTTCCTTTTTCAGAGCCCGACGATGAACGTTTCGGTAAGGTTGACGTTGTGCCTAATTATCATGCAAAATACATGTCTCTATCACCTGTATAATGCATGATGGTTGTTATGGCTGTTGCAGGTCATAATAAGACAGGAAGGGCACGACAGAGGTGGACGAGGTCTCCGCCCGGGGTGGATCGGTGTTGTCTCGTGCTGTTTTGCACCATGCAGCAGTAGCGATGCAGACGGGTAGCAGTTGAGTGCTGCTAATTTTTAGTCAGGTGAAATTAATTAGGTTATTTTTAATAACTGTTTTTGTAGACATGTGATCATATGTTGGCTAACTTGCTAATTTGTGATGAAAGACAACTGTAAAAGTCTTTGTCGACTCCAGATAAGTACTCTTATATATTGTGATGAGAGTACTACTAGTTTTGGGATGCTCAGAAGTCTTGGTAGGCAATTAAGGGTGTTCTATATCTGCGTGCTGCTGTTTCAGAGGTGGATCTACAATAGTAGCATGGGAGGACAGATGCCCTCCTCGCCCCCACCCCCCCTCCCAAAAAAAATTGCTAAAGAACCAGGTACAAAGACTTTCTAGTATATTACGTATGTATAAATCTTATAAAATATCATTGTTTTGAGTCCAAATCTATACTAGAGAGTAAAAAAAAAACAGTCGACCATAATACTAAATTAAACTACTTAATTATTCATAGCTGAGAAGCGTGTGGTGTAAGTATTTCAATCTTATGTTGATGCCACATTGCCACTTACCTACATTAAAAGTAGATAATACACTTATTACACCACACACTATGAGAAGTATCTGCTTTTGATCTAGCTTGAAAATCACGCACGTAGTGGCTAACCATGACATCTTTGCTTTTGATCTAGCTTGGAAATCCGTACCTCCAGTGCCGAAGCCACGTTCATCTATCTTGGTGCACTGGCACCAGGGTAAGCAAAGCAATTAACATTAAGAGTCTTTATTTGACCAGCTAAAACTCATATATTTGCTTGAAAATTAGACATGTTTATGTGTTGTGCATCACCACCAATTAATGTCTAGCTTCGCCACTGCATACCTCAATAGCATTAAGAACGGGAATGGGTACCTGGAGTTCTAATGGAGCCAAGACGTGATCTCCGACGAGGTCTGGGCGAAGATCCGAGCCAACTGTGTCGCTTCCCCGCGTCCAACGCAGACGTCCCGCCGTGTGTCATCAAGGCAAAGAAGTCATTTCAAGTGTGGAGCATCGATCGTTACAACATCTACGCATCAATCGCTATGACATCTCACAAATTAGTCTCTAACTATATAATTAATTTTATATTTAATTTATATTTAGTATTCGAAAGATTGATATGACAACATTCAAATTTGAAAACAAAAAAACGAATACATCCTATTAGTACCTTTGCTTCTAATTCGCGGCTGTTATCTGTTCCAGCTCCTTGGTGCTGTGTCATGGTATCATAGGCGTGCCACTTGCAGCTTGCTTGCTGAAGACGAAGTGCTGGTTGCTATCACACCAGATCTATGATTCAAATTTTTTTAGCAACTTTGAGATGCGTGTTAGAAAAGGAAATTATGGTTCTGGTAGCTGCTTGTTCTGTGACAACAATTCTTGTCTCCTGATATATTTGCTCCTCCCTGAAATTATGCGGGGAAATGAGGCATAACCTTCGCACCTCAAGCTATCAGATCGTTTCCTACAAGACATCTAATCTGTCTCGAGATTTCAATTCTTGTTGCGAGGAGTACTACCATTCTCTGCATAACTGATTGCGATGCCGCTTAACAACGTGAATGCAAACATAAATAAAAAATTGATAGAATTTGGTAAGATACAAACGGCTTGTCTGCTGTCGTTGCCGATGTCATGATTCTGCAAATCGGTATCAGTTTGACTGCACGACAAACTGATGGCACTGCAAGAAGAATCATCGCGTTCTCCGGTGTGTAACCATCCCTTACCAGATTCGAATGTTGCCAACAAGTTGCAACTGGGAATTTGGGAATTGTTTGGTTTTGGACCAGAAAAGCATTTTGTCCTGGAAGCCATGCCTGATTTGAGGGAGGTCTACCTGGCTGCTTCGGAGTCTGAAAATGATAACATTCCCGCCGGCACTAACCTAATCGGGAACTGGCCAGTTGATCAGATCAAGCACATACTGACATGTGGGACCGTGATCTGCTCATGGCCCACATATCGGTGGATGACTCAGCACAGATGCCTTCTAGGTCCACCCCCATCGTGCGGAAGTCAAAATAGGATGTTCCTACACCTGCCTCATACACCGAGCAGCAACGCACGCCACACTGGGTTAGTACTCTTGGCTCCACCTACTGGTTCTCCTCCACCGGTCTATAGTCTCTGCCTACGCAGTCCTTCAGCTTATGTACGGACAGCCGGCGTGTCCCCGTGCGTGTACAAATAAGCCAACCTGGGCGTCCACACGCGCACGCCTTGACCTTGACACGCGCCTCTTCCTCGCCGCCGGTGGCTGTTGCAGCCCGAAAGCAACACCTCCACGTCACCGTTCGGCGTTGGCCGCCGCGCGCGCCCACAAGTCCTGGCAAAGCAGCCTAAAGCCAGGAAGCCAAATTGCCAGAAAGCGACATACAGAGGGTGAGAAGAAAGAGCTGAGCTTCGATCACGGGAGCGTGAGATAGCAACTTGTGAGAATTAGTTTCACCGTTCAGGTGGGCTGGGAGGGAGGGAAGTGGGGTCGCCTCGGATGTGATGGGCGGCGGCGGCGGGAAGTCCGAGAAGACGCGGCGGCCGGCGCGGGTGAGGCTGTGGGTGGCGCGCGTGAGCACCGCGCTGCTCTGGACCTGCGTCGTGCACTTCGCGGCGTTCCGGGAGCCGTGGGCGCCGAGCGTGCTCACCATGTGGCCGGGCTGCCTCTCCCAGCAGCACGTCGTGCACCGGCCGTCGGAGGCGGTGGCTGTGGCCATGGCCGGCGGCGAGAGGGCGGCCGCGCAAGCAGCGACTCTTCCGCCCAAAAGTAAGTTGGTCGCTTCTTGGTTTAGGAATATTTTTCGTGTCAGGCTTTCCTTTTTTCTTTGGTTAGGAATAATTGAGCTTTCCTTTTTCTCTCCTTCTCTTTCGAGAATTTCGATATTCTGTTCTCAAAAAAAAAGGCAAAGAAAGCAAAGAACTTTGCATTGTTTGGTGTATCCAGTTTTGGGTTATTGCCAAATCAGTTATATAATCACACATAGTCAATTGATTTGCCAATGCTACCTTCAGGAATCTACAAAAATAATGGTTACCTGATGGTCTCTTGCAATGGTGGGCTTAACCAAATGCGAGCAGCTGTAAGTACTGTGTATCAAAAATTGAATTCGTCTGCCAGATACTAAGTTTTTACCTCTGAAATTTTAATGTTGTTAAAAGCTGAAACTTGAGCATGAAAATTCCATGTTTCCTTTCGTTTTCTTGGTGAAACAGATTTGTGATATGGTGACGATTGCAAGATATTTGAATGTCACTCTTATCGTACCAGAGTTGGATAAAACTTCATTTTGGGCTGATCCTAGGTGACACTTCCTTTCTCCTGTAACTGTAATTCACTCTCTCAGTAGTCTTGCCTATTTCTTATTCTGGTGCTTTGCTTACAGTGAATTCCAGGATATATTTGATGTGGATCACTTCATAACATCGCTGAGAGACGAGGTCCGGATACTGAGACGACTGCCTCCAAGGCTAAAAAGAAGAGTTAAAATGGGATTTCTTCACTCAATGCCGCCCGTCAGTTGGTCTGATATCACCTATTACCATCATGAGGTTTGATTACATATTCCCCTTTTTTGCTGATGCAACATCATGACTGAAAATCATATCCGGAACCAGGTGAAGTTGTAAGTGTTTATTTGGGGAAAACAGATTCTACCACTGATAAGGAAGCACAAGGTCCTTCACCTCAACAGAACTGATGCTCGTCTTGCAAATAATGGCTTACCACTGGAGGTTCAGAAACTGAGATGCCGTGCCAATTATGCTGCATTGAGATTTACCCCAGAAATAGAAAAGTTGGGCAGGCGTCTGGTTCAAGTTCTTCGTCAGAATGGACCCTTCATAGTTCTGCACTTACGCTATGAGATGGACATGCTTGCCTTCTCTGGGTGCACGCACGGTTGCAGCAACGAGGAGGCTGAAGAGCTCACTAGAATGAGGTATTGCATCCTCTGCAAAAGGTTTGTATTCTTTTTTTGCAGTTAGTGATTCTACCTTAATTGTTTTTTCTTTGAACTTGGCAGATATACTTACCCATGGTGGAAAGAGAAGGTGTTTGACTCTGACGCAAAGAGAAAAGATGGGCTCTGTCCATTAACACCAGAAGAGACTGCAATGGTATTAAAAGCGCTCGGCATTGATCGTAATTACCAAGTATACATTGCAGCAGGTGAAATATATGGTGGACAAAGAAGAATGGATGCCCTTACCTCAGCTCATCCCAATGTGGTCAGTGCAGCATCTTTAATGCTAGTATATACTGTATTCATATTATACTGTTTCTAAACTCATGTTATTGGTTATGATCAGGTAAGAAAAGAGACTCTATTACCTTCAGATCTCAGGCTTTTCCAGAACCATTCTTCCCAGATGGCAGCATTGGATTATATGGTTTCCCTGGCGAGTGATATTTTCATCCCTACTTATGATGGTAACATGGCAAAGGTTGTTGAGGGTCATCGCAGGTACTTTATTCAGTTTTTCCAGACATTCTAAGTTTCTAACAGTACTTGGTGCTCTGATAAACCTGCAGCCGTCGTAATAAATTGACATTGTGATTCAGCACATTGGAATATCCTTCGGTCATAGAAACCTTGCTGTAGTATATTTAAGAAACATTTCCCTTGCTGTGATTTATGTTGAGCATGTTATGTTGTATGGTCACAAAAATAGACAATATGATCCCTGTAATACAACTCAGTGCGAGTACCACTTGCCGGTCTAAATGACAGAATTCTGCCATGCTACTCGATGCAGTGTTCTTTCCCAAATATCAATTAAGTGACTGAAAGTACCATTCTGAATACGTAGTTTAAACATGCTCTCTATATATTTAGTTTTACTTTTTATGATAGTTATTTTGAAGCTGAAACTAAGGTATCAGAATTTTGTGTCTTTTCACCCTTTTCCGTTTCAACCTCTGACGGTCATGTCTTATCATTCATGTGAGCACAGATACTTGGGGTTCAAGAAGACTGTACTGCTAGACCGGAAGCTTATTGTTGACCTCGTTGATCAGTACAAAAACGGCACATTGAGCTGGACAGATTTCTCTTCTGCTGTTAAGGCATCCCATACCAACCGCATGGGCGAACCGTCCAGGAGGCAGGTGATTCCTGACAAACCCAAGGAAGAGGATTACTTCTATGCAAATCCTCATGAGTGCTTGCACCAACCAGATGATCTGTCAGCCCTGTGATACCCGCAGTATGCACGCGCCCTTTCTTTATCATAATACACACACTTTGACAGGAGTATACTTCAGATTGATTTGGGAATAAAGTGGAGACCCCGCTTCCGCTTGTTTAGAGGAACGAGCATTTGTTGTGATAATAAAAGGCCCCCTTCGGTTAGCTGATTGTTAGACGATTCACCAATTCTTTGTTCAAAGAAAACAATATTTATTTTCGATTTGTACAGGTGATGGAAATAGGAATTGTGATTTGTTAGAGTTGATTCATGTTGCTGAACTATTGTTGCATGTGATGCAAAACACATATGAAGAAGTGATGATAACAATAAGAAGTTCTGTACAATTGGACTGTTGAGTTGTTACTGTTAGTTTTGCCCTTCAAGTGCACTGCAGTTACGTCCAATGTTTGTACGGAAACTTTGACAATGCTTATGATTTTTCGTTCCACTTTGACCTGAAGTTTCACTGCTAACACGAGTACCAGCACACGATCAGGCTGCCATCGTCGTGTTCAAGCCACACAAGTACTTCCACGGTTTCTAATTAAGCCACTGACGTAGCTACATCAGTCACGAGCTTACCTGTGCCGTCGCCTGCCATTTGCCGACGACTGGCGTCCGGATTAAGAACGATGATCCGGATGAGCCCATCGTGGAAAGTCGAGATTGAGATAAAGAACAGGAGTAGGTACAATCCACTTCCAGCCGCCCGACTCGTGCCATTTCCAACTTCTCCGGCACCATCCGCATGTAGCTTGTGCGTCCGTCATGGCCTGGTCAGAAATGAGATAGGTGGTGGCGCCGTGCCTCGGCCGCTTTCGCCGTGCGGTTTCGTAATGCAAGGCGCACGATCGCGACGGGATCACCATGCGTGATCGCTAGCCTTGGCTTCTCGCGGATCCGAAGCTTGGATTCCTCGCTTTTATCAAATGCCAGGTCGTGGCAATGCGGTGTCACTGGTCGCCCTCTTCCGAACGTGTTAAGGGCACGTAATCTCTCCGCGCGCGCGCGTGTTCCGTCGACAACGTTAGTCCTTCCACTTGGCTGTGCCGTGGTGCGGTCTGAAAGGGATAAGAGTAGACCTGCACTAGTTTATTGATGTGAAGATTTTGTGATTGGGTTGCGTGATCTCAACAGGCCGCGCGTGACAGAGCGACTTGGCTTTGCTGTGACGTTCGTTGATCAGGCCACGGGCTTACTCCGGCTCGACTCGCATTGCCAACTAGTCCCTCTCTGATAAACAACTGATGTGGTCGATCACTGGCAACGTCAGATGTTCGCAACCGCATACTGGACTCCATCTCCCCCGCTGCCGCCGTCAACTGGATGACGTCCGGCCATCGGCGTATACACTGCTGGCAGGTGACCGAGAGTGCCGCGGTCCGGTCGGGTCATCCGTGGCCGGTCGCCAAGGCAGTAGCACAATTGGAACAAGTTTCCACATTTGAACGAGAAGGGAGAAAAAAAAAACAGAGGGGTACAAGTTTCTACATGCTCCGGCACACTTTGAACACAACGGCACAACTTGACTAACAGGTGGAATACTCGGGTAGAGTTGATCGTGCTATTTTACAAGTTACAGCGACGGACCTATCAGGGGGGAGAAGCTTCTCATATGAATGGAAGCCTGTGTACAAGAGCGGCTTCACAATCCACGAGAAGCTTCATGATTTGTTTTCTCTCTTAGTAAATAACACTAAACAGGATGGCGGGGTGATCAAATGAAAGAATACACCAGGGTCTCGTTCACCACGAAGCCGTCACAGCTAACATAATGTACACGGAACTTGAGAGCCTCCCCGGATGGTAGGGAGGAAAGAATGATCAATCGGTCTGGATGCAGAGTGAGGACAATCGTCAGCTGTTTCCAGATTTATGCCGCTTGGTTACGTGTGAAGCAGCTTCAGCACTGGCACCCAACATAGTCAGCTGATGACCTGTTTCGTAATTAGAAGATGGTTGTGTTTCCGTGGTTTCCTACACAGATGCAAAATACAACGTCAAATCAGTAATCTACAAGATGATACTAGGTGCCTATGAGATAATTACCACTAACTTCACAAGTTTGTATGACACATCGCCCTAAAGAGTTTAGGTTATGAAAATGCCTATAGTACTATGCACACACATGCAACGCTAGCCATCAAGACTTTGTATTGAGAAAATCAACACAAACAAGCAGACCCATATTTTCATCACAAATTTGAAATGGAATGATTGAGCTAACTTGAATATATATGTGCATATGGTGTTAATACGCACTATACCTTAGAGTTGGAGGAATCACCAGCACCAGGTCTCTTGACAGCACGCTTGCCTAGGTTGATCTGCACAGAGATGCTGGCTTGGGACAAATCTATGCCCGAGCTTTGAAGGGCTTGAGTCAACGAATTAAGTAGCCTGTTATGAACAAGAGAAAAATGTAAGCTGTGTCTGTTCTTTATTATGGCAAAGGTGACAAATACATAGTGCACTATAAACTCAACATTATTAAAGAAACTAGACACATAACAACAAGAGCTGCCAGGAGCCTGGAGGGGCACAACCTACCGCTATGCTCCCAAAAGGGAAAAAAACAAGTACTGCAAGAGCTATTAACATATTGAATTAGAAACAAACAGTAGTAAAAAATACGTAAGTGATAATCTTTGCGACATACTCTTGGGAATATTGACTGGATACACTGATTGTTCCTTCATCTATTGCCAACTGCTGGTTGTTGAGCATTTCACTGTTCACTGCACAGTCATTCACAGGAGACGGATCTGTCCACTGGGTTTGGCACTGAGACGTCGCATTGTCTGTGGATAATCAAACATTCATTTATAAGTATACAGTACTACTTCCAATCCCAGAAAGCACCTCGAAAACTGAGGTGTAGAATAATCACATGAGAATCATTAATCATACTGGTAATATTTGTTGGAGTTTCTGTAGATCTGTAGGACATACTAGCCATGTGATCAGTTTCAGCCTGATCTTGTGCCCCTGATGCAGCTACAGATGTCACCGTGTTGTGATTATCATCAAGTTTGCCTGTGAAATTAAACCTGGGGGAGGATCCGTTTCTCATGAACTGTGAAGGGTCAGGCAGGGCATCTCCTGGGATCTGACCTTTACTCTGCAAAACAAGCATCAGATAAACACATAAGAGTTGATCAAAGATTCTTCGTCCAATGCCAGATTAGATAGCACAAATGCACTATTAGCAACAAAGGTACCTGCGCATTTTTCCAGAATGATCGAAAATACATATTTGACTGCAACATGTAAAACTATGTTGAGACCCAGACAACCAAGAACTGGCTATTCCTTTAAAAATTGTAATAATAGCTTTGGGCAACGCAACAACTTACCCAGGGAATTATTTTTGCGTTTTCTTGGTTCCATTCTGGGAATGTAGCCTCGTATTTTGCTACCTTCTCTTGCAAAAATCGTATATACTCAATAACCTGCGTTAGAAAGGCCAGAAAGGGCATGTTATGCGAGCAATATGACTACGGCAAAATAGAAGGCTGTTTAAGAAGGTCACCTCCAAGAGAAATGTTGCCTTGTCTCTCTTTTGATCACTGTGTGGCAACAGTTCCCTAAGTATCTGAAACCTGTACATACAAGGTGGAGTAAAAGAAAATTTAATTCAAACAGAGGGCAGAATTTATTGTTTGCTTAAAACTAGCAACAAATACTAACATAGCACAATCACCTGTCGTTGATCTTGCTGCGTCGGCGCTGCTCTGTGGCCGAGTGTTTCGATCGTGGTGTGTTTGGCCGCTGATCCGTACCTCCATCACTGCAGCTCCCACCCTTCCGGTCCACCCTTACTGTCAACTCGATACAAACACCACTTATTAGTATAAAATCATAGGGGAAATGATGTGTGAACCCTTTTTTTTCTACTCATTTAGGATTAGATGGTACTTGACAAGTTTTCTTCTTTTTTAAAATTTTCAGACACATGATTTTTTTTCTCACTCTATCATGCCAGTTTGATTTGTTGATTGGAACTCGTAAGTCTTAAAATGAATTGTGCCATGATTGTTGGGCAAGGGCATATGGACAACATGATCCATGCTTACTACTAGGATATCAAAGGAAAGAATCATTCGATATGAGCAACTTTACCTAATTGCAACACATATCCCCTTCAGCTACATGAGAGAAGAAAAGTGCATTCAAAGAATTTCATGACCGCCTTCAGCTCCGGCTGGAGTTGAAAAAGAAAACATCAAGGAAAACATACTATTGGCAGTAAGATGCAAGTGATCCCTCGATAAGCAGAGCAGGAATGAGTGCATCTCTCATTTGATATCTACAGAGCTGCAGCCAATCGCCTTGCTAACACCCCTCTCCCTCATTGTGACCCTGACACCATCAACACGGTTCCACATTCCCGCGGATGCATACAAGTTTGCGAGCTGCACATAATGCCCTGCATTAGAACGCTCCAGCTCAAAAATGTGCTGTGCTGCACACTCAGCCATGGTCATGTTTGAGTGGCCGTGCATCTTGCAACCATGAAGAAATGCACCCCACACACTCATTTCAGGCTTGATGGGCATGTCCATAATAAACCGATAAGCCCTATCAAGCTGACCAGCACGAGCGAGCAGATCCACTATGCAGGCATAGTGTTGGTGCCGGGGCTCTATACCATATTCATGTTTCATGGACTGAAAGTAGCTCCAACCTTTCTCCACAGCACCCGCATGGTTGCATGCAGAAAGGAGGCCCAGGAATGTCACATCATTCGGTTTCACACTGGTTAGCTTCATATCCTCGAACAGGGCAACAGCCTCCTTGACATGGCCATGCACCCCATAACCACCAATTAGTGCACTCCAGACAACCACATCCCGATCCCGCACATTGATTCGTTGAAAGACTGCATGTGCATGGGCAATGTTTCCTGACTTGGCAAACATGTCGATCAGTGCTGTGTTGACAAGCACATCATCCCTGTACTCACTGCCTTGGACATAGTCCTCCATCCATTGTGCAAGCTCCAAGGAACCAAGCTGAGCACATGCCAGGATCACAGAAAGCAAGGTGACAGAATCAGGGGTCATGCTCCTCGCAACCATCCTCATCCGCTTGAACAGATGCACTGCCTCACTAGCAAGACCATTCTTAGAGTACCCTGATATCATGGCATTCCAAAGGATCACATTGACCCGTGGGGATGGGACCCTATCAAAGAGCTCCCTGGCAGCCACGATGTACCCAAACCTGGCATACATGGCTGTCAATGTGATCACCACATCTAGTTCGTTGTCAAATCCACTCTTTATGACTAAGGAGTGAGCTGCTGCGGCACAGGGAAAGTCATCGAGCTCCATACATGCCTTGAGGACTGAGACAAGCAGCACAAAATCAGGGTGGACCTCACAGCGCATCATTGCCACAAAATGGTGGAGCCCTTGTAAGGGGCAGCCATTTTGCACGAGCCCTGAGATTAGCGAGGTCCAAGAGACGACATCGCGGTCACACATTCCCTCAAATACTTGGCGTGCACTCCAGGCATCACCACAGGCGAAGTACATCGCTATGAGCGTGTTGTCTAGGAAACGAGCGTCCACCGCGTGGGCGGCCACGCGCAACGCCTGGGCGTGCGCCGCCCGGCCAGGAATGGATTTCAGAACGTCAGCGATGGCAGGGGCCGGTGGGAGAAAAGACGGGTGGTGGTCTCGAAGAGCCAGGTAGTGACGGAACGCGAGGGAAGGCAGGCGGAGGTGGTGGGCGAGGCGCGCGGCGGCGTGGAGGAGGTGTGGGGTCGGGCGGGGTATTCCGTCGAGCAGGTGGCGAGCAAGGGGGTGGAGGCAGGGGGACGCGCGGACGCGGCAGGCGGCGCGGAGCAGCGCGAGCGCCGCGGCCGACGAGGCGGCTAGGCGGCCGGAGACGAGCAGGTGGGCGTGGAGCTGGTGGACGTGGGTAGGGTGCCACTGCGAGCCCGCGCCTGGCGCCATCAGCGCATGCAGACTCATTTCTCCCACACTACTCGGCCTCTTCCTAACCGTCAGCTCTGGTAAACCAATAGGAAGCAGTACCCCCGATGAGAACAAGAATGGTGCGACCTCGTGACAAAAAGAAAAATAACAATGGGGTGGAAACCATCAAAATTCCAGGAAATAACTACATATTCCCACCATTGTTTGACTCTTGAGCATCTGACAACACGAATCCACAACAGATTTAGCGGAATTGGGGGTTACCTTTGAGCGAGGAGGAGACCTCGCGGCGCGCGGCGAGGCCGTCATCGTCGTCGAAGCCGGCGCCACCGCTGGATCTGGAGCCAGAGTCCATGGTCCCACCTCCGCCGCCGCCCGGGCCCTTCCTCTCAGGCTGCAGCGGCCTGACCTGTCCGGCGCCGGCGAAAGGGAGCGTCCAGTGGAGGTGCTGCCCTGCTGCGTAGTGGAGGACACAACAACAAGAAAAACACAAACAAAGCACCCGCCTTCAGCTTTACCTTTTTTTTTTTTTCATCTTCCCAACAACAGCAATCGAAGGATCGTGCAGGCGGGGTAACCCGTGTGGCCCACCGGTCGGTGGGAGTGGTGGGGGCGGGGAGCAGCTAGCGTGGCTTGGCCGTAGCAGGCGGCTCGGCTCGGCTCGGCTAAGCTAAGCTAGTACTAGTAGCTGTGTGGGCCGGGACCGGCGGCCGGGCACCTGGAGCTCACGTGGTGGGTCGCGCGAGAAAGGACGGGACACAAGGACTCGCACGGGCGAGATGGGCCACCGCCGGGCCCGGCAAGCTGGCCCGGCGTACATGCAGGAGGAGGCCCGTCTTCCTCTGGTACGAAACCCCAGCCAGCAGCACCCGTGCGGTGCGTAACCACACTCACACGGGCCAACCAACCGTTACGCAACGCTGGGGCGACACGTAGGAGGGGCCAGCGGCAAAGGCGCAGAGCTGTATTGCTACTCGTGGGCCACGGAATTTTTGGCACCGAAAAGACGAGGCGCCGACTGTGATGTGCGGTGTCGTGCGTGTGCGCGTGTTCGCGTGAGTGCGCCGTGCGCGTCGCCGTCCGCTGGGACGACGAAAGCGAGGGCAGGAGGAGAAAGCAGAGGCTGCCGTCTCACCGCTTTTCGCCCCAGACAGCGCTCTCCGCCGATGTATTGGATGAACTTCACCGGCCTAGCAACCTAGGCTCCGCGCGAATACATGTGCCAAGCGAACGTTTGGACGTGTGTGGCCCGGCCGGTGGTGCACGGAACAAGTGCGAGGAATCGGAAGTAGCGCACGCGCGCGTGCCGTGCGTGGAAAAAATAAGCAACGTACGTACCTCGTCCGCCGGTGTGTGTCGTCGTAGGCTGGCCCCAGAGCACGAGCGGCGGCTCCGCCTTGACCACGGGCGCCGCGGGGCGGATGCTGAACGTGCCGACGCCGCCGGGCAACGGCAGCGCGTGCTGCTTGATCGCCACGCCCACAGGCCTCACGATGGCGTCCGCGCCGGACGACGGTGACGGTGACGTTTCCTCCCCCGGCTTCTTCTCCGCCAGCGGCTGCAGGAAGTCGTGCGTCCTCAACAAGAAACCTGCAGCAGTAGTAGCGGCATTTCGTCCTCAGTTTACTGGTCAGAGGCAGTGACAACTACTGTGATAGATGGACGGGAATAACGCGGCCGCCGGTTAACGATGTACGAGTCCGGCGGCTAATGATGATCAAGATTAGAGCCCGTGGGCGGGGGGTGGGTGGTCCGGGCCAGGTCGGATGGAAGCCCGTCGACGCCTCCTTGCGTCCAACCCACACGTGATCCGCCGTTGCTTTTGGTTGTCGCTTCCCCACATCGCCAACTTACCACGTAATTTAATTAAACCGCAATCATCACACGTCAGGGAGTTAGCCAGGCTGCTTCTTCTAGCAGTTAATTAATTAATTAATCCAAGCTAGGCTAGCTCGTCGTCGCTTTTTCTTTTCTTCTTCCTCGGTTGATCCAGCAAGGTCGCACGAGCTGCCAAACTCGTCAGCGCCGCCTTCTCGCAGATCCAACAGCTACCTACCGCTACCGCCGGCGGGTACAATTGCGAGTATATGGCGCACAATTACAAGACAGGAGGAGGTGCATGGCATGCAGACCTTGAGAGGGAAGCGGCGGCGGCGGCTTGGACTCGGCGTGGAGCTGGAGCGGAGAGTCCTTAGCGGCGGCGGCGGGGGTGTACAGCGAGAGGAAGTCGTGCTCGTGCGTCGCCGCCTTGTTCCCTGCGCGAGCGAGCTCGACCAGCAAAATTCTGATGAGTTCGGCGATATATCCACGGCGAACGAAACGAACACACGAAACCATGATGTGGCATGTAATCTGCTTACCTTGGATGCCCATAATTATAGCACGTCAATCGCCCCGCCTCGTCATGGCCGCCTCTCCTCGCCGCTCAGGTCACAGTTTGAGCTCCGCCGCTACCTTCGTCGGAAGAGAAAGAGAGAGGCCCGCAGCTCCGTCGTAATTAAGCGCGTTGAGAACCTTGCTTCAGCCTGATCGGAGAACTAGTCGCTAGGCCTGACGCGATCAGCGAGTGATCTAGTGCTTCTTTCCTCACCACCACCAGTTCCTCCTTCTTCTTCTTCTTCTGTTGTTGGCTTCTCTCTCTCCAGTCTCCAACCTTGCTTTGGCTTGGGCTCTCGCTTCGCTTCTCCACCACCACCAGCCGGCGTACCGGTGTGGCTTGCGACGCCCTTTATACGGCGTGCGCCCGTTGAACTAATCCCACGCCCCCGGCTTTTCTTGCCGCGCGCCGGGACCGAGCGAGGACGGTGTTACGTGACGGCAGCGGCGGTTATCAGCGCACGTGCCGCGGTTAATCGTTGTTGGCGCCCGTACTCTGGTGCCTGGAGGATTAAGCGCACGCGGATGCGGTGGCGGGGTTAATCCCGAGGCGAGTGGACCTGATTATATAGCAGATTAATTAATCCAATTGCGCTTGGCGGGGGAGGGGGACGGATGAGATGGCGATGAGGGAGGGAGGCGGGTCACGTGACGACGGTTGGGGCGTGGGACCCGCGGGTGGGTTTTTTTTTTTTTTTTTTTTTGAGAAAGGACCCGCGCGTGGGTTGTGGAGGCACATGAGGCCGGGAATTGCGGGCATCCCGTGGATGGAGACGGGCGAGGTCATGTGCTCGAGATTCGGCCAGGCCACACCTCCCCTCGTTCCCACACCATTCCCTCCTTTTTCCCTTTGATGATGGCTACTCCAGAAAATACACAAAAAAAAAAAACGTAGAGGAACGATGGTTGCGTATATGATGCGTGCTTAATGAGCCTACTCGCGGTTGGCATAGTTACATTATATCAAAACACTTTGCTGTGACCTCTGCCTGTCCGTTATTACCACACGAGGAATCGTTCACAGAAGACGCGGCCACGCAAGTCCTTGCGGGTTTATTCTCTCCCGCGCCTTCGCCGCTTTTTACCGCCAACCTTTCACTTTGTTCCATCTCGTGCCCGGGTAAAAAAAAAAGGAAGATCGGTGAACGGATCCTCCAGCAATCGCAGACCGCTTCACGTGGCGCGTACCCTATCCCTCCTCCTCGCCCTTTCACCCCCTCGGGCGCAAACAAAGACCAGGTACCTTCGCCGCCGTACCGACCGATCGCTTCCCGGCGAATTCACCCCGCACGTGGTCACCCATGGGCATCGATCAGCTTTCTTTCACTGCGCGCCCCCACCACCTCCCGCTGCGGCGGCACGTAAACTCCACGTCTCCTTTAATTTCTGCTCTCCTTCTCGCTGGCGCAATCGCCCGTATCGCGTCGTATGCGGCGGACGAGCACGTAACGTACGTAAGGCGCGCGGCGTGATCCGGAGGTGCGTGGATATGGGCCACGGGCTACGCCGCACGCGCGCGCGTGAGATTTCCATCACGTCTCCCCGGCCGTGCCGGTCACCGTCGTCCACGCAATTCCAAAGAGAGCAAGATAATAACGGCCCGGGCGAGAGTGCGCGCGCGCGTGCGTGGAGGAGGTGGCGCCGAGCGTGCATGGATGCGCTTTGTGAGGTCGTTTCGGCTCTCGCTATCCGGCTCCGTGGCCCTAGCCCGGGAAAGGCAAAGGCGGACGGACGGGTCGTCAGGCTTTGATTCGCCCACCACGCCATCTCAAAAGCTTGTACATCATCGACGGAGCTGTAAACATTACACAGGCTTTAATGCACCTCCGTTTCGTCGATCGCCGCGGTCTGGGCAAGAGAAACGTGCGCACCCCGGCTGCTGCTTCCTTTGTAAAGTCCCGGTATGGCCAACGCCAACTACTTTCGCTCCCAACGTTTTGGCCGGTTCTTCGACCAAATCAGCGCTAGTATATATCTCTCTTTTGGGTTTTGGCGATTGAATTGATGCCACACAGCACAGGGAGCGAGATGGAGCGTGCAGCGAATGGTCACGTACGACCGATCCGCCGAGCTCGTGGGGGGAGACAAGGGCCCGTGCCACCGCGCGCGCGTGCAGATCTCCCGCCCCGCCCGGGAGGGGTGGCCCGGCCCCGCGCGCGCCCCCGTCACATCCAATGATCCAATCCAAGCGCGAGCAACGGCAGCAGCCGGCATGCAAATGCAAAGCTCTCGGCGCGGCGGGCCCCCCCTTGCTGCGTGCCGCCTCCGCTCTCGATCCCCCCTCTCCGTCGCCTCCGCGCGAGGGACCGTTTCTGGAGTCGCTGCGGCGCGATCAGGGGGCCGGCTCACGTGCGCCCTGACACGCGCGCACGTGCCAACAGTGGCGGCTCTCAGCTCGTACCGCGACTGCGAGATCTGAAAAGCCGCGTCCGTGGATGGATTCATATATCATCAGTGTGGATCAGTCGGCCGCGTCTGCCTGCATGCATGCTGCTGGAACCCGGCCGGCCTCTACGGATAAAGCCATCCATCCCTGCTTTGATCGAAAAGCTAGGCAAAGCATGCCCCAACGCCCGCGCCACCTTTCAAGCTTCTTGGAATTGAGTGTGACAAGTTGCGACTAGTTTTTACGCGCCGTATGTGCAATGTGCGTGCAGCGTAACATACAGAGACAAACAGGTCTCGACGGTATGGGGCCTGCTGCAAGGATTCATCCATGCATGGCTCATCATGTCAGGCAGCAATTAGCAATGAATAAACAAACTCTCGATAAACAATCGTGTGCGTAGCGTACTAGCGTGCTGCGTGCACACACCTTTTCATTTCATCGACGACGAACCCTTCTCGTTCATGTTCCTACCGAACCGACGACAGCAGCAGCATCTCCTTGTGCCAGGCAAAGTGTCGCGCGGTAATCATTCCCGCTAATCCGTGGCCGTACGCCGACCACCCGATCGAGATCTCTCCCTCTACGGTGAACAGCAATCGGAACAAGTTGCTCTGCTTTTCCGTGAGTTGTCATGTCGGAGTTTTCTATAGTAGTATATCGCTCGGCCGGCAAGCATATGTATATCTTCGCTTAGATAATTCGATCGAGCTTTAGATCCATGGCGCCATCATGCGGGCAGCATCCACCCATGTGCGCACCGCCTTTCTTTTTCCTCACACTTACTTATTTAGTACTCACTTTATTTTAAAATTATTATTGTTATTAACTTTTTTTTGTTATCTTTAACCATTTATATTATTCAAAATATTTATTTAAATATAAAAAATTATAAGTTACATTTAAATTTTATCTATTGATAAAATAAATCATGAAAAAATATATGATATTTTTTAAAAATTTTTAAATAAGACAAATGATCAAAGTTGATAAAAAAAAATCAATGACGACAATAATTTTGGAACGGAGAGAGTATAGATTTATTATCATATAAGCACATCTCGATGGGTCTTGTCTATAGGTACATTGGGATTATCTCGCCAAAAAGATGCTCCTAACACTTTGATGCACAAGTCTAATAGTGTTTACACATATTATACTACACGGTACACAGCGGATTAGAGTACTATACTGAAGATAGAACTACATAATTATCGCTGTAGAAAAGCTTTTATCTTAATTACTAGCTTTCAACAAAAATTTGATAAAGAGCAAACACGACGCCAACAGAAATGCATGATAATACCTCGAGAGCACGATGCTTATAGCTTGCTGATGATCATCTACAATAAATAAAACCACGGAGTCACATGACCACTACAAACCTAGCTACCTGTCCCCATCTTTGACTTAAAAAGCAAAATGAATAAAAACAAGACACTAACGACGAGGCCACACTAATTAGGCAGACAGACAACACAAGCCATAAATTACAAGCGAGGGCATACGGGCCCATCTGTCATGCTCGTTGTATAATGTGCACGTCCCATCTTCAGCAAAGCAACACGACAAAAGTGAAAAGTACAGTGGTCGATCGGGCGGTGCTTTTGGTTGGATAAATAACCTCTCACGGGAAAAGTGATTAGCTATAGCTAACCCTGCCGACAATGCGCCAGAGTGGAAGATTCCGACTGATTAAACTAAATGAACAAAAGTTAAGCCTGGTTCAGTATATTTAAAAAGTGGATTATTTACAGGGCACAACTCCGATCGACATGCTTACCGTCGCTTTGGACATTCCCTCTGCGCAGGGGACCTTCTCTTTGTTTAAGGAATCAGCTTAGGGATCAGTAATTTATTCGGGATTAGTTAAATTAACTAAGCTTTATTTGTGAAGTGTACTCAACTGGGCGGGTTACCTAGCGTTCGTGAGAGCATGTGACGAGGGTTCGATTAGCGCGTGGGAAGGTTTCTCAGCTATCGAGCTCGAAGGGGAGAGGTGTCAGCGTGTGAATGGTGGATGCATTAGCCCAGGCCTCACGTGAGAGGCCCCACACGCCGCACACCGGAGTCGGACCATGTGGCCAACTCACGCCGTCCCTTGCGTAGACTTGATTATTGCTGTTAATCCATAGCATAGCGGCGTCATGGTATTTTACACACCTGTTAATTCCATCTCCGTAATACGCTGCTCGGTGGCGTCTTGCGTTATGAATCTACTACTCCGTGCCTCCGTGGGTGTGGCCGGCGTCGATGTCGTTGCCATGCCGGGAAGGACAAGGCTCCGCCCCGCGTGCGCGCACCCACCCACGGACCCACCATGGACTGGACAGGTGGCCACTGCGCTTCTCACGTGCGGTGCGCCCGGTCTGGCCCACGGGTCTCCGGCGTCGCTTCCGTTGTCGCCGAGCGCGGGAGACGCCGTAACGTGAGGTGAGGATGTTGTGGATGGTTGCGCCGCGCCGTCCGGAGCGGTAACGCCGTTTGAGCGGCGCACGGGGCGGGCGACCGAGTGCAGTACGATGCTGTTGTACCACGTGGGCCCGAAATGGACCGGCCCACGAGGGGTGACCGCAGCCCGTTTGATCGTATTCGCAGAGGATGCTGGTACGTGGTAGGAAGGAAGTAGCGCAAGCACTGCTGACATGTTCTATGTCCTGCTTCCGGCTACCACGAGATTTATGCAAGCACATTGATGGGTTGCTGCGTAATTTCTGGTGGGGAAGCAAGGGCAAACGACGGACGAACTGGGTGGCCAGGGATGACATGACAATGCCAAAGTATAGGGGAGGCCTCGGGTTTCGGAATATGGAGTTATTCAACCTGGCACTACTAGCAAAACAGGGATGGAGGGTCATGCAAAATCCAGAGGCGCTGAGTGCTAGGGTTCTTAAGGCGGTCTACTTCCCTCATGGGGACTTTCTCGAGGCAACAGTGGGCGCGAACCCTTCCAGGGTTTGGCGTGCTATAGTGGATGGCAAAGATGTTCTAAAACAAGGAATAATCCGAAGGATTGGCTCAGGCAGCTCAACGAATATCTGGCAGAGTAATTGACTACCAAGGGAAGGATTGTTGCGACCTTTATGCAGCCTGGTTGATCAACCACCCCAATGGGTGAGTGAACTTATTACCCAGGATCGTCAATGGAACAAGGAGCTCCTACGGGATGTGTTCATCCCCATGGACATTGAAGCTATTGAGAGCATCCCAATATGCACCTCTTCTCAAGAAGACTTTTGGGGTTGGCAATACGAGAAGAAAGGGATCTTCTCGGTCAGATCGGCATATCGGATGCTTGTACATACAAGTGATCGAAGATCAGCATGGATTGAGCACCGGGCAGGAAAATCCGACATAAAGGCGGTTGAGAAGGACTGGACTGAGCTCTGGAAGGTACAGGTCCCATCGAAAGTAAGAGTTTTCCTTTGGCGCCTCGCTCGACAGTCGCTTCCGACCGGAGATGTTCGCAATCGCAGGAACATGGCACCGAACGCCAGCTGCTCAATATGTGGTGACTGTGACTCTTGGCGACACTCGCTTCTGGAATGTAACATGGCAAAGGTAGTTTGGGCTCTTGAGGAGGAAGAAATAGTGGAGTTTCTGTGCAGCACACAAGAGGATGACGCCATGGCCTGGCTCAGGAGAGTGATGCAGTCACTACCCCATCCCATCGCGAGCTAACCCGCGTCATTGTGAGATTGTGGGCTATTTGGCACGCGAAGAGGAAAGCGATCCATGAGAATCAGTTGCAAAGCCCATTGACGACACATTCATTCGTGGAGAGATTCGTGGAGGAGCTAAGTTCAGTTAAGCCTGATCAAGTCTGTGACCGAGTTGTTCGGGGAGGTCGGCCGAAATGAATTCCGCCACCGACAGGCTTTCTGAAGATTAACGTAGATGCTGCCCTCTCAAAGAACACTAAGAGGGCGGCAGCGGCTGCAGTAGCAGGGGACGCGGCAGGTAACTTTCAGGGGGCTTCTGCTTTGAGTCTGGAAGGCATGGCCGACCCGAAAAAAGTGGAGGTGATCGCGGTTCGAGAGGCACTAGCCTTGGCTAGTGATTTGGGCCACCAGCGACTGAGAGTAGCAAGTGATTGCGCCAATGCGGTGAAAAGCATCCAAGGAGTCAACTGGGGCAAGTATGGGCCGACAGTCCGAGAGATTAAGGAAAGAACAAAGGTCTTCGAAAATGTTGTTTTCGTTCATCAGAACAGGGACTCAAATACCGACGCACATGTGCTAGCCAAAACAGCTGTTCAGATGTCCATAGGTAGACATGTGTGGCTCCTAAATCCACCAGTTGGAATTTGTAATGCTGTCAACCTTTAATAAAGATGACAGATACTCAAAAAAAATGTGGTAGGAAGGAAGAAGTTTTTTTAGCCTCCCTTAACTATTGTATAAGTCCGATTTTCTTCCCTTAATTATAAAATCAGATATTCATACTCCTAGAACTGTCAAAACAATTTATTTTTCCTCCTATAGCTGTTTTTGAGAATGGTTTTGTCCACATGGCGCGCATATGATAGTGAGAGACATATTTATAATTCCACGTCAACTTTTTTATAATAATAAAATAAAAATAAAAAACACTTTCAGAAGTCTAAAAATCATCAAAATTTTCATATTTCAATGTTAGTCTATAGACAAAAAAAAATTCGAAATATATATGGATATGATCTCATTTGAATTAAAATTCATAAAATATGATTTTATTATATTGTAATTTTTTTACATTTGTTTATTTAAAAAATTATTATCAATTCTATTATATTCAAATGCAATACCATGCTTCTTAAACATGATTACTTTGGTGTATATAAAATGTTTTTATAGTGTATTCAAAGGTTTAATAGTTAAATGTATGAAAATCCATAATTATACTATAAGAATGGAAAAAATATTTAACATATCAATATTATAAAAAATCTTATAATTTTTTAAATCCTAAGATATTTTTGAATTTTTAATTAGAAAAATGATGACATGACGCTAAAACTATGTCTCTCACTATCACATGTGCGTCATGTGGACAAAACCACCATCAGAAATAGGCATAGGAGGAAAAACAAACGGTTTTGACAATTCGAGGAGTACGAATACCCGATTTTATAATTGAGGGAGGAAATATAGACTTGTATAATAATTGAGGGAGATAAAATGACTTCTTTGAAGTACAGGCAGGATTGAAATAAACGGGGTTAACCGACCGATTAACCCGATTAACCAGAAAGCGGTCCGGGCCGGTTACCCCGGTCGGCAGGTTAATCCCCGGTTATAGTTCAAAAAATTTTAAAATTCAAACAAATTTGAATTAGTCAAAACCGATATAACCCACCGGTTAACCGGAATAACCGACCGGTTAACCGGTGAAACTGCTTAAAACCGATATTTTTTAAATTTAAAAATATATATTTAAAATATATCACTAAAACCGATCAAACTGACTGGTTAAATGAAATAACCGACCGGTTAACCAATGTAACCGACCAGTTAATGGCCGCCGATCCTACACCATCCAAAACGAGTTTTGTCCGTATCGACCGGTTATACCGATTAACCGAGCTGGACCGGGAGCTGATCTCCCACGTCGCACGGTCCGATCCTCGCAAGCCCCCACCGGAAAACCGGAGTCGTTTCAATGCACACAGGTCATTGCGGCCGCGCGCGAGCAGGACGGCGACCTGCCACGGTGCCACCCACGACCGGCCGGGCCCCGGCGCGGCGGTGTGGCGGTGCCGGATATCCAGTTTTGGATCGGTCCGCGGTTCCCTTTCTGGCTGGCGACCATTGTTCGTTTCCCCGTCGTTCGGCGCAGAGAGCCGATACAGGTTCGTGAACGCTTGTGGGTTGTGGAACGCACAATCGCCATCACCGTCTATGGCGTCGTTCTTGGGGACGACAATGGTGACCGCGTCGCGCGTACTGCTCTTCATGGCGAAACTCTACGTTCGAGGCATAGCCTAATGGTGCATGCGTCCTCGGCGACGTTTGTTCCGTGATCGCAGATACAAGAAGCACTGGCTGCGTAGACACGCTCCAAATGCTCGTATCGCTCAAGCTACATTTTTTTTTTTTGTGAACGACGAAATTGGGCCGTAGTTGCCCCTGTTTAGCGTTTGTTTTTTCCTGGTCTAGTTATGCCATCTGTGACCTTCGTCAGTTTGCTAGTCCGTTCGTTTCCCATGTAATGACTTTAAGTTAAGTGACAAAATTTTAAGGCACTAAAAGTTTAACACACTAAAATTTAGCGGGGGTGTTTGTTTCCACACACTAAAAAGTAGCATAGACAAACAAAATTATTTAATTTTTTTAAGAGGAAAGTAGAGATTTTCATTTCTTAGATAAAATATTTACATTATTAATACATCCATAAAATATTATTTTATTCATTAAGAGATGAGTTTAGTGTCTTTTAGTACTAAATTTTAGTGTCCCGTTGGCTGCCAAGGCACTAAAATTTAGTGCTAAAAGTGCCCTGCTAATCTTTCACAACTGCGCAAATCCTAGTTATTTTTCACTTTCTGCGAATAGTAACATAGTATACAGTATTTCCGTCGCTCCGGAAATTTAATTTATTTTTGCAAAAAAAAATCCAAAAAACATTTTAAGCATGCATCGGTTGTAAAACGTTGTTGCCTTTTTGGGCTCCTTCCGCTGGAAGCAACCACCCCAGTAATCACTCGCGCGCGAGTTTTGGATTTCGTGGGCGCGAAAAACTAGCGCCCATGGGGCTTGGCGCGGCGCTATTTTGTCAACTGCTGCTGCTGCTGCACCATGCTTATCGGTAGCCAAGCCCTCCCTCCCCATTCCACCAGCATCGAAACCCTAACCCTCCCCAATCCCCATTCCCCATTCCCCGCCTCGCAAAATTGATCGAAACCGCATCTCCGGTTTTCCCCCATGGAGGTGGAGCACGCGCCGCCGGCTGCGAATCCACCGCAAGCTGAAGCCGCCGATGAGGAAGATCGGATGAGCGCGCTCGATGACGCCGCCTTCCACGGCATCCTCGCACGGCTGCCGCTCCGCGACGCGGCGGCCACGACCGTGCTCTCCCGCCGCTGGCCGCGCGTCTTCGCCACGCTCCCGCGCCTCGTCCTCCGACCCGCCACATTCAACCGCCGCGACTTCGACGACGACGGCGATGACGACTACTGCGAGGACGCCGACCGCTGGTGCGACGCCCTCGATGCCGTCCTCGAGAACCGCGCCGCTCCCGTCGTCGCCTTCGAGGTCCACGGCAAGATCATGTGCCGGTTCGATGAGTGGTTCGACGACGTCCTGAGTGACCTCTGCGACACCGGCCTCCAGGAGCTCGGCATCTGGAACAACAAGTTCAACGACTGCTACGAGGTGCCCTCCCCCGTGTACCGCTGCAAGACGCTCACCTCGCTGGAGCTCTTCTGCTGCCGCCTCCGCGTGCCGGGTACCATCACCGGCCTGCGGGCCGTGCGGTCACTCGTCCTCCGCAATATGGTTGCCTCGTATGCCGACCTCCGCCGCATCATCTCGCGTTGCAGTGCCGTACAACATCTGGAGATCGATGACATTCACAAGGCCCGGAGCATCGTCATACATGCGCCAAGCCTCGAGAAGCTGGAGGTCTCCTCGTACCGCCCCCTCTGCATCTCGGTGAAGAAGGCGCCGAGGCTAGATACGGTGGGGTTGAGTCTCTGTTATGCATGCCCTGAGGATTCGTGGAGCGTCCACGATACCCAGAACAGCGATGGAGACTACTCATTCTCTGAGATAGAGGAAATGTTCGATTTCAAAAAGATGGCGAAGGAGGAGCACAAGAAGACGGACGAGATAAAAAATGATCACGTTTCTCAGTGGAATCAGCTGCACCAAGAAGCTCCACTTGTGCTTGTCGACTGAATATGCTAAGGTCAGTTTGTGTTTGCAAAACGTCCATCTGTTTTGCTCCTTGGGTTGAGTCGTATCTAGCTAAGTTATACCGACTTGCAACTTAAATTTACTGATGAACGACTCATTGAAATCACATAGATGATAGATTGCAAATTTCATTTGATAAAATAATTTCTTTTATCAATGATCGATTAAGAAAAACTGCTAGTTTAGTGTAACATTTGATGATGGTTATAACACATCTTATAATCACATACAGTATGTAGTTGCGTACTACACGCACATTTTGGAACTTAAGCATTGGATCAGAAGTATTTATTTTATTTTCCCTCACCTAATAGCAACGATCTTGCTTAACGATTTGAAGACCTTCCTATAAAAAATGTATCGATGGACATCCTATTTGTGTTTGATCATGTAAAGCCAATGGATCATGCTTCTTGGTTGTCACTGACGTGATTCCTGTAGGTCATAAATTGAATGAAAGTGTATCATGTGAAATGGTAGTAAATGCAGGATGGTTATCAGCTATTTCTTCACCTTATAAAATTGAAATTGCTTCTTGATGTGCCTAGTAGTCCAGATCTAGATCAGTGTTTCTAAATGTCATATTTTGATGGTTGGAGGTGGTATGCATGGGTTGAGCTTCACTATGGCCATTGGCCCACGTGAGTTTGCAAAGTTTCTGTAGTAAACAGTAACTTTCAGTAAACAGGTACTCCCTCCGTCCCATAAAGAGTGTCGCTTTTGACTTTTTAACGTTGTGTTTGACCGTTCGTCTTATTCAATTTTTTTTATGCAAATTTTATTTTTTTATAATTAATTTTATCATCAGTAGTACTTTAATCATGATATATTTATTTTAATATTTATGTAAATTTTTTAAATAAGACGAAAGGTCAAAAGTGGTGTCTGAAAGTCAAAAGCGACACTTTTTTATGGGATGGAGGTAGTGCTATGAAAAACATCAATTCAAGTGTGCATTTGTGCTGATTTCATAGAACACCCCCCCCCCCCCTCCCTTGTTATATTGTAAAGCTCTGCCACCGGTAGTATAGTTTATGAAGAAATGCATACTTTTGATAATTTTATGTTTTTTATTAGATTAGAAGCAAGGCCAATGTTTCAATGCCAAATATATTGCCCGTGAAATACCATCTTATTGGATTGAAGACACTTACCCTGAGCCTGGATTACAATCATGGTGTGCTTGCTAGCTTAGTTTCATGCTTGCTCAACAGCTCTCCAAACATTGAGGATCTCAGAATCATTGTAAGCCTCAGCAACCAATATCTTATTCAATTATGTTCTGCAAATCTTGCAGCTGCTGCTAAAATAGGTCTCTTGTGTGCCACCAAGAGAATGTTGAACTATCCTTCAAAAGGAAACCTTGCCATTATCTGCAGAGTTTTGGGAGGAGCAGATACGTGCAAACTGTGTTGAGAAACAGCTCTCAAGTGTCACCTACTACACTAATTTACTCTTCGAAGGCCACCCTGGGGGCCTTTGCAAGTTCCTGGTGATGAACTCGAGGGTCCTCAAGAGGATGAGCATCCAGTACTATTGCGCAAAGAGTGAGCCTGAAGACGCAGCTATCGTGGAAGTGGTCCGAAGAGAGCTTCACAGCGCGCCGCTCGTTAAAAATCGCATTCATATAGAGCAGGATCACACTAAGGATTAGTAGCCTAAAGCAGAATCAATGTGGGCTACATGATTGTTCTCTCATCTCATGAATTGTGGATAAAGATATTTCAAAAGCAGAAGGCATGGATAGATGATAAGAAGCCAATGATCCAAGCTGTATTTACGGATAGAGGCCAATTGACAGCCAGGCAAGATAATTGTCCTCTCTGAATTCTGCTAAACCATGAGAAAAATTCAGAGTTAAATTCAATTTACATTCTTGCCATGGTTAGCTGCTACCTAGAATATATTCTATAGATTGCGAGAAACGGCCCAGAAAGATATTACAATTCAGTGCCGGATGTATTACATAGTTCAAAATACATCCCACACTGGAGATCAGACGGGCCTCCAAGTATTGCCATCATGTATTCATCTCCTTCAAGTTGAGTCCCTGCAGCTCACAGTCCACTCCAAAAACTTCAGGATCATATTTATGTCCTTCCAAAAACCTGAACACAAAACCATTCCTTGTTAGCCACATCCCTCTCAACACTGAAGTTGAGAAATTAACTAATCACATAATCTCCCTTTCTTTATATAACCACCTCTCTGCACCATAGTCAAAGTTCTTTCATGGGACAATTGTGTTATTACCCTCACTCTCAATTCTGTGATTTTACCCTCACTTTTTCAACTTTGTGATTTTGCCCTCACTTTTTCAAAGTGAAGTGTGACTTTGCCCCTACTAGGGTAAAATCACAACATTTTTATTGTGATGATTTTACCCCTAGTAGGGTAAACAAAAGCTTCACTTTGGAAAAAATGAGGGCAAAATCACAAAGTTAGAAAAGTGGGGTAAAATCACAATTAGAATTGAAAGTGGGGGTAAGAACACAATTGCCCCTTCTAATATCATTTGGAAACATGCATATATTCAGATTTCTTTAGTAATCATACATTCAAAGAAAATGTGGTTTACATTTTCATTTTTATCACAGAACCTAAAGGCAGGCTTGTGCATCTACTAACAACAGAGTGGATCATAAAAAAAAAATGTGTTTTACTCATCTGTTTAGAGTCTAAAGCACCAACATATGAAATACTTGAATGAGTTGTATGCGTCCAAATTACAGTTGGACATGAAAAATTAGGAGCCAAAGGTGAACAACAGCAAGAGCAAAGAATAGATGGACTCATTCAGTACTCCATTCTTGGAAGAAATTGCAAGATGAAAGAATTTGACAAAGGCAGCACGCCAGACATGAAGAGTGGTGAGGTAGCAAACCGAGAAGAATTATGAGTTACCTTCCAACAGTTTTTGTAAAGGAATAATGCCCAGGCAGAAACAGTTGCCTGGCAGGCAAGAGCTTCCATCCTGAGCTCTGCTATATCCAAATCTCAGCTAGCAGTCTTTGTCTCTGCCATCATCCTGGGCAGCATAAAATAGTTTACAGCATGAATGGGCCTTGACACATTATATTTTTTTTCAGGAACAAGGAAACAAGACAACCCAAATAAGTTAAATTGCAAGAGGAGATGGATATGGAACATAAATATATAAGATTTTTTGTTACCGTCCCAAAGCACATATCATCAAACAGTTGAATACTTAAGTTGTACTATCCCTCAACGATATACAGATCCATCTCTTATATGAGCTCTAAAACTAATCATAAAAGTTACAGATCCATAAAATTTACCTATCTTACACTTGCCAATCATTTCTTTATACTTGAAAAATTTGGAGTAGCTGAGCTAGCAGAACATATCAATTCAAATTTTTCATTCAAAAGAAAATCTATAGTAAATTCGAATTTTCATTATCTATCACACGCATCCTATCAAAACTAAAAGCTAGATAATTATCATCGAACATTTCTATCCAGTTGAAGTCCTCTTCAAGATACATTAAAATTCAGTTTGTAGTAGCAAAATAAGGTACGCTAATGTATTACTTCAAAGCTATAGGTAGTCACATCCAGCAAACCTACAAAGGTTATTGGCAAATTACCACTAAAACTGAAATAAAAATAGCATCAGCATGCAACAAAGTACAGGTAGATACGTGTAATCTCATCTAGTATCCGAAGAAACTGTCATACAGTCATGTAGATGAACTTCTGGAGATCTACTAAATGATACATGTATTGGAGAGGAAAAGAGAAACCAATCACGTGGGATGAATCAAATTCTGAATATATTCCTCTTTGTGTCTATATAAGGTCTTCACACAATTCTACTGCACGGTATAGCCAATGCTTTTTTCTTACATTTATCACTACCTGATCCCCATGATCTAAAAGGAAAGGAAACCAAGACAGGTTAAAGGTACAGATTTTCTACCAATAGACCAACAATTCAGCGTGGCTGCATATTCTCATCTCATATACTATGGGCCACTCCCAAGTCATCATCTAACGACAGTAAGTACTAATATATGAACAAAAATGCAAGAAGTTTAGTTGGTCTTGAATCCCCAAAACTGCTGGAAACTAAAAAACGGACGATGATATTAGTGTCGCACTAAGCTACATATGAACCAGGCCATAAATAATTTGCCTCAGCGTTGTAGGACTGAATAGATTAGGGAAAAAAATCAACACTTGGATAGCAGGCCAGAGCATCTAACTGTTGCAAGCCAAGAAGCTTACCTCAACTGGAACCATAAATTGAGTCCATCGAACACATCAGTTTGGTTGCTATGTGTAATGAGCTTGCACATGCTTAAAAGAATCTGCCTTTGGCTCTGAAATTACAACTTAAATTGTTACAGAGTTGTTTCACGAATGAAGGTAGTACATCCAGAGGATAAAGATGAAAGAAAAAAATGGCCAGGAAACCTGAGGATGAAGATGGTGGTGTCGGTGGTCAGTGGAGCCCTGGGCTGGTGAGCTGGACGGTCGTCGGTGAGGCCGACATCTTCAGGTCCTCTTGCTCTTGAGCCGCCACCGCCAATTTTTGAGGCTGTAGCACAAGGCTTGGTCCAAGCTAGGACGCCACCGATGACCTATGATCCTGGAACTTTCAGCAACTGGCCAGGACAAAAAGATACCTTATCGTCCGGCAGAAGATTCCGTAGAACCAAATGGCAAGTCAAAAAATTAAAAAAAAAAACAGAAGTTACCTTATCGTCCGGCAGCGGATCTTGCCGTCCCGTCATGGATCTGGCCCTCCCACCGGCACCCGGCCGCGGATCTATGGCGTCGGCGCTGCCTCCAGATTGTGGCACCCAGTCACCGCCTAATCGTTTCATTGTTCCCAGCCGCTGACAAATCTGCAGGGAGAGAAGGAAAGAGGAGCGAAGGTCCCACACTGGTGGTGTGGGCCGACGAGAGGGGATGAGGTAGCAGACCTCAACCGGGACGTCGTGGTCGCCATAACGCGACCGGCTGTAGACCACACGCTATCAAGCGAGGCCGACATGCTCGCCTGCAGCTCTGCGCACCGCCATGGTCACTGCCCGCGCCGCCGCGCTTGTCCGCGGCCCTGCACGCCGCCACGCACTCGTCCACGACCCTCGCGCTACCGCACGCCACGTCACCAGCGGAGACCAACGCTGGCTCACTAGCAGAGGCGGGAGAGAATGTGGGGGAAGCGACAGCGGGGCTGCGCATAGACGAGTGAGAAGGGAAGGCTCACCTATTTTTCACCCACCCAATTTACTCCGAGCAGCGCTCCCGTGGCCTACCCCATGTCGTGAAGTCTAGTGACAAAGCGGCACGTGAGCAATCGTACATAGTTACTTTTCTCACCGTCCTCCGGAAAAAACCCAACACATGTACTCACCTGCGATGCGAATCGAGCGGTGAAAAGTTTTCTCGGTGATGTGGCATGGTTCCGAGCGCGGGTATTGGCAGGCGTCTAGAGGGGTAAATCCCGTTAACCACTACCCGCTCGACTGGTAGCCACTAGCCAGTCCATGGTTCACTTTCGTAGGTTCGGACCTCTGTAGTGTTTGTTCCACTACTTCCGGCTATTAGGCTATATTCAACGGTAGAGAAGACCTAAAACCTAAATTGGGTGTTAGAGTGGTTGAAAAGGCACCATCTAAAAGTCTTGGTATCCAATAAGAGATTCAAAATGTATCCAAGCAGAAAACTCAAGGCGACGACGCGCGGTGCTGGGGGGAGGGGGGGGGGAGGGGATGCGGTCCGCCGCCGGCCGGAGTGGAGCTCGAGCGAGGGACTCATGGCGGCAGGACGGAGATGTAGAGGAGGGGGCGATGCAATGGCCGTCGGCGAGGGTGGAGCTTGGGGAGCAGGTGAAGCTGCGGAGGAGGGGGCGTCGATGATGAGGCGGGCGTGGAGCTTGGGCGTGCATCGACGGGCGTGGCGACGGGGTAGATTTTTTTTTGGGGGGGGGGTCGGAAGCGGTGGCCCAGGGCGGTGCTGCAGTGCCGCGAGCGGTCGGGTCGGAGACGATCTCTGGAACCCTGCAGAGCTCGTGGCGGCCCTCCCGACACTTGACGAGGAGCCCTCCCGGCGGCGGAGGAGTGCGGCGAGCGCCGGGACGGCGGCGGGGTGGGTCCCGATGGTGCACTTGTTGACGTCGACGATGGCAAGGCTGGTGAGCGCGATGGCGGCGAGCGCGGAGCCGTCGAGGCTAAGGAGGAGGACGTCAGTCCGCGCGGTGGAGGCGCTGATGCGGCTGGCACCGAGTGGATTGGGTCGCGTGAGGCATGATGCATTTGTGGGTCTCTTGGCGCATGGGTTCCTAAAATAGGTCTCCGTATGGGTGTTCCGTTGGAGACCTGTTTTAGGTGTTTACACCCCATTTTAGGTTTGGGTCACCAAATAAGTGATCCGTTGAAGACAGGCTTACACCCTGCTAAGTGGCGAAGTATGAAGCTATGGTTCTAGTAGAGTGAAAAAAGCCATATATCTGTCACCAGTTAACATGTTTTATAGACCTTTAGTGCGTACTTGAATCACCTAGTGGATTTGAAAATGTTATCTCGTCGCAATAACTATTAAGTAATGTTATTCGTGCTGTTAAGATCATTTCGTGGGAAATTTTGATCGCTGGAGGCACGCTGGCATAATTCGCTTCTGCATCTGGCAACACGTGTACGGTACTTATGCTTGTGCGTTCCCTAACTTTCTTGTTTCGCAGAGAATACCCACAGAAAAAAAAATTGATCGACAGACGGGGCGTCTCGACCTCATGTCCTCTCCTCCCAGGTCGGAGCCGGGACCCTATCCGGTTCTGGATCGGTTCGTGTTTTTTCTTGCGGCCATTGTTTGTTTCTCTGACGTCCAATTCAGAGCCGATATCGGAGTATCGGATATTGACGCGTGTGTATTGTAGAACGCAATCGTTGCCGAGGACGACGGCGTCGTTCTTGGGGACGATAACTCATAACTTGCGACTGCCTGAAGCGTGGGCGCGTGGTGGCGTGCGTGCGAAGTGCTGCTGTCCGGCGGCATCCATCCTCGCCGAGTTTTCAGTGAATACGTGATCACAGACTCACGAGTGAAGGTGTGCGTGGCGCGATGGCAAGTTCCCTTTATCACCGAGGGAGCCTCTCTCGTTGTGTTTCCCAATAATAAAAAACAATTCACAGACTCACGAAGAGCATTGCAAAGTCAGAGGCCCCAATTGCAGAAATGACCGTACTATAGCTCAAGGAAAAAACATAATACAATATAGGTGAAGAAGAAATTGAGCCAAACTACCCTACCATTCTTGTATCACCAATGGCGATCTGATTTCATTTTTTGCAACTTTTTTTTTTTGATTTTTTACTTTCTCTTAGCACTTCGCATTGCAATTTGCAAAACGTAGGTGGCCTTTGCCTTTGTGCTCCTTCCGGCTTTCGCAACTTTTTTTTTTTTAAAGAAAGAAAACTTTCTCAGACGTGGATTTGGGCTCCTTCAACCAACCGCGACTTTGGTTTTGTGGGCGCGAAAAATCTGGCGCCGCTGGGCTTGGAGCGGCGCTTTTTTTTTTGGCAACGGCAGCACCATCGCGTGATTTCAGTTTATCAGCGGCAAAACCACCCTATTCCACGGGATCAGAAGTTCAGAACCCTAACCCTCCCCATTCCGCGCATCGCAGAATCGATCGAAAGCGCATCTCCAGTTTCCCCCATGGAGCACACGCCGTCGGCAGCGAACCCATCGCAATCCGAAGCCGCCGATGGGGCGGATCGGCTGAGCGCGCTCGACGACGCCACCCTCCACGACATCCTCGCTCGGCTTCCGCTGCGCGACGCCGCGGCCACGACCGTTCTCTCCCGCCGCTGGCCGCGCGTCTTCGCCACGCTCCCGAGCCTCGTCCTCCATCCCGCCACATTCAACCGCCGCGACTTCGACGACGGCGGCGACGAGGACTACTGCGAGGACGCCTTCCGCTGGTGCGACTCCCTCGAGGACGTCCTCGTCCACCGCGCCGCGCCGGTCGCCGCCGTCGAGGTCCACGGCAAGATCATGTGCCGTTTCGTCGAGTGGTTCGACGAGGTCCTGCGCCAACTTTGCGGCTTCGGCCTTCAGAAGCTCGGCATCTGGAACACCAAGTTCAACGACTGCTACGAGGTGCCCTCCCCCGTGTACCGCTGCAAGACGCTCACCTCGCTGGAGCTCTTCTGCTGCCGCCTCCGAGTGCCGGTCACCATCACCGGCCTACGGGCCGTTCCTCAACCTCCGCCTCGTGGTTGCGTCGGACAACGACCTCCGCCGCATCATCTAGCGTTGCAGCGCGGTTGAACATCTGGAGATCCACAAGGCCCGGAACGTCGTCATACACGCGCCAAGCCTCCAGAAGCTGGAGATCTCCTCGTACCGCCCGCTCTGCATCTCGGTGAAGAAGGCGCCGAGGCTGGACTCGGTTAAATTGAGTCTCTATTACGGTCATCCCGAAGGTTTGTGGAGCGTCCACGATACCCAGGACAGCGACGAAGAATACTCATTCTCTGAGACCGAGGAGATGTTTGATTTCAAAAAAATGGCGAAGAAGGAGCACGAGAAGACTGGACGAGATTGGGAATATGGTGACGTTTCTCAGTGGACTTGGCAGCGTCAAGAAGCCACGGCTGCACTTATCGACTGAATATGCTGAGGTTAGTTCGTGTTTGCCAATTAATGTCCATCTATTCTGATCCTCGTGTCGAGTCGCATCTACCTGTTATGCAGAGTTGCAGACTGAAAATGACTAGTGAACGATACTCTGAAATGCACATCGATTATAGATTGCAATTTCCATGACGAGATCAACTAAACAATTTCATTTTACAATACTCCCTTATCACAAATAATCAATTTTCATTGGTGCGTTCGTTTATTTGAAATTCGTGTTAGTTTAGTATGTAATACACTGTAGTACACTTCCAAACGATGACATTATTTTACTGTCACAATCGCATATGTACTTGCTTACTATACAAGCACATTATAGTAGTCAAATATTGGGATAAGCTTGAAATTTACGTGGCAGAAATATTGATTTTGTTTATTTTATCTGTGTTTACTGTTGAACACACCCGGCTGTTGATTCACGATTGAAAGGCCTTCCTATTAGAGTGTACTGATGAACACCTCATCTGGGTTTTTATCATGTAAACCATGAGACCATCAGATCATGCTTCTTGGTCGTTGGTCCTGTAGGTCATAAATTGAACGAAATTGTATCATGTGAAAGAGTATTCGATGCAGGATGGTTATGCAGCTATTTCTTCATATTATACAATTGAAATTGCTTATATGTGTTCTTGATGGTGCTATTATAATCCTAACTATCAACTGTCCATCACCATCAGTTGAGATGACCTGAAGCTTATCTAGTTCAGAACTAGTTTACCGGTTCCAGATGTCACATATTTTTAAGTATGGAGGTAGTATAGTTTATAAAGAAGTGCATATTTTCATCAATCTTTTTTGGATTAGATCCTGTGCAAGGCCAAGGTTTCAATGCCAATGAAATTGCCCTCGAAATGCCATCTTATTGGATTAAAGACGCTTATCCTGAGTCTGGACTACAATCATGGTGTGCTTGCCACCCTTGTTTCATGCTTGCTCAACAGCTCTACGAACATCGAGAATCTCAGAATCATTGTAAGCCTCATAACCTATTTGTGATTCAATTATGTTCTGCAAATCTTGCATCTTCTAAATTGGTTCTCATGTTGCCTGTGTGTTACCAGGAGGATTTCGGCCTGTTCTTCAAAAGGAAAGCCAACCATCCTCTGCCCTTATCTGAAGAGTTTTGGAAGGAGCGGATAAGCGCGCGCGGTGTTGAGAGACACCTCTCAAGCGTCACCTACCACACCAATTCACTCTTCGAGGGCCACCCAGGGGGCCTTCGCCAGTTCCTGGTGAAGAAAGCGAGGGTCCTCAAGAGGATGAGCATCCAGTACCGCCCCTCATCGAAGGTCAATCCTGCGGATGGTGCCAAGCTTGAAGCAGCTGTCCGGAGCAAACTCCTTGGCTGGCCGAGGGCTTCACCGGACGTGCTCCTGGAGGTGTATCCCGTTGATCACTACCCACGCTTCTGAAGTGTGTGCTTGGCACACGATCCATGGCTCAGACTTTGCATGCTTGAAGCCCTACTGCTTGTGAGCTTGTTGTTGATGCAAGCCCGATCCAGTTTGGTGGCTGCACAGTTGATCTTGAGCGCTCGGCGGATACGGACAACAGATACCGCCGTGAGCCGCGCAGCATGGTTCACCTGGCGGTCAGTGATGATCCGCTGGAGCACTGGTCTCGAGATGGTATCCATGCGGCTTTCCAGCTAGCGGGCAATGTGACCGAGATAGCACCAGCAAACCTGGCAGGATACGACTTCTCCTCACCGCGGGTTATTCTTGCGGTTCATGAAGTGGCAGAGATGCCAAGCGAGCTGTGGCTCACGTCGCCTGGCGGTGCAGGAGCAATTGCACAGGTGGAGGTGCTGGGGTCCTGGGACTATGCACTGCAGTTTGATGAGGATGGTTTCTACATTCCGTTTTTTCAGCCGCCGCCGTCGCCAGCCCCTATGGGCGGCGGTCCACCTACATACACTCCTCCACCAAACATCCCGCCGCGCTCACCCGCTCCACCGGCTCGCCGAGACGCCGCCAACCAGTACCACCACCCACCCAATCCCTACACACAAGTTGCCGCCGCCATCCAAATCTCGTCACCACTCAACCTTTTCCCCCTTCCACGTTTACCACCTTTCCCCATCATCATCACGGTAACGCCGCCTGCACGCAGCCAAGCCCCACCACCCTACCCCTTGCTCGCCTTGCCTTGGCATCAACCCCCCCCCCCCCCCCCCCCCACCACCCCCCCCCCCCCCCCGCCCCCCCACTCCAACCATGCCTGTCGTGCAGGACCCTGCTGATGACCCAGCTCCGGTGGAGATTGTTGCTGTAGTTGCAAAAGCTCGCCCGGTCAGGCGTCGCGCTCGGCGCGCACTTGCAGCACCCAGCCAGCACAGTGAACGCCTAGCGGCGAAGGAACCAGCAAAGTTTGTTGATATGACATCTAGAGCAGTGCAGCTCACAACAGTGCCGTTCGCGAGCGTGGCTGTGATGGAGTCTTGCCACGCTATTTGGTGTGTTAGTGTGTGTTCTGTCGATGTGTAGTTGCGTCGTGGCTTCCACCGCGATTGTTCTTGTCTGGTTTAGGTGTACTGTTGTCTGTCCGTGTGCGTTCAGTCCATGTTCGTTATGTTCTAGTATCGGGTGTTTGTCATGTTTTAATGGATCCCAAGTTTAAAACTTTTAACCTGGTCTCCTGGAACGTTCGTGGCTTGGGTGAACCTGACAAATACGTTCTTGTGAAGGACGCATTGATCTCCAGCTCACCTGCCATCATCTGTTTGCAGGAGTCAAAGCTTTGCACCACGGCGCCTTTAAAGGCAGTAACCTTTCACCCCCCACGTTTCAGCGCGTTTCACTGCGTGGATGCTAATGGGTCGCGAGACGAGATGCTAACTGCGTGGAACCCTTCCAGTTTCAAGTGCGACTCGTTCATTGAACGCAGCCACACTCTCACCACTGTTCTCAGCTCCACCCTCACCGATCTTAGCTTTTCGGTCACAAATGTTTATGCGCCCGCTGACCACCGAAACTCTCTGGCATTCCTGGAGGACTTCACGGACCTGGCCGAGCATGTCCATGGCCCGTGGGTTCTCGCGGGCGACTTCAACCTCACCCGTGGCGCAGAGGACAAAAATAACGAGGTCTTTCGCGCTAGTCTTGCTAATGCGTTTAACAGGGTGCTAGATGCGCTAGCACTCATTGATTTACCGCTTCTTAATCGGTGTTTTACCAGGTCAAACAAATGCGATGAACCGGTGCTGGCACGCATTGATCGAGTCCTTTTCAACAATTCTATGAGCGCCGTCTTCCCAAATTCCTCTCTTCTAGCACAAACCGCCTCCACTTCAGATCACATCCCGCTCTCGCTTTCACTGACCTCCACCATCCCAAAACCTTCCACTTTCCGTTTCGAGAGTGCATGGCTCCACCACGACGACTTTGTCCCCTCAATGCTCCAGGCCTGGTCCGCTGCTCCCGGTAATGGCGACGCTGCTGGTGTGCTAGCTCGCAGCCTCAAGGCAGTGCGCTACAAAGCGAAGGTTTGGGCTCGTAAGTTGCGCGCACGACCTATCCTCATTTCCAATTGCAAATTTATCATTGGGCTCTTTGATTCTCTGGAAGAGTTCCGTGTTCTCTCCGCAGGTGAGCGCTATGTGCGCAATTTGTGCCAGGAACGCCTACAATTGGCGCTGCGCGAGCTGGCGGCTTATTGGAAGCAGCGTGGCAAGGTGCGGCAGCTCCGCGAAGGGGATGCCAATACCGAGTATTTCCACGCAAAAGCAATCCAAAGGCTACGGAACAATCAAATACGAGGCCTGGAAGTGGACGGCCACATGATAACCTCGCATGAAGGGAAGACGCAGGCTCTCACTGACCATTGCGCAGGGATTCTGGACATGCAAGTGCCGACGGCTTGGCATTTCAGCCTTGCGCCACTCTACACAGAGCGGTTCAGGGTAGACACAGCTGCCCTTGATGCCCCGTTCACCAGCACGGAGGCGATCACTGCCATCCACGCCATGAACAAGAGCAGCGCGCCGGGCCCGGACGGTTTCGGCCCGGTGTTCTACCAGGCGGCATGGGCCGGGATTGCGTCGTGTGTGATGCAGTTTCTGCAGGACTTCCAGGTTGGGCGGGTTGATCTGGAACGCGTCAACTAGGCGTATGTTGTTCTCATTCCTAAGCGCCCGGACGCCACGACCGCGGATGCGCACCGGCCGATCTGTTTTCAAAACTGTGGTGTCAAGATTGCTTCCAAGATCCTCACGTCGCGCCTGCAGCTTCAAATCTCCGCCCTCATTGATATGGACCAAACAGGTTTCATCCGTGGTCGCTCCATTTCAGAGAATTTCATAATGGCAGCCGAGCTTGTACAATGCTGTTATAAGAGAACAAGTCCAACCTTAATGCTCAAATTGGATTTTGCAAAAGCTTTTGACTCTGTGAATTGAGATAGTCTCCTCCAGATTTTAAGCGCAAGAGGTTTCTTGGACAAGTGGAAAGGATGGATCACCGACCTGCTCACTTCATCCAAGTCAGCCGTTCTTGTGAATGGATGTCCAGGCCCTTGGTTCTCGTGCAAGCGTGGGCTACGGTAGGATGATCTCCTATCGCCGTACCTATTCATCATAGTTGCGGATGTGTTGCAAGCTCTCATCAAAGCGGACGGCGCCTTTCGGCATCCTCTTGCAGCGGATCAGTCGTGCCCAGTGCTGCAATACGCGGATGATACACTCATCCTCCTCCTGGCCGACATAGAACAAGTGAGTTGTCTGAAGCGTCTGCTCGACCTGTTCTCAGAAGCCACCGACCTGCACATTAATTTTGGTAAAAGTACGGTTGTGCCGATGCATGTTGGCGATGATGTGGTTTAGGAATGTGTAGGTCTGCTGGGGTGCCGTCAGGAAGGCTTTCCGCAGACATATCTCGGCTTGCCGCTTTCAAATGAGAAGCTCAACATGGCAGCCATGGCTCCTCTGTTTTGCCGCTCGGATCGGTACTTGGCCGGCTGGCAGGCAGCCCTACTCAACCATAAGAATCGCACGGTTCTGATCAATGCCGTCCTTGATGTCCTTCCTACATACCTCATGAGTGCGCTGTAGTTGTCATTGGGCGTCATTTACAAGTATGATGGGAACGGCGAGCGTTCCCGTGGTCAGGTAAAGACACGATGTCCGGCGTCTAGTGTTTGGTTGCATGGGATGCGGTGACCAGACCGCTCGAGCAGGGGGGGGGGCTTGGTGTCCGTGACATTGTAGTCCAAAACAATTGTATGCTACTAAAACTCATCCACCGCATGTTCACAGCGACATATTCCTTATGGGTGAGATGAGTGCGCTCTCGCGCGGATCTCTCCATCCTCACAGGCGACATGGAAGGCACGCACTAGGCAGAGTTACGGCAACTCCTGCCCATCTACCAGTCCATAACATCGGTTAAGCTTGGAAACGGGAAAATCTTTCTGGGATGACTGGTGGTTGGATACCGGCCGGCTGTCGGACACCTTTCCTGCGCTTGCAAGCCACTTGCTCAGGCTGTCGGCGTTAGTACACCATGTCCTCTCTGGCGAGCTGTGTCAGCACTTTGTGCCCAGGCTATCCCGCGTGGCGGCTGAAGAAATCGATGAATTGCGAACCCTGTTGGACGGCACTGCCCTTGGCAACGGTGAAGACGTCCGGTGCAGCGACCTCTTTGCGCCGGATGGCTCGCTGCAGACTACTACGCTCTACCGACTCGTCCTGTTGGCAACGAGTCCTGATTGCAATTTCTACAAGTTTGTTTGGAAGTGTCGCGCGCCTCAACGCGTCCGGTTCTTTGGATGGCTTATGGTGCAAGGTCGCATCCAGTGCAAGAGTAATCTGCTGAAGAAGAACATCGTTGACGATGATAATTGCAATGTATGCGGAGCTACCGGTGAAGATACAGATCACATCATGTTCGGGTGTTCCTTCACAAGATCTTTCTGGACGGCAATAGGTGTTGGTCTGCCACCAAACCCGAGTGTGTCCAGACCATGGGAGCTACAATGGCCATCATTCGTCCCAACTAAACACCGGGACACGCTCGCGATGCTCTGTCATTGACAAGTATGGAAGCACATAAACGAGGTGATTTTTCGGGAGGAGCCTCCGTCGCTAGCTCGACTGATGGCAACTTGCCGGCAGAATCAAGGTTGTGGCGGTGCCTTCTACCACTAGAGGATCAAGAAGTCTTAATAGCATGATGTAATCTTTTCTCCTTCATGTAGTAGATGTTTTAAAACGGTGTAAATATCTTAGTAATGTCCATGTGAGTCACTAATGAGGCTTTTCTATTAACATTATTAATGGATTTAGGTGGGGAGTCCCCCCCTCCCGTTGACTGTAAAAAAAAAACACTTCTGCTTCCAGTCGCATGCCTGTGACTGTGAGGTTCGAAGTTTGAAGCCATGGTTATAGATATACTAGTGTCTAGTGAAGAAATGATACGTCGATCACCAGAAGTTTTTATCAAAATGTTTAGCGACTATTAGTTAGTCTGCTTCTATCAGGTACTGTTAATCTTGTGGATTTCGTAAATGTGGTAGCAATTAGTGCTGTCATGGTCATATCGTTGGAGAACTTGGTCGTAAAAGTGGATCTTATAATTTGCTTCTGGATTTTGCAAAAAAAGGTGCGTTGTGGTTGTGCTCTCTGACAGTTGCTGAGTATCCTTACTAAATCTGGCCCAACAACCAACAGCAATTGCCAACGGGCTCAACCCGAATTTTCTTCCAAAGTTGAAACAGAGTTCAAAACAGACCGAACTACCGTGGTCTGCTGCCGCCACCCGCCAACGCCGCCGGCCGATGCCGAGTTAAGTTCTGGTCACTTCCAAGCCACGTGCAACCTGTCCGTTCGACCCACGTCGCCGGAGTTCCACGTGCAGAGAGTGGAGTAAGCGCCTGCAAATCCGCAACGAGGCTCACGTTCCATGGAGAAATTGGAGTTCACTCATGGCAAGAGTCTGACAGATCTTCCAAGGGAGTGGGCGCAACCCATATCCCATGTCCATTCATTTCTTCTATATTGCAGATTTGCAAGTCCCAGTATGACTAAAACAAGCTTCGATAGTCAACGTGCTTACAAATGATGGGGGCCTCGCTGCAGTACTAGCAAAACCAGAGCAGAGCACCTACTCGCAGTACGGACTAGCATGTCTCTCGTTTCAGAAGACGCTGTGATCGTCACTTCCACCCCGACAAAGACAAAGAAGACCAGCTCCGACGCCACCGCCAAATCGCTGCTTGCTCTGGCCCTGCACGCATGGACCCTGTGCGTCCTCGCCGTCGTGCTCGCTGCTTTGCTCCTCCTCGCCCCCGCGGCCCTCCTCTTCGCCTTCCCCGTAGCGTGCATGGCGGCTTCCGTGTACCTCCTGTGCGCGATCACGGGTCGGCTGCTTGCGCTTGCGCAACTCCCGCCGCCGGATCGGGCACGCGATGAGCGCCGCGGCTGCGCGCGCGACAGTCGAAAGCAGGACTGCGTCGAGGTGGACCGCGCCGAGGCGCCCGGCGGCTTTGACGATGACGCTTCCTCGGCGGAAGAGGAGCGCGGGGAAAGATCAGAGCACGCCGGCGGGCGCGGACACGAGTTCAGCTCCCTAAATCATGGCGAGCAGCGCCGGTTTTTCTTCGTCGACACTTACTACAAGAGCGTGAGTGTTACTTCTACTTTTTTTTTTTTCCTTTCTGAACTGTTTACCACTCCTTCCGTTCTGAAATTGTTATGGTTAGGGTAAGATTTTAGTTCAAAAAGAATGAGCGTTTTATAGTTGTGTAAATCGATGCCAAGCCCTTTACTCATCTTGTGCACGCAGTTTTACGATCTCCTGGCATTCTGGAGAAGCCTGGAGAGAGGCCAGTGGAGGTGAGGAAGAGATGACGCCCAACGTGCAAGTACAAAGCGAACTTTAGGATGGATCGATCCTAGATATCAGAGGTCTATGGGCCGCAAAATATAGTAATACGCGGGCCGTGGAGGGCGTGAAAGATAATTCGGCCTGGCCTAGCACCACAAGAATCACAATGTTGTCACTTGTCAGTCCTCACTAATCAGTTTCTTTTCCTCTTTTTTTTTTTTGTTGTCGAGAAAGTAATCAGTTTCTTTTATTTACTGGTTTTGCCCTCATGTGCTACGTGATGCGAGCATATGTAATCATGTAAGCTTCGCTATATCTGTATTTTGCACGAGTGCCTCTCGAGTCACGATTGTTGCAGGAGCAATACTCTTGTTTCACAGGGAAGGCAATACTCTTGTTTCACAGGGAAGCGTCGCATGCACTTCGTTTCACGGTTTTCTGGTGATGAAATGGCGTCCCACCATCAGGGCCTGTCGTTTGCCGACCTTTCAGTCCCTCAAACCAAACAAGTCGTCCTAGCAAGTAGGCACTGCACGTTCGGCAACAGTGGCTTGCCAGACGATTAGCGACCGAGGTGATCAATCGAAATCACGGCCATCATCATCGTCATCATCCCTTGTGCCGACCGATCAAGAGCTCGCGGACCGGCCCAATCCCTGAATCCCATCCCAGATGCCGTGTGATTCCGATCCGTCGCGCTCCGGCGGCAGCGCTGGCACAGTTAGGTGCGCGGCTTAATCGTTTGCAACTGCCGGTCTCGTGAACGGGTTGACGTGGCCCGGCCGGCCCGTCCCCCACGTGATGGGCGGCTCCTTTGCGACGACAGGGGCCGGGCCATATGGCAACGCCGCGCCACCTAACGCGGCCATCATGCCACAAACGAAACCGACCGGGCCGGCGAGCGGTTCGTCGTTGCTGTGTGTACGGTCTGCACATTCCGGCCATTGGGTGAGGAGCAGCTTAAAAGCGGATCATTAGCGGCGGAGTAAACTGTACTGAAAGCTTACTTGTGCAATGATTCTCAGTTGAATGAATAAATCGCTTTTGAAAAAAAGATTCGCGCTGTCGGAGAAGGACCGACCACCGCGAGCATATCAGGTCGATCGCAGATTAACCGGACGGGCGGCCGCTGCTGGATCATCTCTCCCTGATCTCGTGTGTTGGAACTCGGGAAGGGATTCCTTGCCTCTCCGCAGCTTCGCTGCGAAGCTCGCAAACAGCACCACATGATCCCTTTCTTCCGACGCCGCCGGGCTTCCGGGCGCGGCACGCACTGGCCTCGTCGCCCAAACCGCACGGCAGGAAACGATACGAGAGATCCTAGCTAGCCCCCGCCACGTCGCGCTCCCCGGAGAGGCGAGAGAACCTACTGCTATAGTAGCTCGTAGTACACCGTACGCGCGGTTGGTGCCCACATAAAAGTCCCGATCGGCACGGCACGGCACGCACCCACCACTCATCACTCATCAAGCAAGGCAGCAACACCACCGGCCGGGCTGGCAGGCGGGCAGCACGTCCCTCTCCCCTTCCTCTCGCGGCACATGCGCGCACGACGCAACCCGCCCGTGTCCCGCCGGCGCTTTATTGCTTCCTCGCTCCCCGCGCGCATCCGTCCGTGGACGCGGGGCCAAGCGACCGAGCAGGAGCAGGGGAAAGCGATGACGAATCGCACAAAACTGCTACCCCTTCCTACCTTGTCCAAGCTGCTGCTACGTACGCCACCAGCAGCCTCACGCGAGCTACCAGGAGGATATTTTTGTTTTACTGCGCCCTCGTGACCGGATGCCGGTGGTGTCAGCCTAATCCATCCACGTCCGCACAATCTGCTTACTCTAATCGGGCTCGTAAAGATAACTCATGCTTCTGCTAATACCTTGTGGTTGCAGAGGAGCGGTGTTAGTTTAACGCCTGGTCAGCCATCGTCGACGCGTGCAGTGCACTTTTTACGTCGCGGTGCGTAAACGTTGTCCTCGGAGGTCAGGAGGGTTTAATAGGCTGCCTGCTATGGACTCACAAGAGTCGTGCACCGGTACTACACGGCGACTTTATGATCGCATTTTTTCGTTGCCTCGTCTGGTCCGTCAGGATCCTTTGCTTCCGGCCTACTGTAGGTACCAGCTCCGCTCAGGCCCGGGCTACGAGCAACAGTGTGGTGCGACTAACCTGCTCCGGCTAGTTTTTTTTTGTCTCTCTCTCCTTAAAAATACGGTACTACAAAGGTAGACGAACACTGGCTCCTGCGAATACACGGTTACAACTTACAAGTGCTGTTGTATTTAATTTCATATAGCTAATAATACAAATTGGCTTCTATTCGAATGCAATTTTTAAAAATTATATATGGGAGTTGTGTGCACTAATATGAACCGTTTGATTGGCTTTTATCCTTCTCTTCGAAGTGATGTATTATAAAACCAAATATGCAAGCGCTTCTATTTCTAGAAATTAAAAGATTGATGCACGTCCATTTCAGGGTAAGATAGCGAATCTGAAAAACTATCTTATCATTGGTTTTCCGATAACTTTATTTTCCACTAAAAGGAGCTGTGTTCTTCATTTCAAATGATAACTTCAACATTATTTTGTTGTTCAAAGTAGTTGCTTTGGTGTGGTAGTGGAGTGAGCCACTTCCCTGTTCCTTCCTGGTCAATGACACGTTATTTGTTACTATTCCCTCTATTTCTATATTTATAATTATTCATACGAGTGTCTATTCCTATTTATAAGTATTACTACGAGAGTGTAGTAATGCTTATAAATAGGAATAAGAATGGAGGGAGTAGTACCTAGCTCAATAGCACTGTTTGCTTTACGGCCAAGTGATTCTCTTGCATGCACTAGCTAATGATCGATCGAGCATGTAGCTCTGTCTCATCTTTCACAGACAGCACTGCACTTTCTTGCTCCATGAACACAAATAAAGGAAGCTTCTCTCTTCTAAAATATATTTATTCACATATATGTACATCAGTTACATATATAAATCCTGACTTTGTTATTCTTTAATTCTTCTCGTGGTATCGTACAGTGTGATGCCTCCAACTAAAATAAATTATGGTAGCTTTACACTCCAATTTTCGTGATGACTTTTTCCATTCGACGTGCTAGCGTATCGCCGGCCTTCTCAGGTGTCAACGCTCAAGTTTGATCGGGTAGCATGTCTGCATGCAGCAAGCAGAAATGGACAGCTGGGAGTCTGAGAAACCAACCGATCACGACAGGAATAGTCAATTAGTAAACGTGACTGTAGTCTAGCCTTGTTTTGACAAGGGACTGGCCATTGGCCAATTAGGAAGGTGCACCCTCGTTCAAACTAATTGGCTAATCAGGATACAGGATGATGGTTCAGTAGGCGTATAGCAGAGGTTAATAATTGACAGTCGTTATTAGCATTCATGTTATGTCGACATCCTAGATCAAGTGTAGATGATATATACACGCTAGCAGGCTTGTAGGGAAACAGACGAAATTCACAAACTTATCGCCATTACGAGCTATTTTTTTTTCATATTTCTTAACTTTTAATTGACTGAAATTTTTTAGTTTACTTTATATTTTAGTTTTGTATTTTAGAATTAGTTGTATAATAAATATAAATAATTAAATCTAGATTTGATGGTTTAAAGTCATGATCGCATGTTGTCCAAACTTTTAATTAGCTAAAAATTAGCAAATCTTTTTTTATTGATGTTTTAAGTAGGAACATAGTTAAATAGGAATAGGAACGTCTGAATTACAAACTTGTAGACTGCCCTGTGAATTTCTGTCAAGTGTGGGCGGCAGTGAAGTCCGCTTCTCTGCTGCGTGCATCCACCTTCTTAATTTCAATGAAGTAGACAGCCCTGTGAATTATTGACCAGATTTTTCCTGCCTCTTTCGTCTCTTCCTCGAGGCCTCGACGATCGCTCGCCACCACCGGCCCCGAGGCCGCGCAGCGCTGCCGCCTCCGCGCCGGCAGCTCGCGGCTCGTGCGGGCGCAGCTCACCGCGCACCGCGAGTGAGCGGCCGGCGCCCCAGTACTCCGGCTGCCACGCGGGCCCCGCCGGGTGCGCTCACCTCCTATTGCCGCGCGCCAGGTGGAGGCCGTCGTACCGGCGTTCTAGAGTCTTCCGATCCCAAAGCAGACAGACGGAGTGATGAGCCTGTTAATTAATTCCCCTTTCCTGTCCGGGTTTTCATTTTCGAGAAATACTGTCTGCTCTTGTTTCCGCGCTCCAGTCACGAAAGTATCTCAGGGGCTCGTTTTGCATACAAGGACGGCGAGGTTTTCTTTTTATGGACAGGGACTTGATGCTAATTTTTCACTTGACTCCTGGATGAGTTGCTGGTTTTCACTAACTAAAACGCTGGAAACTACTCACCAATGAATCATTGAATCATCGCACGGCCAAATTAGTGGAGGAAGGTTTTGTTAAGGAAAGGTCTTTCCTGGCTTCTAACTATATCTTCCAGTAGGCAAGACTTGATTCAGGTCATGCTTCATCACGCTGTGGCCTTTAATTTTGTAAGGTTAGCTTAAGGTAAAATCTGGTGACAACTGGTTCTGTACCAAAAAAAAAAAAATCTGTTGCACAATTTAAATATGACTACAGATAAATATCATATCTCAGTTGTGTTGATTTTGGAAGCAAATTAATTCTATCATTAGCTGGGCATTTAGTTTTTCTGGTTTTTTGAAGATCACCAATTATTGAAGCGGATGAGTAAATTGAAATCATGTCAACATATTTTGAAGTAATTCTGAATTATTCGAAGTGTTTGAATACAACATGCATTAGAAAAATAATTATGAAACATGACGTACTGGACTACATGATTAAAGCCTGTGCATATTAAAATTAGATTAATAGTATTGAAAATCAAATATACGATCATTTTGGTTTCATGAATCAGGCGTTTAAAGAGAAAAACTTTTAGGTTATCACAAAAATCAGTGCATATAATTGACGCATGTAGAACAATACGTACAAAGAGGATAAGCTCCTCAATTTTATCACGTACAGATCTTTGATTTTTTTAATCACATACTCGTACGTCTGATGCCATTAAGGTCACATTGTGCAAGCGCAACATTTTTTGTCGTGACCTCAGGAGACAACCCAGCGTTCCAGATGCACCGTCTAGAAATACGTGAACCTTGATGGACGAGATCGCAAAAGAGCATGGCTATAAGATGGCGGGAAGGGGTCATCTTAACCGCGGTTATCGCAATAACCCGTCTCTTCGGTCTACGACGAGTTAAGCCGAGACCAGAGGGAAAAGGACAAGAGCGCACAAAAGAGAAAAAAAGCAGTCGAATCGTGCCACCGCGGGAGGCGTACGGCGCACCGGCCGGCCGCCGGATCCGCGCCGTCGACGCCCCAGACATCGGATCTCTGCCATTACCGGAGGAAGGAGGCGGCGCTCAGGTCATTTCCTGACCGCGAGCGCTCAGATCCGTCCTGCCGGTGAGTCTCGGTCCCACTTTCTCGGCCTGTGATAGGAGTCATAGGACTGGAGCCGCAGCTGGCGGGGCTAGGGGGATTTGGCGATGGAGATACTTTTAAGCTTTTGGGCAGTGATGGGATCGGAATGAGATCCGGCGAGTAATTCATGTTGCTTGTTGTCATGCTTCATTCAGCATATTCGTAGCCATCCGCTAATCTCGAAAATTTCTTCGGTACATGGTACAACATCTCAAAATGCCTGTCAGATGTTTTTTTTTTAATTTCTCTGCCATTTTTTTGTCTGTTCCAGTTAGATGTGTGTGAATGTGTGATACAGGGCTCGTGTAATGGATTGCTATTATATATGATCCATTTCTAGCTCATACTTTTAAGCTGCGTCTATGTGAATTTCTCGCGTTGAATCGTCAGTGGGGTGAACGATTCGAGCCTAAAACATTTCGGATTTGTGGTTTCAGATCCTACTTTGTCGTTTTCTCCTTAGTTCGAAACCCGCTACCTGAATGAATAATTTGATGCGGTCAACGAAGGGGTTATCTGTTCCGTGTAATCTAAGAGTTTTTTGTTTATCTGTTTACACGAAATCAACTTCTTATGTTGAAGTTTTTCATGTCACCTTCATTCAATCATAGTTCATCTCTGCTTGCATGCTACTCAAATCTTCTTAGGCCTGAGCGATTGACGCCATTTAGGTAGCCTTTTAGTCACTGGCTTACATGCCTATCCCAAGAATGTCACCTTCTTTTCTGTTACTTGATTCTTATGCACCCTTTCTGTCAAAACAAGAAAAACAACGATATCTGATTATTTTGAAGTGGTTGTTTTTGGTAACGAGAGGCTAATTAGATTTTTTCTTTCTTTATTTTTGTTAAAAATTAATATAGAGGTCTATGCTTGCTTGCATGTGAGATCTTAAATGCCAATTATTAGTAGTCTCTACCCGAGATTGAGATTTGACATCTAAACTTTCCTTATGGTTGCCGCTCCCAAGGCATTATTTGTCTAAATTATTGGTCTGATAGTTTTTTTAACTGATGAACGCTAAAATTCATCCGTTGAATGATAAAAGCTAGATGCATGATCTGTAGGATGCTCCATGATGATTTATGCCATTGTCTCCTGAACAGTTGAGGTTTATAGGTTTCAACCTTTCGGAACTGAAGCTACATGCTTTGGTCAATTATTTTGCTGTTGTTACTGAAACAACGAATGGGTAGATTGAAATAATATTTGATTGGGGAACTGTGTTGAGGCTCTATTAATATGTGACGAACTAGCAAATTCACTTGTCTGTTCAGAACATTTATTCCTCAACTAATTATTGTTTCCTTTAGTGTACCATATCTCCTAACTTTACATTACGAATTTGGTAATGAGTGCAAGCTTATTTGTGTAATATTAATTCATTTTGTTTTCACCTCAGGGTTATGTATCACACAATGTTGAGATAGAGTGCTTTTAGTTGATGCGGAGCTTGTGGAGATATCTTTTCTGCAGCAACTGGCAATCGCACAGCAGCAAGTTCGAAGAGACTGTCTGTTTCCTTGCTGCGCTTCTCTGCTGGAGCACACGAGAGAAGGAAGTAGATAAAGGGAGCCTCTTTCAGGCCATCTATGTCCAGGGACTCTGATTGTCCTGTTCAGACACAGATGGCTGTTGCTGTCCTGGATCGGAGCTTCAGCAGTGAATATCCTGGAGGTAGCAGAACTGAGGGGAGGCCACTGAGTTGGAAGAGAGTCTTTGTCCAAACTGACAATGGTTCCGTCCTTGGAATCGAGTTGGAAAGGGGGGAAAATGCACAAACTGTGAAAAAAAAGCTGCAGTTAGCTCTCAATTTGCCAACTGATGAGAGCTTGCTGACTTTTGGTGATCTGGTTCTGAACAATGATCTCAGCAGTATTCGCAATGACTCGCCGTTGCTTCTCAAAAGGAATCAGATGCATCGAAGCAGCTCCACACCTTGCCTCTCTCCAACTGGGAAGGATATGTGGCAGCAAGACCGGAGTGGACCCGTTGAAATCCTTGGCTGTTCGAGCCCTTCCTCTCGGATGAAGAAGCTTGCTAAGGATGTTGTCAAAGCAATAAGGAATGGTGTTGACCCTGTAAGTGTTAACAGTGGGATGGGTGGTGCCTACTACTTCAAGAACATTCGGGGTGAGCGTGTTGCAATTGTCAAGCCCACTGATGAGGAACCATTTGCTCCAAACAATCCAAAAGGTTTTGTGGGTAAAGCTCTTGGACAGCCAGGCCTCAAGAGATCTGTGCGGGTTGGTGAGACAGGATTCAGAGAGGTTGCTGCTTACCTCCTTGACTACAATCACTTTGCAAATGTTCCTCCCACCATGCTGGTCAAGGTAACACATAATGTGTTTAATGTGAATGACTGTGTTGGCGGCAAAACTAAAGTCTTTGGCAACAAGTCCCAGGCTGTGAGCAAGATTGCATCATTACAGCAGTTCATCCCTCATGATTTTGATGCAAGTGACCATGGCACATCAAGCTTCCCTGTGTCTGCAGTGCATAGGATTGGCATACTCGATATCAGAATCTTCAACACTGATAGGCATGCTGGAAATCTTCTAGTTAGAAAGCCTGGCCCTGGGGTTGACAATTTTGGAGAGCGGACAGAACTTATTCCTATTGACCATGGTCTTTGTCTTCCGGAATGCCTTGAGGACCCTTACTTTGAATGGATCCACTGGCCGCAGGCATCCATTCCATTCTGTGAGGAGGAGCTTGAATACATTGCAAATCTGGATCCTGTAAAAGATGCTGAAATGCTCCGCATGGAGCTACCCATGATCCGTGAGGCATGTATCAGGGTGCTGGTGCTGTCAACAACATTTCTCAAGGAAGCTGCCGCCTATGGCCTCTGCTTGTCAGAGATAGGAGATATGATGAGCAGGCAGTTCACTGGGAGAGAAGAGGAGCCAAGTGAGCTTGAGCTTATCTGCATGGAGGCAAGGAAGTGGGTCGAGGAAAGAGAGTTCTTTTTTCCTGATGAAGCCGGAGTTGAAAATGACGATGATGACTTCACCCAGTTCTCCCTTGATAGCGAGGATGAATCAGAAGCAGTTGAAGCACCAGCTTTCAGCAAATTCGGGACCATGAAGGGAAGTTCCAGGAATCCGTTGTCCAGGTTAGCTGAGTGTGATGAGGAAGACGAGGATGAGGATGGATCGACCGAGGAGGATTCTGACACCTTGACTAGTGCATCTTCCCAGCAGATCCCATCCATCTCAAAGTTATCATTGTCCCTGAAGGGGCTTGGTATCCTTGGGAAAGCTAAAGCCTACCATACTGGTGGTCCAAAGGTGTCTGGTAAAACTAACTATAGTGGCAAAGCTAGCGAGTATCAGTCTGGTAGCAGGAGCGCCAATGAGCTGCTCCCTCCCAGCTCCAGTTTTGTGAAGCTGTCGGACATGGGGCCTCGTGAGTGGAGTGCGTTCCTCGAGAAGTTCCAGGAGTTGCTCCCAAGTGCCTTCCTCGCCCGGAAGCGAGCTGCTGGTGTCGGCCCGCGTCCATTGCAGAGGCTGGGCACGTCTTGCCAGTTTTAAAAGTAGTAGAAGAGAAGCTACCACTACCATGGTAATGTATGTAGGTCGAGCTCAGGTATGCAGCAGCTCTTAATATGCTTGTAGGTGTTTGGAGGAGACCGAGGTGGTTCGAGAATAAGATCGACCTTGACATATGATCTTGCAGGAGAGTGGCGTGTTTGTGCATAGCTTTGACATCAGATGAGTTATTTCTTTCTTTCTTTCTTTGTATATAGTACTTGCAACGGGCTCGATCGCGGCCGTTACCTGATAGTGGTGAGCGTGCTGGCATCGCCTGTGTTTTCGGCTTTGCTGTTGTACCATTTTGAGGACGCTTACCATAATATATGAACTATGATATTGCTACAGATATGCATAAATATCATCCGTGTATAATCCTTTTTCCCCCTTGTATGATCTGTAATCATGTATGTTTTCGCAAGTGGCGGAGATATTTCGTAGGAACGGTCTAGAAGTTGCTTAAGAAAATGTCAAAGCCATTCCCCGTATTTACACCCATGTGCTGCCGCATAATCTTGCACGATTTGTTGATTGCATAGTTGTGGGTCTCACACGGCCGTTTGTTTTCATTATCTTTGTGGTAATATTATCCTGTGATATTTAGAAAAAAGCGTATGTCTCTTTAGATCAGTCTCCTGCCGCAATGTATGCCCCTGAAGGAGTGACTCGGGGGCCGGTTCTGATGTCACAACCTTATGCTGTGGGCTCCGGCGAGTGTCGTCGTTCGTGACCGGTCTTGTTATCCACAACTGTACTAGTGACCTTTTTCCTCGTCAGATTTGGTGGCGAGTCCGTGTCATAAACAGTCAAAGTGCATGTTACTCTCCGTGCAATTTACAATCCGTCTCCCTGCCTCTGCACTGCGGCGCGGAAGACGACTTCCATTCCATTCCACCGATGTGCCATCTGCCTGGTCCAACAGCGACAGGTGGTGGTATTTCGCCCGTCGCCGATGGGTTTGCGCTGCCTGTGCCTCAATCATTGGCCGTGTCACGTCAGGCAGCCTTATCTTGGCCGGCAGGCGGCAGCAGCAAAGCATGGCCCGCCGGAAACGCCAAGCGCGCGTCGCGTGGTCCGGTTCGCTACGGCTGCCATTGGCCGGACAGCCGCAAAGCTGCTGCGGCAAGCCGTTCCTTTCTGAGAGAGAACTCTGATAATTCCGAGTCCCCACAGCCCGAAACGACGCCGCAGGCTAGTAGTTTGGAGGCAGGCTTTCCTTATGAGTGATATGCTATCGTTCCGTTTACTACGGAGAGCCGGGAGAGGCACCTTGATCGCGCGTGGCGCGCAGTTAGAAAGAAATAGTAGGGTCTGGCGGTTCAGTGGTGGAAGATGCCGCCAACGCCGAGACGCGGTTGTTTCAGACTAGTTTCTGAAGCTGTACTTGCTTCCCAGAGCCAAAAATACAGGCAAAATGTTCTGAGCTTCCAAAGCCAGGCTTGAGCGAAAACCCCGGCTCTTCTGGAGTTCCAAAGCCAGCTCGAGAGAAAACCCGGCTCTTCTACGTTCTGAAACGAACTACAACACAGTAGCCTTGTAAAAGATTGTGTATCTTCTCTGCTTATGTCAATAAATCCTGCCCATCGTTTTCTCTAGTGTAGTGTCGAAGAATTCAAAGAGCTACAGTTCAGGCCATACCAGCTAATTTGACCTTTTGTTGGGGTTTCTCAACTTCGCTGAGCGTGATTAGAAATGAGGAAGATAGAGAACAAAAAAAAAAAAAAAACCCCTTCTCTGCGAGCTCCTGGGCTTTGCATATAACCAGGATTCGTGGGCCAAACATAACATGCTTCTTGGGCCCAAAAGGGCCCAGACGGCTCTTATCAGTGAGACAGTGAAGTCCTATTTGGCGCCATCCGTGGCTATTCTCTGCAGCTTCAGAAACACTGTTGACAAATTACAGGCGCTCTCCAATCCAAGCACATTACAACCAAAATCGCCCATTCTAGTCACCACAAACTGATGTGAGTGCCAAGCATGGGCTATATGTGGTATGGAGAGGAGTTCCTAATTAACTTGCTTCGCTAACCATTCACAATGGCTACTCTGTTTGTCACAAAAGGCAAACAAGGTAGACGTATCTATAGAGTAAAAGGGATCGGAGTCGGCTGCTCTCATGTTCCAGGATCTGTCCAAGTTCTATGGCTTCTTGGCGAGCACATCCAGCGGGGCGGCGTTGTTGATTGGCCGGTGGTGACGAGCAGGCTGCTTGTCGTTGTAGTCCATGCTGAGCAACTCAGGCGCCATGGCGGCCGCATCGCTGTGCCTATGTTCTTGAAACATGGCATGAGTAGCTCGCGCCTTGCTCCTTTTACCCTGAAAGCAATTCGCAACCATCGGTTAACTCAGAGCAAGCAACACAATGGAATGTATTATGTGAGTTGGGTATGTGGTCTGTGCTGTACAAGTGAGTGAGTGGTAATGGACAGATAAACGCCCTTACCTTTTCATGTACAGCTTCAGCTGAGGCATCTACATCCGGATTTACACCTGCAATGACAGAAAATGGCACGTTTCAGTTCATCATCCACACATCAATGTTCATACAATGCATACCGGGGATTCGAATTAAGAAAAGCAGTACTGCAGTAGGTTCAATTCACTACACTAATAATAAATTAGTTGAATAATTTGAAGATACCAAAGGCTATACCAAAAATAAATGGACCTAATTGAGTAGTAATGCTAATAATCAAGTGGCAAGAACCGAGAAGTATTTGCCTTTGTTTTTCAGTTATTCCTTGGTGGGTGAGTTCTCGGATGGCAGTAATCGGCATTGAGCGGCACGAGGCCGGCAAATTTGCGCTTGCCGCCGCTCTTACTTCCAGCACTCTCACCACTCAACCCGACAACAGAAACCTGTACAGTTTTGTCCTCTCCATGGACATGGACAGTGTTTGCACCTGTGCTCTCAGCTCCCTCCCCTTCCGTCACCTCATCCTTCTTGGAATCTCCATGTCCCGGCGCTGCCATTATCTTCCGTCCTCTGAACCATTTCCGACCGGTTAACAAAGCCGCATTGCCGCTCAAACGTTCCTTCATTTGTTAGAAAAACAAGGAAGAGCTTATAGTTAGCATTTTGTTTGTCACTTGTCACCACTAGAAAAGTAACACTAGAGCCAGAATCCACTAACCTTGTGTGCTTCAGCTGTGGAGGCAGATAGAGAAGACAAGGATAGCAGAAGGGCCAGGAGAACACCTGCACACCTCATCTTAGCTTGCCACACTCCCATTTCAGCAACCTTTGACGAGAGCTGCCGATTCAGAACCAGAAGCAGAGCAAAGAAGAGGTTTAGGTGGCAGGTGCGGGGCTTTATAAGGAGTCAGCCACAGCCAGGCAGTCAGGCACAGTAATCAGCTGAACTGAACTGCATTCTCGGCAGCAGCAGCAAATGACAGTCAAAGCGAGCCACTCCATATTCAAATCGCCCATCTGACAGCTCCCCTCTAGAATACCAAACTGTCCTGGCTGTGTCGTGCCTTTCCCCGTTTCTTAATCCGCGGCCTTGTCGCGCTCGCTCACCGATGCAGTGGTCCTCGCGATTTGGTTGGCCTGCACATGGAGGATGTCAAAATTCTTAGCTAGGCCGGGTGCCGAGCCGATCAGTTCTCGATCGATCTCCGGCGCGCGCACGGCGCACCGGCCACCCCGGAGTTCCAGGCAGACGCGAGGTTCGGTTCCGTGATCCCTCGCTTGTATTTGAGGCTTCTGCCGCCGATCCGGCACGCATTTCTGCTCTCTCGACGCGAATGGAAGAACCTAGCAGCTGGTTCTGTTTCGAAATTTCGGGCCGCCGTATGCGCCGTGGCGCGCTCGACAAGGAACAACGGGAGGCTGGTGCCACTGGAGCTGATCAGACGGCAGTGAGATGTGGTGTGCGATGTCTTCAGATCGGCGAACCTTGTGTGCATGGGAGGCAGTAAACATCAAGCTTCCCTTCGTTGTGTGAGATCCAACTCCCCATAGTGCTTTTTGGGGGCACGTAGGAACATCACTAGCTAGATTCCTTCAGAGATCCGCCACCGTACGTACGTGCTCGCTCCACCACGAGTTCCAATTAGCACGGCCATCATTGCGCTTAATGACTTGCGCGATACGGAGTTAAACAAGACAGCAACTGTTCCATTGCTAGCTCCTGATGATTCTCTTAAGCGCGACGTGGCTCAGAGCCATTGGTCACTTCGAGGCCGGGGCCAGTCTCGCAGTGTGATCGACCAGTCCCAGCAAGCGGTGGCGAGATCGAGAGGGCCGGATTATTAAAGCTGATCGTGGGAGCCTTGGAGTTACCTAAGCCCAGGCCACGTTGCTTAACAGTCAAGATTCTCGCCCTAGTAAGCAGTAATTTAGGCCCTAATGTTTTGTTTTCTTCAACCCTGGCTGCCCCCTTCCCGGTCAAAGATCTGGCGCCAACTGCATCGTCCTGGCCGGAATTTTAAAATGCGCGCGTGAGATCGGACGAGGGTCACCACCGGGCCGAGACACTGGTTTTGGGGCCTGTGTGATGCGTGTCCCTACTTGGCAGCGTCAGGTTCTCGTGGTGCTCCAGCATCTGAACTCTGAACTTGGCCGCGGTCTCCTGACCCTGTGTGCCGCACGGGCGCCGCAGCTGATGAGTCCCTCGTGCGGCAGAGGAGGTTTCAGAGACGCAGCAGTACGAACGAGCAAGGTTCCAGTCACAATTGGCCGCGCCGTGCTGGCCTGTGCTGCTTGTCTTTTCCATCCATCCGTGCAATGCGGCTGGGGACTTGGGCCTGGAATGTTGGTCCAGCGTCATTGTCGATCGGTCGCCGAACGCCGGAAGACAGGGAGTGGAACGGCGGCTGGGGGTTCGTCAGTCATCGTCAAGCCGGCTGTTTATGTTCAGTCCTTGAGGGCAGCTTTGTCGTTATAGGCAGGTTCTGCAGAGCATGACAGGTCCGGCAAGCGGCAGGCAGCGTCTTTGCGGAAGCGGAACGAGTCGGCGTGCGGCGGTGCCGCGCCGGTTCACGCCGGTTCAGTGGCAAACGCCAAACGGCCACGAGCGCAGGGAGGTGCAGTGGGCCGCTGGAGCGTACGAGGGCATTGTGTGTGTGTGTGTGTGTGTGTGTGTGTTTTGAGACAAGTACGAGGGCATTGTGTGGGCGCGGCAGCGGCATTCACGATTCACGGGTTGGGCCTTGGGCTGTGGGTGGAGGAGATCGGCGGACCAATTTACAATTGGGCTTCGTCGATTTCGACAGTGAGCGGCAAGCAGCCCAAAAAGATTTATGAATTGGATGGGCCCCCAGAAAATGGCACATGACCCATAAGTTTTTTTTTTTCTTCTTTTTACGACGAGACACATCATGGGTGTTGGGTGATTCCATATAATTCACAACGCTTAATTACCACATGTTCACATACTACTGGCACCAACCAGTCTCATTTTAGACCACGACTTATCAAATCTTGTAGTGTCGCCAAGAATGTAACGAAATGTTTGCTCTCGCCTTTGTCTCTCTGACTGCACAATTTTGTATGATCATATGGAGGGGGGTTTTCCCTCAAAAAAGAAAAAAAAAATGGAGGGGGGCTCTGTAATTTGTTAGCGACAATGACATGGTTGCCGGTGCTCTAGTGGAAGAACTATTTTTTTTTTCTAAAAAAAAACACTGCCTCTAAAAATTGCCAGATTAAAAGAGAAAAAGAAAATCAACAGCTCGGCCGGTCACCACCGTCCCGCCATCGAGGCCCCGCCCGCCGCAGCCTCCACAACCGTGCCGGTGCCGCGCTCGACGACACCAGCACACGCCACCCTCGTGTGCCCTACGCTCTTCTAGAAACCTCCCTTCGTCTCGTCTCCTTCCCCTGTCCGTCCCTCTTAAACCCAGCCATCCCGTCATTCCTCCTCCCTCGACGTATAAACCCTAGCTCTTATCCATTTCCCTCGCTTCCCCAAGCGTCACGCGAAATCACCACAAGCACACCGTCAACCCTTGGCCTCGGACGTCATGGCGCCGGCGCTCAGCAGGAGCCTGGGGGCTTCCTCGGTGGCCGCGCTGCGGCCGTGCCCGTCGTCGCGGAACGGGCTCGTGTCGCAGTGGAGGAGGGCCGCGGCAGCGAATTGCGCGAGGGGTGTGAGGTGGGAAGCCGGGAGGACGAAAGGTAAGGGGAGGATGGTCGGATTCAGGTGCGATGCCGCCGTCGCCGAGAAGCCCGCTGGGGAAGAGGAGACGGCCGGCGAGAAGTTCGAGTACCAGGCCGAGGTGGGCAAACGAGTCTTGACAATTTCGTGACGTTTGGTCGAATTTTGAATTGGGGTGCTTTTTTTTTCCCTTTTGAAACATTGGACTGGGATGCCTAAATTATATGATGCCGCGTTTCCTTGAATTCAGAATTCGATGTTGCTGTAATGGACACTTCACTGTTTTAAATTCTACCTTTGCGGACTCTCAGTTCAGTGGTTGGTATTTATATTGTGTAATAATGTTTCTCACTGGCATGCAGGTTAGCCGATTGATGGACTTGATTGTCCACAGCTTGTACAGCCACAAGGAAGTGTTTCTCCGTGAACTTGTAAGGTTAGTTTTCTTCCTGGTATATATTGTACTACTGAATCTGAATTCACCTAACATTAGCACTAAATAAGAATTGTTGTGTGCCAACCGCATTTCAACAGCGTCTGATTGTCTGATCTCAATGCAATTTATGTTGTCACACAGTAATGCAAGTGATGCATTGGATAAGCTGAGATTTCTTAGCGTAACCGATTCCTCTGTTATGGCTGATGGTGGCGAGTTGGAAATAAGGATTAAACCCGACCCAGATGCTGGAACAATCACGATTACGTGAGTTTCTTGTTAGTCACAACCATTTCACTCGTCAATTGCGATTTAAATTTATTCAGCCTCATTTTGTGGATCTTACAGTGATACTGGCATTGGGATGACTAAAGATGAGCTCAAGGACTGTCTTGGAACCATTGCGCAAAGTGGCACCTCCAAATTTTTGAAGGCTCTAAAGGTGCAGTTGTTTTCTCTCATTCGTCTAGTCACTTCAGTCTTGTAGAACGATGATCTCTTTGTATCTCTTTGTTGACAAGAATTTGCTTGCTCTGTTTTGTTCAGGAAAACAAAGATCTTGGTGCAGATAATGGACTTATTGGTCAATTTGGTGTGGGGTTTTATTCGGCTTTTCTTGTTGCAGAGAAGGTATATACTATGGTTGTCTATCCTATATCATTGGATTGGTGAATCTGCAACGCTTTCCTAGAACTTGTTGACTCCCAAGAGTTTTGAGTTTCGCAAGCAGTAAAATTCTCTATTTTCTCGATACTTAGCAGATTCTTTGTCACCTTGCAGGTTGTGGTGTCCACTAAGAGTCCAAAGGCAGACAAGCAATATGTGTGGGAGGCTGAGGCTGAGAGTAGCTCCTACATTATCAAGGAAGAAACTGATCCTGAGAAAATGCTGACACGTGGAACACAGATTACTCTGTACTTAAGAGTAAGAAACTGGACTCATGTATTATAGCTTTGTAAGATCTTAACTCCTAGCAGAGTTCTTATTTGCCATGTCGTTGCACTACAGGATGATGATAAGTACGAGTTTGCTGACCCTGCGAGGATTCAAGGTTTAGTTAAGAACTACTCTCAGTTCGTCTCATTCCCTATATACACGTGGCAGGAGAAGTCAAGAACAATTGAGGTAGAGGATTGTGATTATGTTTTGTGATTATGCAGAGTTGAGGTAGGTTGTTGTGTTCCATTTCACTAATGTACTTTCGTTTGAACAGGTTGAAGAGGAGGAAGAACCAAAGGAAGGTGAAGAAACTTCAGAGGTCAGTTATGTTTGTATTTGTTTTGTTTTTTTAATTCAAAAAAGCCTACTCCGTTTTTTGTTTTGTGTTGTCCAACATCCATCCTCCTTTTATTACAGGATGAAAGGAAGAAAAGGAAGAAAACTATCACGGAGAAGTACTGGGATTGGGAATTGGCTAATGAAACGAAGCCCATCTGGGTAAGCTGACACCAATTTATGTGGTACCACAACCTTGCTTTTCTTTACTACAATAATGTGGAATGTGTTCCATAACTTCATTCAGAACTGTGTTTCTATTTCTATAGAAGAAATTGAATTTTATTTTTCCTCCTTCCATGCAGATGAGAAATCCAAAGGAAGTCGAGAAAATTGAGTACAATGAATTCTACAAGAAGACATTCAATGAGTTTTTGGATCCTCTTGCATACACTCACTTCACCACAGAGGTCTGTGTTGTTTATCACAGTTCACGTTTTCTTATGTTTATTATGCACCTTAGATATATTTACATGACTTGTGATCTAAACAGGGTGAGGTGGAGTTTAGGAGTGTTCTCTATGTTCCAGGAATGGCACCTCTTAGCAATGAGGAGATAATGAATCCAAAGACTAAAAATATCCGGTTGTATGTTAAAAGAGTTTTCATATCAGATGACTTTGATGGCGAGCTGGTATGTTGCCTGTTGTTACATCATTACATTTTTTTCTTTACAGATTAATGTTGAGGTTGAATGAGATTTTGTATCATTTGCTTGCAGTTCCCCAGATACTTGAGCTTTGTGAAAGGTGTTGTTGATTCAAATGATCTTCCTCTCAATGTTTCACGTGAGATCCTTCAAGAAAGTAGAATTGTAAGTTCTGGAAAATTACTTCTCATATAATGTAATTCACACTGGAGGTTTTTACAGTTTCAATATAATCACTATGCTCCCTATGTTTCAGGTCAGAATTATGCGTAAGAGACTTGTTAGGAAGACCTTTGACATGATCCAAGAAATTGCTGAGAAGGATGACCAAGAGGTAAGAATGAATAACTTCTCTTATCCTCAGAGATTGCTGAGAAGGATGTGTTTGACGTTTGTTCTTTGTTGCTATTTATGCTGCAGGACTACAAAAAATTCTGGGAGAGCTTTGGCAAGTTCATGAAGCTTGGTTGCATCGAGGACACAGGAAATCACAAGCGTCTTGGTCCTTTGCTACGATTCTACTCTTCCAAAAACGAAAATGATTTGATTAGTCTTGATCAGTACGTGGAAAACATGCCTGAAAACCAGAAGGCAATTTACTACATTGCTACGGATAGTCTTCAGAGTGCAAAGACTGCTCCTTTCTTAGAAAAGCTGGTTCAGAAAGATATTGAAGTATGAGGACAACTTATTATGGATCAGATAATTTATTCCTGACTCATAGCGACGTTTTTATGCTCATAGTGTTGCTCCTTTTCCCCTAGGTTCTCTACCTTATTGAGCCGATTGATGAGGTTGCCATTCAGAATTTACAAACATACAAAGAGAAGAAGTTTGTTGATATTAGCAAGGAAGATCTAGAATTGGGTAAGTAAATGGAGTTTCTATGTGGTTTGATATAATGTTTGTCAGTGCGCATGCTGATACATATTCGCTGTTATAGGTGAAGACGACGAGGATAAGGAGAAAGAAAGCAAACAAGAGTATACTCTTCTATGTGACTGGATAAAGCAACAGCTTGGTGATAAGGTTGCCAAGGTGCAGATATCGAAACGACTCAGCTCTTCTCCATGTGTTCTCGTATCTGGCAAATTTGGTTGGTCAGCCAACATGGAAAGGTAACTTTATGGTTGATTTCACATACAAGCTGATTGTTTAGCTTAAAGCCTTAAAGTTGGAGCTTTCTCTATCTTTATTTTTTCACCAAAAAACATGATGATGTCTTTCTTCAATCTGATAGGCTCATGAAAGCACAAACACTTGGTGACACATCAAGCTTGGAGTTCATGAGGGGTAGAAGAATTTTTGAAATCAACCCCGACCATCCTATTATCAAGGACCTGAGCGTAAGATTTTCTTGACTCCATCTTATCTTCTTGTTACTAGTGTCTGTGCCGACTTTTCTGTGATGCTCACTGTTGATGCACTAGTCTAATAACATGCCCGGTAAATTTTGCTCATGTATATAGGCTGCTTGCAAAAACGAGCCTGAAAGTGATGATGCCAAGAGGGCTGTTGAGTTGTTGTACGAGACTGCCCTGATCTCCAGTGGATATACCGTAAGTACAACAGACCTATGTCCTTTGTGGATCATTCGTAGTTATGATGATAACAGTGATTGTTGACTTCCATTATCCAGCCTGAGAGTCCAGCAGAGTTGGGGGGCAAGATCTACGGGATGATGACCATGGCCCTTGGTGGTAGATGGGGAAGATCGGACTCGGACGAAGCTGCCACAACCAGTGAAGCCAGTGTTGAGGCAGACTCTTCTGAAGGTGCTGCGACAGAGGTAGTTGAGCCCTCTGAAGTGAGGACTGAGAGTGACCCATGGAAGAATTAATGGGTTTCAGGCAGGCATTGTTTGTAACTTGGGAGGTGCTAAAGCAGAAAATTAAAGAAGCATGAGTAGCATACCGCAGCGAGATTTGTGATGTGTTGAAAAATTCTTGGCGAGGACATTTCAGTTTGGCGGTATTAGATCTCGTTGGGGTTGTGTTGCGAGGGTGAATTTTGTAGGTTAGTCATTCAATGAAAAGTTGTCTTCAATAGTTCAATATGCGTGGTGCATATATTGTACTTAAAATTCCTGCCCTGGGGTGCATATATTGTCTTAAAATTCCTGCCCTGGGGTGCATTATATTGTCCTTAAAATTCCTGCTCCGGTTGGCGATGTGGACAGTGTCGCACTGCATACCTCTCCAGGGTCCAGGCCGCTCCCCCGCAAACTACCACGAAACGGCTCTCCGATTTCCAGGTAGTTCGTTGCCCATATTCACAGTTCATGTGCTGGAATTGCTCTTAGCTCCCGCTCGGTCCCCGCCCCAGCAAAGCCTCCGCCACGCTCGGTGAACCCAAGAAAAGAAACGTGTCGGATCATTCAAGCAGCACGCGACGAAGTAGACATGCGCTCAGAACGTTGTCCGATCCGGCGTCGCTGTTGCCGGAGCTCTCACTCACATCCACCTCGGGCGAGCCGGCTGGCTGCTCGCACACGGGCGGAATCGCGCCAGCGGAGCACGTACGGCCGCGCACGGGTGGCTTCATCAGCTTCGTCTGCCTCAGCCCAACCATTTGTCCTGGAACGCTGGCGACACCGGCAGAATATACTGAAACATGTCTCATATTGTGTGCGCCGGTTGTCCACTTCGGTGGTGGCTGTAAAGTGAACAGTAGTTTTGCTGTTTATGAGTGGTCAACAAGTTGCATTTCCCCCCTCCCCTTCACAAGCTGTTAGAGAATCTCGTGTGTGCTTCCTTTAAATTTCCTATGTTGTAACGATCAATACTAAAAGCCTATTTGCTTCCTTGAGCGTGCTTATGAGTGCGTTTGGTTGCCAGAAACTAGAGAGGGAATCAGAGAACCAATATTTATTTGCTTCCAAATGGCTATTTCTAAGAGTGTGTTTGGTTGCCAGGAATAAGAGAACCAATTAAGCCCGCACCATGTTTGATTCATAGATCAAAGAGAGCTTCAAATTTGGTGGGACATATATAATGTAGCACCTTCTTTAGCTATTCAAGCAGAATTGTCAAATATAGGATCCTTTTAACATTCTCGGTCCCCATTTATGAGAGTTTAGCATCTTTGAAGCATTCAAACAAAAAGCACTGGAACTAACACAACGAATATTTATCGCATAGGCGCGTGCATCACATTACTTCGTGGAGCAGCTGCAGTTTCAGCTGCTCGCTACAGGCATAACCACTGTTACTGCACTGTGCGTCGTAAATGCACGCTACCCAGACAGAATTTCTAAGCATCGATGTAAGGCCGCACAGATTTTCATTCACCAATCCCAGTGCTTCTGTGGTGGGGGCTCCTCCAGCCTTTTCAGCTCTGAACACAATAAAAACCCGGCATATGCATGACGCAGTTAAAAGGCTTCAGTAGCAACGCGATGAGCTAGCACTGCAGCGCTGCCGCTCCGGCAGTAGCAGCATCAGTTATGCGTCTGTGCCTGCCTGTTCGTGAATCAGATGGAAACTTTGCTCGTAACGTATGTGCAGCTGGCCTTCTCTTCACATTTGAAACCCGTCCTGCGATGGCCTCATGCTCAAGTCCTGCGAACCCAGGGACGGGTACGCCATCTGCGTAACGTCACTGAATGACCCATTCAATGCGTGGGGCATCTGCTCAAGAATCGGAAACTTAATCAGCTTTGTTATCCAGATGCAGCGAGCGTTAGTGTATTTTATTTTTATGGATGTTTTCGGTCACAAGTTTGAAAACTAGGAACTAGGATGGTGATAGAGCCTACCTAAATTTAAGACATATGCTACCTTTCTATCAGAACTTAAGAAGAAATGACGACATGTAGGTGTTGAACTGGTTCTTTGAATACTGGAGGATAGTTGACAGATCTTTAGGAGCAATCAGTGTTACTTCATGGTAGCTTTAAACATATTAACTACTAGTTCAAGATTACGTGTTGTGGTGATTTCACTAGAAATAATTGTGTGACATGCATGATTATTAAGGGGATGCTAACCTGGGATCCGTCTTTTGTACTTAGTTGTGCTTGTATGATTCTTCTGAACACATCTGGACTGGTCATGCCAGCAGCACCTCCCTGCATCAGGCCTGGTTGCGATAATTGTAGTTGTGGGTGCATCATATCTGGTGAGAATCCAATGGAAGATGAAGGGACCCCAGGAAAGCGAAGAAGCTGATTTTAAGACGAAGAAAAACTGGTTTGTTAGATTGCAATAGATAGTTTGTAAAGGGAAACATGATCGTGACATGCTACTCACATCTTTTGACAGAAGACCTTCTATATTCAGGTCAAGCCTTGGGTTTACTGTTGCAAGCTTCATCGATAAGAACTGCAAGAAAAGAAAATTTGGCATGAGGGTTGATCGTATTTATTCAAAATACTAATCAGGTATCAGTATCTTGTGATTATATTTCCCATAGTGTATCATGAAAGCACGTTTCAAAGCTAATAATTCCTTAGTTCACACAAGCTAGCAGATTCTCAGGCACAATTACCAATGGGGTATGCTAGTAGTTACCTCGACTTGTCTTTGTAGGGATTGAACATAGTTGATGATCTCGTCCAGCATCACCGCCTTTCCTGTGACCTGAATTCAGTACAGGAGTCATAAAGATGCTAGTAACATTTGTAACGAAGTCAGCAGTAATACAAAGCTTTGATTTTCTTCCACAGAAGTACACTCACCTTGCTGCAACCGGGAACAAGGTCTTGCAGAAGCTTCATCCTCTCACTGATCTTCTCCCTTCTCAACTGCACAAAAGATACGGCATTCAGCATTTCCAACACCACTTACGTAATCTGCATAACACCGATATGTCGCTCAGTGAACAACTCCATATATACCCTTTCTGCAAGGCTGTGGCTGTTAGTTGCCTGCCCGCGCCGAGCCCGGACATGGATGTACTCTTCTTTCTGTGACTCGGAGGTATCTTTAGCTCCCTTCCCTTTCGATTTGCCGGTGGTTGTCGCTGGGCTGCTCTCCTCTCCTTTGTCTTTGCTGTGGACGCTCTCGTTTGCAGAATCAGCAGGCAGGTTGGAAGACTGAACCTGATCAGTTCCCATCTTCATCAGCCAAAACGCACACCCATTTGACATTCGAGTTTAGCTAGTTGAAAGACAGTTTGGAAAAAGTTTCAGACATGAGTAAGAAAAGCGCTCACCTCGTTTGGCCTTCTTCTCTTTTTGGAGTCCGACGTCCCTTTGGACGAGCAGTCTCCACCGGCCGCCTCCGAGCTCGGCACCTCGTCGTGGCCGTTCCGGCCGAGCTCCGGCTCGCCCTTGTCGTTCCCGTCCTTCCTCTGGTGATCCAGGAGCGCCTCCGAGGAGCCACTGAACGCGTTGTTCATTGGCTGATGATCGGCTGCACCGAAGCTAGCGTTGGCGCCCATCACCCCGCCGCCGCCACCACCACCAAAGCAAGATGCCCGTGCGGCGCGCTCGATGAACCCCGAGTCCACCGGGAAGTGACCGAGGCCTTGTGGGAGGAACCCAGGCACCGGAGCCAAGAAGCCAGCCCCCCGCGCGGCCGACATGGCGCTGACATCGGAGAGACCCATGGCCTGGGAGGTCGATGCCCACAGGCCGGTGGACGCGAAGGAGTCCATCATGGGGGCTTGCTGCTGCGCCGCTGGGCAAGGGAAGGCGGCGCTGAATTGGCTCTGCCACTCCACCGGGATGCCGGCGGCGCCGGAGTTGGCCCTGTTGCTTTCCATCCCTTTCTCGTTGCTCTCGTTGTTCATGTCCATCGATCTTGGTCACACCCACGCAGCAATGCAGAAGTGGCAGGGAAGTACCTAACCCAGCAGATAGCTAGGCCACTATAGCACACAGAGCTCAGCAAAGGTCAACAGACGAATCAGAGAAGCGAGAGCCTAGAGAGAAGATGAACAAGCTCGAGCCACCATTGGCCAGAGCTGCATGGGCAATATGATAGCTGGAGCAAACAAGGAAGGCGGAGCTCTCGTCACAGCCTATTGCAGGAAAAGGAAAGATGCCCACTACTGATGCTGATGCTATCTGTTCCTGTGAGAGGCATGCATAGGAAGAAGAGCTAGGAAAGAGGGAGGAGCATAGAGTATACTAACAGAGAACTAGGAAGGGCTCGTAGGAAAAGCCTTGTTACATTTATAGGGCTACTTAGCACTTGTTCACTAGTTGTTGTTTCATCAGCAGTAAGTAGTATATGTAGCTTAGCAGGAAATGAAAGGGAAGGCAAGGCAATGTGGCCAACCGCTTTACTACTCTTCCTAGTCACCAGACTCACCACCCCCATGGCCGGTTTGGTTTAACCTTAAGGGAGCTTATTTTTAAGAGGTGCCTTCCTTTATCTTTGCTAACAGCCCTTTAATCATGCTGTTTACCTTTGCTTTTGTTTACTTACTTGCTGCTACTACTTACACAGAGAGCAAACGTAAAGAGGAAGGGGAGCTGAAGAATGAGTTCACTCACAGGCAGTATAGCATTGTTCACCGGCATCCCTGACACTGCCAACTCTCACAGGCATTTGTTTATCGGCTCAACTGCTCGCTTTCTCAAGGAGCCTGGCTGTAAATTATGCCCCCCTACCTCTCATCATTATTTGACTGTTGCAATTTTTAATGCTCGACACGCCCAATTATTTACACGCCCTTCATGATCGTCATGATTAGTTTTGTTGAAGAAAATGGTGGTCAACATTAGCAGGGGTGCCAACCGAGGCGTTACTTACCCCACAGCAAAGCAAACCTTCATTTCATCCACATTTTTTTTTTCTCTCCCTTCTCATTTTTACCTCTGTTCCTTATGGCCTCTAACCATATATAGACTGATGAGTCCAGCTTTCAAATTGGGACTTCAAGTTTGATAAGCCTAGGTGAAATCAAAAGGGAACCAGGGTTAATTAGAGCGTTAAGCTTTAAACAAGTGCAGGTTTCAGGCAGCTCATGAAAGAGATGCGCTCCAGGTTCAGATTCTCCTAATCTCAATCTTTCTCTGCAGCAAATAAACAAGTAAAACTATTCGTTAGCCTCGGGAAGCGCGAACGCTCGAATCTAGCTTTAGATTAGTTAAAGCCCCCCACCCATGCAATACTTTTATTCGCTCCAAACACGCTTTTGCCCCCGGCATTAAGCTTTTAAGCTTGGGTTTTGAGAAAAAGCACCAGGAAGGAAACTGATAAATCTACCCCCTTCTTCCATGGTCACTAAATACTAGTGCAAGCAAGAAGTGGCCTGCAAGTTACAAGTTATTCCCTGCCCGCAGCTTACCTCTTGCTTTACCTTGCTTTCAGCCACAGCACAGCTCAGCTGCCTTTTTCTCTCCTCATCTGCCTGCCATTAGCGGCACCCTCGCCAAGCTGCTCACTCTTAAAGGGGTAGAAGGAAAAGCAACAAAACCGAATCTTGAGGAAAATGTAAACTGGAGACTGGAAAGGATACGACTTCAAACTCCCCAGAACATGGACCACAGGCTACGTAGATAACAAGTCTTGATAGATTCCTAGCCACATCCAGCTTTCTTGTTCCTGAGGAGGAAAAAACCGCAGCCCAATAGGGGCTAGCCCTACGCGCCTCCTTCGCCATCCATGTCTTGTTGCCGCACTCCTTTTGTTCGGTTTTGTGCACAGCAGCACTGGCCGGCCTCGGCGCGGTGCATTCACCCGTGCTGCTCCTGCAGGCTCGTGCAGTCATTGAGGGATGGGAGAATGGACCCGACCATCCGCCAGATTATCTTCTCGTGCATCATTATGCTCGCCAGAAAGGTTGCCGCAGATCTGTGTCTTCTTTTCCAATCATTGTCATACATATTCATATGTACCATATGCTCGCGCATCCGAATGTGCCTGCATCAGAACGGGATAATGCGATATGATCAATTCAGAGCTTGCCTGTCAACAGTAGCTTGACACAGGAGGATTAGTTTTTCATTTTCCTCCTCAGAAGATGAAAAGAAACACAATATTCATATGGATCAGGCTTCTTGTGTTTAGGTCCTACCTGTCGGCAACCAGTGCTAAGTGAGGTCAGAGGATTCCTGCAAACAAAACAGCTCCAAGAAATACCAGCCAAAGAACTCAACGTAAACAAATGGAACAATGCCTGCATGGATTAGCTGGCAATCGTCTCTTTTCGGAGTAAGTCTAAAGGTTAAAAAACACACCCATGTTATATGAAGATAAGATTTTGACATCGGATTCGTTCAATTCACAGGAGCTGCTCCCTCCCTATATAGACTGTCCTTCTGCTTGACAGCTTCAAGGATGCTCCCTTTTTTTTTCACTACAACAAAACTGCACTGTTGTGCAACTCAAAAGTTGAGTCATCAGAAGAGTATTCCAACAAATGGTTTGGGACTTTGAATCAGAAGATAAATGATAGCATTATAAAGACCAGAATAGAAACAATTTCGATGGGACATGCTAAGCTTCTTCAAAGTAAAAGAATGATCAAACCAAATCCACCATGCCTATCATAATTCGTACATGCTTAAACAGTTCGTGCATACAGTCACTAGAGAGATGTGTTGATCAGCAGAGAACACAAAAGCAGTCTTAAAGGGATCATTACCAAGAATTAATGATGAGGGTTGAACATGGATGATTCGATTACAGTACAAGTAAGTTGAACATGGATGATATATATCTCAACATTGTGAGAACACCTGTGTGCTATTTCAGCATTCGATTCCCATGTGCTAGGGTACAGGATCTCTAATTGTGCTTAGGAAAGCGTATGTTACACCTTTCTGAAAACCATAAACAAAGCACAGTCCGTGGCAAAGCCAGCTGCACGCGAGATGCAAGTGCGTATATTTTTAGTAAAGGTCTATGTTAGGTGAACCTTGGGGGGTTATGATCATCCGAACCAAGACTCCAAAATTACCCATTATTCTAAATCCTAATTAGTGATTACACATTATGTCGTACGCTAATGGTCTTATAATACTCAGAGTAGTGATTAGAGCTGTAACCTAGAGATTAAATTGCAAATTACGTATCTGGGGAACACTAAAGAACTATCCCCAAGAAGGGAAATAAACTAATAGAGTTGATAAGGGCAAAAGACAGCTTATTTTTGTCGAGGCCAACCTGTTAATGATTGGCATGGTGCTAAGACAATTCTACTGTATATCATATAACATTATGTGCGTGTGCATCTGTGTATGCGTGCGTGCGTTTGTAGCCTTGTGTACGAAGGAAAAAAGTAACAAATCACAAACATAATGTACCAGATCTGGTTACTTACTAGTGTAGTCTCTGCTTTTTCCGGTGCCTATTTCAATGCCTCGAACAACGACCCAATTTTGTTAGTTTATCTCCAAGATATTAAAAATTAATTAATGTGCTTATTAATGCTATAAATATCTTGTTCTAGATGGAAACCAGTCTTTTTGAGCGACTCTCTGAGTTCACTCTCCGGTGCTGTCCCTTAAGTAGTCAGACATCAAAACATGGCAACGATTGTGCATATCCTTCCTCTTCGCCTTGATGATGGATCTTAACAAATCTCAAATAGAGCCTTCGCAACAAAAAGGACATATGTAAATTAGTAAATATAAAACTAAAGAAAGGCATTCAAACTTAACTCATTCAAGATTTGACATCTTCATAAGGAAAACGGGTTTTCATGCAACCATTGCGCCAGTAATGAGAGCTGTGTGTCTCTGTTCACAAAATTTGATTGAAGGCAGCAATCCAGCTTTAAGCTTGGAAATGACTGATAAGCGTCCATTTGCATCAAAGGTGTCCCTTGTCTTGTTCAAAGGTCCCTACATCCACCAGGCAGTAATAACAACATCACGGTGGAAGTGATTACACCCCACAACATTGTTGATCTTTGTCTGCGTCACAAATATCGTTCTTTACTGTGTTCAATTTAACATAATTGGCTAATTGCAATAATTTCTTGTGCAGAACGCTCCGATGTCCTTTCCAAAATCAATGAACAGGGCAGCAAGTAAAATATCAATACTAGCTGTACTAGGGTAATGGCCTTCCAGAAACATAACATTTTTAACACATGAATTTCACAGTTACGGATGAAGAAAGCATTATATCAAATGTGTAGTATCAGTGTTTTTTTCAAAGCATGTAAAAAGTATAAAGCCCATGGGACAGCTAAGCTATTACCACTTTGCCCGTGCTCTTTACTGCACTCTGGAACTCGCTCTGTTTCACAAAAAATCAACCAAGACTAATATGCATACTGGAATTTTGATTTATTAAACAGAAAAACCCCTTCTGATATGACGCTTCACAATGATAATATTGTAGCTTACAAGATCATTTTGTGATATCAATCTACCCTTAGTCTGTTAATAATTCAAGTTCAGGTGTAGTGACACAAACTAAAAATGAACCATATCACACATGCATTACATTAGCACACTAAGAAAAACCTGCATTAAGTATTTACCAAGGCATTGATGATCTCTAGTATGAAACTACATTTAGCTGAGTTTAATAACACTTTTGCGTAGGGCATACATCTCAGATACCTGTTCAGTTTTGAATCAGAGACTGAAAAGGACAATAATTAGGTTTCAAGTTGCTGAGACACAAGAGATGTCAATCATGTTGTTGGTTCAAAGCTACCATAGTATTCAATTGACATGCAACAAAGTCATGAGCTTCATGGCACATTAAGAATTCTTCACGAATGGACAATAATAACCATCACCAAACGGTTGTCTCACATGCTATACATTTTAGTGTAAGTCAAAAAAAAAAGGAACATCACTGCAAGAAATTTTTTACCAGTAATTCCTGCAAGAACAAGACCCTTCTCTGAAATGATGAAATCGATTTGCATCCCTCACAATTATGCACCTCCCATAAATCTTGCTTAGAAATTTTATGGCATTATGGCAATCTCCACAAATCCTGAGGTTATTTACTACCCTTATAGGCGTGCCAGGGGCAGTGCTGATCAATCCGAAGGCGACTGCAAGCTTCTCGCTGTGAAGAGCTAGCGAGCTCTCTCTCACATCCTCGTCATCGATATCTAGCAACACTTGTGAAGTATCAGGTCTATACCCTGAGATTTTCAACTGTTGACACATCTCACTTAACATCTTATATACATCCCTCTTTCTGGAGTGGGTTTTGTCCCCAGAGATGAACTCGTGAATCACACCATCAAGTTCCACTGAGCTGCTCCCTGGAATCTTGTGCATGCCACGATCCGACATCAGCTTCCTCACCATATGCACTCCTCCCCAGTTACCTTCTAGTGCATATATGTTGGATAGCAACACATACCCAGCGTGATCATTTGGAGCAGACTCAATAAGCCTATGGCCGGCCTTCTTTCCCAACTCCAATTTCTTATGAATTCTACAAGCACCCAATAGGGCCTTCAACATAGCAGCATCTGGCTCCATCGGCATTGTCTGAATCATCTCCTCAGCCTTCCGAAAGAACCCTGCACGACAGTACAGATCCACCATGCAACCATAATGCGCAATGTCAGGCTTGATGCCGTAAACAGTGGACATTCTCCCAAAATACCGTATGCCTTCCTCAACTAACCCCCCATGGCTACAAGCATTCAGAATACTGTTAAAAGTAATCCTGTTAGGCACCAATCCTGTTAACTCCATCTTAGCAAAGAGCTCCAACGCTTTCTCACTGCAACCATTTGCTGTGAAACCAGCTAGCATCACGTTGTAAGTATCCAGGCTCCTCTTTGCAGCAATTTTATCGAACACATAAACTGCTCCCTCAATGAACCCGCATTTTGAGTACATGTTTATCAACGCCGAACTCAACTTCTCCTCAACCTCGATCCCTTTCCTGAAGACATAAGCATGAGCCCAGAGGCCCTGCGCAAGTGCCCCCAGGTGTGCAATTGCCGAGATGACGCTCACTAACGTCACCCTATCAGGCTCGCACTCCCGACTTGCCAGCATCTCCCGGAACACCACAATTGCCTCGTCGTACTCCCCGTTTGCGACACACCATGAAAGAACTGTGTTCCACGAGACGCTGTCCCGGGACGGCATCCTTGCAAAGAACGCCCGGAGCGCGTCCTCGTCCCCACCCTCCTGCGCGTACCCGCGCAGCAGGCAGTTCCAGGCGACCATGTCGTTGTCCGTGCCGCGGTCGAACACCCTGCGCGCGTGGGAGGCCATCCCGCAGGCGGCGTATGTGTGGACGAGCCTGCCGCGCACGCGGCGGTGGGAGGCGACCCCGCGCTTCGCGGCGTGCGCGTGGAGCTGCGCGGCCGCGGCGGGGTCCCTCCCGCGCGCGCAGGACGCGAGGGCGAGCGCGTACGCCGCGGGGTCCGGGTCGGCACCCGAGCGGAGCATGTGATCGAACAGGCGGAGCGCGAGGTGCGGGTTGAGACGCATGCGCGCCTCGTACGACGCCGACGCGAGAGAGGCGGCGGGGGCCTGGGCGTGCGCGTCGCGTGGCGGCGGCGCCGGAGCCGCCGGCTGCGAGTGCGGCTTGTTCGCGGCGGAGAGAGTGATGGAGGTGAGGAAGAAGGGGACGGTAGGGGAAGGCATTCTGCGAGCGGCGGCGAGCGTGGAGACTGAAGTGATGCACACATGAGCGCGGCCGCGCCCGGTCGGCACGGCAACGGCAAGGGGAGGGCCGCTGTGCGCGCGCCGGCGCTGCGACGTGCGTCGAGCAGCGGATGAGGTTTTGATTCTTGGAAACTGCCATTCCGACGTTCTGGCCCATGTCAGCTTGTTTTTTTTTTTTTTTTTTTTTTTTTTTTGAGAAACGCCCATGTCAGCTTGTTGAGACCGAAGTACCGAACTGTTGCTTTGGGCTTACCTCTCAGCTCTAGAATCTAGATGAACAGGCCCATTAAAAAGCGAGCGGATCAGACCGGAGAAGGCCGCGGTGTTCCATTATGGACATGTCAGAATCTAGATGAATTGGCTCATTAAAATGTACAGCTTTCTTCCCATTTGGAGTTTGGACAAAAGTGACGCCAGAGTTGGCACTAGGCTCAGAGAGCCCAAGAGATGTTCATACAATATTATGCGCTTGTGTTCCTTTTTATTTCTCACCAAGGTTCCCCTCAACTTTTCAACCATTCGTCTGCTCCCTTGTCATGCTTGCACTTGTGTTCGGCACTATTCGATCCTGCTCCACGTCAAGCTAATTCAGCTTTTTTTTTTTTTTGAGACAAAGCTAATTCAGCTAGAGTAGAGCCCGCCCCCAAAGTCCGAACACGAACAGATCAGGCTATATATGCTCTCGCATAAACAACTCGACGTAGCCCGCAAAGCTGCACACTGACCGAATTCAGGAGAAAACTAATCAGAATCCACGCGAAAAGCCTTCCCAAATAAGAGGCGACTCGTTGCGCGACACCTGAAAGCGCCGCACCCGGGCGTCACGCGGCGCAGTGCAAAGCCACCCCGTCCCGGCGACGCTGACACTCTCGCGTCAGCTTTGACAGCGAGGGAGCGGGAGAGGGACGTGCGCGCGAGCGTGCCGCCGTTAATCTAATAATCACCATGATAATGAGATAATAATCTCTTTGCTCTTTGATAACCAGTGCCGCCACTTGGCCAGTTCACATGTCGTCTTGGACACACCGCCTCGAGATTGTATAGTGGTACAATTTGTTAAGCAATAGTTTACTGATTATATAGTGTATTAATCTAACTATCCTGATAATGCACGAGGGAGGTTGTTGATCTCATTCTCCTAGCAAGTTTGATTGCACACGTTAAATCTGTATCTTCTGTCTGGATGTAGTAGTATTATAAGTGAGGTTCCCTGCCTAGCTAATGGCCTTTCATTATCCTTGTCATCCACATTGTTGCTAGTGCGTCATTACCTTATTAGTTAAGCTTAATTAATAAAAAGTAGATGCGTAAGCAGACTTTAACATGCGTGCCAAAGTTTGTTTGCATCATCTTTGGGTGACCCCAACTCGCGTACCGTTGTTTTGGCCTAATCTTAGGCATCAAGGCTTTCTTAGATTGTATAACTCGTGGGATCCTTTTAATTTTCTTACCATCCACCACTAGTCTAGCTACCAACTTGTGCTACATTCTTTTGTGTTTTGTATAATGTTTCGGTCACATCCATTTATTTGATTTTCGTGTTTTATTTCTTTGCAATCTGTGCGTGTTACTTTTGTTCTCTTCTCTTGGTGCAAAGGCACGCTCTCTCAAATTTTTAAAACGGAATCGGGTCAACATTTTTTGACATTTCTATATTACAATACAAAGCTTGCAAAGACCGTAAATTTTAACAGCTATATGTCTTACTATCATCTACTTCCTCTAGTATCAACTTTTCTCAGATTCCCACTTGCCACTTTCCCAGTTGAGGTTTATTTTGAGTTATATGAACACGAATGAAGGTGAACGATAAAATGACCAGTACGTATTATTGTCCAGTAGAGCAGGTAACTTGCATGAAAGAATGAATAAAAAAAGGAACTTGCTAATTTTCAGCTGACTGGAAGTTTAGGTAATTTTCAGTCACTTCCTTGAGCCATTAGATCCAGATTCAATAGTTTACAATTATTATACAGATAATTCTACAAAAGAAAAATTAAAATATAAAGTAACAAACGATTGACTGAAAGCTTTCAACTGATTGAAAGATAGGAAATATGACAAAAAAGGGGGTGCATTTGAGTTGCTTATAGACCTATAGTTTGTTGTAAAATTAGAGGAAAAGCTAAAGGGACTTATATTTGGAATCAGGTAAAGTATTGCGCTTCTTAATTAAATATTGCTAACTGAGATGCATTTGTGCGCCGGAGAAAGAGAGATTAGAGCTTATCCATATGAGTCCAACGAGAGAAGAGTTCTTTGGAAGCAAATATGCAACCCAATTAGGGGCATCAAGATTGCTAATAATTTAAGGAGATGTGAAGAGAGCACACTTTATGTGAAGAAAGGGATGTTCACGCGCAAGTGCGCAACTTCTAGAAAAAAGACTTAATGATCGAACACAACTTGCACATTTTTTTAGAACATCACACAACTTTTTTTTTTTTTGCGCAGAAGAACATCACACAACTTGCACATTACATAATTATAGAAAAGTAAATAGCGTCAAATTAATTGGTTGTACGTGCATATGGTGCACTAGGTATCGCTGTGATCCTTAAAAACTTGACAAGTAAGGTGGGTGACGAAGAAAGACACGAAGATACATAGATATCTTGTACGTATCTAGAGAAGAAATAATATTAGTATCTAATGCTCTCGCTGATCGACAGGTCGATAATGCTTGACATGAGTAGTTAGTTTAGCATTGGCAACAAAAAACCTCTCATTATCAGGAACGTCATGTATTCTCTACCGGAGGGGGTATATATGTGGTTTAACAGTGAAATTGTAACCATTTCCTACAAAACAAGCATGCTGTTCCATTAGATTGTAAACTTCTTACTTCTTAGTAGAAAAATCATTCTAACGATATGAATGCTTAACTTATGATTCTTAACATATTATATCAATGACTTGCCAACTGATAAAAACACGATTAGGCTTATTGTGGTGTAACTAACCCGCCCGGACGATTCTAATCCCCAACGTGGAAAAGTTTTGCATTATTTGCCACGATTCTTTCATTGATGGTGATAGGCGACGTAGTGTCTTCCTTTGTACTATATTTTGCAACAAAAAAAAAGGCATATATTACAAGTGGGTTTAAAATCGAGAGGACTTGAATTTTGAGAATCCTAAGGTCAGCTATGTGAACAGCTGGGCCCTTTTTCTTGACCTAATGAGAGTCGCTATGTACACTGGTGAACGATGATGAAAATTAGCTTTCAAATTTTTTGTTAGGTAAGATTATTGATCATTCATCAGAAGACTTCCTATTTTCAGCACGAGAGGTCCTCCGTACGGGCCACACGAAGCACTCAGGAACCAAATATTTCCTGCACGTACGACATATCTTGCTCGGTGGAGTAACACGATGACGTCGAGAATCTCACATTAGTGGACGATTAACCCTGCACGCGTGCGATCACATCTCAGTCTCACGAATGCTGCATCAGCTCGCTGGTTGACGTGATGAGCTGCGCCTCCTCGCGGAAATAAAGAAAGGCAAGTAGGCGAGGCGGCCGAATTGCCAGAGACGTGATCGTCCCGGTCGCCATCGGCCGGGTGGGCGAGGCGCACGGCGCCGCGACGTTTCGCGCCGCGGTTGGCGCAGGTGGCCGGTGCTCCTCCGTGGCCGGCACCGATTTGGCCGCCGGGTGTGGCCTTGCCGGACCTCCGCGCTTATATTACGCCATGGTAAATCTGGCAAACATATGGATGTGCGCCCGCGTCAAGTCGTTCGTTCATTGTCTCGGACAGGACGGGCTGGACTGGACTGGAGTGCCCACTGGCAAGGCCGGAGGCTAATCAACGTACGGAGCCGTGTGTTACAATGTTGTTGCAGTGATTAACAGTCCCGTCCGACTAGATGATGATGAACGACTTTGGCCAAGGCCATCAGATAATTCTCGTCGAATATCTGTATGAGGATTTACCTTTTTCTTTGCGGAAGTGTTTCAAAAAAATCTTTACTCAAATGGATAACAAGTTGTTGCAACTTGTAACCAATTAATGCTGTCGAGGAGTTGCTCCATCCAGTGATATAACCGAATGCGCCTCCTTTGATTTGACTTACCCAATTGATGCTCACATTCTCCTCCATATTGCAGATTTTAGGTCACGGATCATGTGTATCTTTACCTTTTTCATCTGCCTCTTCTGTTTAGTTTCAACTAATCCAATGTATGCGCTCGCGGGCTAAAAGGCAGTGCTTTTGCTTTCCTGGCTATAAATAGTTGAGCCGGCAACGCGACTGTTGTTTGGTCATGCTTTCGTGCAAGAACTGTAATATAGCAATTGAGAATTTGCATGTGGATTGGACATAGAATTTAGCGAAAAGGGGACTTGCGTATGTGTTACATCTCATCCCAAATCCAAGTTGCATGAAGAATATTATATATCCCGGTATCTGCAGTTCTGCACGAGCAGATTTGTGGAGGTCTCTTTTGTTTTTAATAAGGCAGCCGGGAAACTATTTCTTACGAGCAGCCAAAGAACAAGCATGTTGCATATGCATCCAATTCGTATCACTGTGGGTTATGGAGTCCATTGTTTACGAAAAGGGGAGATATATCTTGGGGACTGCTTAGCTAGCATGATGCACTGTGTTTGCTTGAAACTGCATATCAAAATATCCCGCCATGCCTTTCAAGTGGTGTTTCGTTTTAGGAAGGTTCAGATGGAATGGAGTTATATAGATTTTCATGAATCAGATAAGAGTTGGAGCATTTTGCTATCTTCTATCTACATTCAGTTCTGACTTTTAAAGAAAGTATTTTATTACCGGGACATATTTCACGCTCCCAAGTATTCTGAATTAAGAATAAATTACTACAGTACTAAGGACATGTCCTCAGTTTTCTCAATTATGTTTGGAACTTCATGCTGTCAATTGAATAATAGGCCTAATTTTTGTGAATACAGTTTTTTCCTACTACTTATGTCTAGAAGTATAAGAATTTGTTGACTTTCAAACTTTATATTTGGTCATTTGTCTTATTATAAAAAATAAAAATATAGAAATAAATAAGTCATACTTAAAATATATATAATAATAAGGGTCATTTGCATGGTTGCCATTAGTTGGTTATATAAATTGTATGATTGCCAATAAAATTTTTGAATTGGCACCGTTGCCATTGGTCTGCCATGAGGATGCCATTGTTTTGTGACGGAGAACAAACACCGTGAGTTAAACTGTGTTAACTATTTTTTAAATATTTTTGTCCCTAATTATGTTGGCATGTTCGGTTGACCTCATCTTCTTCTACCTCAAGTGCATCTGAGTGCAAGCTGTTCCCACCATGCTCAAGCCTTGTCTGACCTCCCCGCCTCGCTCCAGCTCACCCCGCACCGTGCCCGCCTCACTCCAACTCACATCACACCGCACCCGCCTTGCCTCTCCGCCAGCTCGCCTGCTCCTACTCGCGTCGCGCTGTGCTCGCCTTGCCTCCCAGCTAGCTCGCCTGATGCTACACCGGCCTTGCCTCCCGGCCAGATCACGCTGCGCCCGCCTCTCTTCGCACGCTGCCAGCCAGCCTCTTCGCGCGCCGCTCGACTGCGCCCCAGCTCCCTCGCGTCCCCATTTCTTCTTGCGGGCTGCGCCCCACCTCTTCTCCCCACGCCGCTTGGCCATGCCTCTCCCTGCGCCGCCCGACCACGCCCTGACTCCACCGTGCCGTCCGTTGCCTCCTCTCCCCCGCAACACCCCGCACCCTCCTCTCCACCGCCGGATTTGCATGATGGAGAAGAGGACGACATTGATTTTGCAGGAGGGCAAATGAAGAAAGAAAGAGGAAGGAGGGGAGGGCAGTTCTGCCTTTCTATTGCCTTCTTAATTTCCAGCCATGTTTTTTAATTTTTTTTATTTCCTAAATCTAACAGCAGCAAATGGAAGCTCACTTTAGTGACATTTGTGCCAACGGAAAAATTTTAGTGGCTATGAAGAATTGAGGTCTCAAACCAATGGCAATCGTGCAATTTTTTCTAATAATAAAACAAGTTATAACAAAATAAATAATATTTTCATAATTTTTTAAACAAAACAAATAATCAAACACAAGTATTTTTATTTTGAGACAGTCAAACACGAGTATCATAATGAAACAGATAAGAGAGGGAAAAAGAAGGAACTTTCTTTTAAGATATCAAAAGCAGCAATAATAATACGCAAGATTTACAAATGGGATGTCAATTGCCAACATATCGTTTCAAGCTGATTGGGAGCTCTCTTTTAGCTTTCTTTCCCACGTGGTCAACTTTGCTCGGAAGGAGATAGATGGTATGACCTTGTGCCTCCTCAAAGTAAGTTATATATGTGTATGTATCTCCACCAATACGGATGCCTACATCCCGCTTCTCAAGAATGTAAGCGAGAAGAAATGAATAAGAAGAGCTGGAACAAGAGTGGTCTTCTAAATGACCAAAGTAAAACTAATTCCACTCATGTGTCCAAAAGCAGTACCGTCTTAAGCACCCCCTAGCTGAGCAGTTAGGCCAGTTTTTCCTTCTTCTTCTGTCCTATTGAGCCCTACTGAGACAGAGGAACAAAGCCTAGAAATCACAACTAATATGTGTTGCGTACCAAATTTAAAAAATTTGTTCCATGATCACAAAGTGACGACTTTTGTTGCACCAACCGGGCACCGCATGCTTTTCCTTACTTACCTGAAGTGCAAACACTGTTCATCTGCTTCTTTCCGGTCAGATGAGATGAACATTTGTCCACAGCTCTGCATCTAACAGAATGCTTAGTTGATAGACGACCCATATTTGGCAAGCAGAGCACAACGACCCAGGAGGTCAGATGTCCCTTGGTCACACCGACTCAGAGCACAAATTCGACCACCACCTGTTGCGTCAATGTCAAATGCACAACTCCAGTCCTAAGAATATATCTGGGCAAAGAGAACAATAACACGAGTGGACAAGGCTCCAACAAAGTACAACGCCAGAAACATCGAAGAGCGTTTTCGTTGTGCATTACGCAGGATATATGGAGCGAGAGTTATTCGGTGCCAGCGTGATGTCGTGCAGGAAGATCATCAAACGGAACAAATTAAAGCAAAATCACAAGAATTTGGATGACACGAACACGAAGGAACTAACCGAGTGGCACTATAATAACCTGTCGTGGCATTGCACGCCCCCTTACTTTGCAACAGAATTTTGTGTTGACCTACTGATAGGACTTGAAACTTCCAAGGAAATGACCTCATAATAAATGAACCAAGTTGGAGGCATAAAGGAAACGTACATTCTTCATTCAATGGCGGTGGCCTTCAGTTCTTGGCTGTCACCCCCCCCCCCCCTCACCCACCACCACCATCTGATCGGGATCCACTGACGTTCGTCATTGTCACTAACGAGCGGGCCAGTGTCCATGCATGGCCCACACGCAGCGACAAACTTCCCACTTATAAACGTCAGACTGTCCACATCGGGGACCTGTAAACATTCCTCCAGGACGTATATAGCGTAAAATCTGCTGCACCGGGAAACTCTACAACTGACTCTATCGTAACAGAGCCGCTCCCGCACGCCAAATCCAGCGTGCATAGTGTGCACGCGCTACGCGCCGATGTGGCATGGGGCCCACACGGCCTAACCACCGGAGAGCACGGGCGCGCGCGGAGGAGGAGACGCCGACGGCGACGGACGCGGTGGAGGAGGAGGCGGGCCTCAGCGGCGGCCGCGCGCGGAGGAGGAGGAGGAGGAGGGGCGCCTGGATCCGACGGAGGAAGGAGGGAGCTCAACGGCGGCGCGGAGGAGGCGGGCCTGATGGCGGCCGCGCGCGGGGGAGAAGGAGGCAGGCCCGGGCAGGTCGCGCAGGCGACGGGGAGGGCCGGCGAGCTCGAGGTGGCGGCCTCGACAGCCGGCGGCGAGCGGGCTAGATCTGGGGAGCTCGAGGGAGGAGGAAGCGGGCGCGAGCGTAGAGGGCGCCACCGGGGAGAGAGAGAACTGGAGGAGAGGGGCGAGCTGGAGGACGCCGCCAGGGAGAGATGCAGGCAAGAGGGAGAGGGGAGGCGAGGAGCTCGGTGTCGGGGAGAGAACCAGAGGAAGAAAAGAGAGAGATTAGGGAGGGAGGAAAGAAGAGATAAGGGAGAGGCTGACATGTGGGTCCTACAGTAAGGTAGTTAATATAGAGGATGAACTATAGAGTATGACGGGTGTGGAGAAAAAAGATATAGAAAAAAGAATCTTGATAACCAAGACAAATAGAGAATCGATTTAGAGGACGACGAGTGCCGTCAGTCTCAGTGGATCCAGTTCCCCACCACCACCACCACCAAAACACACACACACACACACACAAAAAGTCAATCACTGTTTGGCTCAAAAAAGCCAGATCTCTCAGCCATATGATCGTATATACACACAATGCAGGAAAAAAAAATGATAAGGACGCATTGGATTGGACAAGGGCTTCACAAGAGGCAAGAACTAAAGTAGGTTAGCAACACCTTTACGTATGATTTATTTGATGTGGTTGTGGTTAAGTGTCGGATTAGTGCTGCCTCTCCGCTCTCTAATAATAGAACGGAAGCCCGAGTATACGGGCCACCCAGGCATGTCGCTGAGCTGTGGGTCCACTGTAGTGGACGGTCGCTTCCATCGCCCAAAATCTTCATGTCCCTCCCTACTTTCGAAAAAGCAAGCAGCTCTGATGGCGTCACAATCCGATCCAATTGGCAACCGCTGCTGCCGCGAATAATGGAACAGTATTCCAGCTTTCTCGACAGCAAGAAATGGGGGATGCACGCATATCACAATGTTGAGCTTTTATATTTATATTGCTTTGGGTATTCCTCCCAGACTAGTAGGATATGCTCTGGCTGTATCACTACTGAAACATTTTGAAGAAATTTAAAAGAACAGTACAAACAATTGGTAGGTTTCATATATTATGTCCTGTGGGCATGTGATTTCATTTATGTTTCTCAGTTCCAGGAATTTTCTTCAGTTAAATAAAAGTTTCGCAGGTTCAAAGATGAAAGGCATATGTAAGTACTATTGAGCTTGAGTGATACCAACACTAACTTCTGTTAGTACATGTGGTGGTATCATTTTGTGGAACCACTCAAATTATAATCGGTTGATAACCATACCACACTGATGGAAAATGACACATATTTTTTTTACAGGAATTGAAGCAGCGAAAACACGAGCCAATAAGGGATGGCTTGAACCTAGGTGCATTCACTGATGACCAAGGAGTTGAGAGCTCATTCTAAAATGTGCACTTGGCTATGTTCGAGCATGTTAGAAAGCCTTCATGTGACATCCTAGATGAATTATAAAAAAGAGTTATAAACTTATAATGCACATTAAAGTGCTACAGAAGATAGAAATGAAAAAGAAGGCACAAGATACCAATCTATCTTTGCTGTCGAACTCCCATGCTAGTGACCTAAAGTTGTTTACTAATCAAAGCACTTGCTGAGTTGAGAAAAATTCATGGGTGTCCGAGAGTCTGACTAGCTTCCATGGTGCTTACCGGTAGCCTTACAACTTCTATCTTCAGCTCGTTTATTTCCCACAGTTGCTACCAGTAGGTAAAGCTATATATATGTATATATTCATCCATCCACATCCAGCATGTTCATGAAGTAAATAATTTTTATCGGTTGTTAGCTTGTGTTCTGACAAATGCCAAAGGCCGAGCATCTTGGGGAGGAGAGAATACATGTGAAAATAAAAAGCAAAGTTTGGTTTGACATGGATGAAGTAGAATAAAACTTAGCCTAGACAAGACTACTCACGCAAGTCAAGTCATGGGTGCACACAAGAGGGCGGCAAATGTTCTCTTGAAAAGCAAAGCTAGAGAGGTAGAGTAGAGGTAATTGTTGGCATGTTATTTGGATATTGCTGCGCAGGAAAGGCGAAAGCCCACTCCTCATGGCCATGTACCAAATCGACAAAACTAAAGCTACCGAATTCAACAAAAATAAATGAGGTGAGAGAAGGTGGCTTCTCTCTCCAGTCTTAGGCGAGCAAAGCTACCTTTGCTACGCTATAAAAGGCTCTCATCAACCAAGTGACTCTTCCGCTCACTTAGAGCAATATATTCATTGAGAAGCCAAAACAGGAGATCGGATTGGCCGCATCTGTACTTCTACCTCCCTCTCTTGGTCTGCACAAGCAAACAAGTGAAGCAGCCATGCTGCACCAGCACCATTATTACCATGGAGGAGTGGCCAGCCTTCACTGTCTCTCACCTCCAGACCCAGCATTTCACGCTCACTACCACAGCAACATGGTCACCATGGTTCCTTCTCCTTTCCACTTCTCACCTACTACCTACGAATCTATCCACGAAGCACCAGCCATCGCTGGCAACAGCTCCGCCGGCTCTGGCAGCACGGAAGACATCTATGGCAACCGCACGGTCATGGCGGAGGAGGAGAGGAGGCGGCGGAGGATGGTCTCCAACCGGGAGTCGGCCAGGCGGTCGCGCATGCGCAAACAGCGGCAGCTCAGCGAGCTGTGGGCGCAGGTCGTCCACCTCCGTGGCGCCAACCGCCGCCTCCTCGACGAGCTCAACGGAGCAATGAGGGGCTGCAGCGATATGTGCTGCGAGAACGCCCGGCTCGAAAAGGAGAAGGCCGAGCTCAATACCAAGCTTCAGGGGCTCATGCAAGCACAGAACGCCACCACGCCAAGCTCCTCAGGGCCACATGATGCCAGTGCTAGTGAATAAATCATTCTTATCTTTACCATTTAACAACGATTATTGTTGTTAGTATACCAAATAACATATGTTTTGGGGTGGTTTCTTTTACTTCTTTTTTTTCACTCTTTAATGTCTACTATGGGTATATTCTAACTGCCTATTATTAACATTTTTTTTCAAAAGGTGACTAATTAAGATAAATATGGATCGGCTATACCAAAAAATTTCCATCACGAGTATAATAGCAATAGCACATACTACAAGCAAAGACGTAACTGACAAAAAACAAACATCAAGGAGACCTTAGGATTTGTGTCTTCCAAACAATTAATGCTTTCCACTGAAAATGATGCGGCGAGTGGGATTGCTTATGTTGCAGACGTATACTTGCTTTTAGAAGCTGTATTTCAATCAAAAGGAACGCAAAACAAAAAAAAAGGATCATTCAATGACAAATCAAGTGATAATACCAATTGATCAGACTTGATTCTCGTGAAGCCTAACGATATAGGAGTATTGGTTTCTTCCAAGCAAATAAAGATGGGCATGTCTAGACTTCAGATGACTGAAATTTTGCTAATGTTTCAGTCACTTTTCTATTCATTGGATATTGATCCAACCACTCAAAATTTCATTCACTTCTGGCAAAAAAAAAATGTTCTCTGAAAAAACAAAAATGTTCCACCTAGGAACTGATTGTTCCAGCAGTACAACTTCGTTGTTCCAGTAGTACATTTTCATTGTTCCAGTAGTACATTTTCATTGTTCCAGTGGTACATTTTTTATGTTCCAAAAATCTGACTAAATCAAATATAAAATTTCAGTTAATTGAAAACTAGCAAATCTGATAAAGATGTAATCTTGTGTCTTTCGTTTAACATTTGATAGAAATTCCAAGCATAAACATGATGACACTGTCTGACAGGAAGACAAAAGGATCTAACATTCAAATATATGTTGCCAAATTCAAACACAGAAATCCCTTATGATGCATGTACATTATTTCTATCACAAATTCATAGAGTGCTTTCATATGGAAATACAGCAAAAACATGGCAACTATGTACCAGGTTTTTTGCCTTTCCAGTTATATGGATACCAAATTAATGTTGATGAAAACAGGTTCTACTATAAGGATGTATCTGATATTTGTCTTTGACAAGTGTGCCATCAAATCAATACTGTCTAATCTTGTGTAGTATGTGAATTTAAAATATAAGAAAGGCATAGGCCACCATGACGTTTTCACACCAAAAAGCCCAAGTGTAAGTTATTAGAAAGCAAGAGCCTCTCGATGCATACTTACATAGGCAGGCAGGGCAGGTTAATCACAATAGAATATCTCCGCGGGATTGGTGAAGCAGCTTTCCACAGAACATGATAAGCACAGTGGGAGTCTCTCCTACTGTTTTCCCATAAAAAAAACATAACATGATAAGAATTTTTCGTTTTAGCGGTAACAGGTCAAGAATTAGAAAGTATTACAACACTTCAACAATTAGTTAGAGGATTCAACATTCCGATATGGTCTCTATTTCAAGTTGCATGTAGATAGGAATATAAACAGTTCAGTATACAATTAGCTAGATAAGAACTATTTACCTTCCCATGATATACAGCAGAGAAGATTTTCCAATCATTCCCATTTTAACAGAATTGTGAAATCATCAACAAGTATACGAAAGCGTCTGTACTTGAAAGAATAGCAGGAACTAGATGACAATTCCTTACAACTGTTAGCAGTCGGCAATAAGGAACCCGAAAAAAAAGATGATACAAACATTTAAAATATGGACAGCCATGGTATGAATATATGAATGGTAAAAAGATTACCAGTGAAGAGGTCATCATCAACTATCCTAAGTTACTAATCACAAGTGAAAAAGGTAGATTCACATTTTTAATCAACTTGTTCATACCAAGTATGCTAACGCAAAAAAGAGTAAACCACATGGTCTGGTGACATTCACAAGAGCAAAAACCGAGCAACCAACAATGGTTCAGCCAAGATATTCTATGATACATAAGTTTAGATACCCAAGAATACAAAAATATTCCCAATAGAAATGTTTCAGGAATAGGTTCAATGAAATGAATTTAGCGAAGGCTACAAACATTTCTGAAGTTAATTTTCTTTCACGAAAGCCTCATGCTTCATGTTGCATATCTTCAGACTAGCACGAACTGCAAAACGACCCAATTAGCCTACTGTTAAGCCATCAGCTTAGGTCTTCTTGGATTGCTGTTTCTTTCCAGGCGTTAGATTGTTTTCTGTGGCCAAAGCACTAGCATTATTTTTTGGCGAGGCTTCACCTGCTAAAGGTGGAGAGTTGTTCTTGGCAGAGAAATCTGCTCCTGAAGATGAAATGCCCTTCTCATGGCTGTTCTTATCTCGAGAAAAAAATTCTGGATTCGCAAATGATCTTGTACAAGGCCACCTAACAAAAAAAATGCTGACGATCACCACATAAATTTGAGGTGATATGATGAGAGCACAGTAAAATTACCTGCTTGACTGAATAGTTTCACCTTGAACAACGGTTACTGCTTCGAAGATATTTCCTATTAACAGCAGAAAGCAGAAATTCGCTCAAAAAGAAAAGAAAAGAAAAGAAAGCAGAACAACTAAATGAGGCCTGATAATATTTACTCCTATTAAGACACAGGGAATGGGTCTCCGGCAAAAAAAGGACATGGAAAACACGAATATTTATCAGATAAGGAAACTGTAGCACAAAACCTTTTTTTTCTCGAACAACATAACCTTTTTTTTTTTTACCAGCATTGACATATAAAAAGGCACATCTGCCAATTGAGCAGAAAGACCATCCTAGCAATGTCTATTCAATAAAGTCATCCTTTCTATGAGAATCCCATATCTATTCAATACTAGTGGAAGATAGTGAAATAATTTGAAATTCAGAAAAGAAAATGGCAGATCATTACATAATTGCTAACATCAAGTGCACGCGTTTTTTTTTAATGGAATGACAGTAGGGGAAGCCCCTACTGTGGTATTAATATTATAGATATATAAAAAGGAAAAGGAAGACTGTACAGTGTGTAAGGAAGGGGCCTATAGGAGCCCCAGAAAACCTGGGAGAAAGTGCACGCGTATTGCTAACTACTTTCTCTAGCATGCTCCCATAACCATACATTTTTAGTGCTTTGAGAAGTTGACCATAAGAGTAGTTAACACAAAAGGACCATGCATAAAAGATAGCTATATGCCATGTCTACTCAGTGATGACTAGTATATAATGCACATGCCGCCATGTAATGAAGTTAAGTGATAATTGGCAATACAATGTGATAAGATAATCAATTAAGCGTAAACATCAACTATAACATATTATTCAGGAGTACATATGTATCACTGGCAAAAGGATATGTATAACTAACCATTTTTTAAATGCTGAACTGCACTAATTTGGACAGTGCAGGCATGGTTCTTTAAAAGAGGCTTTTACACTTCAGTTGTAATAAGATATTTCATGTGTTGACAACTGACTGACTTAAGGGAAGATGCATTAATTAGTTCTTTATTACTGTTGGCCCTAAGATCACAGCACCAGTACACAATTCACACTCACACACTCACAAACACTTAGACTTGGCTCAGGCTGGATGATGAACACACACAAGAATAGGCACACATGCACTTTGTTGCAGCTGAGCTGCCTTTGGCTGGGCCTTATGCCCTCTATTTATAGCTGAAAGATTTTACAAAGCAGCAGCCCTAGAGGCTTCCTGGACACTCCTACTTGCTGGACACTCCTACTGCTTGCTGAACACTCCTACTGCTTGCTGGACACTCCTACTCCTAAGTAGTTGAGTTCACACTACAGCAGCATTCACACCTAACTAGCTGACTTCAGAAATGGCGCCAAAGACCAGGGCATCCAAACTGATCAGCACTAACCCAAAATACTAACTTGCTGCAATGCAGTTTCCCAACAAATCTCCCCCTAACTGCATTGCTCCCTTAAACCTTGATCACTCTAATTGTTGAGCATAGCTCCTTGAACCGGAGTTGACCAAGAGACTTGGTAAAGATGTCCCCGAGCTGATGAGTTGTCTCAATGAACTCGAGAACGATCAGTACCTCCTCAATGCAGTCACGGATGAAATGGTATCGCACGTCGATGTGCTTGCTGCGGTCGTGGAGGACTGGATTCTTGCAAAGAGCAATGGCGGACTTGTTGTCCACCATCAACCTCGGCGCCTGCAGCTCACCTCTAGTGAGCTCGCAGAGCAGCCGCTGAAGCCATACGCCCTGACAAGCTGCAGTAGTGGCGGCGATGTACTCTGCCTCGCAAGTGGATAGCGCGACCACCCTCTGCTTCTGCGCCAGCCAGCTGATTGGGCTACGGCCAAGACAGAAGAGCACGCCGGTAGTGCTCTTCCGGTCGTCAATGTCGCCGGCCATGTCACTGTCGCTGAAACCGATCAGCTCCAGCTTATCCTCGCCGCCTTCTCTCCCATAGATGATGTCATGATCCTTTGTCCCCGCGATGAAACGCAGGATCCTCTTGACTGGAGCGAGGTGATCCTCCCGTGGATCCTCCATGAACCGGCTCACAAATCCCATGACCAACGCAAGGTCCGGCCGGGTGCGAACCAGGTACTGCAGGCCGCCGACAAGGCTGCGGTAGCGCATCACGTCGACCGCTGCCGCAGTGATGTTCTTGGACAGCTTGAGCCTCTCCTCCATCAGTGTCTGAACCGGATTGCAATCCACCATGCCGCCCTTCTCAAGCAGCTTCTACGCGTAGGCGCTCTAGCACAGCCAGATCCCATCCTTCCCCTGCTTTACCTCGATTTCAAGGTAGTAGGACAGCAACCCAAGATCGCTCATCCTGAACAGCGACGTCATCTCCTTCTTGAACGCGTCGATGTCCCTCTGATCGCCGCCGGTGATGATCAAGTCGTCCACGTAGACGCCCACAATCAACGACGCGCGACCAGAGCTCCGCGTGTAGAGCGCATGCTCATTGGCGCACTTGGTGAAGCCCAACTTCTTCAAGCTTTCGTCCAGCTTGATGTTCCATGCCCGCGGCGCTTGCCACAGCCCGTACAGAGCTTTGCGCAGCCAAAGCACTTTCTGCTCCTCTCCGTCAACGATGAACTTTGGCGGCTGCTGCACGAAGACCTCTGCCAGCTCGCCATTCAGAAAGGCTGACTTGACATCCATGTGATGCACAAGCCAGCTCTTCTTCGCTGCCAGAGCAAGCACGAGTCGCACGGACTCCATGCGCGTCACCGGCGCGAACACCTCTTCAAAGTCGACGCCTTTCCGCCGCACGTAGCCCTTTGCCACCAACCACGCCTTGTGCTTCACAAGCTTGCCATCAGCATCGCGCTTCACCTTGTACACCCATTTTAGCCCAATCGGCCGGCAATTTGCCGACAGATCGACCAGCTCCCAAGCATGGTTTTTCTCAATCGACTGCATCTCTTTGATCATGGCCTTGCGCCAGTTCGGGTCTTGCTCCGCCACCGAGAACGTGCTTGGCTCTTCTGCAGACACCATCAGCAGCTGTTGCTGCCCGAGATTCCGAGCGGCGAGCCCCGGAATTGGAGCGCCGTCGACCAAGTCACGGACTGGCCTGAACCTCAGCTGCTCACCAGCGTAGGCCGCGTCCAGATTTGGTGACGCATCTCCCGGTGGCGATACGAATCACGTCGAATTTGGTATCGCCGTTGCGGAAACAGAGGAACCCGGCGAGGCGGGCGAAGCAGGGGAGCCGCTCTGCTCCACCTCCCAGTGGAATGTGCGGCTCCTCCTCATCTTGCATTGCTCGATCTGCTCCCCCTCGTTCTGCAATCTCCTTCTGCTCCATGAACTCGAACACCGCCGGATTTGAGCTTGATGTCGTGCCAGCTCCGCCACTTGCCACCGTTCAATCCCAGCTCGCGCTTTCGTCGAAGACCACGTCACGCGACACGTTCATCTTCTTACCGATGAGATCATAGAGGCGGTAGGCTTTGCTCCCCGGCTCATAACCGATGAACACCATGCGCGTGCTCCTGTCCTCCAGCTTGTTGGGATGCGGCTTCACCGTCTTCACGTGCACCACACAGTCGAATGTCCTGAGGAAGGAGACACTCGGCTTCTTGCCATGCCAGACCTCGTACGGCGTCTTCCCAGCCACACTCTTCGTCGTCGACCGGTTGAGGATGAACACCGCCGTGCTCACTGCTTCCCCCTAAAACGCCGCCGGCACGCCTCTGGCCTTCATCATGCTCCCGTCCATTCCAACGATGGTCTGGTTGCGCCGCTCCACCATGCCATTCTGCTGCGGAGAGTACGGTGCCGAGAGATGGCATTCCACCCCTGCCTCATGCCGCCCGAATCCCACCGAAGTGAACTCGCCGCCGCGATCCGTCCTCAGCACCTTCAGCTTTCTCCCTGTCTCCGTCTCGACGCGAGCGTGGAACTCCATGATCGCTCGCGCCGACTCGTCCTTGCTGGTCAGCAACCGAAGCCACATGTACCGACTGCAGTCACCGACGAGAAGATGGAAGTAGCGCTGCCCGCCATGCGTCACTGGCGTGATCGGGCCGCACAGATCGCCGTGCACCAGGTTTGAGGAGCCCATCAGCACGGTATTGGCCTTTTGTGGGAATGCGTGTCGCCGTTGCTTGCCGGTGAGGCAGCTGTGCCGCGCTCAATCTTGGGCAGGTCGTGGACCATGTCCTCGCGCCCGAGCGTCGCCAGCGCATCAAAGCCAATGTGGCCGAAATGGCCGTGCCAGAGCCAGGCATCGTCGTCGTGCTTCGCCGCTAGACATGTCACTTGCTTGAGGTTGAGCTTGATAGTGTACAACCGGTTCTTGTCGCATGGTACTCGCATTAGCAACCGCCGAGTCCGGTCACGGACCCGCAGCACGCCATCTTCGATCACCACCTGGCAGCCTCACTCATCGAGCTGCCCAAGGCTGATGATGTTGTTCTTCAGCTTGAGGATGAAGTACACCCCGGTCAGTGTCCTGTGCTCTCCATTCAGGCACTTGAACTCCACTGAGCCTCGTCCTTCAATCCTCACCACCGAACCGTCATCGAACTTGACAAATCCGGTAATGGTCTTGTCCATGCTGCTGAACGCCATCAGCTTTCCCGTCATGTGGCTGCTTTCGACTGTCGAGGTACCAGACGTCTTCGTCTTCCTCTTCACGCCCAAGATTGGCCTGTGCGCGCACCTCAATTAGCTTCACCTCCTCGTCGCCTTCTTCCTCAACCGCGCTGCCCAAGGCGCACAGTTAGGTCAGGAACATAGATGGTTCCTCTGCTCTCGCTTCCTCGGCGATGTTGGCCTGCTCTTGCCGCCCTTTCCGCCTTGGTGCTTTGCAGTCGCGCGCCCAATGACCCTTCTTGCCACAGTTGTGACACTCGTTGTCTGGCGCGGGCCAGCTCTCCCCTTCTTCTTGGGCTTGCCCTGTCCGCGCCCACTGCCCTTGATGCCGGAGCCGGATGCGCCGCCACCACTCTGCTCCTTGCAGCGCGCTGCCCACTACTCCTCAGTGAGCAGCAGCTTGCCGCCCTCTCCTGTTGACGCCGGCGCAGCCTTGTGGTCCTCCACCGTCTTGAGCCGCCCGGTCAAGTCCTCTAGTGAGAGCTCGGACAAGTCGAGCAGAGTCTCGATTGACAAAGCAATATGCTCGAACTTGAGAGGCACAACACGGAGGAGCTTCTCAATCGCCTGCTGCTCGTTGACGGTCTCGTCAAGCGTCGAGAGCTCGGTGATCATCGCTCCTAGCCGCAGCGAGAAATCCTCCACTATCGCCGTCGCAGAACGCGATGTTCTCATAGTCCCGTCGCAGCGCTACGCCTTCCCCTTCCTCGCCCGGTCAGAGCCAATCCTCATGGACTTGAGCTTGTCCCAGGCTTCCTTGGTCGTCGCCTTCGACGCCAAGGTGGAGATGAGCTCCTGCGATACAGCGTGCAGGATGGCCTCCATGGCCAACCTGTCCTCCATCTTGTCTTTTGCTCCAATGTTGACGGCCTCCCAGGGTCTCGTGCCTCGAGCATTACCTTCATCATCAGCGTCGAGTCGGTGTAGTTCGTGCGCGTGAGCGTGGGGAACGTCGTGGCGCCGCCAAACTTGCGCATCGTATTGTGGACCACCACCGGGCGCGAGCCAGAGGGCTCCCTGCTCCTGCTCCCCCTTCGTCTGCTCCGCACCGGGGAAACAGAGTCACCACGACGTCGTCCGCGACAACCTCGTGGGCGTGGTCTAGCAGACGGACGCCTTCCATTGGCGCCATCATCCTCTCCCTGGTTACCACCGCCATTCTCCCGCTCCAGCGAAGGCGGCGGCGTCACCATTGCAACTGGCGTTGATCACACGGCTCTGATGCCAATTGTTGGCCCTAAGATCACAGCACCAGTACACAATTCACACTCACAAACACTCAGACTTGGCTCAGGCTGGATGATGAACACACACAAGAATAGGCACACAAGCACTTTGTTGCAGCTGAGCTGCCTTTGGCTGGGCCTTATGCCCTCTATTTATAGCTGAAAGATTTTACAAAGCAGCAGTCCTAGAGGCTTGCTGGACACTCCTACTACTTGCTGGACACTCCTACTGCTTGCTGAACACTCCTACTGTTTGCTGGACACTCCTACTACAAAGTAGTTGAGTTCACACTACAGCAACATTCACACCTAACTAGCTGACTTCAGAAATGGCGCCAAAGACCAGGGCATCCAAACTGATCAGCACTAATACATAGTTAGCACTAACCCAAAATACTAACCTGCTGCAATGCAGTTTCTCAACAATTACTAGGCAGCTATATGACAAATAAAAGATTGTCTTATGCTGAAAATGAGACAAGATAAACTAGTTTTCTAGTCTAGCTAGCATCCAAAATGAGTTGAGCTGATCCCAATTAACTCACATTTTAACTAAAATTTTAACTCTAATTCAAAATTTTCTCGGCTCAAAGCCTCAAACAGATCCTAGACTTACATATTTACAACACTGAAAGAAAATTAAGCTTTGAGGCTAATCACCAAGATCCCATGGATTTCAGGTTCTTGTCCTGCTAGATGTTATTCTTCTTTTGTTAAACAAAAAAGAAATCTGGCAAAGTTTTTTTTTTTTTTTGAAACTGTTGGCAAAGATTATTATTTAGGACATCTAACTTTTCACATCTTCAATCAAGAATTTTAGTCCAGACTACCAGGCATTTACATGCATTCCATAATGCCACATTCTCCTTTTTACATACTGAAGATAATTAGGTTAAGAAGCGTTCGTAAAACAAACTGCAATTTGAGAAAATGACTACATGAAGAAATAATAAGAAGTTTCCTGCCCAACATTAGTTTTCTTTCTTTGTCTAGTTATTTCACCAGAATATTTTGACAGAAGTATGATGCATTGCCACTAATTGCATAGTTGATATGCTGGACAAAAATTAATCTGCTTCTCTGTGATTCCAGATACTGCAAGAAGCAGAGGAATGCATGAGTACCTCCGTCAAAAGCCTTTTTAGAGAAGAGCTTGGCCTTCAAACGGGCTGCAAGTATAGCTCGGTATTTCTTGATCTTTTGTCCATGCTCTTGGATTTCTGATTCTCTGCACATGACGCAAGAATTCACTGTCAAGGTTTATTGCTTCTCACAGTGACAACAGGAAGAATCTAAAGACTAGAGCAAAGGAGAGACTCCGCTATATCAAACATGAACATATCAGAGTTACGATGTTCTAATTTATATTCCTGCCAATTGCAAATATACATTCTGCAGATCTAAGCTTACCGGCAAAAGAGTTGGTTGCCCTTAATTTATTCCCATTCCTTACCAGATGTCTTTCAAATAAGATTTAAAAAAAATAATTAAATTATGTGATCGTGCATTTAAGAGAAAAATGGGATAGGGGAGTCTCGTGTCCTCGAACAGTCTATTTTGAGACATTCATAGAGCCAAAAGCCTAAAACAACTTACATATGACATGGAAGGGGCATTGGAGGCAAAATTAATACTGTGCAGTATGTGGAAAGACCAATTCAATGTTTCAAAGTCAAAGTTGACATAATTTGTAAAGCAAAAGTGTCAAAGGATTTGAAAGCCTCAATCAAAAAGTAATATAGTTAATCACAAACGAAGGATTTTGAATCATACAGAAGCAGTAAGGTTAGGTTGTGAATTTTATATTTGGTAAAATATCTTATCTGTCCTAATGAAATTATATATACATTAAAATAATATAAGCAAAATGTGCTACAGGGGGCAGCACAAAACCATAATAAAGTCTTCATTTGTTAAGCTTTTCTACCCCCTTACTGCTTTAGCCCTGAGTCAGATGAACTGATATCGCTTAGAAACATTGTAAAGTGTGATGTGCTAAGTTTATCAAAACGAGATTGAGCACATACCATAACCTGCAGAGTAATATCTACTAGCAAGCATACATGATAATTCTAAATTCTTAAAAAACTAATGTTAAATTCAGTTTCAAACTCTGCACTTGTTTTCTCTTCAATGTAGCAGACTTACTGAACCTCAAATTCACTCGCTCCTTTTTTTTAAATGTGATTCACTCGCTCCTTTGACTGGATAAAGTATGCACCAACTTCTGTTGGTAGTAAAAGAATCATTATCTATCTTACAGGGTCAAGATAGTGAAAGTCAAACATGGGTATTCTGATACATAAATGATGAAGAGACAAAGTCTACAAGCTTGAATAGATGACGTTACATATTTATATATGTTTTTTCTTTCTTTAGTTGAAATGCATATACTGGTGAGGAACTGGCAAATCTGGGGAAAACTTTCACCCCCATAAAATTTGCAATGTTGCACGTATTTTGTTGAAATCCGCATACATATATATCTATACTTTGAACTAAAATACAGTAGAGTTGGCCCGAGAGATGCTCCACCACTGCCCATGCACAAGGTAAGACCAGAAAAAAGAATAACTGACAAGTACTCCTGCCATAGTCATCATGCACACAAACAACGTTAAAACAATTATGCATAACTAGGGAAGTGTCAGTAACAGGCTCGCAGTGTTTCATTTTATTAACCATTCACCAGGGAATTTGATCGTTCAGAGATTCTACTCCATATAAATCATATGGGTGTGAACATAAAACGATGTAACCTTATGCGAAGCAGCGTTTCTATCCGCAATTACACAAACACAGAGCAAGCATTGCAGGAACAGAGAGGCGACACATGGCAGGGGGGTCGGAATTACGAGTCATCGTCCCGCGGCAACCGGAGCTTGGCCTCCTCCTCGTCTTGATGCAGCGGGACAGGGGCGGCAGCAGCCACTCCTCCCTCCTGCACGCATCAGTCAGAAGCTCAGCTTGGAGGGCAGAGCTAAAGAATGAGAGAGATAGCGAAAATGAGAAGGCGCAAAAAAGGGGGGATTACGAGGAAACCTTGACCTCGGAGGTAGTGGCGGCGGCAGTTGCTTCTTCCAGCGACGGGGTGGGGACGGCACCAGCGGCTGGCGGCCACAGGGAGGAAGCCATCAGCTACTTGCTGCTGCGGACGCCGGTCTGCCGCTGCCGCTGCCGGAAGGCCGGTGCTGAGAAATTTGCTGGTAAATCGGTAAGTGCGAAGGGTGCCTGCCTGTAGCGTGGTTTTATTTTTGGAGCACACCCCTCGTGGGAAATTAAATATTGAACATGTTGAGTTTAGGCATCTCTACTTAAAATAAAATTGTAAACCCTCTTGAATCTTGTATAGCGATCCAATTCTTAATAATTTTTGACACCATGAAACTAACAAAAATATGAAGGCTGGTCTCATGTTTAAGATATTGTCATGTGAATTGTTTTTATATTAGATATGTGTTAAATTTTATATAAAATACATAATAAGTATGTATATGTTGTTGCTTCTCTAAATAATATAATACTATAGTATTTGTTTGGCGAAACTACATTTCTCCACATGACATTCACTAGCGCCAAACTTTATGTAACAAATTTCGGCAGCTCATATATATTGCTAGCAGATTTTTATCAGTGCTAAACGTTTAACAAGATAGTTTAATGCCTTGTCTCCATTTTTTAATCTTTTTCTCGAGATCTCTATCTACTTTAGTAAACATGTGGAAAACATGTTTTTGTTTTTCATATATGCATTTTAGGCACAAAAGAAAAACAAGTAAGATGTTCTTGTCATACTGAGCTATGACTATATTATGTGAATTAAGTTTTTGAATCAATAGTCATTTTTGTTTTGCATACATTCTGAATCTAGGATATATATACTAGGGTACAATTTAGTTGCCTCTAATCGACTTGTTGGAGGGATTTGACCAGTCTCATACATAAGCATCTTAAATTTCAAATAACTTGATGTCACTAGCGTGTGTTTATTAGAGTGAAGTGCACTCAGGGTCTTTAAACTTTTTATATATTCTCATTTGAGTTCACAAACTTGCAAACACTCATTTGGCCATTTGGGTCTAAGGTCTATTTAATTAAATGATGCACTAGGCATACATACAACTTTAACATAGCAATTAGCGCTTATGTGGCATGCAAGATTGACTCTGATGTGAAGTGAAACCTAGGAATTTTTACTTAACAAAATATAAATATACAACCGTATGTTGAACTCAAGAATTCAAATCATTTGTTAGTTTAGCTGAATTCATGTGAACTAGAAAACATTATAAAGTGACCTTGCTTTTTATAGGGTGCACAAGCATTCATGTCAGTTGTAACGAGGCAAGCCAAGTGAACGCTAATACCTAATATTAAAGATATTTGGACCTCTATTGCACCGTTAGATAGATTCTGGACCTAGACGGTCATTTTCATAGTTTATGTACCCAAGTGACCATACTAGAAAAGTTTAAGGACCCAGAAAACATTTCACTTTTTTTTTATTAGCTAGTAAGACATAATTTGGAAAGTGAGGAGGTTACTACTTTGGAATTTATAAATAAAGACAAAGACTTAAAATGGTTGTTTGTCACCATCAACCAAGTTGATTAGACTATGTTTAGATATAAAATATTTTTGAAGTTTTATAAAAAAATTATAATTTAGCAAAATACTTTGGTTTTAAGAAATATGGAGATGTTTGGATGTAAGTAGTTTTACAGTTTCAAATACTATGGATAGCATTGTTTTTAGTAAGAAATTCCATTTATAACCTTTTTTTTCTAAACCATGCTTTTTCTTGACACTGGTTTATAAAATCATGGTTTCTTAATATTTTTTTTGTTTTGAAAAAACTGTAACAACAAACATGCCCTTATATTTATTACTGATAAGAGCTTCATTATTCTTAACATGATTCTGTTTTACATGATATATAAATCTATATTTCTTAATAATTTAGGTGAGATCCTCATTGGTGTTGCATTAGTTTGGTATTGGTTTTACGTATTCGATTAGTTTGATGCGAGGTTACGAGAGTTCGATTTATATATGTACGTTGTGTCACGTCTAGCCATGACGTGAGTCTGATTCATATACATAAGCTGCTTCGTGTATAATCAGTAAAAAGTTTTCAAGAGGTAGCGTGACAAGAGTTAGAAAATTTACATACATTTTTTATATAAAAATATAATTTTTTAAGTCGTAGCAAATAAAGATGACAACGGACATCCGTTACCCGCATGCCTGCGGGCAAATACCCGAACGGGCACGGATTCGAGCGGTGATTTGTGCCCGCGGGTGCGGGTGCGGGTGCGGGTGCGGGCAGCATTTGAAATCCAACACGCAAAAACTTAACGGGCAGGAGAAAGTACCACCCGTATCCGCATGCCCGCTTACCTCATAAAAATTAGGGCTCTGCTATTTTTCCCCCTCCTCATTCTGCCCCAACCGCCGCCAACTTCATCTAAACGCGCTCCACCCCCCTCTATTCCCGATTCCCTCCCCCTTCACTCGTCCCCCGCGCCCCAGCACTGCCGCACGCCGCCACGCCCCCACCCTCTCCGGTCGCTGCCCCGCACCCACCCCCTCTAGTCGCCGCTGCGCGCCCTCCCCTCTGCTCGCCGCCACCACTGTTTCTAACTTCCTCTCCATCCCACCGGATCTCACTACTAGCCTCAGTGACTGGCGAGGCGGCGACCCTCCATCGAACCTCGCGCGCGGGCGGCTCAGGTGTCAGCAAGCAGCAGGCTGCGACACCCCCATCTTCAGCGCAAGGCAGAGAGGATTCCCTCCCTGCCGCCAACGGGCATATGGGCACGCCAGCGGGCACAAGCACGGGCACCGTTTCTTACCCGTGGTTGGTGGCGGGCACGGGCACAGGCACAAGATCTTAGTTGCGGGCACGGGCACGAGTAGTTAGTATCCACGGACGTGCTACCCGTTGTCATCTTTAGTAGCAACGCACATATTGCAATAATATAGAGAAAGTTATGAATATAGTCACTACCAATTCATTTGTCTCGCTCTGGAATCTGGATTCTCGTTTTTTTTAAAATAAAAATACATACAACATGTTGGACAGCGCTTACTCACGAGAGAGTATCTAGCGCTCCTGGGTCCTGTGCTCCCGTGTTTCCATTCTATATAATGTAAAAATCAAAATTACAACAAAAATAGATAATGACATTTTTATCATCATGTAACATCTTATGTGCACCAGAAATTTAAGTATGATGTAATAAAAGCATCAACAATAACGAGTTACGAGTTGGACATGAATAATAAAACTCATAACTATCTATAAATAATTATCCGTTGCATCTCAAATTTTATATGACATTAGAGTATTGTATTCTCTATCCAGTCATATTTTTTTTGAATTTTTTAAGCAGTATAGATAATATAATAAAGGATGGGAGCACGAAAGCACCATAAAAACGTCTTCAAAGATAACTCTAAGCTAGATTTTAGAATTGTTTATTTAAAAAAAAGAGAAGACAACTATATTTTTATAAAAAATCACTCTAAAAAAATAAGAGAATTAAATATGAATCCCACTCTTCAATCAGTCTCGGGGAGAAGAATTTAGGTACTTTGCTAAAATATTTAGGGATAGCAACTCAGATGGCAAATCTATTGGAGCAAAATTTTGGATACTAGAGCTAATTTTAGGGATAGCAACCCATTATATCAACTCTATTGAAGATGCTCTTAGAGCTCTACCTTTAAAAACGCAGGTGTGGGAGCAGCTGGTACTTTCTCGCTTACTCACGGCCTAGATGGATGAAGCTGCGGATCATCACGCATCGGACGGCCCATGCCATCCGCCACACAGGACGCACCAAAACCCTTCAGGCCTCCACCGCTCCCTCCTCCGAAGTGTCCCCATTCCCCAACGCCGCAGGCAACATCTCTACCGCCGCCGGCTACCTCCGTCGCGCCCCCCTCCAATTCTAAGCAGAGCGATGCCTACAGGAACCATTCCAGAGCTTCCTTTGCCTACTTCGATCTGTGCTGTGGCCCGTCCTTAAGGACTCGTCCGGAGGAAATCGCAGGGGCAGTCGATTGCCATCCCGGTCGCCTGGCCGCCGCCATCCTCTCGCTGACCGTAGAAGCTTCAATCGCCTTCGATGCAGAGGATACTGTAAGCGAGACTCCTTTTATGCGTTCGCGCGGTTCATTTGGCCCTTTCTAACCTTACATTGACTCTCCTTGCATTATTTTTGTGTCATTCAGAACGAGAGCTGCTCGCCGGTGCACCATCTCCTCGGTGGCTTTCAAATTCCCTCACGTAATATGCAGAGTTTTTTTTCCTCTGTACCCGTGTTTTTAGTGTATTTGCGTGTGCTTGGGATGCTAATGCCGTGGAGATCTTGCAGGCGCAGGTGAATGCGGCAAGCGGATTTCACTCTGCGGAGGCCTCAACTAGTTCAAATGGTAATGGTATCTTCAGTTATTTTGTTTTTGCTGCTTTTTCTGTATGGAAGTGTTGTAACTGTTATTTCTAGGCTAGTCAACACATGCGTTTATATTGGTATTTTGATGTTGATGGTAAACTTGAACTTGTGAAATCCAGGTCAATTTTGTCCTTTTAAAGGAAGTTAGATGGTTCTTTTTTTGTTTCGTGGCTGTAACTTTGATTCCTTGTGGTTATCTGCTTATTATATACTCCCTCCTTTTAAGGACATCTATTTGAAGTATGGAGGGAGTATGTTTTAATTCTTTTATGTTTGGCTTACAGCCTGGTATGATTCTGAATATCGACACTCCTCCACGTGCAGCACACAGCACTTTGATACTTTTGTGCTTTCCTAGTTGGATTATCATTTTCTCAGATGAGTGTGCTCATAATTAATAGAATTAGTGTAAGTGAAGTTTGTGCATGTCAATATGTAATCAGTGTTATGATGATTGCAGATTATGGTAATGTTACATGGAGGACTGGTTTGGCTGGATCCATGCAAAGTGATGTAGTCAACGCTCTCCGTAGAGGTGACCGGCAGCAAGCATCATTGATTCTTTCAAACCTAAAACACAGCAACCAGGCATTGACTAAAAAAGATTTTTCTTATATTTTGGAGTATTGTTCAAATGCTCCTGATCCTTTGGTAAATCTACTGTTAAATGTCTTTTGTCAAAGCATGGAATGTGATACAGTTCATTTAATTAGAAATCTTTTGGAGCTTTTCCAATTTCTGTAGTTTGCAATGGAAACTTTGGAACTCATGGAGGCGAAGGGCATTGGCATGGGTAAAAATATCTACATATATGTCATTCAGGCCCTCAGCAGAGGAGGGTATCGGAAGGAGGTATGCCATAGCCATAGTTCTCAAGCTAAAATTTGGACTCTTGAATTCTCTAAATTTAAAAGTTATGGAGTTTATCCACACTATTATGGCTGTTACCGGTTCTGAATGAAGTAATGGTAACAGCAACTTTCATTTGTCAATCAGTTACACTGTTTCTTTTTTTTTAATTAAGTGACTGCAGTATATTCTCTGTGAAGGTTCAGTTTCCTGGTGATGTTAACCAGTGCAAATGTTAGTACCAATAAATCAATTTGTTTTGTAAAACTGAAACTTTGGCACTGTAGATAACAAAACCCATTTTGTTGTATTGATTGAGTCAATGCTCGCTAGCATGCATTGCCAGTGATGGTTGTGGGCACTGTTTGAGTGATTTATGCTTTGCACATAAAATTTACATGCACATTGACCACTTTTGGTGCATGGCTTCGTTTATTAGATTTCTTGGAGTATTGTGAATCAAAAATGAATTGTACATTCTTGCTACACTGGTATTTCACTTAATTAGTAAACAAGTATCAGGTGAATATATGTGAAAAGAAGTTTACTTACTGTACTACTATTCGAAATACAATATATGCATATGTTTGTTTACACATATAATGAACTGTTGGCACTTTTAATGTATGATTTTGATGAAAATTGGATTGGGTGATTCGGTTACCAACTTTTTTTTGTTGTAAAGTGGTGCATAGTTAGTTGAAATTTAATCTTTAGTATGTACTGGAACTTACTGAATAAAGGCTTTTTTAGGTTATCGGTTTTGGTTCATTGCTTTTAGAGTCTAGGCTTCCTGGAAGGCAAGTTCAATACTATCTTCTCTACGTAGGCTCTTCACTGGCTGACTCTTCTGGGGGAAAAAGAAAGCACTCATGGCACTCTGCCGCTTTTTAACATCTTTTTAAATGCCTGTGGAGGCAACACAGAATTGAATGATGTTGAATGCTGCCTAGAGAAAATGGAATCTCATCTTCTTGGGAAGTCCGAAGTAACATACACTGAGCTTCTTAAGGTCTGTACGAACTACACATTTGATATGACTGTTCATAATTTTCTTTTTCATATGTGAAAAATATCAGTTCACCTGACTTTTATAAAGTAGCTGCAAGCTCACATCATTGACAAGATACAACCATTCATTATATTTGTGCCTGTTTAGTTTTTTTCTCAGTCATATTTCATTGCCTTGGTAGTTTCCTTTGGTGCCATGTTTTTATCCATGTGAACTGAACATCATCTCTATATATAGATGACTGGAAATGCTTTTTATATCTCATTTTCTTTTTTTTTTCGATTTTTGTGGATTGAATATAATTTTCTTATGTTTGTATGTGAAAAGTCACATGCCCCTTCGTTTTATGTTTCTTGTGTTTCGATCTCATGTCATGCTAGGATATTCCTTTTGGTTATGCATTGTTTTAGCAACAATTGCCAAATATTTTACACGCTATACTGATCAAAGATGTATGCTGCAAGCTCACATCATTGACAAGATACAACCGTTCATTATATTTATGCCTGTTTAGTTTTTTTCTCAGTCATATTTCATTGCCTTGGTAGTTCCCTTTGGTGCCATGTTTTTATCCATGTGAACTGAACATCATCTCTATATATAGATGACTGGAAATGCTTTTTTTATATACCATTTTCTTTTTTTTTTATTTTTGTGGACTGAATATAATTTTCTTATGTTTGTATGTGAAAAGTCACATGCCCCCTTCGTTTTATGTTTCTTGTGTTTCGATCTCATGTCATGCTAGGATACTCCTTTTGGTTATGCATTGTTTTAGCAACAATTGCCAAATATTTTACACGCTATACTGATTAAAGATGTATGTACTCCCTCATATGTTAGAATTAATTTTGGGATGGCTTATAATACTACCACCACAACAACATTTTCTTGCATATTAAATGCCCATTATCATATAGTTCTGGATGCAGTATTATGACAGCATGCTTATTTGGCTTTCTGGTGTATTTCAGCTCCCAGTTTTACAAAGAAATCTGTCTGCAGTTCATGATATTTGGAAGGAATGCACTAGGTATTATAGTCCAAGCATTATTACACTAAGGAAATTTTTGAGGGCTTTAACTAAGCTAGGTGACGTTCAATCTGCATGTCACATCTTGCAGCATATGGTAGTCCTTGCTGCACAAAACAGTGACCATCTAAAGGTGTCTCGTAAAAGAAGATACCAATCATCCAGATTCGATATTCCTGTACCTGCTTTGAGTGAATTAAAAGATCTTAAAATTTTATCGGATGCTAACCAGCCATTATCTCTAGAAAAGCCAACAACTAGAGAGTATTCGGTTGATGTTCAGCCTGAGCTGTTACAGGAGGAAACTGAATCATTGGAAAATGTGCATATGGATGCCTATGTATCCTCAGGTCTGCTCTGCTTCTTCTTCTTGATATTTGCTTGTGCCATCCACCGTATTAATATACTCATGGCAACAACATATATAGAACTTATTTGGTTTCAGTTTTTTCCAGGCCACAATTTTGCCGATAATGTTGAACTACAAAGTAGGAATGCTGCAAAGACATCAAAATTTGCAGTAAAGAAAGTGTTGAGATGGTCTTTCAATGATATTATGCATGCCTGTGTACGACCCAGAAAATTTCAGTTAGCTGAGCAGTTATTTGTAGAGGTAATTAATATAGACAGCTCTGTTTTCTATTTATATTATCCCTATGCAATCATTGTGTTTTGAAATTGATAATCCTCCCCCCCCCCCCCCCCCCCCCCCAAAAATCCTGATATTTTAAGTATCCTATCTTCTAGATGGCTGAAGTGCATCACAGTAACATTCCACTTGCTCTCTGCTTTGTTTTATCTGCTATAACCTTCTGTCCTACCCCAACTTGCTTGGGATTAAAGGCTTAGTTGTTGTAGCCTTCTGTCTTAGAATAGGAGTGGCGCCATATTATGTTACTAGCAGAAGATCTGAGTAATTTTTTACTGGACCTTTGTTTTTTTATAAAGAAATGTATTTTTTTTTTAGTTCATTGTCATAAGACTGCCACCTATTCAGATCATGGAGCCTATTTCTATTCAAGCCTTATTCTGCAGGTAACTTTGGTCCTGCAGAGGTTTCATTTAATTGTTGCCTGAACATGCAGGCCTGTGGTTTAGCAACTATTTTTTTAATAGTTTTGTGATTGCAAAGGGAATGCCTGCATTTTAATGATGAAAGCATTTCAACCAAAAGCTTCTCATGTGCTTACATACTTCGTTGGTTATTTAATTTCTTTCCCAGATGCGCAAACTTGGGTTGCAACCATCAAAATATACATATGATGGTCTTGTCAAGACGGTAATAGCTGGGAAAGGAATTGCATATGCAATCAAAGTGGTATGCCTAGTTTCTTTTTCTGTTACTTCTGACCCAGTTACCTGGTATCTCAAATGTTACTTTCTGGATAAAAGCAATACTGCCGCTCTAATGTTAGTGAAAGTAGCATTCCAATTTCATATGCACAGAATCACAGTTAGCCCTGAAACGAGCTAGATAAGGTTAGATTGGAGTATTATTTAGTTGGATCTGCAGTGGCGAAGCTCTGTGTGTGTTATGGGCGTGGATAATTAGGCCTTATGCCATGCCAAGAGCTTGAGAATTAGGGTTTAGGCTATCCCCAAAGCTGTTTTAGAGAATCAGACGAGATTGAGATTGTATTTTTGATTATTGCTTGCCTTTTTTGTTGATAGTGCCTAGCATGTATAGCTGGCAGAATTACAACTGAAACCTACTCTTTTATGGAGTCCTAACTGAACTGTTTCTTATACTACTACTGCTCTTATCCGACTATGACTCTAACTCTAATACTACTCACGTGTGTATTGTTCCCCCACATAACAGATTGTGTGTGTCTGTTTGGGGGGGGGGGGGGGGTTGAGCATGACGGTTGTGTTTTCTCCTAAGCTTGTTGCAAAGCCCATCAGACCATTGGAGAATGAGGCATATGCATACATGGCTTCTTGCGGTCTAGCCGCAGCAAATGCTGTCTTGGCCTCTTTTTTCTCTCGATCAAAATTCCCTAGGGTTTCTAGCCTTCCTATTCATCTGTTGGTCTTCTCCTAGTCACATGCATCAGTGGCCTCCTTCAGGCCATTAGAGAATGAGGTAAGATGGAAAGGGTTATAGATTAGAGAAGCCTGGATGAGTCTGGGCGCCATGCCGCCGCCTCCTTCAGGTTGCCTCAAAGCTATGAACCGTTCAAACAAATCAAGTGCTTCTTATTGAAGCTCTCATCTCTGATTCTAAACATTCTTGTGTGTCTATTCTTCTATCTATGGAATTAAGTATTTGAAAACAAAACACCATAAGAGAATGATTTATTTTAGTTTTTTTCATCAGCCATGTTATTACTCCCTCCGGACATTTTTTGTTGACGTTGGCTAGTGCAAATGTCTGGAGGGAGTATTTCTTTATCACTAGAAATCCAAAACAAACTATATTAGAAGGACATGCATCTTTAAGCTTTAATTTTCGCACTAAATATGAGTAATTTTTATGGCAGCAGGTAGCAATACACGATGAAGAATTAGCGTTAGAAAGTATTCATTTTATACGATAAATTTTTTTGGTAACATTCCATGACCCATTGAATTTATTACTCTACCGATAGTTAGGCATGATTGACATTGAGTGTAAACAGACATTGGTGACCGCTGATGTGACAATGCCCCCCTCCCAAGTCCTGGGTTTGCCCTTGTGGATCTGTACTTATCAGTGGGCACATCATGGCCATGTGTTTGCAAACCCAGCGCTATAAAAGGAGCAATCTGTATAATGTGGTTCTTTCACTTTTATGTCATCGTCTAGTCTAGTCTCTCACCCCAAGCAGAAGTCCATGCCTGGCCTTTACTCCAAATGGTTTTTACACATTCAATAACTTTGCTTTCAGTTTGTCTAGTTTCTGTTTAGAATCCTGCAATGTTAAATATCTTCCCTTCTCTCCACAAAATCTATGATTCAAAATTGGTCACTACCTTGTCTATTACTATTGCTGGTTCTGTTTACCTTTTTAGGACATCATCAATTAGGTCCAATGCACATATCGTTTTTTAATATAAATCACAAAATGAATGAAATTGTAACATAGAAGCACTTTTGATGAACAAAATGGATCAATATCGCTTTCAGATGACAAGGCTAATTACTGCATAATAATGGTTGAAGGTTTCATTTTGATTCTGAGGTAATATCATATTTTTTGCATATAAGAGTATCTTATATTCATATGTTTTCCAGATTGAAGCAATGGAGAGAAGGGGCCTTGAACCTTACAATGATACACTTGCTGCTCTCTCTGTTGGTTGTAGCAAAACTTTGCAATTGGGTCTGGCTGAGGAATTTTTGGAACGAATTTCATATACAAGATTAAAGTATATACATGCTTTTAACGCTTTGCTTGTTGGATGTGATGTCATGGTAATGCATTAACTCTACTATGTGTTTTTCTTTTTTGTATTGGGTTTATGTCCCTTCTGTTTTGTAGTCGACCACATAACATATTCTTCAGTGTATTTAATGCTTATTACTCTATTTCATGTCTTAAAATATATTTGTCACTGCACATTGCTTTTAAAAGCCATGCTGAAGTTTATGTATTTTTAAAAACATGATCTAATTGTGCAATTGCTTTTGCAGAATGAGCCAGAAAGGGCTGTACGTGTTCTAGCTAAAATGTTTCGTATGAATATGAAGCCGAATCGCAGGACTTACGAGCTTTTGTTTTCTCTGTTTGGCAACGTCAACGTTCCTTACGAAAAAGGAAATGTGCTTTCAAAGCTTGACGTTTCTAAAAGGATAAGTATAATTGAAATGGACATGTTAAGTAATAAAATACAACACAGCTTTGTGTCTATGAAGAACTTGGTAAGCCTGATTCCATGATCCATATAGATCTACTTCTTTCTCTATGCAGTTTAGAGGGAATATGAAGTTTCTTACTTACAGTTATTCAAAGAAACATTCACATCACTATCTTGAAATTGGGATGCTTTACTTCTGAGGGAATGAAAATTAGTATGCTGTGTCACCTTTTGGCGCTAATCAGGGAATAAACATTGATATTGTTTTGTTCATCTCTTTCCTTCGCATTATAATACAAAAATTATGTCTGATAGCTTAATCCTTGTGTACTTAAGTCTGTACATAAGCGTCAGTCAGTAGTTTTAGCTCAGTTGCAATTAATTGGCACTAGAGAGTTAGTTTCACGAGGAAGCACTAGGGGTAGCACGTCACACTGTTGTTGACCATGAGTGCCGGTGAGGAACCACTAAGGCCATATGTTAGGTTTCTATTTATTCAGTAATCCTTTTTTTTCTCGAACACGCAGGAGAGCTGCGTATCATTATATTAATAGAAGAGGAGTTTACACAACACACACACACACTGGTTACATGAGTAACATTCGCACCTGTTAAAGTTGGAAAAAACGACCACTAGAAACACAATCCACTAAGGATCAGCCCCCTGTGCTGACCCAGTCAGGCTGGCAAGGGCCTTAGCTCCTGCCATGCACCATAGCTTGGTCTCCTCACCAGCAAGAACTAGTGCCCTTGTTATACTTGGTGCCACCTTATTGAACACGCAGTCATTCCGATGCTTCCAAAGCGTCCAGGCTCCAAGGATGATGACTGAATTCAGCCCTTGCTGTGTTGGATCACTGACCATGCCTGAAATGCGACTCCACCAAGTCTCAAAGATGTTGTCTGCTGGTTGAGGTGCAAGAGCAGCAAACCCAAAACGCCGCAGGACAGTAAGCCAAAATTGCCGTGCAAAGACACACCCGGTGAGAAGGTGGTCTATGGTCTCATCCTCTTGATCACAGAAGGGACAAGTCTCCGGATGTGGGAGGTATCGCTGCTTCAAACGGTCCGCCGTCCAGCACCGGTCATGAGACACTAGCCAAATGAAAAATCTGCACTTGTTGGGAGCCCAAGTTTTCCATATCCGTTCCCAAGGACTGAAGGTAATAGAACCCTGAAACAATGCTTCATAAGCTGACCGAGCTGAATAACGTCCTGAGCTGGTGAGGCGCCAGAAGTGACTGTCAGTGACTCCTGGTTGCAGGTCAACCTCTGTGATCAGATCCCATAGTTGGAGGAATTCCATGATAACCTCGACTGTGGCCACACCATGGATATCTTGGACCCAAGCCTGATTGCCAAGCGCAGACGCCACTGTTCTTCTATTAGCGATCCTTTTCGGAACCATGGAGAATATTAGTGGCGCGATGTCTGCTATACGCTGACCTATGATCCATCTGTCACTCCAAAAAAGGGTATTGCCACCGTCACCTATTTCAGTCGCCACTGCCATGCAGGCCAGCGCATTAGCACAAGCACTGGATTGCATAGGGAGTGACGCCCAAGGTTTATCCGGCTCAGCATTTTGGAGCCAAAGCCAACGAACTCGAAGAGCACAATTGAGCCGCTTCAGGTCTGAAATTCCGAGGCCGCCTAGCTCCTTAGGTCTCGCCACCTTTGGCCAAGCAATCAAACAGTGTCCACCCTTCGTGTCCTTACGACCTCGCCACAAGAAACCTCTTAGGATCTTCTCAATTGCCTTGATTGCCCAGTGCCATAGCGTGATACATAACCATCGCTGTAAGTACAAACTGAACCAAAATTGTCCTTCCTGCTCTGTTAATCAAATCCGCTTTCCATCCGGGTAAGAGGTCAGCAAGATGATCAATGAGCGGCTGCAGTTGTGCCTTGGTGAGGCGCTTCAAGGATAGCGGCAATCCAAGATACTTGATTGGGAACTCCGCCACTTGACACGGGAGAAGTTGCTGAATTGCTGCAATGTCCTCTGGGGAGCACTGAATGGGCGCCACGCTGCTCTTTTGAATGTTGGTTCGGAAACCAGAGGCGTCACCAAACAGCTGCAGCATGGCCGTGGTAAAACCAATCTCACTAGCAACCGGCCGGAGGAAAAGAACTACGTCATCCGCATATAAAGACACTCGGTGTTGAATTGACCTTGATGACAGCGGCTGCAACAAACCTTCCTCCGACGCCTTAACCACCATCAGGTTCAATATGTCCATGACTAAGATAAATAGCATGGGGGATAGAGGGTCCCCCTGCCGTAATCCACGCTGATGTGAGATAAAATCACCTGGAGTTCCATTAAGCAGCACCTGAGTGGAAGAAGTAGTGAGCAGCCCACTCAAGATATCTCGAAAAACTGTGCCGAATCCAAGTTTCTCAAGAACTTCCAAGAGAAAGGTCCAAGAAACTGAATCGAACGCTTTCGAAATATCCAACTTTAGAAGAATACGTGGCTGTCTTTGGGAGTGTAGAAATCTCGCTGTTTGTTGCACCAACACGAAATTATCTTGGATGAACCTCCCTTTTAAGAAAGCACTTTGGTTGCTTGAAACCATATCATTGAGACGGCTGGCCAGCCTATTGGCAAGGATTTTCGTTATGAGCTTAGCAAAGCTATGAATAAGGCTTATCGGCCGAAAGTCCTTGGCAGCAGCAGCCCCATCCACCTTGGGCAGTAGGGTGACGAAAGCTGAATTCAACAATCTGAAATTTCTGAAATCCCTTCTCCAAATGGCAGAGACAGCGGCCATGATGTCCCCTTTAACGGTTTCCCAACATGTCTTGTAGAAACGCCCCGTGAATCCGTCCGGCCCGGGTGCCTCGTCACACGGCATGTGCTTAATGACATTCCAGACCTCGTCTTCGGAGACCGGTGCATCTAAGGCTGCAAGATCATGATGTTGAATCCCCAATGCCTCAAGATTAATTGAACGCTCTCGAACTTCCCTGCTGCCAATCACATCCGTGTAGAAGTCAAACAAGACCTGAGCTTTGTCATCATGGGTTGTAGCAACCTGATCTCCATTGGTCAACTTAGTAATGAAAATTTTCCTTTGACGGTGTCAGGCATGGAGATGGAAGAGAGCGGTATTCGCATCCCCATCGCTCAACCAGCTGATCCGAGATCGACTCCGTGCAATCGTGCGGATCAAGGAGGCAAGAGCTAGAGAGTGCTTTCTGAGATTATTGTGCAACCACTTTTCCATTGGAGTTAGTGGCCGATTGTCTTGGGCTGAGTCTAGTTGGTGAATAACTTCCTTGGCAAGCTCAAGCTGCGAGTTAAGATGCCCCACTTTTTTATCACTCCAGCTTTGGAGGCCCTTCGCAGTAGCCTTAAACTGGAGAGACAAGGTCTCAAGTGGGCACGGCTTGCGCCCCACCGAATCCCAAGCTTGCTGGACTGCATCATGAAATCCGTCAAATTTAGGCCAGAATGACTCAAATCGGAACCTTTTCTTGCCAGGCTTGTTGTCCTTGAGGCCAAGAAGTAGAGGGCAATGATCCGAGTCAATGTTCGCGGCGCTCTGAAGAACACAATCAGGAAACTGCTGCTCCCATGACACCGAACAGAAAACCCTGTCGAGTTTGACAAGAGTGGGAGAGGCTGAAGTGGTGGAGCTAGCCCATGTGTACTTCCGACCATGAAGTGGAATTTCTTTGATTGCTAGATCGTTGATAAGCTTTCTGAAACGACCCATCATCGCTCTATCAAGATTAGATAGAGCGATGATGGGTCGTTTCAGAAAGCTTATCAACGATCTAGCAATCAAAGAAATCCTAATCCGAAAAAACTGCAGTTCTGCAGCACTAAACCATCTCTGCTCACCTGAATTCGTGATCAGTTATAACACTGTCAAGATGTCTCTTCTTTCCCATCGGTTTTTTTTAGGAATCCCATCGTTCTTGTAAAATCTAATGCCATCTTGTTGCTATATTGCTTCATCCACATCATACACTAGGATGGTCAGAAATTGTAAATTGCTGATGATGACCTCTTCACCAAAGTGTCTAATTTATGCTTGTCTTAACTGCCTCTATTATGCACCCACAATTCCTGTGAAATCTTTATTATTTTAAGATGCTAAACTACTACTCCCTCCAGTGAGGAATACTTGACATTTTGGGTAAGTATGGGCTTCAACATGTGTCTTTGACCACAATTTCTATCAGAATGTATTTATAAAGGCCACAAAATTACAGTAGTATAAAAGCATTTTCAAGGGCAATCTACACATGATTTTCAGAAACATTTTGTAAACTAATTTATAGTTAAAGTTAAGAGTTTGACTCTAAGTTCTCCCAACTGTCAGGGAGGGAGACAGGGAGTAGTTCCAGTATTTAACTCAGTTAAACTGATCTGAACCGTTCATATCACTGCTGTTTTGTCAGAATTCATTGGATATCACAGTCCAGGACCTCTCCATCTAGTTCTTATACATTGTCATAACTCATAACACAAAACCTCACCAGTTTTTTCTCACTAAAAGTTTACTGATTGAAATATCACCATGAATTCCTTGAATTTGCTTGTAATGTCCCTTGTCATTATGATCTTTAATGCTTGTCGCTGATTAATACTTCATTTTTTTTCACTACCCTATTTTAGATACGAGCTTTTGGAGCTGAAGGTATGATAGAAGAAATGCTGAAGTATTTGAATGCAGCTGAAAATGTTCTATTGAAGATGGGTCCTAATCAGAAGAGTGATCTTTACTGCATTGTGTTGCATGCTCTGGTTGAAGCCAAGGAAGTATGTGTCAACAGCTGGTTATGTTTGCTCTGTTATCATGCAATCACCCCTATGTTGCAGTTATGCAATCACGTTTGGTTTTGGCTTGGAAATTAATACCAAAATACTCCAAATAATTGACATGCATTCAGTTTATTGTGTTACTTATAGAAGTCCGATTTCTCTTTTGTATAACACATTGAATTTGTTGCTGAGATTTTAAAGGATGCTACAAAGCCTTTGGCTGCATCAATCGTTCATTTTGAAAACATTTCATGTTGATTTGGTACCAAACTGAAAACTTTTGCATGCTTACACTTAGCAGATATTGCTGTTAACATGTTACCAAATTTGTTTTTTTTCTTCTGGTTTGCAGACTCACAAAGCAATAAGGATCTTCAAAATCATGAGAACATACAGCCTCCCATCCAATTTGGCAATATATAATATCATGATAGAATGCTGCCAATTGTTGCCATGTCTCAAGTCATCTTACACTTTGCTGTCTTTGATGCTCCGAGATGGCTTCCGCCCTACGGTTGTGACTTTTACATCTCTTCTGAAGGTATTTTTTTGGAACTTTATACTGATTACTTTGTTAATTGAGTTCATTTTAAGGGTCAACTTACTTCAGTCTCATGAGTCATAACTATCATTTCCATGATAGGTTTTATTAGCAAAGGAAGATTTTGTGGGGGCACTGGATCTTCTAGATATGTGCAAGCTTGAAGGAATTAAGCCTGATATAGAGATGTTCAATACAATACTCTCACATGCATACACCAGAGTACGTTTTTAATAAAATTGGTCTGTTCTTTCCCAACTAAAATGATGCTGAAGTTAAACTCATTTTTTTCACAGGATCAAATTCATGTTGTTGAGTACATCGTGGAGTGTGTGCATAGAGCAAACATTCAACCTGACCCGTCAACTCTTTGGTACACATTTTGTGCTTACACGGAACAGGAATTGTTCAATACTGCTATTGAGGCATTGCAGGTCCTCAGTGTGAGAATGATATCTGAGAATATCACCCTACTTAGTGAAAGAGGAATTGTTTTGGAAGATCTAATCCTCAGCGAAGAGCCAGACGCTGAATTGAGAATCATAAGATCATTTGAAGCAGATCAAGAATATCTTGCGACAGCTTTACTGAATCTGAGATGGTGTGCTACAATGGGTGCCACCATATCCTGGTCACCTGAGGAGAGTCTCTGGGCAAGGCGGCTAGCATCCTCTTATGATGCTGATAAGAGACCATATATATCATGAAGTTTGTGCATGAAATATGCGTCTGGTTATTACTTCCTTTCAAGGGATTCTGGTGGTCTGTTGTACAGTTTTAAGATGCTTCTAGGTCAATGGCTGTGGGGTGCAGTTATTCACTCCAGCTCCAACCGGTGTTTGTAGCTTGTCAGGAGCATCAGCTTCAAAATCCATAAGAACAGCTTTGATGGTGACGAAGATAGTCACATAGCAGTGACAGAACATATGTTAAGTACATGCTTACAGTTGCTGGGGCTGCGTTGTTGTACTTCAAAGCAGCCGGTTCTGGTTATTTTGGAGGACGAGTCTTGTTACAGCTTAATAATCTGTGGAAGGTAGAAAAGGCAGGAGAAGCATCAGGTGTTATTTATTGATAATTTATCTCGTACTGACCTTTATGCTGTCAGCAGTGTATCTTCGGGCAGCCATTTTGTTCGCTTTCCTGGCTGCTCGAATAGCTAACAAATACTAACATTACACCATTCCTGTGTATGATAGTCCCATTAATTTTAGTCCTGAATAAGATTTACTACTGCGCTGCCTATGGTTTACTTTGATGCAATGCCAACTATGCTCGATTTCTCAGTTGCCTTTTGTGGTTAAAAATAATATCCTCAAATTCATGCCTTTGATTGAGGATAGAGCCAAATTGATACGCAATTCGTCCTCACGAATCTATCGTTTTTTTAGATGACTCGCGAATGTGTCGTGGACGCTTCAATTTTGAGAACCAAAACTTCATTTTTGCTGGAGGCGCAGCGCAAGCCTCCTAATCAGGCCGTGAGAAGTGGCTTCTAATCAAATGTCATGGCTCGACGCCCGATTGTCTCTTTTCGCACGAGTCCAGGTGGTCATCTCGCCGCCTCCCCGCCACGCCGCGTGTCGCTCGCCGCGCTCCGTCTCCCGCCCCCACCGCGCTCCGTCTCCCGCGCCAAGATGAAATAAGCCAGGGCTCGAGCGAGGAGCGAGGAGCGCCCACCAACCCCACCGCACGCGGCAACGAGACGAAGGGAGGGAACAGAGGACGATGGCGTTGGGGCTGGTGTTCCACGGCGCGCAGGTGGCGCTGGATCTGGCGGTAGCGGGGATGTCGCTGGCGGTGGCGCTCGGCCTCTTCGCCGTCGTCGCCACAGTGCTCTGCTCCGCTGCGTTCATCCACCACTCAAAGCCCGCCGCGGCGTCCTAGCAACCGCAACCACCACCACTGCAACCTCTGGGTACATTTCCTAATAAGCATACACTGAACGTGTGTTTCCTGGATTCATTTCGTGCCGCTCGGGCAATGACGGCTGCTGCGTTTTGGAACCATATAATCGTTGGCCAATTTTTGGATGGACCTGAATAGTGTGCTTGCAGTTATGTTCCTCAACCGGTCATATACTGTATCAGTGTTAACCACTATTACCAAGCATTCTGATTTTTTTTTAAAAGATTAGAATCTGTAACTTCTGTTATGTAAAAAATAACACAGAAAAGAAGTCAGAGTGTCAGACTAACAGGGAGAATGTGAAACCATCTCCTCTATGCTCCTGAAATTTAGGCTTAAGCAATTACAAAATATCTATCGATGGAGGATGCAATATCTGAAGGATCTCACAACCTGAACTACTTTTGATTGTTTCCTCCACATTGTCTTGGTTGTCTTTCTTGTGATAGCTCCTTGGTAGATTTCTGGGTGTGGAATCGACCCTCCTGACTCCATTTACTGATGATTTGTCCATTATATCTCTAGGCTCTAGCAACGATTTAGAATTCAGATTCTATTCAGATGAAACCTGGTGGCTAACTTTGCTGTGTGAGAATTCCTTTTTAGCTGTAATTCTTTATGTTTATTAATGCTTCCCTACCAGATTGATCATTATTCATTAACCAGCATATATCGTAACATTTGGCACTGTAGATTTGTTGTATGCCCGTAACATTTTGATTTCTGTTTACATCTTTCATCTAACTAGCTGTTTGATTCACCCTGTCGAAACTACTCAATTTAAGGGCGCCATTTGATTTACCATTCCTTGTTTTATTTCAGGAATGACTGGGCTGTTGCTAGCCTAATTGTGTCCACATAAATTCCGGAGTAAATGACACATCAATTTGATGCCTAGCAGATCCAGATAATAATGAGTCGCACATATCAGGCAAAAGCTAGAGGTTCTTGTACCATACATGTATGTTCTTATGCTTGTTTGTAAACTATTTTTTGTATGTAAATTTTTCGTATTGGCCTTTCTTAGAATCATTTAATTAATGTTCTTTCTCAAATTGCATATTAATAAAATGGTATGTGCCTTATGTGCATGTTGAATGCCCAGAAAATTCATGTGAACGTTGCATTTGCTATTAAAAAAGAGTTATCCTTTATTTTATTAGATTGTACTATAATAACTAATTTTGTGCTTACAACTGTAAATAATAACATAGACATACATCTTTTTTGGAGGAAACTTTATGGACGTTTTAAAATCTACTACTAAAGCATTTAAACTGAGAACACTGTTGGTTAGATGACCTGACAGTTTATATCATGCAAAGTATATCTGGATGGAGAGAAGGTTTTGACAGAGAAATATCTGTTAATATCTATTTAAAAATAAAAATGTATTTTCAATATGATATAATTCTAGGAATACAGATATTAGGAATAACCTATAGTAACATATTTGCAGGGTAACCTGAAACGCTGGAAAACATGAAAGGAAATGGCAAGGATCCCAAAAGTCTTACACTCCTATGTATCTACAATGATTTGAGCTAGATAATAAATGAATTAGAGACATCCTACAATGAATTTTACAACATTTACCAAAAGCTTGTTCGTGAAGAGCTACGCCTCTTGTTGTAGCCTTTTCGGGTTGTCTTCTCTTCTCCTTTTTTCGTCCTGCCCACCTTCTTGTTGCTGCTCATATGTGTCTCCTCTTTCTCATCCTTGTTGCATTCATGTCTGGAACTGTCGTTTTTTCCATGATTTTTCTTTTCTTTGCCATTTAGCACCTTCACTTGAGCTGGTCCTGTGGAAGCATCAGAAGCCAGGGAATCATAATCTCCATCACCATAATTTGTGTAGTCTTCCTTGCTTCTACCATTGCTGTAGCCACTGCCATCTTCAACATTGCTCTCTCCGCTATCATTTGCTTTGACATCATCACTACTCCTAGGGGAGGCCAGATACATCGTCCACCCAGATTCATTACTGTTGCATTCTTCACCATCGTCCCCAGTAAGCTGGGAGGACTCCATAAGTGGCAAGTGCGGAGATATACAGAAAAAAAGGCTTAAGAAAGAACAAGGAAGAAAACAAAGGTAGAACGAAGCTACGAGACAAATGAAGTGAGACCACAGAAGAATTTTTGTTTTTGCTTCTTGTGCCACAGCCTGAGAGGAGCATTGAAGCCTCAACGCCCAGCCATCTTCACAGGAGAGGGAACGAGAGGAGGGGTGGCTAAGAAATTGGCAATGCGTTGTTGTTTGTGTATGTGTGGAAGCTTGTCAAGGGCTGCAGAAAGGATGGCAGTGCTTTTAAATGGGAAAGACTGCCCATCCTTCTAACTGTCTCTCATAACTTTCTCAACCATTTCTGTACCTTCTCTTGCTACCAAAGCCAAGAGGAAAAACATTTGCTTGCAATGCAGTGTTACAGGTATTTCCATCTGTAGTCCATGTGGCCTTTGTTTCTCACCTCATGGTGGGGGCCTGGTAGAGGCCCTGGTAGAGGCCTAGAGAGGGTCATAGATATGCCTACTGCTGCTTGGGTTAGGCTGTGGTTTGTTAGGATCGGAGATTAGGCTGGCATATAGCTCAAAAGGCTTGCTGTCGCTGCTGTGTCTGCCTGTCATGCAAATGCTTAACTTGTTTATGACAGATTTCCCTTGGATTGCAGGACCAGGAGAACATGTCTCTTGTTTGCTTTAGCATACGACCAAATAGGCTCAAGGGCACTAGATGCATTTTCTCAGTGTTATGCTAATAATTAATTGTCGGCATTCTACTAGATAATTTCGGCATAAAAGGTCGATGCCATTCGGAAGATTCAGAAGTTACAATGCGTAGAAAGATATGTTGACACCCCACTGATTGAACCATACTAATCCCTTTATTCAGCTGAGCTGGTTATAGTTTCCCATATGGATCAGCAGATGCCTAGCTTTGTTTCGTGGCTACCTTTCCTCCAAGTTCGAGAAACGAACAAGAAGCCTGTCGTGGTTCTGAAGCTTTCAGGCTGTGAAATGTCAGGTGGCCCCAGCAGAGCTTGCGGCCCTTAAAAGAAATTGCTAAGACCAAGTTGCTGCGTTGCATCGCCAGCTGATCATGTGAGTACTGAACGCCTGAAACTGTCCATGTTGCTGCATCTTGTTTCCTGGTCAATTCAGTTTGTGGTTGTACCAAGAACGCCCTAGACCTTGTGGTATATACTCTTCTATACCTCAGAATGCATGCTTGGGAAAACTAGCACTAGACTTGCGTAAACGCCTGGCATTCCTTTCACGTGTGTAACGCTGTAGAAGAACTGACCGGTTCTACTCGTGCACAGTGTGATTGATGAATGGTTGATCTCAAGGCACGTTGAAGAAACGGTGATGCTTATTGCTGCTGTTGCTTTTTCTCTGTCCGTGCCCTGAGAGTGATCCATATGTTGCTGCATCTTGTTTGCTGATTAGTTCAGTTTGTGGTTGTATCAAGAATGCCCTACGTTGTATATTTTCTTCTATACCTATGAATGTTTCAGAAACTACTACTCCCTCCGTTCTGATATTGAAGTCGTTTAGGACAGGAGATTTGTATTGGGCGTAGCTCATTTTTTTGCCGTCGGAACAACAAGATTTTCGTAATAAAGGAGTACTGTACTAGACTTCCGAAACATTCCATTCCGTCGCCCAAGTCAGATCATTGCCTACGGGCCATGGGGCTTAGCTTACGCCCTGGCATTTCTTTCGCGTGTGTAACGCTGTAGAAGAACTGGCCAATTCTACTCCTGCACAGTGTGATGTGACGGTGACGAGGGGTTGATCTCAGTGCACGTTGGTAAAACGCTGATGCTTATTGCTGCTGTTGCTTTTCTCTGCCCCTGTCCTGAGAGCGAAGCGGTGATGTGCCTCGTTCAGTCGGCGTTATTTTGGCGGTTTCAGAAGCGCCGAGCACATACTTATCCTGTCCCCCCGGCTCCTCAAGCACGTGCACTCTTCTGTTCAATAATGGAGCCTTCGGTCGTGTCGGTGTCCGATTCTCGTGAAATCTGGCCGGCCACGGCCTTGGGCTTGGCGGTCGGTCCGCACTGCGTGAGGTCTGTCTTTTCCTTTCTGTTGGAACCTAGTAGCTTGAAGCCTTGAACTGCTTTATGTTCATTTAATTTTTTTGAAGGTAAAAGTTTAGTGTCATACAAAATGCTTTATTGAACTTCATGAAAGGAGAGGAATAGTCTCATCATTCGTTGGTTTCAGCTGAAAAGTTCTAGCATCCTGACGTCGGACTAGAGCCATGTTGAGGCTACAGTGCTTTCATGCTGAGACGAGAATACCTGAAACTCGTGCTTTTGTGGGCCAACGGGCCAATGTTCCTTGATCAACGCTCAACCTTGTCCTAGATCCGCCTGTCTGTCGGTCCTGTCCTACCAGATCGATCTTGTTGATTGGCCGGATTCACTAGCCTGACGGAACGTTTGACATAATTGAGGTTCTGATGGCGAGTTGGCCATACAAACGGAACAAAACAAGCAGTCGCTCGATCGGCGCCTTCCCGTCGGAGGCCAGGGAGATGGCGAAGGCGTCGGTCACACCAAGCCTCTCCGGGACCGGGAGCAACTGGTGAGAGCCCCAGATTTCCAGCACGTGAAGGAGCCCGACAGACATGCTATGTTACGCTGTCGTGTGTCGCGCGCGACGGCTGGCCAAATGGGTCGGTAGTCCAATACCTGTTCGTCCAATTGTTACACTGCTTGCTGGAACGACACGTCACCACATCACCAGTGGAATATGGAGACAGCCAAGAGAAAGCAGATATGTTGCCGTTTTGATGACTAGCTATTTGTTGCACTTAATAAATTTAAAAAACTTTGTCTAGAAGCGCCTACAAAAGCCGACCTTAGCTCAGTTGGTAGAGCGGAGGACTGTAGTGCGTGCAGATTAATCCTTAGGTCGCTGGTTCGAATCCGGCAGGTCGGAAACGTAATTAATTTTTTTTCGATACCTATACATTTTTTTTTGTCACTTGGCCGGTTTCATGTAATTTATCATTTCGTTTTTTTTTAAAAAAATTTCTTCATAATGCTTATCAAAGGAAAAACTGTTTTCCCCGCGAAGTTGTGAAAACGGGCACAAGATACGAAAGACCATTCAACCAACGAGTTTCATAACAACAATGACCATTCAACCAAGGAGCTTCAGAAGTAATCGTCCAAATAGGCCAAAATCAGTTTCTAGAAGCTCCTAAAGTGGGAGAATACTCTCTATGGCACTAGTTTTGGTGCTCTTCAGGAAATAGCACCACAGCGAGCCCAACAACACACGGAACAATGCTCCTTCTCTGGTTTTTAAGCTTTTATAATTTTCCTCCTTCACTTCACCTGAGTCAAATGACCAACTTGTCCTTTCTACATTTGAATGGCCAGGAGAAGTAATTTTTCTTTTGCGCAAGTATGGGAATTTTTGCTATACATATGTAATAACAAACTGCATATAAATAATTTTTTACGTATACATGTGTGATACCAAACTTGGTATAAATCAACATGCAATCTGTATAAGTTTAGTGTCATACAAAATGGTTTATTGAACTTCATGAAAAGGAGAGGAACAGTTTCATCCTTTGTTAGTTTCCGCTGAAAAGTTCTAGCATCCTGACGCGGACTAGAGCCATGTTGAGGCTACACCGTGCTTTGATGCTCAGATGATGTTCCGGTGCAACGGCGCAAGAATATGCCTGAACCTTGTGCTTGGGTGGGCCAACGGGCCGAGGTTCCTTGATCAACGCTCAACCATGTCCTAGATCCGACTGTCTGTCGGTCCTGCCCTACAAGATCGATCTTGCTGATTGGCCGGATTCACGTAGTCTGATGGTGATGGAACGGGTGTATGATGAAGGTTCTGACGGCGAGTTGGCCATCCAAGCCGAACAAGACAAGCCGTCGCTTGGTGTACTCCCCGCTGGAGGTGCCAATCATCACACTCACGTAGGCGAGGCGAAATAGACGCTTGCGCAACACTCCCCCCTCCTCCATCACTGGCATGTAGGCTCGCGATCATGACACTGTTCATCCATCTTCCTCCTCTTGACATCACGCCCTCTCCTGTCGTCGTCGTTGCTTGGGTGTCGACCGTAGAATCTTTAGCTACGTGGATTTGTGGGTGGGCTGGCGAGGGTGAAGCCGGTTGTGATGGTGGTGGCCGTCGGCAGTGGAAGGAGCAAGGACGGAGCTGTTGGATCAGACGAGTTAGCAAGGCGACGGTTGACCGGACAAGAGTGATGGTCGCTGACGATGGTGTCGGAGCCGACAAGTTAGTGAAGAGCGAGATAAGAGGAACAATGGGTGAGCGCGGGGCAGTAGGCGGCGCCCCCTGCCGTCAGCGGTGTGGAGGGGAGGCGGGGTGCTATGCATTAGCGAGAGGCGGCTTTGCCTCGTGTAATTCTAGTATAATGGTTTGGGAGCAATATTCGGCGCTATAAGCTTTACTTATTGGTGAATTATGTTGTTGTCCTGAGATTGTATGAAATGGCAAAACAACGGGGTTTGTGTTGTTGGGAAAGAGGCAGATTATGGGGATTGGTAGACGGGAGCTTGTCAAAGATAGTGTCTTATGCAAGAGCGAGCGACGTAGAAGAGCGGTGGCGGAAGATGCGACGTTAAGAAACAAGACAATTTCAGCCGGTTTCATCTATTTTTTTTTATTCGAGCTCCATGATGCAAAAGACAATTAAGTAGAAGAGGTTATAGGCCTAGTTATAGACAACTAAGTGTTCCGGCGCGTTCTAGGTCTAGTAATATGGTTGTCGACAGCGACCTGATAAAGGCAATGATATGTATGAAAGTGTCAAGTGTGCGTGTCAACATGAACATCTCTCATAATTAAACGTTAGGTCAGGACTGTGGATGAAAATTTCTGTCACTTTTTTGACAATTTCAGTTTAGGTGAGCGCATTAAAATAAAAAATGGACCACAACTTTAACGGCTTATTCCCTCCTCTTAATGAAATACTTAGACCACACGCCTCTCCAAACCATTTTTACCTGCACCCAATCAGTTAACAAAAATGGAGATAGTAGAGAGCTATTCCGTGACTCGTCACCACAGGAGTTGCAAAGATAACGTCGATTAGTCCATTAGAGCCGACCACGACTTTTGCGGTCGTCTCATGTATGCAAGTTGGCTGGCATACGTTACATGTCTGGAGTCTAGGTGACTTTCACTGCATGTCACATCTTGCAGCTAGTCCTTGCTGCACAAAACAATGACCATCTTACTGTGTCTTGTAAAAGAAGATACCAATCATCAATATTCGTTATTCCTGTACCTGTTTTGAGTGAATTAAAGGATCTTAAAATTATCGGATTCTAACCTGCCATTATCTCAAGAAAAAGCTAAACTAGAGAGTATTCGATTTATGTTCAGCCTGAGCTGTTCCAGGAGGAAACTGAATCTTTCGAAAATGTGCATATGGAAATAGTAAAGATAACGTCGATTAATTAGTCAATACCTGCTGGCAGGTGGCTTCACTTTCCTCTAAACGAAATGGGACCGGTAGTTTCTGATCTTATCATGACTTTCAGACATTTTCCTTTTCATTGCCTACGATTTTCCAAAATATAGGACACCCACCCATGCCAGTCATGCAAGGGTAACTTTTGGAGTCTACATCACTTTGCCCACTGTCTATCCCAAACAGCACCGGAGCAGAGCCTCACCCGCGCTGTCTTTCCCTTTCCTCTGTCTCCATTCCATCCATGGCCTTGACCCGCCGAACTTTTAGCTATGACGTGACTGAGGATAGAGACAAGTGCATATTGTCTTCAGTTGCATGCTCGTGGATCATGCCAGTGCTGGTAGTTAAGTAGTACCGCTTCGCGAGCGCAGGTATAATTTGTTGCACAGCTAGAATTGGAGATTGTAGATGTTAATTTTCGTGTTGGTATCTCGTCAGATCAGCTACACGGTCAATGTGCCTTGCGTGTGTCACTTTCCAGTGATCGGTTTATTTTTACTTCGATCCATTTGGTTTGCTTGTTGGAGCTGTCTGAGATAGTAGAGCTCGTCTTGTAAATGAAGTTAGTGTCTGCTAACTGATTCAAGGGTTGTAAAAACTATGGTCTTGACCTTTTGGCAGTATATTTAAATGGATGATTGTTGTTGTTACTAAAACCCTGCATTTTACTTAAAACATCTCCTCTTAAATCGAAGTATACTGGCTATGTCAGTTAATCACATTAGAGTAATCACAATCAACGCTGTGGGTTTTAATCGTCACATTATATTGTGATGTGGTAGTTCCTTAATAATTTGCAGCTAGGACTAGGTATACAATGAACGATCAATACCGCGGTTAACATCATGAGTAGATGTGTCACAGAAATGAATGCAGTCATCATGAGTAGATATGTAGTATCATCGCAAAAAAAAAAAAAAAGAGTAGATACGTAGTACTAGAACGTTAACTGAAGTAGTAGTGCGAACTGCTCCTCGACGTACGGTGATAAGATTCGAGTCAAAGCAAAAAAGTCTCGCTCCAGTCCCTTCCCTCGATCATGTCATGATTTCAGGAGGGTTTTGCTGCTTTTGCTTTCGCGGCGTCACGATCAGCAATCACTTCCTCTCCTACTATGTGTACCTCCCGGCAATATATAGGGACAGTGCATGACAGATGTGCAGGTTTCCGTGTTTAGCAAGGGGATCACATGCGCGCGTCGTCGCAGCAGTGCTCCACCCAAACGAAACCGCGGCCGTCCAGCCGGACGGATTGCGTCGAGTTCACGCCGCGTTTCCGGTTTCTAGCATAGCTAATATCGGCGTCAAAGGCCAGGTCATGTGAGCTCGTCCATGGCACAGTGACTTTTTGTCGTTGCCCCCAGAAAACTTTTGCAGTTTAGCTTCTTTCTTTGCTGCACTCGGTCAGAATTCCACGACACCTCGGTGTCGAGTTCGGCAGCAGCGTTACGTGGCCTCAATTCGCTTGGCGATCGAAGCAGGAACTGGATGGAGATGGCCACCAAGCTAGGCAACGAGCGGCGACACTGGTGACTAGGCCTGCATGTCCATCATCGTGTCCCGCGCTTGGTGATCCATATCTGGCCGTGTTCTGCTTTGACAGTTGTACGATGTCACTCTGTCAGTCAAATTATCGCTAAACTAGCACACACGGTGGAAATTAAACTACGTGCGTGGTCTTTTTATAAGTAGTGTAACATTTACTTTTGTTCATGCGTGTTGTCACCAAGTAGTAACACACCTAACTTTCCTTCAAACTTTGGCGTCTGGCGTGTTAGCTGCTGCTTTGTTGCTACTGATCGAAACTGACGAACACATTTTAGGTGGTGTTTGGTTCGGTGCTGGTAACGCTATTGCAATGGGAATGAGATGACGGTGTTATCGTAATCAATGTATACCATTACTGGTTTTGCTTGGTTTGGGTGTGTAACGGTTTGAGTTTCCACTACGGTATGGTGTTTGGCTGAGCACGAGTAATGTATTGAACGGTTGCCCCGCACGTGGTGAGATGAACGCCCTGCGCGTGGTGAGATGAACGGTTGCCACAGAGCTGTTTCAAAATATCACTGTTTCAACCAAAATTTCACAGATGCAAAAAATCAAAACTTATACTTTCAGGGCTTTAAAAATCAGTTTTTTAATGATGAGCAATATAAATCAACCAATATTAAGTAAAATCGCATACTTGTTTAAGATAAAGACAACAAAGATAACTTAGATCCAGACATGATTCATATTTTTTTTTCACATGATGATACTGACAGATTTGACAAGTCATGTACTCCAAGAACACATGAATAACTCAAGACAAAAAATCAAAAAACAAACTACACTTTGTTTTAAAAATCAAAATGATTGCATAAGTAGCAAAAACTTTCAGTTTGAGTTAGTGAAATTTCAGTCACTACAACAAAAAGGGTCTTTAAGTAGCGGTGCAAAAATCTTCCTCTGCCGCTATAGTTATCTATAGTGCTTAAAAACGCGATCCGGAGTCAAACCACCGCTAAATATGAATTAATAGTGGTGGGTCGCTTTATAGGCCGCCGCTGCAAACAATTACCTCATTTTTAGCGGCGGCCCATAAAGTGACCCACCGCTATTTATGAGCCCACCAGCCCACTAGCCCATTAACACATATAAAATAGCTGAAAACCCTAACCCTCAGTTCCACACCCGCCTCCTCCTCCTCTCTCTTTTCCAACCGCCGCAACCTCCTCCTCCCTTCTCTCCTCTACCAACCGCCGCCTCCTCCTCCTCCCCTGACCACGCCGCCGCCGCCTCCTCCCCACCCCTTTGACCACCGCCACCTCCTCCTCCTCCCCTCGGCCGTCGCCTCCTCCTCCTCCTCCTCCCTCATCACCGACTAAGAGGCAGCGGGCGGCTTCGACGGCGAGGCGGCGGGAAGCTTCGATGATGAGGCGGCGCACGATCGGATCCAGCCCCGACGGCTCGGCAACGACGCGGATCCGGGCGCCCCTCCACCACCACGCGAAGCCCTCCCCCCTCCGGATCCCGGCGGCAAGGCTCGAGGGTGGGTGGCGGCCTCGCGGCTGGCGGTGGCGGGCGGATCTCGTGACGGGGGACCAAGTGGCGGCTGGCGGCGGCGGGCGGATCTCGCGACGGGCGACCAAGCGGCGGCCTCGCGGCTGGCGGCGACGGGCGGATCTCGCGACGGGCGACCAAGCGGCGGCCTCGCGACTGGCGGCAGCGCGTGGATCCGGCGACGGGCGGCCAAGCAGTGGCCGTCCCCTCTCCGGTGACCCCCCCCCCCCATCCCTTGCGACCCCCTCCCCGATGGCGGCAGAAGTCGCGCGGTTGCCGGATCTTTGGCCTCTTCGTCGGGTGTGGATCTGTGGCTGGCGGGTGCGGGCTACGAGCGGGCCAGCGGGCTCACGCCTTTTTTTTTTGTTTTTCGGGTTGAGGCGTAGCGGCGGGTGAAGATGTCACCCGTTGCTACTAAAAGTATTTTTAGCTACGGTTCGTTCGGTCTGTTGGTTATCCGTCATTGTAAATCATTATTTTTAGCTACGATAATGTAGTGGCGGGCTGACCGACCCGTCGCTATAGTGGGTTTTGGCCCGCCGCTACAGAGCACTTTTGTTGTAGTGAGTGGACTTCAAATGGTCGTTGATCTTTGTAGCCTATATCAACCAGAAAGTCTTGTGTTCTTCTTCTCTACTCTCATGCCACTGGAATAATTGGCTCTCCATTTTCTATCTATAAGAATTCAAATTAATATTTAATCAATGAAACTATATGCTAAAAGAGTAAAGGGGAGTTGCTTATATTGGAAACACATGCCACGAGCAGTATCACAGATGCTACCAAATACTTTATGTACTTCATCTAGAAGCTCTGTCCTAAATGATACACAAAAAATACATCAATCTAATATATCAACTAGAACATACATGTACAAGCTTAAAAAAAAACTCGAACTGCAGGGGGTAAGACTGCCCCCGGGCATTTTTTTTTACGAGAGAAGATCTTCTCACGTAGATCGAGAAAACCCTCGAACTATCCAACCCTTATACAGCGGCATCGTAACCCGTGTGAGACGACCATGACCTGGGCCGGACCTTAGACCTGTGCTTTGGCATGGTGACAAGCGAGGGGATTTTTTTACCCCAATCTGTAAATTCGCTCCCACTAGAAGTCGAACCGAGTACCTTGGAGGTGCTACTAAGCCACCTCAACCACTAGGCTGAAGGACCGTTCGCTGTACAAGCTTTTAGAAAGACAACATACAAACTTACAGCTAAATTCATTGGTCAAATTGATCAGATAAAATCTGTGTGAAGTTTACACCCAGCAAAAGTAAACTTAGGCTACTAAATCTGTACAGCTCCTACTAATCTATGGTGCTATCACTGTTCTACTGAAAATGGTGCATTTTTAATGAAAACTAGTTGATTCATGGGCTTATAATTTGCAACAGCAACTGACAAAGAGTATGTGCAAATATCTCTCCTAACATCTCTTAGTTTTTTTCTAACGGGAGGGGCAAAAAAACTTGCATGCAGATCAGTTCCATAGCTAGAGCACAAAGATCGAACTTGCAATATTGTAGACAGTACAGTACTGTTCAGTTTCTTATCAAGGTAGACATGGTGTGGTGCGTTACATATGAGTGAACATTTTAATGCAGCAAAATAACACTAACAATGCCATTAACAGAGTGCTAAAGTTGTTGCTGGTGTGTAGTGTTAGAAATCAGTAAAAATAATTGCACATCCTAACATTGTGTTAGAATCACCCTAAACAAACTTCTCTGAATCAGGGCACAGAAAAGATGTAAGGGTGCTAAATGTGCATCCTAACATTGTGAATTAAAGATTTGCACTTGTCTAAACCAGCCATATCTCCTACCAGAATAAATCTTTTTTTAAAACCCAGCCATATATGTGATTACTGATTGCCTATGATTGTGTCTTTGCAGGCGTCAGGACACAAGGATAAATAAACTATGAAAATTAGCTAGGCTCACAAGTATGCCATATGCACTACTACACAAAGGGGTATTCTAGTATTCCAGAATTAGAGGATAGCCATACTTTCACCAATGTTTCTAGTACATATCAATGTTTTTAGTATAGAAATTAGTCTATACTTTCACCAAAATTGCAGATCGACAAGCATGAACACAACACAAGATGGAAGTAAAGAATTCATCTCCATCAATCAGACCTGCGTGAAGGAGTTGGATGTGCTGCTAACCGAGTCGTGGTGATGCCCTTCCTTGCTGCTGTCTTCTTCTCTTGCCGCTGAACCGCTGCCCCCTCCTCCTTTCTTCATGCTGGTCCTCTTCTCTTGCTGCTGAACAACTCCCCCCTCCTCCTTTCTTCCTGCTGGTCCTGTGCTCAAAGAACATGTGTTTAGGGTTAGAAGAGGCAGATCGATCCGGGCTAGAGGAGGCAGATTGACGAAGAGGAAGAAGAGGAACCAACGAATCTGAGGGGAGGTGCGCTCGTCGCCGTGGTACCGTCGTCGTCGGAGCAGATCAACCAGCGGGATGGGGTGGTCGTCGCCGTAGGCTCGTCGTCACCGTGGGAGCAAATCGACCCCAACGTTAATCCTATCACAGTAATCTAGAAAACCTACTTAGTGCGTACTCTATATTGCATGCTCTCTTGAGTGCTATTGTGTGACTTGCTTGCATGATTACTACCTACTTGAGTATCGGTAATTCCATTGTTATTACCACAACCCCTTCTTGTATGCCTTACCCTACCACCCCGTAAGCTCCACAGACATCGACATTAGATGCCTAATATATGGAATGCTGCTATGCTTAGAAGCGCTTAGGAACCCCGCGATGAGGTTCATCACAACACCATATTACATACTTCTATTTCAAAAATAGGTGAAAATGTGTTTGGTGGTGTGCGTATAAGTACGATGTGGGTGGGCGATAAATCAACTGTGTGAAGGTGAAGTTGGGTGGGAGTGACTTGGTCGAGGGCGAGACTCCTTAGTACTGGTGCAAAGTACTTGGTGATGGTGTCTTCGGTGTAGATCCCACCTGTCGTGGATGAGTGCTTGCCTGACCGCTCAGGAACGATAGCGAGATCTCAACTTGGTCGTATTTCAGTACGACCACAGAACCTGTATGGGCAGGACTAACGCGGATCCTGGGTAACGCAACAAGGAAATATCACCCGACGAAGTAGAAACGAACTCAGGGATTGGAGCGGTGATGTGATGATAAGTCCAGTACTTGGTAAAATTGTTGGCTGTGTGCCTTGATGTGATATGACTAAGTGTCATGATGGTGGAATCCCTGAGCTTCGTGGTGGACTTGTGGGCGTGTCTGGGTGAAGTGGGAGCGCTATGTGATCCGTAGCTAAGAGCACATAGCATGTGGGTACAACGTACTAAGCTCTGTAGAATTAACCCTAAATCATTCGGATGTCCGTTGTCACTGGTCATGTCACACCAATCATTGGGCTCTCGTTGATTAGCCACAAGTCAATCTCCGTGAGGTGTGAGTGGATGATGTGATACCCGTGTTTTGGAAGTGCAAGGTTTGGATATGGAGATCCATCCCTTTTAAAACTATGGGAACTGGTGGGAATGGTATATACTCCCTCCAGGGCCAACCTACTATAATATTGACAGGTCCCCTCTTTCCTTGATATCTATTCTTAGTGAACCTGCCTACTTAGCTGCTAGCGCAAATATTAAACCCTTTGCCTACATCCTTACTACAGCCTCAATGCATGATTTTATCCTTGAGTAGCGTTAGTGCTTGCTGAGTATCTTATGTACTCACAGTTTGCTATTTGTGGGTTTTAGTGAACGAACTCCAGAGGAGTAACCGCAGTAGGGTTTTGTCGTATGCTCAAGTCTGCCTGTGGATGTGAAGTATTGTGATGAGCGTGAAGTGAACCAGTCTTCCGCACCTGATTTTCGTTGCAATGTAACTTAGCCATGTTTGGTAAGTCATCCATATAATCTCATATTTTAGTACTGTATATATTTGAGATAGTCTGATTGTACGTACCAACTACTGATCCAGGGATTGGTACAGGATGCACAGGACACCCCGGAGGTGGGACGTCATAGTTAAGTACAGTATGGGAAAAAAACAGTAACATACAATGCAGTATTTTTTTTTACAAAGCCATAGAAGGAGCGACCGCACATGAACATCTGCCCTACTAACTTTACCAAGGGTGATGAACAACAACACACTCCATTAAAGTTGAGGTTGGGATTCTCAATATTCATTGAAAAAGCATATATATGCAAAAGGTTCAAGAGGAGCATTCCATATCTGTGGACATCCTTGTCTCATAGCAACATGCATATTGTCAAAGTAGAAGAGGTCATTTCAATGTATTTTCAGCAACACAACATGTTAGACATCCCGGAAAGGAGCATAGATACCTTCTAGAATAGCAGGGTTTGTCTCTTAATAAATACTACAGACACATGAGCAGACAGGTCATACAATCCAGAGACAACTTCTTTGTCTGTAGGAAATTAAATACTGTACGCATAAGTAAAGATCAACTGTAAATAAATTTGTGCACACCATTATGTGGCAGTTTGATAGAAAATGTGCCAAGCATAAATAAGAGTTGCAAGCAAGCAACATTTCATATTTTGACAAACAAAAATATCAGCTCTGACCAAATTCAAGTCATTTCAAAACACAATTAAAATTGCAAGCAAGCAGCATTCTGTCCACATTCACTAGAAAAGTGCAGCCTTTTCACATTCACATGCATATAACAGAAACCTAGTCACAATGATGGCCGTGTGCCCCAACTGACGTACGACAAAAAAAAGGCGCCGTCACATGCCAGAACGGTGACGACGCGCTTTGTCGTGTGCCCGACGGCTTGCACACGGCAAAACCTCCCCTCTTTGTCGTGTGCCCTGGTCGTGGCACACGACAAAGAACAAATGTCAGAATGCCAGATTGTCCCTCTTTGCCGTGTGCCATGACCAAGGCACATGACAAAGCCATAATAATCTGCCTGCAAATTATTTAAATTAGCTGTCCCCGGACCAAAAAAACACCAATTTGCATATAAATCAGAAATATCATCACATGCATTATTTGAATATCATTACAAGCATTCAAATCTCATATCCGAACATGGACAAAACAAATATTCCACAATAATCATCATAGGAGGTTCACAAACACACTTAGCAGGTCAGAAACATAACTATCATCCATAGTTCATCCCATGTAGTTTATAAACACAAGAAAGTCAAATGTTACAATAGAAAGTTTACTAACACTAGAATCATTGCCGGGACCAAGAGCATTGCCCACTAGCTGGCGACAAATCCTGATCTTGGTTCCCCTTAGGCCATTGACTCCATGCATTTGATCCCGTCGATTGATTCTGCACAAATAAGAGATGTTGATTACTGATTAGCCTTTCAATACGTGAATGCTCTAATATCCTAAGTAAGTCTCTAGTATTGAGTTTGGTCATTGTAATGAATGCTCTAGCATGGATAAAACAGAAACTAAAATGTTCATACTCATAGGAGTACTAGCCGGAGTAGGTGGCCGAGGAGGTAGAGCAAAGGACGTCATCGGCGGCAGGGATGTACCTATACTCTGGCCAAGTGTTGTCATCCACTGAGTCAATTGCTGTTGCTGGTGCTCGAGCCTCCTGTCCAACTCCTGTTGGATCTTCTGTTGCATGTTCTGCTCCAAATCCTCCCTTGCCATCCTCTCTGCATCGAGCTGGGCCTGCAACATTTGATCCCATTATTGCAATGCAAAAAAGTCATGTGTAAAACCAGTGAACCAACAACGAATATAACTGAAATTACTTGAAGTGCGTCCACCTGGGACTGTGTAGTGTTCGGTCGAGGGCGTATAGCCGGGCTTGAGCTCGTGCTCCTCGCTCGTATCGTAGAGAGAGTGGGCGTAGTCGCCGTGTCGAGTGTGCCTTCTCCAATCCAGTACCGCCCATGCTTCCTGCCTCCTCCCACCCTCATCACGACCTCCCCATCATGATCATGGGCGGTAGGATCCCACTCTGAACCATGGATGTCCCTTCCCATAGATGTGTACTCAGTGAGGCGGGTGTGGACGGAGGAATTGCTGTACGTCATGAGCGGGGCCTCCGAGTTGTAGTGGACGTCGGCCGCCCTGGCCTTTCCCTGACAAGCCATAGCAAATGCCTTGAACTGGGTGCAAGGGTGACCATCATGTGATGCCGACTGTGAAACAAAATAGAAGAAAGATTAGAAATTATATAGTATTGAGAGTTAGAATAAATAAAAGAATTCATGTACCCATCTCGCTATGTATTGCTTGAGGGAAAGATTCCCTCGATAGTGTGCTGGACCTGGCATCAGCAAACGACGCTCCTGACAAGCATTATGCGTCTCCTCCCAGCCCTCCGCACACCACTTGTCCACAACAGCTTCCCAGGTAGGCGCATTGCTAGCACACCACCACGCAGGCACCTACATGTCATCAAGTACATGGCATATAATTAAGAAGAGCAAATTAATCATACTTAATGTCAGAAAAATATTAATATTAATGTTCTATATTTACCTGTATGTATTCATCTCTGGTAAGCTTCATGTTTCTCGCTTGAGATTTGGTGACCTTAACTTTAAGATGCTGGGCGTGGTACATAATCACAACCTGGATACGTGCCTCGTAAAACATGTCCCTCACGAGCTTAGGACATGCACGGTGAGCCACGATCTTTGCTCCGTCCTCGTATCCCATCTCGCATTATAGAAATCCTGCAAACAGATTTGATGTGTAACATCATGATTTCAAAAGTGTCCTATGAATGCGATGTATTAAGCAATGCAGTGCGAGGAAGACTTACTCACAGCTCATCGAGCACACGTTCCGCCTTGTTGTCGAAGATCCTGCCATCCCGATCATAATCATCCTCAGCAGCAAAGTAGTGCTTTCACCCCTAGGCTAGCACGCGCTCTTCGGCATAACAAACTATTCGTAAAAAGTGTGTCTTTACCAAAAGACCCAGGATGCCATTGACATGGTGATCGTGATCTCCTGGAGCAAGCACCACCCAACTCTTGCATAAGTGATTAAGAAAAAATAGTAATTTCTATTATGCTTCTCTATGAATCAAATGAACAGGTTGTCATAGCATGTAAAATACTTACTTAGGCGGATCGGGTCAAATCAACGGCCATCTGGCATAAAGTATTGGTCGCTTCGGGAGCTCCGAAGGGCCTCTCAACCACACCTCTGACAACGCAGAGGAAGTGAAACCCCCTGTCTCCTGCTCCTCCCCCCTCCTCCTGCTCCTCCTCGTGCTCCTCCACCTCTGGCAAGGATGAGGACGAGGACTGCTCAACTACAGGCGACGGCTCCCTCGCTCTCGCTCTCCCTCGGCCTCCTCCTCCACCCTTCACTTTCCCTCGACCGCCTCTACCTCTACCTCTCCCTCGACCGCTCCCGGAGTCCTCAGCTGCATTGGGCCTCCCTCTTTTCCCTGGCACGGCCTTCTTGTACGACGACACCACTGACCTCACCAAGCCGCCGCCACCCACCATATTTGTCCACACACCTGCAATAAAAAATAAGAAAAACAATCAGCATACGATAATAGAGTACATAAAACAAAATTTAAAATATTAAAGTATTATAAATTTTTATCTATAAATAACAATGAGCAAATAAAATTCATACATGTTTATCTAGAAATAATAATAATCAACGGGAACGGCTGGATCATAATCCTTATCATCACTTGTCCCCATGTCGATATCTATATCGGGATTAGCAGGACTATGGTTGTCATCAATGCCCAAATGTAATCGCTTAAGTTCACGTAAGTCATTTGCATTATGAACCTCATCTGCAACGTCCTCATTGTCTACTTCCATTTCAAACATTTCGGTTAAGACTATCTCAAAAGTTCCTTCTAGCCCATCATCTTGAAAGAACTCATCTTCGTGATATGTGTTTAGGTTTATGGTATAATCGGCATTGTTTGGGAGAGGTAGTTTAGTGCGTGGCCTTACCTTATACACAGCATCCCAACCTTTGAGATTATTCTTCTAGCACGGGTACGAGACATAATAAACTTGCGTGGCCTGTTGAGCCACGATATAAACATCGTGTCCGAGTAAGACAGTCCCAACTTGAGGCATCTGTCTCACAACTTGCGGGTCAAACCAATGGTATTTGAAAATGATTGGAGTAAGAGGTTTGGAACCATGAAACGAGAGTTGGTATATCTCTTCAAGTATTCCATAAAACTCTACCCATCAAGGCCTGACGTAAAAACTCCGGTATTTGTGGTTCGTCGATTGGGATGAGACTCCTTATAGCTTCTTATGTGAAAGCGATATCTGTTAACGTCATAACCCTTAAAGCACTTGATCCTATAGCTAAAGCCAGCAGCAACTTGTCTCAACTCAGCACTCATGGACGTATCAATTTGTCCCTGCAAGTCAGAGCAGGAAAGTTAATTAATTACTCGCTACTTCTAAAGTCAAACTAAGCACGAGATAAATTGGACAGTACCTTTTGTTTGAACCAGGAACTGAAATCTGGCGTTCCATTCCATGCACCCTGTTTCAGTAGGGTATCAAATTCGTGTGGGGTAGGTTCCCTTGTTAGATGCCAGAATTGTTGTAGAAATTCTCTGTACCAACAAAAAAAAAGAGGTTGGATGCAGAAGAGTGACTACTCGAGAAAAGAATTGTTAAGAACTTACTGCATGTACGGCTCAACTTCAGAAAGGTTGATCAACACATATAGCATGATCTTGCGCCACTCAGCATCTGTCAACTTCTTATGGCTCGCACCAAATGAACTTTCGAGCTGCCCTTGGAAAAGGCTAAGGTTCGATTCATCTTCGCCAACATTGTAATGAGGGAGTAGATTATGCACGCTTGGGAGGTTGTCATCATAGTATTTTGTTGTGAAGTTTGACACCTCCTCGAGAATGCATGCCTCTACTATGAAAGCTTCTATTTTGCATTTATTTCCACATTTAGTTCAAAGAACCTTTAGACATCTCTCAATTGGATAGCACCAACGGAACTGCACAGGTCCACCCATTCGTATGTCATACGGTAGGTGCAAAACCATATGTGGCTTCGAAGTGAAGAAGCCTGATGGAAAGATCTTCTCCATCTTACACAGCAACACAGGTGCCATTTTTTCCATGTCTGTAATCACGGCCCGAGAAACTTCCTTAGCACAAAGCTGACGAAAGAAATAACTCAACTCTGCTAGCACTTGCCACACATGCTCAGGGACATAGCCTTGAACCATCACCGAAAGAAGCATCTCAAGCCACAGGTGGTAGTCATAACTCTTGAGCCCGCTGACTCGCATAGTAGCAAAATTCACCCCCCTCTTCCAATTCGCTGCAAAACCATCAGGGAGCATTAATGTTTGCAACCATTGCAGTACTTCCTTCTTTTCGGCCACCGACAGGACGAAGTCGGCCTTAGGCTTCTTCCATGACTTCGTACCGGCTCTAGGAGGCACCATGTTTACCTTTGGTCTATCACATAACAGTTCTTGATCCATTCTGGCTTTAATGTTATCCCTTGTCTTATCAGGAATGCCCATGATTGGGTGAAAACCCACCTCACCAATATTTTTTTAGTGTGCATTACATCAATGCAAAATGGAAGAATAACGTCATCCATATATTCAAGCCGATACAAGCCCAATTTTTTAGTTCAGGCATGTTACAAACCGTATCCCGCAAAACAATTTTTTATTTATCAGACTTGAGGGCCTCTAGCTCTGCACAAACCATGGCATCTGTTATGAGGGGCGGTGGAGGGTCGTTAACTTCTCGACCTTTCGTGAAGTTCTTCTTGTCCTTTCTAAATGGATAGTCAAGAGGGAGGAATTGTCGGTGTTGGTCGAACAAAGAAAACTTGCAACCCTTCGGCAAATAAGTAAATTCCACATCTCTCTTACATATTGGGCATGGAATCTTAGAGTGAACACCCCAGCCAAGAAATGTACCATATGCCAAGAAGTCGTGCATAGAGTACTGGAATGAAACATGCATTATGAAGTTGCTCCTTGTAGCTCGATCGTATGTCAATACCCCATCATCCCAAGCACATTCCAAATCATCCCACAGAGGATCCATGTATACACTCATATTATTCCCCGGGTGTTCAGGAATTATCAACGACAAGAATATGTATTGTTGTTGGAACAGTATGCCTGGAGGGAGATTGAGGGGTATAACGAACACGGGCCAACAAGTGTATGGGGCAGCCCTCATGCCATAAGAATTGAACCCATCTATTGCCAGTGCCACTCGTACATTACGAGCCTCTTCGGCTTTGCGCTCATGAATCCTAACAAAATGATTCTAGGATTCACCATCAGCTGGATGTACAAGCTTATCAAGACTGTATCTATGTCCATGTTTGTGCCATGTCATCTATTTTACGGTCTCCTCGGTCATGTAAAGACGTTGAAGCCTCGGTATGAATGGAAGGTACCGTATGATTTTCACCGGGATCGTGAGCTGCTTCTTACCACCATCACGTGTATCTACCTCCAGGTACCTAGAGGACTTACACTTTGGACAGTGCATTGCTTCCGTATGTTGTTTTCTAAATAAGACGCATCCGTTAAGATAAACATGTATCTACTCATATGGCATCTTAAGCGCACTAAGCAGTTTCCGTGACTCATACATGCTCTTTGGCAGAATGTGACCTTCCGGAAGTAGGCTGTCAATGACTATCAACATAGCATCAAAGGCACCTCGACTCAGGCTAAACTGGTACTTCAAGGCCATTAGGCGCGCAATGGCATCCAGTTGACATGCCTTGGTATGCCCATGGAGGGGTTGTTGTGCTGCCTCCATCATTTGCTAATACACCATTGCACTTGGCTCCGGCTCCTCCTCTTCCCTGGGTACTTCATCCCCGTGTGCTTCGTGATAGTCATTTAACATGTCTCCTACACCGGCATCTGCATCATAATCTTCCATGCATTGTATCACTACCTTGTGCCTTGGACGCTCGCCTTCACCATGAAGGGTCCACCGGGTATAGTATGGCATAAATCCATTCTTGCAAAGGTGCTTGCCTATGAGCTCTTTATTGTGTCGACGTGTGTTTCTACAATTGTCGCACGGACACCAAGTGACACTTGTTCCTTTAATCTTGGCAAATGATCGTTCCAAGAAATTATTGGTCCTCCAAATCCATTCAGTGGTACACTTTCCGTTCTTTGCCGAACCCGTATACATCCACTCATGTTCGGCATCCTCTAACATATCGACGAGTAAAACTAAAAATATTTTCATCTACACGATGCTTATATAGTCTAATAGGTGAAGATAGGTCCTAATCCCACCCGAGGATACATAGCTGAGGTTAGTTTCCACGGTCTACTCCTCTTATAGGATCTAGGATACCGACTAGACGGGGGTGAATAGGCGTTTTCAATTCTAATTGCTACCCGATCAAAAATAATTACGGAATTTAAAACAATTGATCATGAGCAATATAAATAGAGCTATTATTTTATTGATATAAGAGAAGCACATCACTCTAATTTCTAAGTCAAGTTTTGCAATCCTAGGGTGAGATGAGAGCAAAATAATTCTAGTAAGGTGAATTACCTGAATAAGAGAAGCACAAGTAAAATATTAAATAGATATCACAGCTAAATAGGTAATTTGAGCTCCATGTATATGAGTTTGCAAGAATGTATAGAGCATAAAATAAATGATAACAAATAGACAAACCACAAGGGGGATACCAAATTTTTTTTACTGTGGTCTCGGTGACTTGCCGGTCACCCCTAATCCACGTTGAGGTGGATTCAAGTCTTTGATTTGCTTCTCTATCAAGTATGCACTTCTCCAATAAGAAGGGCTCACACAAGTGCAACTTGATCTTAAGCCAAACCAATCTCTTGAACCTCTCCAAACCTCGATTCCACTAGAGTTGCCCTTCACCACTCCGGCGAGGTGAGCACAAGACCTCTCACAAGAACACCGAACCACCTTCACAATCTTCTTGAAGGGCTCACAGTTTTCACACCACCAAGCCGTCTAGGAGGCGGCAACCTCCAAGAGTAACAAGCCAAGACACACTTGACTCCCACCAATTTTCTCAAAGCTCAATCAACAATGCAAATACACTTGAATCTTTCTTCTCACCCTCCGTTTGGTGCAACACATGCACAGATATGTGGGAGGACTCTTCTCTAGCTCTAGGATGTTCAATGCGGTGTCTAGCTCTATCTCCAACTGCATGAAATGAGGTATATATAGGCTACACCAACAAAACTAGCCGTTACCTTCGGTCAGCCCGAGAAGCTTTGTTTTCGCGGTCAGATCGCAGTCAAACCCCGGTCAGACCGCGACAACCATTCTCGGAACAAAACTCTCTGGACTTGGGCGGTCAGACCGCATAGTCCAGGCGGTTGGACCGTCACCCTTTTTTCAGCACGACCAACCTTCCAAAGAAACGGCCATAACTTTTGACTCTTAACTCCGATTTTTATGATCTTGGACATTCCAAAAAGATAATTCAGAGGGCTACACATCCCTACTGATTGCTTGACCCCAAACACAATAAAGCAAAGACAAAATATTGTCCAAAGATCAACCTTTAAGGAATACACATGAGCCTCAATCATTTGCAAAAACACATTTGCAAATATTAGCATCATGTCAAGGAGATTATGCATATGCAAGATTGAGCTTTTCAACACATGGTAGAACTCAAGTGATCATCTAGACCCCTCTTAATAGTATGGCATTTTATTCTAGCAACCCGGTCTTTCTCCACTAATCACCAAGACCGAAAAAAGAAAATTCCTATCATTTATACCTTTGCCTTGCGTGAATATCCACTTCGGGTCTACCATGATGTCCATAAACATATAAAGTGTCCATGATTTTGTTTTCCATCAAATGAGTGATGCGGATAATTCATAGCTTCACATGAGCTTTCATGGTTCATCGCGTCAAGCCTTCACTCGCTCTTCACCATTGCCTATGGTCCTTCGGCGCCAAGCCTCGCTCAACCTTCACCACCTTTTCATGTAATGCTATTTTATATCCATCATTATCAATATGCTCACTATCACTTTGATCACCAAATTAATATTTTCACTTTCTCAAGTCTTGATTCTTTTCTTGTGTTAATGGTCACTCATCTTCAAATTATCAATGAATAATCTCAACTTCAATTATTTTCACATCACCACATTGGAACCTTCAACTCATAATATTCAGTCACCTTCCATGATGTGTCTTGAATTCTTCAAGCAAAAGTGATAATCATTTCACTGTTGTCTTCATCAGTTCATATCATGATATCTTGTCAAGCATATTCATCAATTATAATATGATGATTCTCAACATGTGACCTCTCAACACTTGATATCAATGTTTTAGCTTGATTTCATAGCTTGACCTTTTAGCTTGATGTCGAAACCTAACCATACATATGAAAGCTCACAAACTCATAGAAAAGGTTAATTCCAATAATCATTGTCATCTATCACCAAAACTCATCATTAAGTCAAGGCTACAAACCTAGACTTTTCACCTCTCCGAGATAGAATTTCGGCAGCACCTCCTCGTTGTTCTCCAAATACACGTCCTGCAAAGGAGATTGTGTATCCGGAGAACAACGGAGAGATGGTGCTGAAACACTATCTCAAATCGGAGTAGACCATGAAAACTAACCCCAACTAAGCATCCTCGGGCTGTCCAAAAAACATGGACAATTCAAAACAAATACAGTCAAAGATATTCAACCGTATCTACATATATCCAACCGTATTTCTTTCGAATAGGAGACACCTAACTAGGTTACATGACCTACGAACAGGAAACATACTGAGGGGTGTTACTGATGTGCTCACCTAGGGATCAACGATTCGACGACAGTGCGGTGAAGGACAGAGCGTCGGGGCCGCGGTAACCGCCTCTCCCATAAGAATCAACAAAATATTGTCAATTGAAATGTTCGGCAGCACCTCCCTTGTTCGGAGAGGTTTCCAAAACCTGCAAAACACACACAACGCGATGGCCGGGAACCACACACACACACACGACGTGATGGCCGAGAACCACACACACACACACACGGCGTGATGGCTGACAACAACCCTCACGGCTTGATGGCCGAGTTTCACATTCACAAAATTCTTCTCACCTATGATGGTGCTCCGGGCGGTGTAGGGTTGGACGTCTGGATGGCCCGGTGGTCGGGGACGATGCTGAGCCGGGGACGGGTGGGAGGCGACGACACCAAGGAGAGGCGGGTGTATGCGGCACGTACAGGCGGGCGGAGGCACGACAGAGGAACAGACGGTGGCGCGATAGAGGGAGAGGAGCAGTCCTCGGAGGAGGGGGGGAGGAGGGGGTGCAGCGTGTGGGGGTGGGGGGCGAGGTGGCGTCAGAGGGGGGGAAGCTGGCGCGGCGTGTGGGCGGGGAGGAGGTGGCGTCAGAGGGGGAGAGGAGGTGGCATGGCGTGTGGGGTGGAGGAGGTGGCATCGGACGGGGTGGAGGAGGTGGCGCGGCGGGGTGGGAAGAGGCGGCGCAGCGACGGGGGAGGAGGAAGGCGCGGCGGATGGAGGGGGAGGAGGGAGGCGTGGTGGGGAGTGGCGGGGAGAGCCGGCAGCCGGGGAGCGGCGGAGGTGGGGAGCAGCGGCGAGGGGGGGGGGAGAGGAAGAAGAAATTGGACAAGGCCGGAAATGGACATGTCCCCGATCCAATCGAGAAGATGTACTAAAGGATTTGCCGTGTGCCTTCCCCTGCACACGGCAAAGAAGTCAACGAATCTTTGCCGTGTGCCTTCCCTAGGGCACACGACAAAGAGGTAACCCTATCTCCTTGCCATGTGCCCACCCCGAATGCACACGACAAACATATAGATGCCATTTAAAAAAAATAGAAAATACTTAGGACACTCAAACAATTACCAAAATTGGACATGATACAACACATGTTTTCTGTAGCCTATAAAAGTTTGGTTGATGTCAAAACTTCACTCCACCCTCATTTCGATTCAAAATCTGCAAGGTTCCTATTCAACACTTTGATTCTTTAACTGAGATTCTCTGATTTGTGAACAACATACGTGATAACTTGTTCGAAACATTTTGTACTTTTTACTAAAGCATCTATGTATGATTCAATGATGTCAGGACAATTCTTATAATTTTTAGACTTTGAAAATATTTTATAAAATTTAAATTCAACTTTCCTACACAGTCCTGGTTATATTTCATCTCGAATATGTCCGAAATTTCTTGTTATTTCATGTATACAGACTCCAATGGGAATCATGTGCATGAATATCATGTTTGCATTCACTATATTACATTATTTGAACCATTTGTAGTTTAATTTTGAATTGACACAAAATAATACAATTAATGAAATAAACTAAAAAAAATAGAAAACACAACTCAATATTTATAAAAATATCAAAGTCAAATGACAATAACTCTATGTTGATCACCAAAAAAAGTTGGTGGAAAAAGAAGAAGAAAAAAAATTATTTTGCCGTGTGCCAATGGTTAACACACGACAAAGGTGATCACGTGCCTTTCACGTAGTACCTTTGTCGTGTGTCTCGGGCAGGCATACGGCAAAAATGTCTGTTTGTCGTGTGTTATCCTCAGGACACACGGCAAACAACTAACGGTCGTCAACTGCTGCCGGCGTGCGTGGCAGGCGGTTGCCTTTGCCATATGTACTCACAGAGGCACACGATAAAGGAGTAATTTGTCATGTGCCCTAAAGACGGCACACGGCAAAGACGAGGTTTGACGATATAAAATACGTTTGCTATGTGTCTGACAGAATGCTCACGACAAACTCTGCGGCACACGGCAAAGCACCTCTTTCCCGTAGGATGGCCACCAAGCTAGGCAACGAGCGGCGGCACTGGTGACTAGGCCTGCATGTCCGTCATCGTGTCCCGCGCTTGGTGATCTCATTCGTCTTGTGCTTACATAACCACCGCCGTGCTTTCAACAACATTACTAGACGAGATGACGTGTTCCATATCTGGCCGTGTTCTGCTTTGACAGTTGTACGATGTTACTCTCTGTCAAATTATCGCTAAACTAACACACACGGTGGAAATTAAACTACGTGGTCTTTTTATAAGTAGTGTACATTTACTTTTGTTCATGGTTGTTGTCACTAAGTAGTAACACACGTAACTTTCCTTCAAACTTTGGCGTCTGGCGTGTTAGCTGCTGCTTTGTTGCTACTGATCGAAACTGACGAGCACACTTATTTTTACTCCTCCTGACATCATGTGCATGTCTGCCGTACTTTAGAGAGCAACTGCATCCAGAAAAATGACCACAGATACTGCAAATCAATGCTTGCACATGAGCAGCAATCGTTAGCTGCGACTCTGAACTGAAGAGCCCGCGGGCATTCCGATTCAGCGCCCCCGTTGCCGTTGGGACGAGACTCTTCCAAGCGGCCATCAACCATGCACCACGCCGCGCGGACAGACACACTGGCAGGGCTTATATATTGCCACTGCGGCTACTGTAGTATACTAGCACGCTGCAGGGCGCAGTGGCAGTGCTCTCAAGAAAGATTCAGTTTCTTCCCTGAGAGCAGGCAGACATGGCCCTCCTGTCCCGCCGAGGAGGCCTCGTTACTCTGGCTGCTGCGATCGTGGTCGTGACGCTCACGATTGGCGCCGAGGCGTCCATCAAGCAACTCAAGGTGGGCTACTACGACGAGCTGTGCCCCGAGGTTGAGGGGATCGTCCGGGCGACCTTGGCCCGCGCGCAGGCCCGCGAGGCCCGCAGCCTGGCCTCAGTGATGAGGCTCGTCTTCCACGACTGCTTCGTCGTCAATGTATGTTATCAATATTCAGTTTATTGTCCCTTCGAGACCTTTTACGTCATGTACGTGGTACGTGCACACTTTGTCCCTCGATCGTCTCTCTCCATCTGATGATTCCTCTTGGTGCGGGTGAAGGGTTGCGACGGTTCGGTCCTGTCGTACTATAAATAAGTATGCAACTTTGATGTCTTTGCTCTTATCTCGGTGCTCAAATTGATCCAATAATTTTTGGAGGAGTGTTTAGCAAACCTATGCGTTATTTTGAAGCTTGGTAATAGCTGGTTTGGATAGCCTTTTAAATTATCTTTCCGTAGAGTCTAAGATCACCTAAATCGGTCTCCGGAGTCAAAAATTATGGATATTTTTCTATCGGCTGTCTGCATGTATTGTTCCAGTCGGCAGTGAAAAGGCGATAGTGATGATAATCATGATCATGAGTATACATATAATGAGCTTGTTACATTGTTGCATAGCATGGGAAGGTATATGAAATTAGAGGAGTCTAAAATGAAAAATATACATGATAAAAATTCTTCTTTAAAAGACTCATTAGAGGAGCTAAAACGGTCTCATGAGGATCTTAGTGAAACTCATGAGAATCTCAAAGATGCTTATGATTCACTTGCTTCTAATGTTTTGGAAAGTGCAAAAGTAGATATAAGCATTACATATGATTAAATTGATAATATATCTATTTATTACAATGATTTATGTGATAACCCTTGTCGCTCCCAAGCAAATATTTCTCCGAGCACTACATGTGACTTGGATTGCATAGGTGAAAAAGTAAAGTATAAGGGTCATGAAGTCAACAAAAATCACAAGAAGAACTTCAAGTCTAACACGAGCAATAATCAACAAAAGAAAAAGAAGTTAGCTCATGGTACATGTTTCAAGTGTTCAAACACGGGACACTATGCCTCTATGTGTTCCATGAAGATTGATGATGAGATCACACTTCCGAAGAAGAAAACAAGAAGAAGTAAAAGGAAGTGCTATAGATGTCATGAGAATGGTCATGAAATTATTTCATGCCCTAACATAACAAATGATAATTTTGAGTCATCCAAGAAGTGGCTCGCCAGCAAGGAAGCAACAAATAAGAAGCAAGATAAGAAAGTGTCTTGCATGAATAAGAAGCGTATTTACTACACTTACCGAGAAAAGGGACATATTGATAAAAATTATCCTATGGATAACATTCCTAAACCTATTTATTCCAAAGATAATAATTTTCTTAATAAAGCTAGAAGTGATAATATTATTGCAAATGTTGTTAGGTCACACAATGTCAATGCAAAGGCCATTTGGGTGCCTAAACCTCTTGTGACTAACATACTAGGATCTAATGTCATTTGGGTGCCACAAAATGCTTGATTTGCTTAATAGGTACTTCGAGGTGCATTGAAGACTTGACAAACTTGCTATGATTTATGTTGAACATCTTAAGTCAATATTCTTTCAAATTTTTATTCCTCATCACTTATGGAAAGGATGTCAAGTATGAATATTAATGGTCTATAACTCCCACCAATGCCATCTCGGTAACAAGTATTTACATTAAAAGTATCTATGCTCTAGCCTTGTGTAGGCTTAATTCACTACTCATGCATATTGTCCATGTATGTTGCTTGCACACTTCATTTGTACAAATTTGAGAAAAGTGATGGTTACCATGTTTCGGGAGGTACTATATCATTCCATATATATTGCAATCCCAGAATGAGAATGAATTCTTATTGATGCTATAATAGTTTTTGAAAAGCTTTTTAAGTAAACTTCAAAATATTTAGAACGGTTTGCAAAATTGCTAAAAAGTGTTTGAACGTATTCATTTATGAAAAAAAAAATGTGATTTGCAAACAAAATGTTTTATTATATCGAAACAAACCATTATAGAAAAACTTTCAAAATAAATTATCTTGCAAATTTCTCTAATTAGTCATGGTCAATCTTTCAGTATTTAAAATTGTTTTACAAGATCAATGGTTTTGAAAATTGTATTTGATTTGAAAAATTGCTCGAAAAGCTATCTTGACCGATTTCAGCTCTATTCTAGCATCAAGTGAGTCTTGTCACTAGTGCCACATATTTTGTATATGTTTGCTCATGGTGGTATTTTTGACTCAACATCTTACTTAAATTTGTATCTATGGAGCTTTGGTTCTATTATGAGCTTTCTTTTCATTGTCCTTGAAACAATGAGTTACTCATGCTTCTTATATTACTAAGTGTAAAGTATTTGATAATTCAGTTTGTTTGATTATGGAGCATGAGGAACCTATTTGTCTTCTTGCAATGAAAATTTTGTTTTTAAGACTAACCATGTGCAAGGGAATTGAGAAGATCAAACATGAATAGTAAAGCTCAAAAAGACTTGGTGGAAGAAAATTTGAAGCAATGTTAAACCTCTTCAAGATATTGGTAGACATGGGCAAGAGCTTGAGCCAATGGTATTGCGTTGCTCAAGGCAAGATGGCGGGTCTACCATGAATAAGCTTGTAGAGGGATCAAATATGACTTGCTATATTATAATGATGATGACTAAGTCCTATTAGTGCAAGCTCAACATGAATGATGATTGTTTGACAATAAAGAGGGAATTCAACTATGACCATGCATGAAAAATTTTATAACATTGAAGATTTTGTATCTATTCTTGTCAATGGTTGAGTTGGACATCATGGAGGAATTTCGAGCTTGGTATATATTCTTGATGGTTTGCATATACAAAAGATTCCAAGCTCTCGAATTGTTGACAACATTATGGTAACTATCTCTATGTCTTATATAAGTTCTCTCTTTCCTAATAATAAAGATCAACTAGATTTCATTCTATGTTTTTGCATGTTGCTCTATATCATCAATCATGTCTTGACACAGGCACTAGTTGTTCTTTGTGATTATTTCTTTGTGGTCTTGAATGAAAATTTTATACGCTCATCATGATTGTCATGTTTTATATTAGGATTTGCTTATATGGTAAATTGTTATGCTTTATGTTATCTTTTTTAAACAATCTACATGATTTAATGTTTTTCTTCATATAGAGGAGTATAAATTATAAGTTTTGATAAAGTCAAATGCTCAATATCACAACTAATTTTATTCTATCGACCTCTCTGTTTTACACTCATCGGCAGTGCTGGTGATCTCCATCGATAGTGCCGATCCTCCTATACAGAGGTACTGTAGAGCACAGACATCTCTCTATTTGTGTCTTGCCAACATAGGCAGTGCCGATGGCTCCATCGGCAGTGCGGGTCATGACATCCAGAGAGCACCTTTTCTGTCTAATTTCCATCGGTAGTGCCGATCCCTCTAGTCGGCAGTGCCAATCACCCCTTTCATAGAGAATTTAAAAAAAAAAAGGTTAAAATCGTTTTTCTTCATATGGCTTATGGCATGTTGCTTCTCTCAAATTTATTTATTTTGCCATGACCCAAGATATAGGATTTGTTCCCTCCCGGGTTGTTTTGACTATGTGCATGTTTGTCAAAGTAATTCAAATACTTGTATACACAAATTTAGGGGGAGAATATACTATGTCATTGGTACATGAGACTAACATGTCTATCAAGTATCTTGGTAATTTATTTGTTTTCCCTCCAAGTTTTAGAAAAAATTGCTTATGTGGTGGATGAAGACCAAGGAAAACAAAATGTACCAAATGAATTGAATATCAGAAGGAACCAAGAAAACATATACTTGAGGAGAATAATATTGTGAAGATGATTGCTTACAAGATCAACATAGCAAGTGACGAGGAGGAATTACAATCTATTCGGATGCCCATGAACCGTCATGGACAATCTTTGAAAAGGCTCCAAAATATTTATTTTCCCATCATGAGTATATGGGCTTTGAGAGGATTTGAAGATTTTGCTTTAAAAAAAATAAAGAGTTGAAGCAATGAGAAACAAAGTTTTTCAAGGATATCAATCTTATGAGCGGTATTTCTTGATCATCTATCCTATGTCCAAATTCTTCTCTCAAATGTCAAATAGACTAGAATCAATTTCATGCATGTGTTGCTTTGTGCCTCTTTATGTACAATTAGGATTGCATGAGTTTGTCAAATTATTTTTATATCTTATTCTTGTATGTGAATCAAAGATGCATTTTATGGTGATGGATTGTTTTGTTTTTACTGGTGAATCATTTCATATGTAACCATGTTGAAAATGTTTCATATCATATTGTCTTAAATCCTTATCTTTTATCATGATATGTTCACTTAGTCGGCTTATGCCTTATCTATTTATATCCTTCTAAGCCATCACACATGTTATGTGTTTCTAAGTTTAGATATTCTATCTTGACATATTGAAAACTAGCTATGTGCTTTTATATCCGTTTATGGCATGGAAATAAAATGCATATGTGCCTATGAACATACCTTGACATGCTTCAAGTAAATAGTATTATTTATGACATATGGATGTTATTCTCTATCATATGCTTTCATGGTCATGAACACTTGAATTGCAGGATATTCTCCTTAATTGTTATCAATAACAAGTGCATGCCTCACACAAGTAATTCAAATACTTGTATGCACAAATCTTGGAGGAGATTATCCTTTGTTTTTAAGATGTTGAGACTAACATTTTGGCAAGCTTATTCTTTGGTTTAGTCTCATGAAGGAGAAGTGATGGATTAAGGGAGAACCTTATATTCATATTTGTCATGAAAGGAATAAAGAATGGTGAAAATATCCTACAATCATTCAAGAATATCATTTACATAGCATCATGAGTACATGAGTTATTTCTATGCCTACCTATCTATTACTCATGATTATGTTGTATAGTGTAGCTCTTTGTGATCTACCAACTTATATTCTCTTTGGTTCATGAAAGTTTGCTTTCATATAATTTGCACTTCATGAAAAATCTTTTATAATATATTTGCCTTTTTGGACCAAATGACATAGTGCAAATTGCTCTCTTGTTTGTTACATTATTAATGCATATGTGTATTTTGAATATTCTACTATGCATAGTTTAAGGGGGAGTTGCACTATGTTTTATGAGACTAATAAGGTTGCTAAGTTTTTACATGGATAAATAGATATTTTTGTTAAGATGAACATTTCAAGGTATGTATTCATGTTCTTGATTTATCTTGTTGAATTGTTTTCGTTTGTTATTAAGCACATATCATGGGATGTATTTCCTTCTTGCCTTTTTTTAATTATTATGTGCATATGATTTTATTGAATATCTATGTATGCTCATCATATGAAGGAAATTATTCTATGTTTTTGGTATTGAGATTAACTTTACGTTGAGCTTCATATGATTTAGTCTCAAAGTGTGATAAAAGAGTGACTCTAAAGGTATGCTTGCTATTATTGCCTATTATTTGAAGATGCATTGTTTGGATTGTACTTTTATGTGATGAACTATCTATAGTCATATCACACTCATATATGCTCATAGTCTTTGTCATGAGATTCTTGCCCTTTTCGGTGCTTGATACCAAAGGAGGAGAGAAAAAGAAGGATATACAAAAAAAACTCTTATGTGCATATGGTTGTCCTGCCTTATTATTGTTTATATGCACATGTGCAAATAAAGTTTTTTTTTTCATTATCATTATTTGATAGTGTTGTCATCAATCGCCAAAAAACAAGGGGATTGAAAGGTCTAGGTCTCTAGACTTGAATTAATGATGAGTTTTGGTGATAAATAACAATACATGTTAGAACTAACCTTTTATATAAGTTTGTGAGTTCAATGTTAGGTTATGTTCCGGCATCAAGCAAAGATCAAGAATAACATATCCATAAAGGGTATGGACCCATTACAAGATAATTGATTGATCGTATGTTAAAAATTCTCATATTATAGGGTGAAGATGTTTGACAAAGGATGATGGTAATCAATGTGTTGATAAAGGTATTGGTGGACATAATCAACACCCATGCTTAAAAATGAGGACACATCACATATTCAAAGGTCAAACATAATATATTATTGATTCATGACAAGGGATGATAGTGTTGATTGTTGATACAAGCAACACGTATACATAAAGATGATCAAGGCACTTCATAAAGGAGAATTAGACATCCCTATAGTTGATAATGTCAAAATGGTTATGTTAATAGTTGGTATTAAATTGAAATATCAATGCAAGTATTAGTTGGAATCCATGAGTTAATAAGTGACGATGGTCGAATCAAGCATGTTATTATAAAATTGGAACATGGATTTCTAGTGACCTTTTACAAGAAGATAAAATTCATGAATTTGGAAATATCATCTTGGAGATCAAATTGACAAAGTGGATACATTGTTTATGTTGGATACAAAGTAGTGTTGCATGGAAAGGCAGTGAAGGTTAGGCAAGACTCGGCTGCGATGGACCATGTACGAGGGTGAAGGGCAAGCAAGAGGTTTGGCGCCCAACGACCAAAGGCAATGGTGAAGAGTGAGTTAAGGCTTAGCGCGATGAACCGTACAAGACCATGTGAAGCTATGGATTATCCACATCACTCATTTAACAAAACAAGAAGATGATATTGATATGTCACAACGAGTGCAATTGACAAAAAGAGCTAAAGGTGAATATACAATGTTAAAAGAAGACCAAGTGGCTTGAACATAGGAAGTTGTGAAACTTCGTAAGTGGATGAACATCAAGCCTATCTCATATGGACATTGCTCAAACCAAATGTATAATATTGGATATATATATATATATATATATATATATATATGTTTATTGATGGTTAATCACATAAATATCTAAAATGATCAATTGCTTATGGAGTTGGCGACCCTCAAAAAGAAGAAAGAACTATATATGAATATGTTCCTTTTGACATAGATTTTCTAGTTGCTATTGAGTCTAGAAACGTCGTACTATAAAGAGGGATGCAACTTTGATGTCTTTGCTCTTGTCTCGGTGCTCAAATTGATCCAATGACCTTTGTGGGAGTGTTTAGCAAACCTATGCATGATTTTGGAGCTTTTTAATAGCTGGGTTGGATAGCCTTTTAAATTATCTTTTCGTAGAGTTCAAGATCACCTAAATCGGCTTCTGGAGTCAAAAGTTATGGGCATATTTCTATCGGCTGTCTGCTAGTATTGTTTCAGTCGGCAGTGCCGATCCGGACATCTGCAGTGCCGATCCAGAACTTAGAAAAACATCTTTTTCTTGCCCTCTGTGGTTTTCTCATCGGCAGTGCCGATGCGGGACATCCAGAGCCCCAACGGCTAGTTTTTGAGCCTCTCCTATTTATATCCCCTTCGGTCCTAACGTTGGAGGTGCTGAAAAAACTTCAAAGAATCATCCATTTGAGCCAAGAAAACACCTCTCCACTCCCCATTGCTTAGTGCTATACCTTGTGGGTGAGATTTGGTGAGAGATTGAGAGAGAAAGAGCAAAAATCCATTGTTGAGCACTTGAGCAATCAAGCAATCGTTGTGGCATTTGTTACTCTTGGGGATTCATCCCCTAGACGACAAGGTGTTGCCCGGTGAGCTCCCAAGCTTGTGGTGAGCCACGGAAAGTTTGTGAAGATTTCGATTGACCTCCAAAAGGAAAGGAATCAAGAGAAGGAAATTCGAGAAAAAGGGTTGAAAGAGACCCGGCTCAAGTGTGACCGAGCCCCTCAACGGAGACGTAGGACTCATTAAGGAGTCTGAACTTCGGTAAAGAAATCTTATGTCTCCGTGTGATCCTTTTACTAATTATTGCATTATATTCTTGTTCTAGGGTTTGAACTTATGCTAGCTCTAAATTGCTCGATCTACTTGTGTAAGTTTATCTTGTTGTTGCAAGCTTGCTTAATTGACTTATATTTTCTTTTATTATCAATCCCTTCTTTTACATTATAATAGAACTGCTTAGACTTAATCTTTCGCGTCTGTCTTTGCCTTATTGGCACTGTCGGTTGCCCCGTCGGCAGTGGCCATCGGCACTGCCGATTGGTTCCATCGGTATTGCCGATCGTACTGATTTTTTTGTTAAGTCTAATTTCGTAGAAATTTATAGTATCGCCTATTCACCCCCCCCCCCCTCTAGGCGACATCAAGGCCTTTCAAGCGATGAACCTCGTAAAGCACGAATGTGGTTCCCACCTCCCCTTTATCGGCGCTGCATGACAGGGGCCCACCGCTCTCTTTGGGCTGAACGCCACCGATCAGGGCGTGGTTCAAGGGCCTAACGGGCCATTGGGCCCATTGGTGAAGATTAACCTAACATTCTCCCCCTTAATCTCATCTTTCATGCTTTAACCTTATACTTTGAAATAACTCTTTTCAAAGTACTTGTTCCATCACAAATTTGTATATAGAGCATGTTTCGTCGTCACGGTTAATCACCGATAGAATCAACAACTACAACACACTACTTTGTTCTGAAATAGATCATTTAACCTTAGACCTCTTATTGTCCAGAAATTATAGACTATATCATAAAACCCATGTCGATAGTGTGCTCTCCGAGCACACTAGGTGGTAAGCCTTTAATGGGCAGATCTGCTAACACTTGTCCATTTCTTTTATGCTCCAAGCATTCCAACATAATTCCAGACTTTTTCCTCAACAACGTATAACTTGTGTCAATGTGTTTGGCACCACACTTGACTCATTGTTACAGGAGTGAAATATTTGATGGTTATTGCTATTATTCACCATCATCAATTCCGAGTGCAGGTTTCTTAACCATTTTGCCTATCCCTCAGCCTCATATCATGCTAAGCATATCTTTTCATCACATTGATGATAATTTTTTGCTAATTTGTATCTTTTTATCATATTGATGATAATTCTTTTATTCTTTGAAGCTTTTCCACACAAAAACTCTAAGTGTGAAAGTTAGTGACAATTGTGGATTCCGCCACACATTTCATGTGTTCTATCTTTGTGCTCACAATCTTTTGAGAGCGCCTTAAACATATCTTTGTACTCACAACCTTTAAAGAGTACTTGTTTCTTTTAGCATGAGGCTGATATCTTTAACTCCATTTCTGTGATCTATATCTGGACTGGACATTACCAAAGCAACCCGGATACATAAAAACTGCGTTAGGGTAATATCAAGCTTCTAACAGCTAAAGCATATGGTACCATATTCATTTGATTTTTTTCATATTGTCTTTTGGAACACTAAAGTTCCTAAATCAATTATCCTTGACTATAAGAACAGATGTGTGTTTTCTTGTATGCATACTTTAAAGACTTCTCGGCATGCATATGCAATATCTCTAATACCCCTTCTCTTTATCTCGGTGAATCTCGTCTCATATAACAAGAGACATTCAATCGAGAACATTCTTTTAAACTTTAAGAACAAGCACTTCTTCTTCTTCTGCATTGGATTGACATCACCACTAGCAAGTAGGACGTCATCCACATGACTAGGAAATGAGTTTTCCATTCTATATCTTTTGCATAAATGCAATTGTCCTCTTACTCTTTAAGAAAACCCAAAATTATTATTAATCTAACAAACTTTAAACATCCCTTTTTAGAAAATTGTCTTCAATCCATAAATGGATTTTCTGCCAACAATGTCTAAAGTTTCCTCTTCTTTTCATGACAGAACTTTTGGTTGTGCCATGTAATACATTTTCCTTGGATCCTCATCACAGAGAATTGATTTCGCTTTCATCTGATATAGTTCAGATCATGATGTGCCACTAATGCCATTATTACTATGAAGAAAATTATTACACAAGACACGAGAAAATGTCTCACAGTAATATTTCTTTTCTCTTTATGTAAAGCCATTTATCATATATTTTTTCTCTTTGTGTGAAGCCTTTTATCATATATTCCTTCAAGAGTCACATTTAATCTTATAGACCCATAATGGCCTACTGTTTTCACTCTATTAGGGTTTGTGTTCCCTTTGGAGTCACATTTGATATTATAGACCCACAATAGTCTACTATTTTGACTCCATTAGGAATGTCTTCTAAATCCTAAACATCGTCAGGATTAATCAATTATATTTTGTCTTTACCATTTGGATACTTGAATGCTCATCATGGCATTATCAATTTCGGTGGGATCACCCTTCATGGTAATCAGAAAAAACTGATTTTGATTTCTTTGACCCTTAGGGTCCTCTGCTATTGGCACTTTTTCATATGGGGCTCATTTTTATTGCCTAGAGACATATGTAACAAAATTGTTCTTGAAAACATTGAAGTGGATAAAAATTCCTACTTCTCTTCAAGTCTTACTCCCCATATTATTATCTTCTTCAAAGATGACATGTCTTCAAACTCTTTAAACTTTATGATTGGGTTTACTCTATAATAACTTTATTCTTTATGGCACTTTAAGTACCATCTTGATATTCCTTCGTCAAAACTCTAGGAATACATCTATATCTTTACTTTAGGGGTATCATTAATATGACCGTTGTACTCCCCCAGACGATCACATTTTTCTTTAGTAGATCACCTTAGATGCACAATATGCATCACAATATCATCTTTATAGGAGAGTTTTATCATTCTTCCTCCCCCTCGAAATGTGGCAAGAACTTTTCTGCCACAATTTTGAAAATCATTCATAACTCTTGTGACTTGAGGAAACTTTAATTGTCTATTTCATTCACTTGATTACATCATGCGAAAGAAGTTATCTTTAACTTGTATGGGAGTACTTTTCCTCGTTTTATCTCAAAGACTCAATTGAGTTCTTTATCAATGATACTTTTGCAAGCCAAAACTTGCATATCATTCTTATCTGTTGGTTCGTCTCTAACTTTATTCTCTTTAGACTCATTTAGTGCTTAATGACTATCACACATAAAGTGCACGATCGATGATGGAATAGCATAAGAGTTACTCCATACTTTTCTCTAAAAGCACATGAGTTAACACATCTTTCTCCCGCCAAACAGGATAAAATTTTTCTCAAACTTCTCCCACCATACGGGAGTTTCTTGACATAAATATTATGCCATCGTACTCCGCCATGCGGTTATTTTCCCAGACATTACCCGTCATACGGGTATAATCATAATCATCTTTTTCCCGTCATGCGGGTAATTCCCTCAAAGGGATATGAATGCTTGCATTGGCTCATATTCAATCATAAAATTCAGAAATAAGTCCGAATATTCTATGACATATACATACTTAATCTAACATTGGTCAAATTAAACATGTATATGCCTTATCATATCATAATCATTAAAAATGATAATAAAGTCTTGTTCATTGAGAGTACATGAAAAGTAATTTCTCAGGATTCTCAATGATATATTTGTTTCTTGAATTAATATCCAAAAATTCTTTTCTTTTGAAGCCATTCTTTAGAGGGGGGCATACTCCCTCATACTATGATCCTTTTATTAGTCGTCGTTTGGATCACAAGTACCCCGTCTTTTGCTTTCATGAATGAGAGCATAAATATCATTAGTCTGAGAAAGAGTCAACAACAACAAACAATAATGAGCATAAAATTAACCCTACATTGGTCTGATCAATGATATGGACATTAAACTTTTAAAGCTTTATCTTATATTCTAAATCACTGTTGGGCAGAAATAGAATAAACATCATGTTTATACATAAATTTTAAATCACCGTTGGGTAGAAAAATAATAAATACATATGAGTCTTAAACAACTTTGCTAAGAAAGCAACATTATCATTAACTTAATTGCAGCGGAAACGTAAAAAAACTTTCTGTAGTTAATGAGCATCACTTGATATTTTATCTTTCCTCTCAAAAATTGATCACTATGATACAAATTTATCAGAGACTTAAACTTTTCAATATAGAACTCAAAAAATTATAATATTGTTATCATCAACTTTGGTCAAAAAATAACAATACCATAATTATCTTTAAACACTTATCTTTTCACTCCTCCAATCAATTTTTCTCCAATTTGATTAGAGAATAAGACTTTTCTTTGCAGCGGAAACTTTTGTTTCTTTTAGAAGCAATCAAACTTCTAATCTTTTATGCACAAAGAACTTAAACAATTTTTGTGCACTCATTTAATCTTTCACATGAATAAATTCATGAAAACAATACTTTCAGAAACATTTCTTTACTTTTCTATTCTCTAAACAATCATCAGGTTGGTTCAATTGCAAAGAGATCACAACTTTACAATATACATTCAAATACTGCTTCTGAAAAAGACTCAAATAAATCAAAAAAAAAATTTTGTGGACAACTTCACTTTCGGCCCAATCGTGAAAATGGCCTGCTGCCGTTTCGCCAGCGCTCCTGGGCAGCGGCTGGGCTACCGAATCGGCCTAGTGCCACGGCACCCACGCTCCTCCCACACGGGGCCATTTGGGCCGGCTAAGCCAGCCCTCGGCCACGGCTGCCATTTCTGGCCGTCCATCACATGATGGACGCTCGTCCACGCATTTCACCCGATCAAAACTGGGTGCCGGCCGTCAGCCCCCTCTAACCCTAGCCACATTTCATTTCTCCCCTCCCTGTTTCTCTCGCGCTGCAGCGGGCCGGTCAGCGGCGACGACGGGTGGTTCTGTTCCGTGGCGACGGTGGCCATCGGCGGTGGTGGAGGGAGGCGCCGCTGGCGCAAGGGCCATGGCCATCATCCCCTCTTCTCCTTTCTCCACTTTCGCCCAGACCCGAGCAAGCGGTGGTGGCCGCCCGTGGCAGCCAGAGGAAGGTGGCGGCATCGTCGAGGTCCCTTCGCCGGAGTGCGCGCCTCCGTCGAGTGGTTCTTGGCGAAACCCATAGCCCGAGTCCGCACCCGCGTGACATGGTGGCGGTGATGGCTCGATCATTTCTTCCCGCGCGGCAGTGGCAGGTCCAATCCCGCAACACGGCGGTGCGGTCATCTTCTACAAGGACAACGAGGAGCGCAGGTAAGACCAGCTCCCCCCCCCCCCTCTCGACCTTTTTTTTCTTTCTTTTCTCAATTTAGGGTTAGGCTAGGGTTTCGTGTTCTTCTCTGTTCATCAATCTGAATCCTTTTCTTTGGTTCTCGGGTAAGAGACAAAGTGTTGGTGGCACCGGTAGCGCCACCCTAACCCTAACTGTAGGGCGATAGGGTTAGGTTTCTTGAAAATGATATTTTTCTCTTTTGATTCGGGATCGAATCCTCTATTCTTTTCTTTCTCGATCCAAGATCGAGCTCTTTCTGTTCTTGATTCATGGACGAATCCTTCTTTCCCTACTCTGATCTACACTATAGACTGGCTCTTGATACAATTGATAGACACTGGGATCTCTAGGAGTAGACACAGAGAGGAATGGGGACTGTTATACGGGCGTACCTTTCTATTTCTTGCCGTTGTCGTGGTTGCCGGCCATGGAGCAGGCAACGTCATGGTCGGCAGCAGTCAGTTGGTGGCAACGATGACGGCGATGCCGGCTGGTGGTGCTTCCCATCGCTTCAGCGCCACCCTCTGGATCGGATTAGGGTTTGGAGGTGGGTATACAATAGCAGCGACAAACCTCGTAAAGCGTGAACATGGTCCCCACCTCCCCTTTATAGGCGCTACATGACAGGGGCCCACCAGCCCTCTTTGGGCTGAACACCCTCGATCAGGGCATCTTTCAAGGGCCCAATGGGCCGTTGGGCCCATTGGTGGAGATCAACCTAACATCATTATTTGCGCCAATGAAGCCTTCTCTTTCCTTATCGCACCAAAAAAACAAAAGAGAGAGAAACAAAGCCTTCTCTTTCTCGAAGAGGGAGTAAAGTCTGCCTGAATGCTAAAGAGGAGAGGCCAAGAGGAATCTTGGCTCAGTGGCAGCTGATGGGAACCAAGATTCCTACCATTGAGCACAATGGGGCCGGAGCCAAAGAACCAACAGTAGCAAAGGATTTTCGATGAAGGTGAAGTTGGGCGCAAAGGCAGTGGTGTTGGAGGTGAGGACCACATGAACACCATCTCGGGTCTATAGCGGGACGGCGGCGGCCAATATTCTTCGTGTACCACAGGTTGGGATTTGGATTTGCTATGTATGTGTGTGTGTGTGTGGGTGTGAGTGAGTGAGTGTGTGTGTGTGTGTGTGTGTGTGTGAGAGAGAGAGAGAGAGAGCGAGAGGGGGGGGAGGGAAGAAGACGATGAGATGACACCGACATATGGGGCCACTGATATGTGTGCGGAAAAGATGAGGGAGTCAAAATATCCGATTTTGTAATTAGGGATAAAAACAAACTACAATAGTAAAATATAAAGAGGCAAATAAGACTTTTTTCTTGTTTCTTTTTTTTTCAAATGAGTTCTTGCACTACGTTTCAAATCAGCTCAAACACGAGCACTTTCTCCAATAAGCTTGTCAGTTGTGGCGTCATGTGGGCCGTGTGGCAATTCGGCCAACTGTTTTACATGACGAAAATCTTCTGCTTAGCGTGTTGCAATTTGGCCCATTGTTTCACATGGGCCAAATTTGCTGCTTAGCGTGCGGCCACACAGGAAGCCCAACACAACATCCTCTTGAAGTACGTAGCCGGTCGTGTAGCTTGGAATGTGTACTCATTTTAAATATATTTTTTCCTGTTGACGTATTGTGCCCATTTAGATTGTAACTTTTTTACTAGTTATGAGATATATATGCTAGGGATACCTTACTACTTGGATATATTGTCGAGTGGGTCAGAGTCGAATAAAGATAAAGCCAATGAAGATAACTACTCGGATCATTACTTGGAGTAGGCGACAAGTCAGTATTAGAGATAGAATCTCACTTGGATATCATGTTGTAACCCTGCCTCTCGGATATATAAGATGGGCAGGGGGCTCTCTCATAAACAATCTCTTCATACCCTCGCCCCTTAGTAGTTAGGGTTTAGATACAATCAATACAATACACAGAGAACACATGACGTAGAGTTGTTATCCTTCGGGAGACTCGAATCTGTATAGATCTTGCGTCTTGTGTTACCATCGACTCTTAATCTCGCGCATGCCTTTACTGATAAATAAGGATCATGGACCACCCTATGATCTACTGCTCGATATTCTATCGACACTAGTAAGTACTTCTTGTATTACACCAAATTGATTATGCTTCTTTCCAGATGGGTGGGCCTAACTAGGCGATGAGGCTGGGACGTGACGACAGCTTAACCGCGAGCAGAAATGACTCATACCACTTCATGCCAAGCCCGCGCTCCAACGCGACAACCCTCGTCAATCTTTTTTAACAGTCTAAATCTTTCACTCACTGATCTTATGTCCTTCTCTGGCTCCCACACTATAGGAAAAGCGCGATGCTTTTCAGTTCTTTTTCGACTATATAATCAGTCCGGATCTGGTCATCTCGACCCCTACATGGACCTCACGTATCGTGGGGAGCTTGACGCGCTATGTTCCAAGGGCGGTGACGAGAAGATCACCGACAGCCTAGAATCCACTCCATACATGTTTGACAACACCTACTACAACAATCTTGTTGCTAGTAGAGGTTTTCTTAACTTCGACCAATCTCTTTTTTCGGATAGCGTCAAGACACGTAGTATTGTCAACAGGTTCAGCATGAATGAGATGTTCTTTAAGAGCTTTGTTGATGGAATGTTTAAACTTACTAAACTGCAGAATCCCAGACCAACTGCAGAATCCCAGACCAGGCGAAATACGCCGCAACTATCGTGTGGCCAACCACATTCCCAAGAGGGGGGACCTTAGCCCCCCTCCAGTTTGATAACAGTGGGTCCTCACCTCACGCATGCCCCATCTTGGTCATGCAGGCATAGTGATATCATGGCGACCCCTTGTATCATTGTCAGCGCACTGATCTGCCTCTTCGCAATACTCAACCTCTCTGTCACTAACCTCGTGGCGCTCGCCGATCCACACTCAGTTGGCAAGACACACTCCGTCTCTATTGTCTACCGTATGTACAACACGTCGACCTCTGGTTGTCCCGCCACAACATGGATGTGGCCTACCGTAGTGCGCTCGACACACTCAGCCCTCGCCCTCGGGACGGCGATGAGGCCACCGATGGCTTGAACACCATGCCATATTCTTTTGACAACAGTTACTTCAAGGACCTTGTGGCGCTCCGTGGGTTCATCAATTGACCAGACGTTGTTCTTTGACGAGATCACAACCCGGAGTACGGCTAAGCTCTTCAGCAGGGATCAGAACATCTTCTTGACTTTTGTTGAGGGAATGATCAGGATGGGACAACTACGAAACCCCATGAAAGGGGATATTTGTCACTAACGGACTGGAGTTCTAGCTCCGATTAGTTCGATACTTTAGAAGAAGTATGCTCTATGCTGATGATATCGATAGTAGCGTGTGTTGTGCTAAGCACATTTGAGTTGAGAACATTACAACATGGGGCTGCAGGTATAGCTACCTGGTAAAGAAGGCAATAAAGTTGATCAACAGACCAAAGATCATACAACAATAATAATTCAACTAAGGAACTTCAAAAATAACATAGTTTAGAACTGCTTCAGAACACTATTAATCATATTTGAATGAAGTATGGACAGCTAAAAAATGATATCGGTAAAATATATATGCATATGAGCATCTCCAGCGCAAACTCGCATTTAGGTCCCAATTCTAAATTTTGCATGACAAGCAAAAAAAAAACCTTCTCTAAGGCCTCTATCCCCTTCCAACCCTAAGTTTTAGAGGCTTATATCCACCATTTCAAACTAGGCCTCACCTTTTTTCTCTTATTTTTCTTTCTCTTTTTCTTTTATCCTCCCTTTCTCTCTTGCACCCGATGCCGCCACTGCTTCTCTCCCTCGCCACCGAACGGATCTACACACACCCCCGGGCGGAGGGCTCTACGCACCTATCACAGCTCCGCTGTCTGTTTGCCACCATATCTAGTCATTCCTTGCTCATCTCACTGACGCGTGAGTCCCGCTACAGGAGGTGTTTCGAATCACTGGCTTATGGATCCTGCTTGTCAGAGTGAAGGAGCCTGTTTTTTGGTACTACCACTGAAGTTGATAACAAATTTTAGATGCTTTGATTTACATGTCGACTTGTAAATAGAAAAGTAGATGATTGTTTTGCATGTTCTTGTTGGAGATGCTCTAACAAATATAGCTAAAACGAGAGATGACAAATCTGACAGCGCATTGAATTCCAATGACAGAAGAAGAGAAGCACACAAGTCGCAAAACGGTAAGCTGTTTTACAACATCGAGAGTCCTGAGCTCAGGCATCCTCCATCTTGGTAATGCAGGCATAGCGCTGCAGCTTCTCGTTGAACAACACGATGGGATCCTTCTCCTTGAGCACTCCATTGGCGTCGTAGGCGTCCCTGAGGAACAGGGCCCAGTTCATCTCGGTGCCGGCGAGGTAGAACGCGCGGTTCTGCTTCCGCAGCGAGTCGTGCATGTGGCGCGTGAGCCCCAGCTCCTCCTTGAACTCGAAGATGTGGTGGATCAGCGCGCGCTTCTCCAGCGTCAGGCTGAGGAACTCGTGCACCACCCCGACGCGGTACTTCTCCGCTTCCGGTGTCCACGACTTGAGCAGAGCGCCGTTGGTGTACGGCGAGACCAGCGGGAACGTGGTCACCGCATCGAGTCGGTCCGCGTCCTCCGCGTCGAGCGGCATGGACCGGCGGTGCGGGACGGCGAAGCGGAAGGTGCGGCGGACGCGGCGCTCGTCCACGACGAAGTCGCGTTCCAGCGCGCTGACGGCGAGCGACGGGTCCCAGCGCACGAGCTCGAGGACGTGGCGGCCGTCGCCCGGGTCGACGACGACGCGGAAGTCGTCGGGGAAGTCGCGGACGCGGTCCCGGAAGTCGTCGGGGAGGCCGAGCGGGCCCCGGCAGTGGTGGAGCTTCGCTAGCGGCAAGCGGCGGTGGGCGGTGAGCATGAGGAGCTTGCGGACGGCGCGCACCCGCGAGGGGAGGAGCTCCTCGTGGAGGCGGCGCTCCTCGTCCAGGAGCGAGCACATGAAGGGTGTGAGCGCGAGGTGCGGGACGGAGTCGACGACGGGGAGGTGGAACAGCAGCGGGTGGCGCGCGGCGGCGCGGGACACGCTGCGGCCGCGGGGGAAGCCGAGCTCGCGGTACAGCTTGCCGGCCTCGGAGAGGGGGATCCGGTGCGGGGGCGGGAGGGAGGCCAGGAACGAGCGCGCCCGGGCGAGGAAGCGGAACGCCGCGTCCCGGTCGAGGACGGCGTCGAGGCCCGGCACGTGGCGGGCCGCCTCCGGCTCGATGGGCGCCACGCGCGGGCTGTTGAGCTTCTTCAGGAGCTTCTTCCGCCGCTTGCAGGGGAGCAGCGGCAGGAGCGAGGCCGCCGCGGCCGCGGCTGCGGTAGAGGAGGCGGGGATGAGCGGGGGATCTGGAACCGGAAGACAGAGGGCTCGCGTGGCGCAGAAGAGACGCCGCGCCATCGGGCGGCGGCGGCGGCGGTCGCGGGGGAGGCTCACCGGCTAGTTGAGCACAGGTCTGGTTTTGATCAAGTCAGCACGACAATTAAAGACATTGTAACCGTTCGATCCAGACGGCCACGCCGCACCCCGTTTCCCCAGTTCTCCCGTCCCCATCGGGAGAATCCTCGCGCCGCATCCCGTTACGCTCTTCCATCCTCCTGCCTGAGCCAAACCCCAAATCCCCAGTCCGCCGCGAGCCGCCGCCGGCCGCCATGGGGACGGAGGTCGCCGCCGTGGTGAACCTCCTGGAGCTGACGCAGTCGGATCTCGTGGCGCTCGCGGAGGCGTCGCCTTACGCCGTCGACCCCCGCCACCGCCGCCGGCGCGACGCCGACTTCCTGCCGCCCCCTAAGATCGACCGCTCCGTCTTCAACGAGAGCGCCGGCTCCCGTAAGCAGACCTTCTCCCGCCACCGCCCCGCAACCAACGTCTCCCACAGCCTGACCCCTCCCGCTGCATCCTCCTCCGCCACCGCCTCTGCCCCCACCGAGGAGGACTCCGAGAACCGCCTCATCGTCTTCCACCTCCAAAGCCTCTTCGCTCGGGATGACCCATCGTACCCACCTCCGGCCCCGATTCCACCCCGACCCCAAACCCTAACTGCTCCCACGGTAACAGCATCTGCGCCCCAGGCGCCGTCCCTGCCGCAGCCATCGCAGGCGGCAGACCCGGACAGGGAGTTGATAAATCCAAAGGGTACGGCTGTTGATCTGGTAAGGCTCGCGGAGCTCGTGGACCCGTTCGGGGAGGAGCTACAGAAGCGGACGGCAGGATTGGGGTCGGAGCCCGAGCTGCTGGGATACATGAATTCCCTTGAAGGGCAATGGGGGAGCCGGAGGCGTCGGAGGAAGTTCGTGGATGCCAGCATGTTTGGTGACCACCTACCCCGTGGGTGGAAGCTGCTGCTTGGGCTCAAGCGGAAGGAGCGTGTTGCATGGATTAATTGCCGCCGTTATGTGAGGTTTGTTCTTCCACCCGAGCTTGCTTGTTTGGATTATTTAGGCATCTGCTTTTAGATTTTGTGAGTGCAATGCCAGCTAAAAGATTTTGTGGCGCAGAAAATGATACAAGCGTGCATTGGTTATTTTTACAAGGATCATTGTGGCCTCGCTGTGCTTATACTGTAGAAAGATTGCCTTATTACTCTGTCTGTCAGGAACTGGAAGGAAGTACTAAAATGTGATAAGAAACATAGCACTACCACTTGTGAAATATTGTCCGGAGTTAGTGACCGATCCATGTCCTGGTGCAGGGGCACAAATGCTACCACTGTGATAATACTCATTTACATTTAACAAAATTATGCTAATACCCAGGCACATGAAATTGGTGAAGTGGCTCTTTCTTCCAACTTTCCTCCTTGCTTTTACTACCACAGTGCTTAATGACCGCAGCCCATGTCCCCAGCCAGACCCTGCTGTCGTGCTCCATTGATCACATGCGCTAACTACTGCACCAGTAAGAACGTGTTTATCATTTATATATGCAACAACCTCAGGTGTTTATTGTAAAGCATTGTTTTCATGTTCCTTTTTTTTGTACTAAGATCTTCTCTCTTATTATGATTTGTACAAGGTAGACTTATGGTATGGAAGACATCCATATATTTCATTTTGATGACATTGTCAATCATGTCATTTTGTAGTTGTTTGAGGAACAGGCTAATTGCGGTAGTAAGCGTTTACTAGAACAGTATGCCACTATAGTATTGTCTCCTCGGCAGCTTGGTGTATGCACTTGTTACGTGCTTGTCTCATCTCGTTAAGTAAAAGACCGACCCTGTTATATGATTTCCCTGCCAAGGTTGTTTCCTTTCCTAACTGTGTAATATATACTTCCCAGCCCCAAAGGACATCAGTTTGCTACCTGCAAAGAAGTGGCTTCCTATCTCATGTCTGTTCTTGGATATCCAGAGGCAAAGCTAACTGCTATTCATAGTAACAGTGCAACAGTGCATGGTTCAAATGCTGTTCGTGTAAGTTTTTTTAGTATGCTCCTCGTTTATATACTTAATATCTCATTGTATAACTCAGATGTGCGTTTTTATTAGTCTGTAGATCTTCAACAGCAAACCGATCCAACTGTGGAAAAGCAAATTGCAATGCCAGTTACTTCAGTTACATTATTCAATCACTCAGGTGATTCTCATCTACAAAAGCTTCAGAAGGATGAAACTCCGATGGGAGTGAGCATAAAAGAGTGCCAGAAATGCGGTTTAACCTTTAACGACCAGGGCGCTTACATGCAACATCAGCTGTCCTTTCATCAAAGAAAGGCTAAAAGGCGCAGGGTTAGTAAATTTGATGAACTCAGCGCCAGCATGGATGGAAAGTATGAGACTCGGGAATATCAGAAGACCTCCAATGAGGGTCCTGGCAGTTTGAGCCATGGTGTTGCGGAAAGCTATCAAGGTCAGGGTGCAGCAAACCTGTTTCATGGGTCTTTTTCAGGTGAGTTAGGTGGTAAACCATCCATGGTTGCAGTGCAACGTGAACTTCAGCCGATGACCGCATTGCCTCAACAGGAAACAGAACCTTCTTCTCCAGAGCCTGTCCCTAGCAATCATAAGGACCCTCTCGCAAAGAGGACTGACTTTCCTGAACTAAAGAAAGTACCTGCTGCTGGACAACCCACTTCTGACCATCACCAGGACCCAGTTGACAAACCTGGTGACTGTAAAAACAATGATGAAGCATGTCACAACACTGTTACATCTCTTGGTATTGATGCTGAAAGCAAGTTTAGTACTTGCAATTCTGCAAATATTCATGAGAATGACATCTCAAACAAATTAGAAAATTCCAGCAAAGATAGCTCCCAGATTTTCAACAGGCCTGATGAAACCTGTAGCATACCTGTTTCTCCTACTGCATATGGTCCTGATGAAAGCAAATGCACAGATGATCCAGTAGGTTGTACTGATGCAACACAATCCAAACAAGTTTCCGAGCCCTTTGATCTACTGCATGGTAATTTTGGCAGTTCTTGTGAAGAAAATAATCTTAATAACCAGCTGGAAAGTAAACCTTTTTCTGTAACCCTTGATGAGCGTGATCTTAAATCAGTTGATATGGAGGTAGATGGTGCTAGTATAGCTTGCAATGCGGTGCATTCCCCAAGCATTGAAAATGAAAAACCTGTTGAGGACAGGATTATGGGTTCTGAAATGACTTCTTTGAAAGATGTTGAGATTAAAAGCAGAATAAGGGATGTTAACCTCAATTCATGTTTGGATAATATATCTTCTCCTGTTTCTGGTGGAAACTATGATACATCAAATACCACGGATGATGCCACTAGGTCATCCATTCTTGCCCAATGCTTTGGCAGTAGCTCTAATGATGACAATACTTGTAAGGATGGAAACTTAGCCAACCAGAACAGATCTTCAAAGGGTGAAAATTTTGTCGAGCAGAAAAATGACATGGTGTATCAATCTAATTTGACCATGGGCCCCATCCCTCCAGCTCAAATTAATGTGGATTGTTTCACTTCTGAAATCAAGAACTATGGCAACAGAAGTGAAGATAATTCCAAAGAAGCCCTTGTGAACTCTCGGAACATGATGAATAATGAAACAGGTTTTGATGTTGAAGCTTATAACAACGATATCTTTAATGGTACTATCACAGAAAGTAGTCTTGCACAGCTCAATAATGCCATTAATATGAAAAATGATTTCGCAAGCTGTTACTCGTTATCTGATCTAAACACACTGACTGGTGGTACTGCAACTGATGAAATTGATATCCATGGTATGAGGAATTCATTTGTTGGCTCCACCAGTCGAGATGAACCAAATGAACATAGCACGCTGGATTTTGATATCAAGGGTTCTATGCTCGAGGCACTGCAAAAATCTGACAGTGACTTGGAAAATCAATACAGCGGTGCTGGTCCTACTTGTGATTCACTCCCTGCAGCTGGTACAAGTGGTAACATCGATGATTTTATGTCCATGCAAACTAATTTTGGTAGCTTTACCTCTTTGGTTCGTGCTGTTGAAGATGTCCCTCTGAGCATCATTCAGGATCAGGTAATGTTTACAGGATATGCTGACTGTCCACTGTTGTTCCTGTTTAATACTCAGTTGCCAATTTTACCCTAGTTCATTTAGAAGTAGCCCATTTGCTTAGATTTTCAGTATATTATTAGTAAGCCACTGGTCTTACATAGTGAGAATTGCTTTTGGAAAATGCTGGCAATCTATTTTATTATCACTGTTAAATGTTAGGGCTTATACTCTCCACATGTCATCTTGGTCATATGAAATATTGCTTACAGACTGTTAAACATGTTTGTTTACATTAGCTTGCTTTATATAAGCCTGATAATTTTATTGTTCCTGAATCAGTGTGATTTGCAACTTGGATTTGGAGGCCCAAAGCAACCAATATATCCGAGTTTTGAGCAGCAGCTAAGGATGGCCTCAGCTGGAGCTCCACCGTACGGGGGTATGAGCAGGCATGATTCTGTACCTGTACCTGAGCCGACGCTGATGTTGGGTTATGCCCCACAGCTCGGTAGCTGCCCTCCATTTCAATTAGGCTGGGGGTCGTCCTTCTCGAAGATGGGTCCGGGATGTGTGCTCCAGTCGGTATGTGTGTGGTGCAACAGTCAGTTCCAGCATTTTGGCTCCGTCGCTGAGCAGCAGCAAGCTGATTCTCTTGGCTACATCTGCCCGTCATGCAAGGGGAAGTTTTCAGGTCATCTTGGCATCAATGGGCCATCTCTTTAGCATCAATTTGATATTGCTGATTAGTCTTGTAGGCAGAACTGGTACTGGTTAGTAACTTAGTATGGTAAGTTGCACGGATTGGGAGTATTTATTTAGGAACCGTGGTGTACTTACCTCCCTTACGTTGGTAATTCGTGCTAAGGAATGAGTGATCGTAAATTCCGTAGACATTGAACTCGCATGGTGAGCAGAGCTGGAATTAACTCGCTTTCCTCTTTCATTCTACTCCCTCCGTCCTAAAAATACTTGACACTTTAGCTAACTCCATTTATTTTAAAATACTTGTCATTCTTACTTTCTGATGCAACTTTTTTTTTTTCAATGTATCCTTATTTCTATTTCTCTTCTTATTTTCTGTGCAACTACCTTTTATACTTCTTATTTTTTATGTCCAAAGCTAAAATATCAATTATTTTAGGATAGAATGAGTACTAGATATAAAAATGAAAATAATAAATGATTTAATTTGGTCACCTTATTTAAAAATGATTTAAGTTTGAGAAAGATGCATATTAAAATAGTTCTTATAAAAAAAATCTTGGTTAAAATTACAATTACATGTACTCACGGAAAGACAGGGTAATGTTTGCCTGGATCGGCGTGTGCTTTGCAAGTGATATGATATTATTGCATATCATAAGGAATCGGATTGACTAGTTTGTTGTGAACTTTTGAGACAAGCATAAGAAAGAAAAGTGAAAGCGATCACATACTGAATTTTTGAAGGAGGTGGTGCGTATGGAATATAGTAGGCGATTTCTTGTAAAATGGTCGTCGGTCGAGGCATCAGGAAAGTGCGATCTTATTCTCAAACGTCTAGAGAAAGTGCCGTCTTGTTCTTGTATAGCTTTGAGGATGGCCGGATGGGGGGCCGCGACAGGATTTCTTGGTGGTTGTTCTTTGTCCTTGGTGCTATAAGGTTTTATACGTCAAAAGTTTTAGGAGTGGAGATCTCCAATTTTTTTAAAAAAATGGGAGTCCATTTATGAGTATCAGGGTGGAAGTGAAATTTTTTCCTTATTAGTTCCAAAGACCTGAACCACATGTAACCATCGTCAAACGCTTAGAGCATTTTGAGAGAACTACTAACTTCTATCTGCGGAGCCAGGTGACTAGCTAGGAGCTCTAGTTGGACGTCTGAAATAGTTGCCATTGCATTGTCTTTACAATAAAACGGGTAGGCTAGTTTTTTAGACAAGAGAATGTTTTTTATTCTAATCTTGACACAAAGGCATGCTCTCAACCATGCATTACCATTGATTCAACCATTGCTGTGAATAGAGGCCAACCAATGACAAAAAGATGGAAAGCAAATACCAAAGCATCAAGCCTGCTACCTTACATCCATGCCCTCATAGTCGCCGAAGATCTTCATTATTGTGATCTCAAATCTCTGACAACCCCATGTCATTCGACAAATCTCCTCCCTTTTTTAAGACATGACCATTATCAAATCCATTATCCCTTTGATAAGAGACGTGTGGATGATTTTCACTGTTGTGATTATACCACGCACTTACGTGTGTGCGTGAGCATACACATATCTTGACTTGGAAGATTTATCAGCTACAACAGAGGAATGATAGAAGTCGGGGAGGCTTCGTCAACGTGAGTCTTGTGCCCCAAGGCGTCTGTCAAGGAGTGAAGTGAGTGATGCATTGTGATCTCAAGGAACAACATCAATCCACCCTCCAGAGGCTAAGACCCTGTCCTCCTCTCTCTTCCTTAATCTCCATCCATGGCTCTCCCGCGAATCATCGTCCCCCAGGCTGTCGTGCTTATGTTCTTCATGATCTGTCGAGCCGAGGCGTCCGTCAGGGAGTTGTTGACTCAAAAATCTCTTGTCGTCAAAGAACCAAGGATCCCATGCCCTGCCCTCCCCCACTCCACACACACACACACACCTCCTCCTCAAAGTCTTGTCACTGATCAAAGATCAAATGAGAAAGGTTTATGAAAAAATAGGTGGATTTCTATGAAGAAAAAATCAGAAGTTTTTTTTGTCTTTACAGGAGTTGTACTATTTAGACTCTACAAGTTTAACACCACATGTCATTAGAGTTGCACCTAAAGTCAAAGAGCGGTAGAGGAAGCACAGCTGCACAGGAGCGACACGCGTTGACGAAAGTGAGATGCACTCCATTCACACCTTTGAATTGGCAATACCATTTTTTCCAAAACAGAAAAGGAATTGGCAAAACCATTTTTTCCTGAAAAAACAGAGAAGGAGTGTCGGCCTCTGATCCATAGCTCTGAAAAAGAAAAGAGAGGAACGCAACGGAGGCAGACCAATCACCGCAGAACCAGGTCCCCGGGGCCATGCTCTCCCTCCTCGCCTTGTCAATCAATCGCCGGCCGCGCCTATGCCGACGCGAGACGAGACTCGGCGCACGATCCAATTCCAAGCGGATATTTATTGAGAAAAATCAATCGAGCACACAACAAACCCGGGGGTCCGTGTGGCCGGAGCAAACCATCTCCACGGCCGCGCGCGCTCGCCCTCGCCCCGAGCCGCCCGCCGGCACTGACCACAGTTCCCCCGATCCCGTGCCAACCTCTGACCCATAAAAACTACCCGCCCGCCCTGCCCAGTGACCAGTACTGCCGTGCCGCTACTACTAGTACTCGCACGCTGCAAAACAACAGCGCAGTGCAGTGCAGTGCTGTGCTGTGCTCTCACGGAACAGCACCGATCCACCTCCTCTGTCTTCCCCTGGCTCCATCCATGGCGCAGCTGCGCGTCGTCCCCCTCGCGGCCCTGCTCCTCGCGATCCTCCTCTGCGGCGTCGAGGCGACCGTCAGGGAGCTCAAGGTCGGCTACTACGCCGAGACGTGCCCCGAGGCCGAGGACATCGTCCTGGCGACCATGGCCCGCGCGCAAGCCCGGGAGGCCCGCAGCGTCGCCTCCGTCATGCGCCTTCAGTTCCACGACTGCTTCGTCAACGTGAGTCTCCCTCTCGTTCCGTTCATGCCTTCGAGGAAGTGAGTGTTTATTGTCGATCTGATTCTGGCTCGATGATTCTCTCTGTTCCTGCTTCTTCTTCTTCTTGTGCGATCTGCGGGTGAAGGGCTGCGACGGGTCGGTGCTGATGGACCCGAGGCCGGGGATGGAGGGCGAGAAGGACTCGCTGTCCAACATCAACTCCCTGCGCTCATTCGACGTCGTCGACGAGATCAAGGCGGCGCTCGAGGACCGCTGCCCCGGCGTTGTCTCCTGCGCCGACATCATCGTCATGGCTGCCCGCGACGCAGTCGTTCTGGTATGTCCAACATTCCCCGCAGATAAACATCACACGCGTTTGTTTCAATTCATTCTCGTATTTACTAGAGTATTACACTCGGCGCATATGCCATTCGGATTACAGTAGTATGTCTGGCGTTTCCCGTGAAAACAACACCAACTACGCTTCTCCTCTTCTCCCAACCAACACTCAAATCATTCGGCCTCAGTTACTGAGAGAGAGAGAGAGAGAGAGAGAGAGAGAGAGAGGAAAAGGAAGGATAATTGAGTTTTTGCACAAATTGATTTTAGCGGCACACGCGCACGCCTTGTGACTGGTGATTTTGTTCGTCTCTGCGAGACCACCAGCACTCGGCGTTGGCGGATGGCAGACAACCAAAGGCGGTGTCGCGAGCTACGACGTCACTGTCTCTCGGACGCACGGCAATTTTGTGCCACTCGTTTCATGGTTCGTTGGTCACGGAGGAGGAAAAGAAAATTGGGTGTCCCAGATGCAATTTTGGCTCTGCCCGTGAGCGCCACGGCCCTGGCGTCGCACCGTCTGCGACGTTTCGCACATCGGGAACGCTTAGGTACAAGTATTTCATCTCCTCGCCGTTTCGCCTTTATAAAAAGGGAGAATTGCTTCACGTCTTTCAGAGTCAAAGATAAGCAGACCGGGTCGCGATCACGCTCACATGTCTAGCTTGCCATTTTGCTCCATCCTTGGCTGCCGCCTCAATCAACTTGCAGGAAATTCATGGCCAACGAATCTCTCTGCTCCCCTGATGAGGCAAGCAGGCAGGATGGCGTCACGCGCGTCCCTACGCAGACTACACCTCTCGCCTCCTCCCCGTAGGCCGACAGCCAGGCGCGCTCGACCTGCCGGGAAAGGCCAGACCTTGAGTGGTGCCCACGATGGCAGAGCGCGCCCAGGTTGCAGTAGTCGCATCTGGCGCGTAGCGCAGACAACCCTCGTGAGCTTGTCGCCCGGGAATGGCAGAGAAGATACGGGCAGCCGGCCCCTCCGTTGCCGGAGTAGTAATTCGAAGATCCGCTACGGTAACGATTCGGTGGAGACCGTGTGTACTTTGCCTGATCCCCTCGTCCTCTCCAGATCTTCTCCGATGAATTCTGAGCTCTGATCTGACGCCTGGGGGCATGCGTGCGACGTTGGGTTGGTCCACGCAGGACAGCACGAGATATCCTGAATGATGAAAAGTGTCTTGCTCTTGCAACTGAAAGATCGGTTCATCAAGTTCAAAAAAAAAAAAAAAGAAAGATCGGTTCATCGAATGACCATAGTGCTAACTGCACTGTAGTGACTTCCCGTTTTGAGTGCCAGTACGGGTGCGCTTTTAGCCCAGCTGAATAGCTAACGGCATCATGTAGCGGTGTGGATGAGCTACGTATAAAGCTGCTCCAGTCATTTATGCTTTGCTTTGTTTTTTTTTGTATTATATATATGTATAATAATAAAAAAACAATACCTGTCGCAATCACAAAACTTAAAACTGGTTTCTGTTTACTCTTTTGACTATATTTGCTTTATATTTTATTTTGCAGACCGGTGGGCCCAATTGGGCCGTGCGGCTGGGGCGCGATGACAGCCTGACGGCGAGCCACAACGACTCGGATAACATCATGCCGAGCCCGCGTGCCAACGCGAGCGCACTCATCCGCCTCTTCGCGGGTCTCAACCTCTCCGTCACCGACCTTGTTGCGCTCTCTGGCTCGCACTCCATCGGCAAGGCCCGCTGCTTCTCCATTGTTTTTCGACTCTACAACCAATCGGGTTCCGGCCAGCCCGACCCCAACATGGACATGGCCTACCGCAGCGCGCTCGACACGCTCTGTCCCCAGGGAGGCGATGAGGAGGTCACCGGCGGCCTGGACGCCACCCCACGCGTCTTTGACAACCAGTACTTCAAGGACCTCGTTGCGCTCCGCGGCTTTCTCAACTCTGACCAGACGCTCTTCTCCGACGACGTCAGGACCCAGAGGGTGGTGAAGGTCTTCAGTAGGAACCAAGACGCCTTCTTCAAAGCCTTCGTGGAAGGGATGGTCAAGATGGGCGACCTACAGAACCCCAAGATGGGGGAGATACGTCGCAACTGTCGTGTCGCCAACTTCGCGCCGGTGGCACCTAAGGAGGTCGTGGCAGATCGCGTCCTAGACTTCTGAGCTCCGATCGCCCTAGCTGCTTCAGATGAACAGCCTGCTATGACATGGTACTGATGATATCGTTATAGATAAGGTTTTAGTAGCATGTGTTTTGCGCCTGTTCGGTATAGATAAGGTTCCAGAGACAGCAGGTGTGCTTGTTGCCTGCTAATTGATGCAAAATAATTTGATAGATTAACCCTGCGGGAGCGTATGTGGTTTTGGCACTTTATCAGACGGGACCAGGCTCAGTGAAGGTGCAACTGAACTGACCGATAGGTCACGTTTTAGTAGCTTCTTCAGGATCTGAGATAATTTATGCAGAGTTGCTTTCAAATTATTCAATTACAGAGCTAACTAGCTTGAAGCAGAGGAAGCAAGGATTACAAACGTTGGGACCACGAGACAAACAAAAACGTGAAGGACAAGATGAAAATGCAAAATACTGTCAATATGTTGAGCTAATCAAACCCTGAACCCTACAAAACAATCTGCCTTCCAGAGTACTTATAAAAACGCCTCTTCCAGCTTACAAACTGTTCTCTCCAACACAACCCAAAAGAAAACTGAAGACAAGCCCTACATGCCTAAAGCAGCTAGATCAAAGCAAATAACACCTAAACAAACTTGTACATATGCTCAACGGAGATGATGCAGCGGACAAAATTCTTTATATCACCATTTCAACCCTATCCAGGCTGCTGCTGCAGCATCTTGTCATACTGAGTGAAACAATCAATAAATTGCTGAACTATATTTACCATGAGGTATCTACAGACGGCTGCTTGAGTTATTGCTCTTGATCATTTCTCATTGCGTGTGCAATCTCGAAAGTGAAACCGGTTGCTGACAGTAAGGCTTTCAGCAAGTAGAAGGATAGGAGTTTTGATAGCTTCTGCATTTGGAGAGACAGACTCGGGAAGATAAGGTAGGCATGTTGGTAGATCTTGTTCATGCTCGTCCAGGTGAAAATAGAAGAGCACGGCCCGGCAGAAAATAAACCTGCAATGGACAAAGTTATTTGCGGATGCTGATAATGACTACATGAATTGTACTTCAATCTGTGCAGAAACACTGTCCTAAATTTAGAGTACTTTATTGAAGAGATGTGTTGCAGCTACAATATTTAAGTTTAAAACCAAACAATGTTTTGTTTAAAATGATAATTATCCAAGACATCATTTGTGATAGCATCTTAATATAGTGCAATTGTTTATGTTAGATTTTTGTTCCATAATAAGGTAGTAAAAACACACCATTGCAATCATTTAAACAATCAGTTACAACAGATACATTATAGCACTTACTACAACTTCTCATAGTTCATTAATAATTACAAGAGAGGACTGGTATCAGTTAAGTTGACCATTGAAATATATTATAGCTTCAAGAAATTGCATATGACTACATGAATTGTAGTTCAATATGACAAGAAACAATTTCTATATTTTAAATTTTGGAGTTTTTCATTTAAGAGATGTGTTGCAACTACATATCTAAGTTTAAATCGCCCGAACAAAGGAAAACTGCACAGATTGAACATTGTAGCTGCAACACATCTCTTCAATTAAGTACTCCAAAATTTAGGACAATGTTTCTGCACAGATTCAAGTACAATTCATGTAATCATATGCAAATTGTTGAAGGTACAATATATTTCATTGGCAGTGTGCAAACAACTGGACCAAAACATTTCAAGAAACCCAAAGCTGAGAGCATAGGTGTTCTTAGTATAGTGCCTGTTTTCAGTGGTCTTAGTCTTTCAGAATACTACACATTCAGAACCAACTAGGTAAAACAAATGGTACAGCATCAACCAATTTGCAGTAGACAGGACATTTTTCTACTTGTTCATGCTCATAATCTATATGCTTTGGAAGGAGTTGCACAACTAACTCTTTGAGATAACAAATGATAAAGGCGAGATGAACAGATATTTTCACTCAAAAAAGAAGATATGCAAACAATTTCACAATCCAGTTTGTTCTAGATATCTGCTTGTTAAAAGTTTAAACCAAGACACCTTTTCCAAGGAACATGCACAGTAGCATTGAGTGTGGAAGATACATGGGATAATGTACCTGAGAATCAGCCTTCTGAGAAAAGGATCAGGTAAAATTTGTCCCCAGACATTATTTAACCCCACAGAAGTGCAGAGAATTCCTTCATATTCTTCCAAAGCAGAGACAAGTATGTTCTCCGCATTAGCATATGTATCCTGAAAACCAAGCACAACAAATCAGAATATAGAAATGGTTTTTTTTTTTGGGGGGGGGGGGGGGATAAAGAATTGTCAAGTCCTCAAACAGAGAACATATCAACATACGGTGTCTATGTCAGATGTTATTCCAGCTAGTTGGCAGAAGGCTTGCATTGGAGCAGTGAGGAAGTACGTAAATTGACTTCCATGAGCAGTGGATTCTGCACCAGGCATGGCTGATGATATCCTAGGAGAAAGCAATATAGCAGCTGGCTCTCCCTTCTCTGCATTATGTATGGCCTGGAACATTATAATATAGTCATTAGGTCAAAAAAAAAAGGTTTGTTATGCGTGTTTCGTCACAAACGGATTGGAGAGGGAACTGCCACACTAATCATAAATCAATCCAGAACTCATCAAACTTAACAAACTTTATGAAACAAATGGTTCATTCAAGGAATATATATGGTTGGTTCTCATAAAAAAGTAGGCATGCATAGATTCCAGCTATACATTTCAAACAGACAGTTTTGTAACAATGATTCACTATCCACACTACACCACAACAACAACAAAGCCTTTAGTCCCAAGCAAGTTGGAGTAGGCTAGAAATCCAGCCTGTTCATACAATACTACGGAGTACACATTAGTCCTTAGATATATACTGCTATCAGCAACTAAAAGACTTGCGACCATCTACAAGTATGTCTAAACATCACAAAGTTATCAGACCACCAGAACCATATGACAATAACACTGACTCAGTCACTGTACATATTCACATTGTGTTCTACTAGGAGAGAAGTCACTTGGAAAAATGAGAATATGCATCCATTTAAATATGCAAAAATAAAATCATGGAAATATATACTGTAAGGTAACAGCAGAAGGCATGAACAATCTGGTAATGCCTGACTTTAAAAAACCAACAAATAATCCTAGGACCATAATAATGCCTTTCAGCTAACAAGACAAGATTAAGTTCTGACAAACCTGCCTTGAATGCATGGCTATTTTCGCTATCAATTACAAGGAACAGGGGATATCTTGTAAATGGAATCAGATCTTCTGGATAAATATTGTTTGGACCTGCAAGATGACGATAATTTCAGCACAAGTAAATAGACGTGCATCCTAAAATAAAGTGCATTGGTCTAATCATCCGCCAATCTAACAAAGAATATTTGAATCATAACATAACCCGAATATACATTTGCATATAAAAAGAATATTATGGGAAGGCAGAAATTTACCTCCACTTCCACGGGGACCAAGCCATAGATGATTATCTGAACTGAAATGTGGATTTGACTTATTTGCATGTGATGAGGAGCTAGAGACATACTTTTGAGAGGCAATATTCTGCTCAGCAAAACCTGCAAGGATAATTAGAGTTAGAGTAACTATTGATTCAAAATAAATAAATAAATATAAATTATAATCCCAGACAAAGAAGAAACCTGATGCAGATATATAGATGAGTAAAATGCTATCTTGAGAAAGCTCCTCACAGATTGTTGCAAGAACCTGTCACCATAAATAATGATTAAACACTATAAAAACTATAAAAACAAGGTTTTAGAGGACAAAAAGAAACACACCTTTCCTCATGAGGTATAACAAAAATATTATGGATATATTATCTACAGTGAGACGAATTTCCAAGGCACAGTGAAGGCCTAAGTATTATTAAATCAAACAAATTCTCAGGGAATTCAAACGGCCTTGACTAGTAAGTTACAGCAGGGATGCAAGAAACCCATCTCTTTCTGATTAAAGTATGTTAAGTGTAGCATAAGTTGTCATCTTGTACTTAAAGGTCGATTGGTACTGTTTTTACATATTGACCACCAACTGATGCATTGTCCAGGATTGTATGCAAAGTTGATCATATTTGCTACTCTTCATTGTGTTTGAACACTGATTAAAAATATACTCCCTTCATATGAAAATTCTTGACGATATGACAAAAAAGGCAGTTCAAGAAAAGAAAAAAACTGAACTAGATTCTTTGGCCTAACGTCAAAATTTCATATGTGAAGGATGGCTTATTTCTGTCCAGTGAGTTTGTTTCTTGTGTTTGCAGCCCCTAATGCCTCTGTTGAGAGGAGAGGGAGTTAGTTGTAAGGATTCTACCAGAATTTTACGAGCCTCCTAATGTAATGCAAAAGATAAAAACTTTCTTGGGTAGGACACATACCGCCAAAAGATGGGAGACTGTAGGATGATATATGATTGCCTTCTGAGGATTCGAAGGAAGGCTTCCATCAGATATTTCAGCAGACAGGTGAATATCAATCAGACCCGATGGCCCACTCTGATCACTTACAGTGCCGTTTTCTGTAAGTTCTTTAGCAGCAATCTGATAAGACCCCGTGGGTTCCCATTCCAAACACTGTAGCATTCTGAATGTGTCTAAAGTTAGTTCTGTGAACTTGACCTGCATTGCCCAAGAGAATGTCATGAGCGACAGTTTTATCTATTCAGCGCATTGTCGCCAAAGGCAAGTGAACACCAGATGGATACTGAAAATTGTAGCAGTGATAAATATGATTAACCTCATTTCGACGGTAGCTTGTTAATACGGCTTCCTTCAATTTCAGCACCCTTTTCGAATGGAATCGTGCAATAGACACAAGGTTTGATGTATAAGAATCAAACAAGTTGTCATATCTTAGTGATCTAGATCCTGTGTATGCTCCATCAGCTTTCAAAAATCTCCCAAGCTCTTGTAGCACTTGCTTCCATTCCTTGAAGTTAGTTTTCTATGAAATATACAAGGTCAAACTGTTGGTACCAGGAAAACATGCCATGACATAGTACAGGGTACAAAATATAATTAAGTTCCAAAATGCCAAGCTTTTTGGAATGGAAATATAACTAAGCAAAACACGTCAAATACGCCTCAATGTTTTAAGTTAAGGACCATAACAGGACCATGTGTTGTTCTTTCCTGACAAGCAAATTGTGTCTGTAAGATGTGAAGTGCAAAACCAGGTTCGCATAATCACGAAGCAAGACGAGTTATGAAAAAATAAGAAGCCTCCGCACACTCATATTGAATAGGTCAATTACGCAAACAAAACTTAATTCAAAACCAATCCAATTAAGAATCCCCATTGTGGAAGTTCCTTTCAGAACAAAGAGCACTGTCCATATCCATATAACTACTCCAAAACACAGGTGACAGCTGACGAATACAAAATTAAAACTAAGAAGCAAAAAGTACACACTATTCACTGCTAACTTAGAAGTAGATAATTTCCTAATCTCCATAAATAGAGCACCAAAACACCCATACACGTAGATTTTGCTAAGGTTTCCCAATTCGAAGCGAGAGAATCAAACTTACGGGGTATGCCGACTTCGTCTCCTCGACGAGCGCCCGGAGACGGGTGGCGAGGTGGTCCACCGCCTCGGCTCGCCGCATCAGCATGGCTACGACGAGGAACCTGGCGATGAACCGCAACTCCTTGTACCGGATCAGGAGGCCCTGGTGCCTGCTGTCCCCGGAACTGGCGCCACCCCCCGCCGCCGCGGCGAAGTAGCCGCGGCTGTAGATAGCCTCGTAGAAGACGTAGGCTCCGACGAGCGAGCGCGGCTCGGCCGTGCGGAGGTAGCGTGCGTAGTAGAGCTGACCGATCCGGGAGGCCACCTCGCCGATCTCCCAGCGGCGGAGGCCCCCTGCGACGAGCTCCCGGCGCCGCTCCTGCTGCAGCCGCCATAAGCGCGTGTACGCCTTGAAGGCCTTCCGGCTGTGGTGGTCGCCGCCGGCGTAGAGCGGCAGGTCCCGCGCGCGCGCGAACTTGCGGTCCGCCGCCTCCACCAACGCCTTGAACTCCCTGTACGCGCCCGAGGCCTCGCCGTCGGCCATCGCCGGCGACGAGGAGCGGGGGCGAGCCGTCAGTTTGTTTTCCCCTTTCGATTTGGGCGAATGGGAAGAGAAGGTGGTGGTACAGAGAGGAGAGAGTGTGTAATAAACGGACGTGTTCGACCTGAAAGAAGAGGAGAAAGCACAAAAGTAGTGACAGGCAGACAGGGAGTACGGGGCGTGCTGTTGTAAAATCCTGCTATTTGATTTGGGTCCCTAATTGAGCTCTTATGAGTCAATCATTTGGAGTTTGTTTAATGCCTTCCCAATCTCTTTTTTTTTTTTGTTCTTCAGTACAATTCCAGTCAATTCGTAACCTGCCGAACCTGAACTTATTCATCAGTGTTTTTTTTTTTAACTTCAGTGCTTTTTCTTTGATATGATAGCAGACCAACTCAAAATTTCTCGCACTCATCAACTTCCACCTAGTATTCCTTTTTGAATCTTGCTTCTGAATCCTAAAAGAGACCATGGTCGCATAAAATATTAAAATCAATGTTGCTTGAAACGAAAATGAAAATGATATCTTCTACAATTTGCTTTCCCTTTTAACTTAAAAAATTGTCAATTTGCAAGTAGCACATCTCATTCTCAGACTCTCAGTTACTCCTGGCCTGTGTCGTGTGGCTCTCGCTACACATTTCTTACTATTACTAGGTCAGCGTGCCCGATTTAATTGGATACACAAATCATTTTCAGAAAAACGACAGATGCAGCAGGAGGAGGCCCTACCGACGGAACGAACTGATCAGCGATTTCGTGGGCGACAGTTGCGAACTACCGTTGCATCGCTCTCGCTGTCTCCCTTGGACGTCGCCGGATCGGCCGCAGCTCGCCTATCGGAAAAGTTTTTGACGTTGGTTGCACAAATTCTATCAGCAAGGTGGCCAGCAGTTGTCACGTCTCCATTGGTAACGGTTACAACTGCATCAGGTACCGTATGACCCAGCTAACACAACCTGCCACGGAAGTACTATGCCACGGAACTAGGCATGATCAGTAGGTATCCTCATGAACTCGCGCTCCCTTTCCAGTTCAAAAGTGACCAAAAAATTCATTGCGAGAATTATGCTGCTCTGAATAGCAGCATCTTTGCTCGATTAAAGTATGGCACTTCCGCTAGCCATCATTCTTCTCCCCTCCACCGATCGAGCTCGTCGGGTCGGGGCCTTGAGATCGGTGAAGCGGCAGCACCATCCAGTGATCCACATACTCTGCCTCACCGACCCCGGCCACCGCGCAATCATTCGGCGGCAGAACAGAGCAGGGCAGAGCGCTCGTGACTGACGGTTGCTCACAGCTGTCCGCTGCGTATCGGCAGAGGAATGCCTGCGGAGAACAGGTTGGCCTCGCATTGTCGGGAAGCCGTGTCAGTCGGGCTCATTTTCTGCCTTAACAATTGTTGATGAGATCCGTGGTGGTTGGGCGCGGAATCTTTGCAGTCCTCTGTCACTCGCTAATGAAACCTGGTTGAGCACGGGGTTAGCTGACCGCGACGACCGGCCGGGCCGGCGGCTTTGCCGGAGCCGTTTCCCTTAACCACGAAGCTTTCAGCGACGAACCTGGGCCCCTGGCCGTTTCGATGGCACGCACGTCGAGACAAACGGTGCAACGCTTTCGGCAAGGTCCTCGTGATTACGGGGTAAAAGTAGTAGTAGTAGTCGTTGCTGTGTATTGCTATCACGTGAAACGGAATCCAGCGCTCGTTCAGAGTACACGTGGGAGTGAACACACAAAAAATAAAAAAAAAAAAACCTCCGTAATCTCTGACAGGAACCTCGTCGTCAGCTGCGCGCTGCAGCGGACGGCCATTACGGAATTCCTCGCCGAATGATTAGCAGCCGGTCCGCTACAGAAAGGCATTTAATCCTCGATTCTTCGTGTCCGGTGGTGGTGGTGGTGGCTGGGCGTACCAGCTCCGTCCTTCTCACGACTGGGTCCGCGGATGCGTCCATGGCTGGCTGGGGTCCGCGGCGGCCGTGCGAGAGCTGTGCGGCGGACAGGCGCGCCGCATCGACGTGGACACTCGTGACACCGTGCTTGGAATCTTTCGGGAACCGGCACGGCTCGGATCTTTTCTTATCGTTTTCTTGCTCTTGACTTTGATGCGTGTCCGTTCCATGCTCTCGCCTTCTCTCTGTTTCCATGGAATGTGTTTTGTCAGTAGGGTCACTACTCTATGGCGGTCGTATGTACTACTCCCGGGTCCTTGTGACCTTGTTGACCCGATCGAGGAGGAAGAATGCCCTTCGAGAGAGTGGAGCAGAAGCTGTGTGGAACTGGTCAAAGTTGGCCGTTCACGGTTTGGCTGCCTGATGAGTGATTTAAACTAAAACGTGACAGTACGTCAGATTATTTTAGTAGTAGCGCCTACTTAAAATACAGCAAACATTATTTTACTGTTGGAAACTAATCCTCCTGTCAAGTTGTACACTGCACTAGTACTACCACCAGCAGCAGTTCAGTAGAACCTTTTTTGGGAAACATTTCACTGGAACTTGGAAAAGCCGGGTTACAGCAAACCAGGGATCGGCAACCTAGCTACTACGGTCCCGGTTGATCACCGGTCCCCGGCTGTGTCCATGCGCATGCGCCACGGATCATACTGTCTTGTGTCGCCCACAAAACATTTGTCCTAGCACCACCCCTCTCGTTTTCACGAGACGCGAATGCGAGCAGTGTACAACTTGGCCCAGTTGTCAGAGAAGCGCGACGGCGATGGTGGAAAGAGTTGGGCGGCGCCGATGAAAGCTCCGACGCGCTCGAGCTGGCCAGTGGTCCGTTCTTCTGGCGCCAACGCAGAACGCATGCCCTGCGCACACCGCTCGCCAAAGCTCTGTTCTTAGTGGGGGCGAACGGTCGGGCAACAAGACGACTGGGTTGTACTTTATCAAAAGCTGCCTAGACGCACCCCCGTGTCCACCCACCACGAATTCAGAAAGGGGGGGGGGGGGGGAGAAATGGACAGTGAGCGAGTCAAATCGTCAGGGAAAGCGAGATGGGGACGCAAAGAAGATCCCAAAGCTGGGTAGGCCCCCAACAAACTTTGTGTCAAAGCCTGAGTGCTGGTTTTCTTTTGTTGCTGCTTATTGCTGCTAGTAACACTTCCGTTCAGAAGAGAAATTTCAACGGCAGGCGGCGTTGTTCGTTTACCCTTGAACATAGCCGCGATGCAAGGTCGTCCACGAGCTAGTCGCGCGGTTTGACTGTTGATCAAACGCGCAACCTCTGGGCCACTTGGAAAGCACACGATCCAGCGCGCCTTCCATTGGTCTGTGGAGTTTTCAGTGGCTTTGGTGTCGATCGACTTTGTCAAAGGGTGCCGTCAATGTTGCCGTTCATGGCTCACACAGCCCACTCGAATTCTCACGACACCCGCTATAGTCGTCCTGGTCACCAGCTTCCCCTCTGAAACCCATTTTTCCTACCTGCTGCTGACTGCTGTGCTGCATGCGTCGAAGGAAGAATAGCCTTCGATCAGGATCAACAATCCGTTGTTGACTTCGTCGCAGCTCGCAGCAACGAACGCAAACGGGCGCTGCGACAGCGCGGCTGCTCGGCCCGCGTCGTGCGTGGATCCGTGGCCCTTATCGCGGACTTCATCATTGCCTGGCATTGGCCCGTCAAGCTCGACCCGCCGGTGAGCCGGCCACTCCCTTCGCACGGTGTCCAAGCAAGCGCACGCCTCGCCAATCACCCAACCGACGAAGTCATAACTCCACCGCCGGTACGCAACCTCACCTGAACTCTTGCTTCCGAGCAAAGTCAGTCCCTCGGCTTTAGCAGACAGCTTGATAAACTCGTTCGAGACTGTGGACCCAAACATTCTTGGCCCATAGGCCATAGGAGTAGCCGCGGCGTTGATGGTTTTTGTTCCTCTTCCTCGGCGGGACCCTGGGGCCCAGGGCCTACTTGTTGTCACGCCTGGACTTACGGGCCCATACCGTGCTCGATTTATTTGAGCATTTATGTAAGTTGACGTTCGGCCCATGCTTCTTGGGCCAATTAGCCTGTACGATGATGACTTTGTTTGGAAAAAAAAAAGGAAGAAGTCTGATTTTGGTTCCGAATAGTCACTATTCGAGTTATACGGTTTTGATCCCTCATTTATAAAACCGGTCACTCACAGTCCCTCAACTCGTATATTCGTTCTGTTTTCGTCCTTCGATGGTTTTGAAGAGTACCTCGACTCGTAAATCCGTTCCGTTTTCGTCCTTCGATGGTTTTGAAGACGGTTTCAGCTGATGTGGCAAGTGGGGGTCAACCTATATGAGTGACATGTCATCCTTTTTATTTTTTTCTTATTTTCTTATTTTTTCCTCTCTCTCCTTCTCCTCCCCGCACATCGCCGCCATCGCCTCCCTCGCGCCGTCGCCCGTCCGCCTGCCAATCCTCGTCGTGTGCTCGTCACCTCCTTCTCTGGTTCGTGGGATGACCCCCTCTCCTCCGTCGCGACCGCCGTCGAGGCCCACTTCCAGGCGCACTGGTCCGCGCTCTCGACGCCGCCACGCGGCAGGACCCGGCACAATTCATCGTCGCGGGAGACTGGCGCTCACCGCTCGAGCTCCCCTTCTTGTGGCTCGGCGACGTCCACCCGTCCCTCCTCGCCTCCCTCCTCCAGACGCTCTCACCCTTGCCGCCATCGACCGTGTTAACCGCCGGATCTGCGTCAACAACCCCGTCGTCGCCGACCGCCTCCGCCAGGCCCAGGAGGCCTTCGTGTCCGCGGAGGTTGCCAGCGGGGCTGACGTGGAGGCGTTCTTAGAAGAGCTCAAGTTCGTGGCTCTCGTGGCCAACCGGCGGACGGGCGACGAAGCCAGGGAGGCGATGGCGGCGGCGTGTGGGGAGGAGAAGGGGAAAGAGGGGGAAAAAGAAAAAAAGAAAAAAAAAATAAAAAAGGTGACGTGACACCCAGACAGGTGGGTCCCACATGCCACGTCAGCCGAACCCGCCTTCAAAACTATCGAGGGATAAAAACCGAACGGATTTACGAGTTGAGTAACTCTGAGTGACCGGTTTTGTAAACGAGGGACTAAAAATGCACAACCCCAATTGTTGAGGGACCAAAATCGGACTTCTTCTAAAAAAATCGACACGCATTCTTCATCTACTTGATCTACTGGTTTCGTAATGTCGCTATATTTACAGACAACCTTACTTGATCCAAATAGTTGATATGTCAGTTCAAAAAAAAATAGTTGATATGTATCGAGTCAGCACACGGAGCCAAGGGCAGTCCAAAGCAAGCAGTACAACTCAATACATTCAACTGATGTTCTTCTAGTCATGTCTGATAACTCGCCAAAACCACCGATGCAAGATTTGGCTAGCTGTACCCTTAGCTTAGGATTAATATCTCAATTCTTTTGCACCGATCAACAAGCAATGAGCACACTACCTCTGAGTCTAACACCGCTATTATAGATAGGTGCAAAATAAACACACACTCCTATAAAATCCTATCAATACCGATATCATCATTACCATATTAGAACAAGCTCTTCTACACCAGCTACTGGACTGTAGCTTAAAAATCTAAGATGTGGTCCGCCACCATGTTCTTAGAGACCTAGATGCCAACACCGTGCGTTGTTGGCCATAAGGCAGTTACGACGTATCTCTCTCTTCTTAAGATTTTTGCAGCTTCCTCATCTTAACTATCCACTCCATAAAAGTTTTGAATAAAGTGTCGTTATTCTTGCTGAAATATTTCACCAATTAGGCTGTAGCATTGTTGGAGAGCGCTGAGGTTCTTAAAGTATTGGTTGTCGAAGGCACGCAGAGTGACATCCAAGCCACCTATGACCTCCTCCTTGTTGTCCTGGGACTAGAGCATGTCGAGCGCACCACACCGTTATTTGGGGTGGGGGGGGGGCATTGTCCCCTCTCCCTCCTCTACCTAGTTCTGCACTCATGATGTTGTATGAGTCAATATTGGCTCGTCGTGAGGCTGTCATCATGCCCAACCAGTTTGTAAAAGAAAAAAAAAATCATATCTTAGTTTTATGGTATTGACAAATCTTATTCTTTGTAATTTAAAGAAAAATACCATAAGGAGGAGCTAGAATTTAGATATCACTTATTTCTGAAAATTGAATCATTCAGATGCAAAATTAATCAATATAGCATAAACAAAATCAATATAATATATATGGAAACACAAACCGTTAATAAATAGCTCAATCCACTGTCATAGTAAACTGATTTTTTTCCTCTTGAGTGTGCCTTTGGACTCAAAGCAATGACATGTGACAAGGTTTATACACATATCTAATATATCATGGGGTATATGTAACTTGGTTCTTTTGCAAATTTTTTGGGAGAACAGTTGTCCCCCATGCGATTACTGTAGATCCACCTGTGTGTTATATTCCTATCTATTAACTACTATTCACTTCGCTTAGTCGTATGGATTTGATAGCTCATAACGTTGCTATTAAAATAATCTTCATCAGCATGGTTGGAGGTTTAGCAATAGATTAAGTTTATGAGAAAATATTTGCTCTATCTCAGTCTGTTTGTTTGACTGATTGGTGTGATTACTATATGAGTGACGGAGTCTACATACCCAACAATAAAGTTATCTAATAATTATCGGTCACATGCATCATTTGATGTATAAACCCGGACATTTTCATTTGTTTGATAAAATAAACTCTCTTTATCTAAAAAATAACGTTGCTGTTGCAAAGCTTGCAAAGTCATCACGTCCGCATCCATAGTTAATTACATCATTTTCCATATATATACATACGGACGTTTAACTTTTTGGAAAATGGAAGTATATACAAAAGCACCTAAGACTTCTTCAAACCGTGATCCACGCACACAATCTTAATAAACTGAAAAAACAAAGAAATTTGAACTTTCTGATAGCTGCCTCATGATGCTGCTGCATTAGTTTCTGGCCGTCCATGTCCAACTCGGTGACTGATGGAGAATTAATGGAGGAGTCTTTGATGCTTATCTCCACAAGCTAAGCATGAAGAAAATTTCGAGTAATTTTCAGTAAAACAAATGGCTGCGGAATAATGTGTGGGACATGCATACGAGCCTTTTCCCTCTTGTATGTGTTGTGTGGCTGTGACTTGCATCGGCGCCTAGAGCCGGGGTCATTTCATTAACAGCAGTACAGCACATATTACTGAACCTCGCTCTCTTGGTTTTGCTGCCACAAATAGATATTTTTGCACATCGCTCTCTTGATTTTGCATCCAGAAATGGAAGGAAATGGCTGATGAATTTCAACAGGACACAGTTGCGCACTGCAGCTAAATCAACTAAAACAATGGGGGGAGAAGCATACCACCAGCAGCAAGCAAGCAGTACAGTGCAGATCACTGATGCAATCATGTTTCCACTGGATAGGATCACTGATCTCAAATTCACTACTGATCACATCAACATTTAAATAATGCTGCTGATGGTCTCTGCTGCTCCGAGTAAACAAAGAACACACGAACTTTGAGGAGTTGTTGTAGGTCAGGTACTTTTGACGGTGAGAAGTCTTATTTAACCCTGAGCGGGTGCCGGTACTCATTCCGACAGCAGCGGATCAGGGGTACGTACGTGGAAATGATCTCGATGACTTGCCGGAAGTGTAGTACAGTCGTAGTACCAACTGATTCGGCATCATGATATGTACCAGCTTTCGATCGCACTTGATGGCTGGAAAGTAAGAACTCTAAATCTCCAACTATGCTGGAGGATACAGATGGCGCGCTACTGTACAGTAGATGAATCCTAAATAAATTTCTGCAGTGCTTCAACAAAGTGGAAATTATCCTGGAAGCTACCGAACAAGAAAAGTTTGAAGAAACGATCGCCTTCTCCCATGTGCCCATGTCACGTTGACACTTTCGCACCATGGAAACTGCAACTCGCAAGCTTTTAAACTACTAGTAGTAGATACAGTACAAAAGGAAGCACTGATCGATCAAATGAGCCACGCTTTCGCGGAGGCGACCATGGAGGGAGAGAGCGCACGGCCGGCCAAGCACGTTCACGTCGGGGCATCGGCGTCAGTGATAAGTCCGGCATATCGATTGGAGGCCAATGCCGGCCTCTCACGTGGTTGTGGTCCCACGGACAGTGACCAGTCGGGTGGCCGTTTCCTTTCTCGGCCCTTCCGCTACACTCGTCGATCCTCACTGTCCCTGTCGATCGCTGTTACGAATCATGGCCCTTTTCTTGGGTTTGCAATTTCTTTTTTTACATTGGGTTGGACTATTGGAGTCCGACCATAACCAAGTACTCTCAACTGAGACCGAGCTAGAACGGGTTTCACCGGATCACTAGATTACAACTAGTAGTACTACTGCTAAAACGCGCCAGGAAAAAGGACTGGGCACAACTCCATTTCACAAAACTTTCAGAATAGCCCCTTGCTTCCGTTCCGAATTCTTTATTCTCCCACCGCTCGGCCCAAATCCCGAGCCTGAGCTCTGCTGCTGCTGATCCGCCTCAGTTCCAGTGCTCCGTGGACTCGGTCCACCACGCCATCGGCGGCGGCTGCTCCACGGCGAAGAACCCGCCGTCGTCCAGGAACCCCGTCTCGTCCTCCTCCACCTTGAGGAAGCCCCCATGGAAGAACACCTCTCCTTGGCGCGCGGCCGGCAACACGGCGGTGGCAGGGCCAGCAAGAAGAGTACCCTGCTGCTGCTGCTGCTGTATCTCCTGGACCGGCGCCTCTATCAGCGGCGTGGCACCGGCCAAGTCCGCGTCGTTCAGCACCGCGCTGGAGTCGCTCTCGGACGAACCTGCACCTGCGGGAGGCTGCCCGTCGGAGGCCGCCGGCTCCGCCTTGACCGACGTGAAACTTGCCGTGGCCTCCTCATCCCCTCCTAGCTTCGCCTTCAGCTCCTTGATCTACAACAATTCAGAGTTCTAGTCTTTTAGACAGACAGAGCAGAAGGGATCAGCAAAAGAAACGAAGAGCGCCTTTGGTCAGGTAAGCAGCGGCACACACATAGAGTACCTCGGCGAGGAGGGCGTCCTTGTCGCGGCCGAGCGCGTCGTGGTCGTGCCGGAGCGCATCGTACGAGTGGCGCAGCGCGGCGTAGTCGCGCTCGAGCTGCTTGGTCTTCCAGCGCGCGCGGCGGTTCTGGAACCAGACGGCGACCTGGCGCGGCTGCAGGCCGAGGTCGCGCGCCAGCCGCGCCTTGCGCTCGGGCTCAAGCTTGTTCTCCACCTCGAAGCTCCGCTCCAGCGCGCGCACCTGATCTGCGCCAAGACGCCGCTTCTTCTCCCCGCCGCCGCCGCACGCCATCATCTCCTCCTCGGCGTCCCCCTCCGCGTCCATCCCAACCCCGCCGCCGTAGCCATCATCTATTCATCATCAATCACGCACAAAAACACTCAGTATTTCCACAACCACATCAACTCACGCTCAAATCGTGACACTAATTCCCAAGAAGAAGAAAGAAACAGCAGAATTACCGTCGGGACTGGTCATCGGAAGGAGAGAGGGACTGCCGCCCCGGGGCCGCTTCATTGCGAGTTCTTGTGAGATCAGCGCTCACCGACGACTCCCTTACTGCGCGAACGGAACCGTGGGGCAGGAGGAACGCCTCCATTTCTGCCTACCCGCTGGTCTCTGTTCCCTGCCGTGATCCATGTACAAACTTGTGCTTACTCAAACTTTGAATCAAGGTATTTCCTACAATCACAATTTTCTCACGATCCAAGAAATCGCTGGGGGGGTTGGAAGAGGATAGTGCAGACTGGACTGAGCGAGGTCTTCTCTTCTCTTCCCTCCCTGCCTCCCTCCCTCTCTGCGGTTTGCTTTCAGTTGTCGCAAGACTGTGTGCTGTACTCTGCGTGGTTAATAAAGGGTGCGAGAGCGAGGGGGCCGTTCCGGCTCGGCTCGGGGCCATGGGTTAGGTTGCGGCGGTGGCGCCGCGGTCAAGAGGTGACCATGGTTAACCATGCCCGCCCGCGCTCGCGCTCGCGCTCGCGTAGGAAGCAAGCGCGACCGTTCGAAACGTGCTTGCGGTTTCTGGTTCAGAGGAGAAGGAAACTGAACGTGTTCGACGGCGTGAGTTTTTGCCTGGGGCTGAGCAGGCAACCCGGAAGCCCAGAGAAAACGTGAGTCTTGCTGCTACAGCTCATGCTCATTCATGTAAGCGCAACAAAATCCACCACTTGAGCTCATACGTTACGCAGCCAGGCCATTACCAGTGTATCTTCGCCTAGCACCGTCTTGTTTCAATCAGCTCGGAGCCGGAACATCCGCTGGTCTTTAATTGGCTTTGCCTACGCAGATCGAGCTTGCATACAACCAAATATGTGCACGTCATCCCGCTGCGGCTCCTATCCGCTCCTATTCCCTCCGACCGGAACGAGGCGGTGGTCAAGCTCAGGTCACGCCCATGAGGCCAGATTGAACAGACGAACCACCAAAGGCATAGGCGTGCAGGGGCTCGGGCTCGGGCGGGCGTCAGCGAACCGCAGGTCCGATCGGCACCTGCCTGCCCCGCGGGGGTGGTGGGGAGTTGGCGTGGGCTCGGTTTTGTTGGTTCGGCGCGCGGGGATTTTCGCGGCGGCAGGGGGTGACCAAAAGGCGGCGGTTTGATTGGTCGCGCGGGATCAAAAAGGTCCGGCCGGTAAAAGCCAAATGATACGGAGCTGCAGCTTTCTGGGGAAATGGCGTGGCAGGCGCACCTCATCGGCGTGGCGGAGCGGGACATTCACCGTGCAGGGTAGTAAAGCACAGAAATGAAACGAGTTTGTACTGGTAGCTCGTCCCGTTTACACGCTCCAACACTTTTTTTCCTTTCGGGTAAAATGTGTTGATCTCCAGCAGTCCAGCACCCACCCAGCTTTGAGTCCCGCTAAAGCTCGACAGCACATACACCTAGCGCTAGAGGAGATAGAACCATGGCTCCCATAATACTGTATATTACTCCTAGCTAGTGACATCTCGCAGCTTAATGTAATGGCCGGAGATTCTGCGCCCCATCTCCGCAGACAGCGATCCAAATCGTTTTCAAGTGGAGAAAGTAGCCGCGGCCTTTTCCTTTTCTTTTCGTTTACTAGTATTCAATCGCATATTCTAACCTCCCCAAATCCCCAGCGGATCCCTGGACACGAAATGGGTCGCAGTTTTAAAATCCGCCGGTGCGACTATGTACAATTCGGCCCCCCGAAAGCGGGGATTCCTTGGAGGTTCGCTCGTTCCATTGCTCCCGTGCCGTTGCGGATTGTTGTTGTTGGGATACGCCGCGCTGGTAATAACGTTCGTGCAAGCCGGTGAAGAAACGAGAAAAATAAAACGCGATTTTGAAATTGGTGTCATGTTGAATCCTCTGCCGATGCGACGTTCAGCTGCCAGGAGCAGATTTTATACTACCAGTCGCATCATTGAATCCATGCGTTCCACGTTCAATTTTGTAGTATGACGCGAGAGGCTCCACGGATCACCTCAGGTGCACGGCTCTACCCGTCCAAGCCAACAAAAAGGAGGAACGTGCGAAGGCATGCAATATGCGTGCCGACATGCAACGCCACGATGGCGATCGGTGACCTGCTTCCACGGCCAAAGAGGAGAAAAACACCACCGCCTAGTGTCGTCAGAGCGGCCCCTCGGCGTACGTCCGGGGCGTGCGCGGCGTCTGCTTCTCAATTCCGCCGGAGAAGACCATGGTCGGGAGTCGGTGGTGGCGTGTGAGATGCCGGAGCAAACAAAGGTGGTGACGACGGGACGCCAGGGGCCAAACAAAAACAGGGGGCCGGTTTGGCGCAAACGGCCGGGAGCAACTTGCGTGCGGTCACGAGTCACTGGAGTGACTGCTGTTCCTTCGTGACAGCGTTCGTTGCTCGGCTCGCCATGCATGCGCCTTTCCATGTTCCTGGTGTGCGGACGATGCGCAGCAAGCAACGTCCGCTCCGTTGTCGCGACGCGCTGGCTCAACGTACTGAACCCGACGTGTTACCGCGGCTTGGTAATGCAGGTGCTGTTGACTTGTTTACCGTACTGCTTGTTGAAAGCCGTCCGTGGATTACGAGACGAACAGTGAGAAGAAGAGGAAATCACCAGTTGACGTCACTAGCTAGTTCTCGCGCCCGTAGTTTCCGTACCTGGTGGCTGGCTGGTGCCCGACACTTGCGCGGGACTCAAGCTCGGAGGAAGTCATGTCATAACGCAACATCCCCGCAACTTGCAAAGCTGCAACAACCCTATCGCTGCAACGGAGAACTGAAGAGGTGGGGTGGGGGGACGCGCCGGTGACGTGAGCGCGCATCCGGGTGCGGGCAGAGCGCAGCATTCCGGTGATCAGAGTAGGGCAGGCAAGCGAATGGTCCCGGCGTCGGCTCGGTGCGCGGTCAGGAACTGAAAAGCTCGGGTCGGGTCGGGTCGGGTCGGGTCGCGCGGGCGCCGATCCCGACGAGCGCCTGGGCACGCCGATGCTACGCCCTGATTTTTCACCATGTTCTCCGTGTTTCTGCTGCGTGCGAGCTCTCGTGGTTGTACCGCGTGCGGTCGAGTTTTGTTTCCGCGACTTGGGCACCCATTCGCTGTCCTCGTTCGTTTGCCCGGCAAGGCGGCAAGAACCATGGCGGAGAGGAGACGACAATAGCGTGACAGCAAAACCGCGCAAAAAAGGGTGATTGGGGTGCCACCGTGGTGCAGTAGTAAGGTATAGGCGCAGTGGCAACAGCGTACGACCCCTGAAACAAAGGACCGGGGACCAAAGGTGATCTCTCGCCAACCGATGACGCGCAACCCATATCCCCAAAACGCGATCAGGAATCGTGCTCCTGTTTTCCTCCTCGATGAAGTGCAGGACAGGGACCATGGTGAGGAGGCGGAAGAACAAGCATACATAGCGCGGTATCTAGCCAGGGGTCCTCAGAGAGCGGAGCCACTTCTGGTGACACCCTTTCTCGTTCTTTGGTAACGTTATGATGTTTCACTTAGCCGTTGGGAGAGTGTATGTAAGCTCCTCTGATTATTCAGTCTAAAAAAAAAAAACCCTCTGATTATTCAACGTATGCTCTGCCGTTGGATTATGAGAAGCAAAGGAGAACAAAAACAAAGTCCGATGGCAGCTAATGATGTTACGTGACCGGGTTTGAACTATGACAGCGTCAAGAGAATTGGCTAAGATTATTCAACGTATGCCACATGCGTCCGCTGAAATTGTCCAGACATATTCAAAGACTGCAGTACACGCTATAGGCCTGTCCAGTAGCTACGTGCCTGCCCGTCCCCCACCGCACCGCGCTATACAGTCCATGGTCCTGTCCGAGCTGTCAGGGAATCGTCCCGAGACCAAACGGAAGGGCGTTTGAGAAGAGGGAAATGGGATCGGCGACAAGCCGGGCGCGGCACCTGCCCGAAAGGCGTCGACGATCCCCGGCCTACCTAGGGCGGCTACGAAAGCGATGCGTGGCCCTCTCCTTTGATGGGGGACGCTCTCTGCTGGCCCGCGGTGCGTGAGGTCTGGTCCATGTCGCCTTTCTCTCTCTCTCTCTCTCTCTCTCTCTCTCTCTCCACGTCCATACAAGGGATCGTCGTCGTACTGTGCGCACGTAACCAACCAACCCAGAGCCCCACACACGCACCCACCACTACCACCAGCACCGCCCCGCCGGAGCGGATTCCATTCCTTGTTCCTTCGCAGTCGCAGGTGAAGCAGAAGCCTTTCGCTCTCGCTTCCGATTTCGACCTGCGTGTTGGTTGCGTCGTGCACGGTGCGCGCGCGTTTGTGTGGGGGTGGCCGGCCGGAGGAGCAGAAAGCGCGCGCGCCTTTTGCCGCTCTCGTCTCGGCCAGTCTGCCAGTCCCAGTCGTCACGGACGCTCGGTCACACCTCGGGAGCCAACCACAACTTGCAGACGGAACTCAAAAAGCCTCCGCGCTTTCGACGGTGCGTTGTCCGATCCGGCCTTTCACTGTAGCGTGGACGGCAGGCTGGCTGGCTACTGTCGTGAAGCAGGGCAGGGGCAGGATGCCCGGAAAGCAAGGCGACAAGGAGAGAGTAATGGCAAAGCTCTCTTGCCGAAATCGGGGCTTTCTACATGCGTACCAAGCAGGATCAAAAGTCCCTTTTGATGATCTTTTGAGTTTAGCAGTGGAGTTAGGTTTTCTATTTGCCGCAAGAGATGGTAGGCTTTTCGAGCGGCAGATCCGTGCCGGCCTCCTCCGATCAGTTGACGACGTAATCTGCTAGTACCAGAGTATTTCCCTTTTGATTTTCGGATGGATGTCGTGGTCGATCATCAGGTGTTGACGCGCGAGGTCTTCGCGGCCTCGCGGGGGAAGACTGACTCAAAGTGCTCCGAGTTGGTGTTACGTTACGTACTAACCTACGCTGGCTAGGTGTTGCGCTACCCTAGGCGATGATGTGCTGTTCCCTCATAATAAACGAACGAATAATAACGACTGGACGGATAGCTTGAAGCCGGCACGGCGAAACAGCGAATCTCGTAGCAGTCTACGCCTTTTGCGTTGTTGCGTCCATCGCCACTCCAAGTGTTAACTTCCGGAGACACGACACAACAGTACTCGCACTGTTCACCGGTACTGTACTGCTCGTAGTACAGGGGAACAGATTCCTCCGCGCGTCCGCGTCCAAGTCACGCTCGCGCGCACAGGCCACACACACACACACACACGGCTCGGGCGGATGAACGCGACAGAGCACGACTCGACGCGACGCGCGCGCTCTGTTCGGTCTTCATGGCCCGGCCCGGCGGCCAGGATATTTCCGGCGGTCGCGTCGCGACGCACCACCCCCGGCTCGGACGGACCAGAACGTGGCGGCACCCGCGTCGCGTCCTCCGTGGAAAAGGAAACAACACGGGACCATGCCTTTTGAGTTGGTTATGATCAGGTGGTCCACGCGCGCCCGGGGGCTGGACCACCCCCCACCGTCGCCGTCTCGAACAGTGCGGCAGGCAAGCGGGAACAGCCGTGCAGGGGTGTAGCACTAGCACCGACGTGGTGGTACGGTTGCCAGGCGCGGGACGGCCTAACCGGGGTGCTCGGCGTCTCGAGCCGGGGCCTCTTACTTGTTGCTGCTAACGCAAGGAATCGACAGGATTTCGGCCGGAGTAATGTTCGGCCAGCCTTGGTCTGCTCACGTGTTGTGTAGGGCAGCACTAGGCGACGTCGCGCGGATACAGTGCTTGGGCACAGAAGCAGCAGAGAAAGGGAAAGAAACGCCTCGTCGTCGTCCATGCTCAGATGTAAACGGTGACATCTGCAGAAACAGCTCGCATATGGCCAATATCCAAGTTGATGATGTGTTTGTTTGTGTCCCAAGGGAAGCAACAAATGTTCCTGATTCCTAATTCATTCATGGGAGCGAACTATTCAAGGAAAAGGTTCATTTCATGGAAGAAGCATAGATAATAATACTAGCAATTTCGGAGAGCCAGACCTATGTATAGTAATATCCAAACTGTGTCTGATCATTATTTTCACTTGGTTCACTAAAAGCACCCAAAAATTAGCAGTAGAACGGACCAGTGTAATTTTGGAGGGAGCCGTGAAGCCTCTGCGATGATTCAGTACCAAGTGGCTTGTCAAAGTGCCATAGTAGGAACATACTATAACAAACACACTGGAACAAAATTGATTTGGACTTTTCACGTCGAAACTGTTTCTGCGCAGGCTTATATTGACGACAAAATTGGGGAGATGTACAACTTGGAACAACAAGTCAACGTATGTCCAGAAACTCCGGTGAGCTGTCACTTCAACGAAGCTAACAAGACTGAACAACGATCGTTATTCTATATTCTGTTATTATGCTCTTTCCCTTCCAAACAACGAGCAAGAGCAGTTCAAGGAGTAAGAAAAATTTTGATCGAGTTATGTGGCAACCGGTGTCAATATAGCCCTAAAAATTTCCACCATACGGTCCCAACGACTCCCCAGATCAATGTGTTAATCAAGGCTGTTATAAAGCCTATCCTGAAAACATCTGGAAGTTCAACGTACCCCGCTGCAGAAGGAAAGTAACAGGTTATTTGGCATAACAATTCAAAGAACTGTATATCCATAAGAAGAAGTTAAGAGACATAAAATAGTGGTACTAGTAATATTTATGACTGTATGTTTTTTCTTTATACAATGGAGTATTTGTTTTTATATCCTAAATGTAAATGCAGATGGATAAACAGAAATACGGCTTAAGAATAACCACAAATGAAGTTCAGAAAAAGAAAAGAGAGAAAAGGGACTGGGCTAATGAACTTACCACCAAAGTATACTGCAGCCTGCCCACTACTATAGTGAGTGAGCGCACCAAAAAGATTTGTGTTGAATGCCAAAGCAAGAGCTGACAGCACACGAGGAACACCAGCTGCTATATGCATAGCCAGAAATGCTGAGTATAAGGCTCCAACATGCCCAGTTTGGCTTGCAAATAGGTAGTGGATCAGGAAGTAGGAAGCCTCGAGAACACAAAATGCTGCCGGCCAACTCAATGACAAAGACCCAAGCGCCTTTGCAACACAGCTTGACATCCAAGACACAATACCAAGGTTAGTGAGCTGTCCTGCCATTCCAACAAGAACTGCAAACCAAGCCAATGTATCCCATGCTGATTTTTCATTCAAGCAATCATCCCAATCGAGCACACCAAGCAGGAGAAGAATGGAGAGCCCAAGCATCGCAGCCACAACACTAGATACACCAATAGTATCCCTGTACAGAAGTTGTGTAGCAGGTTATATAGCTATCCATCGAACATATTCTTCTAAAGCATAATGGTTCTTGTTATATATGGTGTTCTGAAGCACTTTATCTAATTAGTAGTACTAGTCTTTTTTTTTTTAAGAAATAGTACCAGTCCAATAACTCCCATCACTTGAGCAAATGATAAAGATCTTCTATCAAGCATTTAAGCATATGTTACAAATATGAATATAATCACAGTTAAACCAGAAAAATATAGTGTCATCAAATGCAGAATCCAGATGGACAAGCGCTATTTATCCTCAAGAATAATTATTTCTATGGAACCTTAAACATTGAGCAAGTGAACTTTTATATAAAAAAGTGTTGAAAAACACCAGATCCACGAATTATTAGGTTGCAATGAAATAATGATGTCCATCTTGTGATCAAGCACACAAGTAACGGAAACAGACTCTTAATTCATAAAAAATATAACATTTTTTTTAGGGCGACTCTTTGGCAACTTAAGGTTCAACAATAAAAAATGCATTTTGTTTTTATGAGTCGATCTCAAGGTGTCATAGATACATGTAATGATATCGCACAAATCACCTAGCATTTCATGGTCGCACTGAACTCATTTATCCAGAATCACCATCATCAACAACAAAGCCTTTTAGTCCCAAGCAAAGGCTTTTATCCAGAATATAATATATAATAGAACCGGTCACAAGCAACAAGATAGTATTGAGATCGTGAGCCAATGTTATGGGATTCATTAGCTTTAATGACAGATATCCTTACCCAAAAATCCATAGGGAGACTGCAAGAATCATTGTGCCAATCATAACCCATTCATTTTTAGTGACAGGGCCCATGCGCTTCAGCTTCTCTGCAGCTAATGCTGGGGCATCAGGAGTATCCTTTGTTTCAGGAGGGAAGATTTTGTACAGCAAATATGGTGTGGTGAGCAGAGAAACAATAGCTGGCAAACTAGCAGCTTTGAACCAAGCTATCCATGGATTTGCTATAATGACACCAAGCTCCTCTGCTAGTTTTAAGCACAACAGGTTTTGTGCTGCAGCGGTCAGGAAAAGCGCACTTGAGTTACCAGCTGCCTGTGAAGCAACAGACACATCAATATGCATAATATAGTTCAAGAATTTCAAAGACAATGACCAATTATGCTTTGACAGAAATCAGCCCATATGGTCTCAATGACACAGATAATAATTTCACAATGGAATTCCTAAAGGCAGGTTCAATTTATGCAGGATTTGCAATCCCATTTCTTGGCACTTAAGGATTTGCCCCTAGATGTTCTCACGATGTTAGCAAGATAATACTACCACGGTACCACCTAATGGAGAGGAAAATTCACTATTTTCCTCAGATACCACCAGATGTTCTTCCATGCAATAGGAAGGCCATCTTGACAAATTAATAACTATAGGGAGCTTGGCATGCCATGGAGTAAGAGGATACTTATAAATTAAGAAGTTAATCAACAATTCATTAGAGTTGAGACTGTGTGTACCAAGAAAATTCATCAGCAATAGGGCAGGGCTAAATTAGGCATGCATCTAGCTAGCACAACAATCTGCGAAGAATAACGATCACCTCCTAATTTAGGTTTTTTGAGTTAAGTAGTTCTTAATGAAAACCATCTGTAAGCAGAAAAAAAAGGAGAAATCTACATTGGAAGGTCAGGACGATGCATTTCCAATTCCTCAAGGATGACTAAATCATAAAACATACTTCTTTTCAAATTACTTTCATAGTCATCCAGAAATCAATGAATGTAATTTTTTTACCATGTTAATAGGCTACTTAAACACTAGGTTGAATTGTTTGATGAACAATGGTTTCGATTTCAATAGAAGACTCTGATAAGAACCACTCCTAGGTTCAGTGCCAGAACGACTAAGAATTCATTAAACATAACTATTTCCTAGAGAAGTCAGTATTCTGTTGTTCTGGATTCCAGAATTTATAGTGGCATAAAGCCAGACAGATTCTGCAACATTTTCATGTAAAATACTCAAGGACAGCTTGATAGACCCCATAAGAACAGAGGGCTGATGAAATTATGAAGCCGAAGTGCATACATGCTCCGCCAATCACCATGAAGGATGTCCTAATTCCTATGTTAGTTCTCGACAGTGTGTTGACTAATTAATTTCTTTATTTTGATAGGAGACTATTTTTTAAAAAGGAAAATATCTACTTTCTAAAGCAACAAACAATGGTATCATACCATCATCGTTAACTACTTTCCTTTTGAAAGAGTATAAGCTATTTTCCGACACAACAAGCAACAATCTGACACACCCAACTTTCTCACTTGCAGCCCTGCAAAGGCCCTTGCAATTCTCCACTTGGCAAGTCATACAGACACTATTTGAGCGCTTCCCAGGAACAAAGAAATGCTACTTTCAATTTTAACATGTGCGAGGACAAAAATTGATTTGGAAAATGCACACTATTAGTCTAGTGGTGATCAGCATTTTGGCTCATTCATATACAAAGCCTACAGTCTGCAGTGCAAACATCGATCGGATGAATCTAGTATCCAGATACAAGAAGCAAGTTACTAAATGGTACCGAAGCGAATCCTTAATTACCTGGAATTGCGTCATTACGAGATAGGAACCGAGCTTCCGTGATGATTTGTCATTAGGCTTGCTCTCAGCTGAGAGCGAGAGTGACTTGATGATGGGCAGGAACACTCCCCCGGCCCTCGCCGTGGTACTGGGCATGGCCGGCGCAATACAGGCCTCGCTGATGGTGAGCCCGTAGGAGAGTCCCAGCGTACTGCTCCCCAGCCACTTGACGAAGTAGGTGGCGATGCGGTCGCCGAGGCCCGTCTTGACAAATCCCCGCGCGAAGAAGAAGGAGATGACGATGAGCCAGATGACCTCGTTGGTGAAGGCGGAGAAGGCGGCGGTGAAGGGGAGCGTGTGCGTGGCGACGGCGGCGGTGAGCCCGAGGAAGGCCCAGGCTCCGACGGGGAGCGGCCCCAGCACGAGCCCCGCGATGGTGGAGAGGAAGATGGAGAGGAGCTGCCATGCCTCCGGGCTCACATCGGCGGGCCGCGGCGCGAGGAACCGCACGGCGAGGCCGACCGCGACGGAGATGACGAGCGGCACGAGCTTCGCGCCGGCAGCGGGTGGGGCCGGATCAGGGTCGGGATTAGAATTACTGGTTTGGGAGGCGAGGGCAGGGAGGAGGCGGCGGCGGCGAGGGGTGAGGGAAATGTGATGCTGCGGGGAGGAGAGGGAGAGGGAGGTGCGCGGGAGGGGGTGCGGGGCAGGGAGGAGTTGGACGTGTCGGCGACGCAGGTGCGGCGGCGCCGGTACGGGAAGAGGAGGGCGGTGGACGACGGTAAGGCGGAGGCTCCCCATCGCCTCGGCGGCGGCGGCGGCAAGCGGCGGAGTGGTCCAGGAGTAGGCGGGCGGCGGTTTCAGTTTCAGGAGAGCGACCCCATTTTGAAGTGCCAAGTTGCATAGTTTCAAAAAAAAAAAAGTTGCATAGTTGCTATCGGCGCGAATTTATATCGATTTAATTCACTGGCATTTGGGGACCAGCATAGGTCAAGCGTTGGGACTGCTGTGGATCCCACTTGACAGTGTATATGGGTAAGACTCGAGGAAATGGCTGGCGTAGGCAGTCGCGCCGGATACATGGGCCATGGTATCGGTGTGGGTCCCGAAGGCAGTCACAGGAATCGGGTGGTCACAAACCGCGGCGGACGACGGTGGATCCTGCAAGGCGCCGCAGAACCAATGAAACGATGACATGTCAAGGTGGTGGGTCCTGACGGATTCCATTGGCGCCAGGCCTCACGTCTAATTGCCTGTCGTCAGATTAGACATAAACGATCCAGATGATTAATAACATCGGTCGCGCTCGTGACACCGACTTTTTCATTTCCCACGTTTCTTGTGACGATTTTCTCCATGATTACATAATAGTCTGCAAATATAACCTTCACGATCCAAGATTTTGTTGTGCAACTATGTAAACGAAAACTAACCTTGGCCAGAGAATGATATTGGAATCATAACATTTTCTTTTTTATTTAATTTAATGACGCATAGTTCTCTTACATGTTCGAAAAAAAAAGATTTTATTTTGCAACTGAAACCCACCTTCTTTCCTCGATTGATTCATGCTACCGCGGGCTACGTACACTCGTGAGCTTATGTACAAGCGCTAGCAGGCACAAGATGGCGACACCCTTCATAGTATTGGTGGAGGTGCAAGACACTGCAACCAATAACGAGAGGAGAGGGAAACTAAAGGAGAAGAAATCAAGAGAAAATAAACGACAAACGAAAGTAAAACAAGAACTAATTGCTCAACGGTTGAATATACCAACAACATCAAAAAAATCATTTCTGTTTTGAGAAGGAACACAGGAATTGAGTCACTTTTTTTTTTTTTGATAAGGCACGTTCCGAGTTGAGGTAAGGTAACATAACCGAAATGTATGGCATTGTTGTTGTTGCCTCTGCGTAAGAAGTGCACAATGAAGTGTTCAAGACTTGCAGGTGTAGGTGGATTGGTGCTGTTTCCATTTTTTTAATAACATGTGGTGTTTCCATTGGGGTGAAGTAATGGAGAAGGATGATTTCATAGATGCCAAATCAATCCTGTACCGAAATCGGTGTGAACTGAAAACAACTTGCTCAAATCTAAATGGCTTTGTTTTTACATGCATAGAAAATGTTTTGACTATTTGCTATTATCTCCGTCCCTTAAAGATTGTCGTCCGAAGAATTTTCGGTGGAAACAATACAAGTGACAAAAGACACTGCTGCCCTTATTTAATAGAGCTTAATCCATGAAAGCCAGCCAGTAGCCGCTGCTCCTTCTCGCTGCTTGCTGGTTCAAAGGACAAATTCAGATTTTTTAACTTCAATTCGAGGACCACAAAGCACTGTCTCAATGCAAGGACGACAAGTTTTGTTGGGACAAAATTTTAAAAGGACTTCTACGATAGACTATGATACATATATTGAGAGGTATCATTGTTACAATCAGACCGTCCATCCACGTGGGTAATTTTTGTAATTATCTTAGCTAACGTTGCCCTTTTTCCTAACTCCGTCGTTTGTTTCCCCGTTCATTTGATCGAGAATTTGATCGATTTACTCGGGGGCGTGTAGGAGCCGTCGTTGATGCCGTTGTCGACTGTTCGACAAGATAGGTTACGACGAACTCATCAGATGGGGTAGTTGGGTCCATTCCCATCAACCCGCCAGCAACACAACCAACTAGAGAGATCGATGCTGCTGCTTTATTAGATCGATTTTTCTATCTCTTGTCAATTGAAGTCATAGGGATGGAAGTTTGCTAACTGGTTCGATCCTAAAATCAACATTGTTTCCCGGATGTCAAAAGTGCATGAGACTGCTCGATTTGCTCCACACAACGCACAAGCTCTTTAACTATCATTGTTTCATCGCTATGAGCGTCTCTTTGTCGAACGTCCAAGAGAGCATCGCATTCACAAGCAGCAGGCTCATAGCGGGAGGCAGCCTGATGGACAGCATAGGACTTTCTCACTTTGATCGTCAGCGCAGCATGCTTACGAGATCGTCACGGCTGTCACCCGTCCCCGTTCATCGTCACTGGCATGATCGCCGGCGCCGATGTCATAAAACCTTAAAACGAATTGCATTATCCAAACAATATAGAATGATTCATCATTGTCTTGTTTTATAATTTTTTTTTTCGATATTACCCATATGCTACTAGGATACATCTTCATGATACTTATGATACATATCCGGTCAAATGGTATCATTGTGAGATGAAAGAAATAAACGGTGTGCATTTATTTGGGTCATTGTAAAAGTCCTTAATTTGAAGGGCAAAGCGATAAGTTTTTAGGGACGGAGGGAGTATATAATTATATTGGATACTTATAAGGTATATGTTACACATCTCAATTTGTCCTTGCAATTGCATTTTTAATTTACTCTCCACGATACCAGAATTGAGCACAAATGTTGGAGGATATTTCCTTGCACGTTGCGGCAAAATAGAAAGAACAAAAAGACGACCCGAGAAACACATGATATGTCGTCCGCGATCGGGCCAGAGCCCAGAAGAAGGGTCGTCCGTCCACTTCGCTATCCCATGCCCCCCATATGTCCAGCTCCTCGCACGCTTTACCACGTGTCCCCGGACTCGGCTCAGCCCGCCCGCCCCGGCCGCGCGCACCTCAAGGTGAGATCACCGCCTCCGTCTCCGCCTCCGGCTTCCACTCCTCGCCGCCACTCCCCACTCTCCACCGTTCTCCTCGAGAGCCGGGAGGCCTAGGAGCCTCCCCTATAACTCGCCCCATTTCTCTACTACTCGCGCTCGCACCCATTCCTCTCCCATCCCCTCGCTTGGATGGATTCCATCGGCACAAATCGCCCCCCGCTGCGCTCCCTCGCCGCCCCTCGGAGCAGCGCGCTGCTACGCCCGCCCCGTCACACCGCGCCTGGCAGCCGGTGAGTCGTTCGGTCCCAGACGTGTTTCTCGCACTGCATTCAATCAATTCGTGACGCGGCTCTGCCGATATGCTTAACGCTGAGCTTTGTGGCCCTGTGCAGTGTGGCCGCGAGCAAGCTCGGCATCGCGTCTGGGTGCGGAGGAGTTGGAGGGTGTTTTGGAAAGGCAGGTGTCTCGATTTTGTTATCTGTTCGTGCTGTGAACTCGTGGCGTGCCAATGTTCATGATCCAAGCCAATTTTGTGTTGCGCAGGTGCAACGATTTGACGCTGTGCAGAATACCACGGCAAGAGTCCAGAGCGGGAGTGCAGGAGGTAGCGCGACGGAGGTATCTAATCACAGAATTACACATACCCCTATAGTCTGTAGCCTACGACATTGTGTTGCTTGATGTAGTTGTGAGCAAATTTCATGTTATAATATAAGCAGCAGCATCCCACTAAAAGCCTTACTCTGTGAATATGTTTTTTTGTTGGGGTATTTCTAAATCTGCCAGGTGACATTTTGCCATGCCATGACTGAATTCTGTATCTGAACCGATAAGGCACCAATATCTCTTGTATTTTAACTTTTAAATAACACCTGTTTATTCTGCAACACCAGGCAATGGAATGCACGGGGCTTGGTATTGAAATTCCCTTGAAATACTCATCTGGTAAAGCTTTCCCACTCGGAGTGTCGCAAGTTGAAGGCGGACTGAACTTTTCCATTTTCTCACAACATGCTTCCTCTGTCATCCTTTGCTTGAAACTTGATGAGAGGTATAGACTTATTTTCCTATAACAATGCTGTGATGCTTTTATGCACCACATTGGAGCTAAATGTTGACTGCCTTTCGTGAACTTCTTTTGCTTTCTATAGTTTTCCAGTCTCTCCATAAGTCTAGTTTTCGTATTTGATAGTCAGCATTATGATTGTGTTTGTAGTAACCTTGTCTGTGTTAAACACTTTTTAGGGTGCCAACATATGGCAACACTGTAATTATGTCTCATTAGACATTATTCATATTTGAGTCTTATGTGTACTTTATTGAGAATGCGACATGTATTATGCACAGAAAAAGGGCATTCATGCTCACATGAATGGATGGAGGGGTATTAATGGTTCAAATGACTCAGTGTGTTTTAAATATTAGATTAGGTTGCATACTTGAACTGCAAGCATGCTCCTCATTTTTACCTTTCATAATGTGACACCAATTGTAAGCTTTGTTTAACAATTTCTTACTTGTAAGAATAGTTCCTTTCAGTTCTTTTTCCATCTTGCTTTCTCTTTTCAAAGCACTGACATATTCTTTGTTTTCTCCAGAAGAATCCAAGATGATGTTGAAATTGTGGAGTTCACTTTAGATCACCAGAAGAACAAAACTGGAGATATATGGCATGTGTTAGTAGAGGTATTTTTATTTGATATTATATTTTCCATTGAATATAATGCAACATTATTTTTATTTCACAACTTGTTGTGGATTGATATTCATGCAACAAATTAAGTATTCAACAATTTTGTGATATATGTTTATGTGCATTACATATCATTCTAATCAAGGTTTCTTCCAAACTGATAGTCTTGTGAGCTGAAAGCCTGAAAGGTATCACTGCTTTAGTACTGGCTCATAAATTTAGCTGTGTCGTTTGATCACTTATAGCATGCTCAAGCTCTCTCTTTTTTGTTATTGACTTAACATTAGTACCATTTTGTCCATAATCCGTTCTTAAGACTAGACACCATTTTTAAGACCAGACATGTCACCTTCTCTGCCTATATGTAATTTACTGCACACATGTTATATGAGGCTATTTTGTTCTTTCTTTTTGAGGATGAATTGTTTTGTTCTTCCTTTGTTCTGTCAAGAATATTTGACCTGGAAGAAATCTTGTCTCCTTTTAAATTTCAGGGTTTGCCTGCTTCTGGTGTTCTTTATGGTTACCGTATTGATGGCCCTAAAGGGTGGGAACAGGGACATAGATTTGACAACAGTGTTATTCTCCTGGATCCTTATGCAAAATTAGTTTCAGGGCGAAAGTTCTTTGGGGTTGACGATGAGAAGTCAAGCCAGCTTTTTGGAACATATGATTTTGATAGCTCTCCTTTTGACTGGGGTGATGATTATTGCCTTCCTAATTTGCCTGAGGTATTAGGATCGTTTTGGCATGGTTTGCAAATATTCCAAAGACGAAGTTCTGACTGCATGTGTTATTCTTAATCTAGACAGATCTAGTTATATATGAAATGAATGTTCGTGCTTTCACTGCGGATGAGTCTAGTGGCCTTGATCAAGCTGTTCGTGGAAGCTACCTTGGCGTTATTGAGAAAGTAAGAGTGCCTATTTTGTGGCTTGCAATCACATCTACTAGTTGGTCTTTAGATGTCCTTGACACCATAATAACAAAATTTTAAGTATGTTACTCCATCTTTGCTATTAATTTAAAGATATAGTCTTGTAAAACTAATACTTAGATAGGTTATCTTTCCAATTTCCGTGCTGAATTTTAATAATGACTTATAAATGAAATAGTTGTGGTTTGTAGATTCCTCATTTGCTGGAACTTGGCGTTAATGCAGTGGAACTACTTCCTGTTTTTGAATTTGATGAGTTAGAGTTCAAGAGGTACCCTAACCCAAGGGACCACATGGTAAGCTTTTGATAAACCTTGTCTGGGCGCGTAATATCCTTTTAACATTTATTTGTGGAGTGACTTCCTAGATTTTAAATTAAAAGGTAAATACATGGGGATATTCGACAATAAACTTTTTTGCACCAATGAGCCGTTATGCCAGTGCTGGTGGTGGGCCTGTTTCTGCTTCCAGAGAGCTCAAGCAGATGGTGAAAGCATTGCATAATGCTGGAATCGAGGTATTGACATCCAGTAGACATGGCAACCTTTTACCGCAGCATTCATATTATTTCCCAAGTAAAGACACATTGACACCATCTTCATCTGCATAGGTCATTCTGGACGTTGTTTACAATCATACAAATGAAGCTGATGATACTAACCCGTATATGACCTCTTTCCGTGGCATTGATAACAAGGTGAATTATCTATTTGAGTGGAAGCGAACAGAAGACCTAGGTTATCATATAATTCCGGTTTAAATGCCAGAAGGAAAATTTCTATGGAAAACTAACTACTGTTTGTGCAGGTCTATTACATGCTAGATATGAACAACAATGCTCAGCTTCTGAACTTCTCAGGCTGCGGTAAAGCCATGATCCCTTAACTAAAATATTTAAATTACCCGAGATGTGCTTTGCCCTTATGTTGTTGCACTTTTGTGTTTTGCTACGGCACAAGTGAGTCTAAAAGATCAATGCCTGACTGTAGCTATTGGGCAATTGAGGCTGTGTTAATGAGCTGTGCACAGGGCCTGTGGCTACTAAATTTCTTTTCTGCACTCATTAAGCTGGAAGAAACTAGCAGCCCATTCTCATCTCATGAAACTCCCCGGCTAAGATGTGTGCTCTTAATAAGTTCATCTTGCATTTTTGTTTAGTCAAATTGTCTATATGCAATGAAGCTTGTGGGGCTACTGGCATTTTGGTGCCAATAACTTTGAATTGTGGAACATATGTTAGATGTTTCCCTGATCCTATCAGCATTGCAGGCACACTATGCCTAGCTATTACATTAGCTGCTATATTGCCTGGTAGGTGGATGCAGTCGCTCAGTCATTTTAAGCTGATGTATGAATACATCCATACATTGCTATTAGTGCTGGTAGCTGCGTGAACAGCCTTATTGAACATTTGTGCAAACCTGCTTAAATTTTTTTGTGATCTAATTAAAGCAAACAAGAAACTTCTTGTTCTGGAAATATGTTTTGAATGCAATTTGTCTGGTTTAATTCAGGGAATACTCTAAACTGCAACCATCCTGTTGTCATGGAGCTTGTACTCGACAGCTTGAGACATTGGTATGATGCAAAGTACAACTTTTATTTTCCTCTGGCAACTGTGTTAAAATTCCATGCATAGTTGTCAGGTTCTCTTGATCACATCCTTACTCAGAATAGTACTCAACATTTTTATTAAAACAGGCTCATCCTTTCATTTTTCCTGAATCCACTATCAAGTGTCAATAAATATATTTGTGGAGTTAGCAACTAAAGTGTTATGATATGTTCAAACCAAGATGCTGTATTTAAGAAGTCACCAAAAACTGCCTCTAGGTTATAATGCAGTCTTATTAGTAGTTAACAACTAAAAATCATTTGGTTTGTGGAAGTTATAGTAGCAGCTAGCAGTAGAGCTGCTTGAGAATATTTTTTTATTGAACTAAACAAATTTCAATGTTTCCATCATGTTATTAATTTTGCTTTCAATTTTCTTTTGGTGCTTGAAGGGTTAAGGAGTATCACATAGATGGTTTTCGATTTGACCTTGCAAGCGTTCTTTGTCGAGGACCAAATGGTAGCCCTCTTGATGCACCTCCACTCATCAAGGTATGTTGTTTTTGTATATTCAGAATTGATGTTTTAAACCACGAGTGAACTTCTCTATATCCGCCTTTTCTTTTGTTTTCTTTTTTGCTCTTTCTAGCTAGACAAACGAAATTTAAAAAAATCAATAAAAAGCAAAACCATTAGGTCTTAAATATTGATGTGTCCTATATCCAAATAAAGTTTATAGATGTAAAAGCGGGCCATGAGTTTGCCTTTCACGTATGATTAAGTACAAATTCTGACCTACTGAGCTTTGAGAGATCAGTTGTGAAATCAGCTAAAGACTACCGACCTTGCAGCACTGTCTTTTTGTTTGGTTCCTGTTTCCTAATTGGATATATAATTTGTGTTGGACATATATATTTTGCAAACTTATATTTGAGTGCAACCCTTCATTCCTTCAATACCTTAATGTTGGATTAGGCACAGTGGGTTTAAATTTAGGGACACTTGAGGCCCATATGAATGCAGTATCAGATGTTGGAAATTCACAGTTCCTGCCTTCTCATGACCACTTATATGTGATCCATCATTGTCTAGTTTAACAGCATATATTACATAGACATAAAATTATCAGCTTTTCTTCTACTAATTTATTTGTTTGTTTATTCGGCTGCAGGAAATTGCCAAAGATTCAGTATTGTCTAGATGTAAGATCATTGCTGAACCTTGGGATTGTGGTGGCCTCTATCTAGTAGGGCGATTTCCTAACTGGGACAGGTAATTTGATGCATGACTGTAATTATACTAGAAAGAATGGGTCAACTGAGTTTGTATATATTGTACTAGCTCCTTTTTACAATTTAGTAAGACTGCTTTAAATTTGTGAAGATAAAGTAACTTAATAGTAACTTACTTTATTATCATGGATGATGCCATCATACCATTAATCAATACTTACCAATTCAGCTCGGTGTGAATGATTCATTGTTCAATTGAATTTGATCACTATTCTTTTTGCCATTGTAACTTGACATAAAGTCATCAATGTGCTGTGAAGTTTCTAATATACAAATAACTGTTATATGCTCGACATTGTCTTGCAGGTGGGCTGAATGGAATGGGCAGTACAGAGACGATATCCGAAGATATATTAAGGTATTAATTAACACTACATTGGCATATATGTTATTTTTCCAATATTTATATAAACGAACATGCGGTTGAATGTAGTATCCATGATATGAATAGCAGCAACCGATTTCAACCATGATGTAAAACAGTTCCTTGTGGCACGCAGCTTCTTACTCCATTTCTGTTTATTCTTACTATATATTTGGAGGTAGAAGCATGACTGCCAGCCAGAAATGGCCTTCATGGCCTAAGAACTATTTACAGCAAACAAAGTTCATTAGGGAAGTAGTTGATGGTGAGGGCTAAGGAAAGCAAAGAGTGAATACGTTGAACATTGTGTATCTTGTGATTGAAGTTTGGTGTTTTAGGGAAACATGGACCTCAATTGAAATGGCAGCCTGCTGCATTGTCTATCTGGATAAAGTGTTTGAATAAATGTTCTGTCAATTCTAATGTTCTGCAGCCAAAATAAATTGCTTTCAGGGATCGGTTTTTGTGCTGAATTGGTGCCATTTTTTTAGTCTATTCCATAGTTTTTTTTCACAATTATTACTCATAGAACACAATGCACAATACTATTCTTGAAAGATTGTAAGCTCTAGAGTACAGTTCGTCCAAGATGGCCTCCAATTGGTTGACTTTGGCTGCTTATGGCTGCCTTTTGCCGTTTCTGGTTCATTGCCTGTCTAGTAGTGGGTTGCTTAGCTAGTAGTTAGTTGAAAATGAGTATCATCCATTTGACTGGTAACATAAGCCATATATTTAGATGGTTTCCTTTGAAACATAGGCATCAGAGATATTGTATGCAGCTTTTTGCGAACACGCAAAAGCTCTGCACACCATTTTTATAGAAGAGAGATTCAAGATGAGCTGATAGTTTTTACAAGCACATGGGGCCCAGCGTCATAGGACAGACCCAGTGCTTTAAGCTCCCACGCTGAATGGGGTCTGGGGAAGGATCATATGAGGCAAGCCTTACCCCTGCAATAAATTGCAGAGAGGCTGCGTCAAACCCAGGACCTCAGCCTCTCTGTAATTTATATGACCTGGTATCATAGGACGATACACATATTGTATGCAGCTTGAAAATTAACTATTGTGAATATCAGATTGCAATTCTGATCGTCTTGTTTCCCAGTTACAAAGAAATGATCTGATATGACTAAACATTTACAGGGTGACACCGGTCTGAAGGGGGTATTTGCTACTCGTGTTTCTGGATCTGCTGATCTCTATCAGGTACTCTTGTGCTATCACTTTTACAGTCCTTATGTATTCGCCATTTCTGAGTACATATTGGTTGCTTGAATTTTCTCCTTGAGTGCTACTTTCTTTTGGACCTTGAGAAACTAATTTGCTTCTTCTTCAGCTCTCAATTTCTCCAAGATGAAACTGGGAAATGGTTGTAACTGTATTCTGAGTACAGTAGTGATGTTATTATGTAAACATTATTTGTATGCGCCAGCACTTATCGTATTTTAAGCCTTGGTTGATGCATGATGAGACTTATATTTATGTGGAAAATGGGGTTAATTCCTTTTCTTATATCAAAAGAAAAATATGAAAAATCAGGTTCCCTGACATAAATTTGATTGACAGGTGAACCAGCGAAAGCCCCATCATAGTGTAAATTTTATAATCGCACATGATGGATTTACATTACATGACCTTGTTTCGTATAACTTCAAGGTAACTATAGTAACAATACACTGTTCAAGATCCTTTTTACTTATGTGTGAGCTCTGTTACTATATTTTTTCATTGGGGCAAAATCATGCAGCACAATGATGCAAATGGAGAAAGTGGTCGTGATGGGTGCAATGATAACTTTAGTTGGAACTGTGGTGTTGAAGGTACATGCTTTGCTGTATATCATGTTTTGGTTGTACGGCTGTACGCAGAATGTGTTGAGGTTTGATAACTGCTTTCCACATTCCATAATACGGCAAGTATTAACCATTTGTAAGAGCAAGGCTGTCTAAAATTGTTAAGTATCCCTTTGCTCCAATGGGGGAATAAGGTCATCATGAAAATTTTAAACTTTTATTTGTTTAATTAATGGTTCTGTGGTTTGTCAAACTCAACATTTAGTCATATTTGTGAAGTTCCTTGATATTGAACCAAACATAACTATATATGCATTACCTTTTCAAATAAAAGCATGGCTACAGACATTTTTTTTTCTCTTTTCAAGGGCAACGATTGAGTTTTTATTCCCTTCTTAATTGTTGTGTTCAGCTATTAAAAAAGGTTACTTCCTTTGGTAGGAGAAACAAATGATTCGAATGTGCTGAGTCTTCGTTCAAGACAAATGAAGAACTTCCATGTGGCATTAATGATCTCTCAGGTATACGTTGTTGACTTCTATAAGTTACTTTGTTATATGAAATTATACTGCTTATATTCTAATACTAGGTACTTACATTTTTATAATAGGGCACTCCAATGATGCTGATGGGAGATGAATATGCTCACACGCGTTATGGAAACAATAATAGTTATGGGCATGATACTTGCATAAACAATTTCCAATGGGGGCAGGTTACATGATTATTGTGATTTCCTGTTGTGATTCCATTTATTGATAAGGCATATCTTGATGCTAACCTGTCCTCTATGGTTTTCATGGTGATATAGTTGGAAGAAAGAAGGAATGGCCATTTTAGGTTCTTCTCAGAGATGATCAAGTTCCGTCTTAACAACACAATACTGAGACGAGATAGGTTTCTCAAAAAAGTAAGTTTATTACATTTGTCTCACATCAAAGTAAATTTATCACATTCTTAGTGCCATACCTGCAATCGAATTCTTCACCATCTAATTGGAGCTAATGGGTTTTAGCTTTTTGTAGCCTTAAAGTGATTATTGCTTACCCTAAATATTATCTCTACCTGCTGAACACCTCTGAAGCATCTTATCTTTCTGGTCTGTAATTAGATGCAGTATGAAGACCTACATGATGCAATTTTCTAGATTTTGTAGGATGCAAATCTTGATTTCTTCCCGCATTGCTACATCCTTCCCCTGCTCCGACTATTTTCATTGCACTGATATTTTTCTTCTGTAGAATGATGTCACCTGGCATGAAGATTGTTGGGAGAATGAGGAAAGCAAATTCTTGGCATTTACGTAAGGAAGTTTGCTTATGGCACTTGATAACATGCGATATTGTGATCATAGGGTAGTATTTGAACTAGTTGCTTGCTGCAATATATGGATTTTTCACCTACATGCTTCTTGTTTTGAGCAGGGTACACGATCACAACTCTGGTGGGGACATCTATTTGGCATTCAATGCTCATGACTATTTTGTTGACTCTGTAATTCCCCCTCCACCGCACCATAAGTGCTGGAACCGTGTGGTATGCATATTCTCTGATCTTGCTAAAACGTTTATATGGAGTAACTAAATTTTCATAGTAATGCCTGATTTCCTTTATGTAATAGTTCTGTCTTCTTACTTCTAGAAGTTATTACTGGGGTCAATTCTATATTGTTATGATAGATTAACAACGGCAAGATTTTTTTAATTTGGCAAATAAGCGGCTAAATGCCTAGAGCTGTTACAAAACTCATTTTACTGTTATCCTGGGCATTTAGCCTACTACATATCTACACCTGGACTGAGTTCACCAGGTGCACTGCTATGGTTTGTCTAGATTTAATGTCGTTCTTGACTTCCCTTTTGTTTAGTTAGCTTACTGTTTATATCATCTGTTTGCTGTAGGTGGATACCAATCTGGAATCACCAAGCGATATTGTACCAGAAGGTGTACCATTCACAGGATCAAGGTATAGAATTGCTCCATATTCTTCGATCCTGCTCAAGGCAAAGCCATAGAATGGTGGAGGCAATCGCTCTCAATGAAGCATGAGAATAATGTCAATTCTGGTTTCAATTTGGTTGGTTAGTAGAATCATTGGCCTTACTTTCCCCCAAGCGGTAACCAACCATACTGCAAACCTTGAGCTTGGAAATCGGATGTCGAAAGAATCTTATGAAAAAATGGACTTGTGGGAAACACAGCTGCTAGACGCTGTAGGACTGGTGCAATAATAACGCGTTGCAGTTAGTTTTCTGTGCATGTAAAACAAGAGCTGGACGACAGAGGTTCTTGGAGTTTTGATTTGGAAACAATTGAGGAAGCTCGTTTTGGCATCATGTTCATTCTTTTTCTTTTGTTCATTCAACTTGTGAAAATGAGGATGGTTATCAGGTGCTTGTTACATTAATAATATTGCATCATATTCTGTACTTCACTTAAATGCATCATATTCCATACTAGTACATACTCAAGAAGAACAAAATTGCAAATACAGTGGAAGGAGAACCACTAGTAGCAAGGGTACTGACGTGCTGTTACCAGACGCAACGCTATGCATAACTAATTTTGATGAATTGAAAAAAAAAGGATGAGGTGGTATATCCTAGTTTCAATTGTTGTTGTTACAGATTTGTTTTCTGGGTAATTACTGCACTAGACCAAATGTTAAGCCACACGGCCACACCCATGTGAAATGTTAAGAGTTACCTATAAAAAAAAATGTTCAGTTATCTCGTCCCAAAGTGTCAGGGTTTTTTACAGCGTTGTATAGCGGTAAATGACTTGGAGGGATTTCCTGGTACAGTGTGTTTCAGCTGGCTTAGCTCTCTTGTTCTTGAATTTTTGTGTACCAGACCGTGGGAACAATATTTGGTGCATTTCACCGTGTATCGACGGCGGGTGCGGTTAGTTCGGACTGCAGAGAAAAGAAAGTAAATCTGCATTTGAAATGGGAAGATGCTATAGAGTTCCCGAGCAGGCTCCAACTCATGCCTGTTCCCCAATGCAGCCAAAGATAAACAGCCGGTGTCGACGTGACAAGATAACATGCCATTGACAGGACTGGGCCAGCGAATGCTTCAGTTAGACATGTGGTTGAGTTCTTAATTCATCTAACCTGAACAATGCAAACAGCTCCCACTACAGCAAGATTAATCCTTAATTATTGGTTGGTATAAACACCTTTCAGGTTCCAGACAGAGGGTGTGATGAAACGATGCAGATGGCTTTTTGCTGACAGAGCGGTGTACTTTGCTGTCCTGTTAGGGACCTAATAGGGGTACTGACGCTGAGGCTCCACAAGTGGCCTGGCATCATGATTTGCTTATTACTTATGTGAAAGTGATTGGCTAGTTAGAACTAACCATTTACTTTGTGAATATTGGAATTTGGCGGATCTTTTATGAAAATCCCCAATCATTATAGACGACCAGCGAACCACTCTCTGGCACTTAATCAATGCCCAACTGGTCTCCTCACTGGCCGCCAGAGGGAATGTAGAAGTTCATATGGTACAGTACAACCTAAAAGCTCTGTTCTGCTCTGCTTAAAATTTGATAACAGCCTTGGATATCCACGACTTTGTTGATAACACGAGGCCATTAAGGGACCGATAATGTATTTTACGCAAGCATGCCACAGTTTCCACTAGAAATACAGGTAGCAAGCAAGTAGGTACTACCAAACAGGAGATGAATATTTGTCCAGAAAATAACCCCAACAGCCATTTTTGTTGTGGACAGTGAGACTCAATCTTTGTGATCACTCAATACTGATTAAACTATCTCGACAACTGGGAATGTGAGCCAGCGAATTCTGTGATATCTACAGTTCACTGTCCTGTTTCGATTCAAAAAAAAAAAAAGTTCACTGTCCTGCCCTATCAGCATGCGCAACAATTCCAACTGTACCACACTACTTCATGGACCGTGGACGTACAGGGACATGGCCGCAACTTACAATTTTTAAGTGAGTTTGTGGCTGTCACGTTGCGAACTCAACACCATGAAATCGTTTGGAAGGTGGGCGGATTGTCTTGCTGGTTGGTACGTCGGTGTCGCCGTTGCCGATTGAGCGGTCGGAATCTTCCAACCTGGGCACAGCCCATATTGATGGACATATACGATGGAGCACCGAAGGCTATGAACTAATGAAAAACGCAATCTCAATGCTAATTATATATAAGAATCCGTTGGAACATCACTTTATGTATGAACAAGGAGTAATGCGTCGATGCCTTTTGAGCTGCAGCTGTTGATTTTTATGATTGATGTTTAAGTTATCAGACGGATTATTACTTCTTTAATGACTGTCAGAAAGCAGAACTCCTACAAGTCTGAAATAGGAATGCATCATCTAGTAGTTGAATGGGAGAAGTGGAGATGTGTATCTTTGATTTAAGAAGGTGGAGCTTGTGGTTTCAAAGGGTTTGGATAATTGGACGGGTTAGAAAAAGAATACTAGGTTAATGAGTTTATGCCGGCCATGAAGTTAGCATCATGGAGAGGTATAGGTTTTGGAAGGGTTGGGACGTTTCATTAGGTACGTAGTCACTGGGTTTAGCTTATGTCGGTCAAGTTTGACCATTGCACAGGAGTGTAACTTTAGTCTTGGAAGGATGTCGTTAGGTTAGAAATCACTTGGGTTCCTTTTGTATTATCTTATGGATCAAGTCACAAGAAAATAAATTAAAAAACCTCGTAGGCCATCTACAAAAGCACGTTTTCCGTAAGAAACCAAAAGGTTGCAAAACGATCATTTTGGATTCAAAAAGACTCAAAAAAAGATATTTTTATAACAGTAAATGTGCTGTGCTCTGTGTATAGGTCAATAGTAATAGACCGTTTACCAATTATTGAATTTAAATTTTTAGGGTGAACAGGGCCTGATTGATTAGTTTCATCAAGCTAATCATTTTCTCCTAAAGGCAAAAATATTTTAGGCAACTAATGTTAGCTGGTGTACTGCATGCAAGGCTGTCACCAACGGCTAGTCACATAAAACGTTTGTCCTTCAATGAAATCATGAAATAGATTTTGTATACCATGGCAAGTAACATCATCTTTTCTTTTTCCTCCTTGATAATAGACTTTATTTATATTTTGATGCAGGGATATATCACACACACAAAAAAAACAGTCCAATTCTCCTTGAAAGCTAATGCAGCCAAATGGGACCAATCGGTATTTGAAGGTTTGAACCGACTAACACATCTAAGAAATCTGATTGGGACCACTTCACCACACAACGTAGTCATTATCATGGACTCCTTGAAATTTTCAGCATATATACGAAAAGGAAACAAACCATTTCCAAATCCCAAGAGAGTCCAAAAATCAGGTGTGACAAAATGTACAGTGTCCGGACAGCTCACAACCGACCATATCGAATTCCGCGTGAACAGAAAAATAAATAAATAAAAGGAATTAATGTACGTGGGCAAATTCATCGTCTCTAGACTTTTTTCATGGCTAACCTGAACACCCGTGTTTTAAAAAAGGAAAGAAAACCTGGAGCTTTCAAACCGACGCGGTACAGCAGAGAAGACATCGTGACCGTGTGCTACGGATCCAACGGTCGACCACCGCGAGAATTATCACTAACCCCCTGGTACTGCTACTATTTACGCGTCTTAACCTCGTCTTGTACACCTCTTTATAAGCTCCCTTGCCTCTACTGTCTCGGACACCATCACAGACTCACAGTACGCGGCCAGCTCAAGCGCCTCCCCACTCCCACAAGCTCAAGCTTTCTCTCTGCCTGTCTGCTCCAATGGCGCGTCTCCAGCTCACTGTCTTGGCCATGGCCATGCTCTTCGCCGCCGCCGCGGCCCAGGCCCCGGCCGCCACCCCGATGCCGGCCCCCACCCCGAAGTCGTCCCCACCGCCCGCCATGCCGCCTCCGACCCCGGCCCCGGTGACTCCTCCCCCGACCCCGGCCCCGGTCATGCCTCCCCCGGCCCCGGCACCGGCCACCCCCGCCCCCGTCCCATCGGCCGCCGCTCCGACTCCCGACACCGCCGCGGCCCCCACCCCCGAGATCAGCTCGCCGCCGGCGCCCGGCCCTGAGGGCCCCGCCGTGTCTCCCGCCGCCGAGGGAGTCCCAGCCAACGCCGCCACCGGCGTCGCCCCCGCCGCCAAGTGGGCCGCCGCCGCCGCCGTGGCCGCCGCCGCCGCGTTCTACTGAGAGATCCGCCCCTCCCGTGCTGTAATTTATTGTTGTCCGTGTTGAGCTGTTGATTTATTTTTTCTTCTTCTTCTTTTTTGGATCCTCTTCCATATTCCTTGCGGCATTATTCGATTCTCTTCAGTAGGACGGCGCCTGTGTTTGTTACTTACTATTATTACAGTGTAGGATTGTGGCTTGGACATATTGGTTGGTTGATTAGCCTGGTGGTGTTCCATTTGTATAATCCCCTGTTAATTTCTTCCTTTCACAGCTGCTTCTTCATCTCTAACTAACAACACTTTATTACTACTAGAGTTACTGTCATCTGCATTACTCGTGCTGGTTTCTGCGGATCAGATCTCGAAGCGTATACAGACAGTTTAGCTTAGCTTAGCAAGAAACGTACTAGCGCCTGCTTGTGTTTGAGCAAGAAACCATATGCTCTTGCTGAGCTCGTCGACAGACAAGACACGCAGTTTCGTAGATCGAGCTGGCCGTGGCGTGGATCTGGGCCACTGTGCTTCAGATCTGGGCGCGCCGAGCAAGCTGCCAGAAAACAATAATTACTATACTGCACACCCCTATTTCGGGTGGCCGAGTAGGGGGGACTGGCCAGCTGTGCAGCGAATAGAAAACGCCGCGGGGTCGGTGGGGAACGGCGGCCGATGCCGATGGCGAGGAGGTGTCGAGGCCGCAGTGGCCGGTGGGGCTGCCACCACGTGCCCACGCGCGACGCCTGCCTGCTTTTGTACTCCTAGCGCCGTGTCGTTTGCTCCGTCTGCGCTGCTGCGCACGGACGGACCGGTACAACGACGCGTCAGCAGTTTGGTACGCGCTCCCCCGTGCAGCACAGCAGCGACCGGGCGTCACCAGGTCGGTACGTGTACGACCCGTCAGGTTTGCCCTGCAAGACTGCACCGCTTTTGCCGGCTCTTGTGGTACGGTGACGACGACGATACACGGCATGCAGATCTTGGAGGAAACTTACGCGGCTCCGCGTGAAATTTACGTGTTCCAAGCAGTTGTGACGCCTGGGTGATGATTGGGTGATCAGTGAGCTGAAAAGGGCGGGTTATTAGGAGAAGGGACGGCGGCATCATTGATTTGAGAGCATATTACTATCATTTGCTTTTCGCTTTAATAAACTACGCTGTCTTAGCCTTTTGATAGCCATTGTTAACACTCATCAGGTACTGTACGATAACATTCTCTTTCCTTAACCGGCACATAGTTTAGCAGGGCCAGGATTCCGCCCCATCATGAGAAACTGGTCACTTGTGTTGTGTATATGTGGTCACGACAGAGGCCATTGCGTCGCGTCCTCCGATCGGATCGATCAACCAACGGAGGAACGTTCATCGCCTTTGGTAAACAAACCGCGGACGGATTGCAACGCGGCACTATGTGCGCTCGTTCGTTGCGACTTTGGTGCTGTAAAGAGGCCCTCCTTCGCTTTCTTTCTTTATTTGTGGGGAGCACGGCAAAAGAAAGGGCTTTGCAGGATTGGCCGCCTTTCTTTTTGCGGCCTTACGTACTAAATTTCGTTCCGGTGTGGTTGTGTTGGAGCATCTGTTAAAACTAAAAGCAAGCAAAGGATTGTGGCGCGTAGGGCTTCCCTGCTTCCGCACCGGTGATCGCTCGGCAAAAAGATGCTCCACGCAGAATCCCCCGTGGAATTGATTCAGATGAAACGAGGTCGCATCTTTATAAGCAGCATCTTGCACGATTCTGACTGCAACTGGTCCGCGCGGCCCAACTGTTGGCCTGGCTCTTCGCGTTCCCAACAAAGTGTGCTCCATCTATGTGTGTGATGAAGGGATTTTGGAGAGGGGCCGGCATCCCGTTATGTACATCTCCAGCTAATTACTGTATTATGTTAGTTCAACGCAGTGAAGTTCCCAAATTAATGTATAGGAAATTTGAAATGTTGAGAGAAACCGATATGAGTCACTTTTGTTCATACGACACTCGTAGCTGTTGCAAGGTACTACAACTGTATTAATTTTTTTAAATGAGGTGCAACTGTAGAGAAAACAAAGAATAAATGTATTGTGGCATAAAAGTATATATGCCATATTTGTCTCAAGTTTTTCTTTCATAATTTTATTTTGGCAATGACATTATATTAGCCTAAAGTAATTAGATTATTGTGTATGCAGCCCATTACTAACTTTTTACTACCAGTATGATACGTTTGGACTCACTCTTGGGTTCTCAGGTTTACTTTAGGCCCATGTATGTGTTTTCTATCCGGCCCATTTTCTCGTGCCCTCACAATATTTGCATGCTATCCGGGGGGGGGGGGGGGGGGGGGGATCCACGCCAGTAATAGTATGCCGCATTGTGTCTTTCTGCACTATTCGTATGATCAGTTCACTGTAATTTATCGAACTTTTAACATAAGAGCTACTGGTCGGAGTTGAGGTAGCCGTAACCTCAGAAGGTGATGGAACTAGTCAAGAAATTAAGGGGCGGCTGACCGGCATGATGATGGCATAAGTAGGTTTAAAATCTTATAGCAATTTTTTTTTTTGCAACGAGACTGAATTTTCATTGTTCATAACACAAATGCACTAGCTAATCACGATATATACTTCCTTCATTTCAAAATTATTGTAATTATTGATTTTTTTAATTATCATTGACACAAATACACAAATGCACTAGCTATCGCGGAAGGGTATCATTGCGCTGGTGACGATTAGTGCTGATAGCTTCAAGATTCAGAAGGGGTTTCCAAGGCGATGAATGCTAGACACCTGCAGGATTGGTTCAAATTTATTGTATCTTTCATGTATCTGTATAGTTATGTATCCAGATACATGAAAGATATTATAAATATAAACACTCTCTCTACCAACCTTGAATACTTATATTTTAAAATAGGAGGAGGGGGTGGAGGGTAATTCAATTACTGATCCCTTTGGTATAACATTTCCTGGACTGTCTACTGATGTACAATGTAAGCTTCGGGGTGTGAGCATTGTTTGGACTTCCGAGGCTAGTTAGCGGGTGGCTATTTCTTGGCTAATGTGAGCATCTGGAAGATGAGATCCTCATAAATTTTAATAGAGATAGGGGGGGGGGGTGCCCCTCTCCTCTTCCCACTAGTTTTGCAAGTCGTCGCTCTAGAGGCATGTTAGGATCAGGCCAGTCACAGCCCAATTGGTTGTAGAGGCGGAAGATGATGAACAAGCAGAGTGCCTTATAAAATAATTGTGAGTCGGATAAGACCACCAAGCTAGTGACTGAGATAGGTTGAGCACTATAAAGAGACTGATGAACGCGCTTGTGTTGGCACGTGGACTCAAAATGATGTTTTAGTGAAACTAGGCAAAACATTAAGGAGGGTCGAACGAAAATATACAAGATTCCTGGATCCAAAATTTTAGCAAGTTATTCTAAAAAAAAGCAAGTTTTGCCATTTTTTCAAGAACACAACTTAGCAAATTGTTTTATGCAGAAGGAAAACGTCATACTTTTTATTTGTTGTTCATGTACCGTTAACTAATTATGATATATACTGACTAATTGTACAAAATACATCTCTTAAAATAATATTATTAGACTTCTATTTCAGAAAAAAATTGCCATCCTTATGCTATTTGTTGCATTAACTAAGAATCATACAAATAAGAAATTTTGGGAAGAACATTTTATGGCTTAGAGCACACTACGAGAAATCTCTCATTTGTCGAGTGTTAAAGGCACTCGGCAAAGCCCCTAAAACTCTCGGCAAAATCTTTGCCGAGTGTAACACTCGGCAAACAAATGTCGGCAAAACGCTCTTTGCCGAGTGTTTTTTATCGCGCACTCGGCAAAGGCTTTGCCGAGTGCCAAAAAAACACTCGGCAAAGTCTCTACTAGTTTAGCACTCAGCAAAATATAAATCACGAAAAAACTTAATAAAATTACAAAAAAATATTATTTTATTCCTAGAACACCCTCTCACCCGTCCCACTGTTTTTTTGCAAGTCTCGGTGATTACACGCACAAAGTGCTTGCAGTGCAATTCGAACCTGACCTCTCCTTCACGCGAATAGTCACCTACCATTACACCATACTCTCACTTTCAGACCTTGTTTTGAATCTTTTTATATTTATCTTATTTGTCGAGTGTTTTTTATAATCGGCAAAGATCTTCTTTGCTGAGTGTCTTGTAAAAAACACTCGGCAAAGACTATCTTTGCCGAGTGCTAAGTTAGACACTAGGCAAATTAATTTTCCTACAAACTTCCAAATAATTTAAAAATATCAAACAACTTTAAAAATAATCAAATTTTGAAATGATATAATTTATGTAATCTATGAACTATACCAAATAATTTGAAGTTAAATTCAAATTTGATTTTCAATATGACTTCAAATCTTAATTGCTAATTCTCAACTCTAAGATTATTCTTCGGAGATTCTCCGTTTTGTAAGCAAAGAACGTGACAACTTGTGCGAAATCTTCTCTACTTTTTATTATAACTTCTACTTATAATACCATAACATTATGACAAATCTTATGGTTTTTAGATTTTATTTTATTTTTTTTGAATTTAAAAATCATTTGGACACACGTTATTGTGGTCATGGTTTTCAGACTTTATGTAGAATTTCTTTTTATTTCATAGATAAGGTCTATAATTGGTCTAAATAATATGAATATAATTTTTATACTTATTAAATTCTTATATTTGAGTCACTTGTAGTTTAAATTTGACTTTATTAAAAAAATTGCTTCAAATATAATTAATTAACTAAATATAGCAAACAATAATAAAAAAATACCAAATTTTAACATGGAGTCACACATATTGTATGTGTAGAACGTAAAAAAATTTGAGAGTAGAAAAGGAAAAAAAATATTTTTTCGCTGAGTGTCAAGAAAAAACACTCGACAAAGACTACCTTTGGCGAGTGTCAAAAAAAAGACTCGGCAAAACATTTTTTTGCCGAGTGTATTTTCATTGATACTCGGCAAAATATTTTTTACCGAGTGTTTCTGTTTTGTCTTTGTCGAGTGCCCGAAAAAAAACACTCGACAAAGAATGAAACACTCGGCAAAAAATGATTTTCCCGTAGTGAGAATAGCGAAAAATATTACAAAGTCAAATGTACCTATTATCTAGTAAAAGTATCTCTAACAAATTGTCTAACTCATCTCTAAATTTAGTGGTTCTCCATTCTGGAATTCCTGCCAGCTACTTTTGGAAAGCCAATGTGTTGCTAGCTAGTCTTTGATGTCAATTTTACACAGACTATTGGATTAGAGTATTTTTTTTGGTGTTTTATTTTAAAGAGTAATAACTAAATCAAGAAGTTTATTTTAGAATATAGTTTTTAGTTCCGGCACCACGTCACACGTCATGTGGAAGAATAATTTTCGTTCTTAGTGCAGTGGTTAGGAACCCTCCTGATCTGGTCTGTCTCCGTACGTCAACTTGATAGTTCTCTGTCACAGCCTTGCTGATGCAGATGTTTCCATATCGCGAAGGATAGAGTTTTCTGAGGTGATCCACAGTAACGAAAACAGTAGCTTTTCGCAGACAGCCACTAAGAAACTTCTATTGACGCGTATGCATCCGAGTGTCCAAACCGACGAGACACTTATGAGAAAATTCTTTTATGTATAATTAGCACTTATAGTTTCCTTGCAAAAATTAGAAGTTATATATTTATCTCTTATGTATCATTTAAAACATATATATATGTCATCAAATAACATCCTTGTAGCATAAATTCTTATGGTGACACTGATTTTGTGGGAGACCAAGAATGAAAAAAAAAATCATCTTGAGTTACCAGACCTAGGATAATTAGCACTTATAATTTCCTTGCAAAAAAATTAGAAATTTAGAGAGCTGACTACATATTTTGAGAGTTTAGGAATCTAGATGACATCCCAGGATAACTTTGAGGATTGTTAATACTACACTTTACTCTTTTTTTTAAACTTTGATCTCTTGTGACAAAACAAAAAAAAATCTATGTGCGATCTCACTTGTCAGCTTCATATGACCACTTTCTTATGCTGTAAGTTTGACAAGTGGGATCGGATAAAAAGAATGTAATTTTTGGAAATATATGGATCTAAGCTGTAGTAGTTTTTTGAAATTGACAATCATAGTTATAAATTATAATCTACTGATGATATATTGACATAAATAGTAACTAGCAATGTGCCTATGCGTTGTCACAGGCGTTTGAAACTATAAATATAATACTATTTAACATTTAATTAAATTATAATAAAGTTCCATTATTTTGTTTCATTGATGCTATATTGCCGAGAACGTTGATTGTCATCATTGAGTCATCTTTTTCTTTCTCTGAATTTTGTTCAACTGTTTTTTTGTGTAACAATAAATCAAAGAAAAATATAAATAGGAAATATAGTTGTCAGTAATAAAACTAAATTGATTTCTAGAATGTTTAAATTTTAGTAATTCAATTATCTTCATTTTGGAAATTAATGAAAATTGAGTTGTTGGACCAGCTCAAACAAACGTAAATAGTATTCCTTCCTTTGTTAGATCTTCTAGTGTTCTTCTTGAATGGGCGCATTCTTTCCCCATATTTTTCTTCCTCTCTCACTTTATTCTCTTACCGGCGTGCATGCATCAAATCCATCTTTGGCAATGGTTCACAACAGATCGGCCTGACCATTTCTCCCTTTCTCTCTCACCTTCTCCTCTTCCTGGCCTGCAGATGTTTAATCGATTCTTTCTACGGTTAACAGCAGCGTGGTAGCGGCTTCGGCAAGCGGTCGACGGAATCTGACAAGGTGGGGTTGTTTCCGAGCGGAAGCCCCGCTCTTGGAGTCATCAGGCTTATGTCTGGGTCTCTGAGACACGCTCGGGTCGGGGATTTCTCGCTCGCTCGGGTCCACGCGCACTCCTGCAAACGGTCGACGACGCATCGAGCAGGGGCTTCCACAGCTCGCGGTCGGCGAGCGCGGTGCACATGCGTTGCACGATCGCGAGGTCCCTGCCGTCTGCGAGCGGCGCGAGGATCGCCGCCTTGGTGTCGTCGGGCCGGGGAGCGCCAGCACAGGCCCTCCGAGACCCCGCGCCGTCGCTACGCCGCACAGCACGCGCCACCACGTGGCGTCGAGACCGCCCGACAGGAGCGGCACGGCGCCGAGCGCGTCCACCCGCGCCCAGCACATCACGCACGGGTTTTCATCGCACGGGAACGACAGGACGATCCTCCGCCCGAACACGTGCAGCCTCAGACGATCGACGGCGGCGTTCTGCGGGTGCAGCAACTGCGGAGCCGTGTACCGGAGCGAGAGGGACGACGTCGTCCTGCCCACTTCCCTCGGAACCTGCGGGACGCGCTTGCGTGATGGATTGCGAGGCAGCGACACGAAACATGCGTCGAGAAACGCGGCATGGATGAAGATTATGAGGCGGCCGAGGAGGCCTTCCGCGTCCCACCGGCCGGCGTCTATGAACTTGTGGAGAGGAGATACTACCTTCTTGTCGCTTGCCATGGCGACGAATTGGTGAAGAGCTGACATGAAGTTCCCCTCCTGTAGTTTCTGGTCGCTGTAGAAACGTCGAGATAGAGCAACAGAGGCATCAAGACTGGCTGGATAATGCGTTATGTGCGACACAACGATGGCAGGCTCGGCTGACTCAAAAACAATTGAGGGACCAGCAGGCTTGCGCGGGGGCCAAGAACAATGGCCTGTTAATGTAGAGTTTGGCCCCAAGTAAATAAACAGAGAGAATCCTTCTTCTATACTTTCTGACCGATGGAGGTGAAGCAGCGACGTCGTGATGGAGATCGAGCAACCGATATGCCTCAGACGTTTTAGGGCTACAGAAGCCGATCAAGAGGAGGAGCCGTGCGGACGAAGGCTGTGGTGCTGTGCGAAACAGAACGAACGCAAAACGATTCAAACATAATCCTAGACGGGGCAGGGGCAGAAAAAAACTTGGTGGAAGAGACGACTTCACTAGAATTAATAGTAGTAGAGATTTTGTAAAGTTTAATTACTCTTATGAAATTTTACGGTTAGAACCTTCCACCTAGTTAGATTTCATTGTAATGGCTATGGTACCACTCACGAAGAATCATATACCGAAACAGTTTGCCCTCAAATCAATTCGTCCTTTCAAAGTTGCAATATTAAAGATGTATAGTGGATTAATAGTTTGAGGACATATGATTAAGTTAGCGCACTCAAATTCACGTAGGAGTAGTCAGTAAAGAGAGAAGGTATAATAACCATAGGATGAAAACAAGATATTCGTTCTTAATGCACTGGTTTGGAACGCTCCTGGTCTGTCGTCCCTGTAAGACTGTACCATACGACGTCAACTAGATAGCTCTCTCTCACAGCCTACTTTGCGTGCCGGCCGGTGTTCCTTGATCAAGAGTTTTCTGAGATGATCCACACAAAAATAATTAAAGCAGTAACTTTTTATAGACATTCGTTAAGAAACTTATATTGACACTAACCTTCGTCAGAGTATGGCACTGTGTAACTTTGTTTTCTTCTTCTTGATATAGTGACACGTAGTTCTTCTACGTATTTGGGGAAAAAAAAAGAAACTTATATTGACGCGTATGCTTTTCTGGTGTGTCCAACCGACAAGATCCCTATCTTGTATGTTCCTTCTTCTCTTGACCTTTCTTCTCCTCTGTTTTCTTCTACTTTTTGGAAAGTAGACTGCCAAATCGATCTCTTATCGTCGTAGCTGAAATACGGTTTCATATTGTGAGGTCCAAGAGGTTTTGTATAACAATTTTACATGAACACACTGTCACCAATGAAACACAAGACAAACAATTTTGATTAGACAAAGACAACCAAACAAAGAACAAATCGATCAGACACGACCTTAATTGTACACACATAACCAAGACATGAAAAGCATACACCACAGCATGCAGAATAACTAATGTACACGCACCAGGTTCATGACAATCATTTGGCAGGAAACGAAACAGAAATAATGAAAAGAGATCACTTATTACAAAACTCATCAACGACGGGCAATGAACGACTATATCTCAGAGCAGCGCGAGCTTGATCGCAGCGCCCGCGGCCGCGGCGACGACGGAGCCCATCGCCGGGACCAGGGCGCCACGAGAGGCGCCTCCGCTCGGTGTGACGCCGTTGGGCGTGGCCGAGACCAGGACGGCGAGCTTCATGCCGGCGGCGCAGTGGCCGGGCACGTTGCAGATGTAGTAGTGCCATCCGGGGCTGTCGAGCGTGACGACGGTGTTGCCCTTGTCGTCGTCCCTCAGCGCGTTGCGGCCGGAGCATGCGTCGTAGTCGCTCTTGCTCACCTCCGTCACCGAGTGCGCCTTGGGCTGGTAGCTGAACGCTGCACATCGGTTTCCCACCCACGAGGGACTATGGCGTGAGCAGCTGTATCATCTCGTATAGGATCATGATGAATCGTGAAGGAGCTATTAGCAGAGCTCGCTCACCTAGTGTGTCTCCGACAGCGAAGGCCTTGTTGCTGGCCCATCTGGTGTAGTCGGCGCCGGTGGTCCAGCCTTGCGAGTCGCCGACGTTGTACGCCGTGGCCGAGGCCTGTGCCGCGTACCCTGCTACCACGAGCAGCGTGACGAGAACCAGAGCTTTGGCCATGGCGATCTTGATTAACTAGCCTTTATCTTGGCCTCTTGGGAGGTGTTAGACTTACGATGGAAGGAGCGAGAGCGGGGCAGGTGAGGGTATATGAAGGGACAGATCGATCACTGATGTTGCACGTTTAGAACCCATGTTGAAAGGCGGGTCTATTTATAGATCACGGGGTTGTTGAACACCGTGTCAATCGATTAGTAGTACGTTCTTTTCTATATAGAAATCCTACAATATTTTACTGTTGCTGGTATATGCATTATCATCATTTATTTCCTCAAGTGGATGCAGTGTGTGAAGAGAATGGAATTGGAATGCCTTTGGCAGGACTCAAAGCTTCCGAGAGGGGAACGCGAAGGCGGTGTGCTTAAGCCAGCTGGTGGCATCTTGGTGCAATTTTAATTTATATACTTGTGTGGCTTCTGGTAACATAACAAAATAACTCGCATCCTTTTGGGTGACCAGAACGAAGACGCGCATTCTCGAGATGCTCTCCAACAGAAAATTCACGCATCAGAGAGCTCGAGTGCATTCCAAAACAGAAAAAGGTTTCGGATCGCTCGAATCATCTTTTGGTTTCTGCCAGGCAAGGCCTTGCTCTAGAAAATGAAATTCGTAATGGTGGCCTGGCCGTCGAGGGAAGGGAACCAATGCCAAAGCACAGCAGGGCAGCAAAGGCGTGCTTGCTACTGATGTGCTGGTTTCGTTCACACGAAACAGGCAAGGCGAGGCCGGTGCCTGCACGGAGAACGGTGCACGCGCGAGCTGACTTATCCGGCCAAGACCGGCTCTGTTTTCACCTAATGCACTGGCGGGGCGGGTGTAAAGGACAGGGTGCTCGCGCTCGGATACACATCACGTATCCATGCGGGATAACGTGTGAGCATAGTACGAGGGTGGACTTGCAAATCTTTTGGGGTCCGTGCTGCCCGGTCGAACGATTCTCAGGCTACGGACGCTGACGCAGGTCTCCGGCAGGCGTGGAACAGTTCGCCGCAATCTGGTCGTCCATGGGCCGGAGGACAATCCAATCTCAACCGTAGAGCCACGAGTACGGCTGATGAGACTCCTTCAAGGGCAGTACAGAACAGCTAGTGGCCGTGACCGGTAAGCCAGGGAAAAAAAATCCAGTTTTCCAGGCCCTGCTTGCTCGCCAAGTGTAACAAAAAAAAGTCCAATAAAATTACAGATAGTGTATGTTACATACAAGATATAAAATGCAACAAATACATACGGACGTTATTGCAGCGGAAAAGAGAGATCCATCTTGAATTGCTGTGAGCTGCAATTTTGTTTAGACCCACAGCCCACCACTATTCACATGCTTCTCCTTTCGATGATAATTTATACAGGTTCGTCATGTCTGAAGTATAACATGACCACCGAAAGCAAGAGCCCAGCAGGACCATAAAAGTAGTACATATAAATGTTTTCTCAAATATATGATAGGAAAATTGATTGCTTCATCACCAGTTAAAAACAATACGAATATCCCTGTTGCCTAAGACGAAGAACTATCTGGAATTGGCCGTTTGGAAATAGCATCACTTGATTTAGTGAAACATATGTCTAATTTTATCTAAAAATCTTGTTGATGTACAAAATATAAAGTATGCAATTCCAAATATATCACATGTCAAAGTACACAACGTCAAAAAACAATCCTACTACGAAAAAACTTAGAGAAGTACATGCATTTCTTTGATTTTTTGGGAAATATATTAGTGATAATAGTACCAGGTATTACATGAAACACTGGTACGTGTTTAAATAGGATCTTAGCTAGTATATAGATAGTCTAACGGCCAGATTCCAAGTCCAAAGCAGCTTTATTTTCTATACTGAAATTACATGTACTAAACGCCGTTGAGTTGACTATAGACGTTTCACCAAGCAAGTTGAATTCTTCTTGATGCTCATCTGCCCATGGATGATGTATGACCTTTCTCAAGCTATCAAGTTTTTCGGCAACTTCTTTCATTGATGGCCTATTCACGCCACTCATCTCTAAGCATTGTCTTGCAACCAATGCAATTTCTCCAAGAAACTCCATATTCTCGTCATTCTTGATTTGATCGTCTAGGATATCTTCAAGCTTCTTGTTTTTTATTGCAAATAGAAACTCCATTGATAGACTTTTATGATCCTCGGGTCCATCAAGATGGAATGCCTTTTTGCGTGTGAGCAACTCTAGGAGAACTACTCCAAAGCTATAGACATCACTCTTATCTATTAATTGGCATGTTTGCATGTACTCTGGGTCTAGATACCCACAAGTTCCTTGGACAAGCGTGACAAACTGTGACTCATCATTTGGTGCTAGGATGGATGCACCAAAGTCAGAGATTTTTGTTGTATAGTCAATATCCAATAGGATGTTTGTAGACTTGACATCACCATGGATGATTGGTGGGGAAGCACAAGAATGGAGGTAAGCAAGTGCCTCAGCAGACTCATAGGCAATTCTTAGGCGAGTGGACAAAGATATATATCTTCCTTGGTTGCCATGGAGGAGATGGAACAATGTGCCATTTGGGATGAACTCATACACCAACATGGGAACTTCAACTTCAAGGCAACAACCAAGGAGCTTGACAATGTTCTTGTGGTTTATCTGAGACAGGATTAGCATTTCCTTGCCGAATTGTTTCTTTTGTTGCTCATCAATTGTTATGCATCGTTTCACTGCTACTTCAACGTTGCCTTTTAGAACTCCCTTATAGACTTTTCCATGACCCCCATGGCCAATGACTTGTTGTTCGTCAAACCAATTTGTTGCTTGTTGCAACTCTGCTTCAGAGAAAATTTTAAAAGCAACACCTTGTCGTGATTTTATCTCCTCAAATAACAACAAACCACCGTGCTGTCGGAAATACTTCTTTTTTATGTGGTATAACTTTCGTTTTTCTCGGATTACATAAGCACTAGTGATGGCAATCATAAGAACAACAAATCCAACGCTTGCACCTGCATGATGGTACAAAGTGAATAGTTTAATATTTTATTTTACAAACAAGTATTTAAGTTATTAAGTAACTACATATAAATTCACAATTTTATTATTATAGAATTTAAATAAAATGCACTAACTATTGTGTAACCTACCAATAACAGGCGTTACCCAAATGTTCTTGGAGTTAGACACACAAACACCATTCATCATATGTTCTCCTCGTGGGCATGAGCAATAAAAACTTCCTAGTGTATTTTGGCATATCCCAGCGCATGGGTAAGTAACATTGTCTAGGCATTCATTAATGTCTGAAAACACATAAAAATCCCAATCAAACGTATGCTTGATCATGAGAAATAAAAAGACAACATTGTGTGTGAAGAATAACCTGTGCATCCATCTATGATGTATGGATTGCCTTTATATCCACTGGGGCACCTACAGTTGTAGCCAGCCTCATTGCTGACACAAGTGCTGTTGTTACTGATACATGCATACCGTGTAACCTTGTCAACCTTGGCTTCGTCACATGTATTGTTTGTAATTACCCAGTCCATCACAACAGGGACCCTTACTTTATGTAATTCGAATGATGCTGGCGTGGTGAGATAGGTGGTGCTGAAGTGGAAGGACCTTGCTTCCATGAGCGTGACATAGTTGCACGGAGTTGTCCTCCAGTTTTGGCTAGTGTTGTAGTTTGGGTTGAAGAAGCCTTGGTATGACTTCATACCACGTGGGAGATCTGCCTGGCAGCATCCAACACCGGTGCATGATCCATTCTGAGGGACTTTGCCTTTGTCGCAAGTTGATGAGCACCCGATTATATGCTGCATTATTAGATAACTACAATTTTATCTTCTTTATTTGTTAAATGACCCATTGATTTTGTAAGTTGATTCATATGTATAAGAAATCGATTGCATGCATGAGCGAAGTTAGAATTTGAGCATGTGAGAATTGAAAGGGTCAAGCATGTATACGATAGTGATTTTTTTTACCAGGTAAAAATTACAAAAATAAAATACAGAACAAGTTTATTTACACCCCCACCCCCACAATTGAGTCGTTCAAGCAGTATTTACTTCCTCAATTTATTCATGATGGTGCAACATGCCCTCCTGCAAATTATACTTTTGAGCATTTTACATTTCTATTATTAAATTACTATTGAATTACAAGTAATACTGAACATGTATTTTATTCTTTTACATAGGTGTCAGCTTTGTCATATTTGAGCTTTTATACTCAGTCGATACGTAGAGAAAGAAAAACGAATGATTGCATAAAGAGGTAGACTGAATGGATTTAATAATTTTAGGAACTAAGTTGACCCAATATTTTGGTCGATGAGTCAAATAGACAAAGTAAATTATTTATTACTGTATATAATTGGTTTGAACTTCTTCATATAAATGTGTATAAATAGATAGACGGATTATATAGACTTTTAGAGAGACACGTGGGTTTTGATTACTTACAGAGTCACTCAACACGTAGGCAAAACTTGGGCAACCGACTGCGATGATTTTGTTATCTTCTGCCGACAGCACATAAGGAGAACCGGCAAGGTTCATCCATGCAGCGTTGGCTTCCAACATATTTGTGGTTTCGTTATAGCACTGACGAGATATCCAGTTCTTCACCCAGATCTTGCCATCTGGAACAGAGATCTTGATCACCTCCAACGTTTTGTGACTAAACAGCTTGGTGGTGCGGTCCACGGTCGTGCAGTTGAGCACGAACCAGCTGTTGATTGCGCACTGTGGATCTAAGCCGAACGGGAACGGAACATCGATGTCGCCGCACCTTGTTGCGCATCCTGGCCCTCGTGCCGCGGGAACGTTAGCTGCCGGGGCTAGTGTCCCCACCGCCAGAAGGCAGAGGAGGAGGAGATGGGCGGGAAGAAGAAGCCGAGCTTGAGGGTCCTCCATTGTCGATGTTAGTTTAATTTGTGGCTACTCAGATGTCCTTGGGTGGTTGTCTACCACATCTGGTGACTGAGGCTATCGAAGGCAGTAAGTTATAAAGAGCCTTGGTGCCTTAATTAAATATTTGTAAGTTGTGATTAAACGCATGCATTATGCCAAAGATGGTGTGACCTGTTCTACTGTGAGTATTTCACAATTTGAAGATACTTGCCGAGACCGTGTTGCATTGACCACGTGTGGTCGTTCCATTCATTGCATGCCTCTCAACGACCGAGCATTGGATTTTTGTTTTTTTTCTAAATTTTAGTGTTGTCATATCAATTCTTTGAATATTAAATATATAAATTAAATATAAACTAAATATAAAACTAATTATATGGTTGGATGTTAATTTAAGAGATAAATCTATTAAGCTTAATTAAGTCATTATTAGAAGATGTTTACTGTAACATCATATTATCTAATCATGACATAGTTAGTCTTAATAGATTCATCCTATCATTTAGAGGATGGGTTGTGTACTTGGTTTTATTAATAATCTATATTTAGTACTTTTAGTTAGTATCTCAATATTCGATGGGATGGGTCTAAAAATTAGAGGGCAGGAAACAAACACATTAACGTTTAAGTAAATGACATAACGGGTTAATGACTTTCTGCGCGACTGGTTTTAACTGAGTAGCCGCCTTATTTTACTTTTTCTTTTCGAAAGATGGCCTTATTTTACTTGTATACGAGAAAAAAAAAATCTTTTAACGGCGGCATGCCCACTAGCATACAAGGGGATGGGGATGGAGCTTTTCAGGAAGAAACAAAAATAGGTGGATGGGGCTTCAGGGATCGGGAGGGAGACCCGGTTGGAGCTGGAGCGCATTTAGTTTGTTTTGAGTCTCCATTAGAGCATGTGCAGATTACAAATTAAATCAGCATTAGAGCTGGAGGGGAACATAACTTCACTTCACGCACTATATTTTGAGAAAGTCGATCGAATTTGTGTCCAGTTTGCTGGATGCAGAGCATGTGCATATTACAAGCAAAGTCTCGATTATTTTTTTTCCTTCAGTAGAGAATTTAGGCTATTACAGTCTGCCAGCTGAGCCAGTCCCACCTTGCTAGGAGGCTTATCTTGTGGATAGGTCTAGGCATTCAATTCTATCCGCATTTTCGGTCCGATTAATTTGCCTCAAATTATTGGTTTTTATAAAATCAATATATGAACTAGCGATAATTTTTAGATACTTAAAAGTTTAGATACCTAAATTTTCAGTTATGACCAAACTACCTAACTTTGACTAGCTCACAACAATATTCATAAAATTATCAAACCATCACTTATAACCATAAGTCGACTGAAAACATGTTACAATAAAATAAAGTCACAACCGTTATTCATTCCTTAAGTAACTTTCACAATTTTGACTTACAGAAATGACAACTTTTAATGATCGAAAGCTTATGGATGGGTTATGGGCTTCATCTTTTCGGTTGTTTGGGTATGGATCCGAATTCAAATTAAACAATCGGTTAGTTGGGTTCCTATCGGATCTACTACCCAATACTCAGAATTTTAATTTCTAGTCTTATCTCTGTTTTTTTAATTCTAGACTTTGGATCTCGATTTTTATGACTAGGTCTACTTGTGAGGATGAGACGATCTAATATGACCATTTGCCGCCAGAATGACATGATGTTGTGGGAGAGGGGTACGGGGGTTGTGGGCAAGGGGTACTGTGGTTGTTAAGCTACTATGCACCAATCAGTTGCACCCACCAACTTAAGCTGATGAGAAAGGGTGGACAATTTACTTATAGTTCAACACTCCCCCTCACTAGTGTCGGTGTTTAGATCACCGACGAGTAGAATTTATTCACGGGGGTGCGCGCTTCAGGTTCGGCGATGACTAAGCAAAAGGACACGAGGATTATACTGGTTCGGAAAAATCCTCTATGTCCAGTTCTCGGGCTTGCTCGTGTTACTTGCTTCGGTGAGGGTGTACAATGATGATGAGAGAGGAGGGTTCTCCAAATCTCGGGTGCGAGTTGTGCGTGTGTGTATGTGTGGGCTGTCTATTCTCTTTGTGTTATTCTTGTTGTTCCTTGTCTAGAGAAGAGTGGGCCTCCCTTTTTATACTCCAAGGGGATAGGCGCATTTACACACACACACACACACAGAGAGAGAGAGTCTACACGTGTTGAATTGGTGGAGGCGTGCCGAAGAAGGTGAACCCCTTGGTCGACGGCGTGGTCCTCGATCTTTACGGCCCCCACCGTCCTGGTCCAGTGATAGAAGGGCAGTGCTATGTCCGAGCATTCCTCTGTTCCCTATCGTCGAGTCAAGCCCCTCTGTGTCACTGTAACCGGCGTGTCCCATCGTCCGCGAGGAGCTATAGCATGGGCTGCGTTACGTCATTTAGGCAAGGTTCAATCTAGCTGTCTCTGAAGCCGTCCTGCACCATCATTATTAGGCGTGTCATAGCACGACGGCAGCGTAGCGTGCCTTGCCACGCCTGCCACCGTTAGCGGGCACTGGTGCTGACAAGGGGGGCAGGTGCCTGGAGGAATTTGACTCCTCGACACTGTGTCCGCGTAGTGGACGTGGCATTTAAGTCCAGGTGGTTGGCGATTGTTGACCGTTGGCTCGCTCAACCCCCTCCGTCGGAGGTCGATATGTCGGGTTGCGTCTGTCCAGACTGGCATGGAGTTGGAATCCGTACCATCTGGACAGGATTTCTCCACCCCGCTAATCCTGGCCTGGCCAAGGTTCCCCCGTCCCGTCCTGTCCGGGCTCGGGTCCCGCTGATGGGAGTTGACGGAGGCGGCGTTTGACTATCGATCACGGGGAAGGCCCGCATCGTCACCGTGTCAGTGGTGGCAGCGGGGCGTCCGTCCTTGCCTCGGGGTGGATAGGCTTGGGTTAATGGCTGAGTCATCCGCTTGGGAGTTCAAGCCGCGCGCTCGCTCCATCAGGCGGAGCGATTCGCTTTCTGCCACTTTCGGGGGGTTGTGCGGGGCGTGGCGAATCCTCGACCCCCGTCGAGGGGTCGAGCGGGACGCGGCCGGCCCTCGAGCACTTCGGGTGTCGAGTGAGTCGGGGTAGCGACGCGGCTTTCGTGGCTAAGGCCTGACTGCTGTGGGGATGCTTCCCATGGGGGCCCTCGTGGGCGGCGCCTTGGTGGCAATCCTACGGGCCCCTTCGAGTCTATTTGAGTGTGATGCATGTGAGCTCTTAGGAGGTGCCACGTGACACGCCGTTATTTACCCTCGACAGTAGCCCCTAAGCCCCCGAGCGAGTCGGGGAGTCGTTTGGGAGATTTTGACGTGGGTGCAGGCGGAAGGCACGAAATCATTCGTGGGCTGCCTGGTTTTCGTGAGGGAGGTGCGCGCGAGTGCACCCGACGGGTATAGCCCTCGAGCTGGAGGAGGAGTTTTAGCCAAAACTCGCGCCGCGGCTTGTCACGCTGTGGGTAGGTTAGGCCGTTCGTCCGTCAGAGTGCGCGCGAGCGCACCCGTCGGGTGTAGCCTCCGAGCCAAAGGAGGAGTCCGGACGGACTCGTTCTTTGGCTGTTCATGTGCGAAGCGACTACGAGGATGCCGTGGGATCCGTGTTCCTCAGTCTCCATCCCTTGGACCAGGCAGACGGCGTAGGGCGTCATTGGTTGAGGGTTCGCTTAAAAAGGTCAGCCATGGCGCTGTCGGAACGACAGGTTTCTTGTCACTTTTTGGCGTGCAGCACGCAGGGGCATCTTTTGGTAGGGCCTAGGTCTGCTGTGCGCCAGGGGAATCTGAGGCTGGCGCCTTACACCGAGGCGGGTTCCTTTCTTTTTCCTATGGTGCGGTGCGCATGGCACTGTCAGTGGCACCAGGTCCTTGTCCCCATGTGGCGTGTAAGAGCCCCTTATGAACTCGCATTGGGTTTGGTGCCCGCGTAGGGAATTCGAGGCCTCGGCCTGGCTTGACTATTTAAGGACATAGCCGGGCAACGCTCCGCTTCATCCTACATCAAGCTTTGTGCTCCAAGTCCTGAGACACCTAGGACGAGATCGGTTCTCGCTTAGTGGTCCGTTGTCCTCATGACTGCCGGGTGCGATGATGTCCCTAGTGATGAGGACGGGGATGGAGACCCGCCAACAGCAAGTCCCTGGCCGCCTTGGTGCGACGGCTCCGTGGGTTGGGGGAAGGTTGGCTCGACTTCTATTGTGTCCTCCCCTTGTCGGGGTAAGATGGAGATAAAGGGGCCTTCTCATGGAAGGTTGACATGGCTTTTTAGGTCCCCTCGTGTTCGTCCTTGGCAACGTCTGTAGGAGCGAGGTCAATAAGAGGCGTCGGACCGGACTCCCCATCAGCATGGGGGTCGTTGGTCTCAAGTGACGGCTCCAGCAACAGCCGTACGGCGTGGCCAGGCTGCTCGCCTTCTTCGTTGGGGGAAAAGGCCGGCCTTAAATAAGGACATCTTTCCCTGACGACGAAGCATTACAGGCGCTTTACCTCGCATGTACCCGCCGAGGTGCAGGTACTGCTTTTTCTTTGTAGTAGACCCCTTGGGTCGATCTTTTTCCTTCATTCCCCTTCTTTTCTCTCTCTTGAGTCGTTGACACTCGTTTTGTAAAGGGAAGAGAGGAAGTCTGTAAGAGTTGGCCTTAAACGGTCTTGTAAACAAAGAGTAATGAATGTGACGCCGTTGTTGGGTCTCGTTTGGCGATGTCGGCCCTCGCGTCCCCGCTCGATGCAGATGGATTGGTCGAGTGGCCGCTTCGACTTTTTTGTTTTTCTCCTTCTGCATCCTGTTCGTGAGACAGAGGATAGAGCCGGGCCACGCCTTTGCCTCTGTGGCTGAAACATGGTCGCTCGATGAGCTATTGTCGGGTTCGTTCGAGTGAGGTCTCTGGTTCCCCGTCGACGGGGTCCTAGCGAATCAGCTGGTGGTCAACCTCATGAATCCGTCTTTCCGGTTCGACCGGTTGTCACAATCGTTCGATGGGTCATGATGGCTAGCTGCCTCGATTCGGGGAGATACCAAAGGTCGAGTCAGAGCGGGACTCAAAGGATACTCCGCGATGCCCCCGACCCCTCGGTGGTCAGGGTGTTGGCCGCTACGTGTGCCCATCGCTCGTGCCTCTTGCTCTGTTCGTGCCTTAGGCTGCTGTCGAACCCGCTCGTGGGGCCAGCCTTAGAACCTTGGCGAAGAATAATGAATGTGACCACGCCGTTGGGTAGTGTTTGGCGATGCCGGCCCTCGCGTCCCCGCTTGATGCGGACGGATTAGTCGAGCGACCGTTTCGACTTTTTCGTTTTCTCCTTCTGCGTCCTGTTCGTGAGATGGAGGATAGAGCCGGGCCACACTTTCACCTCGGTGGCTGAAGCGTGGCTACTCGGTGAGCTGCTATCGGGTTCGTTCGAGTGAGGTCTCCGGTTCCCCGTCGACGGGGTCCCAGTGAACCAGCTGGTGGTCGACCTCATAAATCCGTCTTTCCGGCTCGACTGGTTGTCACGATCATTCAATAGGTCATGATGGCTAGCTGCCTCTCTTCGGAGAGATACCAAAGGTCGAGTCAGAGCAGGACTCAAATGCTACTCCGTGATGCCTTTGACCCCTCGGGGGTCGGGGTGCTGGCCGCTAAGTGTGCCCATCGCTCGTGCCCCTCCCTCTGTTTGTGCTCTAGGCGGCTGTCGAACCCGCTCGTGGGGCCAGCCTTAGAACCTCGGCACCGTCGGGCCGTCGGGGCAGTTTCCAACCCCTTATCCCGTCTTACCTGCGCTGCTCGTCCCTCGCCGGGGTCGAACGGCTCGCCTCGCGCCTCCGTCCCGTTCGATGCTATTCGTCAGCCGAGTCCGTGCGGGACGGCCACGTCTGTTGCAGCGAGGCCTGACCAGTGGGGTCTGTGCGCATTTCCTGTTTTAGAATTCAAGGCGTGGCGTGGTGCCTAAATCAGCTCCGCACGGCCAGCTCCCATTACCCGAGTAAATAGGAGGGGCTGAGTGGGTTACCTGACACCTGCGTTGTTGTGGGCCCAAGCGTGGCGCGTGGCCGTTTTGTCTTTCTTGGCGCGGCCGCCGAAGGGACGTTCCTCGTAGTGATGACGGTGGAGGCGGGCCCGCTGTGCGTGGAGCCGTTCGTGGGAGCCAAGAATATTTCGGGATAGTGGGAAAAGTGGAGTTATGGAGGGGCGTGGGTTATCGCATCCGCGCACTGTGCGGAGCAAGTGGTGTAGAGGCTTATCACCTAGCAGGTTGTGGGCGGATTTTCTGCGGTCTGTTGTGGTGGCGCTCCTGGCTCGTATTCCTATTTAAGCCTTGTTTCCTTGCCCTTTCTTCTCCTTCGTCTCCAGCGATCTTCCTTGTTGTAGCCTCGTCGCCGCCATGTCTGTCTTTACTCGCTCCACGATGATGAAGAAGGAGTTGGAGGGACTCGTCGAAGCTGGGCTTCTCGCGCCCCTCACCTGAGCGAGGCAGTGGGTGGTGCGGGGGAGTGAGGCACGGTCGGAGCCCCCGAGGGGCTATGTGGTCTCCTTCGTCCCCTTCCATGAGCGCGGGCTTGGGCGGTCGGTGCACGACTTCCTCCGGGCGCTGCTCTACCACTACAAGGTGGAGTTGCAGAACCTGAAACCCAATGGGATCCAACACATCTCGTCCTTCGTGGCCTTGTGCGAAGGATTCCTTGGGATCTTGCCCAACTTTGACCTGTGATGCCACTTCTTCCTCGTGTCCTGCATCCGACGCAGGATCGCGGGCGAGAGCTTCCCGTGCACCATCGGATGCGCAGGGATCCGGCTTCGCGGTGAGCGCACGGAGGAGTACCTCTCAATGCCCACCCCGACCACCCACTCGGGGTGGCACAAGATGTGGTTCTACTTGCGTAACGACGAGACCCGTCCTCTCCTCGAATTCACCGGCCGCGACATCGCCGAGCCCCGGGAGAGCTGGCACTAGGGAAAGGGGAAGAGTGGGAAGAAATGGATCAAGAGCGCGCTCAACGCCATCGCTCACCTCAAAGGGTCCGGACTCGATGGTGCCGGAGTCGTCGGATGGTATCACAAGTGACGGTTCGCGCCACTGTGTCACCGCCTGCTCCCCATGTTCCTCGTCGACGCCGACAACAGCGGGGTGCCGGGGAACGTGATGACGGAGGAGATGCTACCCGATGATGAGGTGGCGAAGCAGGTGAGGGCGGCCATAGGGCCCAGCGTGCAGGCCTGGCCTGTTCCGAATGAGCCGGTGATGCGCCCCGACCCCCGAGTGGTCAATGTGGTAAGGATTCTTGTGCCTCTGCTCATGTATTATCCACCGCCCCCCATTTTCGTTGTTGTGCCTCTGCTCATGTATTATCCACCACCCCCCATGAGCCGGTGATGCGCCCTGACCGGGAGGGCCACCAACCGTTTGAGGGATGCGGAATGGCGCGGGGCTAAGCGGGAGGCGCAGAAGAGGAAGGATGTTGCCATCCGGGCCAAGCGTGAGAAGGAGAAGAGGTCGCGGCGGCGGCAGGCGCTGCGGGAGGAGAGGGAGCGGAGGGGCGAGAACCCGAACACCCCGTCGACCGCGTCGACGAAGGAGGAGGATGGGGACGAAGAGGAGGACTCCACCGTGGAGGACCTGAGCTTGTTCGAGGAAGTCGTTAGTGATAACAGCGGTGGCGGCGACGATGGTGATGACGACAAGGAGGATGGTGATGGCGGTAGCGACCACGCCGGCAGCAGTGATGACGACGACGACGGCGACGACGCTGACAGCGATGGTGATGTCGCCGACGGCAAAGATGCCGATGACGGCGAGGATGACAACGATGATGAAGTCGGTGGCGACACCGGGCTGGCGGTGAGCCTTTGGCGCGCCCAACTCTGACGATGGGGTTGTCCCTGACCTCACCATCTCCGGACGGGTCGGGTCCGGCAGAGGAGCCCCATTCGCCAGTGACGAGCGGGGGTGTCTCCGGGGCTCAGACCGTGGCGGCAGACTCCCCCATCGAGAGTGTGGTCCAGGCGACGGAGCCGGAGGTTGAGCCGGCGCGCATCAAGACGCCGTCCGTCGTCATCGCGGCTAAGGCCGCGTCTTCCGCGGCGGCCGCGAAGAAGCGCCCGTGAGACGAACCGGTGAGCGGCAACACGCAAGTCGAGAAGCAACAGGCCCTGGCCCAAGATCCTCGCCGGCCTAAGCTGTCTCAGATGAAGCAGCTCAAGGTGGATGCCGCTGGGGAGGCACGAGCACGAGACGTCGTGGCGGCTGCTGCCGAGGAGGCACGGGCGCGCGACGCCCGGCAGCCGCTGCGGTCGAGGAGACGCGGGCGCGTGGCGCCGCGGCGGCCGCTGCGGAGGAGGCGCGGGCGCGTGACGCCGCGACAGCCGCAGCGGTCGAGGGGGCTTCTCGGGCGGTTACGCCCGCAGCGGAGGTCGAGGACGTCGGAAGCGGAGCTCCGGAGGGCGCCACGTTGACCGCGACCCCCGCTGTCATCAGCGCGGGAGCCATCACGGGTGCCGGAGATCGCAGAGTCCCACCTCTGATGGTGGAAGAGCGCACGCTGGTGGAGGGCGGGCTCAAGGCACTGGAGGACTCATGCAGCCCCGCAGAGCTTTGGGTCCTCGCTGCGTGCCGGGCGCTGAGGCTCGAGTGCGAGGCCTTGGCCGCGGCATCCCTCCAGGCCCTGGCTGATGCCCGTCGGGAGTTGGAGGAGGAGCGTCGGCACGAGGGTGGTCGAGCTTGAGACCTCCTTGGAGCAGGTCGGGTGCCAGCTCGTCGTAGCGGAGCGCAACCTCGTCCTTGCTCAAGGGGAACAGGACGGGGCTGTGATGTGGGTTGCGTCCAGCGCCGCAGAGGCCGAAAGGCTGGGACTCACGTTGCAGCAAGAGAAGCTACACCGCGAGGAGGCGGACAAGGCGGCTCAGGACGCCGCCACGATCGCTGCCGGTTACCTGTCGCAGCTGTAGGCTTCTCACAAGAGGGAAGAAGGTAGGCTTTTCGTGACCCCCTATCTTGTGCGTTGTTTCTTTTTGGTTTCCTGACTTTTAGTGTGTGTTGGACAGACCTCGGGTCAAGGCTGGCGGCGGTCGAGGGCTCTCTTCATTAGGAGGCCGAGGAGAAGCGCGCGCTTTATGCTCTGATGGGTCGAGCGGCGCGGGAGCTTCAGGTGAACCTCTCCCTCGACACCACTCCCGCCGAACAGGTCAGCAGGTTGATGAAGGCAGGGCGCGAGTGGGTCAAGAGGGGCATGCATACTGCCTTCAGCGTGTTCGCCACTCACTTCGACCTGGTCGAAGCGGAGTTTAGGGCCCTGAGCACGGGCCACGTCGAAGGGCACACCTCCGAGCAGTTGGAGGCAATCCGCGCCCGCACCGCCCCCCATGTCGATGTCCTGGCTCGCGCGCACGAGGAGGAGGCGCTCCCTAGAGCTGAAGAGGGGAATTATTCAGTGCTTGCACTAGTTATTTTAGTCGTTTTTAGTCTTTTTGGTGGGCTATCATGCCTATGTAATAACTTAATTTCAAACCATTGTCCGTTTAATTTCGGTGGCCCGTGGTGGCCTTAAACAATCTTTAATTTTGATTTAATTAAGTTATTTTGTATGCTCAGCTTGTTGTCTTCCTAGTTTTGACTCACAAAGTTCGAGCCCCCATGCGCTTCGGAAGTTTAGTCTTGTCGGTGATCGCCGTTGTCGTGGCCGCTGGGGTAAGCACGACGTTGCACCGTCCGACCGGCTCGACTGCGAACTCCTTCGCTCGTGGCTTACTTTGTTTGAGGCCGAGAAAAAAAAGGAAAAGAGAGCAAGAAAAGCGAAGAAACATTTTTGAGGCAAAACAGAGGCGTGCTGTGTAGACCTGTTGTGCCCTTCCAGCCCCCGAGCGGCACTCGACCCCCTGAGAGGGGTCGGGTGTCGTATAGGAGCGAGCAGGGCGTGCAAAGGGTCACGAGAAATAGAAAGCTCCGGATAGAATTTACGTAGATGTGAGATATTCCATGCGTTCTTGAGCTCATCGCCCTCCATCGTCTTCAACTTGTACGTGCCGGGTCGGAGGACTCGAGAGACGACATATGGTCCTTCCCAAGGCGGCGAGAGGTTGTGTCGACCCCTGTTGTCTTGAACCCTGCATAGAACGAGGTCGTCTATGAGGAGTCCTCTGTCTCTCATGTTTCAGTCGTGGTAGCGGCGGAGCGCCTGCTGGTATTTGGCCGAATGGACGAGCGCGACATCTCACGTCTCATATATTTGGTCCAACGCGTCCTGGAGCGCGGCTTCATTGCCTTGCTCGTCAAATGCGCACACTCACGACGCGCCATAGTCCAGGTCCGTGGGGAGGAGGGCCTCCGACCCATAGACCATGAAGAAAGGCGAGAAGCCCGTTACCCGACTCTGGGTTATGCGTAGGCTCCATAGCATGGCATGGAGTTCGACCGCCCATTGACCACTGAGCTGCTTCAGGCGGTTGAAAATGACGGTCGGGTCGAAGATTCAGGCTTCAACCCTTGGAGTATCATGCCATTCGCTCGCTCGACCTGACCGTTCGTCTTAGGGTGAGCGACTGCGGCCCAGTCGACTCGAATGTGATAATGGGGATCGTTTGAAGGGCCTGGGCCAGCAGATGCATCTATCGGGCGTAGTACTAGCAGTACTAGCAGCCTTTACAGGTTTTGACTATGCGGGTCGCGTCGCCCATGGCAGTCAGCCAGTAGAAGCCTTGACGAAAGGCGTTCCCTATGAGGGTTCGAGGTGCGGCATGGTGACCACAGACCCCCCCTCCCCCCCTCCCGTGCGGATATCGATGAGTAGCCTGATGCCCTCATGGGTGGGGATGCAGCGCTGCATCATTTTGGTGACGCTGCATTTGTAGAGTTCCCCGTCGATCAAGACGAAAGATTTGGAGCGCCGATAGAGTCATTTGGCTTTAGCCTCATCGACGGGAAATGTGCCCCGAGCCAAGAACTCGATGTACAGGACTCTCCAGTCGGGCGGGAGCTCGGCTCGCTCGACCTGGTGGTCGATTCGCTCAACCCCCGGGTCGCCCGGCTCATCCGAGCCGCTTGGTCGATCGATCTCCATCACGTCCGCGAGCTGTGGGGCCACCAAAGGCGGGTCCTCGGCCCTCGAGTCGGGCCCAGCAGAATCATTCGACCCCTCCTTGGCCCCTGCGGGCTCCTTGGGTCGAATCGAAGGTTGGTGTTGGTCGTTTACGAAGATCCCCGGAGGGATCTGCTCGCGACTAGACACAATTTTGGCTAGCTCGTCGGCCGCCTCATTGAGGCGTCGTGGGATGTGCTTGAGCTCCAGCTCGTCGAATTTGTTCTCAAGCTTACGGACCTCCTGGCACTAGAGTGCCATGGCATCGGTCCGGCAGCTAGACTCTTTAATGATCTGGTTGACCACGAGTTGGGAGTCACCCTGGATTTCCAGCCATCGGATCCCGAGCTCAATGGTGATCTTGAGTCCGTTGACGAGTGCTTCGTACTCGACAATGTTGTTTGATGGGGGGAAATGTAAATGAATCGCATATTTCATACATACCCTGAGTGGAGAGACGAAGATGAGGCCGACGCCTGCTCCTGTCCGGATGAGCGACCCATAGAAGTACATGGCCCAGTACTCCTTGTCGACGGGAGCGGGCGGGAGTTGCGCCTCGGTCCACTCCGCCACGAAGTCGACGAGGACCTTGGACTTGATGGTGCTTGGGGCTGGTACGTGACATCGTGCCCTATCAGCTCGAGCGCCCACTTAACCACCTTGCCCACCGAGTCCCTGTTCTGTATGATTTCTCATAGAGGAAAAAAAAAACACGATGTGAATCGGGTGGGAGTCGAAGTAGTGTCGGAGCTTGCGCCTTGCCACCGTCACCGCGTAGAGGATCTTGAGGATCTAGGGGTACCTGGTCTTCGAGTCAGACAGGACCTCACTGACGTAGTAGACGGGGTGTTGGACTTTGAGGGTGTGTCCCTCTCTTTCTCGCTCGACGATGAGCGCCGAGCTTATGACCTAAGTCGTCGCAGTTACGTATAGCAGTAGTACCTCTCCTGGGACCGGGGGGGGGGGGGTTAGCACGGGCGCGCCGCTCAGAATGCGCTTGACGTTGTCGAGGGCGGACTGTGCCTTGGGGGTCCACTCGAATCGGTCAGACTTCTTCAGAAGCATATACAGCAGGAGTACCCTCTCGCCGAGGCGTTAGATGAAGCGGCTCAATGCCACCAGACAACCCGTGAGCTGCTGCAGCCCTTTCAGGTTCTGGACCGGCCCTATCCGCTCGATCGCAGAAATTTTCTCGGGATTGGCTTCGATGCTTCCTTGGGAGACGACGAACTCGAGGAGCATGCCCCTCAAGACTCCGAAAACGCACGTCTTATGGTTGAGTTTGACGCCGTTTGCGCGCAGCTTGGCAAAGACAAGCTCGAGGTCGGCCACAAGGGTGTCCGCCTTTTTGGACTTGACGACGATGTCGTCCACGTAGGCTTCAATCATGTAGCCGATCAAATAATCAAAACGCCATTGCATATAGCACTGAAACGTTGCACCGGCGTTCTTGAGCCTAAAAGGCATCGTTACGTAGCAGTAAGAGCCAAACGGAGTGATGAAAGATGTCGCAAGTTGGTCGGATTCTTTCATCGCAATTTGGTTGTAGCCCGTGTAGGCATCTAGGAAGCAGAGAGTCTCGCATCCCGCAGTCGAGTCAACTATCTGCTCTATGCATGGCAAAGGAAAAGGATCCTTTGGACATGCCTTATTCAGGCTTGTATAGTCAACACATATTCTCTATTTCCCATTCTTTTTTCGTACAAGAACAGGATTAGCTAACCATTCGGGATGATACACTTCCTTGATGAACCCGGCCGCCTGCAGCTTGGCGATCTCCTCCCTAATTGTCCTGCGCTTCTCCTCGTCAAAGCGGCGCAGGCGTTGCTTCATCGGCTTGGAGCCCGGCCTGATGCTCAAGGAGTGCTCGGCGACTCCCCTCGGTATGCCAGGCATGTCCGAGGGCCTCCACACAAAAATGTCGGCGTTAGCGCGGAGAAAGTCGATGAGCACGTATTCCTATTTGGGGTCAGGGATGTACCCAGTTTCACCGTCTTCTCCTTGTCGCCCGCGGGGGCGATTTGCACTTATCTGGTGTCCTCTACGGGCTTGAACGTTCTCGTGACTGACGTCGGGGGGCCCCTCCTCAAGGTGGGCGCGGATGGCCTCGAGCTCCCCGGCGGAGGCCATCGTCGTCACCGTGAGATCACCGTTCTCTGTCTCGCATTGGAAGGCGTGCTGAAGGGACGTGCTGACGGTGATGACCCCTTCAGGGCCCGGCATCTTGAGCTTCAGGTAGGTGTAGTTGGGTACGGCCATGAATTTGGCGTAACACGGTCGTCCCAAGAGAGTGTGATATACTCCCGGGAAGTTGACAACCTCGAAGACGACGATCTCGGTCCAGACTTGGATGGGGTCCCGAATATGACAAACAAGTTGATTCGCGCGAGGGGCAAGGCCTGTCGCCCCGGGACGATCCCGTGGAAGGGTGCGCCGGCTGGCTAAAGGCGCGATCGGTCGACCCCGAGCAGGTCGAGCGTGTTGGCATACACGATGTTGATGCAGCTGCCTTCGTCCATCATCACCTTGGTGAGCCGGACATCGGCGATGACGGGGTCGATCATGAGCGGGTATCGACCCGATCATGATACGTGTGCCTTGTGATCCGACCGATCAAATGTGATCGGCAAATCCGACCACTTGAGGAACGCCGGCGTGGCGGGTTCCGTCGCGAAAACCACACGACGCTTGATTTTGGCGGTGCGTCGAGTCCCTCGGGACTCGGGTCCCGTGAAAATCATGTGGCAGGCCTTGGGGTTGGGGAACGCTGGTCCCTCCAGCTCGTCATCTTCGTCCGCGGGGTCCTGAGCCCTCGGTTCCGACGCCTTCCCCGGGTCCCCCTTCTTCGCCTCCTCCCAGATGAATTTCTTCATCATGGAGCAGTCCTTAAGAAGGTGCTTGACAGGGAACCCATGGTTAGGGCACGAACCGTTCCACTTCTTCCCGAAGTGGTTCGGCGCCTCCCCTACCGCCATCCTTGGCGGCTTGCGCTCGGCAGCAGCCACGACGGGGTCGCGTCCTGCTTGCGGCTTGTTCTTCTTCTTCTTTGGGCGGTCAGAGACGCTGTCGCCGGCTCCTTCCTCCCGCTTGCCTTTGCCCTTGCCCTCCGGCGTGCGCTGGAGGACCGCTCTCATGCATTCTTCAACGGAAACGAAGCTTGTGGTGATATCTAGGAGCTCGCGGGCCGTGCGCGGACCCCTTCGGCCCTGCTCGTGGATGAGCTGTTCCGATGTTGTGCCTGAGATGAAGGCTCCAACAATGTCCGCATCACCCACGTTGGGTAGCTCATTGCACTTCTTACTGAAGCACCAGATGTAGTCTCGGAGGGACTCACCAGCTTTCTGTCGGCAGTTCTTGAGGTCCCAGGGATTACCCGGACAGACATAGATCCCCTGGAAGTTCCCGACAAAGATGTTCCTCAAATCACTCCAGTCATAGATTTGACCCTCGGGGAGGTGCTCAAGCCAAGCATGGGCCGAGTCAGCGAGGTAGAGTGGGAGGTTGCGGATGATGGCGAGGTCATCGATGGCCCCTCCAGCTTGACACGCGAGGCGATAGTACTCAAGCCAAAGGCTAGGGTCTGTCTTGCTCGCGTACTTGGTCATGGTCACCGGCGCCCGAAAGCGCTGAGGGAACTCGGCGGTGCGGATTCGCGAGCTGAACACCCATGGTCCGGGAGGGCGTGGGCTTCGGCTCCATTCCTCGTCGATGTCATCATACCGGCCTCCACGACGCGGTTGACGACCTCTCTCCTGGTTCCGCCGCTCCCTCTCGCGGCGATGCACCTTGAGAGTGTGCCGCGAATTGCAGTGGGGTCCGACTTGGTTGTGGATTGAGGCTTTCCAAGGTGCGCCTCCAGTCGGGGCCGGCTGCTGGACCGAGTGCTGCTGCGATCCGGCGGCACCGCCTTCTCCCGCCCGTCTAGGCGTGGAGATTTGCTGGCTGGATTGAGCGGCGCGCTGTTGCGAGCTCGCCGCTTGGAGCTCAGCAGCCTTGGCCAGCAGAGCCACGACTTCTCGCTGGACCTGCTGGGCCTCCGGTGTTGCGGGCTCTGGGAGAGTACTGAGCAGGACGGGGGCTGCTACTACGTTTTGTTCCATGCGAGCAAACTGTGGGGGACCCTGATCGTCGGTGATGATGCGCTGAAAGACGTCGCGGGACATGGCGTGAGCGCCCCCGCCCGTGCCGGGACGGGCTAGCTCGCGGTCTATCTCTTCCTTCTCGTGCTCGAGCTGGCGTCGAGTCTCTTCCAACTCTGCCCTCCTTGCCCTCAACCGTTGTTGAAGGTCGTCTGGGCGGGGCTAGGCCTACGGGTCCCCGGCCGTAGTGACAGGAATGTTGACGAGGGTTTCCCCTCCTACCGCACCCGTTGTCGGGTTCACCTGAGCGAGGGTCTCAGAATTCACCACCGCTCCGACAGCCGAGGTCCCAGCAGCCGCCGCGGCCGAGGCTGGCGCAAGCCACACCATGTTGCACTCTCGCGGGGTGTCGTAGCTCTCTGCGTAGCTTTGGGGCTCGGAGCTGGAGTCTGCCACTGACCCCACATCGAGGAGGTCGAAAAGAGACTCGTCTGGGCGCTCGATCAAGCCGACAAAGCCGGAGCCTGCAAAGGCGGGGATCGTGGGTTGCACAGTCGTGTCTTGGAAACACCCCGTGGCGTTCTGCAAGCCGCGTGGGTAGCCCCCCGAAGGGGTTCTGGCGAGCCCGTTCAAGGGGAGAGGCTCTTCTCCGAGAAGTTGCCCATGGACGTTCGTCAGTGTGAACACGAAGTGTCGGAGGTCTTTCGGATCGGACTTAGGGCCCAAGTAACGCTCCAGATGGAGCCATAGCTGGTCACCGTAACCGGCCATCACCACGGGGCGGTCCGTGGCGAGTGGTCTGGCCGGCTCGAGTCGAATCACGCGCATCGCCTCGTCGGCGACTGCGACGGCCGCCGCGATAAGGTCCAAGAGCGACTCGTCGACGAGTCATCGCGTGCCATCTCCTGAGGCCGCGGAGTTGAGCGTGTCGTCCGCATCCTCCAGCCACCACGGACGCGTCGCTGCGAAGACGGGCGCCTGGACTAGAGGCGGCGAAGACGTCGGAATGCTGACGCATAGCAGCTTCCGGTCTCCAGTAGCAACGAACTCTAGGCTCTCGAAGAACATGCTGCTACTAAGAGCCCAGAAGGTGGAGGAAGTGGCCATCCAAACCGAGAAGTGGTGAAGTAAAATGCGCAAACTCCCCTACCTGGCGCGCCAACTGTCAGTGTTTAGATCACCGAAGAGTAGAATTTGTTTGGCGATGGCTAAGCAAGAGGACACAGGGGATTATACTGGTTCGGAGAAATCCCTTACGTCCAGTTCTCGGGCCTGCTCGTGTTACTTGCTCCAGTAAGGGTATACAATGGTGGTGAGAGAGGAGGGTTCTCCAAGTCTCGGGTGCGAGTTGTACGTGTGTGTATGTATGGGCTGTCTATTCTCCTTGTGTTGTTCTTGTTGTTCCTTGTCTAGAGAAGAGTGGGCCTCTCCTTTTATACTCCAAGGGGCTTGGCCCATTACAGAGAGAAAGAGGGGGGGGGGAGAGAGAGAGAGTCTGCACGTGTTGAATTGGTGGAGGCGTGCCGAAGAAGGTAAACCCCTTGGTCGACGGCATGGTCCTCGGTCTTTGTGGCCCCCACCGTCTTGGTCTAGTGATAGAAGGACAGTGCTACGTCCGAGCGTTCCCCCGTTCCCCGTCATCGAGTCGAGCCCTCCGTGTCACCGTAACCGGCGTGTCCCGTCGTCCGCGGGGAGCGCTGCGTTACGTCATTTAGGCAAGGTTCAATCTAGTTGTTCCTCAGGCCGTCCTACACCATCATCATTAGGCGTGTCATCGCACGACGGCAGCGCAACGTGCCTTGTCACGCATGCCACCGTCAGCGGGCACTTGTGCTGACGAGGGAGGCAGGTGCCTGGAGGGATTTGACTCCTCGACACTGTGTCCGCGTAGTGGACGTGACATTTAAGGCCGGGTGGTTGGCGGTTGTTGCCGTTGGCTCGCTCGACCCCCTCCATCAGGGGTCGATGTGTCGGGCTGCGTCTGTCCGGACCGGCACGGAGTTGGAATCTGTACTGTCTGGACAGGGCGATCGAGTTTCTCCACCCTGGTGATCTTGGCCTGGCCAAGGTTCTCCCACCCCGTCCTGTCCGGGCTCGGGTCCTGCTGATGGGAGTTGACGGAGGCGGTGTTTGACTATCGATCGAGAGGGAGGCCTGCACTGTTGTCGTGTCAGTGGTGGCAGCGGGGCGTCCGTCCTTGTCCCGGGGTGGATAGGCTTGGGTTAATGGCTGAGTCATCCGCTTGGGAGTTCGAGTCGCGCGCTCGCTCCATCAGGTGGAGCGATTCGCTTTATGCCCCTTTCGAGGGGTCGTGCGGGGCGTGACGAATCCTCGACCCCTGTCGAGGGGTCGAGCGGGACGTGGCCGGCCCTCGACCACTTCGGGGGTCGAGCGAGTCGGGGTAGCGGCGCGGCTTTCGCGGCTAAGGCCTGATCGCCGCGGGGATGCTTCCCATGGGGGCTCTCGTGGGCGGCACCTTGATAGCGATCCTGCGGGCCCCTTCGAGTCTGACGCGTGTGAGCCCTTACGAGGTGCCACGTGACATCCCGTTATTTACCCTCGACAACTAGCAGCTCCCTCGGGGCGCAAACGTGAAAATAGGAGCGGTGCACCGGAATATGTAGTCATCAGGACTTGAACTCAAGACCTCTGGTCTGATACCATGTTAAGCTACTATGTATCAATCAGTTGCACCGACCAACCTAGGCTTAAGCTGATGGGGAAAGGTATACAACTCACTTATACTTCAACATTCCCCCTCACGTGCAGCTCTCTTGAGCGTAAACGTGGAATAGGAGTCAGCTGCAATTTATTTTAATAAATTATGACTGTCAGAATTCGAACTCAAGACCTCTGGCTCTAATACCATATTAAGCAACAATGCACCAACCAGTTGCATCAAAAAACTAAGCCGATAGGGAAGGATGCGCAATTCACTTATGGTTCAACACTGGTGACACCTTAAAAATCTGATTCTTTATTTCTTGTTGTATTTATTTTATGCGAGTGAATTTTATATCTGCCTTACGCAAAAGCACATGTCTAATACCCGGTCTATTTTTTTTTCTAATAAAGCAATCCACGAAAAAGATCAGACACGCTGATGGACAAGCAGTGCACACGAATGCGAAAGTAACAACAGTATACAAGCTTCACGATTAAATGGCACAAATGTGACCAACAAAGTACTGATTACACGAATCATGACTGCGGTAAGCCGCTGCCCGTAGCGCTTCATCAGGAGAGCGCGAGCTTGGCCACAGCCGCGGCGACCATGGAGACTATCGCTGGACCCGGGGTGCCCCAAGCGGTGGCGCCGGCCGACGTGGCTCCAGGCGGTGCCGTCGAAGGCGGTCCACCCCCAGCGACGGTGACGGCGATCTTCATGCCGATGGTGCAGTGCCCGGGGATGTTGCAGATGAAGTAGCGCGTACCGGGAGCCGGGAGCGTGACGTTGGTCGACCCGCTCCTGTCGTTGCTCAGCGCGTTGCCTCCGGCGCAGGCGAAGTAGTCGTCCTTGCGCACCTCCGTCACCGTGTGCTCCGCGCTCGGGTAGTTAAACACTGCAATAATCGAATTCCCCGCGGCGTGCCAAATGCATGCGCACGCAGCTGCAGTGTAACGCTTGCTCTAGCTCTCTCTCTCTACTAAAAGCCGTGCACGAATGATGAGCAGAGCTGCTACGTACTCACCTAGCTTGTCTCCAACCGCGAATGTCTTGCCTTTGATCCAGACGATGTAGTCGACGCCCATCGTCCAGCCCTGGTCATCGCCGACCGTGAACGTCGTTGCCGAGGCCAGCGCCGCCGCGTAACCCGCAACGAACAGTGCGTAGAGACACGAAGTTGTTGACATGGTGATATTAGCCTTGCTATGTATTTGTAACTAGTGCGAGGGGCACAGAATACAGGGGCGCACCGGCCGGCCGGCACTGGGTGGGAGGATACCAACAAACCCAGTCACCACTCTGTTAATGTTGCACGCACCTGACAGGAGGTTGCAGTTGCATGGTGTGATCTACTTATATTTTTATACACTCAATTGGCCCGTGTCGATTGCCTATATTTCTTATGTGTTTCTTTCTTCCTTTACCTTCCCTTACCTTTTTGACTAATTTCTTCAGAAGTGGATGATGAGTGCAATGTGTCACGAGGAATGGAAGTGGGAGGCCATTGGTGCCGTCGTCATCATGGAGCCAAGAGCATCCTTTTTGTGCGATCTCAGAGCACTAACGTTTCCAAAATGCTTTCCATTTGTACCAAACACAATTAATGGATAAAGTCCTCGTCGACGTTGAAATCAGAAATGAATATGAAGCTTGAATTATCTTCGATGCAAAGAAGAGAGTGATGCCTGCTCAGGGAACTGATGCCAAATCTAGTGCAACGAAAGCCCGAGATCAGCATCCTAGCCAGGGAACCGATGCCAAGCTGAAGAGCAACATCAGATCTTATCCGTTGATTGAGCATGGAAATGACACGGCTAAGATTCAGACTCACATGCTCTGACGCATCACAGCCAGTGCACGCACGAAGCATGCTGTCTCTTGCTACCCTCATAAATCATCTTGAAAAATTTCGGCAGACGAGTTCTTGCATAGGCATAACAGAGAAAGTTAACAAAACCATGTAGCCCTAGCCCATCTGATCTTAACAAACGAAAGGGTCAACAAAAAACCGTGTTTGGTAAGAGAGGATTCGTATCCGAAATCTTGAGTGATAAATTAAAACGGCAAATCTTATATGGCTTCCCCTGTACACTATTCTCATGAAGCTATGAGTGATGAATTTTCTTTCCTTCTTCTTCATAAGTGATCATTGCCATTTAGTGGGGAATCATTGTGATACAACAGCGATAATATTCCCCATTCAGTATAATTGTAGTCAACACATTTTTAGGATGCTACAGATTCGAGCACCCAGCACACAACATCACCATGTTTTAGTGTAACCACGGTGCAGTCCTAGTTTACACTTTACAGGGTAATCAAAGGCATATATTTACACGAAGGTATTCAGAAAGAAACAATAGCAACAATATTTACAAGGAACATTTCAGTTTTCCACTCGTATCGACAAGAACTGTCATTTCTGAGCACCTGATGCCCTAGAGGATGTTGGGTTCGGTTTGAAGTCCTTCTCGAGCTCTTCAATGACAGGCTCCACTGAAGCGTCAATCTTGTCACTCAGTTCTTCTACCTAAATTGGTGAGCAGGACATTAGAAGATAATTAACTTGTCCATAAGCAATGAAACAGTATTTTAACAGGATTAAAGCAAACTGTTTCTCATCTTAGTTAGACGTAGCACAAAGGGTACGGTTAAGCTAGATCCTTGAATATATTTGGGTTGAAGCTATCATGGCACGTTCTTTGAGTTTGAATCTTTCTGAAATAAAGCTGACAAATGAGCACAAAATTGAAGCTTCAAAACTATTATCACAGTTCGAGTCTGAAGTTAGAAATCCTCATTGACAAAATAACAAGGACTTTCTTACAATACACCTACAAAGTGTGCAAGCCTTCCCTATAGCTCAATGTCCCTCGTTTCTTAGTATGTGGAGCTGCTAGAAAAAATTGACTAGTTTCTTATACAAGAAAAGTTAACCTGAAGGAAAAACTTCCTTGTTTGAAGTGGTCAGAAATATAGTATTGAGATATAAGTTTGTTCTTGGATGGATATGTGTACATCATTACAAGGGTGGCCTATACTAACTCCAACAAGAAAGCATGGCTAGCACACACAAAACAATTTCGATTTACATATGACTGAATTATACTTGTTACGTTGAAATATTCAATTTCATGTAAGACTGTAAGAGCGTGGACAAGCATAACAATTCACAAACCTTCTTAATGACGGCTTCAACCTTATGTGCATCCTTATCCACCACCTCAGCAATGTACTCAATCTCCACAGCCACCTTCTGCAGAGATCCATCTTCCGGTAGGGACTTTGCTGCATTAGCAGCTAGCTTCTCCGTAACTTCAGCGACGTGCTCCACAACTTCGAGGGCAGTTTCCACATTGTTTAACGTTTCACCTGATATATAAATTCAACCATTGGAACGAGTAGTTAAGAATCGGAGCATTTGAACATGTCACAGCAGTTAAGAATCGGAGCATTTGATCACATCTAAAGGCTACTAATCCTGAACTACAGTACTACACCCTCAAGAATCAAGACTCAAAGCACCATCTCAATGCTGAAATATAGAGTAGTATGAATCTGAACACACCTTCAACCTTCCTAGCCCTCTTGTAAAACGGCACGACCGTGTAAACCACGCCCCCAAGCATCATCTGCGCCCTGAGAGAAGTTGAAAATAGCGATGGTCAATCACTCAATCACAAATTTGAGGATACCGTGTTGGTACTTACACGAACAATCCCAGTTTTCGGTGCTTACCAGATAGGAATCATCGGCAGCGGCATGAAGCCGAGGCGCTGGTGCCCAGCGACAGCGGCGGCCGCAGCCAGATCCGCGGAGACGACGTCCGATTTCCCAAGAACTACCCACCCGGAGTCCAAGCCATTTGGATCTGCAGCATCGACGGCAGGTTTCTTGGTCATGCTGCATCAGGAGGAGAAAAAAAAACCAATTAATCCCTAAAATTCCACACCAACCTATTAGCGGGATGTCTCTCAATGACCAGATAGAAAAGAAACTCCGGTGGCATACTCTGGTGAGCCTTCTTGCGCGACCTGGCCGGCGGCGGCGGCGGTGGGCGGCACGGTGAGGGTCGCCATGTAGGACCGGTTCGGTGAGCTCGAAGGGAAGAAAGGAATAGAAGGGTGGAGTGGATTAGCTCTCCGGGTCAGCTCAGCTATGGATTCCGTGCTTAATTGCGCACGCTAGAATTAAAATTGGGGACGGTGTCAGATCAACAATAATTAGAGTTGTGTAGACGACGCGGTAGAGTAGAGTAGAAAAGAATTTTAAACGTGGCAACTGGGCCAGTTACTGTAGTGTCATACTACAGTACTAGTGTGTATGACGTGGGCACGTGGCTGGTTCCATGTCAAACGATTTTGAGTGCGGCAACGTGGACCGAGCCATCGCTCTGCTGTAAGGCCGAGCCCACGCAGATATTCCAACGAAAGCCCAACTGGTGTGACCTCGCTAATGGGCCACGTTTAAAAAAATATGAGAAACAGAACAAGAAGTGTCCTTTTCCGAGTTTAGTCAAATGTTGTTATCAATCCTTTTTACTCTGTCTCTATTACCAGCGGGAGCAAACAATCTGCTCCTGGAACCGGTGGCGACTCTAATCTGATGTGACATGTGACTCCCCGTTGATTGCGTTGAAACTATGGTTAACTTAACCAGCTCTTTGCCTAACACAACCGAACTAGGCCTAAGCCTAACCACAGAAGACTGAACACCTCGGACAAATTTACCCTTTACAGCTACACTGGCGCTATACCGCTGCGCAGTTAACTAAACCTCTTTTTACTGGCACTGAGCGGCTTCAACGGCTGCCGATACATTGGTGAAATCCTTGATCAGCTCCCCGAGGTGGAAACCACGATCCAAATTCTTTGACAAACAGGTCAGACGTCCAGTCATGATCAGAGCAGATGCTGATCTCGATTCAACGAACACTAGCAGTACTTTGCTTGACTTTGCGTACGCCAGATACAGGGTGCTCCTGCTAAGCGCACGAGGAAAAGTCGTACGAAACCGCACTTCTTCAGTGGCTGACGGCCCCACGTAAGTGGTTGGCCTTACAGGCCCACCAGTCAGTGAGGGTACTCCTGAAGTCGTAATCCTTGGGAACTCGGCGTCCATGCCCTCCAGCTCCACCTCCAATTGCTCCTCGGTTGCCAAACTTTACCAAACCCAACAACGACCAATCCACTCCACGTCTCCACTCGCACCAGGCCACCACTACCACCGCCCCTCGCTCACGCACCCGCCCCACCCCGATGCACGCCGTCGAGCCCTCGCCGCTGCCGCCGCTGTATCCGAGGCAGTAGCAGCCATGTACCCGGTGCAGCCGGACTCGACGGTCACCGTCAATTGCGACGAGAATCCGCTCGAGTGCCACCGGTGCACCGGAGGCGGAGTCTGCTTCGAGCTCGCCGTGCCCCCACCGCCCCCCATCCCGGTGCTCCCCCGCGCGGCGCCGGAGGCCGACCACCACGCGCCGGTGCGCCTCCTCCTCACCGTCTCCCTGCTATCCGCCTTCCTCTTCCTCTCGCTCGCGCTCGCCTCGCTCCTCCTCTACCGCCGCCGACGCCGGATCCTGCGCCGGCGGAGGCGCGCCGCGGCGGCGGCGGGTACGGTGCCCGACGATGACTGGTTCGGCGATGGAGACGAGGAGGGAGGCGGCGGGGGCGAGGTGGTGCATCACGTGTGGTACATCCGCACGGTGGGGCTCGACGACGCCACCATCGCGTCCATAGCCGCCGTGGAGTACCGCGGCGGCGTGGGGCGGGGCGGGGACTGCGCGGTGTGCCTCGGCGAGTTCAGCGACGGGGAGCTCGTTCGCCTCCTCCCGCGCTGCGCTCACCCGTTCCACGCTTCCTGCATCGACACCTGGCTCCGCGCCCATGTCAACTGTCCGCTCTGCCGGTCCCCTGTCGTCGTTGTTCCCTCCGACCTCCCTGCCGCGGCCCTAGAGCATGGGGCGGATGTCGCCCAGCACGAAGCGCGCGAAGTGCTTGACGAAATGCCGCAGTCAGAAGTGGAATCTCATGGCGAGGGCTCTGAGGACTCCGAGGTCTCTTCAGACATTCAAAGTGAGGACACGGCAGCAGCTGCCGATGACAATGGAAGGGTAACGCCCAACCCGATTCGGCGCTCGGCATCCATGGATTCACCAATGTTCCTCGTGCCCGTGCCTGAAAATCAAGATGATGACACGCAGTGTAATCACAAGTTGTCAAATCCAAGTGCCCAAGAGATGAGGGTCTTCAGGGTGAAGGGGAGGGATGCGTCAGCTATATCTTCGTCCTCTTGTCAGGCAGGCGGGTTTAAGATTGGCAGGTCCATGTCAAGCAGTGGTCTGGGATTCTTCTTCTCACGGAGTGGCCGTTCCAGTGGCACCGTGCTGCCACTGTGAGTCAGCATGCAGCCTCAGCAAAGCCGGGAGCTGGTAGTGTGTAAGTGTCTGATAGAAACAGTATACCATAGAGCTGAAGTAGCACTCAGTGAAAATCTCCTTTGAGTTGTGTAAGGTGAGAGCAGTTGCTGGGTGACAAGGATTTCTTCAATCAATGTTTTGGTGTTAGCTTGTAAGTCCCAAGTTTCCTGTATCATAGTTTCAAGCTTGGGTTGAGGGTGTGTTTGTTTCTTGGGGTCTAAATTTTAGTGCTGTCATATATTTATAATGTAGCTATGATGCAAGAAGGAATACATAATCATCTATATCTGTGTCATCAGTCTCAAAAAGGAACAAAGAAAATTGTACTAAATCAAGAATTTGGGTTGAGAGACCAGTGTTTTGTATGCATAGCTCTGAGCACATATAGACCATAAATTTAGCATGATTTCATTGCTTTATTTATCATGTTGATGCTCATTTCCTGTGAACATTACTAGTAAAGAATACCCAGCACGCTAACATATGTTAGATTGCATATGAGCTCTTCCTGTTGGCAGGATAATAAATGAACGGAAATACAATTCTGCGGTGTGCTCCTGTTGATCAAATGGGGAAGCTTCATGGCATTGAGGTACCTGTTTTCTCAATAGATGAAGAAGTTTTTGCCCATTTTGACATAAAGAGAGAACTCATGCAGATATATAGTTAATGTCTAGCATCTCTATGGTCTGATGTAATGTTCAGTCATTCTTGACCTTTTTACTGTCTGATTAGCTCAGTTTACACCATTTAATGTTTTGAAAGAGATACTTGATCAGTGATCACAGCACTGTATTAATCAGTTCTAACTTGTAGAAGTAAGCTCCAAAATAAATGGATAAAAGATAACTGCAACTGAAATAATCCCTGTGATAGATGTGACCTTGATGATTATGTTGACTAGCAAAACTCAATTTGATACTAGCATTTCTTAACAATTTAATTAACATAATTGTAAAATTAATTCTAGCTCTAATGGTTTGACATACCAGGTGCGATCTCGATCGTGTTTGCCGGTTATATTTCTAGTGCGTGTGGTGACTGATGTGCAGCTTGTTTTCAATGTTTCACTCTGTTTTCTTAGCAATAATCTGTCTCTTCATGCAAACTATCAAACTGCTTAGGGTAGGGGTGCATCGTGAGGAACAAGATCACCCATGCATCTTCGATAGCTGCATGGTGAGTAGAAAGCTCAATACTCATTCTCAAAAGAATTGACTAATTGAGTTGAGTAAACCTATTTTTGCCCCTGGATCTGGTGATTAACAGCAGCCTCTCTGCCTTCAAGTGGATTTATTTTTTTATTAAAATTTCTGGCAAACAAAAATGATCCATCTCGTAACCTGTACAATTTTTGTCACTTTGCTGTTTGATGGGGTGGTCGCTGCTGATCTCCAGCTATTCCCTTGTTTCTTTGGTTTGAACCAATATAGCAATACTGTACTTCTATAGTGCTATATAGTGTAATGTTCGTACATTTGGGATGGTATGGCTGATGCCTATTCATTCTTGTGGTTCTATTATTACATTAGCCTTCTGACCTTTGTCCTCACACATGCATCATGTAAAAAATGTCGCAATCACACTGTTACTTTACTGATACCATGCTTTTGCCGTTGTCAAGGTTAAGGTATTCTTTCATGAAGATTGTCTGACGTTAGACTATGCCACTATGGAGTCCTCAAATAGATGAGATGAGCCGTTGATGGGCCTCAACATTTGACTTTGGGCCTTTTGATGCGATATACGTCATGTGTGCTGCCTAGAATAGTTTTCATATGGATTATTATATTATAAGCTGTGGTTAGTCTAAAGTAAGAACAATCAAGTTTTGGCATACAACCTGCCTTTTTCTTATTTCAAGCCACGCTGTTCCTTTTTTTGTCCTATGCTGCAAAAAGTTGATGTATTCTGTTGAATCAGTAAACAATGTGTGGTCCTTCTATCAATGCTCCTAACTATATTATGCATCAACATGGTTTAGTTTGGTGATCTTATTGACATGCATACCGTTCTTGCTACACAGATCTGTCATTATCATATGCATTCACATCACATGCTCGTGCATACAATTACTGTATTCACACTAAATATTTAATGTAGTTCCTCAACCTTTATCTAGCAGCTCAAAGTTCTCAGTGGATTGGTTAATGCATAAAACTCAACTCAGGTCAGCTATTTATTTTCACCTAGGTGCCTTGCTTTCTAACCAGATTACGTTACTTGGTAGCAGAACATTTGGAGAGCGAAAAGGACTCGCTGCATAAGAACAAGAAGCACATGTCGTTTGTCCTGTTGGTCGCATCAATCAGATGCAAACATCACAAATATGAAATGTTCGTGCATCTCTTTCACTATTTTATCAATCATGCTAAGACCGAAATGGTAAAAGGCCGATCAGGTGCCCTGTTCTGGAATCTTTTATTGGGTCAATGAGAGGACACACCCAAACTATTTGCCTTTCAGTTCTCATCCTTGGCTCAAATCATCACTCCGTATCGTCTTGCTTTTCGGTGCTGCTTTGATGTCTATATTCCATACCTGTTCTTTCTCTAAGGAGTGTCGTCTTCTTTCCTGAAAACTTGTGAATTCTGATTAGCACAAGGCTGCATATCCAGAGCTGTTACTCCGGTATTAGCTCATTGATTTGAGCCAAGATTGGATGCAGCATATTTGGAATTGGAGGGCCTAGAGCTTCTTTCTTCGGTATGTAATTCTTCAGTAGTTATTTGATTGCCCAACTCTGTGATCTATGTTCTGAATATGGAATAATTTACATCAATTTAATAGTTTGCTTCCATGGAGAATGGAGCAGAATAAAAAATTGAGAAGCAACTTTATAACTGTGGGAAGTTTGGAATCTTTTGGTGTTTGGCAGGGAATGGTGCTTCACAAGGGAAACAGAATCCTCCCAGGAGGAGTTGCGAAATACTAGCACCTGTCAATTGTGTCAGTCTTGTAGTGAACATGGTAGTGCCCACAAGGAATGTCGTATGTCCTCTCTGCCGCATCATGGATTTGTTCTCTAGCTGGAGCCTTAGTAAGTTTGAGAAGATAGGCGATGAACGAAGATAAGCTGTGCATTGAAATGATTCAATACTGGATAAGCTGATAACTACATTATTGATTTGCACAAAAGGGAATCACTCGCTACAAGAACTAAAAAGGTTTCACACATGCATGCAACCATGCATGCTTGATGCTAGGCTAAGCTGCAACCCCGGCTATCTTCTTCAATCTTCTCGAGGATCTGATGAGCCGCAGTAGCAATGGCATCCACACAGGTAAGTTGGCAATCATCTTCAACCTGTGCATGAACACAATCCAAGGCATACATGTGAGCATCCATTGGTAGTCAAAGAACTGTTCTTTTAAGGAATCGCAACCTTTTAGCTAAATAAGCTGATCTGCTCCATTAAGAGAATTTGGAGCAGCTATTCGAGCCAAAGCAAGATCCAAAAGGCACGGATATTTAGGCACCAACTTGACCCCAGACTTCCAAGTGCGGTATTGCTAAAACCAGATGAGATATGGCACTGCTACTATATACAGTATGCATCTTGGGTTGAGACAGAGCCATGTATATCCATCAGATAACTAGGTTGAATACTTTATCAGTTGGTAGATTCGAAGAAGATGAAATTGCTCAAGCAGTTGTACCTTGAGGCTGAACGAGTAGAGCACCATGTGGCCGGAGCTGGTCATGTTGAGGTGGAGCACGGTGAGGCGGTGGCCCTGCAGCCCCATTACCAGTCGCAGCAGCTGCCTCGGCCGCCGACGGGATAGCACCCGCAGGTTGGCGTGGCTCTCCACCATGGTGGCCTCTACTTCAGCCACCGTCGACGGCTTCGACCCGGGCTCCTCGGGTTCGTGGACGGTGGCTTCAGTGGGAGCAGATGCAGGCGCCGCGACAGCGCTCATGGAGTACTGCGGGAAGGTGAAGAAGTCGCCGAACGCCGTGGCGTCGCCATCACCGTCGGCCGGGCGATGCCGGGACCGCTTGTGCGCCTCCAGGGACTGGAGCAGCTGCTCCAGCTCCTTGACGAAGTTGATCGCTCCGCCGACGATAGACGCCTGATCGCCCTGGAGTCACGGAAATTTAATCATGGTAAGAGTAAGATTGTTTGCTGGGAGGAAGTGCAGGTAGTGATCGGTCAATTACCCGTTGGGCATAGGCGGGCGGCATGAGGCAGCGGAGCGCGGCGAGATACTCATTCATCTGCTTGCGGCGGTTGCGCTCGACGGCAATGTGGGTCATCCGCTGGCTCTCCGCCTCCTCCTTGTTCTTGACCGCCCTGGTCCGCTGCCGCTTCCTCCTTCCCGACGGTGGCGCCATCTCCACCGCCGGCTGGGCCTCCTGGCAAACGCTGGACGCCACCGGCGGTGCGTCGGTTGCAGGAATGCTTGAAGCCATGCCGTCGAGGTCCTGATGCCCATGCAGCAGCATCGATGACGACCACGCGGCCGCCGCACTCCCGCTGGATGCCACCGGCGGCGCGTCGGCTGCAGGAATGCTGTCGAGGTCCTGGTGCCCACGCAGCAGCATCGACGACGACGACCACGCGGCCGCGTCCAAGCCACCGGCGCCACTCAACTCCATGGCCCCCTCCACTACTGCGCCAAACAGGCCAGAATTCCAAGCCCCTCCTGCCATGGCGCCACAACCGAAGCGACGGCTGCCTTGCTGGGACAGCACCAGGGCATCCAATGCCATGCCTCCGCAGGGTCTCGCGCGCTTCTCAAGGCGCAAGCAGCATGCGGTGCACGAGGAGACGCTGAGGAAAGCTAGGCGTCTTCCATGGACGGAAGAACAGCCGCGCCGGTGGTTGCAGTTTCTTATGGCAAACAGGTTGGATCGGAGGACACGTGAACACAGCTGCCTGCGCGTTTTGGAATCGGGAATGGCGATGAGAGGGTGGGTAGTATATAAGGTTGCTAGGGAGGGTGATGATGGAGGGGTTTGGAAGGGAGCGTGCTTTTGGCGTGATTAGGCTATAATTCGGTCGCGTGGCAGTGGGGCGGGCTGCGGCGTGGGGACACAGACGATGGACATGGACGGGCTGGGCGCGGCGTCGTCATGGGGAAAGGGGAATGGAGTATTCAGCTGGGAAAAGGAGCTGTGCCAAGCTGGGGTGAAATGGAGAGGACGGGCTCGGAACGGGAGGAATAAAGTAGCAGTGTGCATGTGTGGGATCAAGACGGTGCCCGAAAGCTGTACAAGTGTCGTTACACTTGAGCCCAACTCCGGTACTGACGTTGCCAAGTGCCTTCTGCATCCCCTGTAACTTTTATTTTTGAAGTTTGCAGCCCGTTAAAATGGCAATTTGAAATGTTCGGATCATATACAGTGTTTGCTTCGTCATTGGTAAAGGGTGATGTCGAGGGCCAAGCAATTGTGTCCACTTGAACTCGGGTGATGTATTCGGAACTCCATGCCTCCATCTCCGTGTCAATACATCTACTGGCAGGTGGACTACAACGCTACAGAACTCGCATTCTACAGATATCTGCCACGAACGCCCTCGCGTGGCACGCCGGGAGCCCATTTGCCCATGCAGAGGTGAACTCATCAGTCAGAACGGGATGAGCGCCCAGCCTCCCGTCTCTCTCGCCTGCAACGGACGCTGATCCTATGTCACTATTTGCCCTACCACACAGAGTACATATATGGCGCTCTGCGCCTGCCCACTCCTATCTATGCACCGTATCTCACTTGGTCCTTCCCTAAAAAAAGTGCATGCATGTGCAGCGCTGCCCTCCTACTAGTACTACGCAGGTCTGGCCTCGATGTGCAAGCTTGCAGTGCCGTGCAGCAGCGGCGTCGTCGTCGCTACGCCCGGCCGGAAGCTACTGATCGTGAGCAGCAGCAGCAGGCCAGGGCGCCAGGCTGCTTCAGCTCGCTGGGCGTGCGAGATGGAGACCGATGAACGAGCAAAGGTTAATTTAACTATTTAAAGTACAGCTTTTGCTTCCACTGTAGGTAGTGTCTGTGGGGACTGTGCATATACTTGCAATTTTATTTTCTTCGTCCGTGTCCCTTTGGTTTGCTCTGTGTCGTGGGGCGAACGCTGAGACGGAGCGGAAAAAAGGCGTGGAATCCCCAGGGTTTCAGGCGGTCAGGGCTAGTCCAACTCTTCTCTGGCTCTCGTCTCCAGCTCACAAGTAGTAGTATGCAAGAAGAAGAATAGTGGAAGATTGACAGTGGAATTTTACCATGTCTACATTGTGTTCCAAATGATAACAATAAATTATAAAAACGGACAAGTATTGCTGATAGTCGTGCAACACGCTGGATCTGGAAAGGAATCGGATGTTAAGTCACGGATCGTCACAGACTCACAGTAAATAGTTTCAACACAACCAAATAAGGCCGATGCATGATTCCTCGATTTCATTTCAGCCACGGTGGCACTACTACACAGACGAGGCTAGGGCATTGTTTTTATAGTACCACCACAATGCAATGACGATCGTGTTGAAACGCTTGTGGGTCAATGAGCACTATCATGTCTGTTATAGCCCCGGAACCCTCCAAATCAAAAGAACGTGCAATTGGTCGTATCTGAAGAGACAACGAAAAAGTTATCCCTGCGCTTTAACACAGGAGCCGCAAATAATTAGGCCGTCATGCATGTCGCGCGGCTAGCGGAATCCCTTCCAGCAGCAAGCAAGCTGCGGATCGACCAGAGGCTGCATCTCAAGAGCTAAACCTCCACCAAGCAACACCGGTAGAAAAGTCGTTCCGTTGGACTGTGCCCGACGCGCGGCGCGCCACCGCCGTCCCGAGTGCGTCGTTTCCCGGTTTCCTCCGCGCTGGTTCAGAGGAATCGTCCGGCCGGCGCAGGCAGGGAGGCAGCACAGAACGTGCTTCTTTGATACCCCGCCGCGCCAGCCAAACGCTCGAGAGAAGTGTACGCGGGATGCACGTACCGAGAATCTGGGACGCTGTGTGTGTGCGAGCTCATGCTATAGTCTGCGACCTAGTTTACCGTTTACCCGGCCACAGGAAGAGGAACATGCCCGCCGTGACTGGTCTTTGTCAAGTGCTACTACTACACCTACGGCTACACTACACATGCCATATCGAATCTTTTAAGGACTACTGTGAGATTCCTCCACTAACGCTTTTGATTAAAAAAATATATATTTTCCCCCCTCATCCAGAACTTGCGTTGTGTTGCTCGTATCGTACCACTAATGAAACCGTTAGCTAATGCAGTTTATGGAATTGCAGCAGCAAGGTGGGCCAAAGCAGACACATGCATGTGTAATGATTCCTTCTCGTTGGTAGCATAGCACGCAGATGTTGCAGTACATTATGATGCTAAAAATGCAGTGTATGCTAACTGTATTCAAGCATGAATCAGGCTAACCTAGGCTGGGGCCAACCTGATCGATCTCGTCCCCTTCCTCTGTTTAGTACTACTCCCTCCTTTTAATAATATTATATGATGTTTTAGCTCCGGGCTCGAGAATTAAGAAAAAGTAAAAAAAATGATTGCACATAAAACGAGGAGAAAAAAGATAGAGATAGAGGTGTATTGGTAAGAGAAAAATACATTAAAAAATAAAGATGTCTTATAATTTGAAAAAAATTGAAAAGACTAGAGTATCATATAATATTAAACGGAGGAAGTACTACTATTAGATGGAGTATAATAGATTTCCGACAATGATTCAGGCGGATGGATCAGGCACAGATGGTCTCCCAGTCTCCCACAGGCATTGTACTGTAGCGTGCGCCACTTCACAAGCAAGCACAAGGTGCATGCACGACTGCAACTGCAAGAGGCATGAACACGAACGCGTTACCACACTTCACATCACCATATAATTCATTTCGGACGACAAAGCTTGAGGCCTAGAGAACAGTATGTACAGGCCCAGAGTGAGGTCCGTGGTGGGCTGCTACTTCCACTGCCAGTCCACGTGATCCCACTTTGCTTTAAAGGGATAATGATCATCTTTTCTACTAAATATACTCGTTAAAAGAATTTTTATATGAAGATCAAATTCGTGACATTTAGCAGGATGAAGTATTGCTAATCTTGTAATGCAGTTGCTGATAGGCTAGCCAGGTTCGGTAGTGCTTTGGATTCTGGTGTAATCACGGTTTGGCCAAATGGCCATCCTGCCTTTGTAAACTCTCTTGTAGCTGCTGATATCCAGCCAGCTTCTAGTTAATGGAATACATCTTCCATTTCAAAAAAAGAAAAAAGAAAAAAAAAAAGACTTCCCCTTTCTTCTGCGGCCTTGCGGGCAGCAGTCCAGGTTTCGTCTTGGGCTATCTGTTTGGGCCGGACTGGACCGCATGGAAGCGCAGCGTCGGCTGAAGCCCACGATGACGTTAACCGCCGTCCTGATGGCGCATCATTCATTCGGCGGCGGCCGAGGTAACCCTTCCTCCCCAAAAACCCCTCCGTCTTCCCCTCCGGCTGGAGACGCTTCCCGGCTTCCCCTGTCCACCCAACGCCGAGCCCAGGTTTTCCGATCTGCCCTCGAATCTTTCCTCTATCGTGTACATCTCCTGTGCTATTTCTCATGAAATCACTTCTGTACTCTCCGACTCCGAGTCTGAATGTCTGATTGAGGGCATCGAGTCCAGCTCGGAGGCAGAGGCGTGGATGTGGAGTAGTATAAAAGCCAAGGCGGCGGAGGGAAATTGATTCGCCCATGCTGGATCTGGTTTCTGTTTGAAGAACCGCGCGACTGTTTCTCAGATCGAATTGGGGAGAAGGGCTTGTCATTTTTCGCTCACGAGCAAGCTGAGGCTCTGACGGCGCGATGGCGCTCGCTGGCCAGAAGCGTCAAGGTGTCTCCTTTCCCACTGCCGCCCGCTGCAAGCACCGGGCGAAAGGTCGGGACTGGGCGTCGCTACCTGGAGACATCACCAACGCCATCGCGGAGCGGTTGCTGGCGGTGGACGTGACGGACTACATGTGCTTCCGCGCCGCGTGCGCGCATTGGCGCGCCTCCACGGTCAGCCCGCGCGACCCAACGCTGCGGGATGTTCGCTTCCACCCGCGTGGTTGGGTCGCGCTCTGCGACGGCAACGGCATCCGCCCAGCGGACGCCTGAGATATCACCTTCTTCCACACGTCCACTAGCAGGCGCCTCCCCGTCCGCCTGCCGGAGCTCCAGGACCACTGCGTGTTCCTCCCGCTTTCTCGCACTGTCGCACATCCATTGCGTCCATCTTTTTTTCCGTTGGCTCACCTTGTTCCGAGCTGCAGCGAAAATGTGGTGCAGGTAGAAAACAGAGTGCTCTGTTTCCAAACAGAATGATATCATTCCCTCATCCCTCGTACACGTCACACGCGAAAAGGTGGTGCAGGTAGAAAACCGCTGCTTCTTGTTGTTGTCATTTCCGTGATCAAGCACACATCACACGCGCGCGAGGCCAAACCAGCCGCCGTGATGACTTCCTTGCAGTTACCGCCCTCCTGTCTGGACCGACGAACCTCATGTTGCCTTCATCACAGTAGCCGGCGACCACGCGCACGGTCGGTGTCGTTCTCCGTTCTAGAATGGACCAGATCCCTCCAATTCGCCTTGCCCTTGGCGTCAACTGCCTCCAAATTCAATGTGGCGAGCTTGACGAATTCAATTCTGCTGGTGCATATACTCCTTCATTCCGTAATTGTGATTCGTGAAATCACAATTACAGAATGAAAGAGTATTATGCAAGTAATGCCCCGAACGCGAGAATCATATCTTGACTCACTCGTTAAATCTATCTTAAGCACTTAGGATCCGGTGGGAAAAATTCTTCCAGTTGACATATATATAATCATAAAATGTTGTAGCGCTATCAGCTACCGTAACCATTAAGAATGTTGAATATTCATGGTTCTGACTCGGATGGAGCAACCTGAGTACGGTTGTGCGAATGTCTTTCTACTGCAAACACGCATCATCACAGTACCGCGTTATGGAACACAGAGACAGTTCGTTTCTTTTTTAAATAAAGAAACAGAGCAGACTGTGTCCCAAGTTTAAAATATTCTTAACATATCTTTCATGTGCTGGTCTTCTAGAATTTTCCTTGTCAAACACTCCAAGAACCTTCCTCTCGACTCTCGTAACCATTGACTATCAGTTAGCAGCCTTGAACAGCGATTCATTCGTCGAGATGGAAGAAAGTCTTGCAACTGCAACGGTCAGTGATGACCAGCTGCTTTAGTCAATTCAGCTTAGCAGTTAGCTCCAGGAAACGGAAGGAAAGACCGGGAAGAGGCCAAACAAGAGCACAACACACAAATCTCACGCTTGCATCAACGACTCCACGTGCTGCCGCGCCGAGCTGCGCGATCCTTCGCTAATCGCATTCCGCTGAGGAAAAAAGGAGGAGGAAAGGCCCACATGATCATCCGCCTAACCGAATACTACAAGTGCAAGAGGGGCTTTAAACAATTGTTTTCTGCTTTGCTTTAAAGGGACACAATCATTTTTGTCACTAGATAATGTTACTTAGTGGCACTTTTCTATGAACATCAATTCATCACATGTAGCAAGTAGGATGAAAAAGTATGTTAGTCTTGCTGGTAGACAATTAAAGCACATGTAAACCACCTGCACAACTAACACTGTTGTTTCAAGAATAATGACATACATAAGGAGTAGCGAAGTAGAGTTCATCAGAATAAAAGCGATCCCGTTTTAGTATTTTTGGCGGATAAGTGAAACACAAGCAAGCAATTTCCTTCTCAGTGGACAAAGTTTTTAGAAATAAGTATTTTTTATGCATAAGAGAAATGACTCGGGTAGTAAGCTGTCTGGAGGTGGGAATACCCAAGTCTCTCATCACCCGAGCTGGAATCCTGATGCTGACTTCTTCCTTTTTGGCACAACCAATGTGAAGTGGATCTAGCATTTTATTATTCTTTCGCACCCACGAGTTGCACCTATATACTACTACACCGGTCCGCAATCTGTTCCGCTCTTCCTTCTCTCATATAAACACTGGACGCTCTCCACTCTTCGACGCCGCCGCCTCCAAATTGATCTCTCCCCGGTTGTCACAGCCCCCCTTATCATTGCCATTCAATTTCATCGATGGAAGCGACACTCTTCCATCGCAATGGCCGCTTCCTCGTGCTTCCCCTTCTCCTGGTCATGCTCACCGCCGACCTCGCCGCGGCGCAGCCGTCGCCGCCTCCCGGCTACTACACGCCCAACTTCAGCCCGTCCATGGCCATCGTGATCGTGGTCCTGATCGCGGCCTTCTTCTTCCTGGGCTTCTTCTCCATCTACATCCGGCACTGCTACGGCGACGGCTCGTCCTACCCCGCCGCGCTCCAGGCCGGCGCCGGCGCCGGCGGGCGGTCGCGGCGGCAGCGCGGGCTGGACGCGGCCGTGCTGGAGACGTTCCCGACCATGGCGTACGCGGACGTGAAGGAGCACAAGGCCGTGAAGGGCGCGCTGGAGTGCGCCGTGTGCCTGAGCGAGTTCGACGACGACGAGACGCTGCGGCTGCTGCCCAAGTGCTCCCACGTGTTCCACCCGGACTGCATCGACACGTGGCTCGCCTCCCACGTCACCTGCCCCGTCTGCCGCGCCAACCTCGTCCCCGACCCCGACGCCCCCACCGCCGACGACAACGTGCCAGAGGTGCCGCAGGAACTGCCGGTGCTCGCGCCGGAGCAGGGGGCCGTGGTCATCGACGTGGAGGAAACGGAGGAGGAGAGGATCGTCAGGGAGGAGGCCGCCGAGCTCATGCGCATCGGCAGCGTGAAGCGCGCGCTGCGTTCCAAGTCCGGCCGCGTGCCCTCGCCGCGGTTCCCGCGGTCCCACTCGACGGGCCACTCCTCCTTCGCCGCCGCGCCAGCCGCCGCAGGCCCGGTCGGCGGATCCGAGCGGTTCACGCTGCGGCTGCCCGACCACGTGCTCCGGGACCTCGCCGCGGCGGGGAAGCTGCAGCGCACGACGAGCCTCCTCGCGTTCCGCGCCGGCAGCACGCGGCGTGGCGGCCCCCGAGCCGGCGCGACGGGCGAGGGCAGCGGCCGCGTGGGGCGGAGCATCCGGCTGGGCCAGTCAGGGCGGTGGCCGTCGTTCATGTCGCGGACGTTCTCGGCAAGGCTCGTCCCGGCGTGGGGGTCGCTGCTGAGCCCGCGAGGCGGCGGCGGCGACGCCGACGGGTCGATCAAGGGCGGCGGCAACGGCAAGGCGGCCGGCGCGAAGTCGGTGGAGGGCGGCGACCAGGCTGGACAACAACGTGTTTGACGCGGCTTTACGGACGTGGTCAAGTCAACCGGCGGCCGCAAGGAAACTCTCGGTGCATTCGTCCCCGTCGTCATGGTGGAAAACTGGAAATTTGTTTTTGGCCTTGGAATTTTGGAGGGAATGCGCTGGGTCGCTCCCCCTTCTGGAATGCGTGTTGGATTGATTTTTTAAAAACAAGTACCTGTATATAAAACCAGATGTTTACAGGGGTTAAAACGTAATTATTTTTTTAATACATATACTCCCTCCGTTCCAATATAATTGGCATTCTAGCCCTGGGCATGGAGATTAAGAAAAGAAAAAATAATGTAGTTGCACAGAAAACGAGTAGGAGAGAGATAGAGATAGAGATAGAGTTGTATTGTAAAAAGAGAAAGATGTCTTGAGAAGTGAGAATGCCAAATATTTTAGAAAAACTAGATGAGACTAGAATATAAAATATTCTGGGATGGAGGGAGTACTTCGTTTCAGTATAGTATATAGTTTCCCATGATATAATCATTTCCCATAAAGTAAATGATCTTATCAAACTGGATTTGTAACTTAGCTGGTCTTCCACTAGATCAGGAGTACACAGGAAACCTTGTGGCATTGATAGCAGAAACACAAGAACCATGTGACATTGATAAATAGGTGCCAAATGTTTCATCCAAAGCATGCGCATGGTTATCAACCAACCACGCCTGTTCCTCTAGAAGGACCCTTATTCAATCGCATGTGGATCATAGGTCGAAAAACTTTTGAAAACTGATCTGGTCCGATTTCATCCAGATGGGTTTATCACAAGAACTAAATCTAGGTACTTCAGCAAAATGGTTTTTTTATTTCTTTTTTGGTTTATCAATCGGTTTTAACAAAACGGTTTTTTGACGTCTTTTTTTTGGTTTTCAATCGGTTTTTGATGATAGAAAAAATCGACACAGTAGCAATTTTTCAATCCGTGATATTGATCGTTGCCCAACTGACTATCGGCGGCTCCGAAGGAGAATTCACGTAAGGAACACGCATCATGCGTCAGATGGTGCATCAGCAGATGCTGAAACTAACAGCGGCACCAGACAAACATGCAGATTGAGTGTTCGATGTGTATTTGCATATGACCCGACACGTTTGGGTTGCTGGAGTTTGGTCCGTGCGTGGCTTGCAGTGATGCTTGGCTTCAGGGAAAAGGCAAGGAGGTCACCTCGATCGTTAAGTTCATCACGTGTTCCGTGTTCACATCACATTGGATGCAACTGAAAGAAGTCCACATTTGAAGCGAGACGGCAATCTCTAGTCTGCTAAGTAAGCGGGCCGAAAATCAAACGAGACAGAAGTAACAGGCCATAAAGCCCAAATTTAATTCCAGGCAGAATTGAATAAGAACTAATCTATTTCACCTCCCTCAGCTATCACGGTTGTCCGGTTTCTATTCTCAGATTATAAAATCAGATAGTACGATTTCTAAACTTTCAATTCCGTTCATTTTTTCTCCTCGGGTGGTTTAGAGAGCGGTTTTGTCCTATATGACACAGCGGGTCCCACATATGAGATCCACATCATCATTTTCTTTTATTTTTTTTTCTCTTTTCTTCCTTCCCCGTCAATTACCCAAATGATTCGCTCAGGGGCTGCGTAGGCAGAGCACAGGAGAAGGCAACAACGGTTAGGGGCGGCACACGCAGAGCGCAGGTGGAGCCCCAGTCCCATTTCGGCGACGGCGGAGGAGCAGAAGGGCGAGAGGGTGGTGTTGGTGGTCGCGGAATCGAAGGATGAGGAAGAGACGGGGCGGCTCCCGATATGTGCCTCTGCCAGGTGAAGCAAGCGGGCGGGCCACCGCGCGACGGCGCTCGCATGCGAGGTGGAGCGGGCAGGACGACGCAACGAAGGGGCGTCTTCGTTGGTGACGCGAGGGGCCCTTGTCTGCGGTGGCCGAGACCTGCGCGACGCGACGAGGCGCATCGTCTCCAACACCAGAGAGAGCGAGGCAACGACACAGGAAGCGGGGATTGTTGGTGAAGGGCGGGGCTGCTCCTGCCAACCACCACGGTCGCTGCTTCCGCACGTAGGCAAGCTGCAGTGGCGGGCTGCCGCGCGAGGAGGAGGGGCGGCGAAGGTGAGCTGCAGCGGCGTGCGTGAGCTGGGAGGTGGGCTGCGGCGCGGGGAGGAGGGGACGCAGAGGCGAGCCGCGGCGGCGAGCGCGAGCTGAGGCGGACTACGACGCAGGAAGGCGGGGCCGCGGCGGCAGGCACGAGCAGCGGCGGATTGCGGCGCAGGGAGGTGGGGCCACAACGGCAGACACGAAGTATGGCGGGCCCAAGCTGAGGCGGACGACGGCGTAGGAAAGCGGGGCCGGGGCGGCGAGCGCCGGCTAGGAGGCAGGCTCGAGAAAGAACAAGGAAGAAGATCGAGCGAGAGAGAGAGAGAGAGAGAAAAGAAAATAATAATATGGATCTGACACATGAGATCCGTTATGTCACATAGGATAAAATTGCTCTTCAAACCACCCGAGGAGAAAAAATAAATGAAATTAAAAGTTTAAAGAATCGTCATACCTAATTTTATAATTGGAGAAGAGAAACCGGACACGAAGGAGGTGAAATAGACTTCTTCCGATCCAATATCATAATTCCAGATGGACCTTTTCTTGTGTAAGCACTTCTCCGAAGTTGCATGGATGCCTATTTGAAGAAATTGGCCCAAGATAATCAGCCCAAATCTAATTCCCGCGTTGAGCAGTTTGGGTCCAAATCCAACAGTCGAATCAATCGAACACGATTAGTTTCGCCGTTACTGCAACGAAAGTGATGCACGTTCCATCAGCTAAAAGTCTTCTACACAACTCAAATGCAGCCCGGCTCTCGTGTTGTGGCACCTCCATAAAGTTGCTGCACAATCCCCTGAACTTCTGAAGAAGCTGAAGACCCGGTAAACGGCGGAAGAAGCTGAAGACCCGGTAAACATTCTTCTGAAGAATCTGCTCTGTTAGAGACGAACAGAACACACTGATTTAGTGATTTGCTGACGCAGAAGACCCGGTAAACATTCATCTGAAGAATCTGCTCTGTTAGAGACGAACAGAGCACACTGATTTAGTGATTTGCTGACGCCGCTGCCCACTGACTAGCACTAATCTCCCTTGAATTTTTTTGATGAAACTAATCTCCCTTGATGACTCATCTCATGCGAATGCTTGGCTGCCAGCTCAGGTAGTATTATGCTCTCTCTGGTTTTCTATTATTGTCGTTGATTAGTGCAAAGCAATAAAAAACGGAGGATTTCCGCTACTGATACTGCTGCAGTTCAACCGCTCATATGCGGGTTGCAATTCTCTGAGTTGTCAATAAAATAAATGATGCGAAACAGCGGAGCAAAACGTTCTCGAATTTGAACATTCCGTGATTTATGCTATACGATAGCAAATGTGTTTGGATACAACAGTTGACCTCCGTACGAAGTTGCTATGTCAGAGACGAACAAACCCCACTCATTTGCTGACGCCGATGCCGACCAACTAGAACTGGCCACTAATATCCTTTGATGAGTCATCTCGTGCGAATGATCTCAGCTACCAGATCAGGTATTTTAAGCAAGCTGTTTCTTACTATAGTTCAGTTGATTTCTTGACGGGAGTAGTATAGCAATAACTTGTCGTGTCGACAAAGTTGAACGACTGATACTTTGAAGAGTTGCGCGCTAGCTTCCGTTACGTCTCAGATTTTAATAAAGGTTCAGCTGAAAATCATGGTGATTAGCAATACTAGACACAAGGGAACAAGCGTTGGGAAAAATCATTCCGTAGTTTGAAGATTTCGTGATTGCACGTCGAGTATGAATGCAACAGTAAGTAGGTCAGTAAACCTTTCTGCAGTTGACCTCGTTTTAGGAAAGACCGAGAGACCAATGTTCAGGTGCAGCGGACGAGGACGAGTTGACTTTTCTGTTTCTTCTCAGGTGACGCATTCTCCGTGCTAGAGCCTTCTCCGGCTGACTCTATCCAAGAACCAAGGGATTCAGTCAAACCAATCAAACGACTCCCCGCCACGCGTGAAAGAAAAGCAAAGCTTCCTTCCTTCCAGCTCCCAACCACTCCAGCTTCCTCGGCGCCCTCCCGCCAGGCATGGGGATCAAGCTCCGGCGTCTCGCGGCCACGCTCCTCCTCTCCCCGTGCCCGGCGGCCTACTCTGCCACGGACGCGCACCAGGCCGTGATGCGCGCGACGGCGCACCACCCGTCCACGTCCCCGCCGTCCGCACACCACCTGGACGCGCTCCTCGCCTTCGGCCGCGGCTCCCGCCTCTCCGCGGCGGCGGTGGCGGCCGCGCTCGTGGACCGGCTCCGCGCGTCGGCGTCGGGGCAGGGGGACCCCTACGTGGCGCTCAAGTGCCTCGTGGCGCTGCGGGTCCTGCTGGCGAAGGGCGCCTTCATCCTCCGCGACCAGCTCGTCGTCGCGCTGGCCCGGCACCCGGCGTCGGGTCGGAACCCTCTCGCGCTGGCGTCGTTCCCGCTCGGCCGCCGCTCCTTCGCCGCCGCGTCGTGGGTCCGCTTCTCCGCGCGCCTCCTCGAGCTCCTCCTCCTCCTCCCCGACGCCCACGACGCCGGGGAGGAGTATGAGTACCTCTCCGCGCTGCCCAACTCGCACCTCGTCGCCGAGCTCGCGGCCTTCGCGGCCGTGGCCGACGCCGTCCGTGGCGCGCCGCCGCCGCAGGGCAGCGCGCTGGTCTGGGAGGCCGTGCGGCTGGCCGAGGAGGACCGCGTGTGCGCGGAGCGGAACGTGGCCGCGCGGGTGCGGGAGATGGGGGACCGGATCGACACGCTGTCCCTGGCCGATGCGGTGGAGCTGGTGTGCGTGCTGCGGCGGGTGGAGGAGAGCGCCGCCGCGAAGTCGGCGTCGCCCGCGCCGGAGTGGAAGTGGGCGGCCATGGACGAGGGCGTCGTGTGCGCGGCGCGGCGGGTCCGCGAGAAGGCGGAGGAGGTGGTGCTGCGGAGGACCGGGGAGGAGAGAAGGGTCCTGCGGAGGGACGCCGACGAAGCCACCGCGTCCGCGCGCGTCGGCGTGCCGCGCCGTGCCGGCGCCGGTGACGCCGTTCGGTTCGGGTCGAGACGGTGGGATGGCGCGCGCTCTGCTGCCTGGCATTAGCAGGACAATGTGTAGGTTTGTTCCCTTTTGGTTTGGATTTTTTTTTTTTTTGAGAAACTTTGCATGATGCTTGTTTGATCGAAAAAACAACAAAACTGCAAGCATTTTGTGAAAAGTGAAGTGCTTGGTCCCAGATGTTCGTACGATCGGAAATGGGCCAGCTTCAAGTTCTGCCAATGGTTCGGAACGCCAAAGCTGTCCATAAAACATCAACAAGGTGTAGTAGTAGTAGCCTCTTCTTTCACCCTTTCTGTCTTGATCGCAAGTCTTGCGATGAATCAACTTAGGCTGTAGACTCTGACGCGTTGGTGTCACGGATCTACGGAAGATACAATGTACTAATTGTTACTACTCACGTGGTGTGTGCAAGCCCGATATTTCCAGCTCGGAGACCTGTGTTGCAAACCTGCAGTGCAATCCACATTAATGATCATGCCGACCTGCTTTATCCACGGAATCCCTTAATCTAGCTTCCGGTGGCGCCTACACGTCCCTGTCACTTTGACTTTGATGTGCAAGGGTAGTTGGGTGTCGACGTCGACAGTGCTTTTGCGCTCTCGTTTGATAAATGCATGTGTGCTTAGCAAGCTGCATTATTAGCTTGGCTCTACTAGTCCACGCCGCCCTGCGATGATCCACAGATCGTTCATTACTCGATTTCCATGCACTATTTTAACTCAAGCAACTACATCTTATATTAAAAAAATAATACTCAAGCATGTGTTTACAGAGTTTTGTATGTACAAAGTATTTGTGTACATGCTGTTGTAACCGATGATGATCTGTGTTTTGCTCCTACCACTACCACTACCACAGACCGCTCAAACACGAGTTGCTTACTTATTAATGTTTGGCTTGACCGGTCACCAGCTTGTAATCGATCCGTTTTTTTTTTCTCGTTGAACCGCAGTGGTTGAGACTTGAGCGCTATCTAGTAGGAGCGCTCATCTAGTAGACCCGACCATTGACCCTGACACTAAAAGGAGAGACAGGATCAAGACTTCACCAAACCGCAATTGGCCAACCAAATGGATGCATATGGAGCTTGAGCATGGTCAATAAGGCTATTTTTAATGGAAGTTTTATTTTCAATAAATAAGGTGTTATATAAGTAATTTTGGTGACATGACAAAGAAGTTACAAGAAGAGACAGGAAAGGAGTTTCATTTAAATGAAACTAGTATACATAGTTTTCTAAATTTGAAATACTATGATACTAGTATTGGAGGAGAGGAGTTTTATTTCATCCTATAAATCACAACCAATGAAAAACATTGATTTAAGTGTAATGAAACATCCAAATAAAATCATGCATTGGAGAGATTGTTCTATTTGTAGTTTCAAATTATTTTTAATGACATGTCATTCTTAAAAACAATAAAATAAAATTCTCTATTGGGACTAGCCTTATGTCTGAGCGGTAAGAACGTTTCTGTTCCGAAGTGAACTAGAAGTTGGAAGTCCTTTGGGTGGGCTTGTGCTAGTACGATCCTGTAAACGTTGTGAAGTTCAAAACCATGTAATTTTGTTACGATAAGTAATGAAATTCCGGGGTGACCCTGTTATGAATAAAGAAAGTTATGTCTGAACGCAATTAAACACATGTGTACATTTCAGGTTGTCTTCCTATTAGCTTGAGTTTTACATTGCCCTAAAGCTTTCGATCTTTTGTGCCTATTAAACTTTAGAGATCTTTTAAAAAGAGAGATTTTGAGAGTGAGATTGATTGAAAACTTCGTTTAACTCTCCATAAACAAGTTAGTTTTTATACAAATGTAGGTTGCTATGTGTGATCTCAGAGAGACGGGAAGACTCTTTCATTTTCTTAAAAAAACAATTGGTACAAATGTAGGTGGTCAACTTGTTGTCACGTATATTTCCTAAAAGAAAATTGTTGTCACGTATAGTTCCATGTGTATCCTTTTTCTCTTTCTCTTGGTGTTCTGCTCGCGTGTAAACTTTCCTCTATTTTTTAATCTAATGAAGGAGCACTTGCTAGGGTACATTCTCAAAAAAAAAAAAAAACTTCGCTTACAAGTGTTTTCAATCAGACTACAGGGAAGGCACATTCTGAAAATAATTTTGGCGCAATAGAATCAATCTATTTAAGAGGGAGGCGTTTGAAAGCTAGGCATTCAGAAGGATGGCAAAAAAAATTCTATTACCCCATAAACTACTTATGATATGAGTGGCATGGCTCTAACGCAAACCATGGTTGCCATGTCAACACTTAGAATATCGTGTTACAATTATTAGTTTATTACACTAGAATTTAGAAACAAAGAAGCATAACAGCAATCTCAGCATACATATATGTCCCTAAATGGAAATAGCAATCGTCATTCAATTTATGCAGCTGAGATCAAACTGTAGAAACACTATCATTATTCTGAAGTAATATGAGTCCTGCGTGCAAACCTTTAAGCTTGTAGTAATGGCAGAAATTGTACAAACACTATCATCATTTAGAGCTGCTCCATCGCTGCATTCTGTTGCTAGCTTTTAGCGCCTGCAAAGCTGAAAATCCTTAGCACATGTGGCAACCTATTCTGAACCAAGTTTCAGAAACGATTAGAAGGCCCCGTGCATGAAAATTTGGGGAAAAGAAGCCAAACCTCTTGGTCCCAATCGCATCTTAGTGTGATACGTGCGAGAATTATTGTCTGCATGGTTGTGCCAGCGATCATTCCAACCCAAATACCCTGAAATGAAAACGTTTTTGTAAGCATTGGGTGCATATGAACACCGTGCATTATCTAAAAAGAATATGAACATCATTCATGTTATTGATGTGCAATGTGAAAATGCGTACAAGGACCCTATAGTGGAAACCCCATGCTAGCAGAACTCCAAACGGAACACCAATCAGGTAGTAGCTCCCAATATTCACATAAGCAACCAGCGCTTGCCACCCTGAACCAACAGCAACTCCTGCAAATGTACCAACAAACAATTTTTTTACTCGCTCTTCAGGAAATCAACAAGTGATCACCTGCAGATGAAACATCCTTAAAAATCACGTGTCCAAAACATGTAGCGCGAATGGCCGCCGTACCAGATAGGACAGGTTGGACTCCGTTGAGGAGGATGGTGAGTGCCAACAGAACAGAAATGCTATCCACCGCAGAGATTACAGCTTTACTTGATGAGAATATTAGTGCAAGCTTATCATGGAAAATCAGGGCCAACAAACTGATAAAGATGCTAATCAGAAATGATGTTGTTGCCGATACAATTGTCGCAAATCTTGCACCCTTCCCATTAGCCGCGCCAAGCTCATTAGCAACCCTTACCCTGATGAACAATATAATAGTGCACTAATTCAATTGACTCTTTCTAATATTGTTTAATATCACATGTTATTTAGTATATGTCATTGCCCTAAGAAAACATGTAGGACAATATGAGTTGCTTATTACCCAGTGCCTGCTAAGAAGCCCAAATGAATCATCATCTCCCATCCAGCCAAACTCAGGCTGTTAATGCAAAAAAGGGGGGAAAAAAGGGAAAAGTATGATTTTGTAAGCCACAATTTAACAAAAAGGCAAACAAGATTTCGCACAGCTTGAAGAGATTGTAAGTGGATTTACCAGATAGACAATGCATCCACAGCTAATTCAGCATTCTTCATGTAAGCCGTGAGAAAAATTAGTATCCGGTAGTACCAACTCTCCAAGCTGCAGGACAAAAATGAAAAATCAAATAAAGCCATCCAAATTTCTGATGTAACGCTGCTAGACATCAACGACCACGTACGTGCAAGATGCGACATTGGTAATACATACCACAGCATGACACCGGAAGCAGCGGACAACTTGACGAAGTCCTTCAAATCCACGAACGCCAGTGCCGAGAAACCCTTCCACGTCTCAGGGCACCCGCCGCCGATGGCGTACGCAAGCTGCAGCCCCGTGATGAGCGCCCATGACAGGTTGAGCGCCATTGCTGCGCCGAAGAGCCCCAGTCTGAAGTGCTGCACCAGGAGCCAGGTCGCCACTACGTGCACTGGGAACCCGGCCACCGTGGTGACCGCGGTGACCCAGTTCTTGAGCTGGCATTGCAGGAACTTGTTGAGTGGCAGGAGGATGGCATAGATGAAGTGCAGCGGGAGCATGTACATGCTGACCAAGCTCGTCTCGCGCGACAGCTCCGGGGATTGGCCCAGTGCGACGAGAATCTGCTCGCTGAAGACATATGTTGGGGCGAGGAGTACGGCAAAGCCCAAGAGAATGAGCCATGAGCGTTGCATATAGACGCCGAGCATGTGGTACTGCTTTGCGCCATAGGCTTGGCCGCAAAGCGTCTCCAATGCACTCGCCATGCCAAGCTGCGAAATTTCAAATACAGGCTCACATTTTTAAGTTGAAAAATGACAGTATGAGCAATAATGCTAAAATATTGTGCCACTTGTACACTTGCCTAAATATTCCAATTGATTTATGCTTGAAGTGAGCCTTAATCTACATGGAAGTCAGATGACTAGTACTCCACTTTCGAAGAGTTGACATAGATAGTTCACAGTTAATCTTGATACTTATCTATATATCTTTAGAAAATACAACCCACTAAGAATTACTAAATGCTATTTCTCTCTTCCCTGATGCAGCCACATCATCTCTAAAACTTTCACCGTTGGATCATATCCTTTGAGTCCCATCTATCCATCTATTTTTGCTCACCACATCAGTTACCTGGGGGAGCATTTCCTCAGCTATCGTAACATCCATGGCAACTTTAATCCCCATTAACTGCTAGCAACAAATTCACAACAGCTGTAACGTAACTCCCTAATTACAAAGAACAGGCAATTAGTAATAAAAAAAAGAGGCCGTTCAGTTTCTTGGCGCAAAGAGTTAACCTTCATCCGGTACTTTTTCCTCTTAACTACGGCATCCACCTGCTATATATTTCTTGGATGGAGCAGCTGCCTTTCAGGCATCTGACCTGCCAGATAGCATCCCCTCACCATAGTTCTACTAACATACGTTCCCCTGCCTACATGCTATAATCAGTAGCCGTGATGGGATTCATCCTACATTCATGCCGACCCTACAGTTTAGTCGTTGTGCCAGTGAGTTATCTCCGATGCAATCCTCATATTTCCTTCACAATCCTTGCCGAAGCAGCCATGCAGAGGCCTTTTCCTTGCTGCAGTAATTGGCTCAGCCATCAAACATGACCACCCACACTGGGACTTTTCTGATTGGCTTTGAGGTTTTCTTCAGCGCTTATTAGGCAGGTCTCACATATTGATTTTCCAACCTTCGTTATTTCAATGAGGTAATGAGGTCATTAGCAAGTTTCAGATTGCGGGGCACCATTTAATCTGTTGTCATCAACATTTTGTCCGGACAAAACCATCTGGTACGTCACCCCATAATACACTCTTGAGCCCATTTATCTCTCCTTTTTTTTACATTGCAATGATCAGTGTTTTACACTTTCTTTATCATGCCATCTTTATTTAGTTGAGAAGCTATATGGTAAATTGGGCTCCTGAAATTGTACATGACGAAGTTTTCTGGTTTGACTCTATCACAACTTATTTTGTTTCATGTTGCGGAATCATCAATGTCATAACCACAGTTTGTTCAGAGTTCAAGCGCATTACAGTTTTTCTGTTTTTTCATTTGAGTTAAGATTATCAGTAAAGAAAATAGTTGAATTTTTACATAGTAAAATATTACCAGAAAATTCTTTGCATCTTTTGAAGACAGAAATTATAAATATAATTGTGCTGATAAAATTAATTATAAAGACAGAAATTATAAATACAATTGCACTGATAAAATTAATTATAAAGACCCCTTTATTGTGGGATTGCTTCAAAGGAGTTACACCGAGTACTAATACTTCAATGTCAATTTATTTGTCTGTTTGTGAGATTGCGTTGAGATTATGAATGATGATGTTAACACTCATGTATTCTTTCTTTGAGAATTGATAATTATTTTTAATGTTTTAAAAGTTATCCACCATTTTTATACTTATTTTTTCCAGCTAACTATAAAACCCGCAGCATCGCGCGGCGTATTTCACTAGTATTTTTATACAAGCTTGGTCAAATTTAAGTTATTAGATTTTTTTATGAAACAAACATTAGTTAGTTTGATTTTAACCGATTTGAGACCGAGGGTGTATCAAATTTTAACCGATTTTTTTGATGAAACAAACATTAACGTATTTGAGACCGAGGGTGTATCAAATATCAAGCTTTGGTTCCCTTTGAATAAACTGGTGCTTTCTGTCCTCGAGTCCCTATCGAGAAATTGAGCTACACTGGGTAGAAAGACAGGATGTTGGTGCACACAAAAGTTAGCTATTCAGCAAATGCGCTTAAAAGCCGAACACTTTTGTAGTACAAAATAACACTATACTACAGTAAATATTTTCAGCTACGGACTGTAAGCGGTCTTGGCAGCAGATCCCAGTGAAACGCTACTATATTGTTATAAAAAAATTTATAGTAGGGTTACTAACGGCGGCCTATGCTACAAAAAAGGATGATGGTAGCAAGCCTGGGTCCATTAGTATCGCTGGACTACCGATGAAAAAAAAAGATAGGGCCCACCCCAAGCGATGTTGAGGCCCATCCTAACCCTAGGTGGCCGACATGTCCCCGACAGGCGCCGCCATTGATCAGCTTCACCACAACCACCGCCGTCACCGTCACCGCCACCTCGACCGACGATGTTGCTGCCGACACAGCCTTTGTGATCGACGTCGTGCCGCTGCCGTCACCTTGGCCGTTGTCGAATTATAGCCGGATGGGACGATAGCCACGAGATCCGATGGCCAGAGGTGATTTCCGTTTCTTCACATGGGTCACCTAGGTTAGCGGGGTCCATCACACAAAGAAGCGCCGACAGCGCGCTAAGCCTTGGCGCGGCCATGTGAGCTCCCAACGGCGATCATGCAGAGGCCATCGGAGTGGGAGGGAGAGAGTGGCAACACAGGGGTGGAGTGGGACGGATTAGGGTTGCACTGCCCCGTAGTCGCCTTTTTATAAGCAATGGCAAAAAAGATAGTAGCGGACCACCGTGCTAGCCCACTACCCCCCCCTCCAAAAAAAGTAGCGAGCCTCAACCTTAAATCAGGTAGTTGCAGACACGATGCTCGGGGATAGTTTAGTTATGGGCTCTGAGCATAACTAAACCCTTCCGGTCTTTGTCACTTAAAATATTTTTTTCTAGTTGTGTAATGACTATAGTATTATATTCTCTAAAAACTATTGGACCATATTTTGATCCAATGATGTAAATATGTTATCTTTGACCTATTAATATTAGTTAGTATTTTGTTAAGAGGAGAATAATATCATAAAAAATAAGATTGCAGAGGCGGTGGAGTTTCTCATGTTCATTGATGCTGAGAAATAGGAAAGTGGAATGAAATCCAATCTTAAGTCAAATATTTCATATCTCTTGTCCAAACCGAAGGAAAAGGAGATAATTTGAGCTTTGTGGAAAATCCATACCTGTTTTATCCATTTAGAGCATATGGAGCAATTTATAAGTTTTTTATGTTATTTTGTGATAGAATGAAAAGATGCCCTTTCTTCCTGTTGACCGTGTCCGGTCTGGCTAAGTGGATTGGGGCGGCCCAAAACGTACCCAATAAACAAACTTCAATTTTTAAACTACCTAATATTGATCATAAAGTACTTTGGACGGTAAAAGTCCTAACCAGTGTGTGTCAGTGGCTGCAGACACTCATATATACAACCAAAGACCAATCTTGGGTGAAAAAAATGACACTGTCATGTGTGTTCTTTGGGAAAAAAGAGAGGGCAACATGTGTGTCAGAGATAATGCAGACAAATACGCATTGTTTCCATATCAAAATTGCGCAGATCTATACTGAAATGTGAAATGGGGAGACTAAGCTCATCCTTAAGGTAGCATCTTAGAACTGATAAACACGACGAGCAGTGTACATACCAAGAGACCGAAGCTGAGGCCAGAGACTACGGTGCTGGCGATGGAGAAGGCGGCGAGCTCGCGGTCGCCGAGGTGGCCAGCGAAGGCCTGGCTGATGATGTTCATGGCGTAGAGCACGAGCCGCATGAACACGGCTGGGCCGACAATCTCCCATAGCTTCTTGGACTCCTCCCACACTTCCTTTGCCAGTCGGGGGATCTTACCTCCTTCTCCCTTCTCTGGCAGCTCCGAGATGATGAGTGGGATGCTGTTCTGGCTCTCCATGCTTAAACCTCAGACTAAGTCGCAACTTTAAGGTTGAACTAGCCAGAGCCAGCTAACTACAGTAATTGATATACTGGAGGGAAGAGTGCACGCCCAAGCAATGATCACCTCAATGTCCATTTGTTAGGACTTATTGGGATGCAGGCATGCAGCATGTTGACAATATCTTATTTATCGAGCGTCGATTTTATTTTGCAGGGAGTTGAAGTTCAGCAGTTACCGGGTGGGTGTGCGGTTTTCAGGCCAGATCCCAGTGCGCGTGCTGCTTGTAATGCCGTTGTGAAGCATATGTTCAGGCATCCTGCCAGCGACCAATCTCTGCCGCCTTTGGGTACGTTGGCATACGTTCGCCCTACGGCCTACGCCGACGGCTTCTTCTGCGTCCATGTTTCCGCTACCACCCGTGGTACATGTGCAACAATGGTTCTGTTTGGATTCATGAGTTAGAGTTAGTTTGGACATAATTAACCCTAAAATATCTAAACAGAGAGAATTAGTTTGAGCTAGTTGTATCTAACCCACTCAAAAAAACTATGCCATCCAAGAGATGCTAATTGGAGCTAGTTTAAGTTGAGTCCACTGAAAAGTTACTTTTTCCTCTATCCTCAAAGGAGGCAAATGATTACATTAATACCTTTATTATCAATCTAACTCTTGTATCCAAACATCTCAGGAGTTAGAGTTAGTTTAGAGTTAGTCATGAGCTACAAACTAACTCTAACTTCTAGCACTATTAGAATATCCAAACAGGACCAGCTTGTCTCGCTCTAACATGTGCAATAGTTACAAACCAAGGAGCATAGAAATAAAGATCTTGACATAGCAAATTTTACTCAACGGAGCAATGGTCGGAGTGACCAGCAGGTAGCAACAATGAATGACACTGAAAACGCTACAACTGAGAATCATGGTTACAGCCCTATCTTTTGTGACGCCGTGACATGTTATTTGCAGAAGGCGCATCCTTTCTTGATATGAATAAAGGTTGGAGTTCACTTGGAGTAGCTCCATCTCCGGACTCTGTTACCAGCGATCAATGCCTGAGGAACCGAAAGAATTCAGCACACGTGGCAAGAATGTCATCATCATTGTCAACCATTTTTTTTTTTTGCAAAAAAGGATTTGGTGACCCAATGTTACGGAGAAACGCCAAACCTCGTCATTCCAATCGCAACGTAGAACAATATACGTCAGAATCAGGGTCTGCACCGTTGTGCCACAAATCATTCCAACCCAAATCCCCTATATAGAAATAGAAAAGGTGTCACTAAGCATTAAATACCCTATTGTGCAGCAATAATGCTTGTGAATATTCATACGAGGACGCCATAGTGGAAACCCCATCCTAGCAGAACACCAAATGGAATGCCGATCAAGTAGTAACTTCCAATGTTCACATAGGCAACAAGGGCTTGCCACCCTGAGCCAACCGCAACTCCTGCAAAAATATCAACAGAGAAATCATGACGGTTTTCTAAAAATGAATGGGGGAAAACCTGCTTAAGAGAACTTATACTGCATTACAATTTGACAAACATGTGTGGCATTATTCAAGAGGACAGTTACCAGAGAGCACTGGTTGGATTCCATTAAGGAGGATGGTTAGGGCCAATAGTACTGAAATATTGTCCACTGCATTGATCACTGCCTCACTTGCAGAGAAGATCAGTGCGAGACGATCATGGAAAATCAGTATCAGTGAACTGACGAAGAGGCTGATTGTAAAGGATGTCGCCGTCGACACCACTGTTGCAAATCTTGCTCCTGCCCCATTGCCCCCACCGAGCTCATTAGCGACCCTCACCCTAGTAAACAGTTGGATGGAACTCACTTAACTCTACATGAATAATACTGTTTAAGAGCAGAGTTATTTCGTTGATTTGCTTACCCAGTGGCTGCTAAGAACCCCAAATGTATCATCATCTCCCATCCAGCCAAACTCATACTATTTCAAGGTCAGCGTTTATAGGTCAGCGTGAGATATTTTCTTGAGAAAAGATGGCACTAATGAAATGGGGGTTTTACCAGATAGACAGTGCATCCACAGCCAGTTCAGCGTTCTTCACGTACCCCGTCATGAAAATCAATATCCTATAGTACCAATTCTCCAAGCTGCAGATATCATAAGCAAAAATGATCTACATGTTAGAGCACTTTTGTGGTAGACCATGATACCACTTGGTAAGGTATCATGGTTTTAATCCAACCATCCATATGTGTGGACAAATTTGTAATTAACTAGTTACTATACTGGTAAAATTAATCATGAGATGCATTTTGCAAATTACATCCTTAGCAATTTCTTCAAATTGTTTGATGATTTTGTGTCATGAATGAACAAGCTGCCACCGGCGAGGATATGAACCACAAACTCCAGCATGCCAGAAGCCCAGAGTGAGTGTTGAAAGCTCATTGAATCTGCATGCTCTCGTTCAGGCATAGAAACCGCAGCAGCTTCAAAGCCACGAAGCGGTGTGAGGCCAGGTGAGGCTGCGGCCGGCATGGAACCGGGCATGCCGTCGATGATCTCACTTATAACAGACATCAGTGCGGCAAATCTTCTCCACCATTAAAAGGGAATGGTTGTTAATAAATTGATGCATTGACGGACGGCGAGTGGATGCAATCCAAATTTGTCCGTCGTCTCTATAGTAAGTTCATCTGATTAGGAAGTCATCTATATTTTTTATTTTACATAGTCACAATCAATTATTATTTTTTAGTTATGCCCATATGATACCTATGATACATGTATATGATATTACGATACTAGTGGGATAAAAAGGTATCACTAGATTGTTTTGAGCCATCCGATCAAGAAAAGGAAGGGCATGCATCCAATTTGGTTTACTGTAAAACTCCTCTTATGTTATCATACATTTTCATCCCCCTCATCATGATGTAATGATGCCAGAAAAAGACATCATCCATAAAACCGTGATATGTATGTTATAATGATACTCGTCTATTCTCATTTTGATGTTGTTAGGACAAACTTTCTAGTGCAAATTCACACTAGCTGCTTTGTCCTAATGATAAGAAAAAAAAAACGGAGGGAGTAAGTACCAGATCATGACACCAGATGCTGCAGACAACTTGACGAAGTCCTTCAGGTCCACGAATGCGAACGCCGACAATCCGTTCCACGTCTCTGGGCACCCACCGCCGAGGGCGTACCAGAGCAGCACTACCAAAGAAAGTCCCCAGGACAAGTTGAGTGCCATCGCAGCTCCGAAGACCCCGAGCCGGAAGTAATGCATAAGCAGCCAGGTCAGCACAACATGGACCGGGAACGCCACTGTCGTAGTCACCCCGGCGACCCAGTTCTTGCGCTGGCACTCCAAGTACTTGAGCAGCGGCAGCAAGATGGCGTAACAGAACTGCAGCGGGAGCAGGTACATGCTGACCAAACCCACCTCGCGTGACAGCTCGACGGGCTGCCCCAATGCGGTAAGCACCTGCCCGCTAAAGATGTAGGTCGGTGAAAGGAGCACGGCAAAGATGAGGAGAACGAGCCATGATCGTTGCAGGTAGATGCCGAGCATGGAGTACTGCTTTGCGCCAAAGGCTTGCCCGCATAGCGTCTCCATTGCACTCGCCATGCCTAGCTGCAAAACGTACAAAGCTTGTCACTGTTTACAAGAGCCTTACTTAAAAAAAATCACCAATAAAGTATACTCTCTTTGTTACGAAAATCTTGTCGTTAGGACAAGATAGCTAGTACAAATTTGTACTAATGAGCCTGTCCTAAATACAAGAAAAACAGAACAAAGGAGTAGTATTTACTAAGCATGGAGTACTATTGAAGAGACATGGTTTCTTAGAATTTTATATAGGTGTGTTTCATCAGGGTGACTAAGATTTTGTTTATAGTTCAGTCAATAAAAGATAGTTCCATTTTCATATAAAAATGTTTCATGTGTATATCAGGCTAGTTCCAGATTTATAATACAAAAGGTTTCATTTTTCAATAAGAAAAAGTTCCACTGATAAGAAAAAAAGTTCTACGTTTATATACAACATGTTCTGTCTTTATTAAAAAATGTTTCAGTCTTATTGGAACTAAAGTTCCCTCTTGAAGGAGAAAAAAGTTCCAACAAAACGAACAATGTAAATAGATGTTCCAACTTCAATAATACAAAGTTCCATCATCAATAGAAAAAAGTTCTATTAGTATATTTGTTTTGTTCCAAATATATGACTGAGACAAGTGCAAAATCTTAGTACCTGAGAACTAGCAAATCTCTTTTTATATTTCAAGTTTTACGGATGTATTAATTAACCGATTATCAGACTTAAGGTCCCTATCTATGGATGTGTCATGTGTGGAAAGTCAAAAACACAATTTACAATGTATGCTACCTCTCTGATAGTCTGATGCAACTAAGGTAATACTAATTGCTTCACACTACTGGTATTCATACATTATAACTAGACTTAGATCCTTTCTGTCCCCCAAAAGTCAAAATCCCTTCACATGCCATGACATCTGAACCCAAGCATTTTTCCAGCGATAATGCATACAAAAACAAAGGACAATGGCAACCACAGCTTACTGTTCGCTACCAATTTTATTTAGTGGGCGTCATGGGAGTGAGTATGTCATAACAGATTGCTGTTCGCTACCAATCTTGAGAGAGCAGATATAGGCACCAAGAGAAGAAAAGTGTATGTACGTACAAAGAAACCTAGATTGAGGCCGGAGATGACCGTGACAGCAATGGCGACGGCGGCGAGCTCGCGATCGCCAAGGTGGCCAGCGAAGGCCTGGCTGACCACGCCCATTCCGTAAAACGCCAGCCTGGTGCACGCAGCCGGGCCGGCTACTTCCCACAGCTTCTTGGACTCCTCCCATAATTCCTTTCTCAGGCCAGGGATCCTGCCTCCTCCCCGCCTGTCCGGCAGCTCAGAAATGAAATGCACAGCGCTCTGACTGTCCATTTCTCAGAAGCCGCCGCAATGATAGATCGAGAACCAGCAAGCCATAAATATTGGAGTGAAGAGTGCACAACCAAGCAAACGCTGGCTCTTCACAGCCATTTTCCTACGGCGTGGCTGCACCACGTTAGGCAATTTGATATTGTGATGTAGAGAAGACCAACTGACACTCTTGCCAATTTGCATATTTTTTGTATTAAGTCCATAGGAGCTCCCCCTATATATGTGCATTCGTGGGGTGCAACAAGTGTGTGTGAACAATTAGTACGTGATGCATATGACAAGAAAACCACAAAGAAATAAATCAAAAGAACCATATATGTTGTCTGGGAAAACCGGTTGCTCCGGTTTGCCAAACCGGTGCCACCGGTTTTCCTGACTTCACATATTCACAATAAACAATACACCAAATCATCAAGCATCACAACATAGCACAATATGTTGTGAGAATTATTATAAGGTTCATCACACAAGATCACTCATTACAAATGGTTCTCATGTCCATGAGATAAAAACAAAGGAAAAGATACATTGGTTCTGTCTGGCAAAACTGGTTGCTCCGGTTTGCCAAACTGGTGCCTCCGGTTTTTCTAGACAGACCAGAAATGAAATCAAATGATGGTGAAGACTTGGAGCTTTAATCTTTCTCTCCCCCTTTGCCATCCAGCACCAAAAAAGAGGTCCCACTTTGCATCAATGATCACTCCTCCTCGTCGTCTTCCTCATCATCTTCATCATTGTTGGGCGGAGGAGGTGGAGGGTTAAATGGGGGCACTTGTGAGGTCCCCGCTCCACCAGGCCCAAAAACAGCCCCACTGATGTCTGTATCTGCAAACCAAGAGGAGTAGGGGTTCTCCTGCTCATAGTGACTCATCCTCGCCTCAAATGACTCAATCTCTGGACTTTGTTCACCTTCAAAGGCAATAGGAGAGCGAGGAGGCTGAAGATTGCTTCATTGGTGAAGTAGCTTCATTGTCCTTGTGTCCTTCTTTCTTGCTTGCCTCTCATGATGTGCCCTCACATCAGCATCATGTTGGGACCTACACATCCCAAAGAGCATACCAAAGAGTTTCTTGATAGGTGAGGGAGGCTTGTCCCTTTGCTGCCTACTCCCTCTAGGTGCTGCAGAGGTGGATGCACCATGAGTTGGTGCTGCTGCACTGCTGTCCACTGCTGCACTTCTCCAGTCATTCTTGATTCTCATAGGAAGATGCTCCTTGTCATAGTCCACAATGCGTCCTGTTACCTTCTCAATCATATGCATAATGTATGGGGCATAGGCATAACTCTTCAATGGGTTGTTGGAAATGACTTTTATCTCCTCCCAGATAAAGTCAAAGATTGAGAAAGTCATGCCCATTTGCTCCCATGGCAGCAGGTATGTTTCTGTTGTAGGAGGGAAGCTTTGTGGGATCACCTTCCCTAGGAGTGAGGGTCTTCCTAAACAGACTATTGATGTAGGCATAGAAGGGAAGCAAGTCTGTGATAGTGCCATAATTTTCTTGCTTTCCTCTAGGATACATGTGCCTCAATCCTCTATCACCAAGGCAGGTAGCATAGTGAATCCTAGGACAATTTGCATCAAGCCGCCCAAGACCAAAAAGCCTCGCAAACTATGCATAGCTCACCTCATACCACTGGCCTTCTGTCATCCAATACATCTTTTTTGTATTTCCATGCTCCTCCACATACAAGGTGGCATAGAACCGGGCAACTACTTCATTGTTCCAATTCTTCTGAAAGCCAAGAATGTCCTTCACATGTTTTGCCTTGCATGCAGTAATGACTTCATTGAATATGGGATCATCCTTGCTTTCCATGTATGCCCAATCAACCCATTGTGCATTTGCCACTGGAGTGTGCTTCTTTGACAAGATCACTGACTCATAGAAATCCTGCTGAAAGAATGTGTGAAACCTGTAGTCAGTGGCCTCTCTCTGAAGAGGTCTAGGGTCCTTGGCCCTCATCTCTCTCACAGCCTCTGTGTGTCCCTTGTAGCTTATCTTCTCTCTCCATCCCGGGTTTTGAGGTGGCCGGAATGAGAGATGTCCTAGATGCACATAGGCCTGAGGGATGATCTCATCTACATCAAATTCCTCCTGCTCTTTCTCCTCCTCATCACTGTCATTGTCAGAGGTTGCTGCTGTCCCAAAGCCCCCAGCTGCTGCCCTAGGAGCACTACTAGGAGGGACATAGGCTTCATCCTCAGTGTCATCACCATCAGATGACTCAACTTCCTGCACTGGATTTGCAGGAGCGTCATCAATAGTCACAGTACCTCTGGGCAGCCTCCTGACTGTCTACTTCCGTCTTTGATAGACGGTGTTAAATTGTGTCCCTTGCCCATCATCATGTGTTGCCTTCATATTCCTCTCCCTTTCCTCGTCTGACATACTGACCCTGTGATAGATATGAATGAACAAGGACTTAGGATACAGTTGAGAATGAAAAAAAGAGGTTTGGATAACAATTAGAGGTAACAAGATGAAAATAGATGCTCTCTGGAAAAACCGGTGCCACCGGTTTGCCAAACCGGTGCCTCCGATTTTCACAGAGAAAACCTATGCTCATAATTTTATCTAAAATTGTTTTAGGACAAATCTAGGCATTAGCAATACTTGGAAATGATGCTAGGACAGGTTGAATCAACGAATCGATCAAAAACTTGAATTAGGGTTTTTCTGCCAAAACCGGTGCCTCCGGTTTGCCAAACCGGTCCCACCGGTTTTCACAGACAAAACTTAGGTCACGAATCCGATCGATTTGTCCAAGTTTTTATGGGGATATTGCAGGATTAGGCACTAGGGCATGCTAGGAAACAATGTACCACAGAGAATTTTGAATCTACCAAAGGTACTAAGAGATCAAAACTTGAAGCCATAGGTACCTTTGGAGAAGGGAAATCCAAAACCGGAGGAAGTAACGGTGCCTTCGATCTTGGGGCACAAAGATCCACCCAAGAATCGAGGATCTTCACGGAGAGTCCTTGAAATCGCCAAAGGATTGAGAGAGGAGCCGCACCACAGGAGTTTTGGGGAAGAGGGAAACAAATAAGGATGAAGGGGTAACTTTTGGGCTTAGGCTAGTTAAATCGACAAAACCGGTGCCTCCGGTTTTGCCAGGATCTGAACAAAACCAGATAGAGGGGAGATCTTCAATGAATATTGCTTCCAAGTCTTGAGTTCTTTGCATTTTCCTTTGTAGATCAAATCCTTGATTTTGAAGATGAGGAATATGATAATGATCAAGATTTAATTTGAAGAGATTTTGAACTTGAGAGAGAGGATCTCACTAATTATGGTTAGCCAATCAAACAACCACGGAGAACAATAACCACAAGTAGCTAGACATGATCACAAAGATCAAGAGTCAAAATTTTTGAAATCCATAAAAGACAACATAATATATATACATGTCCTTTATTAATTTTTGAAAATTCTACCTTAACTCACAAAGAGCAGGTTTATAACACTCGTCATACACAAGCCAAAGCACATCCTACCACATGAATTCTATATGCAAAATAAAGAACAAAAGAGGTCATGAGGACATACCTTTGGTGGCTATCTTTTTCATTTCAACACATGAACGTTTCCAATTTTCCTTGTGCTTATTTATTCTTTATCATTTGTGTTTAATCTCCAAAAATCACTTTTGATGCACTCAAGAGATAGAATATGTGTTTTTTGTCTAAACCGGTCCCTCCGGTTTAGCAAATCGGTGCCTCCGGTTTTCACAGATAACATATATTGCATTAAAAGCTAAACTGAGATAGAGAGTTACTCCTTTTTGCTTGATCTCAGCATGAGGCATCATTCATTATAACTTATTCCATATTGAGACTAAACACAAAATAACTTAGGGAAAACATTAGTCTCTTTTTGACTCAAGATATAAAATGAATCTCCCCCTAGATATGTGCACCAAATCTTTTGGATGATTTGTGATGTGTGCACATGTTCTATTAGGAACATAGAGAGGTTTAGCTTATATCTTGGTCAAGGATGGAAATTGAAACTAGGAAAAGAGAGCAAGTCAAGGAATACTCACAACTACAAAAGTTCATCAGGAGAAACCGTACCCTCTGGTTTGTCAAATCGGTGCCACCGGTTTTTCCTGATTCCCTGTTTCTTCACTTCATCGGACATATCCAATGGTTATCGGACATGTTCGATGACACAAAGTGGCAGAGGCACTGTAGTCCGATGAGCTTGTCCGAGACATCGGACTTTCCTCACGGCATCGGACAAGTCCGATCACTGTCGGACAGGTCCGGCGGCCATATGTGGCATCTTTACTAGAGTCCGACGGACTTGTCCGATACATCAGACAAGTCTGAGAAACCGGTCCCTCCGGTTTTACAAACCGATCCTACCGGTTTTCCTGATTTCTTGATTTCCTAATATTTCATCAGAATTTCTTTCCTTCCCGCTTTGTGTTGCTTTCTTGTTTCTATTCACCAATTCTGAGAGATATTCACATAACAAATTTTCTCCAAGAGAGACATTCATTGCATCTCGTTACGAAATCATTCATGCTCGTATACTTGAGCATTCCACAAGTAGTAACATGAACTTGTGGGATCATTGCTGCAGGAATAAGGAACAAGACAAAGAGTGTTTAGTGGTACTTATTCTTTTCCTTGATGTCATTGATGTAGATAGTATTTTAATGTCTCCATGCTTGGCAAGTTTGTGTGTTGTTCCACCATTCTTGTGTATGCCAAGTCATCAATGCATCACCTGCAGCTTATAAGCACTTTCAAGAACTTTTTGGTACCCAACGCTTGTTGGGTCCTTGAGGGTTAGTTAAACAAGATTTTGGCACCCAAGTAAACTTTGTGCTAGCAATAGGTGAACTAATCACTTTGATAGCACAAGTGTCATTGTTGGCCTTAATAGATACAAAATCATAATTGACCAACTTGGAACTAAGAGCTTGAGTCAAAGGGCAATCCTTACTAAGATGTCCTTTGTCCCGACACATGTAGCATGTTTGATGCTTAATTCTTTTGGACTTGTCCATAATTCTCTTCTTGATGTTTTCATTCTTGTCCATGTGTCTTGTGTATGCTGACACAAAGCCTTTCTCTAATTGCTTGATGGAATGGAGCTTTTCTGCAAAAATCGGTCCCCCCAGTTTGGCAGACCGGTCTCTCCAGTTTTGACAGACTTGCTCCATTCTTGTATCTCTTGGACATGAGGCTATCTTATGTCCTTTCTCCTTGCATCCAAAGCATGTTCTTCGAGATAGACTTCTTTGTCTTCTAGAGAGTGTAGATTGGCTATTTTTTCTTGATGGGCATTCCGAAGCAAAATATCCCATTGATGAACACTTGAAGCACTTGATATGTAATTTCTTGTTAGTCTTTTGCTTGTTTCCCTTATCATGAATCTTCTTTAAGTCAGTGGGAGGGCTTTTGGCACATGTGGTTGTTGGCCCCTTCTCAAGCTTCACCATGATATCACAGTTATCTTGAGATGATTGCACATGGCCTTTACCTTTCAACCGACTTAAGTCCATGTTGAGCCTCTGAACTTCTCTTTTGAGGTAATCATTTTCACTTGCAATAAGTTCATCACAAGTCTCTACAATTACTTGCTCATCATGTGATGGCTTTGCTTGAGAACAACAAGTGTTAGCACAAGGTAGAACAATTGATTGTGTTGTGCATGTGCATGTGTGAGGTTGAGAAGATTTTACCACAGTAAGTGCAACCTCATGAGTTGTTTCTAGCATGATATATGAATCAATGAGCTTCTCATATGAGCATAGAAGATCACCATGTCTCTCTTGCAATTTCTTATACATGCTAGCAAGCTTTTGAAACTCAGCCATGATCATTTTGTTTACTTTCTCTAGTTGTGCTACATAAGAAGATTTGTTAGTAGCACTAGTATGATCATTCCTTGAGTTGTTAACCTTTTCAACTAAGGATACATGAGACTTTCTTTGTCTCTTGGCCATGAAACAAAAAGATTTTTCATCATCTGAGCATGAGCTTCTTGGTGACATAGACTTTTCACTTGGTCTAAATCTGCAACTAGGATCTTCAACTTGATCATTAACAGAAATAGTTTCTGTTGTGTCAAAACCGGTGCAACCGGTTTGGGAAACCGGTGCCTCCGGTTTTCCCAGATTGGCAGTTTGAGTCTTTTCTTCTTCATTGTTGGAATCATCATATATTTCTTAAATATGAGTCCATATAGCATGAACATTCTTTAACTTGTATATCTTATCGAAGACGTCCCTACTCAATGCACCAAATAGGGCATTGGTAGCTTGTGTGGTAGATTCCCTGTCAATGTTATGAGAAAAACCTACATCCACAACCCACCAAATTTTAGGACTCATCTCCCGAAAATATGAGATCATCTTAATTTTCCAATTAGCATAATTTGTGCCAACAAAGTATGGTGTCTCGTATGAAGGTTGTGAAATGATAGAAAACGAGGCGCTAGAACAACCATAAGGAATTTGTTATATTTTACCTTGCGACATGATCGATTCTCCAAGTGGTTAGGCCTAATGAGGAGATTAGGCTCTGATACCAATTGAAAGTCCCTTAATATCGCCTAGAGGGGGGGGAGGTGAATAGGCGTTTCTGAAAATTAATAAAAACTCGCAGCGGAATTAAAACTGACAAAACCGGTTGCTCCAGTTTAGCAAACCGGTTACACCGGTTTTGTCAGAGAGCTTGGAATAAAACAACAAATGAAGAGAAAAGAACCAAGCACTCAAGACAAGCAAGCTATCAAAGCAAACACAGAAACCACCCCAATTAGATTCACAAAGAATCAACCTCAGAAAATAAACTTCCAAAACCGGACCCACCGGTTTGGCTAACCGGTTACACCGGTTTTCCTAGAACAAATGAAAATAAAACAAGTAACACACTAACCAGAGAGACTACATTAGTGTGAACTACAAAAGAGAGTAACCAACATACACACAAACTAGATTCACCAAGAATCTACACAATTGAGCACTGACCAAAACCGGTCCCACCAGTTTGGGAGACCGGACCCACCGGTTTTCTCGAGGCAAAAAGTATAAAACAGGAAATAATCACGTTCCACTTAGTTCTAAGAAACTTAAAGATCTTAACAGAGCATGCAAGATCTAGAGCAAGTAATCACTAAGAGTACTAGCGCAACTACACATGCAACCTATGAATCACAAATAAAAGAAGTAAGAACTAAAGAAAGCAAACCAAATGAAGCACACGGAGATTTGTTTGCTGAAGTTCAGATTCACCCCGTGAACCCTACGTCTCCGTTGAGGAAGCTTGAGCTGCCCACAGGACACACTCCAAGTCGGGTCTCTTTCAACCGCTTTCCCCGATCCACTATCTTGGCTTCTTTCCTTGCGGAGGCGAAGCGGACCTTCACAAACTTTCCCAAGACTCACCACAAGCTTGGGAGCTCTAGGGCGATGCCTAGCCGACTAGGAGGATTCACCTCCAAGAGTAACAAATGTTTCACGGATTTGCAACACAATGCTCAAATGCTCAAGTGTAGGATTTTCTCTTTTGTGCTCTCAATCTCAATCCCTCTCAACCCAATGCTTAGGATTTCTCAAAAATCACTCAAACCTCATAAAGAGGTGTTGGGGAGAGCTCTACAAGACTTTGGATGTATTTTCTTCGTGTACACGATCAGCTCCTCCAAAGGAGGGGTGGAGGAACTATTTATACTTGTCCCCCAAAAACTAGCCGTTATACTGAACCAGTCAAAATCGGTCCCTACGATTTCCCAAACCGGTCCCTCCGCTTTTCCTGAACTAGCCGTTAGAGATTTAAACCAAAACCGGTTACACCAGTTTTCCCTGTCACAGAGAGACTCGTGTTTTATGTGGTCATTGTATTTCTCTCACCTCACTTGGGTTTTTCTTTGAGCATTGAGACATTAAATGCAAACCATGTAGCATCCCTCTTGATAGAGCGGCATGCCTAAACTTAAGATTAAATAAAAAGACAATTCTTCTTCTTGAGCTTGCATGATAATGAATTTTATCACTTCTTCTTTTTTAGTGCTTCATGAGGAGTGTCACATGTGCTTTTGCTGAGCGTCATCACCTAGAGTATGTGACTTGAAAACTCTTCATTCATAATATCAATTCCCATCTTTTAGTTCACAAGTCACATTATATCTTCATATTCCAATAAAGATTGATACTTGGAAATGTGTGACCACTTGTAGCTTGATCGATCCATCGCGATTGCGCTCCACCTGCCCTTCATCATATCTTGGGTCCCTCGGCGCCAAGACTCCATCTTGCCCTTCTCCCGTGCATGGTCCGTCGCAGCCAAGTCATGCCAATCCTTCACCATCTTGCTATCTTGAGTCACACACAACGTTGTATCATCGTTATGACTTTATCTGAATTTTTTCTTTGAAATATTGTTTTGATCAAGTTGCTTCCAAGAATAATGCATAGAAGAACAATACTTGATCACTTCTTTTTCTTGACAATACCAATTTGTTGAGACCATCTCATATCAATGGTTTCCATGTCCCACGTTCATTTCAAATCTTAGCTTGTCATAATATTGTTTTATATGGACCTATTTATTTGACACTTCTCATTTTCAACATATAGGCCTATTTTCCTTACACAATTGTACATTATCGAAGATGATCATTTGGATTCATGAAAAGTATATTCTTTATGTTCAACCTGCTCATATACTCATAAAGAGGATTAGTTCTTTAATCACGTTGTCATACAACCATCAAAACCCATTAGGGACATAGATGCACTTTCAATCTCCTCCTTTTTATGATTGATGACAACCTTGATTAAAGCTTACAAATAATATTCATTAAGAAATTTTGAATGCATCCACCAGTACATTTTGTCGGTCCATTCCTTCTCTCACTTCGCTCTAGAAAATCCAATCCGCAATTTCATCTAGCCTAGCACGGGGGTGATGCTAAAGAAGCGCCTGGATTCCCTTTTTACCTTGAGCGGTTTATTTTCTGCACGATGTGTTTCCTCTACTGTGCTGCCGTCATGGAAGGAAGTAAGCACCATACGCCTGAGTCAGAGACTCAGAGGAGGAAAAAGGTGTTTGAAGCGGATTCAGGCCATCGGTAGCCTCTACAGTTGAGTTCGTGGCCCATACAAACTAATCCAACCTGGCATCTCTGTTTCTAGATGACGCTAGGCTTTAATACGACATTCAGGCGCACAGGTCATGGCTCCACACCGGCATGATGGTGCCAAGTGCCAACCAGACCATCAAGATCAATTGTGGGATGGCCGCCACAGAGAGATCCAACAAGCAGCCACATCCGTTTTTAGTTCCTGTTTTCCTGACCAGCAAAGGAAGATCGATACCGTATGTATCCTGAACCAGAATCCAAGGCAGTCGGCTATATTGCATTCAGAAACATATTAGAATGATGACATCATTGACTTATGTTACCAATGCTTATTTCTGAAATTCGGTTTAGCAAAAAGATCAGGTTGGCCTGATGAGTGAAAAGCAAACTGCTTTTGGTTTTATATAAGATAATTCCTATTTCAAGAACTTCATTGATCAGAGCAATACTAAAATGCTTGTGCAGCTTGCGCTCATCATCACTGTCTGACAAGAGTCCATCTCTTCTTCCGAAACAAAAATGCTAAATCGATAATCACAGGGTTCCATAGCAGAACAATTCAACAATCGCAGAGTTCTATCGTAGAACAGATCAATTCCATCTGAGTTGCACATGAAACAAACCGAGAAGCAGAGGATAGGGAAGGACCACGCTGGGAAAGTAGTTGATGCCCTTTTCAGAGAAATTCCCTAACTTTCCATCCACTCCAATTATAGATCTCTGCACCGGTTTGCCCTCTACTTTACTGCACCAAACAGTTCCTGACAAGCAGCGGATTTGGCGATTGAACGTCAATGCCTCGACAACAAACAGTTTTCCCTTTGAAGGGGCAGGGGAGGTAGGAGATGAATTAGCTAAGGAAAAATTACTAAAACACCCCTATTTACAATTAATTGGAGTCATAAATAACATTTTAGTATCAACGGTTAATATTAATTGACGGAAGAGGAACCTCTGGTTCCTTTCAAGCACCATAAAAAATCTCTCTAGTATATAATGCATCAACTACCATAGAACGAAATTTTGCTTTTATCACAAATAGAGAGGTTGTCAAACCTACTCTGGCATCCGCTAGCTCTAGCTCATTATGCTAACGAGTTAATAATATAGCTCAAGTTGACTTATTATGCTCAGGAGCGGGTTCATTATGACTTAATGAACTTTACATAAAAAAACACCTTTTCAAGTTTTTAAACATAAAAAACAAAAACCGCTAATTGCCACCCCTAATTGCAACACCTTTTAAGTTGTGTGGAAATAGTTCGGATATAGTAATTTGCATCAATTTATTATGTTGATTGCCACCAATTTGCAAGAGATTGACATGTATCACGATGAAAAATGTATGGTGGTAAGTCTTTTCGATTGTAAGGGTTGCAATATAAAAGAAGTGTAGGTGCGAGTGAAGAATTATCGCAATGCACAAAATCTATTGCTACAATGTTTCAGTATGGTCTTTTTTTATGCATTTTCTACATCGCAAAGAGAGAATAAAGTTCATTGTTTGGGTCTAAGACCCATTCCTATTCAAAGCAGTGAGGTAGGATGTAGTATTCACATATTTTCAATTGGATATTATCTTAGCATTGAAAAAATATTAGTACAATATAAAATGTACATTGGATTTTTAAAAATAGCCTGAAACACATATGCTCAACAACGATCCTAAAGGCGTGAGCAATCTCACTTTGTGCTACTCCATTGCCGGACTCTGTTACTAGCTTTGAGTGCCTGCGAGAAAACTTAAGTACATGAAACAACCCAAGAAAAGCGATGGTAAATGTTGTCAGAGAAATATTAGTTTAAGAAAACTAAACCTCTTCATTCCAATCACATCGCAGGGTGATCAATGCCAGAATCAGAGTCTGGACTGTTGTACCGCCGATCATTCCAACCCATACTCCCTACATAAATGAAATAACTAATCAAATACAGAGCACGTATAAACTCCTGCTGTTCAATGTTTAAAGATGTGTTTTCCGCAGAGGCATACAGGCACGCCGTAGTTGAAGCCCCATCCAAGCAGAACACCAAATGGAATACCGATCAAGTAGTAACTTCCAATGTTCACATAAGCAACCAGAGCTTGCGACCCTGAACCAATTGCAACTCCTGCGGTGTAAGAACCAAGTAATTATTTGCATATAGTCTAACCAAGAAAAAATGAAGAGGGACGATACATTGACGAAATCGGTATCCATCTTCTCATTTCGGTGGCGTACCGGAGAGCACAGGTTGTACTCCATTGAGGAGGATGGTGAGCGCTAGCAGAACGGAAATGTCATCTACTGCATTGATCACAGCCTCACTTGACGTGAAGATTAGAGCAAGTTTGTCATGGAGAGCCAATGTTAACAAACTAATGAAGAGGCTGATAAGGAAGGATGTGGTCGTCGACACGAACGTCGCAAACCTAGCGCCTTGTCCATTTGCCGCACCGAGCTCGTTAGCTACCCTCACCCTTGTAAATTGTAAGAGTAAGCCACTCGGTCAACAATTTTCTGAGTGCTGTTTCAGACCACATACGTGACAGTCAGTTGCTTACCCCGTGCCTGCTAAGAACCCCAAATGAATCATCATCTCCCATCCAGACAAACTCATACTGTTCAAAGCAAAGAAGAAAAGTTATTTTAACTTTTGACAGGTTCAATATAAAAGTTTTAGAGTTTTCTTAGGAGGGTCTTAGGAGGGGAAGCAATCTATAGAGAGATGGTCCTTGTACCAGATAGATAGTGCGTCCACAGCTAGTTCTGCGTTTTTCATGTACCCGGTGAGGAAAATCAATATTCGATAGTACCAATTTATCCAAGCTGGAGAGCAGAACATGGGCTACGCAATGTAAGAAAGCTGCTATAGATACGGTCCGGTGAGCAGGGACAGGTAATGCAGTGTGCACTAGTACATACCACACCATGACACCTGACGAGGTGGACAGCATAACAAACTCCTTCAAGTCCACAAACGCCGATGCCGAGAACCCGGTCCATGTCTCTGGGCAACCCCCGCCGAGGGCGTACGCGAGCTGCAGCACCATGAATAGCGTCCAGGACAGGTTGAACGCTATCGCCGCGCCCAGGACCCCGAGCTCGAAATACTGCACCAGCAGCCAGGTCACCACGATATGCACCGGGAACACCACTGCTGTGGCCACTGCGGTGACCCAATTTTTGAGCTGGCATTGCAGGAACCTGTTGACAGGCAGGAGGATGGCGTACAAGAAGAGCGACGGGAGCATGTACAGGCTGATCAAGCCTGCCTCGCGTGATAATTGGGCGGGCATGCCCAGTGCAATCATAATTTGCCCGCTGAAGACGTAGATCGGTGCGAGGAGCACAGCCAAGGCTAGGAGAACAATCCACGAGCGCTGCATGTAGATACCCAGCATGTGGTACTGCTTTGCACCGTAGGCTTGGCCACACAACGTCTCCAGTGCACTCGCCATGCCAAGCTGAGCGGGAATTTATTTTGTAGTTAGTGATGATCATCTCATAAATTCCAAATGCAAGTAAGTTACTCCCTCCATTTATATTTACATGTCATTCTAATATTTTTAACTTTTATCTAATTACATATCATTCTCGTTTTTTAATGCACCTTTCTCTCTTCCCAATATAATATTCTCTTGTTTCATTATATCTCTATCTCTATCTCTCTACTTCTCGTTTTTAATGCACATATCTTTTTACTTCTCCTTATTTTTCGTGTCCAACTCCAATACAACATCTAAATAGGAACGGAGAGAGTATCCATTTATAAATACTACCAGTGCGACCCTTTAGAAAAGAGATAATGCATGCTACCAAGGAACTGGGAATGATACTACAGATTACAGAGAGGAACATTAATTGAGGTAACAGACAAGAATACCAAAATGTGATAGAGCCTTTTTTGTTTACTTTTGCCACATTAAGATTGATCTCCATGTTGATTGAGAAACTTGGGGACCTTTGAGGAGTTCCCTGTAGAACTGAATTTTGTATATGAAGACAGGGAGGTTTCTATGCAGTACTGCTCTCTGTTCCCCAGAAGTCAATGCCTTCGATTAGACACCAGATCACAACGATTTACGAGCGCAGCGTAGATAGGCAGCAAAATTAAGGAGACATCACATACCAAGAAGCCGAAGCTTAGGCCGTCGATGACCGTGTTGGCGATAGAGAAGGCGGCGAGGTCACGGTCGCCGAGGTGGCCGACGAAGGCCTGGCTGATGACGATCATGGTGTAGATCGCCAGCTGCATGAACACGCCCGGACCGACGACCTCCCACAACTTCTTGGACTCCTCCCATACCTCCTTCGTCAGCCGTCCCGGGATGATCTCGCCCTTCTTCTTGGACTCTAGCAGCTCCGGGAGGAGCGGGAACGCACTCTCACTGCTCTCCATGATTCACAAGCGCCTCGCAACTGATTCAGCCATAGCTCCGGGAGAAGCGGGGCTCCGCTATCACTCTCCATGCATGCCTGATGCCTCACTAGTGGCTCGCATCTGAACCAGCCAGACAGCTAGCTCTAAGGTGAGGCGATGGCACAAGTTGGACGCGCACGACCAAGCAACTTCAAAACAGGCCATTTATTTTGCGGCATGGATGCAACACTTTGAGTAATACGTACTGTATATTAGAACGTGCGGCGTGGATTTGCACGCGTGCATTTAATTCATCCGATTCGATCGGTTCGTTCTGTGCTTCTTGAGCGGTCCGGGCAGATTGTTGAAGAAGCTAGAAGCAGATGTATGGTGGTGCTCGCTGGCCGCACTTATCCGGTCCCAGCCTCACCCTCCTCTTTTCCTTTTCTCTAGGGAATTGGGCGTATTTTCCTCGCTAAAACGTTGCTCCTTTTGGTGGGTTCTAATGTGCCGAACCTTGTGATTGTGATTTCTGAAGTGGAATTTCCTGCATTCTGATGAGCCATGCGGGTGCTGCCAACTATGCAAAGCAGCTTATAGTCAATGATTGGAATGCTATAGTAATAGTGCTCGAGATTAACACCTGATGACGACGATTGTTCCATGTTGACCTCGTGCTGTTCAAATGGATCGTGTTAAGTGGGTTGGTCTGAAGCACGAATTTTTTGATCTAGTCCAAATATGACACACTCCGAAGCTATAGGGCCGTGCTTGAGCCGAGGGGGCGGTATGATGGGCGGCACGGACACGACCCATTTAGTTGCGGCCCGGTCAAGTACGAAAAAGTCCCAATTAGACACGGTCCAATTAACACTAAGTTAAATAGTATATATGTTTAATATTAAAACAAAAGAACAACGTTAGCAGGGTGAAGGCAGGCTCTTCACAAGCAAAGGGGCTTCACCCTAATGGTTGAGGCTTCGAGTAGCACCTCTCAGGTTTCGAGTTCGATTCTCGTTGGAAACAAATTTTGGTATTTGAGGTTAAAAAAATCCCCTCGCTCTTCCAGTGCCAAAGCATACGATAAAGACTCGCGCCATAGCTCATAGGTCAGCTGAGTCCCGATTCATATCATTTTGACATATATATAGGCTACTGGGCCAGATGTGCTTAACGGCCAGATATTACTGTGGTGCTTAACGAGCCGGCATGGTACAAAATTTAATTCGGACCGTGCCGCGGCTCATTTGGCCACACTAGCTGCAAGAATTCAGCCTGTCAAAGTCCAGCGGGCTTTTTACGCAACGACTGCATAATCGGCCGCGTCGCAGCATCTGCCGTGGGCTTTAGCTTAGGACATCTCTGTGACCTCACTTTCTTATCGCATTTCTATTTTATTATTTTTGGAGGCTCCAGAGTGAATGAGTGATCGAGCAAAGAGACATCAGACATGCAAGATATGGGAAGACAGCACAAGACATTTCTTTGTTTGATCAAAATCTAATACTTTGGTGCTATGAGTGTGTTTTTGAAATTGGATTAAAAAAAATCTAGTCAATCATGCTCATAAACAATATTCCTATCCAACAGCCCAAAATTGATTAAACAACATAATACCGTGCTTGCTCGGTACAGTCCGTAACCATAAATAGCAACTCGTTCCCGGTGGTGAAAGATACTATGGAATTCTCTTTTGTTCCCGTGGTGGACAGAGGAAGACATAGAAAATATGGTTGTTGTGTGGTTGCTTGAACGTAGGAGAGAGCTAGTGGTTCTTTTTTCTTACTGTTTGATCTTTTTTTTTCCAGTCTAGGTGCGATCTGGAGTGAAGTTGTTCGGGCGGAAAAATCACGCCGATATTGTTTCTCTTGTAATGAGTATGGCTATATGTATTTTTTAATAAAAAAAGGTTAACATATTAATATATTTTCGTTTTTTTAAATATGAACCAAAGCACACATCCTCAGCGTGATGATATAGGGTGCCGGCGTCACCCTTTATCGCTAGATTCCAATAAAACAATAGAAGTAGGAAGATCGCACCATTGTTTCCGGCAGACTTTTTGGCCTACTGATTGATATTAGTTGGCAATTTCATATTACAAACAATGAATAAATTTACATATTTATCCTTCATACTTAAGTACCTCTATCAATATATGTGTCTGCTGATAGAAATAAAATCCGGGACTTGCCTAGACTGTTTTTCTTTTCTCTATGAATCCGGGACAATGAAAATAATGACAAATAAATCTGATTATGAGAAAACAAAACAACAGTATCCATCATTATATAGCAATAGCAAGAAAGAAAAGTAATAATGTGTCGGTTGTTCTTAAGAGCATCTCCAATCATTATGTAAAAAATTACTCCTTAAATACAAGATTTAGGAGGTTTCTAAATTTATTGGGAGTAGAAAAAAGTCACATCCTCCAACAACTCCTAATAATTTGTTTTCTAAAAATTAAAATCATATCACATATGGTGCAATAATCTGTTGGAAATTAAAAAAACCATAATAATCTGTCTTTAGAGAGTTCCAATTGAGTTGCTAAATGTAGAGAGTTATAGACCTTGTTTTGGGAGTTGCTATGTTTAGGAACCTCATTCAGAGAACGGTTGGAGGTTTATTTTTTTAATTACTTCCTAAATTTTGATTTAGCAACCATTTAGATAATGGTTGGAGATGCTCTAACACTATATCTTTAAATGTTTTTTCTTAGATATTTGGATGATAATAATATTAGACTATGTGATGATTTAATTAGTGTTAAGTTCTCATTCAACTCACTCATAATGTAGATATGTTCAAATGAAACTCACATCAGCATGACAAATTTTTAGTCAATTCTATATATCTGTCTATGATAAATAATAGGGTTATAATAGAGAACAAATTGTTGTGGAAATTAAAATGCGTTTGAAGATTAAGGTATGATAAATAATAGGGTTATAATAGAGAACAAATTGTTGTGGAAATTAAAATGCGTTTGAAGATTAAGGTCTTTATACTAGATAAAGGGATGGTGTTAACAAAGTATAATTTTACTATAAGAAATTGAAATGGATGTAAACAATGTTGCCTTTGTCTAAGAGATAAAAATATAGAGCACCTTTTTTAAAATGTTATTATGCACGATTTCTTTGGGGCCTAATACAGAATCACTTTTAGAATCTATTTCAAGAGTCATGTCAAACAAGAGTAGGAATGCAAGTTTGTTGTTTTTTTTATCAATGGATCGGCCTAAATTTCTCTCAAATGAACTAAGATTCACCATCACTTTATCAATTTAGAAGAGCAAATGAACTAGGAATATGGCCTACTACTATCCAATGGATAGCCCCAAGGTCGGCCCTCAGGGGAGGGTTGGCAGGGCGACGGCCCAGGACCCTTGAATCTCAGGGGGGGGGGGGCCTCCCATTGGCAAATATTTGTAAGGTCCATCGGTTGTGGCTTAGGGTTGATCCAATCTAGCTCAGCAAGAAAGCTACATCAAATGTCCATGCAATCTTGTTTGGTTTTCTATTATATAAGCCAGGTAAGCAGAAAGCCAGAGGCTGCATGCCACCTGTGTTGGTCATCCATTCGAAAAAGTATGATGATGGTAATCTGTTATCGCCTTATCGTTGCCACTCGATGAGACAAGACGACGATAATGCAATGTCACAACTGATAGACAAAACGACAAATGTGAATCCATTGCCAATCTAGTAGGGTGAATCACCCTCTTGATATTGTACATATTGCCTCTAATTGTCTCCACTGACGGTCTAATCTATGCTAATTATTGTCCAAATTTTTTCATAACGTGATTGATGAATATATTAGTTTATTTGATCAATATCATATCAACTAGAAACTAGAAAGTATACATCACAATTCACAATACAACAAAAGGAGATAGAGAAAATCAGAGGATCAGTTCTTAAAATAATAGAAAAAAGTTATGAATAAATTCTAATATTTATTATAGAGGCCCCCGATTTTTAGGTTTACCCTGGTGCATACCTAAACAAGAGCTAACACTTGACGTTGCGCGTTTCAGTTGGATACGGAAGGAGTGCGAAAATTCCAACTTCCAGGTGTTGGTCTTTTTAAATAAAGCTGTACATTCAGGAAAAAAAAAAAGTAAAACGATTACCACCTGATGTCGACGGCTGGAGGAATGCTGCCTGACAAAATTTACCGGGCAATAACGACGCCAAAATCGGCCGCATCGCTGCGTCCGCCCTCCGCCGTGGGCTAAGATAGGCTTGGGACATCTACTTTGACTCGTGTGACCTCACTTTCTTATCTGATTTCATTTTCTGTTATTTTAATATTTTAGAACTCCAGAGTGAGCAAAGAGACATCGAAGATATAGAACAAACAATATTGTACTACTCGGGTAGGGACAGTTGGGACGACAGGACGAGATATGTTATTGTTGGATCAAAAGGGAATACTGTAGCACTATAACTATGTAATTTTTTACCAAAATTGAAAAAAAAAACGACTCAATCATCACATGCTCATAAATAATCTCTATCTGTAACAGCCCAAAGAAATGAAATACTAGTATACAGCACGAGATCGTGCTTGCTCTGTAGTACTGCAATCCCCAACCATAAATACGCACCAAAGCACACGTCCTCAGCGTGAAGATATCGGCGTCACACACCGTGTTGTATCCAAAGCGTGCCGCGCTAGCTAGATTCCAAACCTACATACGCCAGCCTGCAACGCTCGTGCGCGTCTCGAGACGCACGCGGAACATCACAGCCAACAGGGCCACAGGCACAAGCGCCATGGACGTGGAGGCGCGCAACAAGCAGGCGGCGCCCGCGCGGCGGGGCAACAAGGCGATGCACCAGCTCCTGGTGGCGCTCAACTGCGGGATGCTGGCGCTGGGCGCCATCGGCGGGCCCCTGATCAGCCGCCTCTACTACGGCAAGGGCGGCCACCGGCAGTGGCTCTCCGCGTGGCTCGAGACCGCCGGCTGGCCGCTCCTCCTCGTCCCCGTGGCGGCGTCCTACCTCGCCCGCCGCGCGCGCGACGGGAGCGGGGCGCCGCTGCTCCTCGCGCCGCCGCGCATCCTGCTCGCCGCGGCGGGCCTGGGCCTCGCCACGGGCGCCGACGACTTCGTCTACGCCTACGGCCTCGCCTACCTCCCCGTCTCCACCTCCGCCATCCTCATCTCCACGCAGCTGGCCTTCACGGTCTTCTTCGCGTTCCTCGTCGTGCGGCAGCGGCTCACGGCCGCGTCCGTGAACGCGGTCGCGCTGCTCACCGTGGGCGCCGTCGTGCTGGGCCTGCACGTCTCGTCGGACCGGCCCGCGGGCGTGACACGGGGACAGTACTGGCTGGGCTTCGTCCTCACGCTCGGCGCCGCCGCGCTGTACGGGCTCATCCTGCCGCTCGTCGAGCTCGCGTACAAGCGCGCCGCGGGCGGCGGGCGCGCCGTGACCTACGCGCTGGTGATGGAGATGCAGCTGGTCATGGGATTCTTCGCCACCGCGTTCTGCACCGTCGGAATGATCGTCAACAAGGACTTCCAGGTGCGTCACTCGTGCCGGCCCTATACACCTGTGTCGCATTTCTTCAACTATTCAGTATAGCCTCCAAAGAGTAATTCCGTCCGGCTTCCTAATTCATGACGCCATCATCCACCAGGGTTCAAAAAGTGGGTGGAACCGACCGGCTCGGTTTGACCAAAAACCGGCTGGTTAACCGAGGAATCGGCTGGTTAACCGTTTAGCTAAGTAACTAGTTACGGTTAGTCGGACAAAACCGATCGGTTAGAGCGATTGGCCGGAACCGATTCTCTGGTTAACCGGGATAACCGACCGGTTACAGCTAGTTATTAAAACCCTGGTTCCGACTTCCAACGAAACGATAACAACAAACAACCAAAATAGTCCTATACTGTTGCGTAGACGTGTATCTGCAATGATTTGGGTCAGCTGTTCACACCATGTGAGTTTAGCAATTGTGTTGTCCCCACTCCCCAGCCTTTATAAATTTTATTAAGCACAGCAGAAACCTGCGATTTTGTTCAGCAGAGTAATCACACTACAGAAATTAAACTTCTCTGCATGGCTACTTCTACCACCACTCCCCTGGTCTTGGTCAGCAAACTGACAGAGGAATGTACGCCGGCAATCAGCAGGTTGGTAACGGGACCGGTACAACCCCCCCGGAAGTAGCCATCAACACCTCAATTTCCGAATCTTTCAACTGTGGCTTCGAAAAGATTGGGTCTGGCTGGCCCATTCTTTCATCAAGACTAATAAGGTGCCTATCGAAAAGGATGGCAATGGGTAGAGTGCGTGGCACATACACCTTTCCGCCTTCTTGTGTGAGAGCCCGTCAGGTCCTAGTCAAGCGTTTAATCTCCTCGCGTACATCTCTCACTCTAAAAAATGCTCGCGTAGAGGGAAAAAAACAGAGAGAAAAGGACGTCCATCTGTCCATTCTAATCTGAAGGAATCAACAATTGATGGATGGTGTTTGCGATGAGGGACAAGGACAAAGATCACGGCTGAAACGATAAGCATTTGTTCCGAAATTCATACACCCCTGATGGTCATGTCCAGCGGTCTCCTCAGTTAGCCTCTTTACCTGCTGATCACTCTTTCTCTGCGGATAATCATATGACCTGTAGCTATATGTAGGGTGTACATCTGAAAGCCCGAAACTGCTTAAAAAATTGTCGAAACTCAGTAGAGGCCAGACTTTCAGTTGCTGGTAGTGAACTGGTGACCCTCGTTTCCGGCATGACTTTATTCTTCCATTTTCGAATCATGTTAGGCGCAATTCAAAATGGTAACTATGCCAATCATTTGTTTCTACTTATAGATGGAAACAATATAGTCTTTCACAAAAGAAAAGTACCCCAAAGTGCGCAATGTGCTGTTGTTTTCTCTGCCTCCCCAAAGCCCGGTAGTCCCTACAGAATTCCACAGTGCTTGTTATCCTGTTGCTCACCTAACACATATCATGCCGTCCACCACTAACCTCCAGTCGCAATATATGAAAGGAAGGACGGTGTGCCAGCACGCACTAGGAGAGGCAGGGACACCTGGGTCAGTAGGCGACTAGCGCCATTAGCGAAAGGTGGCAAGGGTGATGCAAAAGCAAGAGCAATAGGGAGGAACCCTCTGCTCTGGTCACCGGATTGAAGCACTTCACCGGCCGTCGGACTTCGTTGCTCAACCTTTGCGTCTTCCTAGGGTAAAGCTTACACATATAGTGGGGATATATATACTGAGAAAGTAACAAGTATGTATAGCGTAAGCCAATGGGCAAGATCATCAGTTAGCAAAGATTCGGTACGCCGCTAAGTCGGCATGTGACAGATATTTTGCAAAGGCACGGTGGGGAAAAGGCATGCTTTTGTTAAGCGACTTTGCACTTAATTTCTCTTTATGCCCTAGTTTTATCTTTCTAAGTTTCTATGCACCAGGCAAGGGAGCACTTTGCACATTCAGACAGTGTAATTTTCGTTGCTATTATTGAAACCTCGACGCGTACACTTGATCTGTGCTGAGGCGAACTGCATGCGCTGTTTAATTGTTGTGTTGCAGGCGATCCCGAGGGAGGCGCGTCACTACCAGCTGGGCGAGACACGGTACTACACGGTGCTGGTGTCGGCGGCCGTGCTGTGGCAATTCTTCTTCCTGGGCGCGGTGGGCGTCATCTTCTGCGTGCACACGCTTCTGGCTGGCATCCTCATCGCGGTGTTCATCCCCGTCACGGAGGTGGCCGCCGTCATCTTCCTGCACGAGCGGTTCAGCAGCGAGAAGGGCGTCGCGCTGGTGCTCTCGCTCTGGGGCCTCGCGTCCTACTCCTACGGCGAGTGGAGCGAGGCCAAGGCCAAGAAGAAGATGGAAGCCAACGGCGAGGCCCAACAAGCATCCTGATGATTTGTCCATACATGGATTCTCTCTACTCTCTGCCTACCCTGAACCGCCTACTACTCGTCGTGTGCTTTGGACGGCCACTGTATGGTCTTCGGCTCATCAGTTCTGTGGGCAATAGTGTACCGCAGCATGGTGCATGGAAGCATCATGCTAGAGACACATACGAACAATTCGTTACGTGTTGGAGTCGTAGCAAATTGGATGGGTCTTGTAATTCCCCGGTCTGGAAAGGATATGAAATTTAGACAGACAAAAATGGGATCGTTCTTGACGATGTCACAAAAATAGAGTAGTCAATATCTAACTTGGATTCTCTCTCTATTATCGACAAACTATTGTACTGAAGTACCTTGTCAGGTACAAAGATTATTGAAGAAAAGAGATTATTTTATTTTTTTGCCGTGCAAGCTTGTAAAATGGTAACACTACTTACAATACATGTTAGGAACGCACACGCAAATATTTCTGAACACATTATCATGGTCAGAAAAAACAGTTTTAATAACATGTATAACTATATTATTTAAATAAATACATTAAAAGATTATATAATATATTTCAATCGAAAACATTCAAAATGATGTAGTATATATATTGTTTAAACTAACATATTGAAATAGTATATAATGAATAGTTGTGTGTTACAAAAAAAATGTTGTAACAAAAGTATTCAAAAAAGATACATTGTCGAATGGAAAGAAGATGATGGCCACAGATAGCCTCATATGGGGCTGCGCCATGTCTAATGATAATATAATCACAACTAGGACTATTACTCGATGTTGAAAGTTCGAATCAATATAAATGTCACGTCTCTTGATTGATTTCGGAAAGCATTTTACGGAACCAAAAATCCGTCGATTTTTTAAGCGTCGACGTTTCTTGATCAGATCAATGATGAGCACTGGGAGAGATCCGCCGTGGCGCAAATTCGGCGATCCGTTATGGCATGGGCCATGGACGACTTTGTCGATACGTGTCACGCCACGGCCGTGTTTTCCGTGAACCTCCCGGCTGTCCTCTAGCGCCCCCCATCGGCGTGCATGAGCGTGACGCTATAGCTGTAGATCATAGTTGACCTATGATTTGCAGTGTTCGCTTACTATTACTAGCTGGAGAACATTTTGGATGACGCCTCGCGGCGGCCGTGCAGCATGCGCCGGAACAGGGTCGCGGAAACCGGCCACCGAGATGATCGAACGCTTTGCCGGAGGAGAGACGAGCGCTGGGGAACTGGGCCGAGGGAGTCGCTCACGCTGGCTGCGGACAAGTGGGAGGGGGCGGCGGGCGCTGCCGGTCGCCGGCTTGATTGGTTTTCTGACATGAGACTTGGGCCGATCGACGTGACGTTCTGTGATGTAGCGAGACATATCACGAGGCGAGCAGCGAGAGGGGATGAGTCCGCCGGCCGAAGATAGCCCATACCATAGCCGCCGTCCGCCGAGCAGACGTTGCTGAATTCTTCGTACCGGGATTTTTTTTTTTTTTGAATTGTCCGTACCCAGAATTGACCGGTGAACATAACGGACATGTTGCGGTTTATTTTGAAACTAATATTAGACACTGTAGGAGTGTTGTTTTCGGGCCAATCGATGCTCAAAACCAAAAAAACTGCTGTATATGAAAGATATTTGGAGGACATAAAGCAGCTGGTCAAACAGGGATAATGCTCTGAGGAGATCGGTCAACAGAGATCATAAGTCTCTGCTTCATGTACATGACAGCGTGATCTACCAGTAGCTCATAAAGGAAGGGATCGGAGGGACCCGCATGGGCACGCCAAGTCCCGCTCGTGCAGAAAATGTCAACCTGAAAAAAGGCAACCGATCCCTTCGTCCATCTCACTGCTGGACGCTGGCTGTATAAACCCACTCACTCACGCTCTGTTTGGGCAGTGGCTGTCTTACTGCTCGCCTCGACACGGTATATCCAGCTACAACTCAAGTATCAGATCGGCATACGCTGTACGTGCGTTGCTCACGCCTCGATCATGGAGGTGGAAACACCAGCGCATCAGCGCCGAGCGCCGCAGCCATGCGAAGACGGCCAGACCAGCGCCACCTCCAGGGCGCTCCGCAACCCGCTCCTCGTCGTCAACTTCATCCTCATGGTGGTCGGCACGGCGGGCGGCCCGCTCTGCCTCCGCGCCTACTTCCTCTACGGCGGCAACCGCAAGTGGCTCTCCAGCTTCGTCCAGACCGCCGGCTCCCCGCTCCTGCTCGTGCCGCTCTACTTCTCCTTCCGCCGCCGCCGCGTCGCCGACGCGAACGGCGGCGCGCCGTCGTTGTCCACGATGACGAAGCCCAGTACCGGCAGCAGCGCGCGCTTCTTCCTCATGACGCCGCGGCTCCTCGCGGCGTCCACGGTGATCGGCGTGCTGATGGGCCTGGACGACCTGCTCTACGCCTACGGGCTGGCCTACCTGCCCGTGTCCACCTCCTCCATCCTCATCTCCACGCAGCTGGCCTTCACGGCGGGCTTCGCGCTGCTGCTCGTGCGCCAGCGGTTTACAGCCTTCTCCGTGAACGCGCTGGTGCTGCTCAGCGTGGGGGCCGCCATGCTCGGGATGAACGCGAGCGGGGACCGCCCGCCGGGTGTCTCGGCCGCGCAGTACGGCGCCGGGTTCGCCATGACGCTCGGCGCCGCCGCGCTGTTCGGGCTCATGCTGCCCGCCATGGAGCTCAGCCAGGCGCGCCACGCGGCGCGCGCGGGGCCCGGGGCCGTCAACTACGCGCTCGTCATGGAGATGCAGCTCGTCATCGGGCTCGCCGCCACGGCCTTCAGCGCTGTCGGCATGGTCGTCAACAATGATTTCCACGTAAGTTTGTTTTGTCTTTTTTTTTTCAGCTGCCACTTTCCACTTTCTGTGGCTACGACTACGACGCCCATGCCCCCATGTTCACTTCTGCATCCAACTCTCAGAGACTTTTGCTGCCACTCAAATTCCTTATGCCTCGATGTGCCGCTTCTATTTGTGGTAGATCCCATGTCGAATTCGTAATGCTCCAAATGTCCCAAGGTCGATCGCCTGACTCGAAGTACGTCGATCAAGCAAATCATTCCTGAAACTAACGATTTTAATCACCAAGCCAAGATGTGCCCAGTGTCAGCTAAATCTTGCCCAAATATTTTTCCTTAGTGTTGCCAACCTAAGAAGAGCCAAAAACTTGACAAAATTAATTGTAGTAGAAAAAACACTCAATTTAAGATTACTAGTTCATTTTTATAAGCATTTTTTCTAATTGGGAAATTTCCTTATTTTTATGGTATATTTCCGTATATTAATGCAGTACAATCAACAATGTGCCATTCATTTTTTAGATATTGCTACCAAGTACCAACAGATTCTTGGCAGAAACATTACTCGATCTAAATGAGTTTCTTTTTCCAATGAAGTAAAGGAGTGGAGTTCCTTTTGTCATCCTTAGTGATCTCATCAGCAGACTGCTAGTAAAAGGCAGTCGACTCAGTACGCAAGATATTGTAAACTACTGTGGCCACTAGGGCATTTTAACTTTACTTTATCCATAAAATCGTACACGTTTTTAAGCTCTTGCAAGATTGAGGGCCTTTTTGTAAAAAGAAATGACTTCACAACACGTTTTAATTTGAAAGATAGGCTAGAAAAGGATTGAAAAATAGTCAGTGCAGTGACCATATTTCGGCTTTGGATGATTGAACAAGTTGTGTACGCATATTCTTTCTCGAACAGGGTGATTAAAGTAGCACTATTCAGATATAGAAGTTCCTTGCCGAAACACAACTCCCGTCGTCTCTGCTGTGACCGTATTAATTTCTTCATTGGACTGAACAAGTTGTGTGCGCAAATTATTGTTTCTCGAATTGGGTGATCATGTCACGTGTGTAGAACTACTCAGATATAGAGTTTCCTTGCAAAAACACAACTCCAGTCGTCGTCATTGTACAGCAAGATCTGCAGCCGTCACTATCTCTGGTTGTGATCGTTGCGGAAGTTTGATCACTAGCAGTATTTCTGAAATAGTTCATGCTGAAGCTCAGACTGATTCAGATGCAAAAAATGCAGGCAATCCCAAGAGAGGCGCGGGAGTTCGGGCTTGGCGGCCAGTCGGGCTACTACCTGCTCATGGGCGGGTCGGTGCTCGTGTACCAGTGCTTCTTCCTCGGCACCATCGGCGCCATCTTCTTCGGCTCGGCACTGCTCGCCGGCGTCGTCGTGACCGTGCTCATTCCAATCACCGAGGTGCTCGCCGTCATGCTCTTCCGTGAGCCGTTCAGCGGCACCAAGGGCGTCGCCCTCGCGCTCTCGCTCTGGGGCTTCGTCTCCTACTTCTACGGCGAGGTCCAGAGGGCCAACAAGGCGAATCGCCAGGCCGACAAGGCCCCAGGCGCAGCGCATTTGGACCCGTAGATATCGCATAAGTATATTATTTGGGCATGTACTCTAGACCCTGCATTTCCTCGTTTGCTTTTACCTCGGTATACTAGAGGAAATAAGTAGGCAATATCATTTCCTAGTAGAAGTACAGTACGACATCATACATGGAGCCTGTGTATCTCCGAACTGAACTATGAAGTTAAAAAGGATGATGCAAGACAAAGGTGTTCCAAACCACAGCTGCACAAATGTGCAAGTGCAGCACTTATTCAGCTGCCCGGTGTTCATAAAGCGTACTAGCTGGAATGGCCTATCGCCCTCTCTTCACGCGGAGGAGATGAGCTGTTCACGGCGGGCCTTGTTAAGCGCCAGGAGCCTGTCCCTGTCGGGCAGGGCCGCCTTGATCACGTCAACGGCGAGGAACCGGTCAAACCAGGCCTTCATCAGAGGCAACTCCTCGTCGGTGACGACGCTGGCGCCCGACACCTCCTCTATGAGAGGGAGCCAGTGCGCGAACCACCCGACGATGATGTCAAGGTAGCCCACGTTGTCGCCACCAAAGAACTTCTTCCCCTTCAGCGCCGTCTCCAGGGTCTTGAGGCACTGCTGGGCCTCGTGCACCACCTTGCGCTGGGCCTCGCCGGTCGTGACGAAGATTGGGTACAGAGCAGCGTTACACTGGTTGGAAGCACATCCATTTCTGCCATTAGATCGATTGTTGCATCTAGGACTACTAGTTTGTCGTACACAGAGCATACGCGTACCTTCTCTTCAGCGAACCTGGCCCAGAACCTCGCCTGAGCACGCTCGTAGGAGTCGGCCGGCATCAACGGGTAGCCGTCCTTCCACGTTTCATCGATGTACTCGATGATGATGGTGGACTCGGCGATCGGCTTGCCATCGTGGACGAGCACCGGGATCTTCTTGGTCACTGGGTTGTAGCGGAGCAGCGCCTCGCTCTTGTTGCCGAGATCCTCGTCGACGTACTCGTACTCCACTCCCTTCAGCCGGAGCGCCCACTCCACGCGGATGGCCATCGGGCTCGCCCACATGCCCAACACCTTCACACTCTTCTCTGCCATGGCTGGAGCTCCGTGTTGCTTACCTGCTACTCTTGCAAGAAATCTTTGCTCCTATATAGATCTGGATAGCAATGAGAAGTCAACAGTTTGATCCCGGGTCATGCTTGTCTTCCAAATACTAGTCAAGACCCATTCCGAGAATAGTATTCAGAAATTATTAATCTAGACAGTGACACGAGGGGAGTGACGGAACAGGTGGGTAGCGACGCTTTACCCAGGGCATGTAGGACAGAGAAAATATATAATCCGCTGAGATGCTTCCGGGAGTCCTAGTGTTGACTTCAGGGTAAAATGTACTACACGGTGAACTGATCATTTGGTTTTCTTTGAGAATATGATCGAAAAAAAAAACTGAACGTGAACAAGACTTGGCAAACACCCGCAACCTTTACAAAGCTACATCGACAAAACAAGACAAATAAGAATATCAGTAGGCATTTTGCATTTCCCCGTCTCATACAACCTGTTAAATTTGTTTATTTATCTCCCCTCAAGCTCCAAGCAGCACAAAATTTTACCATCAGAGCATGTCAATTGCTCATGTAAACAAAACTGGCTCCAGTTATTTTTTATTACCATGTTACAACATAGAGCATGTGAATAGGCAGGCTTCATCAAACAGCCCTGCTCTTCAACTGGACGGGCAGATACGGCATGGGCACATGCTAGATACTAGTATCATGGCAATACCGCTCCAGAAATGCACCTCTTATTGTCATGAGCAAGTTCTGCTCGGGGTTCCCCCATCAGCAAAGACTCTGTAAAGCTTCAGCGACGTTCCTTGATATCCTTTCTTGAATTGGTTCCTGCATTTTACAAAACATTGTTCTAGGTATCTGTTCATCTGCTAAATCAGAGGCCCAACCAAAAGTCTTCAACATACCTGTGTTTCTGGGATATCGAATTTTGAATTGGTAATTGTTTCAAACAGGAAAATGTACCTACAGTGGAAATTATCAAGAGAGCTATTATTCAATTAGAACAGAGTATCATGCTGGCATCACTTTCATGTACATACATACAAACAGAAAGTTTTTTGTTGGGGAAATAGAGATAGACATACCTCCAAGCTAGTTCACAAACCAGATCTTCTGGAGCATCGGGCAGAACCTTTGTGTTTTAGAGCAAGCAACAATCATTAGATTCAGCTGGCTTATTAGAAAAAATAAATAAATCTGTAAGTAGTTTTAGTGAATGAATATGAATCAAATATACCGCATCTTCATATGGATTGCAGTTGTTCTTAAACCATAGCCTTAAAAACTCCTGTACAATATAAAACTCTGTTAAGCAAACTCCGTTGTGAATGGGCCAAAGTAACATCACATTAAAATACCCAACACAAGGCTGTGTATGAACTTAAGGGTGGTCACCTTGTCAACATTTTCAGGTTCAAGACCAGACTTGAATCTCTCTTCATATGAACTAGCAATCCAATATCTGCTGGAATCAGGAGTATGAACCTGCTTGTCAATAAATGAGACCTATGTAAGCCATGCATCAGCCTTTAGACCTTTAATTCGGATATGAAGTAAAGTTGAACTGCTTTTATGGCATCATTATACACAAAGAAGCAAGCATATGGTTATACATCAGTTTCTGGGTGAAACGAGCATATGGTTTGCAGATATGAAATACTGAGATGATAAAATCATGATGAAAACACAACCTCATCAATCAACATGATTGTCCCATCATCTGCTTTTCCAAACTCGTACTTTGTGTCAACTAGAATTAGTCCATTCTCTAACGCCACTTCCTGCAAAAGGAAATCCAAAAGAGGATCAATAAGTTACAAAAATTCGATCCTAATGCAGCTTAACAAAGAAGTACGCTCTCTGTTTTTATTTCCTGACGTACGGACAGCTACTACAATTTGAGCTAAATAGGTTGTATTAAAGTCAAGAAAAGAAAAATGGAGGTAGTTGTTTGCTTGGCCAGAGAGTGAGCTACACTCTATCTGAACAACTATGGCATCCAATGGAGTAATATGAAGATAATTATTGTCGTTATAGTCTGAAGAAACAAGTTACAGAGAGTAAAATTAAAGTTCTGTCAAAAGCATAATTTGAAATGATGGAAATCCAATGTTCCCAGTGTTTGCCAGTGACAACAACAAGAACTAAGCCTTCAATCCCAAAGCAAGTTGGGGTAGGCTAGAGATGAAACCCCAAAAAACCCAAGCATAGAGCAAAACAAACAAACAAACACAAGAAAGAAGGCAAAGAAGAAAAGAGTTTGCCAGTGACTTCAAAATAAAAGTTTACTAGACATAGAACTGAAACAGAGAGCAGGAAATACCATACCTGTCCATATTTGAACAAGCTTAAGGCTTTGCTTCTTGCTTCATCAAAATCTTCCTTTGACATCAGCCCTGAACTGATTATCTGCAGAATGCCATAGCAATGTAAGAGCTTACTTTTTGAGGCAAAAACAAATTACCCAAAAAAGGTGATGCAACTATGCAACAACTTTCACATGCCAAAGACTACAAGCAAGAAATTCTCAAAGATTTGTGTCTAGTACAAAATGCAACCTAGATAGCTATAGTAAGATCGAGAAATCAGAAATCATTCACAATTCACATACTCGTAAATTATCCATTCTTGCCAAACTATTATAACAAGACTACAGAAAAAACAAAAAGGATAATTAAACAAAAAAAGGGTAACCCTTCACTCTCTAATCTTAGACTAATCTTAGAGCATTCATCCTCGTCCTATGTAACCCACAACTACAGCCTATCAGCAGCTGTAATTATGTAGATTATATGCAAAAAAATAAAATAATGAGAAACAAATGCCTCATCCGGAGTGACAGGGACATCATGATCCACAGCTTTTGTTGTTGGTGTGAGAATATTTGTTGATAGCCTCTGATTTTTTACCATACCTGGAATGAAAAACCCACTCACTAATCACAGCAAAAGGGAAAAGGGCTATTATATTGCATAAATATATGGTAGCATACCATTAGGAAGTGCATTTCCACAATAGTTCCTGACACCCTTATTATAGACTGTCCACAAAGATGTATCAGTACTGCCCGTAACATATCCCCTCACTGAAAATAAATATTGCAAAGGTAAGATTAGTGAAAAAGATAAGTAGAGTAAAATAATAAATTAACTGTTTAGTGCAAACAACAAAATTCTGCATACTGTAGAAATAATTAACATATGCAGCAAGCCTTAGGTCTCACCAACAAATTCAACTGGAAAAACTGAGCACCTTTTGGCAATTGTCACGTTCTTATCGGGAGAAAACACTACTGCATTTGGAGTAATATGGCGGGTCCTATTGAACCACCAAAGGCTTGTTTCATTCAGAACCTGAAATCATATATACCACAGCACGTCACAAGAGCTGATTAGGGAAATCAATAATTTATTACTCCAGCGTTGTAAGCTCCCAGATTTGATTACATTGGTAAAAGACCATGGCCCAACTTAAAAAATGACTGGTAGAACCACAGTAGCTGAAATTCTAGACATGACCAGGAACACAAACTTGTGACAATTTCAGTTCATAATCTCTACGGACATTGAACCATACTATCCAACACCGCTAGATCAGTCGATTCTCCAAAGCAGTTTATGCATCACATTGTTGATTCATCATGTAAAACCAACATATGCTCATCAGCACTAGCACTGAAATTAACAGCAAGGTAGGAGCATACCTGCCCTTTAAACGGGATTGAAGCAAGGACGCGGTCGAACGCGCTCTGCCGGTCAGTAGTCACGAGCACCAGGTGCTCCCTGCTCTCGTAAACATCCCTCACCTAAACATCGCAACACCAAAGGTCACAAACCAGAACCACCTGAAAATCCCCGCGGTGGATGGCAGTCCAGCAGGAGTTGCGAACGCTCGCTCACCTTGCCCTTGGCTGTGAGGCGGAGCCCAGAAACAGCAAGGTCGAGGCGGGTCTCCCTGAGGCAGTTCCCCATGGCACCGCGTGCGGCGAGCAGGACGGCATCGCGATGCCCCGGGTCCGCAGCAAGGAGAGAGGTCGCTGCGCCGCCGCCAGCCGCAGCGAGGGGCGGGGCACGGGGAGGAGAGGAGGAGGTGGACATGGAGAGGTGGGGGAAGCGAGCGGGGAGTGGGGAGGTGGCAGCCCGTAGCCGTAGGAGCGGTTTGGCCGGTCTAGCAGCGGCGGCGGGCGGCGCGGAGGGGGACATGGGAGGCAAGAGGTTTTGCGGCGGGTGTTTTCGACAGATTGCTGCGGCGCGAGGTTTTGGTGCAGATGCCGCCGTCGACTGTGCTCGCTCTTTGCCGTTACGGTCAGACTAGAGAAAGGCGATGTTGGATGCTGGACGGAATTGCTTCAACGGTTGACAGGACGTGTGAGCATTTCTCCATCTTAGATTCTCTATTCTCCGTAAAAGAAAAGGGACATTTGCTGCACGTTTGATCCTCCTTTTTAAGATTACATGTTTGATTCTGGTTTAAAAAATAGTTATATGACTAATCTCATTTTATTATATACTAGGAACTATGTACGTGCAGCACGCACGCAGCCGCACGATTATACTACCACGATATCCAAAACTAACCGGTAAAACATATATTGACACATATTATCAAACAACCAACTGGCCTAGATGTTCTGTTCATCCGGTTCAGTTAAGAAAAAATCCAGTTAATGAAAATTGGTAACCAATTTGGTACTTGAAACACTATTAACCAGAAAATTTCAGTTAATTTTCATACTCATTTCTTTACATGTCTTATCAGCGCTATCACATCAGTTGTCAACCAATGCATGAGTACAGTGTATTCTGCAAGAAGAGACAGTGGAGCACCTTTCTCTCAGCAGGTGTCCCTTTACCAATGCATGCTGGTCAACTGTTAGTTGCACAGAACAAAACACAAACAGTCAGCAAAACAAAACTTCTAGGGCTTTAGAACAGCTCTCTCAGTGCCCTTCTTTATGGAAGTAATCATCCTAATCCTATTATGGTGGACAAATTAGGATGGCAAGAAACGAACTCATATTCAACAGCCAAGACTCCAACATCTAGACCTGCAAAGCAAGATTCAAAATGAGTTTGACATGGTTATCCCATCAAGCAAAATCAGTTCATCTCTCACAAATCAAAGAAAGGTTGTAAAACTTAAATTTCATCTTCTTCTTGTTGTTTATATTATATTAATATATTGTAAGTTCATCTCACAAATCAAAGAGCTTCATTCTCTTTCTGTAATCTTTTGTACTTGAACACCTTTATATTATATTATATAAATTATAATAAGTAGAAACCTGGCTCCTCCTGTTACCATAAAAAGTAGTGTTTGACTTCTGAAAATAGGAATGGGAAAAGAAGCCCTCATTCCAACCCCATAATCTAGCCAGATATATATCCCGATATATTTCTCTTATATATTTTGACAATTCAAATGTTTCATCTCTGTAGATAAAAGCCAGGAATTTGAGTACCATTAAGCTATAATTATATTACGAGGCATTAATGGATAAAAAACATGACCAGGTTCCCATAAGCAAAAATAACTCAACTAACCCAACTTTGTATAGCTGGGTTATGAGGTTGAATGTAATACAAAACTTAAATACCAAAAAAATGGTAGAAAGTAATACCTTTGGCATAGACGGATAGACCTGCCTAAATCTGGGATACACATCAATCCATGCAATAAGCCTTATATTTATTTATAAGGGTAACAATAATTCCCCTTGTAAGACATAGTACGTGTAGGGTAGGAGATACAACACCAATCTGAAAACATTAGGAAGTATAAAATTGTCTCTCCCCCTCTAAAAAACCAACCTGTACAAGCGCAACATAATTTATCAAAGAGCTACATATCGTACAAATGCATAATTGTCTAACCAGCCTTCACCCTCTTTGTATTTCATCCTGAACATGAAACAATAAGAATAGTTCCAATATAGTGAAAAATTCAAATTCTAAAAAATGAACTATTGTCGTTGACAAGATTTAGATATTGTCCCAATTTATTTTAAACCACAAATGGAATTCTAAGCAGCTGCTCGTTTCAGCGAAATAAAATGGGTTCGCATTTACAATCATGATTGAAAAGTATTCTGAAATAATGTGTCAAGATAAAAATAGTAATTTTACAGGATGACCAAGAGAGGATTGTTTCTACTGAACATACTTCTGTGAGATCAATGCGAGCAAATATCCCGCTGAGTTACCCTAAAGATTATTCTGTTGCTCCGTAATTTATTTTGCACATATAACTGCAGAGTGCAGAGTTGATTGCAATTTGCAAATGATTTCCATCTCATCTCCCAAAGATTTCCAACCTATGTTATCCTGCCACGCGCCATCAGTTCCTGCCATTGAACCAGACGGAGACCGATTGTCCATGGGATGAATAACAGATACACTTGCGTGAATAATAATTTGACTATGTGATGAAAATAAGGAGCAGTTCCTGCCTGATTACACATATTTATTAGGTTACCTTCGGTGTTCCTATTGATACTTCGGATGGTTTTACCCGCGTTGATCTCTTTATCTTTGATCGAAGATTGTGCCTTCTTCTTCACCATTTTATGCGGCAGAATAGTATTTTCTATGAAACTGCATCTTGAAAACAAAGCCTAATGGAACAAAATATCTCTCAGGCCATGGGACAATCAGGATCTACGGCAAACACGCCAACTTATCATGGTTCTACTTCTACGTACTACCTGACAAAGAAAGAAATCAAGCAGGCTTTGCACTTCGAATATTAAGAAACCATGATGAAAATGGCAGATCACATTTGGTCTTAGATTCTGGGAGAAAAGTAGCTCGCCAGATTAGGAGAATCAATGAGACACGATTACGAGAAAAGTAGCTCGCCAGATCAGGGTCACGGCTTAACGAAACGTCGCTCTCGATTGCAGAATAGTCTCACGGCAAAGATCAGTCCGGCGGCTTTCGGCAACGATCTTCGCTATATGAATCCTTGGTCAGGCAATGGTGCAACGCCGGCGAAGTGCTCAGGCGGCGACCCTCAAGGCGGCGTAACATGTCTTTCGGAAAGTTATCAGGAAATTAAAACGCAAATAGGGTAGGCGCGTGATTACGAGATCGTGAGTGCTGGAGGGTAAGTCAAAGTGGGTAGTAACGGTGATGGGCCGGGCTTGGCGGGTATAGGCGGTGCGTAGACAAGGGGTGGGTAAGAAAAGAATTAATTTGACCAACGACACACAACTAAAAAGGTCTCATTGAGGTGAAGGACTTCCTTCATCTATTAATTGTATGGTTAGATATACCGGTCCCACTTTGATCTGAGGCTCCAAATTAATGGGTATAGATTAATTTTGGTGAGTAGATGGGTCACAAGGATTCGTTCTTTATTAGTTTAGATTTGATCTTATTTTTATATGAAATAGAATCAATCATACAAGTCATTTTTAAAACATAGGATCAAACATATGAACCCTAGAAAAAAGGATCAAACATGTAATTGAACTTGATAATAAAATCGTCGGCATAATTGTCTCGAAAGAAAACGTCCATTTTACTTTTTAAATAGTACACTTTGTTTGTTTAAAGCTCTAGTACTAAAGAAAATCTTGATCTGATTTATCTTCTCAAACTATTTATATAGATGTAATATACCTTCAACTAATTTTTTTTTTGGTTTCTCAACGTAAATGTAAAGTTTTCTTTTCCAGATTTTGTGGATGTGTTAACAACAATTAGTTAATATTTTTATCATAAAAATAATAATTCAAGAATATTTACATATTTTTATACTTATATCGGTACTATTAGATACTCTTAAATTATAAAAAATACTAGGATAATGCCCGTGCATTGCTACAGGCATGACTTATAATACATATTACTTCATCAGTTCATAAACATAAAGATTTAAAATGTTTTACATTTGTTCATGAATATAAGAATTTTCGTGCTCCGGTCTTCACAAAACCTTATCGATTGCTCCTCCCTTGTTGTCCATCCCCGTTACCCCTTGCCATAATTCCCGTCCTCTTTTTGTCTCTCCCTCATCGAAACACTCCTCCATTTTCCCTTTTTCCCCTTTCTGAACTCTCTCAAGAATCTAAGAAATTCTTATAACTTTGGATGAAGTATATATTCATACAAATATAAATAGGCTCACACGAAATGTCTCCTACTTAGCAATGGTTTCAATATATATTATGCATGGTAGGCATAACTATAAATTGGCATGCTATAGTACAATGCAAAAAGAAATAGTTTCATATAACAATGACCAATGGCATCACATATTCTTCTACAAACATCATTATAAATTATAAAAAAAGGATATCAAGGCAAATTATAAACTTGATTAGCATATATTACTATTGATCATACATGATGTCAAATTAATCCATGCAAGTTTCATGAGCATACTCTGCTTTAAACACGACAGAGACCATAGAAAACAGAGCAATGAACTTTTCTTAGTAATCCAATTATTATACACTTAATTTACTATAACCGAACAAATAGCATCTAGGAAAATCATAAAAGAGATTAGATCAGTTAGACCCCAAGCAAGACTTGATGACCAGAGATATATCACGTGATAGCCCATCAAAGGAAATGGAGTGGTCCTTTGTGTTTGAACCGACTTGGAATGATCATAGGAATAAGCAGATGCTTCATACTCTTCATTGATCTCAGCATCAACAATTGCTCACACTAATATCTTTGGCTCAGAGCAGGTCACGAGGAAGACACTTTTGTATCTCAGTATGAAGTACTTAAACCAAAGAGTCTTATCCACTGGATGTAACTTTGGAACTGGTAAGTAGGAAGTGAAAAAAAAATCAGTAATAGGAAAATTAGAATAAAAGATAAGATATATATAAGCCCCAACAGAAAGACTTGTAAAAAATAATTATACAATCATTTTCATTACACATACATATTTCATATATGTCATGTTGTGCCTCATGGCATGCAATTCAAGACAAACCTCACTAAAAGTGACAAAATGTAAAATTTCGGGAAGTAACGTATTATCCCTTTATGTTGCTTTAACAGGTGGTTACAGTTTGATCATATCAAGAAGTAATCTATTGTGCAAAAAGAAAAAAGAAAAAAAATTAAATATATCAGGATCTTATTTTCTCAATATGCAGAAAGCATATAACCCAGTAAAACATGCAACACTTTTAATAAAAGCATTAAATACGAAGCTACTGAACACGGCAAGATTTCGGAGTTCAATACACAAAAACTTTTCACCTGCTACTGGTTGAAGCTTGGTGTAGAGGCTAAATCATTTTCAGCAGTGCACTGACCATGTCGAACATGAAAAGCTCCTCATCAGCAAACATCTGAATGCATAAATTATCTACTTAGTAAGCTTGTAATAAGCATTTCCAAAAAACTTGATGTTAACTGTCATAGTTATGTTAATAAGCATGAAAGCCTTGATCCAAAATAATGTTAAAAATATATTATTACCGAAGCTCTTATTATCATGAGGCATAGGCAGAAAATTTGAACTGAAAGAATAATAGGCTAAAGCTGCATATTTCTATTTAGGACAGGAGTGGGGCCTCAATGCATATGCTTCTCAATAACAATCTGGTCAACTACTAAATACTAAAATGTACCAATAATTCTTTCTTGACATAATTCCCTGCTTCAATACAAAAGAAAACTGGTTATAAGAGGTGTGATTGGCTAGACACAGACGGACAATAGCAAATAACACCATTACTGACTTCTGAGGTATGTTAAATTTCTAAAATATAAGGAATCAAGAAATGATATGCTATCAACACTCAACAGAAGTTTACTTTCTCTATAGTCACTTCTTTGGTAAACCACAAACACAAATGTGAATATCTATGGATAGGTTACTACAAAGACAATTATTGATTGACTTTCTTATTAGTAGTGATCAAAATTAGAAACCTACTTCCGTTAGTACGAAATTTGTCTTTATAGAGAGAGCAGTTCCATTAGAACGAAACTTGTTGGCTTGACATTCAACCATTACAGACAACAGATCGAACCCATAAATGTCTAAATGACCGCTCCGATCTGAACACTAAGGCCAATTCCAAATCAAGAAAGAAGTGCTAAATTTGATAAGAGATGGAGACGAGTGGGGAAGAAAAGAAGGAGAGATATTTGTTTAGATGCTGTCCAAATCAAGGAAGAAGTGCTCACCAAATTTTGTTCCCAAAAACAACTCTGTAGGCATTAAACATCAACATTACCTGCTAAAATAAAAGGTGACCGTCTGTGATGGTCCTTGGAGTATGACCTCCAAATCTATATAAGCAGGTTCCTTTGCAGTGGAGATGAGAAACTTGACCAGATGTTTGAGATTAGAGCTGAGGAAGTAAATATAAATCAAAAGTGAGGTGGAAGTGGCCCCCAAGTCTGAGACATAATATATACATAGGAATTGTATGTAAGCTGTATAATATACTTGTTTCACCAATGCTGTCAGTTAAGGTGTGAATAATAAACTTAAGTGCATAAATCCACGACAAATTTACAGGTAGAGGCATTTGGACTCAATGCAATCATGTGTATCAATATCTTAGATTCTTAATTATCCATTGATGAATCAATTAATATTTCAAACTCAATGCAATAAAAATTAAATAGCTTCTCACAAGCTTGCAGATCAGCACAGGTTTAAAGTTACTTGTATTCATTGGTAGCATTTTTAATGGATACAGGCAGCTATCTTCACTATAACAAAGAACTGAGAGATTACTGTTAGTTGAGTGAAACTAATAACACTAACATAAAAAAAGACATGTTCACAGTGTCTTGATGGACTTGTAAAAGACTGTAAGAATCTATGAGAAACAACTACATTCATTAGGCCAATGCTCTGCAAGAGAAATTGTATCTCAGCCTCCTCTCTCTTCTCACTCCTGAGTGTGTAATATAATTTAGATTTGAGAACTTCATCATAATACTATCAAAAAGTTTGACATAAATATCATGGACGCAACACTCACCTTATATTGTTTCTGCAACATTTTTTCATCAAGATCCTTAGTTTTTTTCTCTCTTCAAGCTTTTGGAAGAACCGGAAGTACAGAAGATATAAAAGCCCTTCATCAGTATATGAAGAAGCAAAAATCTGAAGAAGAGAATGAGGGTCACTGCAAAATGACACTGTAAATTAGCGTGCACCTCTTTTCGCCTCTCATCGCGCTGCTACGTTTTGAATCTTAAACCAGTCCTGGTACTCTAGTGACCTGCTGCATGGGCAGTACTGGCAGCCCTGCAACTGCAACAAATGAAGCGTTTTGTACTACTGCTGTGAGAAAAAACAAGTAATCAAATATCACTCTACCAAGATTTGCAAAAGACTGTCTTCCGGTGTGTTAGACCACACATCGTCCTCTGTTTCCCTCTGACTGATGTGCTTGGTTCAATGGCATTTTCGTTCTCTCTCCAGACCTGCAATATAAAGTTAAAGATCTCTTCTTATTTTCGTGGAAGTTACTAAAGATCAAGCCATTGACAAACTACACATAACCAAACATAAAATAGAATTAACATAATGGTGTTAGCAAGATCATTTTGGTGCAGTGTATCAAAGAATGGAACAAAAAAAATTAGCGATCAATATTTCTCACGGCCACAAACCACCTTTTTCCACGAAATCTAGTGGAAGCACAGTGACGACTTACATAGTTCTTTGTTGTGTTTATGAAATTTCAGCTGACAAAATCCTCTTCTCACCGGGCCACTACTTTCTCTAATTTCTTTCCCGCAAATGAAGAAATCAAGGAGAGGATGACTCAGCCTTGAGAAAGTCGTACCTTGCTTGTGCCGCGAGGCTTGAGGAGGACCAGCTCTTCATCACTCTTGCCGCAGCTCCGCGAGAGGTGAGCCATCGTCAACGCTCCCGCCGTCATGGCTCGGCAGGTGATACAGCGGTTGTGGCCGCGGGGATGCTCCGCAAGGGCGAAAAAGGATACCGGCTGGGTCCAGGTGTCTTCCTCTTTCCGTTTAGCTAGATCCGAGAGAGGATGGCCGGTTTTTATTGGTGGTAACAGCTAGGGTTTGGTGAGGAAGAGAGTTCTTGAAGAAGAGAAAGGAGAGTATGGGAGGGAGATAGTCGTACGCGAAGGAGGGGAGGCGGAGAGCTGTTTACCTTGAAGGCATCCTTCCTGACCGCTGAACAGCTAGTGGCGGCGCCGGCTGTAGCCCTGCTGATGATAGCCCGGTATCTTGCTGAAGCCCTGGATCTTGAAAAAGCTCATGGTCACCTGAACTGGACCACCGTAGGTCGATTCGTCATGGCGACGCTGAGTTCACCGGGGTTCTGATGCGGCGGCATGATGCGTGAACCTGGGCGACGGAGCTGGACCGTTTGTTTTCCTTTGCGTTTCGTTGTTGATAGTGGGGCCAGGAGTACGAAGGAGGGGGACGGGTTACGAAGACAACGACCGACGGGTTTACCGGAGAACGAGGTATTAACCATGTGGACGACATGATCACCTTTTAGAGCTGGTGCATTAGCACCTATTATTGTGGGTTGTCTCTAGAAACAATGCGTGATCTTATTATCATTTGTGTCTTCTTGTGTGTAACCTTCATAACTATTGATGATTGGATCCCTAAGATATGAATATTTTGGTGATAGATGACAATTATAAAATCGTGTGCTAATATCTACACGAGTGTTGTCTATATAGAAATCATCTCTAAACTCTACTATAAATCATATGGATGATAGTTGCCTTGACGATTGATGACAATGACCACAAGCATGGAGGCTTGTGAGTTGATGGAGTCCAAGGGTTGATGGAGATGGATCAAAACTGAGGACAAGCTATAGAGCAAGTGTTGGAAACACTTGTATAGTTGTTAGGGCTTTGAGTCCATAGAAAAAATCGGACTATCAAGGGGGTCTAGGTCATGTCTCTAAAATCATGTCTAGTCGGTGATATGCATGGATGCTCAGTAAAATCACAGGCACTAAGTGACAGTGGAGAAGGCAAGGAGCTGTTCGGAGAAGCCAGAAAACGACGTCGAGCGAGGACGAGAAGTTTCAGCTTTTGGACGAGGTGACCGGACAGAGGGGTCAGTGGACCGGACTGTACGGTCACTAAGTGGACAAAGAGCAGTTTGTAAAAATTTGTTTGCGCAAGGATCAATAGTGACCGGACGGTCCGGTCTGTATGAAGATGCGTCGAGACAGAGAGGACGCAAATTGGGAGCTCTCTGGAATGGAGAGAGAAAGTTTGACCGGACGGTCCGGTCAGTACGGAGTTCAGTCTGGACAGAGCAACCAACGGCTATAGGAGCCTTTCTAGAGAGATCGAACGGTCCGGTCTGGCAGTGACCGGATAGTCCGGTCATTGGAGTTCAGAAAGTGGATTTCGTGGAGCAACGGCTAGTTAGAGGTTAAAAGCCTATATAACTTCGTTACTGGGTCTTGAAGATCTCTCTTGACTAGTAGAATTGCTTGAAGCATTTGGTGAGAGTCAAGAAAAAAAGAGGAGAGCACTAGGAGGAGATATTGCATATCTTGAGAGTGCTAGCGAGAGTAACTTGAGCATTGATGCACATCTAAGGCTAGATGTTCTTGAGGGTGTGATCTAGGTTGTTACTCTTGGTCTATGATGATACCTAGACTGGTTAGGCGTCGGTGATTGAGCCTATTGTGATCAGTTATGAAAGTCGTCACACATTTGTACATGGTTTGAGCCCGTCGGTGAAAGGGGCATCGCTAGTGAGCGCCCGTGTCGGCTCGGGGAGTCTGACAAGTTCTCGAGGGAGGCGAGCTTGTGCCTTGGTGGCAGCGGTGACATGCACCATGTCTTCACTCTGGGAGTGATTGCGGGCTCGTGGGCGAGAACTCCACATTGGTGGTGGGAGGGACCAGGACTCCGGTGGGAGTGGTTCAACGAGAAGTAGAGGAAGGCGCCACCCTTCAGAAACCTCGAGAAAAAATCATGAGCATTCCTTGACCCTCTCTTTACTATTCCGCAATTGTGTGCTCTGGTAACTAGGTTGAACTGTGGCTTGCATAGGCTACTGTGTTTGGATTGCGCGCTTGCTGTCATCATGAACACTAGCATATGTAGGGTTTTGTCCAACTAGAATTGCTTAGGTTGCAACGATTGTTAGGTTCAAGTAGTGTGAATTAAAGTATTGGGATTCGTATGTGATTCACCCCCCCCTCTCTCGATACGCCTCCGGTCCTTGACTTAATGATGAGTTTTGGTGATAGATGATAATTATTATTGGAACTAACCTTTTCTATGAGTTTGTGAGCTTTCATGTGTATGGTTAGGTTCCGACATCAAGCTAAAAGGTCAAGCTATGAAATCAAGCTAAAACATTGATATCAAGTATTAAGAGGTCACATGTTGAGGATCAACATATTATAATTGATGAAGATGCTTGACAAGAGATCATGATATGAATTGATGAAGATAACGGTGAAGTGATTATCACTCTTGTTTGACAAATTCAAGATACATCACGGAAGGTGATTGAATATCAAGAGTTGATTTATAGTTTGAAGATGAGTGACTATTAACACAAGAAAAGAATCAAGACTTGAGAAAGTGAAAATATCAATTTGGTGATCAAAATGATAGTGAGCATATTGATGGTGATGGAAAGAAAATAGCATTACATGAAAAGATGGTGAAGGTTGAGTAAGACTTAGTTTCGATGGACCATGCAAGGGTGAAGGACAAGCAAGAGGCTTGGCGTCGAAGGACCAAAGGCAATGGTGAAGAGCAAGTGAAGGTTTAACGCGATGAACCATGAAAGCCCATATGAAGCTATGAATTATCCGCATCGCTTATTTGATGGAGAGAAGAATCATGGATACTTCATATGTTGATGAATATCATGCTAGACCCAAAGTGGATATTCGCACAAGGCAAAGGTATAAATGATAGGAATTTTCTTTTTTTGGTCTTGGTGATTAGTGGAGAAAGATCGGGTTGCTAGAATAGTTTGCCGTACTATTAAGAGGGGTCTAGATGATCACTTGATTTCTACCATAGCTTGAGAAGCTCAATATTGCATCTGCATAATCTCCTTGACATGGTGCTAATATTTGCAAACGTGTTTTGCAAATGACTAGGCTCATGTGTATTCCTTGAAGGTTGATCTTTGCATAATATTTTGTCTTTGCTCCATTGTGTTTGGGGTAAATCAATCAGTAGGGATGTGTAGCCCTCTTAATTATCTTTTCAGAATGTCTAAGATCATGAGAATCGGAGTTAAGAGTCAAAAGTTATGGCCGTTTCTCTGAAGGTTGATCGTGCTGAAAAAAGCGGTGGCGGTCCAACCGCCCAGACTACGCTGTCTGACCGTCCGAGTCTAGAAAGTTTGGTCCCGAGAGTGCTTGTGGCTGTCTGACCGCCAGGACCTCGCGGTCTGGCCACCAGAGGTCGAAAAATAGCTGGTAATGGCTAGTTTTCTAGCCGTTGGTTTGAATGGCGGTCTGACCGTGGTTTGACGATGGTCTGATCGTAAAAACAGAGCTTCTCGGGCTATTCGAAGGTAACAGCTAGTTTTGTTGGTGTAGCCTATATATACCCCACTTCATGTGTCTTGGGACAGAACTAGACACCCCATTGAACATCCTTGAGCTAGAGAAGAGTCCTCACACATATTTGTGCATGTGTTGCATCAAATAGAGGGTGAGAGGAAAGATTCAAGTGCATTTGCATTATTGATTGAGCTTTGAGCAAATTGGTGGGTGTCAAGTGTGTCTTGGCTTGTTACTCTTGGAGGTTGCCGCCTCCTAGACGGCTTAGTGGTGTGAAAACCGTGAGCCCTTCAAGAAGATTGTGAAGGTGGTCCGATGTTCTTGTGAGAGGTCTTATGCTCACCTCGTCATAGTGGTTAAGGGCAACTCTAGTGGAATCAAGGTTTAGAGAAGTTTAAGAGATTGATTTGACTTAAGATCAAGTTGCTCTTGTGTGAGTCCTTCTTGTTGGAAAAGTGCATACTTGATAGAGAAGCAAATCAAAGACTTGAATCCACCTCAATGTGGAGTAGGGGTGACCAGCAAGTCACCGAGACTATGGTAAAAAATTTGATGTCTCTCTTATGGTTTGTCTATTTGTTATCATTTACTTTATGCTCTATACATCCTTGCAACCTCATATACATAGAGCTCAAGTTACTTGTTTAGTTGTGCTTCTCTTATTCATGTAACTTACCTTACTAGAATTATTTTGCACAATAAACACGAGTAACAGATAGGTAGGCATAAAAACAGCTCATGTAGTCACAATGCCATGAAATGATGTCCTTGAGGATAAAATCATACGAGCTTCATCATATTTAAACACTTTTTCTTATAACTCATGGTTGTAGGGTACTTTCACCATTATTCATTCCTTTCATAATCAATATATATATAAGGCTCCCCCTTAATCCATTGGCCATCACTTCTCTGTTATGAGACTAAACCAAAGAATGAGCTTGTAAAGATGTTAGTCTCAATTTCACAAAACAAAGGATAAACCCTCCAAGATTGGTGCATACAAATATTTGAATTACTTGTGTGAGATATGCACTTGCCATTGATAGCAATTGAGGAAAATGTCCTACATTTTGAGTGTTCATGGCCCGACATGTATATTATAGAGAATAACACACATATGTCATACATACTATATTCCAGACTTGATGCATGTCAAGATATGTTCATAAGCACACATGCGTTTGATCACCATATCATCAAGATATATATATATATATATATATATATAAAAGCACATAGCTAGTTTTCAATATGTCATAATAAGATATGTAAACTTGGAAACACATGACATGTGAGATGGCTTACAGGGATATGAATAAATAAGGTATAAGCCGATGAAGGGAACATATCATGATAAAAAGATGAAGATTTAATACAAAAATACATGAAGCACTTTCAACACAATAATGTGAGATATCATAAACATAAAAAATAAGCAAGTCAATCTAATACTAAATAATGGTGCATTTAGGATTGACATATAAAGACCATAATATCCAATAGTGTCACTAAGTTCATGTAATCCTATGCATATATACATAAAGAAGTATGAAGATAAATGCATGGAATTAAATCAATATCATTTTGCATTCAAGAGAAAGATTTTGAGTATAGGATGGTCAAGAAATATCACACATAAAACATTGAAACTTGACGATTGGCTTTATTTGTCAACTTTATTTTATCTTCATTTGTGAGCCAATTCTCGACATCTTCTCAAATGCCATAGATACATGATGAGAGCCTAATATTTTGGAGTCCTTCAAGATGTTCACGATGCATGTGGACTTCCAAATAAGTTGATTTACTTCATGGCTTACTTTGTTGATCTCATAGGCAACCATCTTCATAGTATGCTTCTCGAGCATATATTGCATTTGTTCTTATTCGCTTTCATATGATTTTGGTACACTTGTTTTTCTTAGTCTTCATCAGCCACAAAGTCAAGTTTGCTAGAACAAACAAAGGATACAAACGACTACCAAGAAACTCGATAGATATGTTAGTCTTATGTACCAACAAAAATATAGCATAGGCTCCCCCTAAAATTGTGCATATAATTAATAGAAATATTTTTAAATATAAGAACATATCCAAAAACATCCAATGAAAACATAGCCTATGTATTGGGTCATTGCAGAATAAACATACTTGAGGCAGAAACAATTTGCCATAAGCCATATGAAATAAAGCACATGTAGATTGTTCAAGAAAACATAACAAGTTACATACCAATATACGATATGAGAAGACACTATAGCCTTTGCGAATTTTTATTTTCATGCATGAGCAAATGTTAGCATATAGGATAATGAAACAATTTAAACATGACAAGCATGAGCACGTAAATTTAGCATCTAGTATCACAAAAGAGCATTATCTTGTAGATCAAATACTAGTGCCAAGACAGTAGAATAGAGCAACATAGAAACATATATAGGTGAAATCAAGTCACTCTACATTTATTAAAAAAACGAGAAATTTGCATATGAGCATGATTACCTTAAATGTGTTGCAATTAGAAAACTTGGCTTCTATTTATATAAAAACAGTTAATGTGTATACCAACCTTCCAAATCCTTCACAAAGATCAACTCAATAGCATATATGATGTACCCATATAATGTTGAAAAAGATTTTAATAATAATTTTTTTATGCATGACCAGAAAATTTGATTTCCACTTCATTGACATCTTATCATATTGAGCTTGCATAAATAGGACTTTGTTATCTTCATCATGAATAGAGCAAGCCATGTTTGCTCCCTCCGTAAGCTTCTTCTTAGTAGACCCACCATATAGCATTGAGCTTTCCAAAACCATCATCTCTAGCTCATTCCCATGTCTACCAATATCTTGACGTGGTTTGACATTGCTTCTAATATCTTTCTTTATGTTCTTGACCTTTTGTATTCATGCTTGAGATTCTCGATATCCTTGCATGGTTAGTCTTAACAAAAATATTTTCACAAGCTTCAAAATCCTTCTTGGTGATCAATCCTCTAGGTGACACACAAGAATAGATGGTATCCATATGCAATCTTCAATTAATATTCCAATAATCCTGAATTTTCCCCTTGTGTGACCGGAACCTTGGATTTCCTTCTCAAAAATATCATCATTCATATTGAGTACTTGCATTAATAGGATTGGCTACTATCTTTATAATATAGCAACGTCATGTATATATGAGACAACCACAAGATTCTCTATGATAGACAAATCATCTTGCCATGCCCTTGGAAGCCTCTCCAACCATATATCCAATTAACCCAATGTCCAAATCTGAATCTACGTACACATATCATCAAGATGAGACCAATGAAATCCATATGTAAAGACGGAGGATGTGCTCGCAAATGTGACTCATCTAGAAAATATTTGATATTTCCAAAATGTTTGTTGCTGATATTTTATATCTTCACAATGATTATAATCCACATTTATGATAACAAATCATGTGCTCGTGTGAAATAGAGAAAAATGATGATAATAAACAGCAATAAAAGCACATATGCATCAAAATTTGGGTGAAGCATGAAAATCATGGATTATCACTTCTCTTGAGAATATATGAGTAGAATTATATGAGCTTAGTGACACTATTGGATATCATGTTCTTTATATGTGAATCCTAAATGCACCATTATTTAGTATTAGATTGACTTGCTTATTTTTATGTTTATGATATCTCACATATTATTGTGTTCAAAGTGCTTCATGTGTATTCCTTAAAGGCTGTAATGGCTAGTTTTCTAGCCGTTGGTTTGAATGGCGGTCTAACCGTGTAGTCCAGGCGGTTGGACCGTCACCGCTTTTTTCAGCACGATCAATCTTCAGAGAAACAACCATAACTTTTGACTCTTAACTCCGATTTTCATGATCTTGGACATTCCGAAAAGATAATTCAGAGGGATACACATCCCTACTGATTGCTTGACCCCAAACACAATGGATCAAAGACAAAAAAATTGTCTAAAGATCAACCTTCAAGGAATACACATGAGCCTCAATCATTTGCCAAACACATTTGCAAATATTAGCACCATATCAAGGAGATTATGCATATGCAAGATTGAGCTTCTCAAGCCATGGTAGAAATCAAGTGATCATCTAGACCCCTCTTAATAGTATGGCAAACTATTCTAGCAACCCGGTCTTTCTCCACTAATCACCAAGACCGAAAAAAGAAAATTCCTATCGTTTATACCTTTGCCTTGTGCGAATATCCACTTCGGGTCTAGCATTCCATGATTCTTCTCTCCATCAAACGAGCGATGCGGATAATTCATAGCTTCACATGGGCTTTCATGGTTCATCGCGTTAAACCTTCACTGCTCTTCACCATTGCCTTCATATGGCTGATGGTTGTCTTGGCGATTGATGATTGGATCCCCAAGGTATGATCATTAATGATTGGATCTCCAAGGTATGAATGTTTTGGTAATAGATGATAACTATGAAATCGTGGGCTAATATCAACATGAGTGTTGTCTATATAGAAATCATCTCTAAACTCTACCACAAATCATATGGCTGATGGTTGTCTTGGCGACTGATGACAATGACCACAAGCATAGAGGCTTGTGAGATTGATGGAGTTCAAGGGTTGATGGAGATGGATCAAAGCTGAGGACAAGCTATGGAGCAAGTGTTGGGAACACTTGTATAGTTGTTAGGGCTTTGAGCCCATAGCAAAAACTGGACTATCAAGGAGGTCTAGATCATGTCTCTAAGGTCATGTCTAGTCGGTGATGTGCATGGATGCTCAATAAAATCACAGGCACTAGATGACAGTGGAAAAGTCAAGGAGTTGTTCGGAGAAGCCGGGAAATAAAGTCAAGCGAGAACGAGGAGTTTCAACTTTTGGACGAGGTGACCGGACAGAGGGGTCAGTGGAGACCAGACTGTACGGTCACTAAGTGGACAGAGAGCAGATTGCAAGGAATTTATCTACGCAATGATCAATAGTGACCGGACGGTCCGATCTGATGAAGATGCGTCAAGACATAGAGAACACAAATTGGGAGCTCTCTGGAATGGAGAGAGAAAGTTTGATCAGACGGTCCGGTCAGCTGACCGAACGGTCCGATCGGTATAGGAGTTCAGTCTGGACAGAGCACCCAACGACTCTAGGAGCCGTTCTAGAGAGATCGGACGGTCCAGTCTGGCAGTGACCGGACAGTCCGGTCATTGGGGTTCAGAAAGTGGATTTTATGGAGCAACGACTAGTTGTAGTTGAAAACCTATATAACTTTATTGTTGGAGTCTTGGAGACCTCTCTTGGCTAGTGAAATTGCTTAGAGCATTTGGTGAGAGCCAAGATGAAAAGAGAAGAACACTAGAAGGAGATATTGCATATCTTGAGAGTCCTAGTGAGAGTAACTTGAGCATTGATGCACATCTAAGACTAGGTGTCCTTCAGGGTGTGATCTAGGTTGTTACTCTTGGTCTATAGTGAGACCTAGACTGGTTAGATGTCGGTGATCGAGCCTATCATGATCGGTTGTGAAGGCCGTCACACGTTTGTACATGGTTTGAGCCCGCCGGTGAAAGGGGCATCGCTAGTGAGCGCCCATGTCGGCTCGGGAAGTCCGGCAAGTTCTCGAGGAAGGCGAGCTTGTGCCTTGATGGCGGCGGTGACGCGCACCATGTCTTCACTCCGGGAGTGATTGCGGGCTCGTGGGCTAGAACTCCACATCGGTGGCGGGAGGGACTAGGACTCTGGCGAGAGTGGTCCAACGAGGAGTAGAGGAAGGCGCCATCCTTCCGAGACCTCAGGAAAAAATCATAAGCATTTCTTGACCCTCTCTTTACTATTCCGCAATTGTGTACTCTAGTAACTAGGTTGAACTGTTCCTTGCATAGGCTAGTGTGTTTGGCATACAAGCTTGCTATCATCATGAACACTAGCATGTGTAGGGTCTTGACCAATTAGAATTGCTTAGGTTGCAACGATTGTTAGGTTCAAGTAGAGTGAATTGAAGTATTGGGATTCATGAGCGGCTTATCGATTCACCCCTCCCCCCTCTCGGTACGCCTTCAGTCCTTACATTGTGATGACTACAATTTTTTACAACGAAAAAACAAGAGAATTTTAGCTCACTACCATCACAAAGTAGCTGGAGTTGGAAAATACTAACACAAAGTTTCAAAGCTGAGAAATACTACCGCACACTCATTTGAGCTGGAACTTACCATTGTCGTGATGTTTGTTGTCCAAATACAAGCTGAGATTGCATTATCGAGAGGGAGTATTTTCTAAATTCCAGTCTTGCCCCTGCCCTCACATGTGCTTTCCTCTACGAATGAGAGGCCTGGAGTCGTATCAAACACAACACAGCAAGCCATTAGCCGTCGGAGACTCACGCCGCCGCCAGGAGCCCATCCCGCTGCCTGGGATCTCGCCGCAATCCACACCTGCAGCCTACCCAACAACCCATCTCCACTAGCCTCGCTTCTCCTCAACGCCATGTTGCTAGCGCACCCAAAGCATGGGTTGACCTAACCCTAGAGTTTGTTCAGAGGCCGCGCCGCCTGACCTCTGCAAACTAGGGGACGCGGGCCTCGTCCTAGAGGAGCGCCATGAGGTCCAAGAGCTCAGGTGCCAATTTGGCACGAAGTGTAGCCGGCGGTTTGGATGCGACCGAATTCGGTGCCCTGAGTCAAACGAAGTCCACCACTGATGGGGATTTTTTGGAGCGATACAAACTACGAGACTCTGATTCATCTTCAAATGGCTCCAACGACTGGGTTCCAGAAGGGTAATATGTTTGTTCTTGTTTTATATTGTTGCTTCGATATTACAATAGTTATAGTGTACTTAACTATTGCGCCAATTTTTAACGAGCGCAGGATGGATCCTATGATGGCATATCGACTAGTGACTAGAATGAATTCGTATATGTCAAGATTGGATAATGGTAGTGTTCAGAATTATGAATCAAAACGGCTCAAACATGTAGTAGACAAAGATGAGATTTCTCTAGTAGTAATTGCTGACTTATTGAGGGAGGAATTCCAATGGGGCAGCAAGCAATTTCTATCATGTTTCTTCTGGGACAAATGCACAGCTAGTCTGAGAAACATAAGGACTGATGTTGTACTTCTTGATGCATTTGATACGTACTTTGTTGAGCGTGCTATCTAGATTAATGTTAATGTGATAGAGACTGGGCCAGATTGGCATGGTGAGAGGTTGCTCGGCATGCCTTTGGTTACTGCATTACCAGCCCAGTCAACCGTAGTATCTTAGGAAGCCATTAGTGTTGTTGAGAACCCCTCTGAGCAGCCACAATGAGAAGACAATGCAACTTGTGCCTTACACCATTGAACAATGTGATGCTGGCACATCCAAAGTTGTCAGTAAGAAGAAGGCAGCCTCAAAAAAGGACAAGAAGAAGGATAAGGAGGACAAGAAGAGGGATAAGAAGAAGGATGAAGAGGAAGAGAAGAGTGGTCCAAACATGAATGATGAAGATTATGTGGGAGTGGATGATGAGGGGATCTATGGTATATGTAATCAGTCTGTGCATATCGTGGACGATGACACCGCTGCTCCAAGTAGTAAGGAGGGAAATAACAAAGGAAAGGAAGTTGATGGGAATCCAAGTCTTATAGTTGATTTAAAAAAACAACCATAAAAGTTGGTGCAACATTCCCTGATCAAGCTTCCTTTAAAAGAGCTATTAGAGATTATGCAATATTGAGTGCATTTGAATTTGATGTTGACTACAATGACACCACTAAATTTGGAGTAAGTTGTAGTGATGTTGATTGCAAGTGGAGAATTTATGTCTCGAAAATACAGGGTGGACATAGCTTCCAGGTTTGTTCATTTGTATGTATTTGTATATATTATCCAAATTGTATATAAATTACCGACTTTCTATTCATGTGCTTTTTGTGTGCAGGTTAAGGTATTGGGTGAAGGTCATACTTGTGTTTCAACAAGTTTTACAGGACATAAAATGGCCTCATACACTTGGGTTGCTGCTAATATAAAGAATTGGCTGGTGGAAGATCCCACACTTGGCCCGAAGGAATTGCGAAGGAGGATCAATGGCAAGTCTTGCAGTCATGAGGCAAATCTACAAGTGAAACCATGGCTGGATAGTAATCATCCCTATGTATGGGCAAGATGCAAATTCAATGGCATATGCAAGGTGGATTACATAAACAATAACATTTCAGAATCATGCAATAACAAGATAAGAAAGATCAGGGTTCTTCCAATTGTTGAGCTAGTTGATAAAATTCGGCAAATGATAATTGAGAAGTTAGAATTGTGAAGGAGGGTTGCTAAAAAAATTTGAAGGCAAAATAATTCCAAGTATCATGAATCCATTGATTGTCAAAAGTAGGAACATAACCAGTTATAATATCACTGAAATATCTGTTGTTGCTGCTGAGGTGATTGGTTGTAGCCAAGATGGTACAACCTGGAGGCATGCTGTTGAGCTTGACTTGAGGGAGTGGACTTGCAACAAGTGGTAGATCAATGGCGAGCCTTGCAGCCATGCTATATCTGTGATATGTTCCAAGAGGGATAAGCTAGAAGATTACATTGATGACTATTACTTGGTGAAAAAGTTCAAAGCAGCTTATAACCATATCATACAGCCTATGCCTAGTAAGTCCAAGTGGGCAAAGAGCAATCATGGATTTCAGTTGCAACCTCCTAAGTTGAAGAGGCCTGCTGGTAGGCCTAAGGTACAAAGGTACAAAGAAGGTCAAGCTTACAAGAAAAAACACAAATGCAAGAGGTGTGGCGGGCTCGGCCATAGAGCAACAACGTGCAAAGAAAGTGTACCAGATGAGCTAATAGTAACTCAGGAAGGTATTGATGTCTAAACTACCAATAAGAGAAAGAGGTCAGCTACTCAAGGAGAGAAGAAAAGTAGCAAGGTCAAGGGAAAGAAGGCACCAAAGAAAACACAATTTGCTGTAACTAGCAGCCCTACAAGCCCAAGGTTAGGCAATGTGAATGAAGTTATCTTATTTCCTCAAACAATACAAAATTTTAATTTTCTGTTTGTTGTTTAACATCTATGCAGGACAAGATTATGTGTTGCGAAGGAGATGGCAGCACTAACCTCTTCACCTCACACTCTAAAAACATCTTAGTTGCAACCCAGTGATAGTCCAAAACCACTCACAAGGAGTAGGAAGAGGGCATTGGGAGACAAATTTGTGCTGCTTACGACATGACCATGTTTAGTTACTTCCAGTATTAGCTATGTAGTGACATGTGTGTGACAATGTGAATCACGTGGTCCAATATTAAGCTATGTATTGAATTATGTGACTTTAAACTTCTATTTATCAGCTACTTGTGACTTTGTGTTTAAGACTATGAATCGGTTCAGATCATGTAGTTCATTTTCTGATAACCAATCTTGTATTCGTCAAAAACATATGCGTCATTTGGTTCTAATACAAGGTCCAAAAATGTTCAAACATCATATCAGAATCTCTTTTTAAAAAACCAAGGTTGAACTATTAAAGTGCTTACGTCCAATGCTAAAAAAACTAAGGGTATTTTTGTCTTTTTTATTCCTCAGTCAGCTAAAAGTCACGGTAATGATAAGTTTCAGTTCAAATAAGTGTGCGATGGTATTTCTCAGCTCTGAAACTTTGTGTGAGTATTTTTCAACTCCAGCTGCTTTGTGATGGTAGTGAGCTAAAATTCTCAAAAAAAACAATAGCATGCACGCCAGTTTAGCTTTAAAAACCTATGTTATGAATTTCAATTGTGCAGGGGGGCATAGTCCCCCTATTAGGGATGGAGCTTTGTTGTGGCTAGAGGTGGCCATGGATTCCCTTGACTTTGCATAATTTTATTAAAATTAATTGGTTTCAATGCTTAACTAGCAAAATGTATACTAGATTGACCTCCATTACTAGTAGTCTAACAAACAGATTGCCTACTCCTTTTAAAAACCGCTCAAACTTTGTCACTATTCCTATGACCACAATTAAGCTTTCCCGCTAGTAGCACTTATAATGTCATTTTGTTAATTTAACATCAATATAATTCAAAATAAGTTATAGTTAAATATTTTAACTAATTTTAAGGGGAGTTACAATGACAATAATTTACTCTTGTAATACTAGTTCTTGATATTTTGTTGGTTATGAAATATTATATGGTGACTTAGTTTTGGTCACAAAAGTATTATATTGGTTGCGACGTGATTGGAACATAGTAAGAGTTTCATATGAGCATTTTTATATAGTAGAAACAATTTTAACTTAGATAGCTGAGCCCTAGAATGAAAGAACGAGCTTGTTGATCTGGATCCAAGATTTCTGATCGATAGAATGATTAACCGAGCAAAATTTGATTTTAGAAGTAGAGATCAATTTTACTGGTTTTGTTGGTTAACGTATTGAAATCGTTTTTGTTGATATATTTTCGAATACATAATTTTAAATTCATATTTTATCAATTTTAACAGTTAACCTGTTGGTTTATCTGTCAACCGACGAGTTTTATTGGATACATATTTTTTTTAATTTTAAATCTTTTAAATCAAAATCAAGTTAACCGATTCTGATCGTTTTACAATTAACGGATTGATTAACCATGATTTTGTTAACCCTAACAGATCCCTCAAACCCTCTCACGTTGGAACTCGAATCAGCTACAGATTCGAAGTTGAAGACCCGACAATGGTACAAGCAAAATAAATTCGAAACCTGAACAACGCCTTGCCGGTACTCCCACGCATCGCCCGTGAGACTTCTTCCTGCATAAATTGTCCAAGAAACTACTCGCCTGCACGGAGCTCCGACGTAAATATCAAGTGTTGCGCTGCTTGTCATCCCGGAGTCAAGAAAACCAGCAGACGAGAAAAAAAAAAAAAGGAGTCAAGAAAACCAGCGCCGTTCGGAGCACACGTCCCCTGGAAAAATCCTGCGCTCGTTCGTGGTACTGGTCCGTCGTCGCTGCCCCAACCGCAACGCCAGGAACCGTCGCGTCGCGTCAGGTCCCGTGACTTGCCACAGATCCCTAGCCCGACACCATCACGCCGGCCGGTTCCGCCCGTACGCTGCAAGAGCACGCGGCGCCCGTCCCCAAAAGCCCGTGTCTTCTCCCGTGCTCCCCGCCACGATCCGCCGATCCGACACGGGTCCGCGAGCGCCAGCCCCACGCACGTTCCCCACCCCACTAGCCCACCATCACCACCACCGTCCTCTTCCTCCTCACCTCCCTCCTCCCCTTTTTCCACCGCCCTCGAGCCCCTCGCCTCCCAATCCCCCATCTCGCACCACCAACCAGACCTTCTCGATCCAGCCCGCTCCCGCGGATCCCCTGACCCCCATGACCCGCAAGAAACGGAAGCACGCCGCCGCCGCCATCTAGGCCCCATCCCCGCGCATGGAGTCGCTGCCGCGGAAGCGCAAGGGCGCGCGGGGCGCCTGCTCGCTGGCCGGATCCTTCCACGACGCGCCCGACGCTCGCAAGCGCACCTGCCGCGAGCCCAAGCCGCGCCCCGAGAAGAAGAAGCCCCTCGCCGCCGATGACGAGGCCTCCGCCCGGAGCGGCGGCGGCGTAGTGATGACGGCGCCCCCCGCGAGCGGGCGGGCCGCGCCCGATAGCCCCACCCGCGGGCTGAAGCGGAAGCTGGGCTGCATCGAGTCCGCCACGCGGATGGGCCGGAAGAAGCGGCTCGAGAGCGAGTACGAGCTCGGCGCCGAGATCGGGCAGGGCAAGTTCGGCTCCGTCCGGATCTGCCGCGCCAAGGCCGGCGGCGAGGAGTTCGCCTGCAAGGCCCTGCCCAAGAACGGCGAGGAGACGGTCCACCGCGAGGTGGAGATCATGCAGCACCTCTCGGGCCACCCCGGCGTCGTCACGCTCAAGGCCGTCTTTGAGGACGCCGACAAGTTCTACCTCGTCATGGAGCTCTGCAGCGGGGGCCGCCTGCTGGACGAGATTGCCCGGGAGGGCAAGTTCTCCGAGCAGCGCGCCGCCATTGTGATCAAGGACCTTATGGCCGTCGTCAAGTACTGCCACGAGATGGGCGTAGTGCACCGGGACATTAAACCGGAGAATATTTTGCTCACAAAGACAGGGAGGACCAAGCTTGCAGACTTTGGACTCGCTGCACGGGTTACTAATGGTAAAGTTTCTACTAGCTTTTGGTTTCAAGCTTAAAGATATGACAGTTCACATTGTGATGGATTTCGCCAACAAATTAGGAAGAAGCATGGCTGAATTTAGCAGTAGTGAGTAGAAGAAAAAAGAAGTCTAGAAGATCCACTGGAAGTCCGCATTGGGTCATATGCATCTTTGTATAATATCATGTGCTGTTTAAGATACATTTAGTAGCTATAGAAACGCCTCCATCTAACATTTCAACAACTTATTATGTTACTCCAACTGAGTGATGGTGCCAATGTCTTAGGCTTCCATAGTTCCGCTGTATTACATCAACTATCTGTGTTATCATTTTTACCGTGACTACTAGCATTTTTGCAGGTTGCCCCCATATATGTTGCTGTATCAGTTAACATGATTCATATGAGTTGGGAGTCAGCTAACTACTAGGTTGAGTCTTCCTGGCTTGGTTGTGTCTAAAACCAAATGAGTCTAACTCAACCTTACTTCAAGCCATGAGCTTCCTCATCTGTGGAGCCCCCCTTAAGTTGATGACAGCCCATGTATGGTCTATTTGGAGTCCTTTCTGAGTTGGATCTGACAATTGATATGACGTTTGGTGTGGTACTCTATAAGAAGAAATGCTGTCTGGAAATATTTATTCTCTGAGCTCAAGGTGTGTTTTTGGAGTCATAAGTTGATAGCATGTGTTTATTCGTGTGTCAGCTCCTCTTGCTAGGTATGATACGAGAATTAAACCTGGTACCAGGCAATTCTTGCTATTGAGTTTGATAGTTTGCTTAAAATTTCAAGATTAAGTACCTACCTATATTTCAGTCATTAAAATGGCAATGTCGCTTCCTGAGCATTTCAGACAGTTTCATATTTCTTTTACTGGTTGTATACACTCAAATGGAGTAGGTAGCTGGTCCAAAAAAAAAATGGAGTAGGTAGAGAGGATTTTGCTACTTTGGATCACTTGCCAAAGCAATGTGACTAGCAAATGAGAGTAATCAAATTTTACTTAAATAGATATCTGCTTCATAGTATTTGTCTAGTCCATATATTCTGCCTATCTAAGTTGGTGCAGTGTTGCATACATGTATGATCAATTGCACGGTTGGCTTAAGTAGAATGTTCATAGTACTTCAAAAATAAGTGACCGTCAGATGTGTTTTTTTACTATGAAGGAAAACAGTGGACATCAGTGTGTCATTCCATCTCGTTAGGCAAGCCAATAGAATCAAAGCCTGGTGCTGGTTCATACTTGCAATGTGTTTTGTTTGGGAGTGTTGTGCCTATTACTATCGTTTGTTGACATAGAAAATCAAATTTTGATGTGCAGAACTTGCAACAGTGACAAGATAACCTTAAATAACTTTAAACATCATGGCATTGTCCTTGAGATCCAATCGTGACCTGACAGAGGCCCAACATGGTGTTCTTAGCATAATGAATCATGCCATATTTCATGTTCTGAATTTGACTAAATCATTTTGATGGAGTAGAAAATGGTGCAATATCTGAGTTGTATAGCCAAAGGGGCATTGGTTCTTGCTAATAGATGCTTAATTCTGTAACATGCTGTTGAATTGTAGCAGTTTGAAGATATTTAGCTTTGCTTCTAAGTAGCTGCTGTCCACACTAATGTGCCTGCCCTGTATTATTGTTTTGCCGCTCTCACTCCTTCAATTATTTATATCTTCAATTTTCATCTCCAGATGAGAACAGCCACATAACAGTTATATGAATGTGACAGTGGAATTTTTCTCTATTCATGTTGTACACTTGCTAATGTTTGATGCATGTGATCAGGTCAGAAATTGTCTGGTGTTGCTGGGAGCCCAGCATATGTGGCACCTGAAGTTCTTTCAGGAAGCTATTCTGAGAACGTAGATATTTGGAGTGCTGGTGTGCTACTCCATGTACTACTGCTTGGTTCACTTCCATTTCAAGGAGGTTCTCTGGATGCTGTCTTTGAGGCTATAAAGACAGTAGAGCTTGATTTCAACAGCAAACCATGGGAATCAATATCAGGCCTTGGCCAGGATCTTATTGGTCGAATGTTGAGTCGAGATGTGTCCTCTAGAATTACTGCTGCTGAAGTTCTTAGTAAGTTGAAATTCCATAGAGTTTCTCATCTAGCATTACATTTTATGTTACCGGTATTTATTTATGCTTATTACAGGTCACCCATGGGTCCTGTTTTACACAGAATGTCCCCTGAAGGCTGTAACTGCTAATATGTGTGTCACTAACAAGGTTGTAACACCCAGAATTGTATGGGACAGAATTAGGTCAGAATGTGAGTCGTCATCTTCAGATTCATCAAGCCAAAGATCAGAGGATCAAGATGAATGTGGTCTAGTTGATGCACTGACAGCAGCAATAACTCGTGTTAGAATATCAGAGCCAAAGAGGAGTCGGCTATGTAGCCCTGCCATTACCATTCCGCAGGAATGCTCTTCAAACTTGAAGAGTAACCTGTGTACGGCGTTCTGACCTGACCCACTGTACAGCTCCAGATTGGAATGTGCCCGTTTTTCTCAACGAGAAAGTTGGTCTGATTTACAGTGGCTCCTCCGGCTGGTTTCTCAGGGCTGAGGATAATAAGTCGGGTTTACTACAGAGCAAACAAGTGTTTGATCTGGTTTAGATTTTTTTTTTCCTCCAATGATTGCTGATAAACCTGGCGTTAGAGGTTGCTGTAAATCTTGTACATAGCCTTATTGATGTAGCTCCGTTGTTACTAATTTATGTGGTGACTAGTGATCACAATTTCAAGCAATGTTTATATTACCATCGTGTGCATTCTACCTCTCATTGATTAACTTTTCCAGTTACCAAGTTCCGGTGTTGTATTAGGATATGATGTTTAGCATGCTCCACATTGGACCGTCCAGTGAACTAATGCACCTTTTAGAACGATGAAATTGGAAGACTCATCGGTATTTTGTAAGTGGTACGGCGCGAGCACTCTACCCATCGCTAAGGAGGCAGAAGGATTCTGATGTTGCTCGGAATTTTTCTCCTGCCTCGTGAGAACTACGAATTAGTGCTGTATTGTTTTGAATCCGTGACACAGCTCAAACAGAAAATGAGATGGGGGGAACGTTTGAAAGACAACAAATTACAGGAGGCAGGCGTGGCCATTTACAAGCTTAATAACTAGCGGGGCATGGTCCTTGCTATCATCATTAAGCTCCGCCCTTCTTTATAATCGTGTCATGTGCTAATCTTTTTCACGTGACATTACCCAAGTACCCATCAGAGGAGTAATAGATATCCAGTGTTAAATACTAAGGTATAGAGATTTCAGAATTATTATTCTTGATGTTGACAACTAAAGTAATCCCCTTAACCTGATGCTCCCTCTGTATTTCACTTCACCTGACGAGCGGTGGTACCGTGTGCATCTGAACTAAATCTAAAGTCCACATGGAGAAACGTAGTTCATTTATTGACTTCGCTGCGTATTTGGATATTACTAACATATTTGAAATCGTTTTTAAGTGTACGTATACTCTATAAGGAGGACAGGAAGGTGGCAAATTTGTTAAGAGTTTGAAAATGCATGCTCGCATTGACGCAATGGGCATGGCCACATTTCAAACGAACGCAATAGTGGCTCTGCTTGTCTGGTCACAAGACAACTTTGCATTGTTTCTACTTCATATAATCACATGTGCCACGGGTAGTCCGTTATGACTTCAGAAAAAAAACAACCCAAGTTACGTAATTTCAGATCCCCAACGCACAGTTTTCGTTGTGCACCATGCGCGAATAGATATATTATGGTCAACTTGCTTCCCATTGTTTGCGGCTGGGTGCACCGCAGTAGGTCGTCGTAGAGTTCGTGTACCGAAAACATTCTAGGGGTCTATATTCACACGGTCCGTGCGGGCAGCACTGCTGTGATGATCCCCTCGCCCAAAACTCTGAACCATGACGAAGAATTCCTTGAACCATCTCAAGACCGCGCTCTGCCTCCTCCCTCCGCTCCTGCTCGCCGTCTTCTTCTACCTCCACTTCGAAACCCAGGTCAGCATCTTCTCCCCCATCTGCCGATGCGCCACCGCTGCCGAAGCCGACGTGGTCGACCGCCTCCGCGCGTCGGCCACCTTCCTCCCGCTCAAGGACACGCGGCAGGGCGCGGAAACGTGGTTCATCAGCACCCTCAACGCCACCTCCGACCCGGACGGCGAGGCCCGGAACCTGGTCTTCCCCTCCGCGTCCTCCGCCGGCCGCCTCCTCTGCCTCGCCGCGCCCTCCCGCCGCGACGGCACGAAGAACTCCTACGCGCTGGCGTGGCGCGACGCGCTGCCCCGCGGCGCTGCGCTCCTCTCCGGGCTCGCGTTCGTGTCCGAGACGGCGTACGACCACGTCAACATCTGGCACGGGCTCTCGTCGTTCGTCCCGTTCGCGTCGTGGCACGAGCGGGGCCGGTGCCGGGCGCGGCCGGCGCGGTGGGCGCTGTTCCACCACGGCGAGGTGCGGACGGCGACGAGCACGTGGCTCGCCACGCTGGCCGAGGCCACCACGGGCGTCAAGGTCGCCATCGAGACGTTCGATAGGCCCGGGCCCGTGTGCTTGGAGGAGGCCGTGGTGTTCCGGGCGAACGTGGCGGGCATGAACAACGAGCGCCTGCTCCGCGCGGCCGATTTCATGCGGTGCAAGGCGCGGGCTCACTGCCGCGTCGCCGGAACCCCGGACCCGTCGGCGTTGCGGGTCACGCTCCTGTTCCGCAGGGGCGGGCGGGCGTTCAAGGACGAGGCGGCGGTGGAGCGCGTGTTCAGGAAGGAGTGCGCGCGCGTGGCGGGGTGCCGCGTCACCGCCGCGCACGCGGACGGCAACATGACGTTCTGCGACCAGGTGCGGCTGCTGAGCGGCACGGACGTGCTGGTGTCGGCGCACGGGGCGCAGATGACCAACCTGCTGTTCATGGACCGGAACAGCAGCGTCATGGAGCTCTACCCGATGGGGTGGAAGGAGCGGGCGGGCGGCGGGCAGTACGTGTTCCGGTGGATGGCCGGGTGGGCGGGGGTGCGGCACGAGGGGTCCTGGTGGGACGACACGACCGACGTCGAGCCGTGCCCGGACTCCCCCGACATATACAGCTGCTGGAAGAACAGGCGGATCGGGCGCGACGAGACCTACTTCGCGACGTGGGCGGCCAGGGTCTTCGCCGCGGCCAAAGAGCGCAAGGCGACCGGTGCCGCTGGAGAGAGGGGGCGAGATGCAAAGATCTGCCAATGCGGCAAGTAGCGTCGCTTGGTGTGCTCAAGCTGTGTTATTTGCGCCAAATGTTCATTATTCAGTTCAGGGCGCAGTTTTTTCTTTTTTTAGTCCTTCTTAAGGCGATCGGAATTACTAAATTATCGTGCATCACGAGCTAGTATATTGTATTCACGATGTGTGATTGATTGCTCCTTTGGCCGCCGCGCTTACGCACCAATATGCCAACGCAGCTTAGCTTAGTATATTCGCGAGCGAGCTGCAAGCCTGCAATATCCAGCCATCGCCTGAAGAAAGGAAACGAGACACCAAGATCCAGCACGAAAGATGGACCAAGGCGCCGCCGCACCGGAGATGGAGGTGGAGTCCCTGCCCCTCGAGACCCGGTGCCCGCCGTTCCCGCTCCGCCAGTACAACGGCTTCTGGATACCGGAGCTCACGCTGCGTCGCGGCGTCCCGGCCTTCCACTCCCGCTTCACGCCGCGGCCCAGCGACATCATCCTCGCCAGCTTCCCCAAGTCCGGCACCACGTGGCTCAAGGCCCTCGCCTTCACCACGCTGAACCGAGCCACCCACCCGCCGTCCTCCGAGGACCACCCGCTGTGCCGCACCAACCCGCACGACATCGTCAGATTCGTCGAGATCGACTTCGCGTTCGCGCAGAGCGCCGATCTCGAGGCGCTGCCTTCCCCGCGCCTGCTCGCCACGCACCTGCCCCACTCCCTGCTGCCCGAGCGCGTCAGGGAGACGTGCAGGATCGCGTGCGTCGGCCGGGAGCCCAAGGACGCGCTCGTCTCCTGGTGGAAGTTCATCAAGAAGGCGGCGCCGGCGTTCGGCGGCGACGCGGCGGCGCTCACGTTCCGGGAGGCGTTCGACCTCTTCTGCGACGGGCGATGCCCGTACGGCCCGCCGTGGCGGTACGCGGTCGAGTACTGGGAGGCGAGCGTGCGGAGGCCGGACAAGGTGCTGTTCCTGAGGTACGAGGAGATGCTGCGTGAGCCTCGCGGCGAGCTCAAGAGGTTGGCTGAGTTCATGGGGTGCGACTTCTCCGTGGAAGAGGAGGAGCGAGGAGTGGCGGATGCTGTTGTGGAGCTATGCAGCTTGGACAAGCTGAAGAACATGGAGGTGAACAGGACCGGGAGAGGGAAAGGTAAGTTGCCGGTCGAGAATGCGGACTTCTTCAGGAAGGGGGTTGCTGGCGATTGGAGCAATCACATGTCGCCGGAGATGGCGCAGCGGCTGGATAAGATTGTTGAGGATGCATTGCAAGGTTCTGGGTTCTCCTTCATCAATCCAGCGTGAGCCGCTGCTTGTAGCTGTGGTTCAAGTTCCACGTCGATTTATCCGTGTATTGCTTGTTGCAATTTTGACATCCAATGAAATGGTGACGCATTCTCTGCTTATAGGAGGCATGCAGGCCATCTTATGCAATAAAGATATTGTACATGCCCTCTCCGTTCTCACTATATATACAATAATGTTCTGTTGGTCCGTTCATATATAAGAAATGAACTATCTTAGAAGATGTCATATATAATGAAGAAAAAATGCTTCAGGTCCGACTCCAACATCCAACTCTCGTACGACCGAATGGCCCAGCTGACGATGCCATGACGTGAATGAGCGACCACATATGATTCGCTGGGCTGAGCGAAGCCTGAGTCCAATCCAGAACGTTGCCTAGCAAAATTTACTTCGTATTCCCAACTCACGTGTGCTTTTCTGTCCTCACAATTTTAGGCATGCCTTGCGAAATTTCTGCATGTGCATCACTGATCGTCCTCGATCAGGAAAGGTGCTCATCATAAATAAATAAAAAATATTATAGGTATAAATAGTTTATCCAACCAAAACACAGTGCAAAATATTTGGACCCATGCACTGTCATACTTGTGTATTTGTTAGATGTTGGTTAGGCAATATAGGTTAGACCTATAATATTATTGAACAAAAAACTAGACACATATTGTCGCACACAAAACCTCCATATTGAAAATGAAAAGGATGGGACTTCCCAATCCTCTTTCCCACTAAACTCAAATCATGCCACATCTTGTTAATTTGAAAGGTAAACATGAATAGCAAAAGAATGTCAGCAACCTAGAAGCAGAGCAAACGAGACAAAGTTGTGGTGTATAATGGATTAGTGGTAGAGGGCGGCATTGTCCATCAGTCCTCCACTAGCAGCAGAGGTCTCCGGAGACATCTATAGTGAGATATTATGAATATTAACATCAACGGGGCCATAATAGTGGATACAAGTATATGTACGTATGTAAGTGTATTTGCCTACACTCTGCTTCAGAAAAAAAAAATATCCATTTGTGAGAAGGAAGATAAATGTAAGTACATTGGACGTCACCAACAGTGACCTTTTTTTTAATAATGGAACGGGAGGTCCATGCCTCTACACCTTTAAAACATGTACATAACGGTGCATTACAACCAAAGAACATTTGGGCTCTCAATTCCGACAAAAGGGAAATAAAGATACAGAGGATACAAATTTGAGTAAGAGAGTCTAAGCTCTTATTCTATTTGAAAACCTCCAACCAAACCTGATAAAAAATTCCATACTCACAGTTTTCAGCAACCTACGACCATCCTTGGTCATCCTCCTATACTCCTCTTGCTTATGTAGTAAGGACTACATGCGGATCCAATATGTCGTTCTGAAGATTATATGCATAAAAGTGTTGGACTTAGCACCATCAAATACCATACCATTTCTATTCAATCAAATGACCCAACATAGAGCTGTAGCACCTAATAGAATTTGGTATTTAACTTTGACATCAAACCATATAGCCAAGAATCAAATATATTTGACATGCTAGACGGTGGTTGAATTCCAAAAGTCATATATATATGGTATTCCATGAGAAACAAGCAAAATGACAATACAAGAAAAAGTGTTGTATGATCTCAAGTGAACTACAACAACAACATTTCAAATCGTCTCTTCAATTTCTTTTGGCTAGATTGTTTTTGGTTAAGGTGACTCCTTTCTTAAGATACCAAAGAAAAAACTTAATTTTCAATGCCATCTTAATTTTCCGAATGATGAATTTTTGAGGTACGTGTAGAATGGACTTATACAGCGAGGGAAAGGTAAAAATACTAGCTCTCATCTGATAGTCCACTTGATTCCGATAGTCTTACCATTTGTAGCTAATTGATTAATAGTGCTCTCATCTGCGGCATACTAGCTCTGAACTAAAAATGATAACTTCTGAATCCAGTTCATTGACTTAGATGCCTATTTTAGTGTTCCAAATGGGCTTCAAATTTGCCTGAAAACTGGCGAATTAGAGCGTCGCCTTTAGCTTGCAGCATGCAAAAGCAAACAAGAGTAAAAACTACTGCATGGATAACTAGAGGAGTCCCAAAATATCGTTGTCATCCCATCTAGCTCAGCAACTATGATAAGGCCAAAATAGTTACATATATAATCCACTAGAGCGATGAGTAGGGTCAAACACTTGTCCCCGAAGGAAATTTACCCCATTCTCCCTTGTAAGCGTAGGACAGGTATGGAAGCTTGCAGCAGTGGACTTTGTGGTGGAAGATTAGCCAGCAAATCCGTTTTGAGTTTGATAATGCTACGCTTGGTCCAACAGTTCCGGCGACATGCCTGAGCATAACATGGCTTTTGCTTCGTTTCTACTACTTGATAATAACAGGGGAAGCTCTGACTCCAGATCCTTCTCTGTGAACACATTGTGTAAGCATCTCTGAATTTTCTACTATGACCGCATATTATGACTGCACAGATAATAACCAACTTGCTTCCATTTCCAAGCCCAAAAAAACATCCTGTGCCTTGTTGTTACTTGCGTGCTAAAAATACAGCTGTCACAGGATAGGGTATAGTAACTGGTAGGTCAACGGTGATCGGTTCCGTCTGCGCCAACCATTACATATTCAGAGCCATGCATGCGCGCCATTGTGCAACTCTCTCTCGCCCATGCAGACAACATGAAGCAGCTCGCCATGAAGAAGAAGCAGGCGAGCGGTAACGGTAACCACCTCAAGCGCGCGTTCTTCGTCCTCCCCCCTCTCACGCTCGCCGTCATCTTCTTCCTCCAGCTCCAGACCGCGCTCGGCCTCTTCTCCTCGATCTCCCGCATCGTCAGCCAGCCCGCGGCCGTCGACGACCTCGTGGGCCGCCTCCGCGCGTCGGCCACCTTCCTCCCGCTCAAGGACACGCGCCGGCGGTCCGAGGAGTGGTTCATCAGCACCCTCGACGACGCGTCCGAGCCGGAGGGCGAGGCCAAGAACCTGGTCTTCCCTTCCCCGGCGTCCCGCGGCCGGGTGCTCTGCCTCGCCGCGCCGTCCCGCCACGACGGCGCCGAGAACGCGTACGCGCTCGCGTGGCGCGCGCCGGGGCTCGCGTTCGTGTCGGAGACCGCATACGACCACAGCAACCTGTGGCACGGGCTCACGGCGCTGATCCCGTTCGCGTCGTGGCACGCGAGAACCCAGTGCGCCGGGCGGCCCGCGAGGTGGGCGCTGTTCCACCACGGGGAGGTGAGGACGCGGTGGAGCGGGTGGCTGGCAGCGCTGGCCGAGGCGACTATGGGCAAGAACATGACCGTGGAGACGTTCGAGAAACCCGAGCCCGTGTGTTTCGAGGAGGCGGTCGTGTTCAGGAGGAACATGGAAGGGCTGACCAGGGAGCGGCTGCTCGGGGCGTTCGACTTCATGCGGTGCAAGGCCAGGGCTCACTGCGGGGTAGTGGACGACGTGCCGGGAGCTCGACGTGGTGGCCTGCGCGTCACGATACTGTTCCGCACGGGCGGGCGCGCGTTCAAGGACGAGGCGGCAGTCACGCGCGTGTTCCAGAAGGAGTGCGCGCGCGTGGCCGGGTGCACGCTCGCCACCGCGCGCTCGGACAACGGGACCTTCTGTGACCAGGTAGGGCCCCAGTCCCCAGCTGTATGCATGCAACTGCCTGCATGCATGACACGTCTGGTTAAGGTTGCTGAGGATGCACGTGTGCGCGACTTGCATTGAACACGATTTCCTCCTCTCTCTCTTTTTTTTTTTTTTGGCATGCAGGTGAGGTTAATGAGCGCGACGGACGTGCTGATCTCGGCTCACGGGGCGCAGATGACCAACATGCTGTTCATGGACCGGAGCAGCAGCATCATGGAGTTCTACCCGATGGGGTGGAGGCAGAGGGCCGGCGGCGGCCAGTTCGTGTACCGGTGGATGGCGGACCGGGCCGGGATGCGGCACGAGGGCTCCTGGTGGGACCCCAACGGCGAGCCGTGCCCACGGTCGACGGACATCCTCAGCTGCTACAAGAACCGGCAGATCGGGCACAACGAAACCTACTTCGCGGAGTGGGCGGCCAGAGTCTTTGCCACGGCAAAAGAGCGAAAGACGACGAGCAGCTTTAGCGAGGCCACGGCGGAAGAGCACCGTCGACAAGAGACGACCTGCAACTGCAGCTAAATGACATTATTGTTCAGTTGAACAGGTCTATCTTTCTCGATCCAATTTTATGTTCTCAAAGAACATTCCAATAACGGAGGTATAGTTCTGCGAAATGCAACAGAACGAACAATAAGCGGGTTTAAGACTTCCCCGTGTAACCTATGTGACGGCTGAACAATAACCGTGCAACAGCATATGGTTTCTAAATTAGCTCGACCAAAATTCTGTCTTGGTATGTAAGACAGATATTTACCAGCTCAACCGAATCAACCTCTGCCCTCTGGCAAGGTTCAACAAGAAAAAAAAAAAGACACTGTAACGCTGTTCCGATAGGTCCTCATTTTACTCCATGGTTATTGCATTTGCATGTAACCTTAATCATCCATGACTAGTGCTGTCCAAATGGGCCGTGCAGAGCGGGCCGGTCTGAAGCACGAATTTTTTGGCCTGACCTAAGCACGGCACGACCCGTTTATTTTCGTGCCGGGCCGGCCCGGCACAAGGCCACGGGCCGTGCTTGGGTTGAAGGGGCGGCCCGACGGACGGCACGGGCACGGCCCGATTAGCTAGTGGTCCGATAAAGCACAAATATGGCCCATTAGGCATGACCATCTATCAGCCCATTAAACAAAGCCTGCTAGAAAACCTAGGTATTTAAGCTCCCAAGGCCTGCTACAGCCCAATAGTACCGCCTCTCCCTCGCCCGCACGCCGCCCCTACCTCGCGCTCGCTCTCTCGCTCGTGTGCCGCCCCGGCTTCCGCCTCGCTCACCTACGTGTCGCGTCGGCCTCCGCCTCGCTGGCCCCCACGCCGCGCCGGCCACCGCCTCGCTCGCCCCGCGCCACCGCCGGCCTCCGCCTCGCTCACCTGCGCGTCACCGTCGGCTTCCGCCTCGCTCACCTGCGCCCCGCCATCAGCCTCCGCCTCGCTCGCCTGCGCGCCGCCGTCGGCCTCCACCTGGCTCGCCTGCGCGCCACCGCTGGTCTCCGCCTGGGCGACATCGAGAAGAAGTCGTGCCACCATGCCAGTTGGGTTGCCGTGTCTGATGGGCTTATCGGGCCGGCCTGCCCCGGCTACCCGTTTCTGTGCTGTGTCATGGGCCGACGCCTAGGCACGTGGGCTGGCATGACACGGCCCGAAATAAATTTTGTGCCGTGCCAGCCCAAAATTAAAAGGGCCGGACCTTTTCGTGCTTGGATCGGGCCGTGCCGGACGGCCTGTTTGGACAGCACTATCCATGACTAATTTCAAGTTCACTCCTGGTCGGTTAAGCCTTTAATCATCAATCTGGTATAAAGTCGTTGAGCCTTTTGGCCCAGAAACATTGGGCCATGAATTAGCAGTGCACAATTCAAAAGATGAGCTCTATTTGTGGAGTGGAAACGCTTGTTACGGAGTAACCGGGAATAGCTGTAGTAGCTTACTCCAGCCTCCCAAAACAAAATAGCCTTGTAACACAACACAATTCAAATTCTTATTCAAAATAGCCAAGTAGCATATTAATTGGACTGAAATTCTATTGACGTTTCACCACAATCAAAATAATGAGTCGTGTGCTTTTGTCACTGCCTTATCTGGAAGCTCCTTCTACAGTAATAATCGAGATAAAATTTCTCTCGGTTAGGACATTTTCGGTTACACTTTTGTCTTGGATTACATCAATGAAATAACACCGCATTTTTACTTTTATGACCCTACAAGAAAACAATGGCATGTGGAGTGACTCATTCTTCGCAAACCTAGAACAGTGCGCTGACCAAGTGTCCCTTTTCCACAAGATCAGAGGGACGCTATAGGGAAAAGGCATGGCCGTACGTTTTGTCTGTAACATTAGTGGCGCAGCTGTGGCAGCAACCTCATGAACCATCATGCAACCGGCAACACAAGTTGATCCCGTTGTAAACAAACCAAGTCCCGAGTGAATGGTCACCAATCAAAATTATTGTTGCCACCTCCAAAAGCAACCAATTGATGAGTGTCGTAACAGTGTATTGTGTCAGATAGTTTTTTTTTTTCAAATTTCTATTCTTTACCTCTCTGTTGTGCTAACAGATCTTTGTAGAACGTCTTTTATTATTTGCTGCTCTGCGTCTTACTTAAATAATAAAATATACTGTTACGACAGTATATTTTTATTTTGGTGCCGTTAGGATAGAGTGAGTGTGGTATCAACATCGGATAGTGCAACACGGCCTTTGAAGATGGTATGAACGTTACTAGGGATAACCCGAGTTACTTAGTCTATTTAAATAGTTTGAACTTTCACTTCACTTTAGGAGCAAACTTTTCTCCTTGCATGTAATTGATGCACTATGCTTTCTACTGCTACAACAACAACAACTACTACTATCTATTACCTTCCTGTTTCTTTTATAAAACGTGTCATATATAATTCCTTGCTTCTTGTTAAATTTTATAAGGGCTCTTTTAGTAGAGCTTTGTGAAGCTGATTCCCAGTGAAGCTCAACAAAAGCTATTTTTCAGTAGAATTAATTCTTGATTGATATTTTGTGAAATGATTCTCCCAAATGGACCAAGACGGTAGGAGTAGGACCCGAAAAACGTACCCTCTTTGTATACCATGTTACTTGTCATTTTAAACTTGTACAATTTTCACAAATTACTTACTCGTTTCTATGTACAACACATTTTTCACTCCTCAGAGCCAAAGCGAATAAAATGTCTTGATTCTATGTAGTAATTTGCGGTCCTAATTTTAAGAGTCTATTTTAAAAAACCGTAGAGAATAATTTTTAACCAGAATTATTTCTCTTAGAATCACTTCACATAACTCTATCACATAGACTCTAAAATGACACTAAGGCTCTTCCCAATGTGGAGATTCATTTTGTTGTTTCCAACACTGCCTCATCATATTAGAGTAAATTAAAATAAAACACTCATCTCCAATATATAGTTTTATTTTTGTTATTTTCTTGACTAATCATAATATTTAATTATTGCATGGTGATTAATCAAATTACAATAAAATAAAATGTTTACTTTCAGACTAGTCTCAATGTAAGTTTCATGAGCATTAAATAAGCCACTATATCAACAAAAAGAGATGACAAATAAAAACAATTAAGAGGAAAGAGAGGAAATAAGTTCCATGGTGGTGAAACTCATTTTCATTTTAACTATGTCTTGTCATGTGGTTCGAGCCATATCCGACGAGTATTCTATGGTACACCATGTTGGACTCGTAGGATCAATAGTCTAAGTAATTTGAACCACCATGACAGATAGTAGCTAAGTATATACCTTCGCATTGAGCTACCATCTTCTAGGATTAGATCTGCTTCTTTTTTTTTTTCCTTCTGCCGATTGCCCACTTGGAGCTGGAGAGCACCCTTCCCAGTGGTTGCAGTGCTCTGATCGATTGGGCTTTTGCAAGGGCACTGACTTAGTGATGAAAACCTTATCCTTGTCCCTTGTAGGAGTTACCTCTTATTTATAGGCACTGTGCACTGGGGGATACACCCCTGGTGTGCAGTAATGTCTCCAATCAAGACATGAGTTCAGTGTGAACTCTTTACCTTAGTCAATTGATCATTTATTACTAGGTCAACAATGTTGGCTCACACCAGCATCAAAGGCTTTTCAACCAATCCCATGCCAACAACATGTTCTTTAAATATGCTGGGTGGTAAGCCTTTCGTAAGCGGATCCGCCAATATTTCCTTAGTACTTATGTATTCAAGTCTTATGGTTTGATCCTGGATTCTATCTTTTACAACATGGTACCTTATGTCAATGTGTTTGGCAACACCACTTGACTTGTTTGTACTCGCATAGAATACTGCGGGTTGATTATCACAGTACAACTTAAGTGGCTTGAAAATACTATCAACCACTTGCAATCCCGGGATGAAATTCTTTAGCCATACAGCCTGCCCCACCGCCTCATAACATGCCACAAATTCTGCCTGCATTGTCGATGATGCAGTCACTCTTTGTTTGGAGCTTTTCCACGATATAGCTCCTCCCGCGAGTGTGAAGACATAACCTGACGTGGATTTCTTAGTATCAACACACCCCGCAAAATCAGCATCTGAATAACCTACCACTTTAAGATTATCAGATCTCTTATATGTGAGCATGTAATCTTTAGTGCCTTGTAAATATCTTAAGGCTTTCTTAGAGGCCTTCCAGTGATCCAATCCTGGATTTGACTGATATCTGCCAAGCATCCCGGTTACGAATGCCATGTCAGGACGAGTGCACACTTGCGCATACATTATGCTTCCAATTACTGAATCATAAGGTATTGACTTCATCTGTGCAGATTCATAATCATTCTTTACACATTGAAATGTTTCAAACTTATCGCCCTTGACAATAGGAGTAGGTGAGACTGAGCACTTATGCATATTGTACTTCTTGAGTACCTTTTCAATATATACTTTCTGAGCTAACCCCAAAATTCATTTGGATCTATCTCGATGAATCTCAATTCCCACCACATAATTTGCTTCACCGAGATCTTTCATATCAAATTTAGAAGAGAGAAAGTTCTTAGTTTCCAGAAGCAAATTCTTATCACTGCTAGCTAAGAGTATATCATCAACATAAAGGATCACATAAATAAACTTGCTCCCTCTAAACTTAGCATATATGTAATTGTCCAATTTATTTTCCTTGAAACCAAATTGCTTTATAACTTGATCAAATTTGAAATACCATTGCCTAGATGCTTGCTTCAAACCATAAATGGATTTCTTTAGCCGACATCCCAAATGTTCTTTTTCTTTCACAGCAAAACCTTCCGGTTGTGCCATGTATACTTCTTCACATAATTCACCATTTAGGAATGCTATTTTAACATCCATTTGATGTAATTCCAAATCATAATAAGCAACAAGCGCCATAATAATTCTGAATGAATCTTTAGTAGAGACAGGTGAGAAAGTTTCATTATAATCAATACCTTCTCTTTGTGTGAAGCCCTTAGCAACAAGTCTTGCTTTGAACCTTTCGATATTTCCTTTGGAGTCATACTTGGTTCTGTAGACCCATTTACAGCCTACTGTTTTGACTCTTTTGGGAATTTCTACTAAGTCCCATACATCATTTGTTTTCATAGACTTGATTTCATCTTTCATAGCTTCCAGCCATTTAGACGAATCCTCACTTTTCATGGCTTCCTTATATGATACAGGACCATTATCGAGTATCATTTCACTCATTTCATTCAGATCTTCACTCATATATGTGACATAGTCACTAGCAATGGTAGATCTCTTAACACATTGTGATCTTCTAAGTGGTTCTTCATTTGGCTCAGTAATCCTTTCCTGAGGCTACTGATCTTCATTAGTACGCGTACCATTAGATGATTCAGGAATATCAGCAGATGTTGTGTCCATCTGTGGAACACCGTTAGCATGCATGGGAAATACAGGCTCCTGCATCATGGGTATCGGGACATAATCCCTCTTTTCCTGTAAATCAATTTCTCTAGGTGTCATGCTCCCCCTCAAAGTCTCATTTTCCAAGAACACAGCATGTCTAGTTTCAACAAACTTATTATACTGAGTTGGACAATAGAACTTATATGCCTTTGACCTGTCAGGATAACCAATAAAGAAACAACTGACAGTCTTGGGGTCTAATTTTCCTAGAGTTTGATTAAAAACTCTTGCTTCGGCAGGACATTCCCATACATGAAAATAATTGAGGATTGGTTTTCTCCCAGTCCACAATTTGTAAGGAGTCGATGGAACTGACTTACTAGGGACCATATTCAAAACATGAGCTGCTGTCTTTAGAGCTTCCATCCATAAATTGACCGAAACAGTTGAGTGGCTCAACATACTTCGTACCATATCCATAAGAGTGCGATTACGCCTTTCAGCCACTCCATTTTGCTGAGGTTCACCCGGTGCTGAGTACTGGGCGATAATGCCATTATCCTGTAAGTACCTTGCAAAAGGACCAGGAACTTGGCCATAAGGAGTATGTCTTCCGTAGTATTCACCACCACGGTCAGACCTTATAATCTTTATCTTTAGATCATGCTTATTTTGGATCTTTAAATTTATCTAATGCCTCAGATCTTTCTTTAATTGGATACACATATCCATAACGGAAGTAATCATCAGTGAAGGTTATGAACAAATCAAACCCATCAATCGATCTAACATTGAAAGGACCACAAATATCTGTGTGAATAATTTCTAGAACTCCCACACTTCGATTTGCACCTTCCTTTATCTTCTTTGTATATTTTCCCTTGATGCAATCAATACAATGATCATTTGTGTCCGAAAAATCTAGTGGAGGAAGGATTTCTGATTTAATGAGACTTTCAATTCTCCCCCTCGAAATATGGCCTAAACGATAGTGCCATAATTTCGAAGAAGTCTCATTCCCATTCCCTTTTCTTTTGGCACTAATATTTGCATTAGAGGAGGATCCAATATTATTGATAGTATCACTGAGCGTAAGAAAATAAAGACGTTCTTGGCATATGGCAAGACCAACATCTTTATTGTCACACATAATTATACATCTGCCATTACCAAAGTTACAGTGATATCCATCGTCATCAAGACAGGACACAGAAACCAAGTTTCTTTTCATCGAGTAGACATAGAGTACATTATTTAGTTTAAGCATAAAACCGGTGTGGAGCAAAAGGTCAAAATCTCCGATGGCTTCAGCATTGGTCTCCACACCATTGCCAACTCTAATTCTTCTTTCCCCTCTTCTTAGGGTCCTCCTCATATCTAATCCCTACATGGAATTCACAACATGAATTGTTGCGCCTGAGTCCTCCCACCATGTATTGGTGGTATTATCAACATGCAGTGATTCATCAATGAATGTTACTTCATCAATACCTTTTCTATTCATCCACTTTAAGAAACTCAGACAGTTCTTTCGAACATGTCCAGATTTTCCACAGTGAAAGCATCCATTTGGATCTTTCTCTTCATCTAGATTCTTTTCGGACTTTAGCTGTTGACTTTGCTTTGGGGGGTGCCCTTTGTGCTTGAATTGGATTGGCTTAGGCTTTATGTAATCATCTTCATGTTTCTTATATTTGTTCTTTTGAGGATGCTTGAAATGATTGACATAATCAATCCTTCCAACTTTAAACCTTTCCTCTTCTTGCACACATCTGGCCATTAATTCATCAATTCCTCACTTTTCCTTCATGTTAAGATAATTGATCACAAAACGATCAAATTCTTGGGGAAGAGATGCCATAATAAAATGGACAAGAAAACCATCAGAAATATCCATGTCCATCTCCAATAAGCCTCTGAATGAGAGTGGTTGCATATGCTTTAGAGGAACCTTTAAATTGGTGCTCAACTTTAGCCAGATACTCTCTAGCAGTTTGAGCCTCAGGAATTGCTCCTCTAATGCTTTCAACTATGGAGCTCTTAATGATCATTAGACATTTTCTATTTGATTGCTCCCAATCATCTTTCTTATCCTTATACTTCTTTTTCAGAGTATCATAATTTTCAACACCCTTATCAGGTTCTATGGGAGCATCATTATGGAGGGCATAATCGATATTCAGCAAAGCCAGATTAATTTCTAATCTCTCTTTCCAAGAGACGAAATTACTTTTATTTAATTGCTCAACACCATTAACGAGCCCAGCAATTTGTGAGGCACTAGATGCTACATAACCAAAAATTTAAGACCATCATAAGAATCATAATAAACTTATTTTATTGAGTCAAAATCCAAGTCAGCTACGACAAGAAATGGATTAAGAACAATAAAATGACTTGAACAAGTATTTACTAATCAGCTACGGCCAGAATAATAAATACTAGTCACACATAATTAATGTAGAATCCTCTTTTACTATCCATGTTCAAGATCAGCTACGGCCAGAAATTGAACAAGAACAGTAAAATATTGTGGACACATATTTATCAATCAGCTACGGCCAGAATGATAGACATATGTCGTACTTAAAATTCTCAATTTGCAGCAAAAACATAATTAAGGCATAAAATATAATATCATAATATTTTGTCCATTATTCTATCATGATGAGTAGACAAAATTCTATGTGATTATAAGTGAAGCCTCATAATGTGGCTAAAAGATTAATTATTTAGCCCAATAATTATCCTTAAAAGTTCCCTAAAAAAATTCTCAAAGAATTTCTAGAAAAAGGGGGTCTAAAAGGTAAAATTCCTAGAAATTGTCAAGGGTTATTTGGCTTGTTAAGGCCCATCTAAAATCTGCCCGTCCGTCCTGGGCCTGGGCCGGATTTCCCCGCGCCCAGTTGGGCCGAAAAGAGCCCATTTAAGCCGTTGGCAGCCGTAGCACGTTGGATCGAGATCCAACGGCCATCAAGCCTCGCGGCTTGATCAAAACCAGAGATGGCTTCGGCCCCCCCGAAACCCTAGCTCATTCTTTCCTCTCCTCCCCCTCTCTTTCCTTTCCTCTGGCGGCGACCGAGCGGGCGAGAGAAAGAGACGACGACGCCGTGCGTTGGCGAGCCCCACCGACAGCCATCTCGCGCGCGAGAGAGAGAGATGAGGCGACGGCAGCGCTGGTGAGGCCCCCTCGCCGGAGCGCGCGTGTGGCCATAAGCTGCGCGCGGCTCCGTCGAGTGGGTCTCGACGACGCTTGCTGTCCCCCCCCCCCCCCCCCCCGGAGCCATGCGCGCTCGTCGGCGAGGATCCAACCGATAGCGACGACGAGTTCCTCGGCGTTTCGCCCGGGACACCGCGACGGCGGCAAGCACCGGTGACCATCCACGAGCTGGTGCGACGAGCTCCACCAAGTCGACACAACGGCAATGAGTTGTTCCACAGTGCATCGACGGCGATGACATGGCCAAGGTGAGCTCGCCACCTTCATCTTTAGCGTTGGGGTTCTCAATTTTGGGGAAAAAATAGAAATCTCACTGTAGCTAAGGTTAGGGTTTCATCAAAAAATTGGGAAAAGCCTTAGAATTAAGCTTAAATAGATGTAATCCCCAAACTTCTTGATGCTACAGCACCAACATCGAAACCCTAGCTACTTATTGCTCACGGATTTAAGACTTAATCTTAGAAACTGAACATAACCGAGAGCAAAAACATATGAACAGTAGCTTCATCATCAAATTCAAGTATGAACTTTATAAATAGAACATAATCCTTAGCATCAGGGGTTCAATCTTAGGCCAACAAGCTCTGATACCACTGTTGGACTTGTAAGATCAATAGTCTAAGTAATTTGAACCACTATGACAGATAGTAGCTAAGTATATACCTTCGCCTTGAGCTACCATCTTCTAGGATTAGATCTACTTCTATTTTTTTTCCTTCTGCCGATTGCCCACTTGGAGCTGGAGAGCACCCTTCCCAGTGCTTGCAGTGCTCTGATCGATTGGGCTTTTGCAAGGGCAGTGACTTAGTGATGAAAACCTTATCCTTATCCCTTGTAGGAGTTACCCTCCTATTTATAGGCACTGGCACTGGGGGGGTATACCCCTGGTGTGCAGTAATGTCTCCAATCAAGACATGAGTTCAGTGTGAACTCTTTACCTTAGTCAATTGATCATTTATTACTAGGTCAACAATATTGGCTCACACCAGGAATATCTGGTGATCACCCATTCACACCAACACACCGAACACGTACTTCACACTGTGGTCAAAATATGTTGGGATATCTAACATATTTTGACCAATATGTGGAGCAAGTTATTTTACTTGTCATAATACCAGTTTCTCACTCTCATAATTAGTTTGTCACATTATAAAAAATCCTGACATATCGTTTTAAAAATGAAACTTCTCAAGAATTATCGGACCTAATTTGAAAATCTTTCCGTGTTTTGCCACTGTACTAAAGACGAAAGTCGATTTGAAGTACAGTAGGACGCCGACCGGTCATTATTTACTCGTGCACAAACAGGGCGGAAGCAGATTTTCAGTGGCCCCACTCACCCTGTTCTCGACGCACGGCATAAAGACATGCTGCCTTGTCTCCATTCGCTCCTCCTCATCATTGCCATAATTTCTTCCTGCCTCCTCTCGAAGCCATCTACCCTATGAATCAAGTGTCGGCATTGCCTGCTAGCTCATCCGCTCATGCTTGCAAAGCGAGTCAGCGACCATACCCTGAAGCCAGCCTGAACCAGTGAGCTTTCAAATATATAGGTCTCATTTTAGAACGTATTAAAAATTTCACAAAAAAAAGAGATAAATTCATGTAAGATTCCTGGAAGAAATTGTGTTTCAAAGGATGTTTGAACACGTTACAAACTTTGCCTTGCGTTCGACAAGCAGTTTCATGCAATAGTAGTAGTATATGGAGTATGCAATGCTTTTGATTTGTCTGCTTTCATACACCTATGTACTCGACGCGACGCGAACGCGAGAGCCACATGCCCCTCGATCTCCGTGCGCTTTTGTTCATTTGGCTATTTCCTTGGCGACACTCATGATCAGTCAATTGCATGTTTTGGCTTCATCACATCGAGCCTTGCTTGTCAGCTGTCAGTTGTCACGAAACCCATCAGACGGATGGCACCAAGAGAGTGCATGCGCCTCCTGGCACAACGTTCGCCGTGCTCTCTCACTCCCGTGCCTCTGTCCCAGCGATCTTGCCGCGGCACTTGGCGGAAGAATCCGAACTACAGTACTCCTACAACCACAGGAGCGCACGTACGGTGCAGCACCGTTGTCGTTTTTCACCGGCATGTTCGACGTCGACCGACCGATGAGGTTGCTTGCCGCTGATTGCATTGCTCTCCAGTGAGTTGGTGTTTGATATGGGCAACAAGATTTTTTGTCTGAAAATTCTAGGTTAAGCGCTAAGCGGCATAAAATGCGTGCCACACACCCCACACGCACGCGCCGTCCGTACCCATCAACAAAGATGTGCATTCGATTGCTTGGACGAAATAATGCCCTGATTAAGACAGCACGATGCCAAGCCCAGGTCTGCTTCAAAGTCAAGTCCAGTCCCATCTTATCCTCCATCGGCTCCAAAAGGTCGTTTCCACTGTAGCTACAGGGCGGCAGCTAACACAGCACGCTACTGCTTTTTCCCCTTTTGATATTCGATAAGTCCATCTTTCTCCGTCGCGGCACCATGTGAGAGCGAGCATGCCGCGGCTGGGCGAGCATGGTGGAAGGAGCCCCAAGATTCGGCAGAAAACGTCCACCACCAGGCGCTATGATCTTGACGTGGGATCCTATGCTGCCTCAGCTGAGCGAGCAAGAGTCGACGTGGATCGAAGCTGCATGGGTTGGGCGCTTCACGCTCACCGGACCACGTGCTCAGGTGTTTTGCCCTATAGCTAATGGAGGCGGGGGCAGCGACAGATTCGTTTTTATTTTCTAAATTAGATCTGAAATGAGTAAAGGATTTAGAAGAAATGAAATAGGGTCTTATTTTCTAAATTAGCCCTATGAATATTTTCGAAGACTGAGTCAGCAAATACTCTGTATTGACGAAGTCACCACAGGCACCTCGTTGTCGATGGGAGAGTCATCTACAACCATTGAAAACGCAATATCGTTAAATCCTAGAAAATTCGCTCTCACAGAGAGTCGAACCCAAGATCTAAGGTGCTACTGAGGCTCTTGTAACCACTAGGTTACATGTCCTTTAGCATAAAATAAGGTCCTATGGCAGAGCTAAAAATAGTGGTTTTATGTTTTTCATATTATATGCGATTTCGTCAATCTCATAATGGACTAGTATCATTTTACGACCATATAGGAGAGAAGGTACATGAAAATGTTCATATGTTACTAGTTGTGCTCCAAAGAGTTTTGACACAATTACAACTACAAATTTGAAGTCTAGTGTAGCTTTGTTTGGCTATATACATGAGAACATGCCTAAGCCTACCTCGCTGCAAATAATCTATCTCACATTTATTACTATTAATTAACATTCTGAAATTAATATAATTTTAAAACTCTGAGAATATTGATTATATTTTAAATAATAAAACTGCTCGACGTCCGAACCAATCATTCTTTTATGTGGTGGTTGATCATGTGCAAACCGATATCAAGATTTGTCGTTCAAAGTAGGTGTTCATAGAGGTAGTAGGATGTGACAAATTTTGCTTAATGAACTATAGTATGAGAGCTAACTAAGGAAATTTCAAACACCTTTAACTCTAAATGTTCAGCCAAGTTTTACTTGACGTTTATACTTTCAACACTGTAACTCTTAAGTCTTTTTATGTTTGAGCTGGGTTAATTATTGACACAAGACAAAAAGCCTGTGAGAGAACAGAAGTGGAAATCACGGCCGGGCCTACGCTACCTCGTGTTGTCACCGCCCCGCGACTACTTTCCTCGCAATTCCTCTCTCTTCCGCGCCGAATCCTTCAATCTCGCTGGAATCGCTTTGCCCGTGGATCACACTCTGTACACAAGAGCACTGCCGACGCCGCGGCACAGACACAGCGACACGGAAAAGGGCACGTACGCTCGCGGGTACAAATTGAGCACTGTGGTGCCCCATGGCTCCATGCACTGTAGTAGTACCAAAGTTGCCTGCAAACGTCGAGCTCGCGAGAAGCTTCACCGATGCGTGCAAGGCCACAACGCGCGTACTTGTCGAGCGCACCCCTCGCTACAGTTTCCTTTGTGCTTATATTTTGAAACGGAGATAGTATATCTTTTTAAGATCACATAAGAAAAACGGTTAAATGTGATCTCAAAAGCTTACATTTTAAAACCTTTCCTGTCTCGCTTCTCGGTGGAGCTGTGAAACATGAAGACCTCTGTAGCTCTCGCGCAGGCAGGGGGAATGGCTGGTTGGACGTGTGCCTTGGCGGTCCTGGAACGAGCACAGCGGACGGGCCTCGTCGGAAAGGGTGGTCATGTCAGAGCAACACGGGTGGTCGGAACGCCGGGCCCGGCCCGCACGCAGCAGGTCAATCTGCGTCACCCCTGCACGCTCTGTGGTCTGCTACGTACTGGCACACGGCCGGCCCCCTGTGACGTGCAGTCGAGTGGATGGAGCACACACAGCAAATGCACCAATAAACGACGCTGTTTTGCATGTGATCAGAGAGGGGTTCGAGATTTCGGTGCTCGCGCAGCAGGTTCATGACATGTGATCAGAGAGCTAGAGCTAGGGGGCCGTCGTCCGCCCGGATGAACATGGGATAAGGGCTGGTCATGTCGACCAACGTTTAGCGCGCGTTGTTACCTGACACGCGAAACATCAACTCAAATGACCCACACAAAGCAAAGTGTTTATAACTGGGTCCTAATCGTGATGCAAAGAAGAAGCAATATGTCAATCGATCTGCAAACACCACCCCTGGGAGCATGCTAAGATAAGAACAAAGCAGCGCATGGGCCCGAGTTCTTCCAGGGAAGCTCCAACGCATAGAGCCAAAGACGGCATGGTGCGTCATGTGACGAGCTGACGGGCCGCCTGCTCAGCTGTGCCTCGCTCGAGCCCAGTGCAGCAGGAGCCGTGAATCTGCAGAGAGACCCAGCGGCGCTACGTGCACACAGACATGCACTCCCAGCTTTACCTTCCTTCCGTCCACGGCTCTCTGAGTTAGTGAGCTGCGGGGCCGCCTCACCGCCGTTGATCGATCTGATGATGATCCCGTAGCACCCCGCTAGGCTCCAGGCGAAAAAGGCTTTTCATGCATGAACCGCAGCAGGCTAATCTCTTCCCCTGCGCGCATCCGCGCCAATGGCAGGGCCGTGTGTATGTGCCGCGCCTTTGTTCTCTTCCACGCTTGTCCCCCCTGCCCACCTGACGACGGGCGCATGGCCGGGGCTCTGCTGCTGCTGCTGCTGCCCCCGCCCGTCTCCATGGCTCCACGCCTGCACGGCCCCGTCGCTTGCTGCATGCATGCACGGGGTACGTGACCCGTCTTTTCAGCCGCAGCAGCACGACCAGAGCTGTCCTGTAGCTGCATGCCAGGCACCCCTTTTCGGCGTTCTGCAACCCGCGCTGGTCGCCACGCTTTCCTTGTTGCTCCATCGCAGCTCTCGGTCCGGCCCATGCGAATTGAAGACGCGCTCTCAAGGTTCGCAGGAGCAACTACCGCACGCGTATACTACTACACCTGAGTACTACTACTTGACGCAATCGTGCAGCTGTGCCATCATCGATCCTCCTCGCCTTTCCTGCTCCTGGACCGCCCTTATTGGGTCGGTGCACGGTCAAGCTCCCGTGGTGGTCCATGCACACAACACAGCTAGCAGCCTCAAGTGAATAGAGATCGGCTGATGGAGCTTTTACTCCTGCTGTGGTAGTTACATATATACAGTCACTGCATCTGCAACGCTCCTTTGCTTACCTGCAGGTGCTGTAGTGCGTAGACCGTGACGAGCATGCATGTCACCGGTCCACACCAACAAAGATCACGAACTGGATCCGGCATGACCGGACCGTCCTATTCAGACCGCCCAGCGAAAGCAACCGGGGCCGGACCACCACCGTCTCGCTCTCCGCTCGCGACCTCCGATCCGGTCCGCAGGAGCGGGTAAGGAAAGGGAGGATTAGAAGCATGTGGACCGCCTGTGGCGCTTAGCTCTTGACCCGCCCTTATCGCAACAAGGGATGAGATAAGGCTTTAGTAGCCCAAGACAAGGCCTTAATTCGGCTCCGCCCGGTCGGCCTCGACCCGCCCAATTCTCCGTTTGCCGTTTTCCAGAAACCGCATACTACTAGCCATCAATCAGTCTCTAGGCCGTGACGTTCCCGTACATAAGTGGCGAGACATGCCGCGCATGCAGAGCCCGGCCGCGCAGGCTTAAACACGTGTTTTGGCCGTCAACCACCTGGCCCCGCCGGGGTTAAGCAGCGTGCCAGCTTCGGGACGGAAGCATATCCTCTGAGCTTTAGCCGCGCGTGATCGACATGGGCGAGCCCGGATGGGACAAAACAGCTGTGTTTAAATGGCATGGAGGAGAGGATTAGGCCCGCCGGGATCGGAGACTAGTCGACCTCAGGTTTAAGCCCAAGGAAAGCGTGGTCAGCTTGCGTGTTTAGACTTTGGACGGCGTGGGTTGCCGTGTTTAGTCTCGGCGGCGATTTGTCGGGGACCAGGCGAATGGAGGGAGCGGCATATAGGGGAGAGGAAGAAGCCCTAGCCTGTTCGCTCCCATTTCCGATGCCTTTTGTTCGGATCGGGCGACGGGGACCGTCGACGAGAACACTGTAAACTGGACGGAACGCGGTCGCATTGCTGGGGAAGATGGTTTATTCCTCCGTCATTTCGAGTGGACTCTTGTTGGCGAGTTGACCTATCGTGGGGTCTCTTTTCTTCGCTTTACTCGGTTGTGTGAAAACATGGAAGTCAGTGCACGTTCCTCCGTGGTTTGTGGTACAAAGGGTCCCTTTTTTTTTTTTTTTTAGGAAACGGTAAAAAGGGTCCCTTATATGTCGTAATCACTTCAGCGAAAAAATAATTAGGTTTAGGTCTCAGAAAAATCAAATGATAATACTACTACTTGATGCTGTCTTCCTCGTCATCAACCAGATAGCCATGGAAAACGATGCGTTCCACAATTAGATGCTCTCGGAGGAGAAAGCCTAAATGTTATGCTCTGCTTGCGTCACTTCAACTGAAAACAGCCGGTTAACGAGATCGTGTTGATGCTGTCTAGGTATAGATTTGATCATAGTACTAAAGGAGACATGCGACTGAATGATTATATCTCCTGCTAATGAAAGCGCCTGCATCGGAATCAATATCCACTTATCCGAATCGAAAGACCGGGCTCACAATTAATTATTAGTTCAGTACTGACACTATCTCAACGAGGTACTGTATGGGTTTGTGTACTTGGTACACTAAAATATCTGCGTGGGGCACTCGCAAGCAGGAGTCAACAGCACAGAGGAACACGAGCGGCGAAACCAATGAACAATTCCATAATTTGCGCCTGATCAAGACATGGTACGATGCATTCGACCACAAATGTCTTTGTTAAGACAATAGAAGCTGCCATACATAGATTCGATGGAAAAGGCGCGAGAAAAGAAAGACCGGGCGGGGCGTCGCGATCAAATATTCTAAACCGCAATTTAAAAGGCGTTGGAGCCAAACCACTTGAAAAGAGCAGCGTGGAGAGGGACAGCCATGCATCAAAGAAAGCAGCCATGAGCGCGACGCAAAAGAACGCGATATCGCGGCCCTGTTGTTGAGGCGCCGCGACATCAGACAAGCTGGGCGACCCGAGGGGAGCTGTGAACAGGAGAGAAAGCGAGTTTGTAGCTACATCATCACCTTGGCACTAGCTCCTCCAGCGCTTGCAGCCTTCCTGCAGTGAGCTAGAGGGCGGCGCCGCGTCAAAACTTGGTGTCCACTCTCTCTCTTATCTCCTCATCTCACTCTTAACCTTGCTAAGCCTCTCTTAGCCTTCGCCCTGGCATAACTCAAGCAAAGCAGCCCACCAGACACACACACACACAAGAAACACCTGCCTTTGCTGCCATGGACTTCGACGACCACGATGACGGCGACGAGGAGATGGCGCCGTTGCCGCCGGTGCTCAGCTCCAGCTACGAGACGCCGCCGCAGCAGGCCGCTCCCGGGTTCGGCGCCGGCGGCGTGGCGCCCAACAAGCCGCCTACCAGCAGCGAGCCCGGCGGCCGCTCGACGAAGGCCCCGGGCGGCGGCGCCGGCGGGGGAAGGTACCGCGAGTGCCTGAAGAACCACGCAGTGGGCATCGGCGGGCACGCCTTGGACGGGTGCGGCGAGTTCATGGCCGCCGGCGAGGAGGGCACGCTGGACGCGCTCCGCTGCGCCGCGTGCAACTGCCACCGCAACTTCCACCGCAAGGAGTCCCCCACGTCCGCCGGCTCGCCCATCTCCCCAGCCTCCGCGATCGTCGCCTACGGTGGTGGGCCCACGCCGCATCAGCACTTCTCCCCCTACTACCGCACTCCGGCCGGCTACTTCCAGCAGCACCACCAGCACCCGCACCACATGGCCGCGCGGCCGCTGGCGCTGCCGTCCACCTCCCACAGTGACGGCGGCGGCGACGACCTGTCCGGGATGGCGGGGCCCTTGTCGGCGCTAGGCCCGCTGAGCGGCATGTCCCTGGGCGGCGGCCCATCGGGCTCGGGCGGGTCCGGCGGGTCGGGCAAGAAGCGGTTCCGCACCAAGTTCACGCAGGAGCAGAAGGACAGGATGCTGGCGTTCGCGGAGCGCGTGGGGTGGCGCATCCAGAAGCATGACGAGGCCGCCGTGCAGCAGTTCTGCGACGAGGTCGGCGTCAAGCGCCACGTCCTCAAGGTCTGGATGCACAACAACAAGCACACCCTCGGCAAGAAGCCGTTGCCGTAGTCCTCATCCTCATCTGACGCTCTGCTCCCCCGGTCCGCCCCATCGCATGCATATGCACCACGACGGAGCCATGGCCAGAGCCTCTCCCCGGTAGGTAATTGCAATCGTCTTCTCCGTTAATTAGCACGCAGCATTCGGCTTCTTTCTTCGGCGCCTTCGTCGTGGGCGGCGTAGGACAGTAGAGTACTCACTTCACTTGTAGCGAGCGGTTCCTTCTTGGCTGTATTAGGCGGTTCTTTAATTTATTTTTATTTTTTCCCCTTCTAAGCTGTACTTCTGTTTGTGTTGTTCAATTAATTCCGTTGGCTTGGCCATTTGCCGATTTGGTTCTTCATGGGAATGTACTTGCATTGGTGTATCCACACTGATGGTGTATCCGGGGATCGGGGTTGCATGGATTCCGTGTTTGTATGTATACATGTCTCGCTCTCGACTATATTTTTTGTGGCTGCGACATGCGCCGGGCGATAATGTTACTCATGGGTCGGGCCATTTCTTTGTAGCTTTGCTCGTAGCTTGCCACTGCCATTCCTAAACAAGATAGGCAACTGTTGCATTCGCTCTACCTTTCGTTTCCGTCAGCCACGCCTCTCGATCCGATGTCACTGAACTACTCCGTACGGAGTATTCTAGATTTTTTTTTTTTTTTTGCTCTGCCTACGGAGTATTCCTCAATTTCAAAATAATTGTCCTCCTCACAGTGCGCGGTCAAAATCTCGTCACCCACGCCTCTCGATCCGATGTCACTGAACTTGTATGGAGTATTCTTGGCAGTAATTTTTTGCTCTGGCTACGGAGTATTCCTCCATTTCGAAATAATTGTCCTTCTAGTGTGGTCAAAATCGAACAAAGTAGTTCATGTTACTGAACAATGTAAACTATAAAATCGACACAAATGTTTGATTTTACTTTGGGAGCTAGAGTTATACCTTAATTAATTTGACTGGAGGGATTAAATTTGTATATTGCTTGTAGTTTAGTACTCCGTAACTTGCATGTTGTCAGATGAACCCTTTGGTGCGAAGTAGGTGTAACAAACAAAGTTAGGTAAAGTGTTTCTCATTACTATGATCTATGCATGCACTGCTACTGTAGACACGATGATGTGTTCTTGGCCTGTCTTTCTGGTATTTTTTCAGCTTCTCTCATTAATACATTTGCAACTGTTTTGTCCAAGAGCTCTGCTCACATTAACTTCTCTTCCCCGGTTTCGCGAAGCCATGGGTACCGACCCGCCTTGTAGGACACGCAGCCATGGGTGACGTCCATGGATCGCAGCAACAGTCCAGCGCACGAAGCTGTCGTTGCCGCTGTTTCCACATCGTGCCGTGCCGTGCCGTTTATTTACTCCTGGGGATCTTTCCATTTCCACTCTCCTGATCCGTCCTCAATTCGTCCCTCCTGCCAGCATTCAATTCTCAACATCGTTACGCCGTGGGAAGTGGGAATCGCCATGCGTCGGCCTACATCGTTACTGTATGGCAATTTCGCCGCAGCATGGAACCGTGCTTTTCGTGCAGCAGTTGTTGGCGAAGCTTTTGCCGCTCGCCACGGAAGGAAGACGGCGACCGCCGTACCGGGATGGAGGCAGCCTTGCCAGTGTTTACGTGGAAGTCCGAGACAGAAAGGGCAGGCGGGAGACTACGCTTTCGTATGTCTGCCATTGGATGATGCGCTGCGTGCCATTGCTAAGCTTGCCGTCGCGTGCTCGCACCACGGGCACTTTGCTGCGGGCAGCGAGAGAGAAAGCACGCGAGGGAAGTAGACGAAAATGCGGCGGCCTTTTCCGTCTCCTGGCCTCGGCACTGCTCTTCATCCACTCTCCTCCTTTTGTATCGCACTTTTTTTTTTCAGCTTTAGCTTGCTTGCTTCCTTGGAGCAATGCAAGACACGCCGACGCCTGCCTCGACGGCGGGCGGATGTCCATGTCCGGCCACCGAGTATATAGGTACTAGGTTCCTGGTCTAGGCGTAGGCTAGGCGTGGGCTGTGGCAGGAGAATCTGACCAAAGGGGTCGCAAACTTTTGTTCTCTACTGCAGAAGCCGGCGCCCACCTGCCTGGCGACTGACTTGTGGGCCTGGTGCTAGATGCCCACTTGGCGCCACGAAAGCAAAGCGGTGGTGCATGCATGCATATGCTGACGACAGGGAGAATGCGAGTCGTGATGTCGTCCTGTGGTTAACCTGACGAGGTTAAAATGGGAGTATTCATGTCGTAGCCATGGTGGTCACTCTGGTCCAAGCTCAGACTGTGCTCCATGTACACTTAGGTTTTAGCTTCCCTGATGTGTGGTATTCATGTGACCCAACTCCCAACTGATGTGTGGTCCTTGAGCACGTTGCTTCTCAAGAAAATCACGTTGTTCAAGACTGTTGCTTTGCCTTTCGAATTTGTTTGTACTTTATAAGTCTTTCGGATGCATGTATTCCGACTTTTGAACATGTTCGCGATCACAAAACTGGTCAAATTAAGAATGATCTAATGTGCGGTTGAGTGTCATGCAGCCTCCGATCGCATAACCCAGAAGTTATCATGAAACAAATTAAAGTTAGGTTTATTGTCGATCTTATATCATAAACTGACAGTTTCAACAATCATAGCATCCGAACTAATGGGGTATACATGGTCTTGGCTTGTGCACGATAACCCAATGGCGGGCGTTTTCAAGTTTGAAAATAAGGAAAATTAAGTTGTACCAAAAGGCTATATATACACGATTAGATACCAACACCACGCATGGGATTGCTGAATAAACAGAGATCATCGACAAATTCAGGACGGAGACATGCTACTATTTGCAGTGTCATGGACTTTTAGTGCGATTGGTGGATCAATCAGCAGCGCGTCCCCTTTCACCACGCACCTTTTGCAGGAGCGGCAAGAAACTCAGTAACGGTTGGTTCCAGCTGGACTGCGCTACTGCTAATGTCTCGTCTTTTTTAGCTAAAGCATTTTCAGGTATATGTTCTCCAAATTAACCCGATGATAATGAACAGATTGAGGCAGAGACGTTGTAGCTTCAGTCGAGCCCTGAGAGCTCACCGGCAACCTCGTTCGGTGACACACGTAGGCCCGATCTGCATGGAATTGTGCTGGTTGATGAGAAGGTAGAGCCAACGGATTACTATAGCTGTTCCGTGACAAGAAGAGTGCATGTAACACGTACGTACGCTCATCATCAGGTTAATAAGATCGACATGACGCGACCCGACGCGACGTGACACCACCCTTTATCTCAGACGCAACATTAATCGCCACTGTTACGGCGTCGTCGTCTCGTTGCTGGACACTGAGGACTCGACAAGGATTTGGGATCCAGTCAAAGACGCTGTGCCCACGGACCAACCGGTCGGACCGCACGATTGAAACGAAGGGTACCGGTTGGTCGCGCACGCTGATGGGCTGGTGCGCGCTCGAGCGTCATCGCCACTTCCAGACGAGTCGCGAGGCGCCGCATTGCTCCTGCATGCCCTTGTTTGGTGTATACTGTAGCACGAAAGGTTAATTTGGAACCCAAGTCAATGCAGAGTTGACCAAGGGGCCGCGGCTGTGCTGCATTGTCGGTCAGCGCAGTGGAACCAGGTCAATCTTTTGTGCGCTGGTCAACTTGTGATGGTGTGGATACAGTGTCGTACACTCGAACTAGGGCACATGCTGCTTCCATCATGCTTTGAGACGTCTCGTCAATATAGGCCCTACTTATCACTAGCAGGCGTGTGGTCATCAGGTGATATTAGCCGTTCCCTAGGCGGACAGCGCCATCTCTGATGCTGTTGAGATCAATGCCTTTTAGGTTAAACTACTAAACAAGTACTAGTATACTTATGTCCTATGCTAACATCATGATAGTACTACTATTGGACACTGTACTGGCCCAGAGGTGACTGCATTCAGTAGTGGTGGTTTTCTCACTTCAGAGCCTCTCTAAATTCTAATCATCTGTTCTTCAAAACATGTGCACCGATGCAAATGATCGAAAACATATAAGCATGGCTGCTGTCTTTTGGAGGCGACAATGGCAGAACTGAGAACTGGAACCTTGGCAGTGCAAAAGACGCGCTCTGCATGCCGCGCTGCTCTTCTACCATCCTTTTGTTCTTTTTGTCGATGGAGTGCATGCAAAGGCGAGAGCATGCAGATGCGACGCTGCCACGGGAATGGTAGTGTGCGTGCGTGCGTGCGTGCGTGCAGGACCATGAATAATAACGACGACGGTAACAGTAACTCATCGATGCCTCGAGCGCGAATAGTGGAAATAAAGCGAGCGCACTAGACATGGATCCGTACCCTGTCTTTGCTTAGTATTGCTTATACACCATGATGGCGAGATTCAGATGGGAGCACTACTACCCAACCCCGAGGATCCGAAAGGTTCGGCTGAGGTTCTCGGCAGCCTTATTTACCGAGTCAACGAAAGACGTTCCATTGCGCGGTCGAACGCGTGCCCTGCCGTCTGCCGACGCCCATGCCCTGCTAATACGCTACACAGCTCATACGAGCGACTGGCCAATCCCGGCGATTGAACCGGCGTCGGTAAGATCTGTCGGTGGTGGTTACCTGAGACCGTCACCTTCTTTCTTCGGCCGGGCCTCCGTTTCATGATTACGATCCGTCGTCGTCGGGCGGAAGCGGAAGAGAAAAAAGAAAGCGTTTGCGCCCCACCGTGCCAAAGCCAGGATCGCGGCCAGCAACTACACATGCGAGCACGCACGGGGCTGGAGCCGGACTGGACCGGAACGCAACGGATCGATCGATCATGGAGAACGAAACCCGCGCCACGCAGCACGGCGGCCTAGCTTCCCTCCCGAAACGGGAAAGCGGCCAGGAAGGAAGCCCCGTCGTCGCGGCCCCGCGGGTTGGGTGATCGGGACGTATCGATCGGCGGGATTAGGTCGCGGGGAAAGGCGCGCGTGAAAGGGACAAAACGACGGGCCGTGCTGGAGCCTGGACTGGAGGAGCTTTCCGTCTCGGCTTCGTTCGGAGAGAGAGAGAGAGAGAGAGAGAGAGAGAGAGAGAGAGAGAGAGAGGAGTGGCGTCACATGCGCGCGCGGCCGGGAGCCGGCAGCCCGGCCTTGCGATCCGGCTTTGCGTCGCCCTGCTTTGCCCGGGTCCGACGACTTGTTGCCGGTTGGTTGCTTGCCGCTTCCTCTACGCACTGTCTGCTGTTCGGTCCTCCTCGATTGCAATTCGGCATTTGGACCGGCCGTCGGTGTCAGCGCTGGCCACGGTCGTGGGGGATCGGTGGTCCGCCTCGTACGCGTACGCAATGGGCGGCGCCTCAAACCCGGTCCATGTGAGTTGAAGGCGCCCCGTGTCGTGTGCGAACCCTTTCAGGATAATCTCCGATCAATTGAGGAAAATTCGTGTGATTTTGGAGTAACTTCTGTTCCTCCAGTAAGAACAACGATTAATACCCCCAGAATATTGATCAGTTATAATGTCAAAAAAAAAAAAGAATATTGATCAGTTACAGCACGAATTTTCGTCCGTTTTTTTTTCTCCTCCTTTCTTGCCGCTGTGTTTACTGAACTCGTCCATTCCTTTTCCTTACTCTGAAAGTTGTCGTGGCAAGGTTGGAACGAGGCAGGCAAGAGTTCAGCCTGGGCCACTGAATTAGTCCGACTGGGTTGGAATACAGCCCACGGAGTCTGCATCGATTTGGGGGAACGAGATTTTGGGCCGAACATGACATCAAACAAAGAGATAGACCAGCTTGGATCCAGTGAAGTCGTTCGGCCCCCGGTTGTTTTCTCATCTGATTCTCTGATGAGTGGTCTGGTGACTCGTGAATTCTTTAGCAGAACCTTCAAATCTGCCTCTGCATTCGGCACTAGATCTGTTCTATGCATGAAAACTGGTGTTTCACAATCAAAGACCTATTAGTGCAAGAAGCACGAAGAACGTTTATTCTGGTCCACGATCATGCAAAGGTTTCTTCACAAAATCACGAGTTACGTCTTCTGAATACAACGATTCCATCGTTCTCACTGAACAATCAAATCAAAGGACACCGCGCATAGACGGACAAATACTTGTGTGCTGCGAAATGCAGCTATCACAGTAACACGAACGCAACATCAGGAATGGGAATATAGGACCCACTCCTGACGTCTGAAGAAAAAAAAGTTCAACGGCCGGACTTCTCTTCATTCTTGAGCCGGTCAACACTCAACGGGCCGTCGTCCGCACGCTCACGCGTGCAAGTTGTGGAAGCCGGTCAGCGCTTCCTCCAGGTGCATGACCGCGCTGTCGTAGTTCACGAACCCCATGAACCAGAACTCGTGCTTGTCCACCGACACGAGCTGGATGAACTTCTCCGCGGGGTTCACCTTGCTAGCCGACGCGCTGGCCGTCCTCAACCGATGCAGAGGGATCGCCACCTGCATCCTCGATCATCTTACCCACGACAGAACAGAGCAGTTTCAGGACAGCTGAGAGTGTGTGATTCAGTTAGTACCTTGTAATAGCTCCACTCCGTCGCGTCACCGCCGGCAGCCTCGTAGGAGAGGGGGTTGTCGCTGCAGAAGGCGACCCTGGCCGTGGAGAGGTAGAGGATCCCCATCACCGGGCCGGCGGACGTGGAGAGGTAGCACGCGTAGGACTTGCGGAGCTGCTCGTCGGGCGGGGCGCTGAAGGCCTGCCGGAATATCTTGTCGTGGCCGCCTTCCGCCAGGACCTTGGTCCCCTGCGCGATCCTGCCCACGGCCGCCTCCGTGATGCTCGGCGCCGTCCTCACTGCCAAGCAGATTAATCGGATTCAAGTCCATGAATGACCATGGGAATTCTGGGATAAAACACAAAACAGAGATAAAACATAAAACATGGATAAAACACTGACAGTGCTGCCATGTGTTGCGCGACAGGTCCTCGGCCTTCCTGGTCGCCTCGCCGACCTTCCGCCCCCACCGCGAGAGCGCATTCTTCACCGCCTCCTTCGTGCCTGCAAGCAGAACAGCCACACTAATAACCGTAAGAAGCACCCCAGAGACGAAGCGAGAACTCTGCTAATTCAGGGCGCGGCGCACGCACTCTTGGACGACGGCTGAACCGCGGAAGGCATGGAGTAAGGGTCGTCGGCCTCCGTTGTCGCCGCCCAGCCTGTCACGCCCGGCTGCATCTCTCTCGGAATCGCACGCCTCGCTCACAAGAAAAATGGAATGTTTCCCTTCTTGTCTGCCGGCTCCCCTCTCGAGTATCGAAAAGATACAGGCGCCAGACAGGTCAGTTGCTTCTCCCCGACGGATACGGCAACAGCTGCTCCCTAGTGGCATTGGTCAAGGTAGCAAGCAGGATAATAGCCGTGGCCGTGCTGTGTACCGATCGCGACAGCGACGAGTCACCTACCGTCCCCGTAACGTTTCGGTTACACTGACTCCTACCTGTGATCGTGGTGGTGTGGGGGGCCGTGGTGTCAGCGAGAAACGGCGCGGCGGCAGCGAGGCAGTGGTCAGCGGAGTCGTTTGTTTCTTGTCCGGGACGGGGAGCCCGTAGCCGTGGCGCACGGCAAGGAAGAGGAAGATGACCGAAAGCGTAGGACGACACGTGACGGCCGGCGCGCGGCTGCACCGGACCGGCCCCGGCCGGAACGGCACGGCTCCTTGTTTAAAAATGGTTCGACGCCGGTCGAGACGAATGCAACGTCGCGGAACGCCACCGGTTGTCGTTCGCGTCCACCTATTACTGGTCTTGCTTTTCGTTAGAGCTTTCTTCTGGACTCAAACGGTCAAAGCTTAGAGGGTGATGATCAGCTTTCCATACGGCCCATTATCTGAAATGAATATGCTATTGGGCCTTTCGATCGACCACCACCATGGCCTTCTAGTAACGAAATTGTGTTAACGAAATATATGTTTAATTATTATGTCACTTTTCTATTAAAATAAATCGCTCACAAAAAAAAAAACCCACCGCATCTAGTCTTAGATATCATTGTGAAAAAGAAAGCATCAAGCCCAATCACTAATGAAATTGCCTAAAATATCTCTATACCTATTATAAATCACCTACCACTATCTATCCTAAAATAATCCAATATATATCTCTATAACATATTCAGCATAATCACTAAGAAAACAAAGAATATCTTTATACATAGTTATAAAAAGTACCCATGTTGCTATGATAGTTGAATGCAGATGAAATCGAGCAAAAGAGATGATGATTTGTATTTGGATCGATACTTATTTCACATAATAGAGGCATAAACAAATTAGACATCCAAAATAACCCAATGTTAGTTGTACTTGCTTTTACAAACACACTATAGTTCAAAATCTTATTCATGCAAGCTGTCTAACTCCTATAGAGTTAGGCCTAAACGTGGAATGCAAATCTGCTTCTATGTATGACCAATATAGATTGAATAAATTGTGCCACTAGGATTGCAAAACGGTGAGCTAATGGACATTGACCCACTTACCTGAAAGTTTAAGTAGTTATGAAAAGTAAATCAATACATCATTTAATATTACTAGTTTTTGTGTAAAATAATTTGATATCAAAGAGCCCCTCTTTTCTATGCAAACTATAATGAAAACGTGTGTGACTCAAAAATCTTCTGAAGATATATTAGTGTCTTCAGCAGTATGAGTAAACTAAAGTCAATTAATACCAAAAAGACAAAAACCATGAAATACTATTGCGTGTATTGCAACAACACATATAAAATAACTATGAAATTCATTTAGTACTCACTCTGTGTCACAAAAGATGTCGATTTGGTCATCTATCTTTTTCTCACAAAAGATGATGTTCTCGAAAACCAAGACAAAACTTGCACGCGCTTTGCCCTGCTACCCCCATTCAATGCAACCAACGGCCCGGTCTTACCCAAAAATCATGACTTCGCTCGTCATCGCCAGGAGCCAAGCGCATGTCGCTGTGACCCATGCTCTGCTCGGAGCCACCCATCCATCCTTCCCGCCGTGCCGCACAGGCAGCTCGGAGCTGACGCCGTCCACACCACTCACTAGGCCGTGCAGGAGCTCGGATCCACCTCTGCCCGCTTGTCCCCATGATGGTCCTAGGCGAGTCGCGTAGCTAGATGATGTGGTCCTCATCGAGCTCCTAGGCTAGCAGCTTCGTCTTGATTGGGTCTCTGTAGCAAGAGCGGTAGAGGTGAGAAAATCTTCTGACTATGATGTTCGAAGATTGGGATATGTGGCTAGCTAAGGTGAAAGAGAGGATGAGTAGGTGGTGTAGACGTGCAGTAAATACAACAGAGGAAAAAAAGTATCGCGTCTTGGTTTCTGCTCCAACAGCTAGAACGATATCTTAAAAGAAACGGAGAGAGTATATGTTATGAAGCACAAATCAACTCATTCCTTGCAATTAATAAAGTGTTATAGCGGGAACATTGTGAATCCACCTTGACTGGATAGATGACAATTAGCTCTTGAAGAAGCAAACTATGTATATATATATATATAGAGAGAGAGAGAGAGAGAGAGAGAAAGAAGGTATATTTTGTAGCTAGCCATAAACTGGCTTATTCTGTAGCCGGGTCATCCGACCCAAGCAGCCCACGCCAGGCAGACCACCGAGAGATCCAAAAATATTAGTCTGGTTTTAGCCCGCGCAGGTGTGCGTTCAAATCGATCGACGGCTTTGTGAACGGTTGCTTCCTCGTCCACACGTTCCGAAAATACAGAACGCCATTCCTCGACTGGTCATCAACTGCAACACCGATGTAAGCCAATTTTGTTTCGCCCTTCGCAGAGCCAATTCCATTTCGCCAATCAGAGAGATTAGTGTGCCTGAACATTCCGTCAGTTGCACAAGAGTGCGGCCATGGCGACGGCGACACCAAAATCACCAGGTGCGGCCGGAGAAATCGGAGAAGACGTCAGCAATAGGAACACCTCTAGCACTCCTCTTCCGAATCCACCACTGCTCCCCACGCCATCAGGATCGTTAGGATTTCCATCATCATCAGCGAACTACCCACGATCGACGGTTCTACGACCTGCAGATCAAGTTCCGACAACTCCGTCGCAAGGGATCATCCTTGTCGCGCCGGGCACAAGCGCAGCTGCAACTTGCGAAACAGATTTCATTAGTGGGCGATTAACTGTGACTCCTCCAGCAGCGATCTCACCTGCGGCCATGAGGACACCTGACCAGGAGAAAACATACTCTCACGTGAGTAAACTGTTGCTTTCCGTGTTTACTGTTGATTGTTTAGTAATTAAAATAACTGGATGTAATGGCCTGCAATTCGGTACTAAATGGATTATTTTGTATAATCATGTGCATAACTAAACACAGTACATGATTTAGCAGCTCTAGCAATAACACACGCATTTTTTGCCATGAAGTTTCAGACATGAACAATTAAGTTATAAAGGGACCAACTCTAGCAATAACACTCCAAATCTTGTGAATCTTTCTATTTCTATGGAGTAATACACACCCATCATGCTAGTAGGAAGTAGCAAAGCAACTATCACTAATTTCTGAAGTTTCATTACAAATTTCATCAAATTTTTTTCCCTAGGTTGTGTGTGCCTTTCTTCATTCCTTTAGATCTTTAGTACTAGCAATCAGTGGCAGGCCCAGAATCTCTCATATGGGCATTCAAACAAACACCGTAGCTAAAGAACTTCAATTAGCTAGAATTTTTTTTTTTGAGAAAGGACTAGATGAAGTTTGCCTTTATTTTTGAATTTGTGTACTGCTGATTCAAGATTTGAGCCAAATTGCTTGGTTGTATGACCATGTGCTAAATACAAATGCCAGCATACTTCATCCTCCTGTGAAAAATTTGGGCATTCAAGTGAATGCCCATGAATAATAGGAGGTCCGCCACTACTAGCAATGATCTATTTTGTGGAAAATAAATCCTAATGAATAAAAGCACGCCTTGCAGGATCCCTTGATGCCAACAGATTTAGTGCACAAAGAAGAACTGCAATTTGAGAGCAGTGACGAAGCGTACCAGTTCTACTTGTTCTATGCTAGGATTGCCGGATTCGATGTCCGCATAACAAAGACACATCCCAATGTGGGTGAGTTTTGCTGCAATAAGCAAGGGAAATGGGATTATTATAAGCCAGGGGAAGAAAGGAAGACAGAGAAGACGTCAATGAGGACAATGTGCAAGGCATTCGTGAAGGCAAAATTTTGTAGAAAGAAGGGATGTTGGTTGTTTGAAACGATCAGAATGGAGCACAATCACCCCTTGACACCATCGGAGGCGGCGGTTCAGTTCATGCATGCTCACAAGAATAAAGATCTGGTCATCATGGAACTGGTTGATCAATGGCACCGAAACAATGTGCCCGCTAATTGTACCATGAACTTGTTGTCTGATATCTATGGTGGGCGGCATAATATTAGTTTCACTGAACAAGACCTGAAAAATAGGTATCATAAGCTTAATGAGTATATGTGTACTAACATATTGTTACATGAAAGGTTGATGTTATTAAATCTTGTGTCGTTCATTTCAGGAGAGCTGCAGCTGCTAGAGAAGAGAGGAAAAACGACATACCAAAGCTGCTAGAGTTTTTCAAAGAAATGAGAGCACAGAATGAACGATTCTACTATGAGGTGCAGGTCAACGATGAAAATGTGATACAAAATGTGTTTTGGAGTCATGCTAGCCAGCGTGCAGAATATGTGGATTTTGGGGATGTAGTTACTTTTGACACCACATATAGGACCAATGTATATAGCATGCCACTTGCAATGTTTGTTGGTTCAAACCATCAGCTTCAAAATGTTATTTTCGGCCAGGCGCTGTTGCACAACGAGCAATCTAACACATTTGACTGGTTGTTTAAGGCATTCCAAAACTGCATGAGACCAAAGAAGGACCCTAGATGCATCCTTACAGGTATGAACTGTAACTGTGTAATGAAAATTTGTCTGTTCTTTTTATTTTGCCAAGCTATTAATATTTAGTTGTTGCAATTCATTATTGGTGGAAATTCTAAACTTGTATATGTAAAAATGTTTCCACAGATCAGGATAGCTCTATGGCAGCGGCAATCAAAAGGGTTTTCATGAAGACAATTCATCGGCTATGCCGGTGGCACATGCTGAAGAAGTACAGGTTGGAGCTAAAGAAATTGTATGATGCTCATGAGGGTCTGAAAGAAAAGCTTCGCACCGTAATAAACCACCCACTTACAACTGTAGAATTCGAGGCGGCATGGGATACTTTGGTGGATGAGTATGGGATACGCATGAATGTTGCCATAGATGGCCTTTGGAAGCAAAGGGAACAGTGGATTCCAGCATACTTCAAACAATACTACTGTGGGAGGATGACATCAACGCAAAGAAGTGAAAGTGTGAACAAGATGGTGAAGGCTAGCAGCTTCGCAACGCATCTGACATCTATAAATAAGTTTGCACGTAAGCTGCTCGAGGTTATTCAACACACTAATCATACTAGTGCTGGAGAAACCCATCGGTCTCAGGTAATAACACCATGTGATGTTCTTGATCCTGTTGTTGAAATTTAACTTTTGGTGCTCTAATTCTGATAACTAACATAGTTTTTACATTGTCAGTCCAAAGTCATTAGGGCCACTCTGCATCCCTTTGACTCGCATTTGAGTAGGTGTACACAAGGGCAGTGTATAAAAAGTACAAGGAGACGTATATGAACAGCACTGCATTCCACATCGATGTTGACAAGGAAAGGGAGAATGGGTAACTGGTTACCCACACCAATGAGTCTAGAAAATATGCCTGGTACCAGCATTCATTCAAAGTATTTGCCAATATGGAAGCCGGAGTATTTGAATGTGAGTGTCGAACATGGGAACACACAGGTACGTATGACTCGCAGAGTTCAAATAAAATATTTTCTATATTTGTTGATATGAAATGATGTAGTACGGTTCGAATAACTAGATATATTGTTTAACAAAAAAACTAATCACATTTATCATTGTGTACAGGACTGTTCTGCGAGCATCTAGTAAAAGCATTTACACACTTGCAAATTAAAAAAGTACCATCATGTTACATTCTAAAGAGATACACCAGGGATGCAAGGTACCAATTGATGTGGGATGGGAATGACAAAGCAGTTCAGAACGTCGAAACTAGTGAATCTGGCAATGGCTGCTGTCAGAGCATGCAGAAAGTCGAAGACAGGTTTTGAGGCTGGCTGTGAGAGAATTATATAATTAACTAGGTTCGCTGAGAGCATACCCACAGACATTGGCCCCTCAGCACAAGAGAACAGGACAAATGTTGACCCATCGCAAAGTGAAGAGCCGATGTCAGGTAGTGCACCGCCGCATGTTGCTGGAGACATAGAGGTATCTACGAGTGGGCCACAACCAGCAAAAACAAAGGGTAGCAAACGCACAACAAAACAAATTGGTTGTGATGAGGCAGGGACCCGCATTCAGAAAAAAAAAAGAGCAATCGGCAATACCACACATGTGGCTTGTATGCGGGACACTATTCAACAACATGCCCGCTAAACCTAGCGGTGACAGCTAGAGGCAGAGGTGGTTCTAGAGGAAGACGAGGCACCATGGGGACAAAGAGAGGAAGGCCGCCAATTAATAGGCAATTGGAGCAGGATTTTTTGGAGGTAACTGATGAAGAGGACACTGATCAAGAGCTTGATACAATGGGAGATGATTAGGATGTACTACATACATTATTAGGAGATGACCATTGTTCAGTTTATAAGAATATGTGTTGATTTTAATGAATCAAATGTGACAAAATCTTAACAAAATTTAAAAAATTCATAGGAGTCAAAGAGATCATGGACCTGACTGGGTGGGACTGATTCTAATTTGCTGAGAGTAGATTATAAATCTTCACGAAGATTGTCAACTGTACAAGACATGGAAGTTGGTGAGTTGTTAAACTGTTAGTAAACAAAAAGCAACATGTATGAATAATGAATCTACGTCTTATGTGACATACAGTGCATAGAAGATATTGGCTCTGAGCGTTCAGCAGTAGCAGCAGGTATGTTGCAACCAATTGACGCCATGTGCACATTCTGCATAAAAATATATCGTTGAGCAGCAAACAACACAAGTAGAGTTTTACTATAATGTATGTTTTCAGCCTTCATGTCTTTACACTAGAAATAGTGAGCGATATTGCCGCGCTACTGATTTTTGTTAGACATTGGATGGCCCTGGTCGGTAGTTTTATCCTCCTCCGTAAATAGGTAAAATATTAGGATATCTAAATCTTGGAATCAGAGTTGTTACAATTATCAGCAAAAGACAGTCCCAGATGTTACCAATAGAAATTGATAGATTACTCAAACAGAGCTCAATCACAACTAGCAAATTTATCGATATCACATTTCAGAACACTAAATAATTGCCAAGTTACATGTCAACTCATGAGATAGCACTCACCCAGGCTGCCTTTTCTGCTTTACATGTCTTTGGAATCAGGAAAGAAATGGTGCTATGAGCTCAAATTGAATTAATTCTTTGTTTGGGCATGACAAGTGGTTGATTGATTGTAGTTTATTGCCGAGTAATATTGTATGAGCAATGGATAACTGACATACTTTAAGGAGTACATATGAGTCACAGATGTTCTAAGACATACTAATTTTTCGCTCTAGTAATCAAAATCACAGATGTTTAGAGATGTAATTGTTGCACTTCTCGAGCCTGCAAATGAATTCAGAATTTTAAAGAGTCTCAAGAGTATCCTTGAATAGAACCTTCATTCCAGAACTGTGGCTTTGCTCATTCTGTCTATATTGGATTTTAAATTGAGCACAAAAATTTATTTATCGAGCATCAAGACCAAGCTTTGATGATCCCCACAAAACTGAAACCCCATTTAGTTTACAGGTGCCAATTTAGTACCATACAACAAAATATATTTTAAGACTGCTATTCATTACTTATTAGCTAATAGCTGCTGTCATGATATGATATTATATGAATAGGAAAAAAATACTGGTTAGAAATTTAGATAGAATCCTTTTGTCAATTAAAAACAAGACACAAAAAGTCATAATATTACAGGTTTTTCTTCTTTCAATTGCATATATAGCCATCTAATGATTTTCCGCTTCTTATTTGGGAAAGGAAAAATGAACGTTATCGATTGCTGGCAAACAAAAGAAATCAGTATGAGGAGAACTTATAGATATTGATGAGTGTGCGTAGTCTACTGATAGAATATCATTTTAGAAATTTAGAGCTATGTAAATGGTTGCCTTCAGTATTACCTCCACCTAAATCAGAACCTGGCGCTGGCAGAGTTGTTTATCTTGGACCATTTGTGTTGTTTACCTCTATGTACATAAGAATCTTTTTCTGTTTTTATGTATCTTAAAGTCAGTCGGTTGGAGGTTTCACCTGGTGTAGTTCCAGTCACTGAAAAATAAATGCAAAAGACAAGACAAGTTCTACACTGAATATCGATAATCTGAGAAAGAGGAATATGATTCATATAGACATGGACAATGAACATGTTAGAACTATTATCAGTTTGAAAGTAAGATTTGTATACAAGTAACTATAAGCTAAGTTGTGCGGTAGCACATACCCGACACAATGGATGAATTAGCAAACGCACAACTTTACATTGGCATAGTAGCAGAATGATGCCCATAGAATATGAACTAAATGCTAAAAACTAAGGCTATTTAAACATATAGTGGCTTCTTATCAGCAATGTATATCATAGAGTCGGCCTGTATGCCTCTAAGCCATAAGGCAGCCTTTCCAGTTGATTGATCGAGTTGTATAGCATGTAGAACAACATCTCTGATACTGATATAAAATGGCCTCTAAGCCATAAGGTTAGACATATTTATCTGCATTGTTAAAATGTGTTATAGTTGTTCATGGACCATACCATATACTGATATAATGGAGTATAAATTGTTGGACCACAAAAAAAATGAGAATAAAAAAACAACCTAATTTTCCTTTGAGTGGAGCTTCTGGCCATCCCAGATCTTCATGACCTTCATTGAAATGAAGGAAGAATCATTTGGCACATTCTCCCACATCACTCTTGTTACAGGCCTTTTCCATTTTGAGAAGTCTCTAAACTTCTCACCTGTTACTTTCTGGAACAATTCATTAAGCCTAAGCACAACCCTATCACCAACAACAGTGTGGTAATCTTCATGGTCTTCATTACTAGAGTCAAGTATGTCAATGCGAAAATCTATCATGTTCAAGCAGTAAACTGTGTAGTGGTTGTCCTCAGGAATTGGTACAAAGAACTGAAATGTAGTGTAAAAGAGTTTAGGATACGGGACAAATAAGTAACACTAACACATTATGTACAAAATAGTAACTCCACTCACAAGCTTAACTTTGTAAAGATCCAGGTCATGAATGTCGCTTTCTAGTCTGATTGATGTAGCAAGGTCTGGATACTTAGACTGTTGTCGTTCTTCGTCGATGCTGAGCATTTCCTACATGGTGAGTGATACAGAGTGGGATTTTTTTAATAAATTGGATTGGGAAGATATATCAGCAGACATGGAGTGTCGGAATGTTCATTGGAAAAGAGATATACAAAATGTGAAATTCATTAAAAAAAACATACCCCAAGACATCCAGAAAGGAAGACTCTGAACCCAACACAGTTGGGCCTGAAAGTTTGTTCCTCGGCACGTATACATTCCACAAAATAAGACATGAATGACTTGTATAGTTGAGCTCCATCTTCAAAAGATTCTGCCACATCTTTGCACGTGAGCCATTCAGTCGGTCGATGCATAACACATTTCCTAAAATTTTAGATGAGGAAATTAATGAAAAGGCATAACTAAGGAAAATAATGAAAAGGCATAACAACGGCGTAGAAAAGTTGTAGTGCACTTACAGCTTGGTCTTCAGTTCTGTGCAAAACTTCCTCCTTACTGCATGAGCTTTAACCATGTCAATAGTAGGCCTAAGTATTATGCACTTGAATGGTGATCTATATCTCTCAGGGACATTGACAAGCCTATCTATCCGTGGTCTCATATGAATAATATATCCTGTATCATCCTGAGTAGAAGCAAACGTTGGAATTCCACCCAAATCATTAGCCTTGAAAGTATCACTGGTAGCATTGTTTGTGTTGGCACGTTGCGGCACATCCATTATGCCTTTTTGTAATGATGCAACACCGAATCCAAAGTCGTCCTGCAGTTTTGGAAGACCATCGCTCTATTTGTAAGAATATGTGTTGATTTTAATGAATCAAACATAACAAAAGCTTAACAAAATTTAAAAAATTCATAGTAGTCAAAGAGATCATGGACCTGACTGCGTGGGACTAATTCTAATTTGCTAAGAGTAGATTCTAAATCTTCATGAAGATTGTCAACTGTATAAGACATAGAAGTTGGTGAGTTGTTCAACTGTTAGTAAACAAAAGCAACATGTATGAATAATGAATCTAGGTGTTATGTGACATACAGTGCATAGAAGATATTGGCTCTGAGCATTCAGCAGTAGCAGCAGGTATGTTGCAACCAATTGATGCCATGTGCATATTCTGCACAAAAATATATTGTTGAGCAGCAAACATCAAAAAATAAAATGCAGTTGGCAGAAGCAATGAAGTGCATTCATCACATATTGAAAAAATCCCGATAAATCGACACTGAATCGTACATACATGATTGGGCGCTGCTCATGCATTTCATACTCTGTGGGTACAGACTGTGGACTAGGACCTAGCAAACATTTTGAAAATTAATGTCAGTGAATAATAATTTGACATAAAAATGGAATGTCATGTAACCTAGTGATGAATCGAGATGGAGTTATCGGACCATAGGGCAATGCTTCCCCGGTACAAGCAGATTGGAAATATGATGAGAGGTCATTAGATCTTCTTTGATTCTCGGTGGCAGGGCCTTTGTCCCTAGGGTCCTGGTCCCTTCTCCTGCCATTATGTTCTTTTTCAAGAACACTTCGCATAGTGTCGATGAATTCCTTATGTGCATCCACGAGCAACTTGGAACTAGATTGTATGACTTTGATGGCCTGACTTGATTTAGCATCAAACTGTTTTATCCCATCGGCCACCTTGTTTCTAGATGATGAGCTAGCAATGTCAGTAAATAGCACACCAAGACCTTCGGCACGTGGGAACATGGGTGCAGACGTAGATTCAGCGGCTGCCTGTACTCCATCATGAGCTGGTTCATTATAATGGTAGCAAGTATCGGCAATGTTTTTGATCTGTGGTATAAACCAAAAAAATAAACTTGAAATGAGAAGGAGCTTCGATGGCCTGTATAAAATAATAACATCAAAACAAGAAATGTTCAGTTACCTGTAGATGCCCGAATGTCACATTACCGTACCTATCTATCCGCCTGTCTTCGATAAGTAAACTATGCACAAAACCTTTATGAAAGAACCTCACCCGGGGTGTAGCAAGATCATCAACGGACCTACGGGAATCAAGATTATCCAAATAAAAAATTTGTATAGAGAAAGAAGAAAAAATTTTAGTACAAAGGATAGAAAAGGAAATTTATTGCAGTAGCTATTATGAAGATTAACTCACTATCAAGAAAATCCCGCATCCAGCGATGGATTTCTTTTTCTCACTTCTCCAAGTTAGTTATCGCAGCATGACGCAGCTCATTTACCACAACCTTACACCAGTTAATATTGCAAAACTGAGATAAGTTCTTAGTTAGGAAGGCATCCAGTCCCCTGATATTGTTGTCTATAGCTGGGAATAACAACTTGTTGAAAGCTACTATGAAAAATATCCTAACAGCCAAGTCATTGTCAATATTTAATTTTCTCGTAAAGTCGAGCAGATACTTGCACTTGACTTCCTTGTTCTGTTCAACACGAACAGATTTCCTAAATTCAGCCAATGCATGTGCGTTCTCTTCTACGATTGAGCTTGGTGGATGCCTATCTCCATCAGGCAGATCAAAAACCTTTTTGACTGATAATTCATTGATTTGCAAACCACCTTCGTTACCCACTTCAAGAATCATAGAATCTGGGTTGAGTCTGTCCATCAAGTAAACAAGAAGCTCACTGTAATCAATACTATCTAGCCCATCGGCATAGAACCGTAGGAGGCCGCCAAAACCATGATCAGATATCTTCATACGCTGAGGTATGTTGAGATATTCAGTGAATTTATGGAAGATTGAAGGAGCACATCGCATAGAAGGTGTCTGTTCAAATGTATCAACGAAATACATAGTATAGCATTAAAAATGATTAAAAAAGGCATTAGCAGCTCATGAACCATATATGTCAAAACACTCAAGTCAATTCTTCTCACCTTGGTACTAGACGATTCACCCAAGATTCTACCTAAATTAATCCCAGTGACACTACTGGATGCGCGTGCACGGGCATACTGCTTCACGGGGGGCATGAAGGTGTCGTTGTCGTTTTCCGGAATGGTTGCAGAAGTGCTAGCTGCACGTTTTTTGTTCTTTTGTGTTGTTGTAGATGGCTCTTCTGCACGGGCTGTAATGTGTGTTGTTGAAATGGGGACTCGATGTGGTGGTGCTTGAGCTTGTCCATTTGCAGCAATTGGAGCAGCTGGAGCAGGGATTTCTGGAAAATCAAGTTGCCATACTTCTTGGCTGCTTTTTAAAAAGATCGATTTCAACTTTCCCTGCATCTCGGAAGACTTTTCACCTGACATAATCATAAATCAAATGAGTCCAAATAAAAGAATCATTTCAAAAGGTCTAAATAACATATGAGTAGCCCCATATTTCATTTATTTTGTAAGTAAATTGTATTTGTAGGTTTCACCCTTAATCTTATTTTATTTTGGTTCTATGTCTGCAAATATAATAACTTTGAATTGTAAATAAAATATGATGTTGAAATATAAATTATGAGCACGATGCTTGAGTTTGATGAATGCTGACGTCAGATGCTAATGGACTGTTTTCAGTGTAAGTGTAAATGTGTGTTCCCTACTTTTGGACCATTTATGGACTATTATTTGTGGATTGGATATGAACGAGTAAGGCCTTGTTTAGACCTTGTCCAGCCAAATCTGACGGCTCAGGGATCTGATGTTGCACGCCTGAATTTGTGATTGATGCCTTGGTGGTAGTCTGTCTGCCAAAGCATCATTCAGAAGCATGCCTTATTAAAGGTTTAATTAAAGGTAAGCTTCATGTTACTTAAGCTAATAAACTTTGCTTGTGTAAGATCATTGATAAACATGCCAGACTATGTATCTAACCGTTTTTAAATTATTATTGCTATTGACTTTTTTAATTAAGTTTGACTGTTCATTAATAAACTTTATTTGTGTGATTATTGATAAGACAAATTGTCAAATGGCACTAAAAAAATCAACAACGAAAACAGTTTAATAACAGAGGGAGTATATTGTTTTCTAAAGAAACCTTAGAATAGAGAAAGTTGGCATGTTAGGCGTAGCTACTGTATGCTAATTATCAAGTAAATACATGCTTAGAACAAAGAAAGCAGGCATGTTAGGCGTATTGTACAGTATGCTAATTGCCAAATATGAGATAAAAGATTGATATTATGAACTTTTTAATTAAGGTGCGTGAGTTTAATCTATAGTAATCTTAACCATTGATGGTTTGATTGCTAAGGCACTCTAATTGGAACTCATTGGTGACGAGGAGCAGGATTCATAAATCATTTCGTACATACAATTTGAGGGAAAAAGTTGGAGCACAAGGCGCTGTTGCATTTAGATAATGATTAGCAAATTAAAAAAATGGGATGAAATTGGTACCACGGACCCCAATTCAACCAATAATTAAACAATTTGGAAAATTAAGTGAAGACCACATGCGCAGCTAATAGACCTCCGTGAGCACAGTGCTCAGATGCGTTTATATAGCAAAATAAGAATGGAATGGGGAGGTAATTGGGAAGCCAGGGGCTACATTACCTCGGCAGAGGTCGGGGAAGAGGTCTCTTGCTCTAAAATTCCGGTGAATGCTAACAATTCAATCAATTGTCCTCTCACGTCTCCACGCAGCAGAGGAATTGGGATTAGAAAGGAATTTGGGAGCACATGAATCGGATTTAGTAACTAACTGAGCAAAAACGTTTTGTGGAATGAAAACAACAAGGCGCACACACCTGCAGCTACTCCGGCGAAGGGTGAAACACCATCGATGGGCTGCAGACCACAGCAATGGGAGCTCTGACCAGAAGACGAAGCGGGGGCGGGCTTTGGGGCACCAGCACACAGCCACCAACCTCAATCACCGCACTGCGAGGCTCCGTTCGACGCCCTCAGCTCCAAAAAAGACGGTGGGTGGATGCGCCGACGGAGTAATCGCCGTCGCCCATCCAGAACTCACTCTCGCTTCACTACCGCAACTGCAGCTGAGTGCCTCGCGAGTGGGGTGGTGGGGAGCGAAATTGACGGAGACGTTCGGTCAAAGGCGGGCCGGAAGGATGGGTGCGCTCGTGCGGGTTGTGAACCCGGTTCCAAAGCTAGGCGCGGGCGAGGCACCAGTGAGTCGGGATGGGCTCGGTCGGATGGCTGGCTCGGGTCCGGCTACAGAATTGAACATTCTATAGCGAGGTATAGATAATATATATATATATATATATATTATATATATAAGCACCACTTTTATTTAAAAAATTCTAGGAAATTTACCACACTCACTCAATTTATGTCATTTGCACAATATATGATGGATTTGTAATCATAAGGGAAAATAAGTGATAACTGAAGATGCATCTAGGATCCTCTAGTCGGTTTTGGTGTATGATGACTAAAGATTAAAATTGTGCTAACATGTTTATGAGGTAAATGTGCAGATAATCGGGTTATTATTCAATTCCATACTTGCAAGATGGTTATTTTACTCCCAAAAAGAAGAAAAGAGAAATTGACTCAAGTGCTTCCAGTGTAGCTTTTTGTATTTAATTGAGTATAGGTTTGCCGCACTATCCAGAGGAGTAAACCAATCTTTCTATGAAGGGAAATTGTGTGCTCAAGCCTACCAAAAAGTTTTGTGAGAGTTTAGCAAACCAATACCAAAAAGAACCAATCCTTTTGAGCCAAACAGAGAGTCATGGAAGTTCCGTGATTTTTTCACGGAAGTTCCGTCATTGCCAAGTTTCCAACCTCAGCCAACCCGAGAGTTACGGAAGCTCCATGAGCTCCCCCACGGAAGTTCCGTCGTTCTCTGGTTTCACTGTGTTGCAATCCGAGAGCAACGGAAGATCTGTGATGTCCATCATGGAAGTTCCGTCGTCTCTGACTTAGTTGAAAGCCAACCATGCAACGGCTAAGTTTGAAATGACGGAAGTTCCATGGGTTCTCACAGAAGTTCCGTCAGGCTCAGAAAACTCTCCAACGGCCAGTTTTTGAGAGAACTCTATAAATAGACTCCCCTCTCCCGCGTGGGAGGGGTTGGACTCCTTGAAAATTCACTCACATTTCAGCTAGCTCTCTCCTCTCTCACTCCTAGACTTGTTCTTGAGATTCCAATCAAGTGAGAGAGATCCAACCATAAAAGATTGAATCCATCCAGTCAAAACCTTGAGCACATTTTTGCCTCCCCATCAAGATTTGATTTGCTTGTTACTCTTGGAGACTTGGTCTCCTAGACGGCTAGGCATCGCCCTTGAGCTCCCAACTTGTTATGGTGAGACAGGGACGTTTGTGAAGGTGTGATTCGCCTTCGGAGGAAAAGAATCAAGTGGAGAAAGAAATCCGAGCACAATCTTTGTGATTGCTTGGCGGGGAAAAGGGTTGAGAGAGACCCGACTACTTTGTGTGGCTCCTCAACGAGGATGTAGTAACTACTTAGTGTACTTGACGAACCTCGGGTTAATTCCTTGTGTCTCTCTTTATATTTCCGCATTTCTGTCATATTATTATGCTCGATTCACTTATTGATTGTGTTGCTAGCTATTCTTCAAAGAATCTTAAGTGTGCATTGTTATAGCTTCACCTTTATCAAGTATTGTATCTCTACTTGTTTAGTTATCCATATTTAAATAAGTTTTAGAGAAAGGATTGGTGAAGTACTGTCATTTGACATAACTTCCGTGGTGATGGAAGTTCGTCGTTCCATGTATTTGACCAAAACTTAAGTGTTTTTTTCAGGATTATTTTTAGATTGCCTATTCACCCCCCCCCCCCCCCTAGGCAAGTTTCAATTGGTATCAGAGCCATAATCTTCTACAAGGCTTAAAAGCTTGAAGATTAAAGAATGTCAAAGTCGGGGGAAGGCAACAAGCCTCAAGATCTTGCTTCGGCAAGCAAACGAAGTGATTTGCACACGGCCATGCCATTCAAATATGTCGATGTGGCAAACATTAATGGCAGTGGAAGTGAAAGATTGCCTTATTTTGAAGGCAAAAATTTTAGTTGGTACAAGCACCGGATGAAGATGTACCTCATGTCTATTGGTCCACCAATTTGAGAAATTGTAGAAAAGAGATTCACCTTGGAGGACAAGGACAATCCGACAACCATGGACCAACTCAACATACATCGCAATGCTCAAGCGGTATCGATCATTCTCTCTTCCTTGAACCCTAAGGAATACTCAAGAGTAGCCGGAATTGAGAATGCCCGGAGAATGTGAAAGAAGCTAGTATGTGCCCATGAGGGAGTAGATGTTGTGAAGAAGTCAAGGCTCCAAGTTCTTAAGAATCAATTCAATTTCTTTGTGATGAACAAGGAAGAAGAGCCTCAACAAACTCATAATTGGCTTATGGATATTATGAATGAGAGAAGAGCATATGGGGAGAATATCAAAGATGAAGAAGTCAACTACAAGCTTCTCATGGCTCTTAGAATGTGGAACCCAACTCTATGCACTATCATTGAAGAAAAGGATGGATTTGAGAACTTGACAACCGATGAAGTGATTGGAAGAAACAATGCCCACAAGAGTCGTGATGATGAGAGCAAAAGAGTGAATGTGCTCATTGGTGATGAGGGCTCAACCAAGAAGGACATAGCTCTCAAGGCAAATGATGACGAAGATGATGACAATGATGATGAAGAACAAGACAATGAAGAGTTTGCCTTATTTATCAAAAAAATTGATAAATACATGATCAAGAACGGTCTCACCAAGAGAAGCTTTGACAAGGCCAAAGCTAGAAGAACAAATAGAAGATGCTATGAATGTCATGAACAAGGACATATGATTGCCGATTGTCCTAGGCTAAATGGCAAGGGCAAGAAAAATGAAAAGTACAACAACAAGACCAAGCCAAACAAGAAGCCATACAACAAGGGACAAGCTCACATTGGCCAAGAATACATCTCTGATGATGATGAAGAAGATGACGAGGGTGGCATTGCCAACATTGCCGATGGTCTACCTCCGGCCAAGAAGTCACTCTTCAATAACCTCACCGATGATGAGGATGATGCTCCCCGATGCTTCATGGCCAAGGAAAGCAAGGTAGGTCCTCACACCGATTTCAATCCCTCTTATTGTAGTGATGAAAAGGAGGACTTGGTCTCCTCTATGAATGAAATGGTTAAAATGCTAGATAAGCTACAAAGGGAGTTTGACAATCAAGAAAGAATCATTGATAGACAAGAAGAGTTGCTTGATGTAGAAAGAAGCAAGAACCTTGAGCTCACCAAGCAACTTGAACAAGAGAAGGAGAAGAATAAGACTTTGACTAAGGACCTTGCAAAGGTCAATGAGTCAAGTGAATCATGCACCTCAACGACCAAGAAGTATCAAGAAAGGTGCAACTCCTTGCTAGAGGAGAACAAGGCCTTAGCGAAGGCCATTGAAGATCTCAAGACAAGCTCCCGCTCATTGATGAAGAAGCTTGAATCTTTTCAAACATAAACAAGCAAGGGTTGTGGAAGGTGCCACAACATCAATATTGAAATGATTGCCAAGCAAGATGCAATCATTGAAAAGCTATCCAATCAAGTCAAAGAACTTGAGAAGAAGGATCAAATAGAAACCACAAAAATAATTGGTGAGCCAAGAGCCTCTCATGACAAGAGAGGATTAGGGTACAACAAGAATGCACCTAAAAAGGGCTACAACAAGAGACCCAACTTTGTACCCGAAGGCAAGGGAAAGCAAGTAGCACAAGAGAATACAATCAAGCCAAAGAATGTCTCCTAAGTAAACAAGAACAACAAAACCCCTACCATATCCTTTTATGATTTTGATGCCTCTTATGTGCTAACCCGCAATGCTTATGGTAGAGTGGTTGCTAAGTTTGTTGGGCCACACGATGCAAGGTGGAAGCCTTGTTTGTGGTGCTCAAAGTACTTGTATCTAGTGTTAAGGGGCCCAAACCAACTTGGGTGCCTAAAACACATGCTTGACGTCCCTTGTAGGAATACTCCTCCGGTGGCGCGACATGGATACTTGATAGTGGGTGGTCAAATCATATGACCGGAGAGAGATCAATGTTCTTCACACTTGGTCATGACAATCTACCAAGTGGAGGCATATCATTTATAAATGACAACAAGGGAAAGGTAATTGGTCGTGGTCGGATTGCCATCACTCATGACCTTTCAATTGGTAATGCTTATCTTATAAATAGTCTAGAATACAACTTGATGTTCGTCTCACAACTTTGTGAGATGGGATATAGTTGTCTCTTTGACGATGATGGCATGACCGTTTTTAGGAAGAAGGATTCCTCAATAGCTTTCAAAGGGTATTTAGAGGACAAGATCTATCTTATTGATTTTACCAGCAGGTCTAACCTAAATGCTTGCTTGGTCGCTAAAACCACCTTGGGTTGGCTATGGCATCGCCGGCTAGCTCATGTTGGGATGAGGAACCTTCCCAAACTCCTAAAAGGTGATCACGTTATCGGATTAAAGGATGTTGCTTTTAAGAAGGACAAAATATGTAGCGCATGTCAAGCCGGAAAGCAAGTCGGAGCGGCACATCCATTCAAGACAATGATGACAACGACAAGACCGTTGGAAATGCCCCACATGGACCTTTTTAGACCGGTCACCTACATAAGCATTAGCGGAAACAAATATGGCCTGGTAATTGTTGATGATTATTCTCGATTCACTTGGGTATTCTTTTTGAAGGACAAAACTAAAATACAAAGTATCCTAAAGAGGTTTTTGAGAAGAGCACAAAATGAGTATGAGGTGAATATCAAGAAGATAAGGAGTGACAATGTAACGGAATTCAAGAATACTCAAGTTGAAGAATATCTTGATGAAAAAGGCATTAAGCATGAATTCTCTGCTCCATACACTCCACAATAAAATGGTGTAGCCGAAAGAAAGAACCGCACACTCATAGAGATGGCAAGAACAATGATTGATGAGTACAAGACGCCAGACACCTTTTGGGCCGAAGCCATCAACACCGCATGTTATGCAACGAATAGATTATATCTTCACAAGATTTTGAAAAAGACACCTTATAAGCTCCTCACCGGTAACCTTCCAAATGTTTCATATTTTCATGTTTTTGGGAGCAAATGTTTTATTCTTAACAAGAAACCTAAATCCTCGAAGTTTGCTCCTAAGACACATGAAGGTTTTCTTCTTGGATATGGAACTAACGTCTATGCATATCACACCGGGGTTATTGAAATCACCCGGGATATGCAATTTGATGAATCTAATGGCTCTGAAGTAGAGCAAGTTAGCTCTCAAGTAGAGCAAGTTAATCCAAGTGATATAGGTGATGAAGCTCCTTGTGATGCAATAAGGAACATGGCATTAGGTGATATAAGACCACAAGACCCAAACTCAAGTCAAGATGAACCATCCTCTTCGAGACAAGATGACTCACCTCCACAAGAGCCACATGATGAACAAGATCAAGGAAGTAACCAAGATCATGGTGACGATCATGGTCAAGGCAACAACCAAGATCAAGCTCAAGATGATGGAGAAAGAGACACCCAAGATGAAAACAATCAAGAAGAAGAAGATGCATCTAGGCCAATTCATCCATGAGTCCGACAAAGCATTCAAAAGGATCACCCCATTGACAACATTCTTGGTGACATCCAAAAGGGGGTAACTACTAGATCCCGAATGGCTACGTTTTATCATCATTACTCGTTTGTTTCCTCTATGGAATCTCTTAGGGTGGAACAAGCACTTCAAGACTCGGATTGGGTGATGGCCATGCAAGAAGAGTTGAACAACTTTGAAAGAAATAAGGTGTGGTCATTGGTGGAAAGACCCAAGCAAAATGTTATTGGTATAAAATAGGTCTTTCGCAATAAACAAGATAAGTATGGTGTGGTGGTGAGAAACAAAGCAAGACATGTTGCAAAAGGCTACTCACAAGTTGAAGGTTTGGACTTTGGTGAAACTTATGCACCCGTAGCTAGGCTTGAGTCAGTTCGTATTTTACTTGCCTCTGCTACTCACCATGATTTTAAGCTTTTTCAAATAGACATGAAAAGTGCATTTCTAAATGGCCCTATTCAAGAGGAGGTGTATGTACAACAACCTTCGGAATTTAAAGACCCAAAGAAGCCAAACCATGTTTACAAGCTTCACAAAGCTCTCTACAACCTCAAGCAAGCTCCTAGATCTCGGTATGAACATCTCAAGGGATACATGATAAACAACGACTTCATAATTGGCAAGGCCGATCCTACTCTCTTCACAAGAAAAGTTGATAATGATATTTTTGTGTGCCAAATATATGTCGATGACATTATATTTGGTTCTACTAATCAATTTTTTTGTGATGAGTTTGCCAAGATTAGGACAAGGAAGTTTGAAATACCCATGATGGAGGAGTTGAAGTTCTTTCTAGGTTTTCAAGTCAAGCAACTTGAAGAAGCAACATTCATAAGTCAAACCAAGTACACTCAAAATATACTCAAGAAGTTTGACATGGAGAATGCAAAGCCCAACAAGACTCCCATGAAAACAAATGGACATCTTGGACTAGATGTACGGTAAGCCCGTGGATCAAAAGGTATATCGATTCATGATTGACTCTTTGCTTTACCTTTGTGCATCTAGGCCCGATATCATGCTTAGTGTGTGCATGTGTGCAAGGTTTCAAAGTGCCTCGAAGGAAAGTCACTTAGTGGCTGTAAAAAGAATCTTGAGATATTTAGTTCACACACCAAACCTAGGATTGTGGTATCCAAAGGGTTCCAAGTTCAAGTTAGTTGGTTATTTCGATGCCAACTATGCTGGATGTAAGGTGGATAGGAAGAGTACCTCTGGGATGTGCCAATTCTTGGGTAGGTCCCTTGTGTCATGGTCATCCAAGAAACAAAATTCTGTTACCCTATCCACAGCCGAAGTGAAGTATGTTACAGCCGGAAGTTGTTGTGCTCAACTACTTTGGATGCGACAAACTCTAAAGGACTTTGGGTACACTATGACAAAAGTTCCCCTCCTATGTGATAATGAGAGTGCCATCATGATTGCATATAACCTCATTGATCATAATAGGACTAAGCATATATATACTCGACACCACTTCTTGAGAGATCATTCAATCAAAGGGGATATTGAGATTAGCTATGTTAGAACCGATAAACAACTAGTGGATATATTTACCAAACCCCTAGATGAGAAGCGGTTTTATGAGCTTAGGAGTGAACTAAATATTCTTGGCTCATCCAACTTGGAGTAGAATCTTGTACTTTGTTTGATGTAGGGCCCATGCAAAATCTCTTGAAAATAAAATTCTTCAAAAATTTCATAATGTCTTTGTTTTCCTAAACAAAATGTGTTGATCAATAGATCATATTGTTGAAACCTGTGAATATAGTTTTACTTGGTTGATTGTTGCTATTCACAAGTTGAAACAAGTCCTACATTCCCTACCTATCTTGTCCAAAAGTTCAAACTAGTAAAAGGGCCTCTCTCTATCAAACAGAGAACGACGGAACTTTTGCCACTCATTGATGGAACTTCCATCGTCCATGGAAGTTCTGTGGGAACTTCTGTGACTTCTCAATCTGGCTGTCTGCCCGAACCCGAGAGCGACGAAACTTCTGTCGCCCAATGATGGAACTTTCGTCACTCTCAGGTTAAGGGGCCCGATGCCCTCCTTCTTCCCTATCCAACCGGCCATTATTCTTTTTGTTCCTCTCTCTCTTCTTTTCTCAAACCCTAAGTGGCGATTTGCGGTGATTTAAAGATTTCATCGACGAAGTTGATCAAATAGGTGGAGATTCGGTTCCTCCCCCACGGAAGTTCCAAAATCCCCATCGTTTTTCTTTGGTTTTTGACCTAGGTATGAGTCCTTGATCTAAATTTCGTTTTTAGGTCAAAAGTTTAAATGTCTTCATTTTCTTTGGATAGATTAACTCCTCTAGAGCTAGTCTATCATCTGTTAGAAGCATTTATGATGTTGTGATAGGATCTAGGAGTAATATCAATTTTGGTGCAAACTGCAAGTGACGGAAGTTCCGTCAGAACTTCTATCATGAAGGAACTTCCGTGATCTGTCATGGAACTTCCGTCGTCTGCAGTTCAGTGCATTGCTCTTGATCATCTCCTGGATTCTTGTCGTAACATTTTGACTCATTCCTTGATCAATCTTAATTCTACTGGCAGCTCAAGATGGTGAGAATTAAGTATGCATCCAATGCTCCGAGCGAGCCAAGAGATAAAGACTCTTCCTCCTCCTCTCCAAGTGAGGAACTTGTGCCCACCTCCAAGAGAAGAAAGGTTGTTGCAGTTCGAGGACAAGGATCGACGGGCCAAGGCTCCAGCAGAGATGCCCAGACCGTGCATGTCCAGCCGGGAGGATCTCTTCCTCCTAAGAGATCTCAAGATAAGGGGAAGCGGCCTATGAAGGAAAAGGGATCCTCAAGAGCAGCAAGGACAGACCCTGTAGATGTGGTTGAGGGACTTAAAGTCCATGAACCCATCTATCACGATGACTACACTATAAAGACTACAAAAAAGATCTTGATGCTCCCATTGAAGGAAGGAAGCAAAATCCTGCACTGGTGGGAGAGCAAGAAGCCACTGACCCCCGGTTCTACACATGGTTCCAACAAGATTACTACATGTCTATGCTTATTGACAAGAACCGGAAGAATAGATTGACAACACATCAATGGATCGATTGGCCCTACATGGAGTCAAAGGATAATCGAGTGTTCAATGACATCATCCAAGTATGCAAGGATCGAGGTGTGTATGACCTCATGGGATTCAACTGTGATTGGAATGAGGAAGTCATTTGTCAGTTCTACTCTACTTTCATTCTTGATGCCAAGGGCACTCTCCATTGGAGGACACAAGGTGTGGAGCATTCGGTCTCGGACAGTCGTTTTGCTAGCTACTTCTTTCAAGGAAGTGAGGACCGTAAGAGGGAGATCATTTCTAATGAAGCTGTGATGAAAGAAAATGACATGACTTTCATGTACTATGAGACGTGTCCAAATGTGTTTGGAACAACTAATGGACTTCACAACTTCTATTTCACCCTCTACAGGATGCTGAGAGTCACCATTGCACCCAAGGGAGGCTGTGCAACTGCCATTGTGGAATTTCTCAAGAAACATTCTTGCTAGGTTTGCTCCGGATGCCACTCCATTTTGTGTCATGGACTTCATCACAAACGACATTCACATGTCATCTATTGACACTCAGAGATCTCTTCCATTTGCTCCGTATTTTATGAGGAAGATAGAAGCTAAAACAGGGCTTATATTTGAAAAGAAGTGCAAACACATCCCCTTGTGTCCTAGGGTGCGACATGAGCTTCGCTCAGTTGATCCTACTCCCCCAGGAGTGTCTTCCTCTAGGAGAGCGAGTCTCGCCCATGCCCATGCCGAGACAGCAGTTGAGGGAGAAGCAGCAGCAACAACAGGGGCCTCATCCTCAGCCCAAGACCGACAGTGCCGTCCATCTTGTCCAGTTCTCGCCTTCCTCAAAGACATCTTCAATGTGTGTTGCTTCGATGCTAAAGAGAACTAGGAGAACAAGAAGAAAATGAAGAAGGAAGTGAGGCGCTACAAGAGGGACCAACGAGCTCAAGGACGTGAAGTGTCTCCTGATGGCTCCGAGTGTGATCCCAATGGTGAGCCACCGGTTGTTGAGGACCCTCTTGCAGGCTATGACTGGGATAATCTCGCCACTGGACCGTCTACCGCTCCTCCACCACCGGCAAGTGGAGATGAAGATCAAGATGACGATGAGGAATCTGATGATGAGTAACTTCATTTCTTCTCTCTCTTTTTCCTTCCATTTAGTGTGTTGATGCCAAAGGGGGAGGAAAGCGATGAAAAAGAATTGTAATAAGATAGTGATGAACCTATGGACAAGGACAAGTTATCTTTCTATTTGCTTTGTGTGTGAAAACTATTTGTGAACCTTTATTATAACTCTCGTATGCGTTAAGGTATTGTATGATGCTTGGTTTATCACTCTTTGCTTAAATGTGTTGATTGTGCTTAGTGTGTCATTGATCTATTGCTATATCACTATGTTGCACACTCGTACACTTTTTAGGCACCCCACTCATTGCAAAATATAGGGGGAGCTCCTTCACATATTTTTATGACTCATGCATATCTTTAGGGGGAGTTCTGCTATATTTATATCGCTTGATTATCTCTTTTATATCCTTTTTAATCTATTATTATCAATCATCAAAAAGGAGGACATTGAAGATGCATCTAGGATCCCCTAGTGGGTTTTGGTGTATGATGACTAAAGATTAAAATTATGCTAACATGCTCATGAGGTAAATGTGCAGATAATCAGGTTATTATTTAATCCCACACTTTCAAGATGGTTATTTTACTCTCAAAAAGAAGAAAAGAGAAATTGACTCAAATGTTTCAAGTATAGCTTTTTTATTTTTAATTGAGTCATAGGTTTGCCGCACTATCAAGTGGGGTAAACCAATCTTGCTATGAAGGGAAATTGTGTGCTCAAGCCTATCAAAAAGTTTTGTGAGAGTATAGCAAACCAATGCCAAAAAGAACCAATCCTTTTTGAGCCAAACAGAGAGTCACAGAAGTTCCGTGGTTTTTTTCACGGAAGTTCCGTCATTGCCAAGTTTCCAACCTCAGCCAACCCGAGAGTTACGGAAGTTCCGTAGGCTCCCCCACGGAAGTTTCGTTGTTCTCTGATTTCTCTGTGTTGCAACCCAAGAGCGACGGAAGTTCTGTGATGTCCATCACGGAAGTTCCATTGTCTGTGACTTAGTTGAAAACCAACTGCGCAACAGCTAAGTTTGAAATGACGGAAGTTCCGTGGGTTCTCACGGAAGTTCCGTCAGGCTCAGAAAACTCTCCAACGGCTAGTTTTTGAGAGAGCTCTATAAATAGACTCCCCTCTCTCCCGTGGGAGGGGTTGGACTCCTTGAAAATTCACTCAGATTTCAGCTAGAGCTCTCCTCTCTCACTCCTAGACTTGTTCTTGAGATTCCAATCAAGTGAGAGAGATCCAACCACAAAAGATTGAATCCATCCACTCAAAACCTTGAGCACATTTTTGCCTCCCCATCAAGATTTGATTTGCTTGTTACTCTTGGAGACTTGGTCTCCTAGACGGCAAGGCATCGCCCTTGAGCTCCCAACTTGTTATGGTGAGACAGGGACGTTTGTGAAGGTGTGATTCGCCTTCGGAGAAAAAGAATCAAGTGGAGAAAGAAATTCGAGCACAATCTTTGTGATTGCTTGGCGGAAAAAAGGGTTGAGAGGGACCCGGCTATTTTGTGTGGCTCCTCAACGAGGATGTAGTAACTACTTAGTGTAGTTGCTGAACCTCGTGTTAATTTCTTGTGTCTTTTTTTACATTTCCATATTTCTTTTATATTATTATGCTCAATTCATTTGTTGATTGTGTTGCTAGCTATTCTTCAAATAATCTTAAGTGTGCACTGTTATAGTTTCACCTTTATCAAGTATTGTGTCTCTACTTGTTTAGTTATCCGTATTTAAATAAGTTTTAGAGAAAGGATTGGTGAAGTACTGTCATTTGACAGAAATTCCGTGGTGACGGAAGTTCCGTCGTTCCTGGTATTTGACCAAAACTTAAGTGTTTTTTTCAGGATTATTTTTAAATTACCTATTCACCTCCCCCCCTCCCCTCCTCTAGGCAACTTTCAATAACATGATGTAAAAGTGAAATGTTGATCAATCAAAGAATCAATTCTACCTAAAAGGAAAGAAACATCATTATGGTGTTAAATAAAGTTTAATTTATAATATGGTTCAAACAAAGAGAATAATATAGAGCAATTTTTTGGGTAATTAAATAGTTATTTGTAATATGGTTTTGTAAGTGTTAACCAAACAATTAGTGTGAATAGTGTTTCCGAACTAATATATACAAACCATTGTACACTCAATTACCAAGAATCGTTTTTTAGATGACTCCACCTCGAGAGTCGAGACACGGTTTTGGTCCCAATGGATCCAAACTTTGATCCGGTCCCAGTGACCATGGACCATGATTATCAAGGAATTGCTTGATTGTTGGGTGGGACTCAGGCAGTGATGCTATCCATCATTTGTATTGTCAATTTCATTCTGGCTATGGCTAAACAATGGCGGGCCTACGTTCAGTACGCTGTCCTACCATCTTCAGTACCTGCTGCCTCTGCCATTTGACCGCACTGACACCGCATCGCCTCTGATCATCGGGAAGAGACCAGACCCACCGTTTTCTTGTGCGCTTGTGCCCGTCTGCCGCGGCCGGGACGACGCGTCCAAGGCGAGATGATGGCATGGAGCGTCGCCGCGCCGACGGCGACCGGTCTCGGCGCGCGATCCCATCTCTGCCTGGGAGTTTCGCTGGAATCTTTGGCCGGGCGCGGCGACGGGGGCTACACGATTATTGTACCGCCGCCAGTGCTGCATGCTGCAGCTCTGCAGGAAACGGAACATAAGTTACAGTTGGTGGGCGACGTATAGCCTTGAGCTGGCGCGGCGTGGGTTTATTCCCTGGCCGTAGCTAAAGGTAAATCGATCGGCAGCAGCACCTGCTTTTGCCGAGCCGGTCGAAATACTATCACGCGCGTGCCGTGTTCGGTCGGTCCTGTGATGTGCATGCATATGTCTTGTTCTATTGTTGATTTGTCGATGGTAACGGGGGCTTTGGCAGCAGAATTTACCGCCAAAGCGGATGAACTGTCGCAGTTGGCGCACATCTCCAGACAGAATAACTTTGAGAGGGGCGGGCGGGCGCGCATCCACCGATTCGATCGTTTTCTAGGAGCAAAGTTTCTGGAATAAGGAGGCAGGTGAAGCTGGGCACCAAATCGCTTGGTATAAGAAATGGCGACGTCTCGTATCTCTATACGCGATATGCCGCTGGTTGCAGTGAAGAAACATGCATGTTCTTGTCCTGTATGACCGTCCGTGGATACGCACTCAGCTTTGGTGCAAAGCCAAAGATAGGAAAACTCATTTCTTTTTTGATGATGGTCGATAGGAAAACTTATCAGCCTGATGATGCATGGACCATCTGTTGTGTATTCATCCGAGGCTTGACCAAGGGTTGTTAGGTGGCGTGAACAGGAGATCACAGCCGTATACAATGCCGACCAAGGCCATAAATACATGCATGTGATGGCGCCTAAGTGGATCTAACGTGCTACTACTTCAAATTCAGATCATTTCAATTCATGATGATGTTATTCGTAAAACTGCAACTTGTTCAGATTTTGCAGGGCAGGTGAGACTTTTCAATTATATATACACGCATTTTGTACTCTGAATTCTGATAATACTAGATGTCAAAGTAAGCACTAAAGCAGTATCTTATTGTTGTTCTACAGTGATTCTTGTCTGAAAGTATTGCGTTATCAACAGTTAGGTGTCCTTGATGCCTTGCAAAATATGATGTGGAACGAGGCAGGACTAAACAAATCAATCAATGTGTCACCTGAAAAGAAATCCATCTCATCATGGGCTAATCTTGTTTGCCCTTTTTAAAACCCAAGTTAATATAGCGCCACAAGCTTTGCATCAACACAATTTTTTTAGACAGATTCTCAAACACTCCTGTATGGCACTAGTGCTACTTTTATGCTTGTGTTCCCGAGGGTTCTCCAGACAATGTCGCGTCTATTTTATTGTTGTTATTATTATTATTATTATTATTAGAAAAAACACAGGAAGCGAAATCCATGGTCTATGCAGACAAGCAGTCAAACAATGTTTGGTGGCAGCAGGATAGTCCCTAGTACGAGTACAGAGCAAAAGAGAAACCGATCACTGATGACGTCGACAGTTCGTAATCCCCCAGGGAAACCCGCTTCCAGTTCTTAAGGGTTCCGGTCTCATTTCTTTCTATTTAATTTTGCTTCTTCTTTTTGTCGAATCATGTAAGCAGCATTATTTCGTTGACGCCACAATTGTTCGATTCTCTCTTGCATTTTTCTTTTTCTTTCAGAAAAGGAAATTTGGTCGGAAATTACAGAACAAAGCAAACTAGCTAGGCAGCTAGAACAAGCGAAGGTCAGTGCCTAGCTAGCTTCGCCTTGTGTCACCATCAACGCATCTCTGCCTTTTATTTTGATCATCTCGTCGACTCGGCTTTGTCAATCTGCAGAACCTTTGCTCTTTTCGGGAACACCATTGTGGCCGCCTACTGTTGCAGAAAGCACATGAATCAGCAGCACATTTCTGCATCAGACCGTCCCTCTTTATTCACGAGCGTCTTTGCTCGATCGTCGTCTCCGAAATGCACGTCCCGCTTTTGTCGATCCCTTTGCCTTTCAGGCTCTTTGAAGCGGCGTCAAAAGCTCACACCAGTCAGTCAATGCAACCAAACCCACTTGGACTTTTGTCCATCATTCGGCTAATCATCTGCTAATCTTCCTCCTCTTGCTGCTAACGGCCGGGGAGCTCTCGCTCTCGTCACGGCAGCAGATGGCATGTGAGACAACAGTTGTGTCGTCGCTCCGGTAGCTCATCAGGCAGCCGGCGTCCAGCACCCCAGTGGGGCTCCGTGGCACGGAGGAGGACGAGGCTCTGCTGAGGCGTTCAGATTTGAGTGGCAGCGGCAGTAGCACAGTGCTAGTCAACGCCATGGACTGGACCGTTTCAAGGCATTGCGACAACCTCTCCTGCAGAAAGCAACGAAGCATTATTAATCATCACCAAGCTTTGATTACTACCAGTGGTAGTAGCTCGCGCGGCGGCTGTAAATGCGGATCACGTATTTTCGGCAGTGTTTTGTGTCTGGACAAATGCGGTTGCAGCATACGTATGACCGTGATGCACGTCAACGTTACGAGTCCGGAAGTAGGCTGCGTTGATGCATTGAATCCAAGACGACGACAAACTTTTTGCGAGAACGCCGCGCGTGGGTCAGCGGCGACACACGTACCTTATGTACACGGTGGGTGCAAGCCTCGTGGATATCTACAGCGCGCTCTTCTCCGGCCACGACGGCGGCGACAGCCGCGGCGATCTCCGAGGGCATGAAGTCTAAGCATTGCGTTCCTGCAGTTCGAACAGTGGAAATTGTCAGATCGATCCAGCCAGCACGATCAAGTTTCCTCTGACAGAACCAAGACTGAAAATCCTGCGGCTTGCTAACCTCTTGCAATGCAGAGAATCAGGTCCGCGGATCGCACGACGGAGCGCCTCGCCGGCGCATCGCCGCCGTTGAGCCTGTGGAGGAAGTAGTCGATGTACGAGAAGGGAGTGACGGCCTGCATCCTCCATTTGAGCGTGCTGAGGACCAGGAGCTCCATCCTCTGAATCGTCTTGGCTTCGAACACGTACCGTGCGTCCCCGACCTGATAGGACAACATCCAACAGTGATCAGAACGAGGTTTCGGATCAGATGCATTGAGATGTGCACGATCGGGGCGCGTTGAAACGTGTAGTACATAGTTTCTGAATCTCTCTCACCTGTAGGTCGAGAGGTAGAGGAGCAGAGGTCTCCTCCATCTTGGCGGCCAGGGACAAGCACGCCACGGAGAGCAGCTGTATCATCCATGCATTGCCTTCCTGAAATGATGAGAAATGCCTGATTATTACTTGGGCTCTTAAACACTGAAACGGCGCAGGTGTTGATTGCAAGAACCAAGAAGATTCGTACCGGAAGCTGGTAGAGCGAGAGGAAGCGGTCCAGGTAGTTGATGGCCAAGCAGGCAGTGAGGGGACTGAAACTGTAGTAAGTGTGAACCTGTTGATCCAATGACAGAGGCATATGATTATTCATCGGATCGATGAGAACAACACTAATAAACTATATAGCTTGCATTGATCAAGGACCCACCTTCCATATCCTGTCAACGGCGTCCATCCGGACGCGGAGATCCAAGCCCCCGGCGCTCAGCCTCTCGGCGTAGTCCTCCCTGGGCATGTGGTCCGTCTCCGACTCCATCAAACGGTCCACGCATTCCTCGGACGGCACGGGGAACTCAGCGGCGAGCTCCCCGCTCCTCGTCCTCCGCACGAGCGCCTCCTCTTCCTCCTCTGCTCCGAAACCCATGAGGCTGCTGCTGTCCTCGGCGCAGAGCAAGATGGAGGCTGCCATGTCGAAGCTGCTTGTGCTTGGAGCCATTCCTAAACACGACGATAAGGTTGTGTGGTACAAGTACAACTGATCTGATACAAGAGACGGTTTGGGTTTTGATATCTCGGGGTCTCCTCCTCCTCCTCCCCTTTGGTGTGTTCCTCGTGAGCGCCCTTGCTCTTCCTCTGGTTCGATGTGTGGGCGAGGAGTGGAAAGAGGAGGAGGGGGGCAAGTGAGCAGAGGGGCTCGTGAGGCCTTTTTGTATGGAGCTGTGGAGACGCTAGCGAGGGCATTCTCGGCAAGTGATGACGACGAGAGGCTCTATAAAGCGAGGACAAGCGAAGCGGGAAGGAAGGAGCATGATGGCGATTACAAAATGAGGTCTCCCCCCCTTTTTTTTTTGTTTCCTAAAATAATGCGCTTTCGTTTTTCTTTTCTTTTGTACGCGGAGCCTCCTGTACTTTGAGGAATTCCGCTTTTGTAGAGCTTTTATTACATGGATTTCTAGGCCTCTTTGCGTTCATTTCCTTTTTTTTTTCCTCCCTTTGACTTTGGTTACCATACACGTAGGCCTCTTTACCAGTAAAAAAAACTTAAAAGGAGCAGCAGCGTTGAAAAAAGGGGTAATGCCCAGATAATATTGATTCAACGTAACATTCATTCACACTACCAGCTCAGACTTGAACGTTGAGTCCGATCGAGTGGCAAGAGAGGCATGGCATGGAATGAATGCACTCGTGACGAGCCGATCGAGCGCGTGGCATTTCTCACGCCGACGCGGTGGGTGCGTTCACGCATGTCATAACCAGAGCAAGTTCCTCACGCGTAGGCAGCATGTGCGTGCGCTTCAACGACGCCGGCCACCGGTGGATCTCCCGTTTTACATCTCTCGGCGTCGGCTACACCTCCCTCTCTCGAGCACTCAACTCCAATCGTCCGCGACCGGCCGCCGTCGCCTGCACGCGAGCGACGGCTCCCGCCTTTATCCCGTACTACTACGCATGATGATTCGACTATAGAGTATAGTACTTGCTCGGGCTCCGCAACGGCGGCGCGCCTTCCTATAACGGACTGCCGGCCGGGCAGAACGGCAGGTGAGCCTCAGCGACCGACACGTGGGGCCGTGCGACCGCGCTACTTAACACAAACTCGTGAAGCCGGGCGCCCCCCCCCCCCCATGGTCCAGGAGGAGTGAGTATTCATGAGGGTCACGATATCTGCGAGCAGACAGCCAGCGGCCAGGGACTACTGCGCCGCGCGCGGCGTCCACCTGCTGCCCGTACTGATACCGACGTAGACGTGTGTTCTGTTCTCACGGCAAGCATGCCGGTCGTGGAGCAGGTCAGAGGTGACCACACAGTCCAGCGGTGTGGTGTGGTGTGGTCGTCCCGGGCGGCCACACACACTTTGCTCATGAGCTGCTGCTGCTGCGCGGGAGATGGTCCACGGTGAGGGCGACGACAGCGGTCGAGATCCGAGCTCTCGGAATGGCCGCTTGACCGTTCGGGGAACGCCTTTTTTTGCCCCCTGCGTTGTTTTTACGGCTGGCAGGCGTGCTGGGGCTACCAGCTACTGATGCTTATACTAGTACGTGTATATCGATCCATCGATGGCGATGTACTACTACTCCTATGTGTACTCCTGTGTGTGTGTGTGTGTACACAGAGAGCAACAAGTCTGAAACAATGGCGCAAATGTGCGATAGTAGATGAGTGGCTGCAGGTGCAGGTCTTGTGATAGGGGACAATTCAAGCCATTTCTACCAGTTCGGCAAGAGTGCACCTGCGTGCAGATGTCGGTCTCCGGATACAGTTATTTGCTGACCACTTGCGGTCGTAGCCGTTCCCCTATTTTGCAAGATCTCAAATAGAAAAACGGCTATAAGCTTTGGAAGTCATCAACCAACTTTTTTTTTTTTGCAAATAAAATGACAGATAAAAGTCTACGTCATTAGTATAATTTTCTTTTACAATACACAACAGAGGTATATATCTTCATATTCAGAAGTTTAGTCGATGATGACCTTAATTAAGTGAAACCACAATTGCGGATGCCTGGCAGTCTAACAACATGAAAACAACACATGAAAGCATTGTACTATACAGCATGACTGGCGTTAGTAAATTTTCTTCTTTTTTTTTTTCGAAAGATCCGACGATTGCCGGCATATATATTCATAAGAAGAAGTAGAGTTTTACGCATAAGCGCTGTACAACTGCAGCCTGTTTAGGAGCATAGGCTAAACGGCTGTGACATTAGTGAACTACTCACTAGTTGAGATAACAACAAAAGGTGCGAGGTGCTTTGGTAAAATTTTTAAAAGGGCATGCTTGTAAAAGAAATTGAAAAGACCGAGCAGTTCGATTGCTGCCTAGATGTAAAGAACTTCTCCTCTTTATCAATGTCGCAAAGTTGAGACCAAGAAATATCTGTCGCTTTCTTGATGTTTTCAAACATTTTTAATAAAACCCTCTCGTATAAGTATTTTAATAATGTTTTGAGTAATATTTGTAAATATTACTCAAACAGTTCCTTTTTTACTCATGTTGACGTTTCTTATAGAGGTTAGTAAATTAGCAATAGTGTCCTTGCCCATAAGACTCTAAATTTTAGGTTCCTTCTAATTTTTAGATAATCAACATGTTTTTCTTTTCCTTTTTGTATATAAACTGCCTAAATACTCAATGACCGTATATCCTTGTAATCTGACACAGCATATTGTAAACTTGTACATGACGGATGTATGTGCAATGCCAAACATTGCGCTGGATAGATGAAACTTTCTACGACGTGTACTACTTCTACTCTCTATATGCACCAATCCCTAGTAAGCAAAACGTACAATTAGGCATGGACTATATCATGCATGTTCTTCCGCGTCGGTTCTCGCAAAGATGTCGTGTTTCTGGTCATGCATTACATACGGTGGGTGCGCGCGCTCAGCTCTGCTCTGTCACTGCAACAAAATCAAAAGTCAGAGGAGAAGATTACAAGGCGGTAAAAACAAAACGAGTGACAGGCTCTACAGCACCGTGTTGGCTTTTCCTATTTGACTGATGCGGTGCTCTGCTGCTCCAAGCGCCAAATCCGAGGCACACACGACCCGAGGCTAGGCAACGCATCGTCGGTCCGAACGGAATCGTCGGCACGCTGTTAGATTTTCAAATGGAACATGGAGGTCAGGTCGAGAGACGGGCTGGCGGAGTGCTAACATCCAAGTTTACAAAAAAAGCGATGATTGAGTTTTTACGTTTGGTGTTTCCGTTTGGACGCCTTAAGCTCCCCTTCTCATGAGAGTGCGCATCTAGACAATACTGCGTTACACCCTACTAGGCTACTACTGAAACTCAAGCATTAGCCACTGCGACAATGACATCAAGTCGATCGATAGGACAGTGTCAGGTGCACACACGTGCTTAGCCTGTTGGCACTTATCATATTCTAAATTTATTCTTTATTTATTTTGGTCATCAAGATTATTTTTTCTATATCTTTTTTTTTCGTACCTGTTATACTCTATATGTTATACTCTATCACAGCTACTTCTTCGTGAGACCCATACATCAGCCTCTCCCCTCTCTCTTTTTCTCTCTCCTCTCTCTTTCCTTCCCAATCTTTCTCTCCGCCGCCCGAGTCCCTCCCCTCTGCTCCTCCACGCTTCCCTCCTCCTCCGCCGCCTGCAGCCCATCAGCTCCCGCCTCCCTCCATGGCGCGGCCTCCCGTCGACGACCCCGTGGCCGCGCCCCTCCCGCGCCACCATCCTCCCTCCACCCTCCGTCGTCCGAGTCCCTCCCCTCTGCCTCTCTCGTGCCACCCTCCTCCCTCCACCCTCCGTCGCAAGCTCCCTCCCCCATCACGAGCTCCACGCCCGGGCAACTAGAGCCGGCGACGGCTAGGTCATCGGCGACGGCTACAGAGGCGGGCGGCGGCGGATCGAGCTTCCCCGCGCCTCCTCCCTCTGTCGAGCGGCCGTCGGATCCGGGCTCCGCGCGCTCCGAGCTGGGTCCTGGCCATCGGATCTGACATCGGGCTGGGCCCTCGGCCTCCTCCTCCGGTGCGCGCGCCGCCGACGTCGGCGTCCAATGTGCTGGAGCTGTCGGGCAAGGCATCCAAGGTGATGGAGCTGCTCTTCATGGCCGGCGGCCTGCAGCGGCGGCACCCCTTCCCCCATCCTCATCTTCTTCCTCGCCGCGACAGCAAGGATGTGGCACTGGCGGGAGGACCAGGGGTGGTTGGGCAGCAAGCGCTCCGATGGTGGGCCCTGTCCGACATGGAGCGATAGCGGGCGGACGGAAAAACGCTGAGAGTAGCATATCCCAGACGATAACGTACAGGGTAGCGGGGCGTGGTGCAAGCGTTTTTCCGCTACCCTCGTACTTTTTTTTTTTTGATGAAACCGCTACCTTCGTACTGTAGGGTGGGATAGTGCGGACAACCTTAGAGTTCAGTCCGCATCTCGAATCTATTATAAGCTATCATAACGCATTTGATTTAACTCAATTTAAAGAACATGTATTAACAACCTGTTGTGTTGTTATTTGATTTGCCCGAGTTGATCGTGTATCCATCCGATTGGATCAGAGTAACACGTTGAGAGGTGGGGCAGTAGATTCTTGTAGTATTACAAATTAATGTATATTCTAGAACATCACTTGATGATCGATCGTCGCTTGCGATCTGATTAACAAGCTGTTGTGTTGCTATTTGATTAGCTCGAGTTGTACGTTCCGATCGGATCAGAGTGACACGTTGAGAAGTGGAGTAGTAGATTCTGGTAGCATTACAAATGTAGATAAGACTATAGAGAGCAGAGTATTTTGTACACTTATGTCAATGGTCACTTGTGAATTGTGATCTGACATCCGATCGATCTGGTCATCCGTCTAAACCGGGTCGTTTCGTCCTCTTTCATGCAGCATTTGAAGTATGCGAGCGGGAAGAGATCCTTTGCATTTGTTTGCATTGTGCACAGTAGAATGACTAACGACCATTGGTTAGGTCAAAAACTAATGCCTATGGTCGTCTGCTACTGCACATTGGCAACTATACCAAGTAGACTGTCAGCGCATCGATTCACTGTTTGTAGAGTATTCTATGATTGATTAAGTAATGTAGAGCACGAAGCCTGGATTCATCCTTGTTCTGTTTTAAGCGGTAACTCCCTGCACTGGCTCGTGGCTAATGCCGGTTCCGATCCATCGCGCGCGCGCGGCAGTTCGAACTGAAAGTACGGCACGGATCCACCGCGTGCATGCAGCAGTAGACACGGAGAATATGTGCATACGGATCGAGCTTCGAGCACGCATGCAGCCTCCTCGTGCGCGCGATCGATACACTTGCGTTGTATAATAAGCATCTGATGACTGATGACCAGCTTCCGGTGCCGTGCCTTGCCGAGCCGAGCGAGTCTCGCAACAAGTAGTGGAGTGGTTGAAGATTTCGGTCGAGGAACCAACCCATGCGCCGATGCACGCAGAGGAGTACATGGATGCATGTGCGAATTGAAGGGGGGGGGGGGGGGGGAGATGCCGGCGGATAGACCGGCTGTCGCCTGTCGGTAAGCGTCCAGAACATCCGCCAGCGAGCAGGGCCGCGACGAGCCACCGCCTCCCCATGCGCTGCACGGCCGGTCGCCGACGCGTCACGGACATAGCTTGGATGCCTCCCTCCCTTCCTATACGTATTCATCATAGCCTTCCTCTTCGCATGAAATTGTTAAGACTACGTGCTAGTAGTAGCTAGTGCCTAGTGGATCTTGGAGACTGAATTCTATTCGCGTTCCGTTCCTTGGTTTGTGGCATGATTATATACTTCTTGCCTCCTCGGAGAGGTAGCTGCTGTTCGCGCGGCTGGCAAGAAGAGGGACGGGGAACACGAGGGAAGCTGCTGTTAATTATACATGCGCCTCGGTGCTCTACGTAAAGAATGGTTGTCTGACACAGGCAGGGGTGCTCGCAAGTCTCCTCAAAAGGAAAGAAAAGGGTTGCACACTAACGACAAAAAGGGGCGAATTGTCACGTTGAGGAGAAAGGACTATGACTAAGGGCAAGCGCAATACTTACTACAGAACCAGGTACTTCCTTCGTTTAATATTATATGACACTCTAGACTTTACAAGTTTCTTAAATTATAAAACACATTCGCTTTTCAATATAACTTTCTCTCTTCTTATTGCCTTGATCTCCCTTACAATCTGTCCACATTACCACATGTCAACACCTTGAGTACTTCAACGCTATTTTTTTTGTTATAGCCAGCCAGTTGCCCAGTTCACAATAAATTGGCCGATGACAACATTTCATAAATGGAGGAATACCCTTTTATCACGTTTGCACAATAACTAGCAATCTTTTATTTTTTGGAGCAATATGGCTAAGTTCAGACCTTCTCGATAAGCTATCACTTCCGTTGTCTCGGCTTCAGTTACACCTACAGCTACAACTAACGCTCCCATGAACACTGGCGAAGCTATATTATAGCTATCAGGTGCAAATACACCCACAAAAAAAAATCTAAAAATAGTGGACATTTGCAAATTTTTACCATACATGTACTCCTCACAACTCATTTTATGCACCTCCATTACCGAAATCCCGATGTGGCACACGGCGAAGAGGTTCGCCGTGAATGGCCCACGGCAAAAACGTGAAGACAAACAGAAGCGACAGCGAAGGCTTCTTCACTGTGCCCCATCCATCACGCACACGGTAAACAAGTTTTGTCGTGTATCATACTCCGGCACACAACGAACCTTTCTGTTGACGGGGGACGATATCGTTAGCCTCCTTCTTCGTGTGCCTAACTCTAGCACACGGTGAAGTATTAGTTATTTTGCTATGTGTCGTCCTCCTGACACACGACAAAGTAGAAAACCCTAGCCGAGGGGGGGGGGGCGTTTTGCCGTGTGTCACAACTGATCACTTTGTCGTGTGCTTTGCTTAGGCACACGACAAAGAGGCATAGTTGTCGTGTGCTTTGTGTAGGCACACGGCAAAGAGGCACATTGTGTTGTATGCCTACAGCTGGCTCACGGCAGATGCTAACGGCCAACGCTCATAGCGTATCCAAACCCTAACGACTACCTTTTATCGTACGTGATGACAGAGGCACACGATAGATGTTGTGATTGCCGTGTGTTATATTTTCGACCCAGGACGAATAGATCATTTGCCATGTGTTCTTTGTTTGCCGTGTGTCATCGTAACTCGTAAAAACACACGGTGAAGATTGTCTTTACCGTGTGTCCGATAAAAATTTCGACACACCACATACTTGTTTCCGATAGTGCTCATCAAACTACTAAATTATGTCTTTACTCTCTATATCATGTAGTTATGCACCCCCACCAAAATTTCTCAAGGTTCGCCACTGCCCACGAATACTCCGACGGTGTCCTGCACAACAGCCACCACTGCTGCAATTCTTGTTTTCTTAGACAGCGCTGTATCCAGGTTAATCCTTCAGAAAATCCTAATCGAGAGACCAGGAGGCCCATGGAACAATGGCCTTGAGAAAGCCCATCAGTTTCTTTTCTTGCGTCTTCCGCATTCGCCACAAAGAAACGAGCCCAAAACTTTTCAAAAACAAAACAGCCCAAGCCTCTCTAAAAAGGAAACCGGCCCAAAAGGCCGCGCAGCACAGGCGCACGACACGCGGGCACACAGAACACGCGCGTCCCCACTCGAACGCACGCCTCGCTGCGCACCGAACCAAACCGTCCCGGTACACGCGGCGGCCGGCAGCGCACCGCGTCGCTGCTGTATACAGACAGGCAGTGAGGAGCGAACCGAAGTGGCCGCCGCCAGCTCCCCAAAACCTCGCTACCACTCTCTCCGTCTCCCCCGAGCAAATCAGACGAAAGGGGAAAAACCTCAGCTAGTCTCTGAAGCATCGATGGCTCTCGCCACCCGCGCCACGCTCGTGCGCGTCCTGGCCCCGCGCCCCTCGCCGGCCACCCGGCCGAAGCAAGGTACGCACGCTCGCCTCCACGCATCTCTATGAGTCGTCGGATCCATCGAATGCAGCTTAAACCCTAGTTCCGCTTTCGTCCCCACTTTCAGGCCGCCGCGGCAGGGCGTCGCTGGCCGTGCGCGCCAAGGACGTCGACGACTACGGGGCGCTGCTCTCCGAGAAGCCCGCGCCGGCAAAGCGCGATGAGTGGGAGGGTTTTGGCCGGGACGTGAGCAGCGTAGAGAAGGATACTGAAGAGGAGGTGGAGGTGCAGAGCGAGCAGGCTTCGTGGGGTGTGCTCAACCAGATCGGCGTTGAGGTGAGCGCGCACGTCCATTTTACTTGTTCTATCACCGTTTTGAAATGGATGAGTTGGATTTAAGGTGGCAGATTCTGTGTTGGGATCATCATTCCTGTGCCGAAGCAGCAACAAAATGGCTCCCAGTATATTCAGCTTAGTGATTCGTTGGACAAAGTTAGGCCTATATTGCTTCATTCTCTATGTCAAACTGTGTTGCAGCTGATTTTGTTTCCATATAGAGAATAATTAATGGGACTAGCACACCATTGTAGGATCAGGGTGATAAATTGGTATGGACTGTTTATTCTGGTCGGTCAGGGTTGGCATTGAGATATAGGTGTTTCGATCTAGTGCTCCTGTTAAGGGAATGATCATTGGTGCTATTATTCTTACATTGTATTTCCTGTTGTCCACTACTAGCCGCTAGTACTTGGTACTAATGCTTCGATCTGCGCTATGATATTCCCTTTTGCACAGAAGTACTCCAGAAAAAAGTTTTTGAAGTCTGTGTAAATAGGCAAAGGGAAAACCTCTTTACTGGACACTAAATCACATGCAAATCTCCTTTCAGTGGAGTAATCAGCTGGGAGGCAACTGCATATATATGTTGCATTCAGAATCTCTGATAGTTTTGACCCCTGGTTTTTATGTTGTCGCCTAGGCGATGCCTAGGTGTCTAGGCGTTCCATGGTCACAATAAAGCCTTAGTGTCGCCTTGTCGCCCAAAAGCTATATCTTCTGATTTTGTTTTTGTTTGCTAGTTTTTGGAGTGGACTTGGCAAAAGGAACCTGAAGTAGTTTTTATCAGTTCATACAAAGTGTTTTCACAAACTAATAGAGAAACATGCAACTGCACAAATTAAATACACCATGTACCAAGGTTGAGAATAATAGATTCAGACATTGGGCAAGTCATGGTAATATAGTCAGTTAGTTACAGTTAAGGGAAGGGAGTGATGAGATAGAACGATATCTTGCTAAATGTAGGAGCTTTCAATGATGACAAAGTGTACTGTCTAGGATCTTTTGGTAGTGTAATGTACTAAATTGTGATTTTCATTCTCTGTAGCTAGCTGTTACTTTATTGGTAAAGAACTTCCTTAGAGTGCATTAATTTACTGGATTATACATTAATAGAGTTTTCTATTGCGTCTGTGATATCTGACTCTTAAGGACAATTCTTGTGCAGTTGGACTCTGACAAATCATACTCTGCTCTAGTATATGGCACATCAGCTGTTGTTGCTATTTGGATATCATCGATCGTGGTTTCTGCACTTGATTCTGTCCCTTTGGTATGTATATACTCACTTCTTTTAATGTTTTGTTTACCTTCAATTGTTGAAATAGCATTGATAAGTATTATCTGATCACACAAATATGAAATTGATGATAGTTTTGAGCACAGAGGAATGTTTCTTATTGTATTTTACCAAGATAGGTGAAAATTTATGGTACCATCTATGTGAGCAGGTTCCTCAGGTGATGGAAGTTGTTGGCCTAGGTTTCACAATTTGGTTCACTTCAAGATATCTGATATTCAAGGTGATTTGTTTTACTTGGATTAGCAATATTTATGTCCGAATAATGGCCCAAGTAGTGATATTCCGATTGTCTTGGATGCAGGAGAACCGTGACGAACTTATCACCAGGGTTACCTCCATCAAGAAGCAGATATTAGGATCTCATGACAACTGAACAGTTTTCCTGTATTCCATCAACCCTTGCTGGGTTTAATCAAGAGATTGTTCTGTACAATTAGTATGTTTCTGGACTTTCCCAACAGATTTTGACTAAGCAGAAATAGTAGTTGGATTGCGGCATTACGAGCAGAGTGCTTTCATCGTTGTCTTTTTTCTTTTAATATTAATATAAAAGGTCGGGGGCTGCGATCCCACCCCACGCCTACACAGCTTTCTTTGCATGCTATGCTGACCAGCGGCGGCTACCCATCTGAAGTTTTGCGGCAGATGGTGGTGGGTGCCGCCGTCCCTGTCAAAGGTTTCACAAGAAGAGTTTTTTAGTTTTGCATTGTTTCCTGACCTGACTTGATTTGGTTGGTGTTGACAATATAATTCTCGCCGCCGCTAACCAACCAATTATGTTTTTGTTGCTTTTCATGATTTATAGTACCGACAAAATATTTTCCCTTTAGCAGCTGTCGATACAATTATACAAAGTGACATCCGTGTCTACGGTCATCTGTTTGAGCCTTGAGCTTGCAAAAAGGTCAACGGACAAAGCGTCAGGAAAACTTATTCTTTCGGTATCGTGAAATGTTTGGAACACTGAAGAGTGAAGAGACCAGGTAGCCCGTCAGATGTAGGAGGAGGCAACCAGATTGCTCAAAGATGAGCGGCCGTTAGCGCTAGCATGGGGCAGAGAATTTGGGATTGTAGCCTTGGTGGGAAGACCATAAGGTTGCTACTGGGCAATAAGGCAGCCAAGATTGTCATGAACTATTGTCCCTAACAGAAGTTATAGGCCATTACTGAAGCCAAAGGCTCGTCACGGCCTCAAGAAACACTTCTCCGAAACAGGTTAAATGCTCTGAGAATTCTGAAAAAATCCCACTGTTCTAACATCTGAACAAACCTAGGGGATGAATTGTACAAGTTGACAATTGGTAACTGCGACAGCGCAACGTTTGCAGCTGTGGTTATTCAAATCTGAAAATCTACTGATAGCCAGGTGCCATCAAAATCATGGGTCTTGAGAACGAAAAAGCAGAGGAAGAGCCATCAAAATCAGGACCGGAATTGCACGGCGGCAAGTGATTCACGTTTCGAACAACATGAGCATAAACCACACGTAGATCGCTTTATTCGCTCCTCCGCAGGCCCCCATGGTCGCCATCTGAGAGCTCGACACCAGCCAATTTCCACAAAATACCAGCTGCACGGATACGGAGAAAAACACGAACGGAAATCAGCGAACTGCACACGGGCGCAAGTATCTCCGCGAGTTCCTCTCGCTTTGCAGCGTTGTCCCGTACCCCGGGGCGCGTCCCCTCACAAAAAGATCCCCGGGCCCACCCGTCCGTCGCGCGGGCACAGCCATCACCTCTCGCCGTCTCGGCGTCTCCGCCGCTCAGATTTTTCCGGTCACGGCCGCGGCCGGCGACATCGCACCTCCCCCACACGTGCCACCACCTCCACGCCGTCGCTCGCACGTGATGTCCCACATGAAAGGTCTGCCCCCACCAGGCCAGGGGCTGCTACGCCTCTTCACTGACGAGCGGGGTAGCATTCAGTGGCTGACTGGTGGGACATGCCTTGAGACACAGTTGACGTGGACGGTCTCGGCTTGGGGGTTGGGGCTTCTTCGTCTTCGTCTTCCTCCCCCAAATAAAGCCAAGCCCAGCAAGGCGGCCACCACCACCAACTCCACCTCGTGGACTCCTCCCCCACGAAACTAAACCCTCGCCTCGGAGAGTAGATGCGGGTGTGACCCCGTGAGCGGAGCGAGCTAGCGGCCCACTACTACTTGCTGCGACAGCTCCTGCGGCGATGGCTTCCATCTCCGGCGCGGCGGCGCCGCCGTCCTCCGCCGCGTGCCGGTTGCGGCTGCGGCGGCAACTCCTTCTCCGCCCCTCCCACCTCCGCCTCCGCGCGCCTCACTCCATCGCCGACCTATCCCGCTCGTCGAATTCCTCGTCCAAGTCTTCCCCGGCGCCCGCGCCGCCGCTGGCGGCCAACGCGGCCCAGAACGGTGGCCACGGCCGCGGCGCGGTGGAGAAGGACCCGATCAAGCTGTGGGAGCGCTACGTGGAGTGGCTGTACCAGCACAAGGAGCTCGGACTCTTCGTCGACGTCAGCCGGATGGGGTTCACGGAGGAGTTCCTGCAGCAGATGGAGCCGCTGATGCAGCGCGCCTTCGTCTCGATGCAGGAGCTCGAGAAGGGCGCCATCGCCAACCCCGACGAGAGCCGCATGGTGGGCCATTACTGGCTCCGCAACCCTGGCCTTGCCCCAAACTCCTTTCTTCGCACCAAGATCGAGAGCACCCTCGACAGCATCCTCGCCTTCTCCCACGACGTGGTCTCCGGCAAGGTACTTGCAATTTTTCCATTTCCTGCGTCGTAAACCAAATATTGCTTCTGCCACAGAGTCTAAATTGTACAGTATGCTTGGGTTTAGTGTCGTTTCACTGGAAAGGCCCGTTTCTGGAGCAATTTGGCAACTGGAGGAAATCTCTATTCCTCTGGGACGAGATTATGAAACAGCATTTGTTACAAAATCTATTTTAACATTTAGAATTATGTTGTGATTAGCATATCTTAGTATATTCTCGCTCAGATGTACACACTTTTTGACATGATAATCTGGTGGATGTGATTCGGTGGCTTGATTTCTCAACAACTGTTGGCCCCAACAGTTTGATGGTTCCCATAAGATTTTTAGGATGTGTATAAGTGCTTTTTATGCTGATGTCTTATAATGCTGTAATTCGTTTTTAATGCAGATTACATCACCATGTGGCCGTTTTACATCAATTCTCTCTATAGGAATCGGAGGTTCAGCTTTGGGTCCTCAATTTGTCTCTGAAGCACTTGCACCTGATAACCCCCCACTGAAGGTACGTCCAAAGTTTCATAATCCAAGCAATGCACTTTGGTTGCATTGTCTGCTCTGTGATTTAAGATGTATATTGACAGTTGTAAGATTTACCTCTCTTGTCATGCGTGATATCTTAGATAAGATTTATTGACAACACTGATCCTGCTGGAATTGATCATCAAATTGCCCAACTAGGGCCTGAGCTTGCAACTACTCTTGTAATCGTCATTTCTAAGGTACCGAAACTTCCCAGTTTGCCATATATGTCCCTCTTCTCTCAGCTGCACTAGTACCATGTACTTGTTTGAGTTACTTATTTGTTCTTTAAATTATAGAGTGGAGGCACGCCTGAAACCCGTAATGGTCTTCTGGAAGTACAGAAAGCCTTTCGAGATGCCGGACTGGAATTCTCCAAACAGGTTTTGATTGCATGTTATTTATTTTGTATGATCCTGTTACAGCAAATTTGTGGGTAGTCCATTTGTTTTATCCACTGTTTCCACATGCTTGATATCTGATGATTGGGTGAGAACTTCGTAATCTTACGCCACTAGCTATTTTGCAGGGTGTTGCAATCACTCAAGAAAATTCTCTCTTGGATAACACCGCCAGAATAGAGGGATGGTTAGCTCGGTTTCCTATGTTTGACTGGGTTGGTGGTAGAACTTCTGAATTGTCAGCTGTGGGTTTACTCCCAGCAGCATTGCAGGTCAGTGCTCTCCCAGATCTTTCTCATGTTGATTTGATAAACTTTCAGATTAACAGGTGAAGTGTTGCTGCCAGGGTATCGATGTCAAAGAAATGCTAGCTGGTGCGGCTTTGATGGATGAGGAAACCAGGAACACTGTGGTATGTATGATATTGAAATAATATAGAAGCTACACAGTTCAGTTATATTTATGTCTATGTGAATGGGCCAATCTTGGATTTGTCTTTAACAGGTCAAGGAAAATCCAGCAGCTCTACTTGCATTATGTTGGTATTGGGCAACAGAAGGGATAGGCAATAAGGTGTGCGGCTTTGTTGGTTGGAGCAGTTTCTGTTGATGTTTATCGTTCTATGTATTTTCCTTACTGTTTTAACATTCTCCCCTTTCAGGATATGGTTGTACTTCCTTACAAGGATAGTTTGCTACTTTTGAGTAGATATTTGCAACAGCTTGTCATGGAGTCTCTAGGAAAAGAATTTGACCTGGATGGCAACCGGGTAAAAATTATTCTTTATTCTGCCCATTCGAATTGATGATATCGAACTAGCTGTCAAATTTTGTCTCCTCTATTATTCTTTGTTTGACATTAAAATATTGAGTGGCAGGTTAATCAAGGAATAGCTGTATACGGTAACAAAGGAAGCACCGACCAACACGCGTAAGTTTGTGATCAATTTTCTACATTAGTTATTGTAGTTAAATTGCTGGGTCTAATGAATTTTGTCTGATCACAGTTACATTCAGCAACTGAGAGAAGGTGTACACAACTTCTTCGTTACTTTTATTGAAGTTCTGCGTGACAGGCCTCCTGGTCATGATTGGGAGCTTGAACCAGGAGTCACATGCGGTGACTATTTGTTTGGGATGTTGCAGGTGAACGTTGAGCTTTTAAAAGATAATGTTATGTCAATTTGTGTACAATTGTGATGACAGAGGTGTACAACGTGTTGCAGGGGACCCGTTCTGCTCTTTATGCAAATGACCGGGAGTCCATCTCTGTTACTGTACAAGAGGTAACTCCTAGAGCTGTTGGAGCGCTGATTGCACTTTATGAACGTGCCGTGGGAATTTATGCATCTTTAGTAAATATCAATGCCTATCACCAGCCTGGTAATTCCTTAATGCAAGCTAATTTTGCTCAGTATTGTTATCTTTTTGTTGTTCATGCTTATAGTGCCATGTGATCAACAGGTGTTGAAGCAGGGAAAAAGGCTGCTGGGGAAGTGTTGGCACTTCAAAAAAGAGTGCTGCTTGTTTTAAACGAGGCCAGGCATGGATTCTCTTATTTATGTTTGTTTGTTACTACTTTTGATCGAATTAATACTAATTGTGCTTATTATTTTGGATGATACTTGAAACTACAGATGCTTTAAAAAGATAATCCTATATTACTAGTCATAAAACCCATCACAGTGTTGATAATGCTCCTTCCCTTTTGTTGTATAAATTACCTAGCATTTCAAGCAATTTAGACAACTGCAATTGGTTAAGTAATGTAGTTGAAATTTATGTATGTATTATAATGTGTGGCTTATACATAATGCTCATGGGGCTGCAAAACTGCTGAGAGCAAGCCTACCATTTTATCAGTTATCTATTCTTCTTGAGGTGAAGAGTTAAATGTTTTAACAAAAGACACCCTAGTTTGTGGTTCAGTAAAGTCAGCCGTCTCTCACTGATACAACAATTTTTAGTTTGGTTTGAATATAAGATTATTAGCATTGTTGGGGATTGGGGAACTGTTTGCTTGTGTAGTCACCAATAAATCGCCTCATGAATGATCCTGAATCTTCTGTACCTTTTTTTCTTTCTAAGAAACTGAATCCTTGGCACCTAATTCTGTTCCAGCTGCAAGGACCCTGTTGAGCCATTGACGCTTGATGAAATTGCTGATCGCTGTCATTGCCCTGAAGAGGTAACTTTCATTTTTTCCATTTTGTACTTGACCATGTTCACCTCCCAGTTATTGGTTGTTGCCTACTTTCTCTGGATTCTTTGTGTTGACTTTAAAGACAAGTGCTAATTTATTGTAAGAAAAAGAATCAACAGAAAGTATTAACTCCTGTGCAATGTTTGCTCCTTCAGATCGAGATGATCTACAAAATAGTTCAGCACATGGCTGCAAACGACAGAGCAATAATAGCAGAAGGCAGCTGCGGTTCTCCTCGGAGCATCAAGGTCTATGTTGGAGAATGCATTGTAGATGACGATATGCCTGCCACGTAGATTACCGGTCTGGATCTGTGTAAAATGGTGTTGGAATAAAAATGGAACGACACGGAATGTTCCTGATGTGCCATTAGTTTCTTCTGCTCGCATGATTGCTGCGACGCTGTATCGTAGAATATTTTATTTTTATTTTTCACGAACAGAATATAAAGGGAGAAAGGCTACCCTGATTTATAACTTATGCCGTTTCAAGGCATCTGAATGCTAGTCATCGATCCGGAGCTGCGTTGCAATTTTCGTACATCAAGCAGGTGAAAGTTTTTTTTCATTTGGTCCGGGAATTTGGTACAGCCTCGAGCATTTGTAATAAACATTTAATGTTGTCCTTCCCTAAAAAAAAACAGTTCATGTTGTCGTCGCACTATAAAAGATATATTCAAGTGGAGATTTTTTTTGTTTTTGTACGTGAGATGCTTTTCATTTTGAGTCATGCAAATGGCTAGGTCATACATGTTCTTAGTTCTCGCGTGATTGATATTGATTGACTCTTAGAATTGTTGCACAAAGGTGGAGCATCCTCCATCAGAATATACCCCTTTCATCAATCTGAAATCTGAAGCTCTCCGTCGTTGCAGTATCAGACTTTAAAGGAGGTCAAAGTCAGATTTTTTTTAATATAACAATTATTTGTTTGATTGAGGGAAACTGTGCAACCCTTCAATTCGGGGATGGCTGGTAGGGCGAATAAATTTGATTGCAGCGTAAATACAAGCTTTATTCAAGCGAATGTGACATTTACATTTGAGACAAGCAGATACTACGTCCTAAGAAAATAAAAAAACAGTTGCAGTATCACAACAGATAGACCTATTTTTCGAATAGGCTGGAGTTTAGGAATGATTTCAGGTTCGGTTCTACCCTTTGCCTGAACAATGTGAAGCGCACACAACACAACTAACTCTAACTATACTGATCACATAAACTTGGATATGAAACGGAAGGAGGTCCGAGCTGCAGTTGCTGCTATGGCAAGTATTGCTCGGTTATTGTAGACTCTGCACAGTATAAGACAAAGTTAAGAGTTATTTTTGTAACATATGGGCAATGGAGAGGCAGAGAGCCACTGAGCCGGACCGGCACCCCGCATGTTTCTTGATACTTGGAGAAGGCAACCAGAATAGCTCTCAAGGTTAGTTTAATAAGAACTTACCCAACAGCTGTGGCACCCCATGAAGCAACATTATAAATGACTTTCGTTCCATCCCATGCTTTCTGAATTTTATTTTTCCTCTTTTGAACTGAAAATGTCTTCTTAAGTGCTGGAACAAGAATGATAGATGAACCTCAAAATGTTCCTAAGAAAATGATCTATCCATTCAAATTAAATAATAAAACAGAAAGTAACCTTTCTGAAGTTGATCAGGAGACAGTTCCTGCACAACATGAAAGTTTCAGACATAAACTCTTATATCATACAACGACATGGAAGTCCTCGCGCAACATGATAAACCCATCAAATAAGGATATAATTACCTTGGTCTGTTTAAGGGATAAGAGATATGCTGCCATAAAGGAAGTAATCCCATCAACCACATCCTCCTGATTGACAAGAACATATCCATTGTCTGAACCCTCATCTTCCCAATAATCAACTGCCTTTATTATATCCCACGATGTATCTGTTCCTACTGTTCCAAAGAATAGTAGAAAACCTTTTAGAGTACAGTGAACAATATTGCAAGGAAATTGGAACTAAAAGGAACAAGCAAAGCATCTGAGTTCGGGCTGCAATATTATTTTGGATAGTCAACAGAGGAGCGTACCTGCACCATTTTGATATACTGACTTCTGAATACCATTGAGGTTTTGCAGAAACTCGAGCGATCCAACCTTAGATTTAAGGAGGTCACACATCTGCAAAATAAAACAAACAGTTTAAATTATTGGGTTACTTCAGAACAAAACAAACCAGGAGAAATTTCAATATGTCACATTATCATTCAGAAAGATATATCCGTAAGTGCTGCTAGCATCTCTGTAACAAAACAAACCAGAAGATATTTCTGTAAGTGCTTTGGATCTTCGGGGTTTTATCTCTAGCCTACCACAGCTTGCTTTTGATTAAAGGCTTTGTTGTTGTTGTTCCTGCTGCTAGCACGTTAACCCCACACTCAAGATTGAAAATTGGAATACAGTATTATGTTTGCTTATTAGACCTTGTGTTAAACAGTATCAGAACTAATAACGCGCTTTTCTTCCAAAATCTGAGACAAGCACAAAATATAATTTTCATGAAACATGAAGGAATAGAACACAAAAAAGAACAATGAAATAATTTCCATCCCTTCTCGATTTTCCATCTTTATTAATGAATGACAGGAGTATATCTAGCAACGAAGCTAACAGAGCAGTATTCTACTAAAGCGAAGGATCAAGCATTTAAATAGTGAAGGTAGTAATTGCATATAATGATTTCTCCTAGGCAGATCACATGGTTCACAACAGACGTTCTGATTCCAATTTACCCAGCAACCCACCCATAGGTGACTCCTTTTAGTCTGATTAAGACAGTATGGCAGCAGAACTACGAGCAGTGAAGAAAATCGAAACAACGCATCCATCTCAGAATTATAAATACACTACTAAAAAAATTGTGAAGTTTCATTTGTAGGGTCAAATCTAAAATTATGGCTGATTCAATTGAAGTGTCTTGGTTCTGTTAAAGTATCCCAAATCCTAGTTCCACAGGAAGTCAGGAACCCTCAACCTCACACAGAACTGATCGAGATTCGAAAGGGGCCACGGCGCATGCTGCTCACCTGGGTCGTCTCGTAGTCGAAGTCACTCGCCACCGACGACGTCACCGCGTCATCACTATCATCGCGGCTTCCCATGCGGTCCCCACTCTCGAGCGGCGCCTCGACGGCGTCAACCTCCGAGAGAGGAAAGCCTAGGTCGGCGTCGGTGTCGCGCAGTATCTCGATCGCCCGTTGGACCTGTTCCAGCACCTCCTCAAGCTTCTGCTTTCGCACCCTCCTCATCCCCGGCGGTCGCCGTCGGACCGCCGCTGCCGCCGATGAGGGGGAGGGGGAGGGGGTGGAGGAGGAAGAGGGCTCCATAGGGGAACCGAGCCCTACCACCACGGCGACAACGGATTCGAACGCGTCTTTGCTTAGTCTGACTGGTTAATCGGCCATGGAGGTCTCGCGTAATCGTGTGGCGTTGTGTAATTTTTTTTTTTGATAATTAGTGCGTTGTGTAATTGCAGCCCGCAGATGCTGTTGCTTGCAAGATAACGAGAGGTGGACCGTGGACAGAATATCTGGGCCTCGCATGTCAGTGGGCGTCGGGCAGATGTAAATCACGATAATAGAAGGGACAAAATTCTTTATTTTTATAGTTCTGATGAAATTACAATGAAGATATCTTCTCAATTATTTAGAAGTAGAGAATCCTATTTTATGTGTAACCATTCGATAAAATATCTCACATGAGCTTTAGATCTTATTCTAGTAGGTGGGTCTGACCCAAAAACATTTATATCACTCTTTTTCGGGCTAATTATCACGATAAATATGTCTCTTAAAAACTACTTACAAAACTAGTAGGAAAAAAAAATACATATTATCCTTACTTGTATTGCATGCACTGCATCTCATCAAAAATCTTAATGAGAAAATTTCATATGAAAAAACTCATAAAAGAAAAAGAGTATAATACTATAATATTCGTGATTAATGATTATCGATCTTCGTAAACGATATGAATTATCTTTAAAATACTTCTTTTAATTCGGGAATGTGATGTACTTAGGGAAGTTTTCTTCTTGTTTCAAGCATTTTTTCTAAGTTTTTTCATGCTAATATCATGTTGATATTTTTCAAGAGTACATACTGGTAATATCTTTATAAACATATCTGTAAAATTATCATAGATCGAACATGAGTTATTAAAATATTTTCCTTCTCTTATAATTCATACGTGTGAAAGAATTTAAATAACATATGTTTTGTCTTATTTGACTTTATGTATTCTGATTGAATTTATATAATACAAACTTTATTATCTTAATAGATAACTATAAGAGATGGAGTATACAACACTCTATACTTTTCTGAAAAACATGCTCCCACCTGCTTCCATTCCAAACTGATTTGGGACGGTGGGATGGAATACTATTACTTTATTACTTGACTCATTGATCAGAAGCGACGAACTTAATAGAAGCTAAGAATAGATGTTGCTTGGTTATACCCTCTTATGCCATGATACATTAATGTGTGTGTGTTGAGAATCAATAAAGCTCATGCTGTGTAATTCACGTGAAGAGTAACACTCCTTTATTTTGAAGACATTTGATTTCATTAGGATACTGCTTTGAATCTATGATACGGCATATCCTAATGAAATCAAATGTAGGGCACAAATCCGAAATGGCGCATGACACAGCATAGAACGCCTACTAAGTGGTAGTACTTGCTAGCTTAACTTCGCACCATGATATAAAGCTGCACTACAATAAAGGTGGCCTGTAGTGGCGGGGCAAAACCCACTGTAGCGGCGGATGGACCGTCCCGCCATTACGCTAACACAGTTAAAAAAAAAGAGCTTTAGCGGTGGATGACTTGGAGATGAAATCAACCTCCGATAATAAGAAATTAGTAGCGGCGGATAACAACATCACCCGCCGCTACCCATGAATCCGAAAAACAAAAAAAAAAAGGCTCACCGGCCCGCAAGAGCCTGCAGCCAGATTTGTCGCAAGTGCTCGTTGTCGCCCGCTGCGTGGAGGAGGAGGCCGGATCCGCTGACCGGGGAGAGGGAGAGGAGGTCGGATCCGTCGATGCTGCTCCCGAAGCCACCGACGCGCTGGAGGAGGAGAGAGGGGGAGGTCGGATCCGCTGACCATGCCTCCCGGATCTATTGATGTACCCCCGTCGGCCTCTCGAAGCCGCTCCCGCCCCCCGCCTGCCGTTCGCAGCATCCCACGTCGCCGCCCGAGTGGCCGTCGCCCGCGCCGCTGCCCGACTCGAGGAGACAACGGGGACATGCCACAGATCCGCCGCCGACCGTGTGGACGCACACCGCCGCCCGAGTGTGCGCTCGTGTCGTCGACCGCGTGGACGCGCGCCGTCGCCTGAGTGGCTGCCCGCGGGGACACCCGTGCCGCAGATCCGCCGCCGATCGCGTGGACGCACGACGCCGCCCGCGGGGAGAGTGGTCAAGCCAGGGGAGAGGGGAAGGAGAGAAGGGAGGAGAGGCGGCGGCTGGGTTGAGAGGTTAAGAGTTAGGTTAGGGTTTGAGACTTTGAGATGTATGACTTTTTATATCAGCTGAGTCAAATGGGTTGAACCAAAAAGAACCGGATCTTAGTTTACTTTTAGCGGTGACCCGTGTTGTGATCCATCCCGAAAATCAATTTTTAGGAGTGGATCACAATATGGGTCGCCGCTAAAAGTAGAGTCTACTTTTAGCGGCGGCCCAGAAGCGGACCATAACATGGGCTGTCGCTAAAACTTATTTTGCCACTGTAACGGCAGGTTAATTTAAAACCACCGTTACACAAATTTTTATACTGCCGCTAAAAATCATGTCAGTATGATCCATTTCCTTTTTGTGTTCTGCCGTGCTACATGGGTGTCAATATAATGGCGATGGCGAATGAATAGGTAGGCCTACGTAATAATCTTTCACAAAAAACTACAACTCTTTTTGTATTAGACCGACTATGTTACATCCATATGGATACGTGTATTAGAATCAGACCGATATGGATGCGTGGATACCTAATTTTCAAAAGTATTCAATACTGATTTGCTCACATTTTTATAAAATAATTTTATGGTGCACGTAAAGTAGCAATATAAGCAGCCATGTAGAAGAATTAGAGATGCCAACAGACTGGTACCACTTCGCAAATGATAACAGATCCCTAGTTTCAAAATTAGGAAACGGATTAATGATGCACAAAACAGGCATCTAGGTTTCAATTCTCGCAAAAAAAAAAAAAAGGCTAGGCTTCAATTCGGTTCATCTACTACTCGAATTGGACAATTGATTATGTGCAACTTTATTAGATTCATTCATAAAATAGTACTATTGCTAGAAGTTGCCATCTATCGATCCATGCCAACTGCCAAGCAACAGAGAACCAGTAGGACAGATGGCATCGAAGCATAGAATTCAGAAAATCAGACAAAAGGAAACGAACTCACTCGCGGCCACGAACCACGCCGACGGCTTGCCGTGGGCGGCGAGATATCGGTTATCTGACAGACATCATCGACTTGGCGTATGTTCCTTTCATGGGAGAGGCAGCGACGTCAAGTAGGGTGAAGGCAGCGGAACGATACAACAGTGTGTTGTGCCACTAGTGTATCCAATTATTCTTTTTCTTTATTTACTGATACATACAAAAAAAGTGACTCAGGCTAGGAGGACTATCTGTTTTTTTTTTCTATTAAGGAAAAAAAAACGACCAAAAAATAGGCATCTAAATTCGAGATAGTGGGGGCTTGAACCTGGATGGCTAGGGTGCATTCCCACATTCAAGATAGTGGTTGACAACATAATAAGAGTTATATATTATGATAGTTTGATTTATTACAAATTTAATAGTAGCGTCCTTATGTTATCAATCATTATAAATTTTATATTATGACTGATCAAAATTAAAAAAGTTTAACTTAAAACAAATCATGAGCTAGCTATATTCTAGAACAGAGGGAATAATTGTAAGATCATTTATAAAAAATAAATAGATAAGAGAGAAGTTTCATCCTAGTGAAATACAACAGACTTAGTTATTAAAATCTCAGTCTTAAAAACAATGCAATAAAACTTTGCACCGAAAATGGCTTTAATAGTTCTTCTCTACGCATCACTTATCTTTCTTTTCATATCACTAAAATTAGCAACATATCTGTACGTTGCTACGGGTAAAAAAAATATGATAAACGTAACCTCATACTTTCTCTTACGCTTTGTCGAGGAATATTGTAGCTTGATGGCTGAATAATACACAGAAACGTGCGAAGAGAGAGAGAGAAAGGAATATACAGAGGGCTCATCGTCTCGTTGGCGGTGCTTGTTGGTGGTGCTTGCACGACAAAACTAATAGGATGAGGTAGGAAAAATTGATACACTGACTAAAGGGAATCAATTTCGGGGGTTAGAAGTAGAGGAGAGCATGTGAGGCGACGACAACAATGCTCATTCGAGATCGATATGACACATACTTATTGTTCCGTGTGTGAGGTTTTAATAAATAATATTACATGCAACTGAGGGAATCAGATTCGAATAGGAGTCGTGTGATACATGGACTCAAATCTCATGGAATAGACATACGTGAAAATTAAGTTATGCATTTGTTTTCTTTTTTGTCTACATTCTATCGGAACATAATCTAACAATAAACTAGGTTACATATTTTTGAAATTGAGTCACGTATATTGTTATTTTACGTGGATTCTATTAGAATGAAACGTGACAAAAAATAAATTAACTTTTTTTCTTCTAAAGTCCATCGGGGTGTTTTGCCTTCCAGGGAGTTACATATTGTTTTTCCCTATCGGAGTGTCTTGACTCCAAATTTTTTTGCAGATGTGTATATGCGTGTAAGCCTAAAAATATAGAGTCCGAGTCTGATATATAGTTTTCCTTCACCGAAGCTAATACTCCACCAAGCCAACAGTAGGCTGGAAATTTAGAGTCTGACTTTAATGCGTAGTTTCTCTCCACCAAAGGTAACACTCACCAAAGACATCATCAAATCAAATTAATATTAAGAATCACCTCACCTAAATTATTAAAGAGTAACGAAACAAACTTAAATTCCTTAAACATGTACACAATCCCAATGACCTCTCCTCACGAATGTTCTTTCGGCTGGAGAGTAAACCGTACCAGGGAACTGACGGTCGCTCTAAGGCTAGTCCTAATGGATTATTTTAATTTTTGTTTTCAAGTATGTCATATAAGCAATATAATATTAATTTGATGGATAAAATAGATCACACAATGCATTGTTTCATATTTGTTGTTTTTTAGGAGCACATGCAAGACACAAATGTCTTGAAAACAGTATAGACATAGTTTCATCTAGATAAAACTGGTTTCATCTCTTTCTTTATTAATTTATTATCACATCATCAAAAATGCTAACATGTCACCTCATTTATTGAAAATAAAACTCCCATTAAAAATACCCTAATAGACAACCCAGGCCCTACCGAACTAACACTAGTATTCAATTAAATACACCCACACCGACACCATGCTGGATCTTTAGAGACCCCAACATGCGAGCTTACCGTCGCGTTGCGCCGTCCCCACGAGCTCTCCAAGCTTTTACGAAACGAAACTTTGAGTGTCGTTCCAATAAGTTAAGCAGTCTTTGCACATAGCGCAGAAACAAAACGAAAGAAAGGAACGAAACTCAAATGGCTAGCTTTTCCCGCCAAATGGAACGGACAAGATGACACGCATATAGTTCAAATTTGGATGTCAAAGCTGTCAGCCGATTAGTCGATTAGACAAAGCACCAAACCAGTCGACAACGTCAAGCCTAACCGCAACGCATTTTTTCCTTGGCAAGTTCAACTGAGCAGAAAAGCCACGCTATGCTACAAGAAACGAAGACACAGCGGACCCACCAAACTCCATAAATTACCAAGGCAAACTATCTCTCTCACACTTTGCTGATACTGATGGAAACAAAGCCGAAGTCCTTTCGAGCCTTTGAGTACCTAGGGTCATACTAGTAGCTGGACGATGGATTTTAAGGAACAAAAGTCATGAGTCGTGACAGGGGAAAATAAAGGTTCCGAGGGGTCAGTAGGATAAAGTCACGGAGAAGGCTTGTAAAGGCAATGCCTACAGGGCACCTAACAAGGCATAACTATCAGATGCTTTAGCCATATAATGTATTTATAAACATCCCCTTCCATTTTCCTTTTTGTTATTGGACCAGCTCTTATATATGCGGTGTATATGCAAATGCAATGTTAGAATATACTCTAGGAGAGATTCCGGATATTCTGTACCAGTAGTGAAGTTCCATGATCCATAGCATAACGCAACCACAAAATATGAGTGTATGTGATAGGCTGATAGCCAACAAAAAAATCTATTGTGGTTTTTGTCGTGGGATGGCATCTTGGGACGACGTTACTGGCCTGCATTTGCGAAAGGCAAGCATTATTCTTTGTACATGCTAAAAGAAAGTGGATGGGAAACACAACCACAACACACTTTCTTCAGTTGTGTGTAGCAACTTTTAAATACAAATCCTTACTTTGCCATGGATGGAGAAAAATGTGATTTGACAAATATCTTTTTTGTCATTCCTCAAATTATAACAACATGATAAACAACATGTCTATTCTCTACATCTGATAATTGTAATTCTGCGCATCTTTACCCAAGCCATCTCGCCACTGTTTTCCACCGTACCCTGGCCATCGGACTGGCCGGAGCACCCACCAACGCTAATCCATTGCCGAGGCCGCTAATCCTCTCGCTCCCGCCGCCGCCCGCGGTGGCGAGAGGAGAGGGAGGGAACAGCCGTTACTGGCCACTGGACTGCTCGGCGCGGCGCGGCGCGGCTGCAGCAGCCCCTGACTCACGCTTCCCGCTCCACCTCCGCCCCTCCCCTTCCCTCCCCCGTGTGTACCAGTGGCTGCGCTCCGGAAATGCAAGCGGACGCGCGACAGGGCTCCTCGCCGCTCGCCTCCGCTGCCGTTACCACTCGTCAGGTCAACAAAAGGGGGCCGGGGGACGAGGAGGCACCCAGTCGAACCCTGAATCTCTCGCATTCCCTCAGCTTGCTGCGGCGGGATCCGGTGCGCGCTTGCCGGTGGCCTCGGGAATCTCCGTGCTTGGCCGGGGTTCGAGGATTGAGCAGCACGGACCTAAGGGGATGACGGAAATGTCGTCTGTGCTGGCCTTGGTGGCGGCCGTTGTGCTCGCGATGTTGGCGGCGGCGGCGGCGGCGCACGGGTGGCTGCGGCGCGCGGAGGCGCGGAGGGAGGAGGTGCGCCGCCTGGCGTGGCACGCCGCTGAGGAGGCGGAGGTCGCCGAGAGGGCGGACGCCTACTGCTACGGCCAGTACGGCGGGTTGGTGGTGGCGTCCGACATTGCGGAGGCGCCGCTGGTGTGGACGGCGCCACCGGTGGCTCCTCCCGTGGAGGCGCCACCGCCCCCTCCTGCACCTCCGGCGATGGGGAAGGGCGTCTGCGCGATGTGCGGCAGGCAAACGACGTTCCGTTGCAAGCGATGCAAGAGCGTCAAGTACTGGTAAGTCGACTCCCATCCTTCTCTTCAATTCTTGTTGATTTCCTTAAGGCATTGTGTGAGCATGTGTTTTGTTTTCTTTAATAGAGTGATGATGTCCTATAGGTGTTAGTACTGTGTCACTATTCTTGTGAGAATTGTGTCTGTTTTCTTGATCAATTTTTGCTCTAAGGGCGTCAGGCTACCGTCTTACTATCAGCTGCTATTGTTTCATCCGTCTCTGTGATGTTTATTTTAAATTTCTCAAGATGAATGAATCTTGTATTGTTCAATCACTTAGTTTGTTAGTATGCACATATTGCAGAGAAAAATTACCAAGAAACTGGCATGCACTAGCATATTTATGGCTCTGTTCTTTGATGTACCAGTTCCTTCATCTTGGGAGCTCTTGCTGCACCAGAATGCTTAAATCATCGGGCCCGTTTATGTTGCCAAGCTCAATAATATTTCCATTCTGTAAAAGTTGTTTTTGATATTCGAAAACCAGTTTCTGAGAATTTGAAACTGCCTTTGTGTGTGTATGTCTGTTGCATTGATCAATACTCCAACATTCTGAGGTTGCATAGTATATTTAGTATGGGCAATTCGACTTATGCATAGACTCGACTTTTGAATGTTAGGCACGGAGAGACAATCTTGAGTCATGTTGTCAGCTTTTCATGGCATGGTATCAATGTGATTGGATTTTATCCTTATTTCTGGCTATTGTGAAATAATGAGATTTAAAAGTCCTTGTTGTTGCTATTGTTGTTGTCTAAAATAATGAGATTTGATTTTTCTGAGCTCTGTTAGGATCCCTTATTCAGTGAAACTTTTGTTCTACTTTTATCTTACAGCGGATGCTATTTTAATTCCCCAACTATCTCAGAAGGATGCTAAACAAATTCGTTGGTCTCAAATATCTTATGAGTTGTGTCTTACTCTCAAATATCTTATGAGTTGTGTCTATGTGATTTGGTGGATTTTATTCTTATTTTATGGCTACTGTGAAATAATGAAATTTGATTTTGGGCTCTGTTGGGATCCCTTAGTAATTGAAGCTTGTCTTCTACTTTTATCTTACCTTTGGTGCTACTTAAGTTCAACTGTCTTGAAAGGATGTCAAACAGATCCATTATATCACTAATGTTCTATGAGTTGTGTCTTATTTTTTTCTTTTCTTTCTGTGAGATTTATGTGCATCTTTGTTCAAGGAAACTATTTGTTATGAGAAAATAAATGAAGGTGAAGTGTTGATTTTTCTAGGCTTTAGAACCTTGTGTATTCAGTGTTTTCCTAAACCGAATTGAACGCCGTTTAAACGGCACCTGAATGGTAGACAGGCAGCCTCGTCTAGGCCTAAATAGCATCTAAATGAAATTAAATGTCCATTTAGACCAATTAAACGCTAAATGATAGTTGACCGATTGTCTACCATTTACTGTCTACATTTTCAATGGTTGTGTTTCACCCATACCATGTGTTCCCTGTGTAAGATACATTTTATGGAATCAGACCTAAGGTCCTTTATTCAAGAGGGTAATGTCACTAACTCCACGTTTTGTTGTGTACTTCATCAGTTGTTTTACTTCTGTGACTTCCTTCTTGTTGGTTGCAGCACCTTCAGATGCCAGATAGCTCACTGGAGACAAGGTCACAAAGATGAATGCCATCCTCCAAGTGTTGATGCCAGGCAACACGATAAAACAGAAAATGTGATGGCCAGATTAGGGCCAGGGATTAAAGGTATGCCATCTGATAATGAATCCAATACTGCACATGGCCGTTAATTGTCCATTTTTTATAACTTGCAGAAACACTTGCACAATTAATGACACTAATGTTCTTGAAAATTTACCTCATGGCCTACGTACAGGGTTGGAATCTGAACGGGAGAAATCAAATAAACAAATTCATGGCCCAGACAACCTAGAATGCTCTGCACACTTGCCATGCAAGTCAGATGCTGATGAAGTTCCTTCTGGTCACGGTGGTGCATGTCATTTAGCACATAACTCACCTAAAAGGGCAGATAGTCTTCCTGATCCATCTGTTAGATCAGAAGCTGCTGGTTTGATGCCAAGTATTCTGTCAACAGGGAACAAAAATGCCAGGCAACAAACAGCTCCAAAAGTTATGAGGCATTATTCGCCGGAATTGGTAAGTAGAACTGGGCAGCTCAATGAATTATTGACATATACTTCTATGGACTATATGCCTGATTATTATCCAAATGTGTCAGACACTTTTTCCATACAAACAATTTGTCGATCTCTACAACTTCGAGAAGGTGGAACTGCATCCTTTCGGTCTTTATAACCTTGGGAATAGGTAATTAGTTAATGTACTGCTTATTATAGCACATAAGAACCATATGCCCCCTGAACATTCCTGTGTGTTTATCATGTGTATCCAACACATTTAATTTGGAAGTTGTTAATATCTCCTGACTTCATCCAAAAAAAAAGACAATTCAGATATTTAATTTTCTTTGTCCATTGGTTTAAGAATCCTATAATTTGTGAAATATCTTGCCGCATTTTCATGCGGTCACATTGCCACCCTGCTTTGCTCATTAATATGTTTCATGCATGCTTTGTTTTGTTTTTGAATGAAAATATGTTGCATGCATCAGTGAAGAAACATATGATTTTTTGTCGAACAAATTCTGTCAACATTCAACTTTTCACCACCCTTTGCATATCCTACATATTGATGCGTATTAGGTAAAGTACAGTTTTCTTATCTGTTCAAACATATCTACCTTTTCTTGCCAAAGTTCACCAGCAGATGTGGCGCACAATATGTTCTGTGCATTTAAACGAAATGAATTTAAGATTTAGAAATATTAGGACAAGAATATTGATATTGTAATGACAGATGAAAATACTTATGCTTCAATCCAGGTTTAAGATGAGAATATTGTATTGTACTGATGTTTATTTCACCTAACAGAAAGACAAGACCATCACTTGTATTCTAGACTAATCTTGAGTTGAGGGTAATTATGTATAGGCTAGAATATTGATGTAAACTGTGGGAATAACATTACTACAGATGAAACAAATAGGTTATATGATTGGCTTCGGAGTGCACTTACTACTACTGTTTTCACTTTTCTATTCTTAAACTATTTCCATTGATTTTCATGCTGCATCATATAGTATTATTAAACACATTATCATGAGCAGTTGATGGTACACAGTTTATTAAAAGAAATAGAATTCACATTTATTCCTGTTCTTACTTCAATTGGGCCGGCCATGCTTCTTAGCCCCCACCTTCACCCTCATAGGCTTTGCTGGCTGTGTCGTGGCCGATACCTCCTCTGCTGGTATCTCTGCTGCAGCACTAACCGGCACCCCATTCTCAACATTTCGTGCAGCATTACCCTTCACACCAGCATCTCCAGCATTACCTTTCACACCAGCAGTGCCCATAAGCCATGGTGCATTCACCTGATTTGATCCTTGCAGTTGATGGTTAAACATGCTAGGGAACTTAATAAGTGTAAATGGCTTATCGACTCTGAGTGTTGCACACACTGCTTTCTGCCTAACCTCCTTTCTTGGTTTCTTATGCAGCTGTTATGCAAATGCTGTTCTTCAGTGCTTGACATTTACCCGACCACTTACAGCATATCTTTTAGAAGGACATCATTCTCAAAATTGTAATTTACACTAAACCTGCATTTTTTGTGTATTACACACTGTATTCTTGTGGTTATCAATGTTGTGCTATCATTTACTCTAGGTTCTAGAGAGGAATGGTGCTTCATGTGTGAGCTGGAAAAACTCATTATAGAGGGCAAGCGTGAAAAATCTCCTGTATCACCTACTGGAATTCTATCTCATCTGCATGAGATTGGGCATAGCTTTGGCCAGGGTAGAGAAGAAGATGCTCATGAATTTCTCAGGTGGGATTTTTTTATCCCTGACTTCTTTGTTATACTTATACTAGTTCTAGAAAACTAAACCTTTTGATATCTACTAGTTGCTAAAAACTTGGTATTAGCACTCTTAGTTTGTTATTCACATCCACTTGATTAAAAAAACCTTGGTATTCTAGAATGCATCCTATTTATAATTTTCCTGACCTTTTTGGTTTGATCTCGCATAGAATAGTGTTTTCATGAAACTATACTGAGTCATAAGTTTAACAGGTGTGCAATTGATACTATGCAATCTGCTAGCATGAAGGAAGCCAGGAAAAATGGTGTCCTTCGGCTAGCTGAAGAAACAACACTGGTGCAATTAATATTTGGGGGCTATCTACAATCTAAGGTTTTCTTCACACTTTCCCATCTCCTAGGGACTTAAATGCAAATTATACTTTCTTAATCATTTCTTTTGTTTCCTAGATAAAATGCACAAATTGTCAAGTCAGTTCAGAACAATTTGAACGTATTTTGGATCTAACTGTTGAAATAGATGGGGATATAGCTACCCTTGAAGATGCACTTCGTCGGTTTACATCTTCTGAAGTTTTAGATGGTGATAATAGATACCATTGTAGCAGGTTAGTTCAGTTTTATTCCATTATTGCTTAGCTTATCTACATGCTCAAGATGTACAGTTCTATTTTTAATATGTCACTTAGCACAAAGAGCCTTATAACTGCAATTCATCTACAAACAAATTAGTATCAGTTGAGCACTTCACTTGCTGTAGGGTTGACATTGGCAATCACTTTGGATCGTCATTAGAGGTTTGTGGGTGAAATGAATGCATCACCTAGTGGTGTAATCATCTTTGTCCAATGATAACTGACTTCATCCTTCATTTGCTTGTAAATCTAATATTCCTGAACTTTTTTTATTGTCACCAGATGCAAGTCGTATGAACGAGCCAAAAAGAAGTTGACAATATCAGAAGCTCCAAATGTCCTTACTATCGCACTGAAAAGATATCAGGTATGAGAATCTTGGCTATTTTCTTCACGTTAAGCACATGCAGTTTCAAGTAACTATGTTGTCAACCTGGATTGATACTTTCTTGCGTTAGGCTTTATTCAAGTGTATAATGCATTGTAGCCTTAAGATACATTCACTTGACTGTATATCCTTTTTTCATTTTTGGACAGTCTGGTAAGTTTGGTAAAATCAACAAGATCGTAAGGTTCAAGGAGCACTTGAATTTGTCTGATTACATGAGTGCAACAGATGATTATACTCCTGTGTACAAGCTGTATGCTGTGGTTGTCCATCGTGATGTTATGAATGCAACCACTTCTGGCCATTATGTGTGCTATGTCAAGGACCCTCAGGGGAAGTGGCACGAGATGGATGATAGCAAGGTATATAATACTTTCTAAACCTGGCTAGTACAGTGTGCTCCATATTGGAAGATTGATAACTTATACATAATGTAGTGATGATCGGTTCTTTTTTTCATGAGGACGTTTGTTGCATTCTCTGGACATTGGGAGTTTGTGTTTTGCTCACATGCCTCTCAATCTTGCTCTTTGTGCTTTTGTCATTTGAATGCGTGTGGCAAGTGTCCCCCACACAAAGGCCATTTGGAGTGGCAGTGACACAGATTCCAAATTTCCAATGACAGAAATAAATAGCAAATCTGGGATGACACAAACAAGGCCTTTCCAGTGACACACTAGCAATGTTCCCCTTGTCCATAAATATTTTGTTTCTAGAGTTCTGTTTTTGAATCATCATTGATGTTGTCCGTAGGTGAAACTGAATAATCATTTATGTTGTCCGTAGGTGAAACCCGTTTCTCTAGAAAAGGTCCTGTCAAAATGTGCGTATATGCTGCTTTATGCAAGGTAAATATGATCCCTTTCACACTTACAACTACATTGCTATCCAGCATTGTCTATGGATATCCTAAATTATATTGTATTGTGTTAATTAACCCAATCAGGTGTTCCCCACGTGCTCCAAGCTTTGTAAGGAAAGCAATGGACACAAAAGGTCTATCTCATGCAAAGAACCACAAGCAGTCAGCATATTCAAGACCAACATCTTCAGGAGGAGGCAGTTACTTGAGCAGGCACCAAGATGGGCAGTTATGTCAGGACCACAAGGTAAACGAGCTCACACCCACGTTGGATACACCCGATAGTTCGTCACACGGGGCGCCAGACTTTGGTCAAAGCGACAGTTCCTCGCTGTTCAGCAGCTCAGATGCAGCGTCAACCAGCACTCTTAGCAGTGATAGCACGGACAGCACAATGAGTTCGAGCAGCATGGAGTATGACTACATATTTGGTAGCTCCGATCAAATGTGCCCTGTCAGCACAGCAGTTATACCCGAGGAGGAGCTTAGCTACTCGCAGGAGTGGTCTAGTTTGAACTCTAGCTCTTCTGGGCAGAATATGGATCAAACAGTTGAGTTTGTGCAACAGAACCGAAATGGCAAGAGGGTTTGGGAAGAAAGTGGGGGAGACACATCTTTCTCTTACACGGAACAAGGTAAAAATCATGGTGGTAATAGTAGCAGTAGCAGTAGCCGTCATAGTCTTAGTCGTAGTTGTAAGTTAACAGAACAGCGTAGTGGGGTGGCTGGCCATAGCCCTAGAGAAGGCCGGGATAGCATTTTGCATAGGAAATCATTTAGGGAGCGGACAGCCCAAGCATTTTATTGACATAATATTAATTATCATGTATGATTCTACAATTGCAATTCGAAAAGGGAGAGGTTGAAGGAGGCTTATAATCTTGATTCTTGGGGTTAATGGGTTGGCATTAGAGATGGCATGAGTAGCATCTATTTTGCCACTCAGGGACTCAGATAATCCACATGTCAGTGACGGGAATCGCATCCGAGTTATAGTGACAAAAAATTAATGACCTTTGAAATACTGAAAGAAAAAGTAGGGGGACAGTGGTCGACTGTTCTACGCCTTCAACTAAATGATCAAAGCGGGTACATACAGGTCGGGACTCCAGAGAGTACAGGTCGGGAGGAAGGAAAGATGAATTAAACTCTGTTTGGATCCATTGAGATTTTAAGAATCTAGATTTTAGAATTCACGAGACCTTTAAACATGACGGGGGTTTTTTTTTTGAATTCTAAAATCTAGATCTCAGATTTTAAGAATCTTATAATCTGATTATACTTAGCTATAGGTGGTCTGGCACGGTATAGCCTAGGCCTTAAAAGACCCGGCATGCTTAGTTTTGGGCCGGGTTGACACGTCGTGCTTATCGGGCCGTGTTGAGGTAGCCCACGGGCTCTGGCCTTGGCCCATGGCACTAAATGTGCTAGGCCGGCCTGATTAGCCTGTTAAAATAGTGGCCCAATTAATCGACACGGTCTAGGCCTTAAAAGGCCTGACATGTTTAGTTTCGGGCTGGCCTGGCACGTCGTGCTTATCGGGCCGTGTTGAGGTAGCCCATGGGCTCTGGCTTCGGCCCATGGCACTAAACGTGCTGGGCCAGCCCAATTAGTCTCTTAAAATAGGGGCCCAATTAACCTTTTGTGACCTGCTACTACTGAAATTAGTGAATAAGCGAAGGAAAAGTGGGTGGAATGAGATTCAAACTCAAGACTGAAATTGGTGAAAAAGTGAAAGAAAAGTGGGTGGAATGGGATTCAAACTCAAGACCTACAGGAAATCAATGAGCAGCATTACCACTAGTCCATTGAACCTTTGTTGAATAAGTATGAAAATAAGATTTTATTTAACAAATTATAAACGGGTATGCCCGTGCCACCCACCATGTCGGGGTGTCGGTCCAAGCACGGCCCGGTGCACCGGGCCGTGCCGACCCGGGCACGAATTACATCGAGTCATGTTGTGTCTGGGTCAGGCCGAAAGTATCATGCTTCAGGCTGACCCAGTAGGCATGACTCATTTGGCCATCTATATACTTAATTAGAGCCAGATTTTATATGTCCAAAAACTCAAAGTTGTTCGGATTTTAAGAATCTGATCGGTATTCAAACACCACCACTCATATTTTATTTAAAATCCGGATTTTAAAATTTTCAGATTTAAAAAATCTAAATTGAATCCAAACATGGCCTTAAAAAAGCCCTGACAAAACACAAAGTGTGAGCGCTGTCAGCCTGTCACTATCTTCTTATTAGGAGTTACAAGTATCTTTCTGTCTTTTTGTAGACGGTTAGTTTTTTTATGAAACTGATTAAATAATCCTGGAAGGCTCTGAACACGTTGACCCCGACCAAACTATATTTCTTTCCTTATAAATCATGAGGAAAAAATGTAGGTATTTTACAAGGTATGAAATCATTTGCGCTAGATGCCGTGGATTATATCTTCCAAGTACTTCGCGTTGTCTGCTTCCCTCGTGAATCCATGACCTGTATCATTAGGCCTGATAATGAATCACGATCCACAGGGCTTTTTTTAGACCTTAACCAGCCCTTAAATTTCATTAGGTCAAAATGAATAATGCTCTTTTTCAGCCCGACTCTCAATAAATCTAATACTACCATAAATTTCTCGGTTCTTTACCAAACCTATTTGTATGTAGTTAGTCAATTTACCAAATCCACTCAACAAGGTCATGGTCATGGTCCAGTCCTAGACTCCAGGTGAATATAGGTGGCCAAATGGACCGGGCTAATCGGGCAGGCCCAAAGCCCAAATTTTTAGGCCCGGTCCAAACACGGCACGACTTGAAGCAATTTGTGCCTAGCCCGGCGCGACCCGATGTACCAGATTTTGCTTGGACCGACCCATCGACACGGTGGATGGCACGGGCACAACCCGTTCATAATTGATTAAATATATTTTATGTTTTTATTTTATACAACAAAGGCAAAGTGACTTGGTGGTTAAGTTGCTCCTTTCTTCTCATTAGGTCATAAGTTCAAACCCTCATTCCTCCACTTTTCTTCCTTTTTATTCACCAATTACAGTTATATCAGACCATCATCTTGTGGCTCTAACACCTTTCCTGAACCATCATAGCCGAGTCACACCCTCCCTGCCCTGGTCCAAGATCTTTAGCCGGAGGATGAGAGAAGAAGCCCAAAATCCAAACCCTAACTAACTAACATGTCTTCTCATCCACCACCTGACTCTCCATCATTATTGACCGGCAGCGACACGTCGCCTTGCTACACCGCTCGCACTTGCAACCTCTACTGGATCATCGCCGTCGTGTTCTCTGGTCGCATGAAGTAACAAACGGTTGGTTGTGTGCATTATTTTGAGGGTACAGAGGTTGAGTTTGTCAATACAAAAATCATTTCTAGCAACGGGAAAAAGGACCTAGCGAAAAAGTCCGCTACAATGAATTTGTTGTTAAAATAAGGTTGAATAGTAACATACGTTTTAGACCCGCTATTACATTACTGATAAAAAAAATAAAAAAACATTGCAGGACCCACACCCGTCATATCCTAGCACCACCACATTTGTCGTTTTTGTCACACTTGCCAACCGGAAAAGAGCAGTAGCAGCAGTTGCACGGGTGTAAGGATCTAGGAGTCGAGGAGGAGGCGGGGGGGGGGGGGGGGGGGGGGGGGGTGGTTGAATTGGACCGGTAATGGATCGTCAACTCAATCTCATTTCACAAAATCTTCCACCTTGCTAACGGCAAGTCCTATGCAATTCTACCGAGCCAAGACCCTAGTAATTCTAGTGAAATGATGCGATGCAAGCGAAGCCAAGGCAATCAATAAGCAAGCAAGCCCATGACAATCGTATCTCTACTTACACACAAGTGCGGAAATAAAGATGGTAAGTAAAGAGAGGATTTAGAGAATGCTCATTGATTTTTAGCCTGAGGTAACGAGAGCATGGCACCTCTCCCTAATCCTCGTTGGATAGACTCCGCCGGAGTATTATCCCTCCCGTCACCAACTGTGGAGTCCTTGCACACAAGATCGTATCACTCCCGGAGTGACGACGTGGTTGCGTGATCACAGCTCATCGAGTCATCGACTCCTTGAGCATAAGCTTGCCTCTCTCAATGACTTGCTGTACTCCCAGAGTGCACGCACGGGCGCTCTCTCATGATGCTCCTTTCAAAGACGAGCTTAAACCTTGTATAGACTTGTGATGGCCTTCACAACACGTCACGAACGATAGGATCGAACACCGACACCTAACTGGTCTAGGCTTTGCAATAGACCAAGAGTAACGACACCAATCCTCTCTACAACCCCTTCTAGGCTAGAGACATGGGATGCTCTTGTGTTGCTCTCCAAGACACTCAAAGATAGCTCTAATCCTTGCTCTAGTGTCTTCTCTTCTTCTCTTAGCTCTCTCCAAGTTTGCCCAGCTATCCAAATGGCCAAGAGTGGTCTGAAAGACCCCAACAACAACTATATATAGTCTCCAACTACTCTACTAGCCATTGCTAAAAAGTTGGCGAAATCGGGAACCAACCGCCGTAAGGTACCACTGTACCATACAAGTGTGGAACACTTACCTTCTGGGTATCCATAGTTATGCCTAAGTCGGTAGACGACCGGGTACCTCATCAATAAGGAAACAGACTGAGTCAGCTTGGAGCACAAGGCAATTAGAGATAGACTTTCTATGTAAATCCTTGTAGACTACGAGTAGGACTCTTCATGTACCCCCTGTCGACCGGATATATAAGGTGGCAGGGAACCCCTATCAAGGGACACACGAAACACCGCATCAATATAAATCACAGAACACAGGACGTAGGGTTTTTACTCTCATCGAGAGGGCCCGAACCTGTCTAAATCGGCGTCTTGTATCTTAACCATCGAGTTCTTAATTCCGACGTAGCCCTATAAATTTATTGCCAAGTACAAATCTTGATAGTTGGCGCGCCAGGTAGGGGACAAGGCACGCCGGGATTCACCATCGACTTCGATGGCCGAGATTCCCACCATCCAGTACTCGTCGGACTTCAAGATCTCCTTCGGGTCGCTCGACTTCATCGCCGACTCCAATGGAGCGCTAGGCCTCGACAACCACCGATCCGACTCGGCCGCAGCCAATCTCATGGCACGATCTCCGAGTCCGTTAGATCTGATCCCTGCGTTGGTTCCACTCGGATTCGGCGATATAGATCTACCTAAGTAGGCACGACTCTAAGTCGGTCCGCTCCTTTGATGAGGACTCGGATGGATCTACATGCCCATATCCTGTGGCCATTAATATGGTCGAGGTTCATGAGAACCCAACCGATGATGGGGATGACGACAACGGTGATGACGGTCATGCCAATGATGGTCACTCTAATGACGGTCATGAAGGAGAAGGCCAAAGGGAAGAAGACCCCAAAGAGGTACCACCCTCGAACGGTCATCGCCGCCGACTAAGAGGATGTCGCGGATCCCGACTGGCATGACGGTTAGACCTCAAGGAGTTGGAGATTGAAGTAGACGGTGTCAAGGTCTACGACACCCCTCAAAACAACATTACCGGAGCAAAGACACTGCTTGATAGCTTGATGGTTGAAGCAGCGTACCAAACTCCCACGATGCACAAGGCGGTAGCTATGCTCAAAACAGCTACAGTTCAAGACGCGGCTAGGGACGGACCACAATCAGTGCCGAGTTCTAGCCACGCTACTTCGCGCGGTCAACACAACGGAGATCTAAGAAATTCCCTCACTCCTCGTGACGGTCAGGACACCATTAACTCCCACGTCGAGGAACGGATTCGGGATGATCGACGTCACGAGGAGGAGCGCCACAACCGGAGGACTGACGACCGACGGGATGACCGACGAGATACTCGGCGGGACGACCGACAACGTAATACGCCTCCAAGGGATAACCGTGACGACCGATGTCAACGAGATGATCAGGACCGACACGAAAATCATAATGAAGACAACCAGCACCGTCATCATAATGATGACGTGGGCCCTCGCCATAATCGTCGTGCGTCTTCATCTTCTCGGTTGCCAGACTGACGATGAAGGTTGATCACCCCTAACGAAGATGAATTCGACGGGATCAAGGCTTATGTACCTGAGCTTCATATCGCTCGGTGGCCAAAAGGATTCAAGCCGGTCCCCATCGAGAAGTATGATGGTCAGACCAACCCTCGGGAGTGGCTTCAGCTTTACAGCACGACGATTCGGTCGGCTGGAGGCGACACATATGTGATGGCCAACTATCTACCGGTCTGCCTTGAGCCAGCCGTTCGGATTTAGCTCACATTCCTTCCGGAGAGATCAATCACTTTATGGGCGACCTCAACAAGAAGTTCATAGAAAGCTTCCAAGCTACCTGCAACCGGCTGGACAACCACTTCGACCTCATCCGGATCAAGCAGAAGGCTGACGAGTCCATGCGTGACTACATCAAGCGGTTCTGTGCCAAGAAGACCGAGATCCCTAATGTTCCGGACCAACAGATCATCGCAGCCTTCCAAGGAGGTGTCCAGAGCGATGAGCTAGTTCGGGAGATCGGTCGGAGGAATCATGATCTCAAGCTGACCGCTCGGGAGTGCTTCGAGATCGTTGACAAGTTCACGTCCGGAGAGTCGGCCTTATACGACATCCAAGGCAAAGGCAATGAGAAGTGCTCCGACAAGCCGGAGTCCTCTAAGAAGGACAAGAAGCAGAAGACTGATAACATGATCACTGCAGTAGACTGGACGAGGAAAAATCCTCGAACGAACCAGCAGACCATGGAGGACTTGCTGAGTGGCCCATGCCTATGGTATCCAAAGGGAAACCACAGAGCAAGGACAAGGCCAATGACGGTGACGACAAGGACGAGGAAGGAGAGTTCTAGGAGCACTAGAAGGAAGTCAACTTCATCTTCGGAGGCCCAGATGCCTACACGTCCAAGCGCAAGCAAAAGCTGAAACTACGTGAGGTCAACTCCGTAGAGCCTGCAGCGCCCGAGTACATGAGGTGGTCTGAAGTACCGATTACTTTTGATCAGTAGGATCACCCCAGGCACCTACCCAAGCCAGGTCGCTATCCGCTAGTGCTCGCGGCAACGATGAAGGGGGTCAAGTTTAACAAAGTACTCATCAACGGAGGAAGCAGCCTAGACTTGATCTTCACCAAGACCCTCACGGAGTTAGGCTTGTCGGTCAACGACCTGCAGCCGAGTTCCTCTCCCTTCCATGGGATCGTGCCTGACAAGACCTCTGTTCCTATTGGACAGATCGCTCTGCCTATCACCTTTGGGACCCGTGAGAACTTCAGGACTAAGCATGTCATCTTCCAGGTGGCCTATTTTGAGTCTGCTTACCATGCCATCCTCAGTAGACTAGCGATGGCAAAATTCATGGCGGTCCCGCACTTCCCATACCTCACTCTCAAGATGCCAGGCCCCAAAGGAATCATCTCCCTCCACTCCGACCTTCGAAATTCCTTCGATTGCGATGTGTAGAGTTGTGAGATTGTCGACCGACAATTGATGCTGTCCGACTAGTTGAAGATCCAGAAGGCAGTCGGCAACGAGGGCAGACTGACGCGGAGGTCCCAGTGAAGAAGCCCACTAAGGACAAGATCCAGACGGACGACGTCCCTACCAAGGAAGTCTCGCTCGACCCAGAGGACCCTGCGAAGATCACTTATGCAGGGGCCGACCTCGACGAGAAATAGGAACTCGCGCTCACTCTTTTCCTCCAGGAAAATAGGGACATCTTTGCATGGAAGCCCTCTGACATGTCGAGAGTTCCTAGGGAAAAGATTGAGCCCGAGCTAAGGGTGCCTCCTGGGGCACCCCCCGTCAAGCAAAGGCTTAGAAGGTTTGCACAAGACCACAAGGACACCATGATGAAGGAGATAGCTAGGTTGTTAGATGCTAAGTTTAGAAAGGAGGTGTACCATCCTGATTGGCTGGCAAATCCAGTCCTTGTACCTAAGAAGAATAAAGAGTGGTGGATGTGTGTCGATTATACCGATTTGAACAAGGTCTACCCTAAAGACCCTTTCGCTCTGCCACGTATTGATCAGATCGTAGACTCAATAGCCGGGTGTGAGCTTTTAAGCTTTCTGGATGCCTATTCAGGCTATCACCAGATCCCACTGAAAGTCGAAGATCAAATAAAGACTTCCTTTATAACTCTCTTCGATGCCTATTGCTATACTACTATGCCGTTCGGTCTAAAAAATGCTGGCGCGACTTACCAACTTGGTATTCAACGCTGCCTCGAAACTCAGATCGGTCAGAACACAGAAGCATATGTTGACGACATTGTGGTAAAGACTCGGAACGTTGAAGAAATTCTCTCTGACCTGGCAGCGACGTTTGACAACCTGAGACGATACTCGATGAAGTTGAATCCTAAAAAGTGTGTTTTTGGATTCCTTCAGAAAAGCTACTCAGTTACATCGTTTCGAAACGAGGTATAGAGGCTAACCCGGATAAAATTAATGCGATCCTTGATATGGAGCCACCTTATTCTCAAAGGGATGTTCAGAAGCGGACCGGATGTATGGCATCCTTGAGTCGCTTTATCTCCCGACTGGGGGTTAGGGGTCTTCCGTTTTTCAAACTGCTCAAAAAGCAGGATGACTTCGTCTGGAAAATAGAGGCGCAGTCGGCAGTGGATGAGTTGAAGGTCCACCTCAACAATATTCCAGTCCTGGTGCCTCCGGAGCCACAAGAAAAGCTTCAACTCTACATATCGGCTACAACTCAAGTAGTGAGTACTGTTTTAACGGTAGACCGAGAGGAAGAGGGTCATGTACAAAAAGTACAAGACCCGGTGTACTTCGTTAGTGAGGTCTTTAGTGCCTCCAAAACATGATATCACCAGATCTTGAAGCTGCTATATGCACTCTTGATCACCTCGAGCAAGATGAAGCACTATTTTCAAGCTCATCCTATCGAAGTTCAAACAACCTTTGCACTCGGGGAAGTACTCCACAACCGAGAAGCCGAGAGAAAAATTGCTAAGTGGGCAGTCAAACTTGGTCAGTACACCATTACGTTCATAGCTCGCTCAGCAATCAAAGGGAAGGCATTGGCTGACTTCCAATCTGAGTGGACAGAGATTCAGATGCCGCCTGCACCGCAAGATATTGAGTACTGGAAAATATACTTTGACGGATCCCTCCAGTTGCCTGGAGCGGGTGCAGGAATTGTGCTCATCTCACCCCGAGGAGAGAAACTTCGATATGTCCTCCAGATATGTTTCACACGTCTAATAACGCTGCGCATATTCTTCGAGACAAATCAAGCGGCTGATGAATTAGCAAAGATGGGATCGTCTCGATCTATTGTCCCACCCGATGTTTTCTTACACACCTTGGATTCTCCCACTATTTCTCCTCGGTCTGACGTCTTAACGACCGATGTTGCTGACCTCGTAGACGATGTCAATGTGGAGACCGACTGGCGCGATCCGATTGTCCAATTTTTGACTAAGGGTACGCTGCCTACAGAACCTAATGGGCAGTAGAGGTTAAAGGCAAGGTCTCGAGGGTACTTGATGGTGGATGACCTACTCTATCGAAGAGGAGGTTCGAATATCTTGATGCGATGCATCTCGATTCCAGAAGGCAAAGACTTGATGGAAGAAATCCATTCAGGGGTATGTGGCAATCATGCAGGTTCCAAGACTTTGGTCAACAAAGCTTTTCGGCAATGGTTTTATTGGCCTACGGCGGTCGAAGATGCACACCAGGTCATTCGAAAGTGTGAAGGTTGTCAATTCTTTGCTCAACAGACGCATGTGCCTTCGCAACAACTTCAGATGATACCTATGACTTGGCCTTTTGTAGTCTAGGGGCTTGACATTGTCGGTCCCTTCAAGAAAGCGTTAGGCGGGTTCATTTGTTTGTTGCTATTGACAAATTCACCAAGTGGATTGAAACAAAGTCGGTTGGCAAGATAATTTCGAAGAAGACGGTCAAGTTTGTCAGAGAGGTCTTCACTCGGTTTGGAGTTCCTCATGATATCTGAAAGGTCTAGGTCTCTAGCCTTGGATTAATGATGAGTTTTGGTGATAGATGACAATGGTTGTTGGAACGAACCTTTTATATGAGTTTATGAGCTTACATGATAGGTTATGTTCCGGCATCAAGCAAGAAGATCAAGCTTACATGATAAGAAGAAAATCAAGACACTTAATAAAAGGAATATATCAACTTGGTTATTGAAATAATAATGAGCATATTGATGATGACAGATACAAAGTAGCATTACATGGAAAGGCGTTGAAGGTTGAGCAAGACTTGGCTGCGACAGACCATGTGCAAGGGTGAAGGGCAAGCAAGAGGCTTGGCACCGAAGAACCAAAGGCAATGGTGAAGAGCAAGTGTAGGCTTAGCGCGATGAACTGTGCAAGACTATATGAAGCTATGGATTATCTACATCACTTATTTGAAAAATAGTTAAAATGTGAAATGGAAGAGCATGGTACTCATTGGTTTACCCACATCAAGTGAAATTGAAATTAAGAGCAATGGTTGAATTTCACATGTTGAAGAACTTTAAATGGGTTGAACATATGGAAATGGTCACATACACTTCATGAGTTGATGAAACTCAATCTCAAAATATCATGCGGACATGCTCAAGGAAATGGAAAGATTGTGGTTGCATTTTATGAGTTGATGAACATCAAATCTAAAATCTCAAGGGGACAGGCTCAATGCAAAGGTATAATAATGTTGGACATATATGCTTATCAATAGTTGATCAACAACTAAATGTTCAAATGATGAAATGCTCATGCATTGGCAACCCTCAAGATATGAAAAGATTATGACATGAAGGTGTTCCTATTGGCATAGTTTTCTATTTAGTTTTGAGTATAGGAACGCCATACTATCAAGAGGGATGCAACGTTAATAGCTTTGCTTATGTCTCGGTGCTGAAAATGATCAAACAAACTTTTGTGAGAGTTTAACATTCCTTTGGGTGAAATTGGGGCTTGTTCTTAGTGAGGATGGATAGCCCTCTGAATTATCTTTCCATAGAGTCCAAGATCACCTAAATTGGACTTCGGGTGTAAAAGTTATGCCATTTTTTCTGGGTACTTCCGGACTAGGACGGCTCAGCCTGGTCCAGAACTATTTTGGTTCTGTTTTTGCCTGACCCGGACTAGGATGGGTTCTGGGGTCAGCCGGACTAAGACGGGATTACCCAGACTAAGACGGTTGAGGGACTAACAACGGTAACTTTTGTTTTGTTCTGAGTTGGTCCGGACTAAGACGACCCTCGTGGCCAGACTAAGACGGACACTGACATAACATAATGGCTAGTTTTTGAAAACTTCCTATATATACCCCCCTTCATCCCCAACGGTTGGCTGCCGGTTCCATAGTAAAGAAACACACATTTAGGCCAAGAAACAACCTCTCCACTCCCCATTGCTTAGTGCTCAACCTTGTGGGTGAGATTGGGTGAGAGATTGAGTGAAAGAGAGCTAATTCCATTATTGAGCACTTGAGTTCATAGCAAGCAATCTTTGTGGCATTTGTTACTCTTGGGGATTCATCCCCTAGATGACAAGGTGTCGCCCGGTGAGCTCCCAAGCTTTGTGGTGAGCCTTGGGAAGTTTGTGAAGGTTTCGATTCACCTTCGCAAGGGAAGGAATCAAAGGAAGCAAGAAAACCCGAGCTCGATCTTTGTGACTGCTCGGTGAGGATTTGGGTTGAAAGAGACCCAGCTCTTTGGAGCTCCTCAACGGAGACGTAGGATTCTTGAAGAATCTGAACTTTGAGAAACAAATCATCGTGTCTCATATTTGGTTTGCAAGTTCTTTACCTTGTTCTTTATATTTATGCTTGATTTGCTTATACCGAATTATTCTATCATTATACTTGTTGTTGATTCAATTCATTCGATGTATTAGCTCATATATATATGTTTAGAACAACTTGATAGAAGTCGATTTGTATCTAAATTGTTAAAAACGTGTTTTTGTTCATCTTTTCGCCACGCAGTCCGGACTAGTCCGGGAACCCTAAGGACTAGTCCGGGTCCTATAATTTGCCGGAAATCTTAAGTACTAATTCAGCTCTAGGACTAATCCGGCCCTGTCCGGACTTATCCGGGTTTATCCGCTGCAAATTTGTTTTAATCGTCTATTCACCCCCCCTCTAGGCGATATTAAGGTCTTTTCAATTGGTATCAGAGCCTAATCTCCTAATTAGGCTTAATCGCTTAGAGTAATAATATCGCGAGGTGAAATGGATCAAAATATTTATGGTTGCTCAAATGATTTGCTTTCATGTATATCATATCCTTCTTGTGAGGTCCCTTATTTTGATGGCACCAATTATGCTCATTGAAAAACTGAAATGATTTCATATTTTCGTGCTATGAGTACTAAAATATGGTGGATTGTGGATATAGGATTTTCTCATGGCTTAGATAATGTTTCACAAACACAAACACAAGAAAAATGTTTATATCTTAAAGCACATGCATATAAAACTTTGTTTAGTGCTTTGAGTGCAGAGGTTTCTGATAAGATTTACACCTTTGAGAGTGCTCATGACGTGTGGATTGAACTTCAAGAAAAATATGAAGAATCCAACACTAGAAGTGATGATGCTTGCCTTGACAAATTGGTGAACAAAGATGATCGCTCTACATCAAGTGCTCATGGAAATGATGATCATTCTTCATCAAATGATTCTATTGATGAACCACCAACTCCATCAACATCGCCTCATTGCTTTATGGTCAAAGGTAACACAAAAATTAAAATTCATGATGATGATGATGATAATGGTGATGATAGTTATGATGAAGATGATGATCATGAGTATACATATAATGAGCTTGTTGAATTATTGCATGGCATGAACAGATATATGGAGCAAGAGAAATCTAAAATAAGTACTTTAAAGGAGGAAAATTCTTCTTTAAAGAACTTGTTAGAAGAGCTAAAACATTCTCATGAAGATCTTAGTGAAACTCATGAGAAGCTCAAAGAAGCTTATGACTCTCTTGCTTCTAATGTTTAGAAAATACCAATGTGGACATAGGCATTACACATGATTTAATTGATGAGTCCACTTCTTGTGATGTATTATGTGATAACCCTTGTTGCTCCCAAGCAAATGTTTCCCCGAGCACTACACGTGACTTGGATTGTGTAGGTGATCATTTAAAGCAAACTCCAACAAGATGAGCAAGTCCATCAAGAGGACGAACATGGGACAAAATATAAAGAAGAACACCATTCACATTATTTGTTTCCAGTGCAAAAAGAAGAGTCATCATGTTAGGGATTGCTTGTCAAAAAAGGAAGTAAAAGATATGAGCAAGAATGAAAAAGACAAGAAGTTGGCTCATGTCAAGTGCTTCAAATGCTTAAACATGGGACACTATGCTTCCATGTGTTTGATCAAGGTTGATGACAAGCCCGCACTTCCAAAGAAGAAAACAAGAAAAGGCAAGACGAAGTGTTATTGTTGCAATGAGAAAGGTCATGAAATTATTTCATGTCCTCATAAGAAGAACGAAAAATTAATGTCACCCAAGCTCACCGTCATGGAAGCAAACAAGAAGCAAGATGAGAAGATGTCTTGCAAGTACAAGAACCGAATATGCTACACATGTCAGAACAAGGGACATATAGGCAACAATTGTCCTATGGGTAACAATCCTAAGCCTATTCCTTTTAATGATCATTATTTTCTTAGGAAGACTAGAAGTGGTACTATTATTTTCAATATTGTTAGTTCACACAATGCTAATGCAAAGGCCATTTGGGTGCCTAAATCTCTTGTGACTAACATACAAGGACCCAACATGACTTGGGTACCACAAAGAGCTTGAATGAGTTAATAGGTACATGGAGATGCATTGAAGACTTGACTCACTTGAGATTAATCATATTGCACATCTTATGTTAAGATCCTTTCTAATTGGGATTTCTCATTATTTATGGAAGCAATGTCAAGTATGAATAATATGTTCTACAACCTCAACCAATGCCATCTCGGTAACATGTATTTACATTAAAAGTATCTAGTCTCTAGTCTTGTGTAGGCTTTTATTGTCCTAGCATATCTTATGTTGCTTGGATGCTTCATTTGTATCAATTTGAGCTTAGATATGGTTAACATACGTTTGGGGAGCACTATATCATTCAATATGTATTGCAGCCCCAAAATGCAAACAAATTCTTATTGATGCTATAATAGTTTTTGAAATAGCGTTTTGACAATAATCCAAAACTTTAGAAAACCTTTTGCAAAAACTGCTATGTATTTCAAACCTATCTTTTATGAAGAAAATGTTTTTAGCCTCAAATATAGATTTTAGAATCTTATATTTGATTTAAAAGGTTTGTTTTCATAAAACCATTTTGAGAAGGAATCCAAAATAAATCTTTTTTTCTAAACTTTTTCCTATGACCAACGGTTTGAAATGTATTTGATTTCAAAAGTCACCAAAAACATTCTTGATTCTTTTTTTTAAGTTCTATTTTAGCATCAAGTGAGTCTTGCCACTAGAACCATATATATTGTATATATCGGTTTGTGGAGGCATTTGTGGCTCATATAAGAATGGTCAAATTCAAATGTTTTTTTATCTTGGTTAAATTTGCTTCTTTGAAATTTTTGGTCATATGAGCTGCTATTAAAAAACATTGAGATTATGAGAAACACATGCTCTTTTTCTTTCTATTCGTAAAAGAATTAGTTGGCAAATGCAATTTGATTAATAAATAGAATGAGGAGCTTAAATATCTTTTTATGATTATCCTTGCAATGAGGACTTATCCGGGTTTTTCCGCTACAAATTTGTTTTAATCGCCTATTCACTCCCCCTCTAGGCAATATTAAGGTCCTTTCAATATCATAACCGACAATGGTACTCAGTTTACATCTGAGGAGTTTCGTGACTTTGCCGATGAGATGGGAATAAAAATCCACTTTACATCAGTGGCTCATCCTCAAAGCAATGGACAGGTCGAACGGACCAACGGTATGATTCTTCAGGGGTTGAAGCCCCGGATATTTGATAGACTCAAACCGTATGTCGGTCGGTGGGTTCGAGAGCTGCCTTCGGTTCTGTGGGGGTTGCGCACTAATGTCAGTCGGGCTACTGGCCAATCACCTTTCTCGTTGGTCTATGGCTCCGAGGCTATGCTGCCGACCAAGGAGAACCTCGTATCAGCGCAAGTCAAGGGATATGACGAGAAGCTTTCTGAAGACAACCGAGTGATTGAGTTGATTGCAGCAGAGGAGTTACGTGATCGCGCTCTGTTTCGATCGGCAGTATACCAACAAGGCTTGCGACGTTATTATGACAAAAATGTTCGCAATCGCCAGTTTCATATTGGGGATTTAGTGCTGTACCGAGTGCAATCAACCAAGAATTAGCACAAGTTTTCTTCTAAATGGGAAGGACCTTATGTGGTCAAAGAACTCACTCGGGCGGGGGCTTATCGACTGATGTATGAAGATGACGACGACGTATCAAACTCGTGGAATATTGTTGGTCGTATCTATGCACCCACTTATATACCGCAAGAGGACGGTGTATGATTATAGCACTTTTTCCCTTGAATTGAGTATTCCAAGGTATATCGAATCCACTGAAATCTTAGGGATTTATTAAACAAATTTAACAGCAAAAGATCTAGTCAAGGATATTGTCAAGGTCAGGTTGCATGACGGGAGAGACTGGCCAGCGCAAAGGTGCGCCAGACAGTAAATCTGTCGTTACGCCGATTGGCGCGGGAATTGAGCCGATCGGCACACTGGTGAAACTAAGTCAAAGTGTGCGAGATTTAGTGAATCTGGGGTTGCACCGATCGGCGCTGGAATTGAGCCGATCGGCACACTGGTGGATCTAAGCTGAAGTTGTTGCGCTGATCGGCGCAGGGGTTGAGCCGATCGGCACACAGTGAGTCTAAGCCAAAGTACACCAGATCTTGTAAGCCTATGCTGATAAGTAAGTTGCTAGATATCTACTAGTGAGATCGTAACCAGATAATCTAATTGAATAGCATCATAATGGATAATTACATAGATCAATAAAAACCTATAATGAGTAAGACCACCCTGCTTTCCGAGCGGCTCCCGATTTATCGCTGCCGGGAGGAAACCCTTAATTGCGTGAGTATCTTATCCTACTCAACTATCCAATAGTACTGCGCAGGCTTAGTGCTGTCACCGCTAAATCACACTACTGGCATCATCAAGCAACCATAATCAATACAATGTCCGAATACTATCCTAATCACCACGATTAAGATAATATCTACTTACTTAGCCTAGAACTAAGCAATTGGAATAAGCACATGCATGATTATAGAATCAAGATAGACAAATCACCAAACCATCATCAACATATTCAATCATCCTTGAGATACATAGAGTAAGATTCATCCCCGTCGAGATGGCCTACCTTGACGGATCCACTCTTGACTCCAATGATTCTTGAAACTCAACTAGAGATCTATTCTAACGGGGCAAGCCCCGGTGGCTCTAACTCACGGATCTGGTGTCCCTCTGTCGCCTCCTCTTCTGCGGCGAGGGTTTATAAGTATTTATAGGGGTTCTACTCGTAAAGGACTCGGTTTCTAGCAAATAAGGCGGCTGCGCCGATCGGCGCAGGATTGCGTTGATCAGTGCAAGCCGTGTCTTCTCTGATTTCTTCCCCGAGTCGGTTTCTCTGTCTTTCACAGCTGCCATGTGGGTCTTTTCCTTCGAGATAAAGTCTTGTACTGCACGTTAAGATCTTGAAGTTCCATAAATCTTCTTGAAGTTCCATAATTCTTCTTAGACAAATATCTTCAAGTGTCTTGCGCAGATAAACTTTCATAAACATGTGGAATGGGCCTCGGTTACTTCTATGGGTCAAAACACCCTTGCGCCGATCGGCTTATGGGCTGCGCCGATCCGCGCACTGGGCTTCTTCAGTGCTTTTCGTCGGTTCTGGACTCATGTCCTCTCCATCATCGCATTAATCAGCAATTTTACCTTTTTCTGCAATAAAGCTCCAAAACAACGCATATACAAATATATAGGCAATATCATAGGTAAATGGCCTAAATTAGTATCAATTATGCTCTAATTGGGGCAATATTCACATTGAAAAGGGGCATTTGAGAAGTGCCAACAAATATTAACCAGCTACGTCGCTTATATACTTAGTCTATTCTTTATATTTTCATACATTATTATTGAATGAAATTCTAGTCTTTTTGATGAAAGATGTTTTTGATGATTTCATTCTTATTTGTCTCGATTCCTTAATTTATAACGTTAAACAATCGAGCCAGGGGGCTAGTAATAATGTCCTACTACTCCTTAACCTTGACAAATTCTGGTTTTGGATTTTTTTGTAACTAATTTCTCATATTTTGATACGGTCTAATGTTTTTGGTCTAACACTGGAACATCATGGTTATATAATTTATACTGCATAACAGACTGTCACTACACTAAACCCAGAGCCAAAGAGCGAAAGGTTATGTGTCGATTGATCGATTCTGCTTTGTTACGCGGTTATAAATTACAACCTAGTATGCTAAGACAGACCGGTGCAACTTCTGTTTTTATCTCTAGAGACTTATGGTGAAAAGGTCTAAGTGCTCTAGCGATTAACGCAGCTAGGCGTCGACTGATTTGCTCTAAGTAACAGGAGATTGCCTTCATGACTATTTAGTCGATTTTTCCTTACTTGTTTAGTAACTAAGCATGCATAAGAATTAATATTTACATGAAGACAACATTATTTTCCTGCTCAAATACTACTAATGTTTCTTAACATTGCAGACATTACAGCTCCTGTGAAGGAGATGAGGCATCATCCTACAAATCTAACTCCGTAGTTGCTGGAGGAGTCGACGCGATGGGGTCGATCTCTACATTATCGACTAAGGCATGGGAGGTTTCCAGCATAGAGCCCATGAGCAACTGACATTGATCAACTGTCAAGTCAGGGTTAAAGCACTCCTTAACTTTGTCCAATGGCAGTGCACGAGACCAAGATTGGCAAATAGCCAGTACTTGACTCCCGGCCTTGGTCGCCACCCTTCTGGTGTTATTGGCGATCACCTCTGACGCGTGCTCCAGCAAATACTCCAAGGAGTGTCCGGTCTTCTCCACTTAGTTAGCATGGATATAATCCAATGCTTTCTGAGCGCTGTAAGATATGGCTGCAAAAGCCATGAAGGGTATTAGATGATAAAGTCAAAAAGTAATGATGGAAGGCTTGAAAGGATAGCTTACTAGCAAGATTACATTTGAAAGACTTGGAGTTGCTCTTAGCCTCCTCAAGCTTCCCTTCGGTCTCCTCTAGTTTCTTCTTCAGTCGAGTGATCTCGGTGCTCTGCTCTCCGACCGACTTGGAGAGGTCATTCTTTTCAGCAGTCAGACCATCTAAGAATCTCTGCTGGTTTGAAGTTAACTTCTCCAGGTCGGCAACTTTCTGATCATGAGCTAAAGACACAAATAAGGTCCTTAGCGTTAGAGTGAGTAAGAAGTAAATAAAAGTTGGTATGCGATCCAACCAACGACATCAGCATGACTCTGCTCTAAAGCTTCAGTCGCCTCCTTATGGTTAGTCTGCAACTTCTCAATTTGCCTTCTGGCTTGGGAGAGCTGCTCGCCAATAACTGCTGACAACAAGTCAATACCTCTAAAGGAGAAGTTTGAATTCACAAGATGTCATGGACTTACCAAAAGTTTCGGCCTCGAGGTATTCAATCTTGGCCTGCTTCTTCTCCATAAGAGAATATATTCTCTGAATATGAAGAAGGGTATGGTTAGTCAGAAGAATGATTCAAGGAAGAAAAAAAACTTGGTATTAATGTACCTTGTTGGACTCTCGGTGCCGATGCATGACGTCCATGTCCTCAGCTTCTGGCCGACTCAATGAGTCCTCGACCAATACGGCCTTACCCTTATAACGGGGAGGTGACATGTCGGTCGGGGAAGGATTGACGGTCTGAGGAATTGGTGTCGGCAGTGGCTTGGGCGCTAGAGCGTCGGGCGACTTCCTCGGCTCGGTCTGTGCACATGATGGCGTGCGGACCGGCTGAGGCGGGTCGTTCGATCGAGGAGTAGGAGCCGACCGAGTGTCTTGAGACCCTTGGGCGCTCTGAGTATCACTTGACCGACCGCTATGATTGCCAAAGAGCATAAAATTAAAGCTTAACAGATAGTTGATAATGACAATGATGAAGAATCAAAAATGCGAAGAAACCTACCTGGAGGCTTGTTTGATTTTGATTCGACAGACTCTCTTCTTTGTAGAAGTGGTCTGCGAGTCAGTATCCTTCCTCTTCAATGAGGACTTGGCGGCTTCATCGGTCTTCTTTGCCACTATTGCACCACTCACCGATTTGATCGGGGGATTTGACTGGCTTGATGGTCGGTCGGAGTGTGCAAGGGTCGGCAGGCTAGCATCTTGGCGGCACTCGTCATCTCTCACATATTGCCGACGACGGTGAGCGGTCTGTTTTACTCCTCGGCTAGGGGAGGGCAAGTCGGGGCGAGGAGGCGCAGTGGAGACATTGGCGATGACCTCTTCGGTCGGTCGGGCGTCTGCTGAAGAGCTGGCTCCACCAATGCCAATCTGCGACGGCTTTTCAACATATTTCGGTCCCCCGGCATCGGTCGGAGGGAGCGGAGGGTGTGACACATAAGTGTCCAGAACCTGCAAAAACATCAAGACATCACATACTGTGATTATTCAAAAGGATGTCAGAATCATTCAAGACGACCGAGGCTTACTCGGGCCCGTAGAGTGCCCAAGTTGTATGCCTTCGCAATTAAGAGATGATCTTGAATGATGTCTCCTTCAAACATCTTCAATAACCATGACTGACGCACAGTGGCATCTGGCGGATCAGGCACTTCCCTCGTCTCGTCGTCGGTGGCATACTTCCAGGTGAGGTGACTTTGCTGCTTCAAAAGCTGCACTCAGCGCACTATGAAGCTTTTTGCTACAATGATGCCGTCGACCCCTTCACTCTTCAGCTCTGTGATTTTCACTAGCAGAGCAACCACTTGGGGTCGGCCAGGTCTGGTCTTTCTGACCACCGCGCCTGGGAAATTGCTTTCGCATCGGAGAAGTCAGCAAGAACAGGAGGGGGATTGTCACAATAGAACCACTCATCCTTCCAATTCTTGTTCCTGGTCTTTAGTGGCACGTTGATGTAGGCCTTCTTCTTGTGCAACTGGAAACCATTTCCACCTATGGCGACTTGGGTCTCTTTGATTGGCAGTGGTCAGAAAACGAAGAGATGGCAGAACAGAGTAAAATAGGGCAGAATGCCCAGAAAAGCTTCGCACATATGCACGAAGATAGCAATATGGAGAATAGAGTTGAGATTGAGGATGACAAGCTTAATCCCATAGAAGAAAAGGAGCCAGTGCAGAAAACTACAGCAGGGAACTCTGAAACCATACTAAAAAAAACAAGCAGAAAACTACAATCTGTTTATGGATTGGAAGGGGGCGAGTCTCTTTCGGTACCTTCCCATCGATGCGAGCCTGCTCCGGGAGGATGCCGTCCACCACCATTGTGTTTAGATCAGCGTTGGTGATGTTGCTCTTCGAGAAATCCCGAACCTGGTCTGGAATCACCAGCTCCGAGGAAGAAGACTCGGTGATGACGGCGGCCTTCTTGGAGGATTTGCAAGGCATATTCGAAGATTGGATCAATGCGGTGGATCTGAGAGCCGAGGCAAAACCCTAGCTGATGCTCGGGGGCTTGATGGCGATGAGGATTTGTGGCGGCGATGGAAGAAGGCGCTAACCCTAGCTCTGGAAGCAGAGGAGTCGCAACAGCAGGGGATGTGCGAGGAAGACGAAGCGCTTTGTGCAAATGACAACGTGGACTTAAAGATGGCAACGGACAACCGTTACCCGCGTGCCCGCGGGCAAATACCCGAACGGGCGCGAATTCGGGCGATGATTTGTGCCCGCGGGTGCGGGTGCGAGCAGCATTTAAAACCCACGGGCAAAAGTTTAACGGACAAGAAAAAGACATGCCCGTACCCGCATGTCCGCATACCCGATAAATCTAGGGCTTCACTTTCTTTTTCCCCCTTCCCATTCAACCCCTGCTGCCATCTTCCAGAATCCACTCGCCGCCCGCGCTCCTCTGCTCCCGTGCGCGCCCCTGTGTTCGCCTCGCTGCTCCTCCCACGCGAGCCGCCATCGCCACGAGATCCTCCGCTCGCCCCGCTGCTCCTCCACGCGCCCCTCTGCCCCTCGTGCGCCGCCGCGTGCCCTCCCCCTCCACTCCTCCACGTACCACCGCGCACCCTGCTACTCCTCCGCGTGCACCCCATCGCCTCCCCCCCCCCCTCTGCTCCTCTACGCGCTATCGCACGCCCCTCTGTTCCTCGGCGCACGCCTCGCCGTACTTTCCCTTCCGCTACTCCACGAATCGACACGCGCCCCTCTGCTCTCCCGGGCGTGCCCCGCCACCGCGAGCCCCTCCGCTCCTCCGCGCGCCGCCGCAAGCTCCTCCACGCGCCGCCGCGAGCCCTCTGCTTCGCGTGCGCCCCTCTCCTCGGCAGCCTCATGGGCATGCCCGCGGGCACGAGTTGCCCGCAGACAACAGGCACGGGCGCTGTTCCTTGCCCGTAGCGGATTTTGGGCATGGGCGCGGGCAGAAGATTTGATTTGCGGGCACAGACATGTGTCGCTGCTATCCGCGGGCATTTTGCCCGTTGCCATCTCTACGTGGACTTGTAGTCAACAGCCCTCCGCCCCTTTTATACCTTCGCCTTTTGACCTAGTCTTTGGGTCCTATGGGCTGGTATGGGCCGCACAGTGATAGACTTTTCCGCCTAATAATAAAAAATATTAAAAAACCTTATTCTTTAAAAAGAATTAGAGCTATTAACCTTGAGAAATAATCTCGAGGGCTTCTTTGATGAGAAGCTGTGGCAAATCCACTTAAAAATACTTTCCGTATCTATGTGATTTGATGATCATGTAGCAGAGGATTTGAAGGTCGTACGAGTATAAGTTTAAAAGATAAGTTACTAATTGATATCAGTAGTTAATTATGAAATTTGGGCTTATATTAATTCGAGTGACAATTCATTAAGGAAAAGCTATACTATGATTGATGTCATTTAGCTTAGTACTATGATATGATTGATGTCATATTCTATTATATGGGCTAAAACATGATTGATGTCATGAAACTTGGGTCCATAAGTCACTCGGATAAGAGTGTGAATCACTCGGCATTACTTTTAATCGGTCGGCATGACTAATATTATGTTAACCGACCCTTTAGTTTGATGACTAAAGGTTTCTTGGCTCAAACTTGATGGTTTGGGTGATATATGTATAACAAAATGTTAAGAGCTAATATTATTAGACTCTTGCATTATTTGTTAGTCTCTAAATTATATAAGAGTCAGGGGCTACACCTGATCAGGTGTACCTAGTCGGCGCACCAGATCCATCAGGAACTTCAATCAAGAGGCCTTCCTAATTTGTGATCCAATCACATAATCTTCAAGATCACTCGGCAAGTCAAAACTCAAAATCAGGAAGCACTCGAGGGCTGCTATGGAATACTTACCTTCCGGGTATCCATAGTTATGCCTAAGTCGGTAGACGATCGGGTACCTCATCAACAAGGGAACCGACCGAGTCGGCTTGGAGCACAAGGCAATTAGAGATAGACTTTCTATGTAAATCCTTGTAGACTACGACTAGGACTCTTTATGTATCCCCTATCGACCGGATATATAAGGCGGCAGGGAACCCCCATCAAGGGACACACGAAAAACACTACATCAATACAAACCATAAAACACAGGACGTAGGATTTTTACTCTCATCGAGTGGGGGTCGAACCTGTCTAAATCAGCGTCTTGTGTCTTAACCATCGAGTTCTTAATCCCGATATAGCCCTATAAATTTATTGCCGAGTAGTCTCGACAACGAGTATAGCCATCATACAATATGGTGACCTCCCCTCAACCATATGACGACCTGTGATCTTCAGTGCCTCTCTACGTATAAATCTTCTAGCTCACCAAGGTCTCCGGAGTGTACCAGAAACTGAACACTTCAACTCCTCCAATCGTCGTATCCTACGGCGACCTCACTGTAATGTCAACGGCTCCACTTGAGTTCTAGCCACTTCTCCTCCTCCTTGGATCACTGTACCTTAAGGTCTTCATGGAGTACCAGAAAACTGTTGCATTCTTCTTGACTAGCCGTATCTTGTTGCGACCTCCAGTCCAGAGACTCTGTCCCTTCTGTACAACTCTTGGCATTCACCGTGCGGTGACTTAACCTCCACACCATACGGTGATACCCACATACTTGCATGTATAGGAGCATTTCTCAATGTACCCTACGGCGACCTCGTCGTATCTTACGGTGACTTGTCCCGAAGTTGAAACTTATTGTCCTCTTGACTTGTCTCAAATCTTTCAAGCCTTGATCAATCCTTCTCCATTGCCACTCTAAGTGTCCTAGAGGTTTACTTGAGTATCCCAACACTCTAACCCGAGAGAAACCTAAGATAATGACTCGTGCCCTCTTGATAGTTCGGTTTTTCCTATGGACTCAACCCTACATACTAGCCAAGTGTGGGGTGTGTGTGTGTGTGTGTGGAGAGAGAGAGGGGGGGGGGGCTCGGAGAATGGTGCTCTAGATAGGATTTTTTTATAATGGTTTATGATTGTATTCATTCAGAGAAAGATTACAGACACAGGAGTGTAAACAACCCATGAACAAAACACTTCCAAGTAGGTGTGTGGAATACAACGCTCCTAAAGAGTTGTGTACATATAACATCAAAGAAGACTATCGACAGACCGGTTCTCAAAGTGTCATCTGGAGGGCCTCACTTATGACAAGCATGAGATTTGTGTACCCTGTCTGTATGAGAGAACATTATCAATGAAGCTGAGTCTGTTTGTTGTTCACCTAGATGCATGAGGAAGATAGAGACTACACCTTTGGTTGATAACACTTGACAACACGAACATATTAAGTTTGAGTCACATGGATCGGAGCATCCGTAGCAGTCATCGTTCATAAGAACGTGAGTACGAAACATCAACATGGATGTCAAGGACCCAGATACCAGCAGTAGCCTAACCCGTGGAGCCTGGTACTCTGCAAGAAATGAAGAGCACTGTGGAGTGGTACCACACACATCAAGCAATGTTGTGTGTCGCGTGTCTGTGAACAGACTAGCATGCGTGTCACGTGATAGTCGTGGATCAGAAGCTGTCGGCGGCTGAGGCGCCATCTCAGCCTTCGCCGAATGAAGGCTGAATGGTGGGGAAGAGACAGGCTTGTTGTAGAGGTCTTCGTTGGCCGATTTGGTGATGTTGATATGTCGGTGTTGGCGTGTTGAAGATGGGCTGCTTCTTCTCCTAAGATGAATGGCGAGGACTAAGCTGAGATGTCCAGGGGCGGAGGGGTGGACGTCGGCTTGGCGGTGGTGTTGGTAGCGCAGCAACGATCGTAGCCGATGTCGTCCAGCTGCATCATTACGGAGCGGACATGAAGCCAATAGTAAGGAGGGCGAAGGCCAAAGAGGCTGGATCCAGGCGCATCCCTACCAGATCTCGTGCTAGAACATATGGATCGGACAAGAGGCCTCCGGACACCGACAACAACTCTGGTTGTAGTTGCGGATGTGAGGAGTAGATGGAGGAAGGAGGGACACAAACCTACTTTATTGGGGTGCACCTCCTGCTCCAGGACTTCGCCATAGAAGGCATTGGCGGTGAGCAGAAGCTCGAATCTGAGGCCTATGGTGGTCCAGAGCGGGAGGGGCGCATGATGACACATCGGCCCAACTGCAGCAGCTAAGAAACAAACCCTACCAACTACCTACAGCTATGGGGAGAGGCTTCCCTCTCCTATCCACTGTCGACGAGGGCGTCGGAGGGAGAGGAGAGGGGGGGAGGGGGGCAGTGGCAACGGTGGAATCCTAGCGCAAGATTGAAGACAAGCGGAACTCAGTTTGAGGAGTTGTGGTCCCGAATGCCCTCGAGTTAGGGTTAGAGTGGTGCTTGATATAGTTTATGGTATGTTTGAGTAAAAAAGGAAGCATTTGATAGTAGCAGGTTTTTTAGAGGCCCATCACTAAAAATAATTTATAGTTTCAGCTACGGACCTCTTGCAACTGATGATTTATAGTGATAGGTCTAAAATAGATTCGCTACTATTCTATTTTAGTCTTTTGTCACTACAAATAATTTTGTAGTGGTATGTACCAAGTAAAGAACGGTTGTTCAATGATCTTTGAGACCATAATTATTATCAATCGAATTCCCTATGTATTTATTCGCTGTTATACTTCTTGGCTGTTACTACATTTCTTGTCCATAAAGACGTGATGACTAACCCTACTGTATTTACAGGTGGCTAATATGCAAATTAGTTACTCATAAACTGGAGATTACCAATCGTCAGGAACACAAGATGGAAGAGGGACATTGTGCATGCATCATCATCAACCAGGCCACCAGTCCCTGAAAGATATACTAGACTCCGACGGTAACAGTATAAATGACATGGTTTTCGCCGTTGGATGTAAAGAGAGGCCGTGATGAACTTGGTCAGTGGAGACCCAGCTAGCCCGTACACTCGCCTACACCTGGTATAGACCTCCAGCATGCAACATGCATTGTGACGATCAGAGCAGCCAGTCGGGGTCAACAACTGCAACTCGAAGCACCGTGCACTGTGACGACTCTGCATGGCAGCACCCGGCACCACCCGAGGAAGGAAGAGGGGCAGCATATACATGGCCAGGCCGTCGGGCCCCGGCCTTCGCGCCTACGGCTCAGCAGTGGCTAGGTAGGCTGATGTCTAGGCCTGCATGGGCGCAGATGCGATAGGCCGGTAGGCAGCGTGAAGGGGATCGAGATAAGATTGTTTATGAAATCGGCAGGCACCGGCCGGCCGAGGTGGGGACGCGGCGATCTGATCGTGTCCGTCGCCGGGGGCAGGCAGGGCCGGCATTCATGATTCAGGGGCCGGACGGCTGCTGCGTCCCATACGCAGGTGACACTGGTCATGATTGCGTCTTCGGCCTCGGCCGCCATGATGCCCCCGTGCCGCAACCGTCTCCATCGGCGTCGCGCGCGCCATGACTCCAGACTCCAGTGTGGTAAGTACTCCGAGATAGAGGGCCCGCCACCATAAGCCGGCACGTTTTCAGATACACGGAGCGCGGACCGTACGTCTGCGGTGCAGCGGCGTCGTCCATGGTCGGTCATCCGGTTGTGCTGCGACACAGCTGAGCTGCCCGACCCGAGTACCCGACCTTGGTGGAATGGTGGTGGTGTATTGCGACAGAGTGCGGGCCGATCGCGGCGTTTCTCCGCTTCTTCTCCGTCCAACCAGCATTACTGTGCCAGAAGCAGGCTTGTGGTCCGTCCTGACATGTTCCACTTGTGTCGATCGCCAGCGCCGACACATGTAATTAACCGGATACATGGAGGGGCCGATCAAGTGATCCACTACTAGTACTCTCTCTCAATCTGCATGTACAGTGCTCGCGTGGTCCCTGGAAAGGAGCACAGTGCACAGGACAGGGCACAATTCATACTCACATGTCAGAAATACTAGCTGCGGATACAAGAGCGAGTACTCAAATTCGTAATAGACTTGAATTCGAAGACTTCGGATATCATGTTAGTAGTATTAATAATTCCATCTAAGCTTATATTATTATGTTTACATATCTTATTTATTATGTTCATACTATATAAATATTTATATTATTGAATAAATCTAAAACTTAAGAGAGAAGTAGCTCAAATTAGGAAGGTCAGGCGACGCCACACAACCCGAGAGTCCCGGCCGCAAAGCAACGGGACCGCCCGACCGCGGAACGAGGAATCAGCCGCGCCCCGACTAGCTTCCACTCTCCCCGCCGCTGCGGTCCCGTCTGATCAATGTCGCCCCCGCCCGCCTTTCTGTGCCCGGGCGGTGAAGCAGCCTCGCCCGGACCGGCACGTACTATGCTTCACCCACTGTTGGCGACCGCGCATATCGGAAACGGATTTGCAAGTTTGGCCCAACGATTCAACATCCGTCTCGCTCGCGCCAGACCAAAGATTTTATTAGTTTTCGAATCGAACCTATAGCTGATCTGTCGGTCAGATCGATTATGTAAGCCTTTTGCTCAAGACGTTTCACTCCAACAGATTTATCACTGCAAAGATGGTGCGACTACGGACTCGGGCTGCGGCAAAAGGAGAGAGGGTGCCCGTGAAAAGACAAAAGGATAAAAAGGTCACCTCGCTGTCGCTCTCGCTCAACAGCAGCAAGCACCACCCTATTACTATTTACTACTCGATCTTCGGCTTCGCTCAGGCTCATCCTGTCTCGGTCCTGCTACTGTGCTCCTCCGAGCTCTCCTCTCATCTTCTCTCCCATCACTTTTTTGTCCCGCCCCACTCCAAACTCCAGAGTCCTCTCTCGCTCGGTGTCGGCGTAGGACGGTAGGAGTAGCTTCACCCGCAGCCACCATTGCAACTTGCCACTCCTCGCTCTCGCCGTAGCACACTAGGAGGCTAGCCGTCTCATCTTTCTAGCACCAAGCTCTGCCAGCAGTTGTTTTGATGTCATTGGTCAAGAGAGAGAGCATGAGCGAGGAGGAGAGCCTGTACCAGAACCGCAATGACGTGCCGCCACCCGTGCACTTCATGACGCCCCCACAGCCTCAGCGCCAGCCATCCCACCACAGCCACGGCGAGCAGCAGCAGCAACAGCTGGAGTGCTTCTCCGACGAGGTTGACAGCCGCGGCAGCGCCGAGCAGCTCAAGGAGCCTGATGCGGGGGGGACGCCGGGGACCATGGTGGTGGTCACCAGCGACGGGGCCAGCATCGAGGTGGCCAAGAAGCGGCGGGGCCGGCCCCCGGGGTCCAAGAACCGGCCCAAGCCGCCCATCGTGATCACGCGGGAGGCCGACCCCGCGGCGGCCATGCGGCCCCACGTCATCGAGATCCCCTGCGGCCGCGACGTCGCGCAGGCGCTCGCGCGCTTCGCCGCCCGCCGCAACCTCGGCATCTGCGTGCTCGCCGGCACCGGCGCCGTCGCCGACGTCACGCTCCGCCACCCGCTCGCCCCGCAGCACCACCAGGGCCTGGGCGGCGGCGGGTTCGTGTTCCGCGGGCAGTACGAGATCCTCTCCATGTCCGCCACGTTCCTGCCCCCCGCCATCTCCGCCGTCGCGCCGCAGGCCGTGCTCGCCGCCGCGGGCGTCTCCATCTCGCTCGCGGGCCCGCACGGCCAGATCATCGGCGGCGCCGTGGCCGGCCCTCTCTACGCGGCCACCAACGTCGTCGTCGTGGCCGCCGCGTTCACGAACCCAACCTTCCACCGCCTCCCCGCCGCATTGGACGACGAGGCCGCGGTGTCCGTCTCCGTCTCGCTCTCCGCCGGCAGCGGTGGCGACCAGCAGGCGGCGGATCATCATCATCAGCAGCAGCAGCAGCACGCGGAGCCTACGACGAGGGAGCACCACCGCAACGTCGTGCGACGGCAGGCTGCGCCGCACCTCACCCCGCCCGTCTCGGTCTCGGCGGCGCAGCCGGTGGAGACCTGCGGTCCGATGTCCATCTTCGCCTGCCACCCGCAGCCACAAGACATGATGTGGCCGCCGCCTGCTTGTGGGCCTCTCCCGCCGCCACCGCCGCCGTACTGACCGCATCACCGGTGATCCGGCGTTTACCACTGCATGTAAGGTTAATGATTGAGACAATGCGCGCTGCAGCGCCAACTCAGCATCGACCTAAGCAGCTAGTAAGCTGTTACCACTACTAGGGTTTAACTCGCTGTCGATCTATTGATCTTTTGGTGATAGCGAACCATTGATCGGAATATGTAGGCAGTACTTCTCTGTTACATCTTTTTTTGGTAATTTTAATCAGGCCAAATGTGGTATGGGTTTAAGATATTCCAAGGACTCAGTAACCTTCTGCTATACAGTATGCTGGTTCATTTCTGCATACTTTGTTCTCTTTCATAGCAGACGCCTGCAAAAAAAAAGAACCTTGTTTTTTTCTCATGTGCGTTCCATTCTTCTCCATGTATGCTCGCCTAATCAGATCAGACATGGGAGAGATGACGAGGACAACGCATCTCACAGAAGCAACCCATTCCTAGCGTGTAACCGATTGATTCCTCGTGCTCTTCTCTTCCGTATGGGCGCTGGCTGGATGCTATGGAAACACACTTGCCATTGCACGACGAATACGAATTTGTAAATTCGGTTAGTTATTTCCATAAAATCGTAACGAATACGAACGGAATACAAGATTCGTTACGAATTATACGAAGTACTGCCAGATCTACCCGAGCATGTACTGTAGCCTAGATACTCTCGCAGATTGCCTCTAGCTGTAGCACACAGAACCATGACCGACATGACCTGATGTGACAATATGGATGTTGGTTAGCAGCGGTCGTTGGACCGTTGGATGTTAGCAAAAGCTAAAGCTGCAAACAATCACCTGATTTCTCTATCATCTGATTTCATTCAATATCTGATGGGACGATTGCATGCGTGTCTACACCAAATAGGCGCATGCGGCATGCGAAATTTCTCGTTGATGTTAGTAACCAAAATCAGGGCTCACATATACAACAAACAATCCAAAACAGATTTTCTTATATAAAAAAGGAAGTAAGCAAATGAAAACGTCCTAATCCCTACATCATGCCATACATGTGAGTGACAATTATTATAATTTTTATCATGGGTAGACTTTGTCGCCGGCATATATAGTTCACACAGTCAACAACCAAACAAACTGAGTTAGACATTGTAAAGAAATTTATCACAAATTTAATCTATTGCTAAATCTCTATACATGCCCTGCAAAGATCTCTATTATTGTAGATGAACTTCAAAAGAAGACATGCGTTTTCGTAATAGGCTGATGTGCTCCTCCTCCCTTTGGAACAGATCACGTTTTGATCCAATGTACCCCCTCCGTCCAAGAATATAAGTATTCTAGAATTTTAATGCAAAATAAGAATAGGATAAAAAGACTATCATACCCCTATTTTTATCATATAAAAAGCTTCTCTCTCATCCAATCACACCTCATTTATTGCGTTCACACTCTACAAATATTTATATTATTGGATAAATTCAAATCTCCAGAAATGCTTATATTGTTGGATGGAGGTAGTAAACCCCTATATAGAGAGAGAATATGTAATTGGAAGAAATAGATTCTTTCTAAAAAACAATCCAAAACACATGGTTACTCAAATTCAACTATGGCACCACTTGATCGAATGCTCTCTTAGAGCAGTTATAATACTACACGTAGGCAGTCTTATAGGTCGTCTCATGTATTGCCACATAGGATTTTTGATGATGTGGAAGAGAGAGAAAGAGATGGTTGTTTCGCATAGCAACCACCTCATGCGCTAAAATTTAGGATTATGAGACGGCTCTCACATCATTATACGGATTCTAGTAGTCTTTTAATCTATAAATATTCCTTTTTATATTCACAAATTAAGGATCATATAATTAATAGAAAATAACTAAGGGCAAATACAATGGTGTTATCTCATAGGTCGTCTCATGCATGCCACGTAATCTTAAGACGGGTTATGAGACGACTTATACAATAGATGGTCTTATTAGTTGTCTTCTATTAATTATATGACTCCTTAATTTGTGGATATAAAAAGGAATATTTATAGATTAAAAGACTACTAGAACCCGTACAATGGTGTGAGAGCCGTCTCATACTCCTAAATTTAAGCGCATGAGGTGGTTGCTACTCGAAACAACCACCTCTTTCTCTCACCACCCTCTCTCTCTTCTACATCATCAAAAATTCTATGTGACAATGCATGAGACGACCTATGAGACTGTCTACGTGTAGCATTGTACCTGCCCTAATAAGATTATTCATTGTATAAGTCATCTCATAACCCGTTTTAAGATTACGTGGCATGCATGAGACGACTTATGAGACAACACCATTGTATTTGCCTTTAGGATTGTTTGGTTAAGGACTTAGCATGAGTTTGAAGATGACTGGAGTGGAATGACAAATTAACTCATGTGGCAAGGGGAATAACCGAACAAGGTCTTACCTAGATATCATGTGGATTCAGGGATCGTCATTGGTTAAGAATCCAAAATAATGTTTTGTTGGATAAGGATTTTGTTTCTTCCCTTCTCCTTCTTCATGTGAGACAGCTAAATCATACTAAGTATTATTGTAATTATATACTAAACTATATTTCTTTAGTACTGCACATGCAAGCTCTTAATTACTGTTTGCTTGCAGTATCTAATAAATTAGTCCCTTGCTTTGTGTTGGACGGATCAACAAAGCTCCAAACTATAATTTATAGAACCTTTTACTTTGTAGCAAGAACATTTACTACACAGAGGATCTGTTAAATAGCTATAAACATGTTTTCTTTTCATTTATGAAAGGTTAATGTTGATAAGAGAGCATAATATGATGCATGCTTGTCGAAGACAAACATTTGTATTGGTTCTCTTTTTTTTTTCTTCAGAAGATCTAGCATTGCCGGCATTTTATTAATAATAAGAAGAAATAGAGTTTTTTTTGCGCAAGTTGCGCATGTACAACAAAACCTTTGGTAGGAAGATTGCCCGCCAAGGCAAAAATAATGTATTACATAAGGTGACTACTTGTAAGATGAGAGAACGTCTAGGTTTGTTAATTACTTCGTCCCCACTGCAATCCAATTCCTGAGTTCATCATGTGTATCTTTGAGAGTATTCTATCCATGCTTCTTTTTTGCCTCTGAAAAACTCCGTTATTGTGTTCTCTCCAAATTGTCCAGCACATGAGCATGATAGTTGATAGTTGATGGCAGCCCCTTCAAATATGCTGTTGTGAGTTGGCGACCTGCGTTATTGAGGAGTACGAGTGCTCAATGGTCATGTGGTTCCTTGTCTGCCATTGTTTCGGCCGTAAACTTGAAATCTGAAGCCAGTCAGCCACCTTTCCCTCATAGTAGTCTCAGTTGGACACTCAATAAAAAGATGTTATATAATCTCTAGATTTCTCATACACATCTGAGAGGAAGATTTTGAGAAGAGCAAATTCTAGGAGCATAGAGCATGTGCCCCCCATCCCCACCCACACTCCTAGGATGTGTCAACAGATCACATAGGATTGTGGTTGCTCTTAACTTCGTCTTGCAGGGTATAACGTAGATCCATCTGGAGCCTGCGTTGACAATCTAATGGTTGGTATGAAAGTGTCTTGCCCATATTCCTATTTTCTTACTACTTGTGCAAACTTTGTTGTAAAGGATTTGATGCTGACAAGTAGTGAAGCTAGAAATATCTACATTTGTTCCAACCATACGTGAGCTCTAGAGAGAGTGGACTTTGCTTGTCTACATTTCAATTCTATACATGACGGCACATCGTCGGCTCGTGGCATTACCGCGAGTTTATGATAAGCTATGTTAGTATCCCAGGGAAAATTGCACGATGGTAGCTGGTAATAAAAGATTCCAGCATCCAATACAAGCACGCTTACCCTCAACGGAGAAACGGACATGAAAACGGGACTTTTATGCACCGTCCATCGACCACGGCTAGCTCTACCGTATCCGGCTAGCTCGACACCGGAGAAACGAAGCAACCGTCGCGCGTTCGCGGAGTCACGGTACCTCATCTCCCGGTCCAAAAGTTGGCCGCCTTGTTGCCTTTTGCCTTTGCCGTGCCGGCGGCCGCGGCTCGAAGGTCGACGTGCTGCATTCCCCGCCTGTGAGCGCTCACAGTCACAGGTAGAGGCCAGAGCCGGCCGGGACCGGACCAGCAGGGATGCGCACTGGGCAGAGACCGGAGAACGGCAACGGACCAGCGGATCGTAGAGAGAACCGTTGCCGCGGAGGCCGCGTGGGTATCTCACACTACTGCCCCTGGACTGCGCCACCCACCATGCATGAACCCGCGAGCTTTCTCGTTTACCGAGCGGAAGTGTTGAGCCAGCCTTGTTTAGCGCGTCCCATGAACAGTACTGTTCATTCCGTCGTTCCCGTGCCCCTGCACTCTGCACTCAGGCTAGCTGCTGGCTCAATACTAGCAGATCAACCACGCAAGACTGAGCGAGCCTTGCTTTCTCATCAGTTGGTCCGTGTGCGTACTGTAGCGCCGCAGGCCAATACTAGCAGATCAAGCATCAACAAGCATGCCCATCTAGCTAGCACAAGTGAAGCGAAGGCTAGCTCGGTCCCTACGGTAATGAAAAGGCTGAGCAGAGGCTTATCATGCTTGTCCTGAAAAGAAAAGAAACGGACACGACCACCAGTCCACCATGAAGACAAGACAACGTAGCGCGGGAGTAAAAAGTCAGGATGGTTTCTTTGTTTCACTCGGCATGCTATGCGCTGTTCAGTGGGCACCGGACAAGGAAGTCGTGAACCAAAGGCGCCGCAGGAAGTTTAGGTGCACGCGCTGCTTTTGTTGCATGCAACACCGGTGCAAGTGCAGCCAGGCTCCGTCCGTAGTCGTCTCCGCCTTTCGTTTCGTGGGGGGCTTTTGCTAGGTGCTTGTACTTTAGCGTCGGTGCGGCCGGGCCAGGGCTTGCTGCGCCTGCGGGATCTTACATCTCTGCGGAAAGCGAAAGCAGCTTCAGCTGGAGACCTAGCTAGCTAGAGGCTACTACTAGGCTACTAGTACCATGTACAGTACGTCCTAGCTTTCCTTTTGTGTGTCCAACCCCTGCCACTCTGCCATGCCATGCCGCGCCGCTTGGTTTCTCTCTTTTGTTGGATAATTCAGGCTTGGTCTGTTAGTTTTTTCACTTAGCTAGAATAAAGGAGCTCATTTTGAGCGTGTCTTGTACAGACCGTTGCTGCATGCATTCATGTACGCCGGTTTTCCTTTCTTTCCGCTGCGTCGTAGGCTAGGTGGAGGTGATGGCCTGGTCTCCAAGTCGTGGGATGGCGCGGCTGTTACGGAGGTGAGAAGATCGCCGCGTCGTGGCTGTTGAGAGCCGCTCATTTCCTTTGTAATTCAGAGTATAAGTTTGTTTGCAATAGACAGAAAACGCCGGTCAGTTTTACGGCACCGAAATCTTTGCCTGTGTTCCAAGTTCTCGCGTGTGTGTGCGTTCCGAGTGTTCCAGGGGTTCATCTTCCACTCCGGCGACGGGCGCCGGGAGTTGAGGACAACATCTTTCTTCTGTTTTCCCTGCATTGCTGCCCCAGTAGCATTTGCCAGTGACCTGACTATAGGAGTTGATCACATGTCAAAAGTATGGCTCATCGTAATTGCTTTGACTGTTGTTTGCTTCGTTGCCGACCTTGGCGTGCCAATAGTTGCTCAACACACCTCTGTTTCATTTATCTTGTCAAAACTTGTCAAGCATATGAACACGACAAAATTTGCGAAACTTTTGACGCGACCACGCTAACGGCATGGCAAACTTTGCTCGTCATTCAAACGTGCCAAGGCCGGGGTCAGCGAAACCTCCAGGAGGCTCTTATTCTCTTCTTCTTTCCTTTGAGACTTCCTCCCTTTAAACGATGTTGAATGGCGTCATAATGAGTGGCGATCAGACGGTTGGGGTGTGACTACATTCTGGTTAGATGAAGATGGGAAACGTGGTTTCAACTTCCAATGCGAAATCAACAAGCTGGTTTTTGGTGACTGAACAACCTGTATTGACTACATTCTCTCGATTGGGCTGCACCGATAGGGTGTGTGATGGACTTCCTTCTACATCCGCAATAGAAATGCTAGGGCTTCAAAAAAATTTTATCTAGTTTGTTGATGTATTTTTTTTTATTTTTTAATCAGCTCTTGATGATGGACTTTGTAAACACCTTTATTTAATTTAATTGAAATGAGTGGATTCAGTTTGGTAACCTCTATCATACTTTTTCAAAAAAAAAAGACCTTAGAGAGATTATGCATGGACGCTTTCATTTTGACCGCGACGCATCGACTTAGTGAAGTGTGCTTATAGCGACATTTGCAGTTTTTATATGTTTGTGCAATAGCTTATGAGTACATATATGTATTCTGTGATAGTAGTAATAGACAGTAGTGTGTTCTCCACACACACACACACACACTGTCACAGTGAGAGACACACAAAAAAAGGAGAGCAATGCTCTAAAATTTGCGAGTGGGACACATACCATGCAAATCTGATCCGCGAATGCAACCGGCCCAACCGCTTTCAAACGGGGCCAGGACTAATCCAGCCCAGCAACAGCTAACCTTATCGAGCCCGCGCTGTGGTCGGCCCAGTCGTAGCTGCTGGCCCGTTTAGTCAATGACTCGCTCGTGTGATTGATGTTTCTGACTCAGCCAGCAGTCAGCACCACTGCCAGTGGATGTTTCTCGTCCTTTCTGGCGGCGCGCCTACTGTCCTCCTCCCCTGCGGTTGCCCCCCAATTTGTTGGGAAACCGACCAGTAAAACCCGGCCAGCTCATCCGCCCTGGCGCCATTTCGTCCGCACCCGCCGGCGGCACGCCGATCCCATCACGTGGCGTGCTTCTTGGCCGCGGACCTGCCAAAAAAACTAACGTGGGCAGGTCCATCCATCCATGGAACCCACGCGCTCCCCACCGGCCGGATTCTGCGGTGGTGATGAAGCCCGGACGGCGAGCGTGCGCCGGCGCCCGCGCACCACCGCTCCAGACCAGGACACACGCCTGGCGGTCGCCTTCTACGCTTCGTCTGCGTGCGTGCGTGTCCGGTCTCCTGTTGCCTGTTGGTAAAGCCAAGTAGCTAAGTTCCGTGACCAAACTGAATTTTGCGCGTCAAGATAGGAACGCCACTCGTTGTCCCGTCTGGATTCAGTGCCGTTTACAAGCAGTTTGCACACGCAACTGCCATGGAAGTTTGGAGTGCATCGGCAGCTCGGAGTAGTATAGTAGTAGTACCAGCACCGGTGGCGTCGTCCGATACGCTTGTCATTATTCCGCCCCTGCCTGCCCCGGGAGATCGCAGCGTTCTATGCTTCCGCGGTCCCTGTGTTTTTCGGCAGCTCGGCGCCTCGCTGCCGCTTCATCGCGCCGCGGGCTTTCTGCTTCGGCGAGGCGATGGTCGTGCGAGCCTGACCACGAACCGCGGGAGGAGGACTGTCGATCGCCCCACAGGCCGGGGCCGGGCGACCATCCGTGGCTGCCTCACCGACTGCAGAGGTGAGTATTCGATTGCACGCTTGGCTTTGAAGTTTCAACACTTCTTATGCTCCCGGAAACATTACTTTCCGTCTCAGCTCGTGCTACCAGCTTCCCTGCTTTTCCGCATTGCATGATCGCAGTTATGCTCTCGGAAACACTACTACTTTCCGCATTGCATTGCGCGACCTGCGATCGTCTCATTTCGTTTTGGGATCAACAGCATCGCCGATCATGTTCGCTGTTCAGTTGCCGTATCTCTCACCTGCGTGCGATCATTTCCCTGTGGTCTGTGGATAGCTGAGCAGAGATTAGTTGAAGGTTCATATTCGGAACGGTTTGTGTGATAAAGAAATGAGTTGATGAGTGTAAAACGACACGTACGTATGGGCACGGCCGAATCGGCTCGAGCTGCCGATATGGGCCGCCATCTGATTTGCCACGCAACGCGATAAGGTTCGTACACGCAGACCACTGACAGCTGCGGGAACCAGATGCCGGGCCCCACGGCAACCCGCTCCAACAACTAGGGAATGCAACGGCAAGGATCCTTCCACCGCATCAGATCCGACGGACGGACAAACAACCGCCCGTCGCGGCGGTCCCCATTAATCCTCGACATTTCAGCCACAAACTGTACCATCAGACTAATTAATTCGTTTTCCCTTCTGAAAAAGAAGTGTATCAGTTCTTTTTTTTTCCCCGGATAAAAAAATTAGCGCCTCGTCCTCGAATCCTCCGCCACATCGCCGTCGTCTCCTCCGCGGCTCCGCCTCCTGCGTGTCTGTCTTCTCTCTCTTCCCTCCCTAAAAGCCCCCGGCCATTGCCGTGCCGACCTCCCCTCCTCAAATGCGCGAGATCCCAAACAGCGGCGACGCCAGCACCAGCACCGCCCCGTGCCCGTAACATGGCTCCCGCTCTCCTCCGCGCTGCCTCCCAGTGCCTACACCCCGCGTCCCCCTGCGCCGGCGCCGACTCCGGCCGGAGCCACGGCGCCGTGACGGTGAGCTGCTCCCCTCCTTGCTTTCCCATTTCTGTTGGTTTCCGATATGCCTGTAATATCCTTTTGATGGTCCTTGTGCGTCAGATCGGTGGTTCGAGGCCGCGTGATGTCGCTCTGCGGGCGGGAGGATCTGGCCGGTGAGTTGAGCCGATCCCATACGTAAATCCTGCAGCTCTCCTATCCTAGTCTGAATTTGTGATCAAACCGTACTGCAATTTGTGGACATCCGCTTTTATTAGTTGTGCTACTCTTGGGGTGATGGCTGATTAGCATTTACAATTTCCCTTGAATTGCTAGTCTGGTGTGTAAATTTATATGTTTGACCTATTATTTTGACTATCTGGGTGGAGCTGCAAGTACTTGTGCTTGGTCAGCTTGTTTCATGAATGTTTCAATGGGTTATTCTAGCTTCTGAACCTTACCCTCTGTTCCTGCCTGACGGGAATACATGTTGCAGCTGGAGAAGGGGGGTCCATATATATATTTGGGGAATTGTTGATATAGGGATGTAGAGTCTGGTGAAGGACATGATTCCTCAATTTATAGCGATGTTCCAGTTTTTTATGTTTTGAATTTGAATTTTAAGTTCTTAACACTATTGTTGTATAACAACATCATGTTCGATGGATGTATTTGTTGTTTCCTGTGTCAACCTATTGTAAATGTGATCATAATCCAGTGCTCAGGGAATCTGGACGTCCATTCTATTGCCATTGTGTGCAAAGTGGCTCCAATTTAAAACTACTGGACATCTCTTTCACTTACCATACATGGTATTAATTATTAGCGAGTTAATGTTATTCTGTTGAGGCACCTTTAATTACCTTTTATCGCACTGATTGTGTTTATTTAGAATTTTGTGGTTTGCTGGCAAAACATCTTTGAGCGACAACATATGAAGTAACATTTTCTTCTACAGGAGAGAACCCTCATATGTCACTAAGACATCCACAGATCATTCACGGTTGACCCGGCAACTTATAGAGTTTCCACATGAGGCGGTAGATGAGGTAGGTACAGAACATGATCCGTTCACGGGGTTGAAAGCAAGGTTCATGGACTTCAAACAGCGATATACGTAAGCAGACTGAAGTACAAAAAAAGATCATTCACCTTCTCATTTCAAGATGGGTTTACTGACTGTTGAATCTGTAATCATGGACAGGGAAAATATTTCTAATTGCCAAAGTCTAGCTGAACAGCAAACACCAAAGGTACATGATGGTGATATTGATCGTGAATAGTCTTTTTTTTGGCATTACTGAGACTTATGATATTAATTTTGGTTTTCTGTTTCTGTTTGCAGTTCATGGTTGTTGCTTGTGCCGACTCTAGGGTCTGCCCTACTAGTATTTTGGGGTTTCAGCCTGGTGAAGCATTCACAGTCCGTAATGTGGCAAATTTGGTGCCGCCTTATCAGGTATCTAGGTCTCAATTAAACTTTTAAAGGAAAAGTTTTATTTCCTTTTGGGATTACTGACATTTGACAATATGCTGCAATAACAGCATGGAACTTCGGAGGTCAGTGCAGCACTAGAGTTTGCCGTCAATACACTCGAGGCATGATTCTTTTGTGATGCTGTATTTAGTTTCATATTTGCATTTTCTCCGTCTCTTTACTTATGTTTACTACTGAATTATTATTGATTCGCAACACCTTTACCTTCATTTGCTCAGGTAGAAAATGTTTTGGTGGTAGGTCACAGCCGCTGTGGTGGTATCCAGGCATTAATGAGTATGAAAGATGATGGGAGCTCTGGGTAAAAACTATATCCATTTCTTTACTACATGCTCTTCATGACATGTTACTTTCTTGTATCTTGTCTTGATGCATGTCAGATTTTGTTTGTTTCTTGACATAACAGCTTTATCAAAAATTGGGTTTCAATTGGGAAGAGTGCAAGGTTAAGCACTGAAGCAGCAGCTGGAAATTTGAGTTTTGAAATGCAGTGCAGACATTGCGAAAAGGTGAAATTCTCTTGCAAGGGTGTGCAATTTTTAAGCCTAGTTTTCGCAAAATTTGGTCCCTGCAGAGTAGTGGACACGTTGAATTATTACTGATTCCATGTCTTCAAAAAATCTTAGACAGTAAACCCTTTATTTAATTATATTGTTCTGTGATGTTGTTTGCCAGAATTCTAGGATTAAATTCAAAGAAAGTGTTGTTGTAGTTGTGCAGTTTAAATCTATTATAGCACATGCTGATATGATGGCTATCTGTCATTTTGAAATTTCTGATCTTATTATTGGGTAATATGACTCAGCATAGATTAGTACGGTAGTAAAATACATGAATGTAGGAAAGCAACACTGGTTGCCTGACACGTGTTGATTTTTTTTGCTACAGGAGTCGATTAATAGCTCACTTTTGAACTTGTTAACTTACCCTTGGATAGAGAAAAGGGTGACTGAAGGTACTTTGAACCTTCATGGAGGCTACTACAACTTTATTGATTGCACATTTGAGAAGTGGACATTGGTATACCGTAAAGGGCTGGCAGGAGGAAGCAAATATGCTATTAAGAACAGATCAACATGGTCTTGACCAACGATTGTCTTATTTACTTGGGTAATTTCACTCTGCCCCCTGCAGTTTAGCATGGTTTTGCCTTGCCACTACGTTGTCCATTGTCATTACACCTTGCTCGATTGTGGTATTGATGTTTTGGAGAAGCGAGTCCCTGTATCAAGTAACTGTTACAGTGCTGTTGGCATGATCCATTGACAAGCACGGTACTACTACTATTGCACTAGCTTGTCATGGTTGAACTTGTTTATTTGTATGCAGTAAAGACGCACATGCTGCGGCATTGTAGCAGTTAGTTGATACAGGGCCTCCTGGCTGCAGAAGAACAAAACCACAATGGAGTGAGGTGCAACACGATGGATAATATGGTAGCAAAGTGAAAGTCTGACGGACTGCCGGGGACAAAGTGGATTTTACCCAACTATTTGTGTTGTATTCTGATTGGAACCATTGAAACTTTGCAAATAAGTTGCTATATCAGTCATTGGAATGTATGTAGAGTAGATACGTTTGACATCAACCGTGTTGTAGCATTTGGGCGCATTGTTGTATCATTGTAACATTGTGAGATTCAAATATGTACGACCCTGTAACTGTATGTTATATCAGTATAATTGGTTTGTATACTTGATGAGCTGTTATTTTCAGTCTTTACTGTTTTCTCGTTACCACTGCTACATTATAAGCTCCTTTTTTTTTTTATCCCATTGCCTTGACCGCTATGCTCATCTTCTCCTGTGAATGCTAGCAGTTGTCTCGTGATACATGTCTGTTAATACGCGCACACATTACAAATCCTGATAGACAGAAGTCAACATTTGGCAGAAGCAAAGGGAGGTTCATGATACTCCACATGTTACAGCTCAAAAGGTCGTAAACATGTCACACAATCCTTCCCTACCCGTCTGTCTGTCTTCCATCAGGTCACTCACTCCCAACTGTGCCACGTTCCAACCAGAACTAGACCTTGGCGAGGTGCGCCGACGACAAGCGCTGCCGCTTGTAGCACTCGGCGGCGAGCAGGTCCTCCCGGCTGAGCAGCACCGCCCGGAGCGCCCCCTGCAGCGCCTGCCGCGACGACGCGGCGCCCTCGCCGTCTGCGCTCAGCTCCAGCACGCTCCTGGTCCTCCCGCCGACGGTGGCGATCTCGGCCCGCACGGGCCGCGCGCTGACGGACCGCACGGCGCGGCCCAGCTCGGACATGAGGCCCGGCCGGTCCGCGCAGCACACCCACGCCCTGACCCGCCGGGTCGCGGCGCCGGCCCGGTCCGCGCCGCCGTACCAGCAGTAGTGCGGCGACCCCTCCTCGACGCCGACCTCGTCGCCTTCCCCTGGCACGGCCACGGCCGCGCCCGCCGCCGCCGCATCCGCCTCGCCGCGCAGCTCCCGCACGTGCCGCACCACCTCACCGAGCAGCGCCGCCTTGTCCATCTGCATTGCACACGCACGTTAACACACGAACGTGGTGCCGCCCTTGTTCCTCACGCTTGTTTTCACAATGTCATGGGCGAAGCAAGAACGTGCTGCCACGTACGAACGAGCCAAGGAGAAAGAATGAATTACCCTGGAGGCCGCGGGGAGGAGGGTGCGGAGCGTGGCGAGGTGTGCGTTGATGCGCTGCCTCCTCTTACGCTCCGCCTCGCTGTGGTTCCTGCTCGGCCCGCTCCGCGTGGTGGCTGTTGCCGGAGCCGAGCACTCGCCGTCCAAGCCGGCCTCCGTTTCCTCGCTCTGGAAAGGCGCCATCCCGGCGAGCTGGTGCTCGAGAGCTGGGTTTTGAAAAAGAAAAGAGGCGGGAAGCCAGGATGACCAAGCGAGTAGAGAGTATACGTGCACACAAGCTAGAGAGACTCTCGTCGTTTGCTCGCCGGCGCATCATGGCGAGGCGTTAAATACTCCGGGCGAGCCCGGGTGCCGACACGGCTTCATCACTGCGACTCTGCCCGCCGTGTTGGCGTATCGATCTGCGGCGCGGTCGGGTCGGGAAGGAGAAAAGTTGCATGTGGTCTCTCCGTCCGTCGGTTTGACGCCTTTGGCGCTACTGCTAAAAAGGCGATCGATCCGCCGGCAGCGGACACTGCAGCGACTTCACATATGTCGCCGCCCGGCCGGGACGACGAGTCAGTGAACAACCAACCTCTAGTCCAAGTACTCGCCTTGTCACGGGCTTTCGGGGGCAGCAGGGCAGTGAAAATCGAAAAGCGTCGGCCGACACGACGCCGCGCCGCCACAGTTCCTCCCTCCTCTTTCTATACGTATGCTGTGCTTTTTTTTTTTTTTGCAACTACTAGTGCTGCCTGCTGGTACGTGCAAACAGCGTGCATTTCCACGAGATACACGAGTAAAAATTATCAAGGATCAATCAAGTAGTTAGGGTAGTGCGTGGGCGTGGCTGATGAACGATGGCCTACCGCGCGCGAACCCCAAATACTGTAAGACCGAGTCCTGTCTCTGTTTCCAAGGTGAAACACAGTGCCGATCGAAAAACGGGGTCCCTACAAAGAGCACGCACTGCTTCGTGTAAATCCCCAACAGTGGTCAAAATTCCCCGAGCCTTTCCCGTTGCTTCCTTCCCTCTCGACCCAGTAAAATGTCGAACAAAGCCGCAGCTTTTTTCACCCCCGGCCGGCCGGCCGGCCGGCACACTGATGAACAAAAGCAGCACGCGACAAGAGATGACCACTCGCTTTAACCATGGTCTTCCATCCGATGGCCCCCTCCCTCCCTCCCACCACGCTGTAACAACGATCGAGCACAGCAGCTCCGCTTTAGGTTGGCATAACGTCTAAAGCGAGCAGCAGGCAACAAACTACTAGTAGAGGTGAAAAGGTTACTACTGCATGCCGTTGCCGGATGCGTCATCCATTAGATCCAGCGAAAATGGTCCGGTCATCACGCACGGCCTTGCCGGGGTCCGGGCTGCAGCGGCATCGTTCGCACATCTCGAGGCCCCGAGAGAGAGAGAGAGAAAGGGACGAGGACGACTACATGAGGGGAGACACGACTGCCTGGGCCTTCAATCCCTTTTGCTTCGTTCTGGCCTGGCAGGCAATGTAGCAACAGCGCGTATGCTGGTGCCGTCCTCTCTGCCTGCCGTCAATGGCGTGCTGTGCGGAGTCCGCCGCGGAGTAGACATCGCGTCATTGCCGACAGGCCGGCGCGCCTCGCAAGTACGGCGACGTGCATGCATCGATCGCGTCGGTCGTCGACGGGAGGAAACAAACCTCTCTGACCGACGACGAGGTTGGGTCCCTTGGCTTTGCTTGCTTGCTTTGCTGCCGCGGAAGGATCTCTGATTGAACCGTCACGTCGCGGTGCAGGGTTTACCCCGATTGATCCACGAACTTGAGCTTGGCTTGCGCCTTGATGGGAAATTTTGAGCTCACAGCAGTTTCCGAAGAGCCTGATTCCGAGCGTTGATTTCTGATCAATTGGCTTCAAATGAGTGGTACTTTAGCGGCAAATGCAGGTAGTGCGAGATCAGTTTCACTGTATCAACATTCATGAATACAATTCTTACCTTGTCAGTTGCAGATTGACCTGAAGTCCTGAATACTAAAAGTTATCAAAAAACAACCAGGCGAGCTCACGGAAACTTATCATTCAGTGTACAGTCGCAGTGTAAAACAGAGTTTAAGACGGTAAGCAGCCAGATGCAAAACGCATAGAAATCAAATAAGGAGGGGTTATCGCGCGATCCCTCCCGCCGCGCGCCACGTCGGCGTCCCGACAACCGGCATTCCGACCGTGGCGCCATGTTCCCTCGTCCCAGCACCCCCGCCAACTGCGTCTGTGAGCTGCCTCCGCCGCGAGCCCCGCCCGTCACATGCCGTCATACCAACCCCGCTCCCACCAGAACCTTCTAAGGCCGTCGAAATGCTTAGGCCCCCGGCAACCCAGACCCACTAACCTCGTCGACGTGAACCGCCTCCGGCGACACGGGGGTGCCCTCGCCGCCCGCCCAACCGCCGCGCTCCGCCACCCTCGTCGGCCGTCGCCAGAATCGCCACCGCCATCGCCAGAATCGCCCACCGCCAGAATCGCTGCCACCCCCCGCGTTAAACCGCCACCGGCGACGCGGCGGTGCCCTTGCCGCTGCGTCATGCCGCCCGCACTCACCTGTGCTCCGCCCTCGAGGCCATCGACGCCACTGCCCGCGCTAATCCGTCACCAATGACGCGGCGCCGCCCTCCCCTCGCCCGCGCTCCGCCTTCCGGGCTCCTCGGCGCCGCCGCGTTCCGACACTTCTACTGGGTCGGGCCTGGCGCGGGGGGTCGTGCGCTAATGCGCGAGCGCGACCCCTCATGCAATAGACTTTCCGAATCAAATAATGCAGCTTGTTATGATCCAGAGGCCCAATATGCGACCCATGGTGAGCTGGCTAGAGCTCCAAAGGGCAGGCCCGCTAACAAAGTCGGTTACTGTTCACGCGCGTGAACAGTACCTCCGACACTCTGATACTATAACAGCGGACCCACATGCAGATTCTTGCCCATTAAGATAGATAAGATTAGATCTAGAGTCTTTTATATTTATAATAGGTTGTTTAGGGGTCAAGTAGTGTACTCTCTATATAAAGAGAGACAGTTTATCAATAAAGGACAAGTAGAATTAATGGGTTAAATCCTAATCTCTCTCTCCTCTCTCGTCGCCGCCACCATAGCAGCCCCATGCTATCGCCCCTCTCCTCCAGGGCCTAGGACAGCAGCCTTAGGGTTGTTGCTCCCCTTCTTCCTCCTCTCTCCCTCTCTGTTGCCGCCGCCTCCCCCCCTAGCGCCGCTGCCACCACTGCCATCGTCGCCACCGCCGTCGTCACTCTCTTCTTCTTCCTCTTAATTTATGCACATAAACACTTGATATCAGAGTCCAGGTTGCTTCTCTCGCCATGGATTCCATGGCAGGGACCAATCCTCATGTCATGAACGTGGAGAGCTTTGCGGAAATTAAATCTTGGATTCGGAGCATCACTAAGCATACACAGGAGCAGTTGTCCCGGATCTACCCTCAAGCAGATCTGAAACCGCAAAATATGCTCCCCACCCTAGCATATCGCCCTCCACTTCGGGAAGTCGACTACGACAATTTTTCGAAGGTGGACGTCAATTTGACACCACCAATTTTTTCGTCCCCGGAAGTTCAGATCGTCAACGGACCACCGCCCAACCGCCAACCAGGTTCCCTCAGTGACTACGTCACCGGATTATGGAAAATCCCACCCAGTTAGAGTTTCTACGCCCGGTCCATCAGCCCATGTTCTTCAGCGCCGGTCTAATGGACCCCCTCCTAATTGTGGAGGACGGGGACGTAATGCAGGCTACTATCCCTATTGTAGCCGCCTCCAACTCTACATTGCTCAAGGATGATTTACCTGATGGTTGCTCTTCTGTCTTAACGGATGTGCTTCCAATCCCCATAGCTGATGATGTTGCTCACTCAGATGCCCTACAAGATGATGCTACGAACTTCAAGGATAACATTGAGCCTACTACTAAAACACCATTGCTTGATGTTTCTTTTTTGATGCCTTCTTCAACTCCAACAATGGTAATGCACGCTACTCCATTAAACATCTGATTACCATATGTTATACCTCATTGACGATAGAACAATGCTGTGATGATTTGTGCTTTGTCTAGTATTGTTGGTCCCGACACAGCTCCGATGTTTGACCCCGATGGATCGTTTGATTTGAGAATTCTGGGACCACCACATATCTCCAACATATCAATGGGTACGCGCTCTTCAGCTTCGTCTATATTTGGCATACTTGCTACTTCAGAGATTCAACACCCCCTATCTTCGACATCATACATCAACCGCCCACGATGGCTTCCTCCGCCTCAAGTTTTGGGTTCTATTCTCGGCCCTTTACCTACATGGTGCCAACATGAATATATGGTGACTACTCAGAGTTGTGAATCTATCACCACCGCCAACATCTTTCGACAGAAGGTTCACAACATAGAACATGTGTCATCAGTCATGGATGCTGTCACACATGGAGCAGGAGACACTATCTGTGTTACGTCATCTATCAAGGTTTTCTCCAACATAAGGTGCATGCACATCTACACCAAGTTGTTATCCACAACAACGCACATTTCAGAGTATGGTCTCATTGTGGTCACAGATAGGGCAGGAGACCCTACCTCGGTTTGCGTCTTGTCTCTCTTCTTCCACAGTCATCAGCCGACTTGGCATATGACCGAGCTCTCAACGTTCATGGCACAAGGACCACTTCCCTGGGATCCTGGCAAGAAGATGATTACCAATATGTCCAGTTATGCGCTTCATTACTTTGTAGGTCCGATTGCATGTGATACAATGGGTCTAAATTCCGAGCTTAGGATTTTCAGAACAATTTCACTAGATCAAGAGCCATTCTATGAGAGCTGCTATGAAGTTTCCTTGATTCTTCAGGATTTTATATTGAAAATTTTATGGCTATACTATGTCAATTTGCTAGCTTGGACATTTGCCTTTGGAGTTATATGTGGTGGGCATAACCATGATCTGGATGCACTCAATGGAGATCGTTGCCATGTTTGTCACATAGCTCCTACATATGTATTTCCTTTTGACATAGGGGAGATCGAATTTGGCGATAGTTTTGACATAATGTATCGGACGAGAGGCCCTAGCACACTTCCTACCATTCTAGCAACTCACCATGTTAAGGGAGATCAATGCCAACAGTTTAATTGTTACAGCACCACCTCTAACAGGACCTATGGCTATAAGCTCCATTGTCAACATGCTTCTTGCAGCCTTATTTCCTTCCTCAGTATGCTACTTATCTTCATCACATTATTAGTAGCAAAACCTCATAAATGGTAGTTTAATCGAGGAAAGAATGATGCTTATTACGGCATGGATTGCAACTCATGTTTGCTCTCTGGTTCCGATGGCTTCAAGCACTACTACACTACATTGGATCAATCCTATATGGTGTCTAATCTTAGTGGAAAGTATACCGACTATTTGCACACGACTGCACATGGATTTCATGGAATCATTAGTGGCATAGAATGGTATCTTCCTTTAGGTGCACCATCATGGCTATTAATTATCGATCTTGGTAAAGAATTTTAGAACTATTATGGCCTTGCTTAGAATGGTGCTCATGATGATGTTCCTATTGCTATAACATGGAAGATATTCAAACCAGTCCCACCATGGTTACTTCCAAATGGAGCTCCTCATCGTGGATTTTATCATCATGCAACTCTATGTCAGCAATAAAGACTACACCGACATCCACATGCTTTTTATCAACATCATCAAGTTCATTGTTGGGTAGATCATCGTCGACACTACATGGCACATCGACTTCTTCGTCAAACACCTCATTGCCAACAGCAGCAACAGCACAGGAGCTTCACACATGCATCTACATGGGGCTTTCTTGGATTTCAACCATGGCCGCCACCTAACACTTTTAGGATCCCCTACCTAGCAGCTCAAGGACGAGCTGCAAGTCAATGAGGGGAGAGATGTTATGACCCAGAGACCCAATATGCAACCCATGGTCACTTGAGCTGCCTAGAGGCCCAAAGGACAGGTCCGCTAACAAAGACGATACAATACCTCTGATACTGTAGCAGCGAGCCCATATATAGATCCTTGTCCATTAAGATAGATAAGATCAGATCTAGAGTCTTCTATATTTGTAATAGGTTACTTAGGGGTGAAGTAGTGTTCTCTCTATATAAAGAGAGAAAGTTTATCAATAAAGGACAAACAGGATTAAGGGGTTAAACCCTAATCTCTCTCTCTCTCTCTCTCTCTCTCTCTCTCTCTCTCTCTCTCTCTCCTCTCTCGCCGCCGCCACCATAGCAGCACCATGTTGTCGCCCCTCTCCTCCAGCGCCTAGGACAACAGCCTTAGGGCTGTTGCTCCTCTTCTTCCTCCTCTCTCCCTCTCTGTTGCCGCCGCCTTCCCCCCCTAGCACCGCTGCCACCACTGCCACCGTCGCCACCGCCGTCGTCGCCATCGCCGCCACTGCCGTCGTCGCTCTCTTCTTCTTCCTCTTAATTTATGCACATAACATCAAGTCTACAACTATCAAACCCTCCAGAGGTTGCATATAAACTATTCATGCATTTTCGGTTTATTTAAATATTACACTGATGATCGGCATGCCTATCACCCTTTTGCTTTTCGCTTTTTTCCCATCCTCACTGAACAAAAGATATACTAAAAATCTAGAGTAAGATACGAATTGGAAGTGAACATTGTTAGTTGTTACAGTGAAGTCATGCATTTGAAACTGGCAGTAGCCTGACTCAAGGTTTCTGCAGTTCATCTAAACAAGCACTATAGCATCTGGGTAGCTTTTGTCAATCGACAGATACACTTGTTTATCTCCACACTTGTAATTCATATCTCTATAACTCTAAAACACGTGCATTTTCTCGTAAAATAGTTAACCACGTCATTCACTCATTTCTCGCCAGTCGATCGCGTCCCTAATCTCTATAACTCTAAAACATGTCTTTTTTCGTAAAACAGCCAACCACGTCATTCACTCATTTCTGGCCCATCGACCGCGTCCCTGAGTGATACGAAACGTTGGATATGCTCGAGCGACCTTACATCTAGACCCCTCTAGAAAAGGCAAATAAACTCTCATTCTCCCACCATTCTTCTGAATATTGTGTTCAGATCCTTCAAGAACTGTAATATCATTTCCGTCCTTCCACCTATTGAATCTTACATACTAACCCTTCACGAATTATAGTTTTCTTTCCAGTCCAACCATCATTTGCAATCTTACATGTAGATCCTCCCAGAATGATAAATTAATATTTTATTTTCAGCCAAGCTTATATGATAGAAAATTTTGATTGGTTGTATACTACTTGGCCATAGTATATTTAATTTAATAAAGTAAACATTGATATGATAAGTGGGGGCTCTCCTATCATATATCATTCTAATTTCCATGAGCTACTGTCTCACCACTAGGTGAAATTGATTTTTTTAGATGAACATCTTTTATCCCCATATGTATTAAAATTTCATTTTAAATGAAATGACACGCTACATTGCTTAAAAAAAGTATTTGATCACTGCTTCAACTTAAAACAAACATTATTTTATTTCAAAATTGCCACATATCACATCCTCTTCATAAAATTTTAATCTTTTAAAATAGAATAAAGTCCACTTTACTCCCTTCAAGTATTGGCGAAGTCCATATAATCCCCTAAACTATCATTTGGTTTGTTTTACCCCTATTATTTATTAAATTAGACCGTTTTACACCTTTGTCTGGTACTCTAATCCCGAATTACTGAATATAGATCAGGATTAAATTGAGATTGTCCCTCTCAACCTTACACATGTCTTATCTAACGTAACAAATGTATTTATGTAACATATAACTCTATCCTGCCTTAATTATGATATGTTCACCCTTATTTCTAGCAGTGTAATAGAATAGAGAAAAAGGACAACACACAAAAATCTATGGACACAAATAGGATTATATGACTCGTTTAGTCCTTTGTCATGTTGCACGACACATATGTGAAGGTTGAGAAGTCAATCCCAACTTAAATCCCGGTCCATATCAGCAAGTCGGGATTAAAATAACGATTAAAGGTGTAAAATGATATATTTTAATAAATTATAGAGATAAAATAAACCAAATGATAGTTTAGAGGGTTATACGGATTTCGGCCATACTTGGAGGAAGTAAAGTAGACTTTATCCTTTAAAATAAATGTAAGACAAGTTCTCGATAAATGTTCATTCTTGGAGACTAAGTGTACAAGTAATTATTGAATATATCATGTTACCTATGCAGTATAATATTTAATATTACCTTGGTCTGAAATTTAAATTTTTAAATATACAACATTCAGTTAAATGGAAATTTATTTAAAAAATAAACAGTTAGAGTAAGCTAATTAGGAGCATAAGAGATGAAAGTTTGTAATATTTTGATGTCTGTTTCTAATGAAACATTGCTTTTATGTAAGGGTGCGATTGGTACAGCTCTAGATTCACCTTAAATCAGAAACATTTCAAATTCTCTCTTAGAACGTTTCTCTAGTGAATCACTCTAAACGTTTGGCAAAAATCCTGGATTCGGATTCTTGAAGCAAAATGAACTAAGTGATTCATGAATCAGGTGAAACACCATTTTAGGTGATTCAGGTTGGTAGTGTAAAAAAATTGAAATAATTTCAAGTGATCGACCCCTGAAACTTTTCACCTTCTTGCTGTTTGAAAGTGATTCAGGTGATTAAGACTTGAATCTGAAACGTTTCACTCAGCCAAACAGACCCTAAATAGAGAGGAACTAAAGGTAAGCTACTTATAAAAGAACAAGACCTTATTCAAGAGAGCAATGATGGGGCAAATTCAAATCATACTATATCATTTGCTAAAGGCCCGAAAAAGCACTTCTTATTGCAAGTGTGGAATTTTCTTTGTGATTTATTCTCTCTTTTCCTTAATCAATATATGCCACATTAGAGCAAATAAAATGATATCTGCCAATACTTAAATTAGCATTGTTAATTTTTTTTATATACTGGATTTATGGAATGATAGAAACCTTTTACAATGATCATGATCACTATCTCAACCTTGACACTATTCACTACTGAGAAAGGCAAATATGATCACTATCTCCTATTGATATTGAGCGGCATTAATATTTTACAACTCTGTTGAGACCACTTTGAGTTTAGGCTCACTGTAGAAACATCATTGATATAATCATTTTTAGCCATGAAAGATCAAAATGGGGATTGATTACCCAGGCATCCAACCACTATAGATCCAAACAAGCGTTGCCGCACGTACTTTCTAGTATTTCATCGATTCCTCACCATCTTGCCTCTTGCCATCAGTCTTCAATTCAATTAGCTCGATTACCACTCCTCACCCCCTCCAATATGCTCCAACATGTGGGTACAGTGTTTCATTCACATTTCCATGCACCATATAGGCAGCACTTTCAACAACAACAACAAAGCCTTTTATCCCAAGCAAGTTAGGGTAGGCTAGAGATGAAACCCAAGAAACCAAATCACTCAGTCATATGAAAATCCAGGAATAAAAATAATAACATCACTGTAGTATTTCACACAAAACAGACATTACTAGGCAGCATTTCTTGCAGTTGGGGATCAGGTCAGTCTGAATATACTCAAATAAACCCCAAACTGGATGGTGAATTGGTGATTGACATGACCCATTCTCTATAAATAATTGATCATCACTAGGTATACCTCACAAACAAGTTAATCCAATCACTTTGACAAATCACGTGTAATGTTAGATATCATATTCTCTCTATATAATACTCTCTAGAAATATCATAACAAAGAAGATCTGTGAGAGAGAGCAAGAAGTCTGCAAAATATCCTTCATTAACAATCTGCCAGAGTCACAAAAAACTTAGCATCAGCACGGTTCAATCAAGAAGTAAAAATCACGTCCTGGTGAGATCATCAGCTTGTACATTTACTGTTATCACTAATTTTCAGAATTTTTTTACCATGATTTTTATATGGCAAGAAACAGTCAACACTCAACAGCTATTTATTAGATGCTAGAAACTGATGAAATAAAATGGACTTTCATTGCACATCATTGCAAAACAATGTAACAAGGATAAAGAAAGTGTGAAGCAAAGGTACTTGAAATCGAGAAGGACAGAAATTAAAGCAACATGGCTATAAACCTTATCATTCATTGTTGCATTGCCACATTCCTACACAGAACAGAGCTTATAATAGCACTAAACCTGAATGTCCAACAATCAGGACCCAATTTCCTATTCCTCCATAATCTTTGGATCAAGATAACTATCTCTAGGAGATGCACATGCAAAAGATAACATCTACAGAATAATTGCAAGTAAGGCATGTGACATGAATCAGCGATTATCATTTCCCAGCTAAGAAAAGAAACTCTTCCACCGCCAAAATTGTCATTTCCTCCTAAACGACCCTTTCAACATCAGGTGGGGCTTCATCCTGCAGACAAATGCTTCAGCTAACAAGTTGCAATCTGGTTGACCGAATATCCTCTCATGGTCATAAACTCATGTCAAACATCTATGTCGATATAAATCACAATTTATTCTTGTTCTTACTTCCCTTGGGGCGACCACGCTTCTTAGCCCCCACCTTCACCCTCATAGGCTTTGCTGGCGGTGTCGTAGCGGGCACCTCCTCTACTGGTATCTCTGCTGCAGCACTAACCGGCACCCCATTCTCAACATTATCTGGAGCATTACCATTCACACCAGTATCTCCAGCATTGCCTTTCGCACCAGCAGTGCCCATAAGCCATGGTGCATTCTGCTGATCTGGTCCTTGCGGTTGCGAATTAACCAATCTATCAAAGCCAGGACACCCAGGGAAACCAACGGGGAAGAATCCCCAGGTGCAGTAGTACATGTCGGTGCCCGGCACAATAGGTGGCGGCTCAGCCATTGCCTCAGCTACAAATGTCTGACGGCAGCTGGGACACAGCAGCTTGCGCGTCTCATAGAGGCGGTCATACTGATGAATGTGGCGACAGGCTGTGCACACCGTCCAGAATGTGCACGAAGGCGGTGTGCCTGATGCTGCCGGTGGGACAGCCGACGTCTGGGGAGCAGGAGTCGGAGGAGTTGGCTGTGTTTGCGGACCGACCGGCAGTGGTGTTGGACGTGAAGGGGAAGCAGCCTGTTGTGGCCGTGGAGGGGAAGCAGCCGGCAGCGGGGTAGGCCGTGGAGCGGGAGAAGCCGACAGCGGTGTTTGCCGTGGAGCAACAGCAACCGGTGGCGGTTGTGGCCGTGGAGGGGAAGCAGCCGGCGGCGGGGTAGGCCGTGGAGTGGGAGAAGCCGACAGCGGTGTTTGCCGTGGGGCGACAGCAGCCCGTGGCGGTGTTGAGCGCGGGTAAGGAGCAACCGGCGGCGGGGTTGCCCGCAGAGGGGGAGCAGCCGGCGACGGAGTTGACCATGGGAAGGGAGCAGCTGGCGACGGGGTTGGCTGTGGGGAGAGAGTGACAAAAGGTGGATTTGGCTGGACAGGTAGCGGTGACTGAGACTGCGGTCGATTTGGAGCGGGAGAGTGGTATGCCCGAGCTGCGTTGGCAGCGGCGGCGGCAGCGTCGAGGTCGGCGTCGAGGGCGGATTTACGGACGGAATCGGAGAGGAAACGCCAGGCCTCAGCGACGTGGCCAGCGGCGTTGGTGAAGGCGAGCGAGAAGGAGGGATCGGGACGGGAGCGACTCAGCAGGAGCGAGAGGCGGCTGTAGTGGGAGTAGACGGCATCCGGGCGGCGCGATGCGGGGTTTGTTGAATCGAGGCCAAGGATGGCGTAGGGATCGGGATTACCGTTGGGGAGGCGACGGCGCTCGGCGGCCAGGATAACGGAGGCGACAGCGTTGAGGTCCTCGGCGCCCGGGGTGTTGCGGTCGGCAGCGAGGGCCTGAGAGGAGAACTCCTTGCATCCCTCGAAGTCGCGCGCCACCAGGAGCTTCTCGGCGACGCCCAGGAACTGCTCCGCCCTCCGCCGCGAGGCGCCGGAGCCGGCGGCGGACGGATCCATGGGGGGGAAGGGGACTGGGCACTGGGGTTGCGGTGGATAGATCGGTGGAAGTAGTTTGAGTGAGCGTCGCAGTGTTGTAGAGGTAAACAAGAAATGACCTCACTAATCAACTGGTTTAGGATCTCAATTTCTCAAGACCTAGCTGGGGACACACAGAAATTTAACTATCCTGCCCTCAACATTGAGAACGAATATCTATCCCACTTATATAATTTTTTATTTGATAATTTCATGGATCTCAACTATGAAATATGAACTAACAGTGTTTAATAAAATTCAAATTTTAAGATTTCTATATAAGAGATAGACGAACTGAACCTGATAGGTGGGTTGCGGAAAAAAGACTATGGTGATGATAAATCCATTGATGAAAAAAAATGAAGAATCGGATGTATTAGTATATTGGTGCATCTTAATAAAAAATATGTACGATAACGACTTGACGAATAGTAATTGTATATAACGGTATAAAAGAAGTGGTTTGAAAAAACCCTCGCATAAAAGATTACGTGAAAGACAAGCAATATAGGAGCTTTTAATATAAGATGTGAGCCATCAGATTTTAATCATACGACCAAATCATTTACCAAGTGAACATTATTCAAGGCAGCTAAAATTTAGCATCACTTTACTTTCATCCATGTGATATGCACACCAGAACGCAACACTAGTTCATGTTGTGGTAGAAACGGTGGGTGGATGCACCGTGTACGCATCGGTTTCCTTTTTTCTGCGATATAAGGCCGTGGCAGCCCAAATATGGGCCGAAGCGAAAGTGGCTACCCGTTTCAGCCTTTTTTTTTCCTGATTCCTTCTGGGCCTGATGCAACGTAGCGACGAGTCCGAGTACGCATAGTTTTTGTCAGCTCTGCTCATCCCCTCAAAAAGAAAAAATAATAATAAAAGGGAAAACATTTACGTTCATTACGAAAATATTTTTGTCAACCCAGAGGAATCATTGTGGCCCAGTATGGATGGACTACACGGATAGGTTGCCCATCTCGGTCGACAGATAGAACAGCCCCACTAAACATGATTCATCTTATTAATTCCAGGACCAGAGTCTGTCCAAGGGACCTGCATCTCAGCATCTGCCATGCTGCAGCTGACCGAGATCGATAGCGCTTGCATCACTGTTCGAATGGGTTTTTCCATCTTCCAGGAGGACGGCTGCTTGCTGCGTAAGAGCGTGATGCATAACGATTCACTTGTCTCGAGAGTGCGAAAGTTCAATCTGCGGTGTAGTTATCGAAACACAGGAACAGATGTCGGAAATTTTAGTTTTACAGTTTCGAACGAGAATCGGTTTGGAGACCCAACAGACTGTACCGGTGTAGTGATGGACCTATCCGTTTCAGAAAGTTGCCGTTAGTTCAGAAGTCCTTTCACGCAACACCGTTTGAGAAAGTTACCCTTCATGTGTTATACATCTGATGCTGCTTAGTTCAGGGGTGTTCATGCTCGTTATTTCTGAGCAACATTTGATAGATAAAAAACAGGCAAAATGATTACCTGTCGTTCAGCTTCAGCACGTTGCCTTCAATCTAGTCTGGTATCCACCAATAACTGCTTGTCTGCTCATCTGTTGGTTGACTACATATGTTCTTGACACTTTTTTCCCTATGAAACTGTTGTGCTCAATTTTGCAAAAATAAAATAAAAAGGCCACTCTAATTGTACTACTATATATATAGTACTATAGCAGAAGAAACGGTACTGTTCCAAACTTATGACCACTGCGCCTAACTAGCTACTACCAGTACCAGGTTGCACATGCATGACTTAAAGAGAGAATTATTATGATACTTTCGTGATCCATCACAACTCACAACAAGACTGTAACACTTTTATATAACTCTCGTCATAAGGTCCAAGCCAAAATTACTAGTAGTACTGTGCTGCATTTTATTTAAAAGAAAAGAAAGGAAAGGAAAAAAGAAAAGGAACATCGATCACGACACACTGTGAGTTATCACTCCAATACAACAATCTGCACACTGATTTTGATAGTGGCATGATTTACAATTAAAATTAACCATCTACCACAGACATATACATCTAGCTTTACACACTATCCGATCCTCGATGATCTATTGATAATAATTTTTATCGACCATTCTGTGCAGCAGGAGTGTGTGTTTGGGCATATATCCAGATTTTAGAGCCACAAAGTAATATTGCATGTCCTATATAATTAACTGCAGCAACGTTTATTTCATTCTTACTAGGAAAATGCTCAGCTCCGGCGCGCCACCACCACCTCCGGCGCCACCTTCGCCCCCGCTTCTGGTTCCACCCTCCTCGGGGTTGATCATGTAGAAGGCCTCCGAGTCCTTGGACCCGACGACGCGCTCGACGCGGGCGCGCACGTACGTGAGCTCGCCGTCTGGCCCCGCGGGCACGCCGCCCTCCTTCTCCGGCGCGGCCGGCAGCACGCCGGCGCCCATGGACACGCCGCGGAGCAGGCGCAGCACGTGCCGCTCGTCGTCGGAGGCCTCCTTCCGGCGGATGGCGTACCCGGCCTTGCGCCCGTTGCAGTAGACGGCCCACACGTACTCCTCCACGAGCCGGCGCCTCGCGCTGCGCGTGTCGCTCTCGAGCGCCAGCTTCACCGTGCCCGACGAGATCTCCCGGTGCAGCGACGACGTCAGCATCGGCAGCTCGATGAGGAACAGCGGCGGCGCGCGCGTGTCCTCGTGGATGGCAAGGCTCACGCGGCCGCGCCGGTGACCGAACAGCGTCACCGTCGTGGCGTGGTCGGCCAGGAGGGCCCTGTTCTGCTTGCCCAGCAGCGCCACCATCTTGCACCCTGACGACAGCATGGGCATCAGCTTGAACATCTTGAACAGCCCGCCGCCGCCGCTGTCTGGCATCTTCGTCCGGCGTCCATTGGTGGACGGCCGGAGCAGCGACCGGAGAGTGGGGCCGTCGATGAATGATGGCATTGGCGAGTAAGATTGAGGTTGGTGCAGCGCAGCAGTGATACTTTTCTCTGAAGCAAAGGGGCGTCTCGTGCGGATGTTATATAGCCATACGACAGGGAACGGAGAGAAGTTGGATGGTCGTTATTGGGGCTGTTCATTTTGACTATTGAAGTCTTGACAACACCTATCATTTGTCCGCTGTGGATTTTGCACGTTGGATTGGATCAGCGTGTAAATTGACCATATAGCCATACCTTTGATGGTAGGAGGTGACTTTAATATTATTAGAAATCCTTCAAAGAAGAATACCGATAGATATGATGCTAGATGGTTCCTTTTGTTTAATGTTTGTATTGAAACTCTCAATCTTAGAGAACTAGTGTTGTCTTGGCGTAGGTTCACTCAGGCTAGCTCAGCTGAGATCCCAACTTTTAAAAAGTTAGATAGAGTTTTGGTTAGCACGGACTGGGAGCATAAATTCGATCCCTCTTAGTACAGTTGAAGCACTGTCGAGGGAAATTTCAGACCATACGCCATTGTTCTTAGATACTCATCAAGCATCTCATAGAGGGAGTACTCAATCATTTAAATTTGAATTGAGCTGGTTCTCTAGAGAGGATTTTCATGATGTAGTTAAAAAGGTGTGGAGTGAGACGGTTTCTGGAAGCTCACCCTTGCAAAGATGGGAAAATAAAATAAGAGCAGTTTATAGATATCTTAGGGGTTGGGCCAGGAATTTAGTAGGGCAAAATAGGATGAAGAAGAAGTTTTTGTTGGACCAGTTAGCTTTTTTAGATAGAAAAGCTGAGTTTATGTTACTTTCTAGTCAAGAGTTGGACTATAAACATAGTTTAAATTCCCAATTAACATCCTTGCTTAGAGAGGAGGAACTTTATTGGTACCAAAGATCGAAGACAAAGAGGTTATTACAGGGGGATGATAATATCAAATATTTCTAATTACTCGCAAACGGTAGCACCGAAAAACCCGTATTTTCCAGTTAGAGCAAGATGAAGGGTCATTGTTGGCCAAGAGAACCTAAAGAATTATATTACTGGTTATTATAAACAACTTTTTGGTTCTCCTAGTCATAATAATTTTACTTTAGAAGAGGATATTAGGGATGACATACCTCAGGTTTCTGAAGTTGAAAAAGTGGTGTCATTCTTAAACTTGATTTTGAGAAAGCTTATGATAAAGTGAAGTGGTCGTTTCTTCAACAAGTTTTGAGGATGAAAGGTTTTTCACCTAAATGGTTTTCTTGGATTAATCAAGTAATGACAAAAGGCTATGTAGGTATTAAAATTAACAATGAAATAGGTCACTTCTTCTAGACTAGGAAAGGAGTTAGACAGGGAGATCCCATCTCCCCTATCCTTTTCAATATTGTGGTAGACATGCTTGCTATTCTCATATCTATAGCTAAGGATCATGGGCAAATTGCAGGAGTCATTCCGTATCTAGTGGACGATGGTTTATCGATCCTACAATATGCTGATGATACGATTATTTTTCTAGAATATGATGTAGATCAAGCAAAAAATATGAAGCTGCTGCTTTGTGCTTTTGAACAACTCTCTGGCCTTAAGATAAACTTCTATAAGAGTGAATTGTTTTGTTATGGAACTGCCAAGGATAAAGAGGGAGAATTCTCACAAATCTTTGGCTGTGAGATGGGTTCATATACTTTTAGATACTTGGGTATTTCAATGCATCATAGAAAACTTAGTAACGCAGATTGGGAGGAGGTTGAAGAGAAGTTTCAAAAGAAGCTTAGCTGTTGGAAAGGAAAATTGCTTTCGGTAGGGGGTCGTTTGGTGTTGATTAACTCCGTTCTTAGCAATTTGGTTATGTTTATGCTATCCTTCTTCGAAGTTCCGAAAGAAGTGTTAAAGAAACTAGACTTTTATAGATTTAGATTTTTTTGGCAAAATGATGAGCATAAGAAGAAATATAGACTAACTAAATAGAGTATTCTTTGCACATCAAAGGATCAAGGGGGGCTAGATATCTTGAACTTAGATTTACAGAATAAATGTTTACTCAGCAAGTGGTTGCTTAAGCTTATTAATGAAGATGGGGTATGGCAACATCTGCTTAGAAGAAAATATTTGAGGAATAAAACTATTACTCAAATTGAATATGTTCCTGGAGATTCTCAATATTGGTCAGAACTTATGTTGGTCAAAAATGACTTTTTGAGGTTGGGCAAGTTCAGTATTGGTTATGGTACTCAAGTTAGATTCTGAGAGGATACTTGGCTTAGAGATGTTGCTTTTAAATATTAGTATCCGGGCCTTTATAATATAGTTAGAAGGAAAAGTGATTCGATAAACACAGTATTGAGAACCACACCGTTGAATGTTTCTTTCAGACGTTCTCTAGTCGGTGAAAACCTTGTAGCTTGGCGACAACCTGTTGCAAGGATTATGACTATAGAACTAACGAATTCAAGGGACATATTTCGGTGGCTGCCTACACAAAATGAAATATTTATAGTACGCTCTATGTATAGGGTGTTGGTTGTACCAAATGTTTTACCACATAATCATGTGATTTGGAAACTTAAATTACCCTTAAAAATTAAGATCTTCCTTTGGTACCTGATCAAAGGTGTCACCCTAACCAAGGACAATCTAGCAAGACGAAGATGGAAAGGGAGTGTTAAATGTTGTTTCTGTAATATTAATAAAACAATTCAACATCTCTTTTTTGATTGTGTCTGCGCAAAGCTTGTTTGAAGAGTGGTACAAATTGTTTTTAGTATACCTTCACCAGTGAATATGTACAACATGTACAATGGTTGGTTAAATGGGGTAGAAAGGAGTAATTGTTACCAAGCTTGGGTAGGGACAGCTGCGATTTGTTGGGTAATATGGTTAAGTATAAATGATGTGATTTTTAACAATGCACGAGTTTCCTCTCCATTGCAGGTGCTATTCAGAGGAACATGCAGGACCCGTTTTTGGGCGCTGTTGCAAAAGGTGGAGGACAGGGAACACATTTATGCGGGATGTCGTGCGCTTGAAACTATTATTATGCAGTTTTTTGCTTTCAATGGCTGTTGTTTCAGTAATAGACTTTGTTATTTTTAAGCTTTGGTCGCCGTTGGATATGGACTGATTGTTCGGTTCCACCTCGGTTTTTCATAATTGTGATGTAATAAGGTTCAAATTTAGCTACATGTATCCATCGATACATAGGCTAGAATATTAATATATATTCTCTTTTTAAAAAAATATAAATATAACCATATAGGCTTCCTCAGTTCGATTCTATTCTAGTGTGATGTGTGGATAATCAAAGGTTGGGTTTAACATCAATCGTTGATGAAATTAATATGTTCTCTGTAATATCTGTCTCAAGTTTAGCAAAAGTTGTAATAATTACTTCACGCTTTGTAAATTTATGACACTATCTGTCTTTTTTTAATTGATGTCATTATATTAGGAAAATAACATTCCTGTTGGTTCATTTTTTGATCTATGAAAGTTTCCTAATGTCATAAAACCCAGTGGGAGCATTGAATTTATATATGTAAGTTCAATTATGCTACAGCTACAAAAAATCCACATATCCAATGCAACCATAGAGAATTCGTTTGGTCTCACCTAAATTATTATGTGTGTATCACTTAATTGATAGAACTCAATGATGGTAAAAGTGAAGTATTTTAATGTATTAAAGATGCTTATATATAAATAGGATTTGTGATGCTAAAAATATTTTTAACTGGCGTAGCCATTTCTCACTGCCATTTAATTGTCAATGCGTGACTCAAGGTTGAAGGTTAGTGATTCAACGTGAGAACTCAAATTTCCACATCAAAGTCGGTATTTCGTCAGCAATTGAACAAGGCTAGTTGCGATTCCTCTATCTCAACACACACTGAAGACTTTAAAGTTTTGAATCATATTGAGCCTTTTATTTTTCTTTCTTCTGCTTTTTTTGTATTCTTGATATGTTTCTTTCCTTATGCGTACCTGTTTCAAAATTCTATAGTCAATACAGGCTCCATGGCACGAAAAGTAAACTCGTTCCTCGAATTTGTGCTGTTTTTTTAGTGGGTAAGTAAAAACAGAAAAAAAAGGGAATCCGGTTAAAGCAGTGAGTGGTACATGCATCACTGCATCCGTTGTGGCTAGACCAGCCTACGTTTTCCTGTCCATGGAGGTGGTTTGTTATCAAGGACGTTCAGGATTATGGGAGGCCGATAGGATCGATGGTGCATTGGTGCGTGATGTGGGAAGGACCACTTTAGGAGTTAGGGTGGTGCAGGACGGAAGAATGGATGCCTTTTCCGTTCGGCACGTGTTCCCTCCTTCCGTCCATTACCCTGAAAGCTAGCTGCCGTCGTCATGGGCTCTCTGTTCGGTTCTCCTCGTCTCAAACAGCACTTCACTAACATCTCTCTCTCTCTCTCTCTCTCTCTCTCTCTCTCTCTCTACAACCTTCGATTCCTCATCTCTTGATCCGTGCTTGAGAAATTATGTGTCTTCATGCTTATCATAACTCGTGAAATTGACAAGGCTTTTACATCTATCATCTATGTATAAGTAAGTGCTGCGTGTCAGAATCACAAAAGATGGAGATATGATCAATCACGAACGCACGTACCGAGGTACAGGCATTCATGTCCAATAATTCCAGTTAATTTGTTTCTTTGTTAGCGATCTAGGCACTTCATTACGTAGTGATTTAGCTAGCTGGAGTTGCACGCCATTTCACTATCATACAACATCCAAGCTGTTTTGGGAGAGGGAGAGGTCCAACTCGTTATGTCTTCTTCCAGTTTAGTACTGAAGCAGGCAAATCATTGGGGAGTGCACTACTAGTTGCGCGCGGCTGTGGATCTGGGGGTGTGCATGCCGCCTGCACATGGCGTGTTCGATCGATGGATAGCGCAGCGCCGGCCGTGTGGACGATGAGCACGTTGTTTCGGGCTGTCAGTTAGTTAAGGTAGGTGCTGGCTGCTCGAAGTTGCATGGTGAGATCAACTTACCAAAATCGAACTGTGTTTGCGTGTGGCATTTCATTGCATTCATGATATGATCAGCAGCAAGGTCACTTGTTAGGCTTGACAAAGGTACCATTCTGAATCCGGAGGAATGGGAGAGCAGCACCATATCTGTGTCCGATAGTACCTCATTCGTCAGAAGCGTTTGCAGTTCAGCCGTGCTACCACTTATACTACCTAGCTATCTAGAAAATTCAAAGCTGCTAAACAGATCAGAAAGTCTCCGATAAACACATTAGAGATCATAAAAGTGAGGAAAACGAAAGATCAATAATGTTTGGTGTGAGGGAAGAAAGGGACGGATCGAATCTCGCAAACTGAAACCGAATCGACGATCATTTAACGTTCGATTAGCTTCTAGCTAGCAACGCAAGCTGGTCCGATCCCATGATCAGTCCATCGCCAAAGCGGAGCAAACCATGTGCCGCTGCGTGTGCTTGCTCCTTTCTCCAAGGGCTGTGCCGCGCGCTGTGCATGCATATGTCCGTGCCGGCGGCTGCTCCGTGCCTCGCTAGCACACCGCATCGACGCCGGCTCCCACGCGTGCGCCCCAGTCTTCTTTTAGTGGATGCGTGCACCATGCGGATCGACGTGGGGGCTGTCCGTTTCCATGACATGCTAAAGTTTAGCAACTTGGAGGTTAAAGTTTAGCTTCTTTTTATCTCTTGTGGTAAACTTTACTATAAATTTTAGCACACTTGTTTGTTTTCTCTTGTGCTAAACTTTAGCACTTTAGGTACAAGAAACGAACACCCTCGAGTATAGTAGCGGCTGAGGACTTGCATCTACTTCAACTAGACGTGTATACGGTCTTTCTCCACGACAACAAAGAGGAGGAGGAGATCTACATGGTTCAATCTGAGGGGTTCGAAATTCGGGAAAAAGAATGTCACATATGGTTGTTGAAGAAGAATTTATACGGGCTCCGAGGCAGTGATCAAAGAAATTCGACAAGTTCATGGTCGATCGATACCTTTCCATCCCTGTTGTGGGGGCAGATGAGCCTCCCTCTGTTCTTGCAGCTGCCTTAGGAGGTCTTTAGCAAGTCGGACTCTTCTGGTTAACATGTGTTCACGATTCGCCAAAAGCCGAAAGCTCGGGTAAGTAGTGTAGGTTGATTGGTGCATAGTAGCCTAGCTCAATACGTCACAGTGCTGCAGCTCTGATCGTTTTAGCTGGTTTGCTCTTGTATAAGCCGGTGGGAAAACATTGAGCCCCTCTTTTGTGGAAAAGCTCGGGGGCTCGCCCTGTTGTTCAGCTTCGTACCATCGTAGTACGTGCTCCGTTCTGTTGTGAGATTAAAAAGGTTGGGGACCGGTTTCCTTGCTTTGCTTGCGTCCATGCCAAGCACTGATTGGAATGGTGGAGGACAGAGCAGCAACTGGGGCAATACGGGACCCCATCAGTGCTTCTAGGAGCCTTCCTAAGTTTGATCTTAATTCCTGAATCAAATAAACAGTGCCTTCCTGGAAACAAGAAAATCATTGGACATGTGGAGCAATATTACCATGTATAGTTGCGTATGTCTAGATAGATGCATGTATGCCTAGTTTGGCCTGTCCGCCCTGTCGTACCATAATGCTCAAACCGAACCGATCAGCCCAACCTATAGAGCACACATGTGCGCAAAGATATTCGCAAACAAAAACATGAGCTCAAAGATATTTCTGAAGCACCCACACGTTATACATAGTAGAAATGGCCGCTTTCTTGTGCAGTTTTTGTAGGTGTCCACCAAAGATGGATCGGTCGATGGATAGAGATGGTGACTCGCGGCGCCGCAGTGTTGATGACGTTGTTGCCAGCAGCTTTCAGTTGTTGCTCGATGCTACAACTCGTGGTGCGCCATTATGGAGGCTCTTCTTTCTCTCGACATAGCGCACAGCTGTCATGGCTGCAATGTTCAACACCAGGGAGGTCCATAGATTGCTAATGCGAAGATGTCTAGCACTCCCGGTAATCGCCTAGATGTCAAACTAGTGGTGACGTGGTTGGACTCCCACGTCGCAGGGTGGTCGGGTGTACGGCCTGCTCCCTCTGGAGGACCTAGCCAGAAATGGGGACGTCTGTGTCTTAGTTGCCCATTCGCTTCTCCCTGAGATGGCACTTACAGTTACAGAAGAAAAGTCTAACACTTAACAACATCTCTGCTGAAGCCGCGCGTTTGGCAGGCAGCGTTGTTGCCTTGTGCCTGTTTTTTTTTTTTTTTTTTTTAGATCATGTTGCCTTGTGCTTGTGTTTTTTTTTTTTTTTTGAGAATTTGTTGCCTTGTGCTTGTTGGCACGCACCTTCGGAAGTCTACGAAATGTTGGGGCCCGGGCTGAAGCGCATAAACTGATCCAGATATGGGTCGAGGCCGAGGTACACCGTTTTGGGCCGGGCCATTCGTTAGCCAAGGCAACGTCTGGGTCCATTCTCAACCACTTCCCCTGGCACAAGATAATCATCTTTCGGGCCGAATATCCCCACCTATCGCTTCCTCAGGCGAATCTCTAGACCTGCTTTGTCTCAAAAAAAAAAGGAAGCCCGCTCCCGCTCACTCAATCTGATAACAGTATAGCAAAAAAATCATAGTTTACATCAATCAAAATTAAAGGAGTACTGTTAAAAAAAGGGTAACTGACCCGTAGGTAGGAGAGTACCATAGGAGTACTGTTAAAAAAAATGATAGTTCTAAAGAAACCACCTAGCAAAGCTCTAGACCTAATTATGGCCAATACAAAGCTACACGACGATCACAAATGATTGCCTGCCTCGCTCCTTTTGCTTTTCTTTGAAGAAGAAAGGAGGGATCCACACTAGTCATTTTGTTCTTCCATAATTCCATCACAGCCGGAACCAAATTGATAATCCCCTTGACTCCTTTTCCCTCTTTGTAAAAAGAAAAGGTGCCCTCCGGGATCGCCGCGGTGACACCTCGGGACACCGCACCGCTGTGGTGTTCTAGTTCGAGCAGATCGCAGCTGTGCACGCACGGACACAAAGATCCAGTGGATCTCCGGCCACACGAACCAGGCATAGTTATTTTCCTTTGAATTTTTGTCGTAGCCAAGAGAGCCGCATGAGGAGTGTGGGTAGTTGGTTTGAACGTGACGCGTTGCAATCATGCCAAGTCTCCCCCACACGACACAAGCGCAAGACGACGTCGCGACCAGCCTGGACAGCGCCCATTACCGGAATGAGCAAGCTCCCCGGGTCCAGAGTCCAGACCCGGTGACGCGGCAATGAAGGCCGCATCATGGCTGCAGGGCAGGCGACCGCTGACGCGCGGGATTCAGCGCCTGCGGCTGAGTCTATCGGGAACAGCATCGCAGGATCACAGACATGTGCGGGCTCGACAGCTGCGTCGCACCGGTGCGTGCGTGCGTGGCGCGTGGCCCGCTGGCGAAGGGGCCGGTGCGGTGATGATGCATGGAACAGAAGGGATTCTTGGAGGACGTAGCAGTGCGGCTAGTGATGAGCAGTGACCAGTGACACGGAGGCGAAGCTGGCTTCTACTGATGCCGCGTCTGCGTACCTACACGTTGACGAAGTTCGCTCGATCTGTCCTGTTGCAACTGCGAGGATGCCGGCCACTCTGTCAGTCTTTACACGGCTACAGGGAAGCTGTCACCAGTTCTTGGTCCAACGAGCAGCGCCATCCCCGGGTCCCCACGGATCCGGGCTACTATGAATGAACGATCCGTGCCTTTTCCGTCTCTTGAGTCTTGGCGACGGTAAGATCAGCCGAGCATGCCGGCACGGTCATGATCTGCCAAGGAAAGCAAGTGCCATCATCCGTCAACGCCTACCTCCGAGCGAGGCAAGCAAGGTGCTCGGGCGCGGTGAACTCTGGGAATTTCACCGTGCTGACGGTTTCGTCGTCACGTGTCGAGTTTCACCCATGGTTCCAATCATCAGGGCGGCAACATGCCGGAATGGAAGGTGAAAAGCGAAAAAGCTGCTCTGGGCTCAGGGTTAATCAGTGAGACAAGAGTGACAGCGCGCAGCGCCCGTCTTTTTCCGCTTTCCGGCAACACGAAACCCGACAGCACTGTAAACAAACTGCAGAGCTTTCCGTCTCTCTCTCTCCCGGGGCAGAAACGCTGCGGTGGGGTCTCGGTCAGAAAACTTTTTCACATTTTGTTTCCTCTACAAATTATGAGCACAGCAAACAATCTCGCACTGGCGTTTATTGCAAAACCTGTGTACAAGCTACTTCTACAATATGGAACACCTTCCCTAGCTCGTGTAGTGGGTGACTTCACGAGGCGAGCAGGTAGCGGAACCTGAACTCGTACGGCAGGACCTGGATCCGCCCCGGCTCGGTGCCCGCCCGCCGGCCGTCCTCGACGGCGCGCATCGCCCTGTGCCGCAGCTCGGGCGGCAGCTGCAGGCAGACCCAGTCCATGAGCGAGTCCACGTCCTTGGCGAAGTCGAGCAGGTACCAGTGCAGGAGCTTCGGGACCGCGAGCTTGCCCGGCGCCGACACGCCCACGGCGGCCTGCAGGAACTCCGTCTTCGCCGCCTCCAGCTCCTCCTCGACACGGGCCGCCGTGTACACCCGCACCTTCAGTCAGAGATGAACCGATCGAGGACAAGAATCAACGTCGCAACATTGTTGATTGTACATGTTATCGGCACAGCACATGATGTCGTCGTAGCCAAACAAAGACTTACAGCAGGGGAGGACCAGCTCCCGCAGGACAAGGCGAAGGTGACCAGGGGCTCGGGCCACTCCAGCCCGAACGCGCCCCGCGCCGTCACGTCATCGTCGCCCTGCTTCGTCCCTTCCGTGTCGACCTGCAGCTCACCACGCGTTGTGTACCATGCTTAGCTTAGCTAGCAGTCCAAACACTTGAGCGTCGACCGTGGCGGCATCGACGGCGACAAGGGCCCAGGGCTTACCTGCTTCACGCTGTAGGGCAGCCTGAGGATGAAATGCTCGATGGACATGGCGCTGTGCGTGCGCCCACCCACGTTTATGGTCGCCTGACAAAACGAACAGCGAGATCACTCTCGTCAGACTGGTAGCGCATATCATCCGTGGCGCAGCATGGGCTCGAAAGTTAATTCCTCGTGCATCTCGGAAGTCAGAGCCGAAGCGATGTAGTACTATACCTTTGGCATCATCGCCACGAGCGTATGCGGGGTGGTTGGTATCCCTTGCTCCAGGAACGCCTGCAGTACAGAGTGTCACAGACAGGTCAAGCATGAGACGTGACGCCTCATCTGCCGAATACTAGTACTCCTAGCAAAGATATAAGTGACCCGGATCATTGGATAACAAAAGGCAACACTGCTAGTAGTACTTCTTCAGAGTTGTTAGGCCGTTGCTTATGGTTAAGGGGACATGGAGCATTTCTTTAATCAATGGTTTAATGAGGAGCAGCCTACAGCACACAAACGGACATGCCCCATGTTCAGACTACTTCAGACTTTAAGAACACGCATAGGACTCGAAACTGTCCAGGCCGTATGCCATGTTATGGTATACTAGTAGTAGTAAAAGCGAAAGCTGATAATGCACGGGCAAACCAATTAACAATCCTTGAAATGATACTATATTTTTCCTGACAACGAAAAGACGCCCTGTGTAGAATGATTATGCTAGATGGCAGAGCCGATGGGCGACCGAAATTATGAGCGACAGCTTACGTTCATCATGCAAGCGTTGTAGATGTTGATCCAGAACGCCAGCTTCTGCTGATGCGAGAGCCCCGCCAGGTCGACCGATGACAGCCTCCGCAGCAACGCCCTACAGATTTTGCCCCATTTCGATCAGCAAAGCGCGGTTAGGTCAAACAGCCACCCGCTAGCCAGACAGCCAAATCTAGCTTTGCAATAATTGAGCCAAATCATCATCTGGCGGTGAAGCAAGAGCAGGGAGGGCTCACTCACTTCAATCTCCGGGAGAGGAGCGTGTCGCCGGCCAGCGCGTTCCGGTCGAACGAGGCGGCATCCACGACGTGAAACCGCTTGTACGGGCCGATGTCCCTGGCGCCCAGCTCCAGCACGCCGTACGGGTCCTGCGGGTACGCGTCCTCCGAGCTGCTCTCGCTGCTGCTGGAGCCGGACACCGAAGGCGATGGCGCGTGCTGCTCCTCGTCGCCTTGGCCGCCGGTTGCCGCCGACGACCCCATCCGCGAGAAGATGGTCAGCAGGCACCGGAGCAGCTCCTCCGACAGTTTGTTCGGCACGCTCGAGTCGTCCTGCGGCGTCACTGCCTTGTCAGAGTTACTGCCGGCAGATTCCGCAGGTCTTTTACGGTCGGGCGTCGAAATGATTGTCTGCACGCATAATGCCGAGAGCTATTTAAAACACCAATCAGACCAGAGTGACAGCGCAGTGAAAATAAGACTTTTACTGTGTTATTATTACCTGAGCAGGAGTACCCCTGCTGCGTCTGTCAGTTGCCGGCGCTCGGGACTTGGGCGCCTTCTGCTGCGACTGCGGCGTCTGGCGGGAGTTCCTGCTCGACGTGTTGCTGCACGACTGGTTCTCCTTCCCCGCGCCGGACCGGTCGTCTTGGGCTTGGCACGGCGAGGGAGGGACTGGCCTTCGTGGCGTTGGCTTGGCACCGGCGACACCGTTGTTGTTCAGAGAAGGACGCGCGGGTGGATGATTATCTGTTGAGCCTTGCGGTACCGACGGAGATACTTCCGAATCGGGCACCACTGGGGTTGACGGCGTGAGCTGGTACGGCGGCACGGGACCCTCGCCGCCGGCCAGATGCGCATTCTTGGCGGAGGAGGTGATTATCGCCTCCTGGTACAGCCCTTGCCGGAAATTCACCACCTGTTCCTCCAGCCGGACGACCTCCTCTTCCAGCACCGCCACCTCCGCGAGAAGAGCAAGCGTCTTCGCAATGCAGCAGAGCAAAGAACGAACCAGTTCAGAATTGATCGAAGAAATCTTCAGAACACAGAACGGAGGCACAGCGCCCAACCTGAGACGGCAGGTACGGCGGCAGGCGAGGCAGGGCGCCGAGCGGCCGCGTGAACGCCCGCTCCAGAGCGCGGTGGACGTTCTCCTCGTGGCGCAGCTTCTTCTTCAGCTTGTCAACCTGGATGAATTCAGCGCCCGCAAGACGTTAGAAACGAGCTACACGGAGCAATTGAACCCGACAAATTCGAGGCATGTATATAATTCAAGTACATCTTGCTGCAGTGCGAGCTTCCGCTCCCTCCTCGACTGAATTCTGTTCTTGACGGTCCTGCCGGTGGTGGCCGCGTTGGGCGATCCCTTCACCGGCATCGCCGCCGACTTCCTCGGATCCTTCTCCATCACCTGAACAGAAACATAATCATTAAAAGGGAAAAAGAAACCTCATTTAGCTGCCAAAGAAGGTTACTAACGGAAGCAAAGCTTAGATTCCCCCTCCCTGGTCCGAAAGATAAAGCTAAAGGCAATCTAAAGGAAGAAATGGGGGCTCAGAGGCATTGAAAGAGATACTACTATTCCAGGCCAGTGTAGAGTTTCTCTGCAAAGCAACTGATGCTAGTGACCAATGAGGCCGCATCAAGATCTTGCCATAAACGCCACCGAGCCACCAACCATTCTTACTATAGCTCTCGCAAGAACATCAGATGACACTGTTGTACTCTTGCCGCTTTAATTAAGGCCTCGCAGTACGAATATCGACACTGCACGGGTTGCTGACAACTGATGCACTGAAATTCACGCTTGCATCGCGTAGGCTGAAAAGGAGGAAGGGAACAGAAACTCAAGCACGGGATTCCAACGATTGGCCTCGAGCGGACGCCAACGTCGCCGACGAACCAAAGGTCAGTCAGGGAAACCGAGAATTGGCCGCACATTGTCACCTCCTGGGCACTCAATTCCAGGGAAAAAGCGACGTTTCTGCTTCTCCGATTCACAATTGGGAAGTTCGAAAAACAGAGCACATCGAGAAACGAAGAGAGAGACTGACGAATTAAGCACGTACTCTGTTTTCGCCCTTCGCGGCGGCCTTGGCGCCGTTCGCCGCCGCCGGCCTCCGAGCCCGGCCACTCATCTCCGGCGCCGTATGCATACGCGTCTGCACCAGGACAACGCAATGCGCTTCGAAAAAACGAGCAAATTGCTTGGGCAACGGCTGTCCTGTCTATGAGCGGCGTCGTGGCTCCAACGCCATTAAAGATTCTTGCGCGAGCTCCCTCTGGGGCGCGGCGGTTGGGCGGCAGCAGGCAGGGCGCGGTCCAGGCCACCGCAGCGAGAGTAAGGGCAGGGCAGGGCGCCGCTAGCGGATTGGATTCGATTCGGCGGTGCCTTTGATTGGGGTTGCAGGGAGGGGAGGGAGTGGCGTGCGTGGGAACCGGGATTGCGGCGGCGGCGGTGGCGTCGGTGATGGCGGTGCGCAGGTGCCGTGGGAATTGGGTTCGGTTTCGTGTAACGTGGACAACTGCTGGATGCGGTGGCGTCATATATATGCGACGGGGGATCGTGGTCATCTTGCGGTGACGGTTGGTTACTTTCTTCTGCAAACCCGTTTATCTTGTGTATACTCGTTATTTACTGTGGAGTTTTGCTTCAACACAATTGTGCTCTGTACTACTCACTGCGCATTGGACTCTCGAGGGAGCAGTTCATTGTTCAATCAATGAACCTCTATTCTTTTTTCGGATTTGTTAGGTGTAGCACTACTGAGAGACTTAAGTGCAATGCTACGCCAAATTTAGAATCAGTATCTACCGAACGTTTGCCCCCTATTTTGAGCCATGCGTAATTTACAATGTGTGTAGCCTGACAGCGGACAGGGCGAACTGTCCGTAAACCGAGTCGCGCCGTGCGTCCGTGCGAGTGCGACAGAGGCGGCAGCGGAAGCGACTCCGGAAGCGCTACTAATCGCGTGTTGAAAAGTCACTGACACGTGAACCAAGCGCGTGACGGGCCCAGACATCAGTGTGGCTAATTTCTGGCCGGGTTCTGTCTGGAACACGGTCCTCTCGGGCCCCATTCTTTTTTCTACCGGCTGGACCCGACTGCTCCAGTGGGCTAGAGAGAGCGTTAGATGGGCCCCGGGCCGCGCGGCAAATGATGCCGTAGCGTGCACTCGAGGCCTTTCCACTTTCCAGCTTCGAGAGAGTGACCATGGGAGGTGGTGCATTTCGCCAACGGCAGCAGATATTACCATACATCGGGACCAACTAGCTATTTTTTGTACAGTAACGACTGACGAGTGAACAGTACGTCAGTACTGTCGTTTGTTCGGTCATACGTACGTCTCTCTCCCCTGAGATTAAGGCGAGTCGTGTCGTGTGCACTCCCCCAAAAGGCACCATCCTGATGACTTCGCTTCTCGTAGTAGTAATTCACTTCACTCATCTGAGTTGTGCAATGTAAAATTTTCAAGGTAAAAAAGAAAGACTTTTACGGTACAAAAAGCTGGAGCCCTGTGCCTACCGTTTCATCCTCGTGAAGGGGGTGAAAAAAAAAAGAGGAAAGCTTAAGCCAAAGAGTTGGCGCACGCTAGCAAGTGGCAAAATGAGTAGGGATCAAACGGCTAGCTTGGCGCGGGCTGCGACAGAGGAGGCCAGGCCGATGATGAGCACGCCGGCACATGGCAATCGCGGCGCGCGCAAGCAATTCTGCTGTCTGGTCCGGCCTCTGCTGCTTTATCATGGCTTTGCGTTGGTTACGCAGGAATGGAAAATCAGGCAGATCCGCCGCCGTGGCTTCGTTCCCTCAACGTCGACGTCGCGTCGCGTGGCATCCCATGGCCCGCGCTGAGTTGGATTTTATTCGTTGGTGTAGTAGCGTCGATGTGGGAAACTAGCAGTGGATGCATGTGTTAGGTTAAAGAAGACTTAAGGGTGGGATTTTGCTTGCTTTCTTCAGGCCTATATACGGTGCTACAGTACTAGCTCGACCGTGTTGTATATGTATGGCTCATGCAACGGACACATCCGAACCATGAATGCGTTGTATATGCGATATATAGATATGCTCCGTCAATCATTCCCGAGTGTTCATTGTCAATATATATATATATATATATATATATATATATATATATATATATATATATATATATATATATAATAATAATAATAATTCATTCCCGAGTGCCGTAGTCCCGCACGTGCGTACCGCCGCTAGCTGTTGCACTGTGTCTTGTCGTTAGTCACAAATTGTTCGCTTCTCCTTAAAACATGCTTCAAATCAAGAAAGGAACTGACCACTCGTTCCCTATGCGCGCTACTGGTCATTATATTTATGTCGTCGTTACACGCTGTCACACGATCTTGTGGTAACTCTGTTGCGTCTGAAGTTCTTGATGTATTTTGTTGCTCTGTACCTACAACCTTCCACGTAATCTGTCGTTTGCTACATCAGTTAATGATAGTGTTAAGATTTATGAGGGGAGGTAGTAATACTCGGTAAAACAGCAGGCCGGTAATCACTAGTGACTCTCTGGTTGTGCATGACACCGGAGCGCACCGGAATGAATAATGCAGCAGACCATATCTGCATGGCGTGTCCTTTTTTCAGAAAAAGGTCACAGCCTTTTTTCCTTCCTGGCCAGGCATGCACGACTGTCAGTAGTAGGGCAGTACCCCCACGGTTGCAGCACTGGCGGCCACAGTGCGCAGGTAATCGGCCGCATCGCGCTATGGACCCCGGAGACCGTTCCATAGCACTGATAATGGTGTCTGTTCGACCTTCCAAGCCCCAACAAGTGGCCTGAATTCCGGCGAGATTGACAGATCCTTTTGGTTGTTCTTTGTGGACGATTGCACGTTGAGTATGTATCGGAGTGTTACTGTAGGTGAGACTTCTGTTTCGATCGGTATATATGAAACTGTACATGACAGGGAGATGCGGCATTGCATTATTGCTGCGGTTGCGAGTACCGGCTGAAAAGGAGACGGCGGCTCGCTAGGTTGCTGGCTGCATTATCGTGGCAGTGCAGACAGACGCTGCGCGTACTTTACGAACGTACAAAAACGAAGCGTGAGGACACAGACGACAGGGTCGCTCTCCTACACGTACAGTAGCCGAAACGAACGGAATTGAAGGACCAGATCCAACGGAGATCGTTCGTTTGTTCATTGGTGAGCCCTCGTGGTCCATGTAGTGTAGCAGTAAGCGTGCATATACACGGATCGATCCGCTCGGAACCAGGCATTCGTCGATCGAGCAGCGCACCACAGAACGCAACCCGTCACGCGCGCCCCCCGTGTCCCGATCGAAAATTCACAAAAACGGCGAATGCGGAAGCGGCCTCGTGTTGTTGTCGTCATCATTCTCCCGGCTTGTCGCACCCGCGCTCCCTGTGGCTGGCACCGTGGCACGCCCGCCGGCGCGGCGCGGGCACCGACCGCGTCGGAATCCAAGTTCGCTGGCCGATCCCAGCGAGATCAGCTAGCAGCCGTGCCCGGCGGGTCCGTCCTAGCAAAGTAGCAAACTGAGCACTCAGGGCCACGCATGCGAGGTGAAATAAAACGAGCCGAATCCAAACGATTAGCTGGGACGATCATGGTTACGTATTATTGAGTGTGGCCCTGCACGTAGACGTAGGTTAACTGTCTCGACGTCAACTGTGTACCACGCTGCTGTACGTAATATTTTCACTTGTTTCTAAGCCAGGTCGGTGTGACCGGAAGGTGCGTTGGCTACCGGTCGAGGGAGGAGAGGCCTTTGTGCAGAGGGCGAGGACGACGGAGGGACGACCACTGTCCGGCACATGGCCGTGGAGGGGTTCTCTGCCCGGCGCGGCTACAGCCCTACAGGTCTAGGTTAGGCTGGCTCCGATTTTGGAGGACGACCATAGGGTACGTGCAACAGAGTTTCGCGCGTCTCGTCACATGGCGAAATGGGAAGAGAGAACAAAGTGACTGACTGCCTACGACTACCTCTCGTGGTCTTGTCTACAAATTCTCGGATTAGTTCAAAGTCCTGCACAAAAGTGTTTTTGGTGGCTGTGTTCAGACAGCACGCTAGGTCCTTTGCTGGCTTCGTTCAATTTGCTTTTCACAGAGATTCAGGAGAAGTTGACAAGAAGTTGGTTGGTTTTGCATGGCAGGATTAGTGCTGCGACTCATGTAAGTGACTGAATCGATGCTGCATGTACTTCTGTGTGGTACGAGCATGATCTTGCTGGAGCCACTGCATTACTCACCGAATCACTTGTTCTGCAAAGGGAAATTTCCCTCTTCCACTTTTCGCTGTTTGCTCCAAAAGTGACTCAAGATAATAGACGGTGCAATACCCCTCGACGTTCCAGCAATCCTGCAAGTGGAGAAGCAGTGTACATCCGAGACTGTTCGTTCCTGCATGTGCACCAACGACAATGGGTTGCGTCTGATGCACCTATCGTAAAAATTATTGCCTCCTAATCAGGCAAGGTTAAGGTCCCCGAATATTCGTACACGTACGAAACATCAAGATTAAAGTACAAACCACCCCGTTGTAGGTGCTAATATGACCACATGGCTTACTAATTTCACAGTACTGTTCTGCTAACAGCAGCCTGCATTTTGATTGAAGCTCAGCCTACTAAAAAGGAGACAATGTTTTAGCCTTTCATTTTGACAGAACAGAAAGTGATGGAGAGGCTTTTATCAATCATGTATAAATTGTTTTCATCCCTAACCTTTACTATTTTTCTTCTGAACAGATGCCATTTCCGGTACCAGATGCAACCCCCAATGCATCTTGCGTCCATGTAGTCCTCCTGAAATGACATATAACATCTAAAACTCAGACTGGAAGAAGCATCTTTGTATGGACCGCTCCCAGTATCCATCACTGTGTTCTTGACAGGGCTAGCTAAGGTAGTTTAAGGCGCAATTATGTACGTTTAATACTGAAAATCACATGTAAGGTAAACACAAATTATCATGTTCTTGTACGGAAGCAAAAGAGAATTGCGATCCACCAGCAGACAAACAGCAGTGGCCTTCAAATCAGAGGAAGGAAAGCGAGCAGAGGTTTCCTGCAATTATCCTTCTCACTCATATGTGCTCTTTGCTGCTTTGAAAAGACGGTGGTTGGTTTCTCGGGCATCGCCCGAAAAGGGTGGCCAGATTTGTCCTTCTGTCCTTCCATTGATATGGGCTCGTTTCATCAAAAATTGATATGGGGCCCTCGTGAGATAGTAAATCCATGCGTTTTTTAGGTGACCATGTGTTTTCTTGGATTATTGCAGGGCATGTGCTCTGTGATCCGGTTCAGGCAGAGGCGACTAATGTTGTTAATTCTGATCCTCTTGGCAGACAGGATTGGTGTAGCATAAGATTAGCCGTTGATAGATTGATTCTCTTTTGTAGATCACTGGAATCCATGATATGACCAGTAACGAATTCATATTGATGCAGTGCTGTGGTACCGGGTGTCTGTGTGTCGTGCATGTGTCACAGTGGCCACTGATGCATCGCGAGATCTGCATCTCTGTATGTGCAATTGTGCATGCCACCGGATAACAATTCCTTCTAAAAAGTAAAACACACACAAGCTCTGCAGGAATGGCAATTGGCGCCACAGAAGCTCTTATGGAAGTGTTGAATTCTAAAAAATCGCTTTTTGCGCCGTTCTGTTAGCTTTTAATTTGTTCACTGCTACAACATCGATAAGCTACGACGCAGAAAAGCTGGGAACCGTGTGAAATAAAATGGGTTGGTGTTACTATGTTGCTTTTCACTAATTTTTGCTCCAGATCAGCAGCTAAGGAGATGACAGGGGGGCAGTTCTTGCTAGAAACAAAAGTTGGCGCGTGGCTATGCTTCGACGCCCATTCCAGATACGTACTGCAAGAGTCAGCAGATCCAAGAAGGAGCAGACAAAGGGAGGGCATTGTCCAGATAGCGAATTTGGCAGGTTTGCATGCAGAAGCAGACTAATTTGGAAGTTATTTAATGATTATAGACAAAGCCGTCGATGTTACAGGTTTGTCATGAAGTATGCATCTGATGGCACCACCGTACCTGCAGCACTGCATTATTGATACACACAGAAAAACTGGTTCTGTGAACAGAGCGTTTTCTTGCAGCTTCTAATTCTAGGCTTATCATGGATGTATTTCAATTCTCATCAGCACAAGTATGATTGGATAACTTTGAAAATTATGTGGCTCTGGTTATTTTTCTAGCATGCAAAATCCTCAATATGAATTACATATATCCAAGAATATTGTATTCCCTCCATTTTTTTTGTTATCTTTAGTACAACAATTCTAGTTCAAAATTGAGTTTTCCTACTTCGCTAACCTATGAGTATGCGGCTTCCATTGCACTCCAATCTGTACAGAACCATTTTTAAATTAACTTCAATACAAAAAAGAGAAAATTACAAATACCTGCTTACCTCTTACAAATACTTATAGTACAGTGTAACATTAACAAGTTACATATAGAAACGAACAGCCACACCGCTGTGTGGCGTTGGGATGTTCCCCAGTGCATCAAGCAACTGGTCACTCAGGATTGTAATCTTATTGAGTGATCAATAAAGTTCTCTCTTGACTCGCAAAAAAAAAGTTACATATAGTTTTTATATACCCCCTTCACAATTTTTGACCGTTAATAACATCAGATATAGCTCCAAATGGTCTATCGTAATTGGATAGGTTATAATATTATTTGAATCATGAAAATATCACAATCCTTAAGATTTTTTCCCTTAATGTTGTGCATGGCATCACATAGCGTCCTGACTAGATTATCATATTATTGGTAATAATAAGATAGAATTTGGTGGTGCCCCATTTATCTAAATGACAATTATATTAAAGTAAACTATCTAGAACAATGTTGGAAACCAAGCAATAGACACGTTAGCCGATCAAAGTATCAAGTACTTGTAGGTAGGTATATGAACAACCCCTCTCCCCTACCCTACAAAAAGAAGTTACATATCTGAACTTTTGTCATGCAAAAATATACATCTCTCCTCTGCTCGAGAAATAAATTATTATATATTCAGATGCTAAAGCATTGCCTGGTTATGGGCCTAAATTCAGGCCACAATTTCAAAGTTTTGTGTAGCCTTATTTGGGCTGGATGAGCGTCAGCCCATCTGACGGTGGCCTGTTAAAATTAGGATAGCTGACAGCCATTCTCGCCGGTGCATTGCAATATGCTCCTAGATATGCAGCTGGGATATCAACAATAGAATATTGAGCTCACAGAGATGTCACCTCGATCTCTACATCATCGATTCCGTCGTTTGAATTATCGCGGAAATAGAGAGGTCGCCGTACTCAGCATCGACGGCGTCGAGGGGGGAGAATGAATTGTCGCCGATACCCAAAGCTTCGTTGTTGAACGGCTACAATGCAAGGCAGCTGCATTTTGAAGGAAGATGCTCGGTAATCCGGAAGAAAACAGGGATAATTTGTCCTTCCAACCAGGATACGATCAAGGAGAGACAAATATACAGTCAGAATCTGGGTAAGGTCAAATATGCTTGTTTAACAATGCCAGTCTTGCCAAACCGTTACAGCTGAGCTAAAAATCAAACGCCGACGTAATGTTAGCTCATTGCATTCGTGTTTCGGAGAATCCAAACCCCATAACCTTAATGTAGGGAACATGTCCGAACTGCCATACTCACTATGTATGCCTATATAAAGCATCAGCGAGAGAGTCGCAGTGGCAGCAGGATTGATCTCCTCACGCAGATGAAGATGAGAATATCCTACTGCATCGTCCTCGTGATCCTTCTGAGCGCGCAGCTCAGCAATGCGGCCCTGGACCAAGCCACGTTGCTGAGGCAGTTCCTCGAGTCCGGCTGGGACCAGCAGAGCGGGGACACGTCCGCCGAGGACGACCCGTGGGCTGAACCGGAGACCAGTTTCGGCCACCTGCCCGAGCGCTGCAAGACCCTGCCCAAGGGCAGCAAGGAGGCTGACAGGGTCGCGTCGTTACCCGGCCAGCCGCCGCGCGTGAACTTCGCGCAATACGCCGGATACGTGACGGTGGACGAGGACCACGGCCGCGCGCTCTTCTACTACTTCGCCGAATCGCCCTACGGCGCGGCGTCCAAGCCGCTAGTCCTCTGGCTCAACGGAGGTAAGCGAGCGGTTCGTTCCATCAGTTCGCACGCGCGCGGCGCGCGTGAACATAAATTATGGCGTTCGGCACGGCGTACGTGTGACATGTGTGCGTGTCTTTGACGATGATGCGTGTAGGACCGGGGTGCTCGTCGCTGGGCGCCGGTGCAATGGAGGAGCTCGGCCCGTTCAGAGTGAACCCGGACGGCAAGACGCTCAGCAGGAACAGGCACGCCTGGAACAACGGTACGTCGTAACCGGAGACATAGATCGCTCGATTAGTTTGTGTTCAGAAAGCAGGTGATCTCAGTGGCTGTGACGACTTTGACTTTGTAGTGGCCAACGTGATCTTCCTGGAGTCGCCGGCCGGAGTCGGGTTCTCCTACTCCAACACCACGTCGGACTACGCCGAAAGCGGCGACTCCAGGACGGCGTCGGACGCGTACGTCTTCCTGCGCAACTGGCTCGAGCGGTTCCCGGAGTACAAGGGCCGCGACTTCTACATCGCCGGCGAGAGCTACGGCGGGCACTACGTGCCGGAGCTGGCCACCGTGATCGTGACCCTCCGCGAATTCACCGGCAAGAACCCCATAAACCTCAAGGGGATCATCGTAAGTTGGTCGCTGGGCATGAACCCACCATGACGCCTTGACCCTGCGCTTAATGTAGGAAAACGTTATCTGCGGCATTCTGCACAGTAAGTTACATGTACCGTCGATTTCAGGTCGGCAACCCGTTGCTTGATCACTACAAGAACAGGAAAGGAAGTCTCGAGTACCTATGGAACCACGGGGTGATCTCCGACGAGGTGTGGACCGACATTACCCAGCACTGCAGCTTCGGACCGTCTGACGGCGTGCTATGCGCCAAGGCGAGAGCGTCGGTCCAACCCGGCAACATTGATTATTACAACATCTACGCTCCGATCTGCATCACCTCATCGAACGGGACCTCCTACTCCAGTAGCTATGTAAGTATAGAAACAGGGTCCGAACTCCGAGTAAAAATAGAAGCAGTAAGCCAGGCACTGATGGTACTCATGAATTTGGTCGATCTGCGACACTGACTGTTGCAATTGGGACAGTTGCCTGGCTACGATCCCTGCAGAGACAACTACGTCCAAGTCTACTTAAACAATCCTGAGGTGCAGAAGGCGTTCCATGCTCGGACCAACACACAATGGTCCGGTTGCATGTAAGTACACTCCTGGATCTTTGATACTCCTACCTCATATCCCTTCAAGAATTCAAGATCTCAAAACCTTACGTAATTTGGTCATCAGTGACCTGCCCTGGAATGATGCCCCGTTGACCATGATGCCGATGATCTCATGGCTTGTGGACACCGGATTGAGAGTGTGGATTTACAGGTAACTTGCTTATATACAGTATAACTCTATGTATATGGTGTCAATGGTGTAATCTTTAATAATATGGCTATGTAAACTTTATATAATTGTACTTCTTTGCTTCCATCTTAAATGAAAGAGCAGTGCTCCTGCTCATTTTTCAAAAAAAATAAAAACAGTATAAATAGTTAATTAACCTACTCACGCATTTACGAGTCTAGTGTTAATTTATTTTTATTATAGAAATCAACATTGTATTCTCTTTTGAATTTTATATTATACATTTTATTAATAAACATCATATATACTTTGAATCTCTATGGAGGACACATTTTTTTATATTTATGTTCAATGATATATATATATTTCTGAAAGCAAAACCTAGTTTTTTGTTGTTTCTCAAGCATTTTGTCATTTTATTGCTTCATAGAAGTTCTAAGATTATTTTTCATATATCTTCCTCACTTCAACTAATATGTATGTAAAAACAGTTAAAAATAATTTGGAATAGAAGATTACTTGACCAAGAACTTGCTTCTTCATATATAGCACAACATAGATGCATATGTAATTTGTTTTCATACTAACAGCTCATGATATTCATCGATGGATGATACTTCATTTTATTGTCATATGTTTGCTCTTTTCTAGCGTATCAAAATTCAGAGTTACATCCAATGCTTATATAAAAGAATCTATATGAAATTATTAACTCTGAAAAGCCTTACACGGAATTCAATCATCATATAGTAAATTTTCAAACTTGGAAGTAATGCTAGTGTTTTTCGAGCGATTGATGTTTGTGTGTTGCATTGTTGCCTACAGATACATATCGACTTTTGTTTTTGTTAAGCAAGAGAGGTGGGAAAATTAGAATCAATTTGCCTAAATAATAATAATAATAATAATAATAATAATTTTCCCATATAACAATAATAATTAAAAAACAGGAAGAGTACACGTAAGAGATAGAGACAAGTGTAGTTATTTAATAAAGATATTTTTATTCAATTATTTTAATATTATTAATGGGTAATTTAAAAACACGTAAGAGGGTATTTTGGTTTAATTATTTAATATGGGTAGTGGATAATTTAAAAACATGTAAAGAGGTATTTTGGTTTAATTTTTTAGTATTGACAACTGTGGGTAATTTTTGTTTCTTTTTTTCTCAGTTAATGTAGTAATTTCTAGTTTTTGAGAGCGAACGTGGATCCTCTTTTTCTTAATTAAATATATATACAATAGAAGATTTGTACATTTGTCAAATTATGAACACCGAACTAGATACACGAGCCTAATGGTCTGGTTTGACAATACCATGCTTAACCCATTGTCAGTGGCGATATGGACGACGTGTGTCCAATTACTGCGACGAGGTACTCTGTCAAGGATCTCAATCTGACTGTCACAAAGCCATGGCGCCCGTGGTACACCCCTGATAATGAGGTAACTAAGAGCACGAACACGATATGCCAAGTTTCTCTTTAACATAAATGATGTTTTATCTCGATAATTAATAAGGTCCTGGCCTCCGCGCTCAGAGGGTGTGTCAGTGTATGCTGCCAATATAAGATCAAGATATCACAAAGAGAATGTAACTGCAATTGGCTATCGTCTACTGCAGGTTGGGGGCTATGTTCAGCAATACGACGGAGGATTCACGTTTGCGTCGGTGAGGGGATCTGGACATTTGGTCCCCAGTTTCCAGCCTAAGAGATCACTGGTCCTGTTCTACTCCTTTCTGAAAGGCATGATTCCACCTGCCGTTTCAGTGTGGCATCCGTGAGAATACCTCGCTTGATGCATGACTCATGGACCAATCCATAGAGTCTACAAATAAAACTCTTGTCACATGGGTTCGAACTAGACCTCGACAAGTATATTTCTCATGAAATGTTTTTCTCTTATTACCCGTCCTAATAAGGAGCGTTTCCGCCTAATGTTAGCATGAAAGAGGGATAAAATCAAATGTGTGTATGGGTGCCATTTTCTTGGTCAATGAGACTTTGGTTTAGTTTGAAGTTTAATATGGATCCTGAATTGTCCCACGAAAATTTATTGCCATATAAATAGCGCACTCGAGGTCTTTGCTTTAGCATTCGGTTACCTCCGTCCTCATATGCGGATGGAGTATTGGTAAATTGAACAATGTTCTGGACAATGGACTCAGCTGAAAAGTGGTATCTCATATGCTGCCCATTCCAATTTGGGCCTAAACATTGAAAGGATCTTAAGGCACAGCGTAATATAGTATCGTCAAATGAATATCTCAACCATCAACAAATTTCTTTTAGGATTTATCTTGAGTCATCACAAACCTTCATACAACACATGGAACAAATGTATCTGGCAAATTTTATGGTACCCTAAGATGATTGTAGACCATCCATTTTAACTAGATCAACGAACTATTACCTCTTGTGAGGTAATAGATCATTATTAATTTATTTATTTCATAGAAAGTGGCACCTGATTGCAGGTAGATATTTCCAAAGTTTTTAGGATTTTGCGTGAAACCTGCTTTATTTTGTTTTTCATGATTTTGGTTTAAATATAGCACGAACGTGATGTTTCACAGGTTTTGCATGAACATATTTTTTCTTTGGTATGCGGTGTTACATATATGATTTTGGCATGAACGTGACAGATGTTTTTTTTTCTAGATGAAGATGTATTTCAAACACGCTTATCCTGTAAAAGACAAAATATTAAGATTCTCTTTGTTTATTCATGTGAAACACCACAGCACCCATTTCAGTGCTTCTCAACACACATTTACATGTGAGTAATCAACGAGACACAATATGAAAGTATGAATACTGATTGATAATCTTGCTAAAAAAATATTGATTGATAATGGATTCCAGGAAGAACTTTGAAAAAGTGAACGCCCAAGGTCAGTTTGGGGAGCCACCAGGTGGAAGCATGTTCTTCAGGAAAGAGTAGAGCAGAAGCAGTGATCTCTTAGGCTGGTAAGAGGGGACCTCGTGGCCAGCTCCCCTCACTGACGCCAGCGTGAAACCTCCTTGATACTGCTGAACATAACCTCCAACCTGCATCCGTCATGTACCATTCCGCGTCAATATTTTCCGGATAATTTCAGCTTTTCTGAACCGTTTTCTATTAGCATTGTTTCTGCAGGTTCCTTACCTCGATGTCAGGGGTGTACCAAGGGCGCCATTTTTTTGTGACGGTTAGATTGAGATCCTTGACGGAGTACCGTGTTGCAGTAAGCGAGCACATGGTATCAAAATCACCACTGCCACAATATTTGGGGCAAAAAAATTTAACATTTCTATCTGAAACTGATTGATCAGTTCTCATTTATCTGCATGATGGATGGCATAAATACAGTACCTGTAGGTCCACACCCTTAATCCACGATCGACCAGCCTTTTGATGATTGGCACCATATGCGATGGGGCGTCGTTCCAGTCCAAATCGGAACTGAGAAAGAAACAAAAAGAATATACATATACCACGAGACATCAGATTAGGCCATCAAGAACGAAAAAGTGCAGCCGCACAATATATAGGCTGGTACATTGCACTTACTTGCAAAATGACCATTTCGTATTGATCCGGGCGTGCAGAGCCTTTTGCACCTCGACACTGTTAAGGTATGTCTCGACGTAGTTGTCGATGCACGGATCGTACCCGGGTAACTGGGAAACCAAAGATACAAGTTTGACAAATCACAACAGAGTAGGTTTCGATGTGACGAGAAGAGGTGAAAAACGTGTGGTATATACGTACGTAGCTGCTGGCGTAGTATGTGCCGTTGCTCGACTGGAGACAGACCGGAACGTAGATATCGTAAATATTGATGTTCCCCTTGTTGTACCAACGCCACGGCTCGGAGCACGTCGGGCGCACGTCGTCGGACGCGTTGAAGCTGCAGGTGGTGAGGATCGTCGCCCAGACCTCGTCGGAGATCATGCCGTGGCTCCACATATACTCCAATTGCCCCTTGTTGTTCAGGTAATCATCGAGTAACGGATTGCCAACCTAGTTGTTCACGCACAAGATCAATGATAGTACACAATAGCCTGTTTAAAGCGGTCAGAAGATGGCAAAACGGTGACGGAATTAGGCAATTAGCGATGGTGCACTCACGAAAATGCCTTGGAATTTGACGGGTGTCTGCTGGCCCGGGAAGCTGTTCATGGCCATGATGACGGTGGCGAGTTGCGGGACGTAGTGCCCGCCGTAGCTCTCGCCGGCGACGTAGAAGTCCCGGCCCTTGTACTCCGGGAACCGCTCGAGCCACTTGACGAGGAAGACGTACGCGTCCTCGGCCGTCCTCCGGTCGCCGACGGTGTGGTAGTCGGTGGCGTTCCTCGAAAAGGAGAACCCGACGCCCGCGGGCGACTCCAGGAAGATCACGTTAGCCACTGCACACGAACGCCGTCGTTCAGTGACAATAAATCTCAGTCTATATGTACGTACAATCACAAGCTAATTAAGTCTGCTTCACATACGGTTGGTCCAGGCGTGCTTGTTCCTGCTAAGGGTCTTGCCGTCGGGGTTGACACGGAACGGGCCGAGCTCCTCCATCGCACCGTATCCAAGCGATGAGCATCCAGGACCTGCACACGTCAACGAAACGGCCGATGAGACAACAGCTCGCGTGGCTCTGCACCCGCGTCGCCGAACGGATATGATTTGATCGTGTTTATTATTAGTTACCTCCGTTGAGCCAGAGGATGAGCGGCATGGAGGCCGCGTCGTAGGGGGACTCGGCGAAGTAGTAGAACAGCTCGCGGCCGTTCCCCTCGTCCACCGTCACGTAGCCGGCGTACTGGCCGAAGTTGACGCGCGGCGGCTGGCCGGGCAGTGCCGCAACCCTGTCGGCCTCCTTGCTGCCGCTCGCCGGGATCTTGCAGCGCTCGGGCAGGTGAGCGAAGGTGCTGGGATCGGACCATCCCCATGGGTCGGTTTCGTCAGGCTCAGGTCCGTCGTCAGCAGTGTTCGCGGTTCTCTTCGTGGCCCTGGACGCCATGAATTTGCTGAGCTGGTCCTCCTGGGTGGAAGCGTCCGCGAACGACGCGCCGAGCAGGACGACCAGCGAGAGGAGGAAGACGGTGGTTGTGCCCGCCATCGTTCCACCGAGGGAAGGTAACTGAAAGGAGATGTCGTGAGGTGTTGGGCAAGATTATAGTGAGGTTGTTATATTGCTTTCAGGGGAGACAAGGACAAAGGTAACTGACGCATGCAATTCGATCGACTTGGACCCGGGGCATGGACTCTCCAAGGCTAATTTTCAAAAGTACGAAAGGCGTTAATTGCGATGTTATTCGTACTGTACACTGACGCTGGTCAACAGAGGGTTGTGTCCAGACAATACAAGATTTGCATATGCCAAAGCGAGGTCTCTCAGGAACATCGTTGGACATTTAAAAAAATACATGTACTACGCGGAGCCGAAATGAATGGGCGATTTTTGACCGCAGGTTTTGGCCTTTCTGCACTGAATGCAAAATGTTAATTTACTGGGTTTCTTATTAGCTTGAACGGTTTAGTACAAATAGGAGCACAACACTAAACTAATCTCACGCAGCGGGTATCTAACACAAAATTAATCAAAACATCCTACATATCCTTTGTTGACTTTTTAAATGAATTTATTTCCTACATTGCATCCTAAACCTCGGGCTTGATTTGCAGCGCAGCGGTTGGTTGACACCTTTGGGTGAGGTGGTGGTGTTAGAGGACACGGAAAGACTAATGACTCGTTTTAGGTGATGATGCTGGTGTGGCGACTTGTTTTAGGTGATGATGGCAACAATCGGATCCTTTCTTTTTTTTTTGAAATCGAACCAGCAAACAATAATCTGATCCTCATTGTGCAGGTTATGTGATTATGCAATAAATGAGGTGGGAAATAACACTAATCATAAGAGAAAATCCCTAGTCTAGATGATTAAGCAACGATGGCGCTCGAGGGTTTCACTATCCGGCAAGGTCAAAGCTAACCGAATGAGCATCTCAAAAAAAAAAACTACCCTAATGAAGAAGAAAAAACTGGGTGACGTCTAGAGGAGCGATAAGGAACTGATTTGCAGGGTTTTTTTAATAAAAAAACATATAACGAACGAATATATTAAAAGAAAATCATGACATAAAAATATCATAAATATAAGCGAAGTCAAAATAAAACCTAACACACTAAAATTTTCAGAGTGTATAGTCAAGAAAAAAAAGAAGACATAGATAACTAAAAACATAACAACACACTCTCTACGATAGAGCCCGTCACAAAACATCAATGCTAAACTAGTCTAGAGTAGCACCAATATCGAGCAATAGACATCACTCAATGCCTTATAGCCATTAGAGCACCAGCAACGCTAGTTCGATTTATCTGGGTGAGCTGGATCTTAGTGTTCGCATTCTATTGTTGGTTCGCTTGCTCTATAGTAGTGTTCGATTGATGGGACCCACGACATGGTGGTAAAGGTAGCTCAGCTCGTTCTCTGCACGTTCGTGAGTAGGGACCAATCATATTGGAGCAAATCCCTTCGTTCACCTATTTTTTGATATTTTATATGCCATGATTCGAACCGAGTTTATGAGTCGAACCGAAGAATCTTTTCCTATGTTTCGACAGCTCCAACGTTGAAATCGAACCATGAGCTCCTTTCTCTCTCTCTCCCTATGGTTCGGTTTGCAACCACGTTGCTGGTGCTCTTACACCACAAACTCAAGAGCTAGAATCAACCTACTACGTGTCATCGTCATCAAATATAGCCGTACACCCACGACTAGCAACTCCAACTTTATAGCAGTAACACCTAATCATAACAACAAGAGACAACCTAACAGATGCAGGTTTTGGTAGCAAGATTATTTGTAAATTTTATGCCAATCTAACAGATGCGTTAATACCAAGAAAAAAATATGCATCTAAAGAAAGAAAAATAAATGTAAACAATGCTGAATATAAGAATAGAGTGTACCTAATTTTGACACGGAACGTATGCTGGTCAATTTGCTAATGTGTGATGCAATAACCGCAAAAGTCATGGTCGGCTTCACAAACATGTGCAGGTGACGCCTTAGGCAAGGAGGGTATGCTATATTTTGAAAAATCTTTGGCAAGGAAAAGGAAAGTGACTAGCTAGGTGGAAGTCATGATAAGGTCAGAAACTGCCTGTCCCAATTCGTTTAAAGGAAGTGATGCCATCTGCCAGCAGGAATTGTCTAATCGATGTTATCTTTGCTATTTGTTGACTAGAGTCCTTGGTGATGAGTCCTGGAATAAGCTCTCCAGCTCCCCTTTTGTTCTTCTAAATTTGTTTTGAGCAGCTCTCCCTGGCTTCCTAGAGCTATAACTGATTGGGAGGAGATAAGGATGGTTTGGAGAAGCGTGTGTGTAAGTACTTCATTAGGATGAGGGAATAAGCTGTTAAGAGTTGTAATCCAATCTTATTTGATGCACTAGCACTGCATAATAGTAGTAGCATTTAAATTTTGCTTGCAATTCGTTTCAACCACTATGCCGAACACAGGGATTGTGCTCCGGTCTACTCCTCTTTTAAAGAATGCTTTTTTTTTTGAGAAAATCTTTTGAAGAATGCATGAATCTCGACGTATCATTAACCAACCAAATTTTAATATATTTTTTTTATCCCAGTCCATATCCAACCCTGACCAGGCCCAACTTAGCCTGGTCCAGTACGATTTCAATCAATCCGCAGTCCTGACCCAACGTTTATAGTTAGTATGACTTTATGAGAGATGTTCATGTTGACACGCACACTCATACTGACCATTGCTCGAGTCAGTTATACCTTAACTCTTGTACCCTCCACACGCCATGCACCTATATAAACAGCTCAACGACACAGAATCATCAGCGACTGAAACTGAAACATTGACAAAGATGAGGTGCGCCACCACCTTTCTCCTCGCACTCGCCTTCGTTTTGGGCCATCACTCACAGCTGCGTTCCAGGATGATCAGCTCAGCAAGTTCATGGCGTCCAGGGCCATGAAGAGACTCGAGAACAGGAACACCACGAACGGACCTTCTGAAGCCGACCCATGGCAGGATCCGGCGACCATCTTCGCCCATCTATCCGAGCGCTGCAAGATCCCGGGGAGCGGCAGCAAGGACGCTGACAGGGTCGCAGCGCTTCCCGGGAAGCCGCAGCGACGTCAACTTCGACCAGTACGCCGGCTACGTGAAGGTGGACGAGGAGAACGGTCGCGAGCTGTTCTACTACTTCGCCGAGTCCGCCGCCGACGCCTCCTCCAAGCCTTTAATCCTCTGGCTTAATGGAGGTAATTAAACATGGTCAAATCATCAGTGTGGCAATGCAGACGCAGAATGTACGACGAGCTGTCTTTTTTTTTTCGAACAATGAGCAGGAGCATTGCTCTTTCTTTTAAGAAGGAAATAGAAGTATACAAGGTAAATATACAATTTATTTGTCACAGAAAATAAGAAGCATCCTACTACACCATTATCCCTCTTGGTGCTAGTGCTACTCTGCTAGTTTCAACCTGCAGTGCGCCATATTCCATCTCTCTAAGCCTCAGATCGTCCTTAATCAAGTAAGTACATGCAGTGACTGCAAAGTAGTTTGTTGAAAAATTCTTCTGTTATGTTTCTTTCAAATGTTCCACACCGTGTACATGATTATCGCTGCCTTCTCTCTTTCCTCCCTCGTCGTGTATTCTGTCATCATGTCATTCCACCATTCTCTGAAAGTGCAGTCAGTTGTTGTTGGCTTGTAGATCACTTCTTATCTCCATACGCTGACCTCATGCCAGACTTCTTTTGCAAACGAGCAGTCATGGACGGACACAGCTGGTTGCTTGGGTATTGCTGGAAATACCCAACAACTTTGCAAGAAAATTTATTTAGTATAGTTGAGTATTTGTGTCATTTGAGAAAATGAGAAATATATTAGCAAATCTGACTAACAAGCAAGGTCTACGAAGCAAAGACCAGTAGCTAAAGAACCTGCAGGTCCAGACCTCCATTCTCCTCTTCTTCTGAATCGCCAACACATCACAGCATCACCGGCGCGGAACGAATTTCCAGTTGAGATCGACCACTGGATCAACGCCACAATGACTTTGAGAGTTTTCATTCGTCGCTGGGGCAATGAAGTCCGCAAGCAGGCATAAGTTCCATCTTCTTTCCTTTTCACTAGAAGCACCCATACGATCCATCTTTCTTTTCTTTTTTTTTTTTATATATTTTGTTGTGCTAAGAAACTAAGCCCTAAGACCAAGACTCTTATTTAACCAACAGTCCTCAATCCCAATTTGTTTGACATATTTCATAAGGGTGTTCTTGACATATTTGTTGTGAAATAATCTCAAAGTTTAGAAAATGAAGCCCTATAAATGTTTGGAGACAACATAATTTTGTATTTTTTTTGTTATATGAAATATTAAATTTTAGGACCCCGTTTTATATTTCGCACTGAAGCCTTAAAATCTTCGAGACGGCACTAAACGCTTGAACCCTAGGCGCATTGCGCGCCGGTGCCAGTGAGCAACTCACCAAGGCCTTCGTGAGCTCCGAACGCTGTCAACATCCTGAATAGAATGAACCAATATTTGAATGATTGTCTTATTACATTTATTGACTTTGATTTTTTTCTTCAACTAAAAGACGACGACATTATCAAAAGCTTTCAATAAAGAAGAAGCGCAAAGTAGAATTGTATTTTACTTAATATTATACTTTATTAGTTTGTATTATGAAATATTTCTTATTTAATTCAGTTATTCAATGTTATGAAGATATTGTGGTCATAACTTATGCTTTAATCCAATATTATGGACATATGAGTTTGTGCTTTTTTCTTGATTGACTAGCTTGGGAATACCCAAGTTTTACAAGCTGCGTCCGTCACTACAAGCAGTATATGCAAAGATGGCTAATAGTCTCAAGCTCCTGGTCGCACAATAGGCAGATGAGATTACATGGCCAGACTTTAAAGTAGTTCGGGATATGTTGACAAAGAAATAAATCTTTGTTAAGAAGGATCGATAGTTGAGCGCTTTGACTGAGTTGGCTAGGTTCTTGGAGACACTGAAGTTGCCTCTCTAGTTGTTGTTCGCCAATGGCAGGTTGGAAAATCACCTACTAGCGGCAGCCTTGTTTAGTGTTGTGTAATTGTGTTGATGTTGCTTCTTCATTGCTCTGTTTTATTTTTCTGGGCATGGTGATGACCAATGCTCAGGCCTGGTAGTCGTGCTAGGTTAGTCTTTGTAACCTTATGTTGTATTTCTTTCTACTTCTATCTTAATGAATAGCACCGCTCCTGGCTTTTTTCAAAAAAAAAAAAGAAAGAAAAAGTTTATCCGTCGTCAGTTCCCTGTTCTGAACTGCTAACCACGCAAATTTTTTTTGTTTTCCTTCCGCCTTGGCCTTCCAAATTACTCTTGCATCGAATCGACATATTGATCCTTGGCATTGTATGGCATAGGCTGACTTCGTTATATATTGACCATTTACAGTCCATTTCCATGCTATTAAATCGGCCCTCACCTAGCTGAACTTGGTGCACCATGTCCCAAAGTTGAATGAACTCCGCTATAGTATCTCCATCCTGCATTCTCCATAACCCCCTTGTTCGACTATTGTCCTCCAATTCTTCCCATACTGTCCTATTCTTGCGCCAGGCCAGTTTGTAGAGTCTTGGTGCAATGTCCATAGGTGCATTGCCGTTGAGCCATGAGGACTGCCAGAACTTTGCTTTTTCGTCCATCTCCCAGTGTTACCACAGTGCTGACCCTGAATAATTGCCTGGAGAGCATCACCGGTCGTTTCGGACGTGTGCAGGGCCGGGAAGCTCGTCGCTGGGATTTGGGGCCATGACGGAGCTCGGACCGTTCCGTGTCAACTCCGACAGCAAGTCCCTGAGCAGGAACAAGCACGCCTGGAACAACCGTAAGACTGACTTCAATAGGGAAGATGCAAATGCAAAAATGCATTATGGAGGGGTACTATGCATGATAAACACCTCTCTAACAGGGGAAAGCAAATGACAATGTATTTTACATTGGAGGGGAGAGGGGAGCTAAAATTGAATTCCCTCTCTCTCCTCTCATGCATTTCCTCGGCCTGGTCTCTCTCCTACGTGAGACCAATCCATCCCGTCCGCCTCCAGGCCGCCCGCGGAGGAGTCCAGCGCCGGCGAGACTCCGCCTCCAGGCCGTCCGTGAAGGAGCCCAGCGCCGGCGCGCCGTCTCGCCGGAGCCCCTCCCCTCCCCTCCTCGCCCCCCCTCCCCCACCCCCGAGGAGCCCAGCGCCGACGGCCGGCGGAGCCCCCCCCCCCCTCACCCCCCCGCGCCGACGGCCGTTCCCCATCGACGATTGGCGGAGCACCCCTACCAGATCGAACGGCGGCGCGACGGGCCCTGCCCGCGAAGGAGGAGTCGCCCCGGTGCTCGTCGGCTCCGTGCTTGGACCTCTGCTTCGCCCGCGAGCAGTGGACGGCGGCGCGGTGGAGGGAGGCGGTGGACGGCAGCGCGGAGCACTTCGTCCTGCTGGCATCGTGGACGGCGCCGCGGGGAGGGCGGCAATGCGGTGGACGGCGGCGTGGTGGAGGGAGGCGACTGGGAGGCCGGCGCGGACGGGGGCAGCGGCGACGGCTCCAGCTCGCGTCGGGAGGCGGCAGCACGGCGCTCGCGCGGGGAGGCGGGGCTGGATCTGCCGCCGGAGCAGCTGGACCGCATCGTCGGCAGCGCTCAGCGGCAGCCATGGCCATGGCCTCGCGCTGCCTGGCGTGTTTTGCCTGTCCATATGCCTGCTATTGTTGGAGACACTAAAAATTAAATTACCTTCTTGCTACTGTAGACGTGCTACTGTAGACGTGAGGCAAATAGAATTTTGCCTCTCTAATTTGTCTCTTAGAGTCAGCGAGAGGTAAAATGCTCTAGAAAGAAAGTTAATAGAAACAGTTCAGATTAAGATGAGATTTAATTTGTAATATTTTGGTGTGGGGTGGTGATGACGCAGGGGCTCTGTTCAATGAGGGCTGCAGGCCATATGGTCCCCACTTTCCAGCCTGAGAGATCACTTGTTCTCCTCTATGCTTTCCTGAAGAACATGCTCCCACCTGCTTTCATCCCAAACTGATTCAGGGTGACGGATGGAATATTGCCTCCTTACTTTCCTTGACTAATTGATTAAAGCAAGTTGGAACTTAGAAGAACGTATATCGCTTGGTCATACACTCATACCATAACACAATTATATGTGTGTTGATAATCAATAAAGTTGATGATATTCATGTGAAGAATAATAAATAGAATGATTATTCTGGCATGATTGTCTACCAGAAACTTTGCAACGGCTTAGTTTGTGGGAAAAAAAAAACGATACCACTGTTTCACCTCCTAATATGTTGAAACGATGTTTTTGTTTCTTTTCCACCCGTGTTGCATATAAAGGTTAATATATGGTACTTAAGAAAGGTATTACACATATTAGCGTGACAATGACGAAAAGAGACATCTCAAGTTTTTTGAAAATATTTTAGAAAATCAATTCCACCAACACCATTTTAATGATGAGAACAGACATGTCAAAGTGTGTTGTCTACTCCCCCGCAAAAAAAAAAAAAGTGAGTAGAAATAAAATATGTTCAATTTATGCAGGGACAAAGACATAAAACACCAAAAATCAAGTGGTGGAGATATACCAACCTGACTCTTCTCATATTAAATATGTAGGTGATTATATTGCAACTTAGTTTATGTGTCTATGAGTGTAGAACACTCGTGAGATTATCTCTATTAAGGTTAGGACTAATCTCCGATTAAGTACGTCACTATACGTCAAACTGGAACCTTCTTGATCAACTGTTGTGGCAAAGAAAGGACAAGAAAGAATATATTTCCATGGAGATATTTGTAAAGCAAAAACAAGCCAAAATATGCTTCTTGTTCATTGTAAAGAATCGCTCAGCTAGAGTACAAATAAAAAGGAACTCGACAACATACAGCCGCCTAGTGATTATTCAGATGAGTAAGAGGCAGAAAGAATCGTAGAATTTTATATGTCCATAGTAGCCTTCTAAAAAGATGGAAATGATTAGAGGTCATAGTAGCTTGTTTGTCATTGATTAACCCCGGACCTATATAAGGAGCTCCTAAATCTTGCCATCTTGGTCATCTTGACAAGAGCTAAAGATGAGGAACACTTCCTTCTGCATTTTTCTCCTCTTTTGTGCGTCCATCTTTCACGCAAATGCGTCACAGGAGGCTCGGCTAAGAGACTTCATCTTATCCTGGAGGAGGAGCAAGTTCAGTGTTAACGACACAGAATTCAGGGTCACTAGCAGACTCAGAACAGAGTACTCTGGCACTGACCAGAGCGCTCTGAAGGCGGCTGACAAGATCACTTCGCTCCCAGGGCAGCCGGAGGCCGTCGACTTCAACCAGTACAGCGGATACGTGATTGTAGATGAGAACAATGGCCGTGCACTCTTCTACTACCTCGCCGAAGCGACGCATGATGCAGCGGCGAAGCCACTCATCCTATGGCTCAACGGCGGTGATGCTACATCCCTTTTCTGAAATGTGATGTGTATTATGCCTGCTTAATGACAGTCCAACTTGTAGTATGCTGACAAGAACATCATGAGAACCATCTCTTGAGAAGGCTAAACTAACAGTGTCTATGGCCAGTACTTACAGATGTGTAGCTTACCCTGATGTTCCTCATCTGTAACAGGTCCAGGGTGCTCATCAGTCGGCTATGGAGCAATGATAGAACTCGGCCCCTTCCGCATAAATAGTGATAATAAAACTCTGAGCAGAAACGAGAACTCCTGGAACAAGGGTGAGATATCAAACTAACACCGTTCTTGCTTCCATTTCCTCAAAAGTCCTAGAAATTCATACGTACTATGATAGGTCCTGACGAATTGACAACTCTGAAAATTTGCAGCTGCCAATGTGCTCTTCCTGGAATCTCCCACTGGCGTTGGATTCTCGTATTCCAACACATCTTCAGACTACAACAAGAGTGGTGACCAGAGGACAGCAGATGACACACTCGTCTTCCTTATCAATTGGTTTGAGAGGTTCCCGGAGTATAAAGGGCGGGCCTTTTACATCTCTGGTGAAAGCTATGCCGGACACTATGTTCCACAGCTTGCAGCCACCATTCTTAGCCACAACAAAGATACTAAAAATAATATCATAAATCTGCAGGCTATTTTGGTGCGTATACAGATTCAGCGATAAATGCACTCAACAATTTAAATGCTTCTAAAATTTGCAATATTTCTTTATATTTCTCACCTAGGCGTTCATCATAAAATAGAAGAATCTCCTTTTTTTTTCTAGGTAGGCAATCCATACCTGGATTATTACAAGAACATAAAGGGGCAAATTGACTACTTGTGGAGCCATGGGGTGATATCAGATGAGGTGTGGGTCAACATTACCAAGAACTGCAAGTTCAGCCCCTTGGATGGAAACCAATGCTCCAATGCCATAAAAGCATATGATTCTGGATCCATTGACGGTACGACATATATGCTCCAATTTGCATCAAAGAACCCACTGGAAAATACTACACCAGTCGCTACGTAAGATAGCATTTTTCTTATGTATACTAGTGTACATATTATTTCTTATATATTTGTAAGTATATCAATTTCTTTCTTAAATCTAAGTCACTTTATGTGACCATTAAATTTGTACAAAGAGATCAATTTGCTGTTTACATGTTTATTTGATTTCTCAAAAGTATTTTCTGTTCTAACTTGTGCAGGTTCTGGGGGTTGATCCATGCAGCAACTACTATGTCCATGCTTACCTCAATGACCCAAGGGTCCAGAAGGCTTTCCATGCTAGAATGACAAAGTGGTTAGGCTGCACGTAAGTCTCTTATTTGGAAGAGAATTGTCAATTAATGGGTATATTATGCATAAACCTTCAAGTTATATGTCAAGTTTCTTACTGATGCTACTTACGCAGAGACTTGGACTGGAAAGATGCTCCGGTGTCCATGATGCCGACCATCAAATGGCTCCTCAGACATGGGCTACCAGTGTGGCTGTACAGGTAAGTTAAACATCATATCTCTGAACCAGCCAAACAAGAAAAAACTGCAAACTGTAAAGTTGTAATGGAAACACATTTTCAGTGGCGACTTCGATGCAATCTGCCCTCTTACTGCAACAAGATACTCCATCCAAGACCTCAACCTCTCAGTCGTACAACCATGGCGCCCCTGGACAGCAAACAAAGAGGTGAATCACACTGCCAATTCTCACCATCACTTGTATTTTCATTCTTCCCCTACCTAACTTTCTGTGTGGACCATTGCAGGTTGGAGGCTATGTTCAGGAGTACACTGCAGGTCTCGTGCTTGTTTCTGTGAGGGGATCTGGTCATCAAGTTCCGTACTTCCAACCAGAGAGAGCGCTAATACTGGTCAGCGCCTTCCTGAAAGGAAATCTTCCAGTTTATGTAAAGGAGTAGCAATTAGGAACATGGAGTAAAATTCTCAGTGCTTCTTTCTTAACATCAGTTTCAAAAAGCCCCTCCTTATTCGGAGATAAAAAGGGTTTCTCACATTTTGTTTTTTGCTGAAGAAAGCTACTACAGAGTTGGATCCAAAACTGATTGATTTTTTCAGAAGTTTAATTTAAAATATGATCAAATTCTGGTAAAATTCAAATGTGATCAGATTCCAGTAAAAAAGACTTCCAGCATAGCTCATCATTTTATGGGAAGTAGCAGTATGATATCAGTGAAAACCAGTCATAATTTTATTTCCTGCTTCACACACACCAAACACTAAATTCAAGCTTCACAACTTAGCTATACTGCAGCATTGATGCTCTATTATCTGGAATATAAAAGAAAACAAAACAAGTGAATATTTATCATACCTACTCATCTGTACAGGCCAGCACCGACTTCATATTATGAACCAATAGCAAGGTAACGGCTTCATCAAGAGATTTAGGCACTAAGATTTACATGAAGCCCTCAAAGGAGGGGAAAATACGGATGGTGATGAGATAAGCACGTCACTATAGCATGAAGTGAGGCAAAATAACAGTATTTTTCACCATATGACCGACAGTGTTTTGGATCAAAATATTTCCTCTATTCTCCTCGATAGCTCCTGGTAAGAATGAGATGTGTTACCAAAGTACAATTGGGCCAAAGCCTTCCACTCCACTGCCCAAAAAAGAATCACACATCACAACATTCTCACCATATGGCCTATTCTACAGTCTGACAGATTTGGCTTCTACCTTCTAGCTGCATTCTCCCTTTGAAAAGGAATTTCCAGCGGCCAAGCTTAGTGTGGCACAGTTTTTTCTTAGAAAAAGAAAATCCTTAGATGCCACTACTAAGTCCCAAAATTAACTCCTTTGCTCAACGAGGACATAGGTTAGGAGTGCATTATTATACCCAATTTATGGTGCAACAGAGACAAAGCTACTACTCAGAACCACACCTAAGTGATCCGAAGGAGAATCTCAGTCGGACTTTTAAACATTAGATCTAACATCTAAGACCTATAGCTTAAACTTGCAAGTGATGATAGTAGGAGCTTCAGGTGTATCTCATCCGAATTTTATTATTACACCAGTTTTACTTTAAAATAAACAAAAAACTGCAATTGTTGAACTAATTGTAACTTCTAATATAAACTTGTAGCATAAAAAGAATCAGACAAGGAGAGATGTTGGATTGCCTGAATTATGGAAATTCATCCAGCACAAATCTTGACACGGGTTAATCTGATACTGAAGACTAACAGTTTAAGCCTAGAACGAACACACCACCATCCAATCAACAAATGCATAGAGCAATTTGTCTTCAGCTTATCAGGAAATTCTGAGAATAGTTATTCTTAGTAGATTTCTAACCAAACAGGAAGCGGGGATAATCAATTTGGACCTGCACTTCATGAACAATATATTTCTGAACTCCATAAAGGGATAAGCCATCTGCCATTCCTTACAATCCTTTTGAGATTTAGCATTTGCCATGCACAAATTTACATCTAGAGCCTAAAATAAATTCCAAAACACAGATAGGAATGCATAGCACGTTTGTTCTTCAGTTTATTAGCAAATTCCTTACAACCGGGCAGTTTGTGGAAGAGGAGGACGAGCCACGAGTCCATATGGAAGCGCTGCACGCTGATGGGGGGCTCACCGGATCCGGACAGCCCGGAGCGGCTACGATCCCATGCTTGGCGACAGGATCGGGTGGAAGTGGAACGATGCCACGCAATTCCGGTGGTGAGGACGGCGGCGGCGGACCGCGGGAGCAGTAGGGAGGGGAGAGAGAAGCTGACTGTCCGAAGCTGGGTGTTTCCGAAAATATGATCCGAACCAGGGGTTTAATTAAAAATATTTGTAATCGCGATCTAAATTAGAGACCTATATGTAAATATTTGGATCGTGGTTATTAATCACGATCCAAATTAGAGATCTATATGTAAATATTTGAATCACGGTTATTAATTGCGATCTAAAATAGGGGGTTATATGTAGGCCCTTTTGATAATTCTCGGGCGACCTTTCCCCGGTTGTGCTGCCGCAGGCGAACTTCGCCGGTGCCGCCGCCACATGTCCAGCTCTACCCTACGCCGAGTTTGAGATCCCAAAATATTCTTCCAGATCCATTGAGCGCCCCAATTCGCCGACCCCTCCGACGGCAGGGCCGAGAGCGTTCGCAGCGGACCCCTCCGAGCTATGGCTAGGAAACTCTGACGTCCATTGCTCGGCGAAGCGGATCCTGATAGCGAACAACAGTGTCAAAATTCATCATATCCGCTTTTTGGCTCGATGACGCTAGCGTCGCCAGTTTGCAGGTTCGCTTCATGGTGACTGTTGGGCGGCGTCCATGGCTGCGCTCACGGTGACTGTTTCGACTGAAGGAGATGGAGCTCCAACTACGAGTTTTAATGAACAACCAATGGTTCTCTTGAATTAAATGAAATTTGGGGATATTTACCCATTCATATTCTGAAACCTGTATTATGGTTGCAAATTCTAATTTTGTGTCGAATCACACGCAGTACAGCTGCTCATTCCTTCACCAGAAAGTCACGAGGTTTTGAACAAGAACATTGGAGCAACAGAGGAAGCAGTTCTCGGTGAAAATTCCACATAATCTAGAATTGCATTCTCGGTGAAAAACTGAATTGACCCACAGAACCCACGCATATTTGCCAGTGATTGCCTCCCAAATTTTCGTTTCAAACAAGAGAGTGCAAAGAACGGACCAAAAAACTGCTGTTAGTGACTAACAAGGAACTCCCAAGTTTGTAACGCCTTACTAATCTGCATGCCCGGTTCGCTCTCAGCAGCTGACAAAGCGCCCTTTCCATGAAACTACCATCAAACTAAAATTTCCACATCTGCATGTTCAACACGTCTTATCCTAACCGTCAGTTGGATGTGGCCGTCGCGATACAACCACCTCGGAGACGAGATATGCTATCTTAGCTTGACCTGAAATAGAGAACGTCTGAACGTACAAAGGCGTACAGCTACACGAGGTGTTGCACTGTTAGTACTCCAAACATACCTATGGAGGAAGCCAATTTTCACTCTCGGCCCAAGCAGTATATATAAACCCTGGCAATCCAGTTCATCACATCTCACTAACAGTCATCTCTTCCTAGCGATGACAAACATTTCCTTTCACCTGCTGCTTGTCATCAAGTCATTATCTGCGTCGCTGCATTACACACAGATGCGTCCCAGGAGGCTCCCCGGAGAGAATTCATCAGGACTAGAAGGAACAGTCGTAGCAATAAGGACACGTTTAATGTGAATACCACTAAGCACATGAGATTCAGTGGCAACCTTTGCTATGTTACCTCCCTGCAGCAACCGATAAACCAAACCAACACGAGCCAGTCAAATCCAATAGCAGACAGAAGGATTTCATTAGCTTATTGTTCTGCTTCAAGTTCGCAGCTCCAGGTCAAAAATTTCTTTTTTTTGTTGGGTCCGACAGAACGTGGCCAGTATATAGGCGTCTCGAACTCTCGGTGGCGCTAGCTCGTGTAAATATTAATGCCCTTTACAAGACCATTCACTGCATCTAGCTCACCTAAGAAACCGTCATCTACCTTCTTCTACCAAGAGCTACAACTACTAATAGTCTAATACCTCCAGACTCCAGTTTCGAGTGAGGGCGTGGCAGCAGTTCAGTTCAGGAGTACTCTCAGTTCAGCTCAGCTCACTTGCTGCTGATTGCCGTAGAACGGGTAGGTGCCATAGGCAGTGGCAGCATACATGCCTGGGTCAGGGAATGGCGCAGGGTAACCGTAGCCGTTGTAAAACGGGGAAGCCGCGTAGTACATCCCGTTGTTCCACTGATTGCCGTTGTCACCCCTAAACTGTGAACATGAAATGTGTTAGTTCTTAGCTACATTTTACTGCAAAAATTATCAGTATGTTTGCTTTTTTCCCTTCCTAGAGCAATTTAGAACATGTTTGCTAGAACCGTAGATCAGAGCAAGCTCGTTACCTGCTTGTTTGCTGGATTGCGACCCCATGAAAGGCGCACAGTCTGTTTACCAATAGTACTTCCATTTAGTCCTTGCAATGCGTCTTCAGCATTCTTTCTGGAAACCGAATAAGATCAACAATTCATCAGATGCCATAATAGCAACAGGGGCAGTTCTGCACAACGGAATATGTTGGGAACTGAACTGTGGGATGGGTCATACCTCTGAGCAAATTGCACGAAGCCGCATTGTTTCCCAACTGGAATCTTTACAGAAGAAATTTCTCCATACTTGGAGAAGGTTTGTCTAAGATCTTCTTCGTTAACATTTGGGTCGAGCCCACCGACAAACACCTGTGCATTCAAAGAACCATAACCATAATGAGAAGAAAAAAGATTCATGAACAACATGAGTTGCAGGGAGTGCATCTGTACTCACTGTAGTGTTCGTCAAATCTCCTCCATCTGATCGAGTAGCTGAACCATTTGACCCAGAAGAACCTAAACCAATTAGACACATATAAATAAGCGATCACCATTGTCAAAACACATGGTGTGATCCTCAAAGAAAACTTTATACAAGTACAGTGCTAATAATAATTCTTAAGGCATGAGTCCAGTGTTATTCTCAGGTTTGAAACAATCAAGGTCCACCTGTGCCACATCAGCTCTTATCTTCTGAAAAGCTCTGAATGTAACTGTTTACTACATGAGGTTAAATCTCGCAAGTATTTGTTGAATTTATTAACAAGTCAACCATGCGTGTTGGTTATTATAAGTTACAAATCTGAGGCACCAGAAGATGTTTATTTACAAGATAAGTGAGAAAGACCTGTTGTGTGTCTAATTGAGCTTCTCATCAGTAAAGCAAAGAAAATTTACATTTAGGAAAGACAAGGAGTAAACAACATGGTTGAAAAGTAGGAATAAAAAGTTAGCAACAAGAATATGAAATGTCGTATTTTTTATGTTACTAATCAGGTGATGTAACTATCTTCCATTATCAAAATATGGGGAAGAAAAACTACATATACCTAATAGGCCGGAAAACAGGGTGTACAGAGTAAGCAGCCAAAACTTGAAAGGCTAATCAATGATCAAGCAAACAAAAAACAATTTTATAAAACATGCATCTCAACATATAACTTTGAAACATGCAAATTTTAGAAGTAAATCTGAGAATTTGTAATAGAGCGCAAAGAGGTAATTCCACCTTGAACTATGTATGAATGCTGAGTCATCAGAATTGCCAGAAAGTAAAACAACAGCCAATTTCAGTTCAGATATAGCTAACATAGTAAGATATTCTTCAGTAGAAATATGAACTGACTACTCCAATAGAAATAGCTAATAGTAGCAGGTATTAGCTCAGAGAGTAGAGACAGAAGGATCCGTGAAGGAACATTGCAAGTTTTGACACTTGTTTGCTCTTTTAAATTTTAGTATAAAATCAGAGAGAGATCTTTCCCCTCCTGTCTCATAAAAAAAAGAACATTGGAAAGAAATATGTGTAGATATTAGTCATCGTAATAACTGAAAAGTAGTAGAAACCAAACCTGAAGATTTTCTGGGAGTTGCAGGTCCGATTCTCATGGGCCTAGTGGAGCAGTACACACCATTCATCTCAGTCATGGCATGTGTCTTCTCATTGTCATCTCCAAATCTCACAAAACCGTAGCCCTTGGATCTACCAGTATTAGCATCAATAACAACTTTTGCACCTTTGACAGAGGAGTACCTGCTGGAGAAAATCTCCAGTAGCGTGGCATCATTGACATCAGAAGCAAGATCGCCAACAAAAATGGAATGGTCTGAAGCAACATCCGAACGCCTATCCCCCATGCTAAATGATGCCCAGTTTAACCTAAAAGGCTGGTCGGTGTTTGGCATTATATGACCAGTAAAACCATCAAGTACTTTTTCAGCAGCAGCATGACTGTAGAACTCTACAAATCCATAGCCTTCCGACTGTCCAGTTTGTTTATTACGAATAACCTTAATTGCCACAACCTGCAGCGTATCAAAAGATATTAGTGTTCAGATTCTGGGTACCCAAATAAATAGAAGAGAATGCAGAATTTCATCACAAGACACACAAGAGTCAACACCTCAAATGGCCCTTAAATTGACAAAGCAACCGAAGAGGGGAAGTCAGCAAAGGAATAAAAAATATATATTTTTCTTTCCGTTACACCCGAAGTCATCTCCCAGGCAGGGTTCTGACGTTCCGCATATTTTCATTCAATTCATACTACATGACATCATTATTATTTTCCTTTTATTTCAGTCTGCTAAATGCACAAATTCACCCAAAAAAAATCGTGACAGTCGTGGCAATTACAATTATTCAGTATCTAAGTACAGCATTATTTAAGCATATGGCTAATGCGCATTAATATCAAACTGGAAAGCACCCATGATATTGAAAATCTAAACGGAAATCTACCAGTCAGAACTGCAACAAATGTACAGCAATGGTACATCACGGAAGCCGCCATTGTGCGCTAGGCTAATAAACCGCGACCCACCAACCTGGTACATCGAGTCATGCATTTTGGCAGGCCAGTGCATCGAGCCACCTCAGCCAATCTAACGAACTGAGGGACTGGGTAGTGGGTACTGCCAAATTTCCAGTTTCAGCTCGCAGATCCATGCGATGCGTTTTGCCCAACGGTTGCAGTTGCAGACATTTCCTTTTTCAGCACAGTGACTACCCCAATCATATGTACCCACATCTGCAACTGCAACTACCTATCCATGTTGTCTTTAAGATCTCCCTCTCTTTCTCTCTCTCTCCCGCAGCCGAAGAAACCAACCACATTTCCGCAACGAATCACCACATCAAAAATGCTATTTTTAGTTCTCTGGGAAAACACAACTTCATGTGTGTCACAGGCTTGTCACATCAAGAACAGGAAAAGAAAGAGTCGCAGGCGAGTGGAGGAAAAAAAGGAAGGAGTTAGGAAACGATTTTTATTTTCGTGAAGCTGGCACAGGGACAGCGTGGGCGTGGCCAAGATCTGGACTTGGAAAGGCGCGCGCGGCGCGCGTGCTCACCTCGCCAGTGTAGCCGAAGCAACTGTGGAGGTAGTTCTCGTCCATCCAGTAATGGAGGTCACCGACCCAGATGGTCTTGTTCTCCTCCTGCCCGGGCTGCGCGGCGGGGGAGCCCATGGCGACCGCCGCCACTGGCGCCGCCCGTGGTGGTGGCGGCGCCGCGACGGCGTGGAACGGCACGAAGTGCGCCGCGGCGAACTGGGGCGGCGCCGGAGTCATCTGGTGCGGCATCACCATGGCCGCGGCCCCGGGCGGCGGCGCGAACGGCATGGCCACCCAATGGGGCGGCACCACGGCCGGCGGCGGCGGATGCGGCGCGCCCACCACCGGCTGCTGCTGGTGCTGCTTCTGCACATCACCTCCGCCATTCACCGCCGCCGCAGCCTGCATGGTCACTCCACCTGTGCGGCCGAGAGAGAGAGGAGGTGCTTGTGATGAGAGAAATTTGGAGGCGAGAGGAGGGAGAGAGGGAGCAGGAGCAGCTCGCGGGAGGGTGGACAAGGCTAAATAAAGCAAGCGGCGGCGGAGGATATGGGGGACCCTGAGCCGTCCGATGTAGCGCGTGGAGGGCTCCGCAGCCGTCGGCTTCAGATTTTGACCGGATCCACGCCGATGTCGGCCTGACCCAGCCCTGCGGGCTACACGTAGAGTCGTTTCTGACTTTCGATTAGGGTGCGGATGGGGATGGAGCCAGTGAGCGGCCGAGATGATAACGATAAAAACAGTTGCATTTAATGCCATAAAACAATAAACTCCGAGCTCCAGTGAGAAAAACATGGAGATAAATCGAGAAAACCCTAGAGTTTGAAAAAAAAAATAGCTGAGACGCTCAACATGAAAATTTTCTTATTTCAATGATCATGGAAAGGTAGGATCACCTTGATGGTCAACCTGTATCTCTCTCGGCGAAGTACCAAAAAACTAAATTCCCAATCATAACGTCTAATGGGTATTCAAAATAATTTATTCAGTTATAGAGATATCAGGTTCACATTTTATCTATAAAGTTAGCCTGAACAATGCCCCATAAAAACCATAGTACCAATTTACTTATATATATGGTTATTTGTATCCAGCTCTGAATTTCGTTTTTATCTGTCAGTTTTTTCTATTAATTCTGTCAACAACTGATGTTGCATTGAGATACAAATTCAGTGTATGTACTAGGAAATGTTCAAATATAGCTCATGAATACTATTTGAGAAAAAGAGTGTTAGTGAACAGACAAGTCAAGGAAGAAATTTGAAATACTTTATTTTCTCTTTATCATTAATAAATTTGTTATTTTTCACAAAATCTTTTTTATAACATAGAATGAAAAATCTATTTTTAGACGTGCGTGGTTGATCAACATGCATCACACAAGAAATAAAACTAACTTCCAAGCAATAATAAAAAAGTTTCTTATGCATTGATGACAATAGAGTAATTCTGATGTCAAATAAAATCTAGCATTGGCAAAAGAAAAAACTACGACTTAGTTCAACTATATAGCCATTGTCACTTACTTTTGGTAAGGTTACCGTTATATCTCAAGATCAGAAAATGGAAAAAGTGAAATGATAACTATGCAAATTTACCCAGTTCTAGCTCAATCAACAAAAATACTAATGAAAGGTTGGCTGTGTTTCTGAGATTCTATTGAATCTGCACCTTCTTGATGCCATGGGTTAACAATCAAGGTATCCCATGGTGAACACACCTTGCCGGATATGCATCGCAGGCACTCGCGGACGGCGCCAGAGAAAAACAACCTAACTGCAAGTTGCACCCACAGATTCAGCCCCTAGCACTTGTCCATACCCTGCCCGCCAGAGCCGGTTCCTATCATCGCATAAATAAAGAAAACGCATCACATCACACGCATGAAGATGAGGCTGCTGCCGAGGATAAAACCACATGTCAGGACCTTCCACGGCCCCTGCCTCTGGCTGGCATGGGTGCTGCGAGCAAGCTGCCAAAGCCTCGCCTGGGTGTGTGCACCTACAGTCTGCAGCGCCTGAGCTGGCATCAGGTCGCCTGCCTGTGACTTTGCTGTTGCTGACGAGGATCAACGGTAGAATCTCCTACCCGCAAAAAAGAAAAACGGTAGAATCTCCCCTCCATCTCCAAGAGCGTTATTGTGTGCGTGGTTGTGAGATTTCAGTTCCTGGCAAGCGCACTTCCGCCCATCCGTCATCCGGACCATTTAACTAGTTCCAGAGATCCTTCGTATTAGTGGGCGTTCAGTGTTCAGCCGGCGGTGCCTAGCAAACAAACAAACATGGATACATGATGCCATGTGGTTGTAGCCAGCGCTGTTGCGTGCAACTGGCCGTCCGGTTTGTCGCTTCGCTGCTCCAAATGATTTAGGGGGGTGACTGCTCGTGAGAGTTGGGCAGCGTCGCAGTGACAAGGGCTGTGGTGCCTCGGAGAGTGGGAGTGGAGATCGGTACAAAAAAGTTTCTGGGTGAATGCCTATAAAACTGGAGTGGATAATTTTTTATTTAACTAGTACTACCTGTGTGTTAATTGTACTATGGTCTGGTAGCAGTGATGCTGCCTGTCTGATGTTTCCATCAATCAGAGATTCAGAGTGGTAGGAACGGACAATTTCTCTGTGGGCCTAATCCCGAAATGACGTCATTTCTGAACGTGGGCCAAAAATCAAGCCCGGAACATCGATACATTCAGAGGTCAAGGCCGAGATTACCAGTGCCATTCGCTTGCTTTTGACATGCACCTCGGTTTCTAACGTATATTTCAAAATGCTTTCCATTGAACATGGGTACCATGCTTTTGACATGCACCTCGATTTCTATATGTATGCTATTTTTACCGTATTATAGAACTGCATAATACTTCATCCATCAAAAAAATGTTTGCATGAAAGTTTTTCAACCATCCAGCGTTGGAAGGAACTGGTAGCCATTCGACATCATAGGCTGTGTTGGCTGGCGTTGATGGCCATGGCGATGGCTGCGGCTATGTTTTTATTTTCTATTATCCTCATGGTGCGTGTCCATTATTCCATGGTGATGCCGCTAGGTGTGATACTGGTCGTGGATCCAGATTTCTTGCGTGTGCTTTCCTGACGGTTCGTCATGGATTTGTTCTATGGTGATCATATCCGAGGTGCAGGTGGCGACAATGACGACCATACATGCAGCTAGATCCAGCAATGATGGTGCTTTCAACGGGGTTTCTCTTATTCTCCATGCTGATTAGGTGGTGATGGTTGATCGAGCTTTGGTGGCCTTGCCGATCTGCAGCTTGAACAGTATTTGTGGACATTGCTTGTTCAGCATTGGTTTGGGGATGTGTCACGACGTCTAGATGGGCCTTGGTGGCCATTTTTTGGATGGTTATGTATTGTCAGTGATGCAATGGACATCGGATGACAAAACCGTCCTAAGACGCAAGCATTTTGCTCGGTACTTGTTCTACTCAGTGTGGAAACTTGGTGTCTTAGCTGAAGAGGGACACATGAGCGGCCAGCCGACGATGTGGCATGGAGGTTGGATCTTCCTTGGTGGAAGTTCTTAATTGCTTCATCTTGCTGTGTTGCAGGGAAGGATTGACAGGTGTGTCGTCATTGGGTGAAAACCCGGATGTGATATTCAGATCAGACGATGTCGGCGCCTGTGGACGTTGGATCCTTGCTGAAGACGTCATTGTGATAATGGCTTATACAACACACATGTTTTCTTGTCCGGGGTGAAAACTTTTAATTGAATCAAATGATGAAGGTGTGAAGCCATCTTCTCGTTGGAGACGTCGTCGCGGACATAAAGATGTTGTCACCTTTCTCGATCCACGGTTTTGGAGCTTCTCTAGTTGTTTTCTCTTTTGAGAAGTTCTAAGGCCGACTGTTTTGGCTTTCATAAAATTGGTAGTAAATGTTTTCTTTTCTTTTTGGCACTTGTGTCATTTAGATTGTCTGCACTCTTGGCCCTCTAAATTCATCCTCTAGAAGAAATATTCTATCCTAATCAGCAAGATTATTTTTTCTATATCAACTTTTCTCGCACTCTTCATACTCTATAGCTCATCTTCTATCCAACTTCATATATTATTGTAATAAACTTTTTCCAATATCAACTTTTTCCGGTACTACACAGTACAGAAATAGTACCAAACAGTACAAAAACAGTGGTTAGAGGAGCCCCTCTACCTGTGCTAGATTTACCGAAACCGGCTCCTTATGGAGCGATAGAGGGAGCGGTAGAGGAAGCCAGTGTAGCCCCTCTCTGCTAAACGTTCCTGGATGAACGTATGAGGAGCCCGGTGTAGATAGTCTTATTAGTCTTTGGGATCATCCTGTAATGACTTCATGTAACAGATGTTACGGAATAAAATGTATATTCTAAAAAAACCAATAATTTCTATTGGAATAAATTATTTTAAATATAAAAATGTTGCATATTATGATAGTTTATTCACAAGTAATATAATAAAATCTTTTTAATGATGATCTTAGTCTTACTAATAATTTCTATTGGAATAAATTATTTTAAATATAAAAATGTTGCATATTATGATAGTTTATTCACAAGTAATATAATAAGACCTTTTTAATGATGATCTTAGTCTTACTATTAGTCAAAAATTTAAAATTTTAACTTCGACTTAACTTACAAATCTGAGAGGGAGTACATAACATGGATAAAGTCGTCCACATATATGCGTATTGCTGCTGGAAGAACAGGGCAGTTTCAGGGCTGGAACTCGCAGGTACAGAGCAGCAGTAGTTCGATTTACACTCTGGCATAGGAATGCTATACCACGAGAGGCTTCGAAGTGTCCATCACCATCGATTCATATCATATGATACAAAAAGGCTCATGTTATTAGATTTGTTTCGATGCTTTGTTGTTTGTTCTCTGCTGACCCGAAAGATTCTGTTCCTCTGCTTGGTTGGCTCCAGAGCTGGCGGAACTTTCTTCGGCGGCTACCATAGCATGAGCTCCTCTTTTTCCAAACTGTTAGAAAACCCTGGCATGCTAAGTTTTTCTTTATAAGAATACGAGTCATATATGATATGGCGCACATCTCTGGAGGAAGCTGAAAAGTGAAAAAAGAAAAGTTAGCAAGTTGAGAAAAATTAATTGCCGCTAAAAATTGTACACAGCAACTACTTCAGGAAATTACGTACCGTAGCAGACATTTCTATGGACCGTTGCTTTTCCATCTGCTCTCCTTCGTGCATTGCACGTTAGGTGTTAGCATGTAGCTCCGTCCTGCCTGCATTTTATATATACCACCAACTGCATGAGATCAACGGTTCAGAGAGAAGCCGCAAAGCAGTTGGACAGTTCTGCCTGACCATCCATGGATGCAGGCAAGCAATTCTGGCCGGTGAATGTTGAGCTTAGAGAAAGCTAGGACGGTCAAAGACGGCCATGGCAAACTACTCCTTTCAATGATATTTTGTTCAACTTTACGAATATTCCTGACAGTTACCTGGAGCTGGAGAAAAAACAATAAAGTGTCTAGCTTCCAATGCAAGTGGGAGGATCTGTCGTCCATGCTTTTCGATCTAACTATAACCGAGATACCAGGTTAACTGTGTACCTCGCCATCATCTTGTAGATATTATCCTTAGATTCCTCATCGCACCGAGCTTAAACTTTGAGTAATTAGAGACTAATAATTCAAGGCTGTTATTGTAATGGTTGTTGCACGTACGGTGAGAGAATCTTGCTGCATGTTTTTTTTTGGTGGACGCAACAGGGACAGCGATGCATGCGGGTCTTTTTGCATATTAATTTGATCTGTCAGTGGCGGCCATATAGTATATTTACATTGGAGTATGTACGTACTTCCTAGATTCGGCCTTTTTCTCTCCAAAGTACAGTAGAGAAACAATTAATACTATGTTTGTACATATATGTGCATGTTGTTGTTTGCATTGTATGACCTGCGCGGGGAACTTATCTCTCGGCCTTTATTCGAAAGCAGAGCCAAAAAAAATACACGAGGAACTGATCTGAATGAACATACTTTTATACACGACACACAGAGGCCGTACGAAACCCTTTTTTTTTTTTTCATGGCAGGGTCTCCCCCGAAATTTCATTACTCACGCAACGAAATTACATTGTTTTGCCAGCATGCAAGTTTGGGAGTTTAAACTACTAGTTCGATACATGCCTAAAGAGAGGCCATCAGAGGCCGTACGAAACCTGGCGGACTTTATTCGAAAGCAGGAACAGGAACATGCATCGCACGTCCACTATCTCATGTACAAACCAAAGGAAAAGAGAAAATAAAAATAGAAGAAAATGTACATCTACGACAAGCCTTTTGTTGTCTGATCTCAAACCGTCGTCCATGCATGATTCTTCAATGCCTTCATCAACGGGTGTTCCCTGCGATCCTGTTGCCGATCCCAGGGCTGTGCCCAGGCGCCGTGGGCCTGCCGTCGATGCTCGCCATCTTCGTCGTAGTCGCCGTCAGGTTCGCATGCTGGTCGCCTGCTGCTACTAGCGCCGCCGGACGGCGGCAACCTGGAGAAGTGCATGCTGCTTCCCCGCCCTCCTGGACCGTCGGCGTCGCAGCCTTTAGCTTCCTCGCCTCGCCGCTAGTCGAGACGATCAAGATGATCAGAATACACGCGCATGGCACCTTGAGACCGGCCATCCAAGCTGTAGCAAGAAGGATGACGAGAGAGAGAGAGAGGGGTGAAGCTTCTTGCAGACTTGCAGTAGATGTACAGCGGCCGCCTTGGCACTGCTACCACTCTCTCCCTGATGAGCTTGTTGGCTCTGGATTGAGTTTGATTTGAACGGCGATCTAAACAGCAATTTATAGGGAGGGAGAGAGTGCCCTATGTTTTCTGCCACTGTGCATGGTGCAGAAAAGAAATGGCTCTCAGTACGACGAGGGACTGAACGTAAAAAGATATAGTTAGCCCCATACAATACAATAAACAAGTACCCCCTCTAGTTTATACGACGTTACAGAGCAGATTGTTTGGTTCAAAACTGAACTCAACTTTTCATCTCTTAACGTCATGTAAATGAGAACTATATGAAAAAAAAACCTCCCCAAGAAACTCTTTCCGTGCATGTCATTTTCACTGAGTTCCGAGGTTATTTTCACATTCTAACTTCGTAGTAGAATAAAATAAAATTATTAGGTGCACGGGCTGTTATTCTCAAAAATAAAAGTCAAAAGGAGCTTCTGAAATGTACTACTGATTCGCCAGACATCATCACTCCCACGTAACTAGAGTGCCGCGCCACTGAAGGAAGCTGTGTAACATGTCGCCATCAAAAGAGATTTCATGGAAAGGACAGCATCAGTTGCGTCTGTGTATGGCGCCATCATGGAATCTTCCCTGCTCTGACCATACATAAGGTGTTCATTGCGTCTGTGTTTCACTTGCAATCTGCTCCACACGATCTAACAGCCATCTTTTGACCAGACACAAATGCATTAGTCGACTCCATGGACGTAGGAGCTCACACTTCAATCATAAATCCCACCCCCCAGCCTATGGGCTATGGCATAAGCTTCCAGGGGAAATAAACATCAATACAAAGATGATTTGCAACAGCTCTGCAAAGTCGATTGGCTCAGGATCCAACCAACGGCTTAGAACATCCAACCGGCGCAAACCAATAAAATGGCTCCAAGAAAAGGTTCAGGCCTGTCCTGTCTGACGACCATTATAAATTGCTGAAAATACTTGTCAAATGCGCTTTTCCAAAACGATAGTCGATTAGATGCAGCCTTGCATGGCTGGCTGGCTGAACTCTGAGCTTGTACTTAATTGCAGCATATTTAGCTGCCATTCAGACAAAGGAGGGGCGCTCTTATTCCAAATGCCAACTGTCTCTGCCCACTCATCCAAGAAGCTATAATAACAAAGGACTAGAGATTTTTTTTTTGGGGGGCCAATTTGCATCTCTAAAGCTGCATGACAGGGCTACTTCATGAGACTGATGAGATCTTTCGGTGCTAGGAAATCGACTGGTGATGGATACAAGATGCTCTTTCCTTGTAGATATAAGGACTAATGAGTGTCTTGGACAGCACATGGTTACCCTCGTTTTGGAATGCTACAAACCATTTGCACCTTAAGCAAAATGATGACTTCCAGTAGTCTTGCAGTTTGGTTGTGCTCCTTGGTTGCTGCCATGTAAAAAAAGAAAAAAAGAAAAAGGTCAGTTTGCTAGAGTTATTACCATGATCACAGCAACCTCAATTTGCACAAAAGTTATATCAGCAGCTCAGCAGCAATGTGATGATGAGGAACTTTCATCAGAAGGCTAAAGGTACTCACTCATGAGTCTCTTGCACTGTTGCACGGACTATTCGGAAAGAGTGTCATAAAAATTATGAAGACCTCTGATTAAGTGAACCCCTCTCATACATTTGTCTAGTCTGTCCATCTTCCAAATCCAGTGGAATTGATGGATTTCTGACCATGGCCAATGGCAGAAGCCTACGCAAGTACCAAAGCGCAGTGTGAACTTTCTGAAAGAGAAGCATATTTTCTTGTTACTCACAACAAAGATAGGTTAGTCTATTTCTGAGAAAAAAGCGAAGCAAAATCGTACCAGGAACTTGTTCCATGCAGCAATGCTGGGTATCTCTGTAATGTTTATTGCATGGCCGACCTGAAATCTTTTCTTCACTTGTTGGCTGAGATATAACCGACCATTGACAAAATAATGATACACATAATTCAATGCTGACATTTATTCAGAGTAAATATAGTGCTTTTACATTTGTACATGCCAAAAAGGCCACCAGTGCCTAAATATCAGTGTAGTGTCAATATGATCACCTACACATTCTGAAAGGAAAAATAAAAAAAGGTAAGACAACCAACACATTATTCTATTATGTTACAGTGGAACCACGTATTAACAAATAAAATTTTTATTCCCTTCGAGTTTTATATACATAACATTGGTTAGTTCAATACTGAACTGACTAACATCACATGTAAAAAATTGGATGACATAATTTCTAATCTGATGGGAAGTCAAGAAGATAAATTATCCCTGACAAGCATTGACACAAGAGTTTTCTTCATTTTGGTGATCTTGCCTTGCGAATTCGCCTTTCATCAGACAGCAGCTTTGCGAATCTGCAAATACTAAAAACTGTTAAGTAGATCCTGATTGGGTGCATTATGCAGACATCATACTGATGGTGGTGTAAAACTCACCTCTTGAGAGCTTCTTCATTGGTCATGTCTGTGCTGTTGCAAGCAGGCTCCATATGTCCAGTTTCCAAGTTTGCCTGGGAAACAGGTTTCTTTAGCAGCATAGCTCCAATATCTGAAAGTTTCTCCAAGTTTTCTTTAGTTGCAACATCGACCGATGATAGTGTTCCCTGCAGTGTATCATCCTGCTAACACTTTGAGATACAGACACTGATTTAATAGTTTCTGAAAATTAAAATGTCTCTTTTTCACTCACCTGGATCCTCAGATAGTTGTTCTCAGAATGTAAAGCTTTGAAGACAGCGGCAATATGGATATCCACCATATCTGCACTTGCTTGTGTGAAAACATCTACCAAGGGAGTGGAACCATTCCCAAACAACCAACCCAAAACACCCCATGATTTAGCTTTTTGTGCACTATAGTTGGCTTCAAACTTTGATGAGCCTGTGCCAAGTGAAATGACCAGAAACCTGCCATAGTCCATGGGTTTTATTGGGAAGAAATCTGGATTTTCCTTGAATATCTGCTTGGTTACTTCTCCAATGCCAACTAACGCCTAAACAACAGTGAAGCATTAGGTTTGTTTCAAAAGTTCAAATTGAAATTGATTCTGAATCAGGTAAATCTGTTGATACTTTGCAAGATTATACAAATAGAAGAACTGCAAAGAATGTGTAACCTTACACCATGAGTAAAGTGCAAATTTCAGAAAATTCACTTATGCATATTATAATTATTATACCGGATTATTGGCAGCCACACCTCCATCAATAAGATGGAACTCCTTGATATTCCCATGGCAGTCTTCCGTTTTGAAGTAGTGTGAAGGTAGATAAGTTGGAGCAGCAGACGTGCTGATGCAAATATCTGATAGCAGAGCATCCATTGTACTGTACTTGTTATTTTTAACCTATAATCAAGAAAAAGAATGTTCATTGACATGTTAAATTTCAAGCATGGAGGATCAATGGAAGTCCCTGTAATACATCTCAGATCTTTTCACTTTAATTTCTCCTATACACAACAAATGTAAGTGTTTAGATTTTGAGAAGCATACATTCCTTTATCCAGACAAAAGACATACTCCATATTTGACATGTTCAGAACATGAACTTTCAGTGATTTAAAGGACAAAGAGAAATAGCCAGACCTCATAGGAAGAGAAAATAATTGGTTGTAGCCGCTTGATGTCGAAAGTTGGTATTACGACATTTGTTAAGGTCTGATGCAGCCTGGTGCTTCCTAATTTCTTTCTCACAATTTCATGAAGGTACTTGCCATCATAACTTGGTCCTGACAGCGATCGAAATATCTTCATCATCTTACCAAATGCACCCCTAAAGAAAGACAAAAAACAAATGCTGACATGGAAAAACTGCAATCCAAAAAAAAAAAAATCATAATGTAAGAGTATTCACCTTTGCTGTGGGAAAATCTTGGGAGTATGGTTTATATAAAATGCTTGAATATCCTTGGCCGCAAAAAGCGGTCTCTTTGTCTTGTTAGGTGTAGCCAGCATTGCAGTTACAAGCCCCCCTGTGCTGGTCCCAGTCATGACATCAAAGTAATCTGCTAACCGGGCATCCTCTCCATCAAGTTTCTACAGAAATTAAACAGAATAGTTTTCCATGAGAAGCAGGCAAGAGCACACTCAGCATGTTTCTGAAAATAGGAAGGTAGACCACATCTGACTGACTGGCTCGACTAAAAGTTGGGATTGGGTTTCAAGATTTACTCAGGTAGGACACTCATAATATGGTTATGGTTAATAATGTATCTACTCCCTCCATCCAAGAATATAAGCATTCCTAGAATCCCAATGCAAAATAAGGAAAGGATGAAAAGACTATCATACCCCTACTTTTATCACATAAAAAGTTTCTCTCTCATCCAACCACACCTCATTTATTGCATTCACACACCTCATTTATTGCGTTCACACTCTACAAATGCTTATATTGTTGGACAAACCCAAATGTCTAGAAATGCTTATATTGTTGGACGGAGGTAGTACAAAGTTATCAACAGCATGAGGGGTATAGTGTGTGAATTGAATTCATTCCACACGCTTTAAACTTTAAACTAACACATCAAATAACAAACTATCTGCCTCTGCGATGCACATATCTCCAATGCAACGTGTAAAATAGTGAATTGTACTGTCACCATAAGTGTTGCCTTAGCAACCTTACAATACATGAAACTCCATTGCATAGTTGTGCTTCTTAATTACAATTTTACCTGCAACTCTGATTCCAGAAAGGTGAGAACAACAGCAGGAATGATTCCTCGAATACCTCCACCATCAATAGAAAGAACAGTTACAAGATTGCCATATGTTGGTGGCTGGATGTGTCTTTCTATCTCCATGTTCCAGCTCTATTCAAGGGCAGGCTTAAGAAACTGAATTCCACAAAGGATGGTTAAGATGGCACAATATAAGTGTGGGACAAGTATAAATAGGTTTCCAGATGAGAAATTTCAAAGTACTGACAAGCAAAGGTCTATGCATCAAGGAGTTGGTCATTATGCATAATTTAAACGTGGGACAATCATATGTTATCCAAGAAGTAAACATGTCAAATACATCATTCATAAGAAAGTTTCTATACCTAAAATGCAAACGTACACGTTAATGGTTTGTTAAGGATGGTTAGGTCAGATGTTTTAAAGGGGCACAAACAAGATTATGCTACATTAAAATAAAAGTTATTCCTCAAACTTAACCAGCTGTGTTTTGGGATGTCAAGGAACCAAATACATTGAAATGTCCTTTTCTTGTCCGAATATACACACAATGTAGATTGCTTAAGTGTTTCCTATTCGAAGTACAGTGCCTTTGGTACATTGGTGCATTGGGGATTCCCAGGTAGCAGGTCGAAACATGACGATGCCCTTTTTTGCAATAACTGACATGCTTGCATATGCGAGTGACATGTGAATATTACCTTAGTTTAGGATAAACATCTCTTTCTTAGTTGCCCTCGGACTAAGGGCTGTACTTGTGCCCTGAAGGCACTGCTAGAAAAAAAAAGGAAACTATTGCGGTTCAACTTTTTGCTATGATGGATAATTTGACCTCACTCCTTGGGACCAAAAGAGAAATATATCTTTAGCTCCATTTCACCTTGATCTTGCTTGCGATGGTGCATGCAACCTTTCAAATAGGTTGACCACTTTTGTGTGCTACATATCATGTAGGTTGACTAAGATACCAAGATCTAGCCTGTATTGTTGATTAGCATCGGGAAGAAGCTATGTTGCTGCCGAAACTGACTTTGAACATAATGCAGATGTAGGAAACCAACCAGATACCTTTAATTTGTGCCAGCTGTTTTATTAACTGAATAGCCCTTGCGTCACAGATGAGGTATGTTCACTCATTTTCTATGCAGGTAAATATTTACTACTCTCTACATCAGATGAACTGAAAAAAAGGTCGTTGAAGTTTTGCCCAGGAATGTGACACCAAATGCAGATTTCCAAGCACTAGGCTAAAAATGTGATGAAGAAATGTATTATGTGGAGGAAGATCACATGCTAAGACCGAATACCATCTCATGGAACACAAATAAGAATTCAGGACCTTTTGACGAGAAAAAATATAACAAATACTAATTGATTTCTCCAAGGAAGCAAAAGATGAAAGAAAAGATGATAACTGTGCATAATAATGTTCCAGAACCAGTACTTACCAGCAACTGTTTGCCCACAAGGATTACATAATTTCCTGTGTCTGATAAGAAAAATGAGTGTTATAAAAAACGATCTAAATTAATCCATCAGACAACCTACTTTTAGTCTCACTCTTTTTATTCCCTAAATAAAGGCTCAAGACTTACATATAGTACAATTAATAACTTAGGCGAAATAATATTCAGACAGCACAACAGAATTTGTACATAACTTAAGAATGAGATATATGTCAGCAGTAGGGGAATTATTGCAAGCCAGGCAACTGCATCTGCCAATCGTATCTATTTCAAGAACATAACATACCTTTATACAGTCCATATGAGAAGATTTGTAAATGTGTCCCAGATGCAAGATTAGAATGTGGTAATATGCTGGTGCCCGATTCTACAACAGTTTGGTTTGTTGCCTAGTTTCGCTCACCAGTGGAGATATCTTCTTATGCACGTCTTCTTACATTGAAATTGCTTCCATTATTCAATCATGAAACAATATGCACATCATCACGAACTAAATTGCTTCCATTATTCAATCATGAAACAATATGCACATCATCACGAACTAATATATAGTTCATGCATCAATGCTACACAAATTGTTCAGCACTTCAGCTCCAACAGAATAAATGGCTGCAAAAATTTCACAAATTTCTACCAACATCTTAAAAAAAAAACACTCGACCAGGGAGAGAGACACTTGAACCTGAGTCAGACAAACAGGAGCTCAGGCTCCCGGAGCACATTGCTCTAACCAGCCTCGCCAGGAGAGTGTTGGCTACCAACATATTTTGGTTAACAACAATCTCATCTTTGCTAGGGATACCCCCACCTTCCAATCTCTGAAGGCTTGTTTCATTGAAGAAGCCCTCCTAGTCTCATACATGGATGACCAACAATCATGTTTTTGTTTCTGAATTAGCTGTGGGCTTTTTCCTTGTCCAGTTTAATTAGCTTTCCATTTCTGTTTTTTTGTTGCTGTACAGTTATTTCTTTTCTTTCTATCAATAAAAAAAACCGGTAATAGCAGGGGTCTCCCTACTGTATGTTCCTTTGAAAAAAAATATGAAATTTCCTGCATACACCTTAAAGCTTATTCAACCAACAAGCTCTTTGCAAAATTAGAAGGGAAAAGCATGTGTCAATGGAAGCAACAAGATAAATCAAGCAAGTACTGTTAGGTGGCCCATTGACGCAGCAAACGACTATAAGATATTGCCCAAGACATCATTCATGCCTTGTACGTCAACAAAACTGCCATCAGGGATAACTCACAATGGGGGTATCCCTAAGCTGTACTATGAAATTGATATACATGGCATTGCACAAATTCATGAGTGTATATTAAATTATTCATGTGCCTGTTTGCCAGGTTGTGGTCCATCATAGTAACTATAGTCTGGTTTCTTGTAATTTAGGGTGCTTCTGCTCTACTCTCCAGTAAAGACTACCTGCAAGCTTTATATGTTTTATGCAGGAGTATTGCACTGCTATAAGAACCTCACTTATGATATGATAGGCATTAAGTATAAATGATCACAAGAAATTTACTGAAAAGAATTTCACGAATGTTAACAATAGGTTGTGAAATTAAGTCTAGTAGTCTACCCAGTCAGAGAGTTGAACAAGCCAGAAGATAAATCTTGCACAGTTTGTTAATTTTGTACTGATTTAGCCAAACAATTATGTTTGGTTGAAATTTGAAAATTTGATACTGATACGATAGCTTCAGTCAACAATAAATTTTCCAATTGGCAAGGGTAATTGAGTGAATGAGTTTGAAATTAAAAGGACAGTAATGGATGAAAGCTGTAATGTATTCACTATTCAACATGTGTATTGAAAAACAATCAAAATAAGCATGCTCTCAATCGAAAGTCGGAACAGATAATGTAGATACAAGAAAACATGCACCAAAGTCATGTGAAGGAGCAAAGAACCGGGGATCTCATCCTCGGCTCAGAAATTCAGCAATGACAGTGACTTGCACCATCGCCTCTTTGCTCATCGGCAGCAAGAGGTGGAAACCATGCCCCTGCCCATCCGCCTCCCATGCCTCCACCTCACCATGCCACCCACTTCCCTTCAGCTCCTCACAGTACACGGTTCCTCTGCCCCGCATCGCATCCTTCCCCGCAACGCACACCAGCACGCGCCGGCAACCCAGGGCTGACAGGCTGGGCGCGCCCTCCGCCACCGGGTTGATCCACGGGTCGTCACAACCACTCGTGCCCGGGCACACAACCGGCCACAGCCGGACCATCTCGCGGAGCAGCGCCACGCCCATCTCGTCCGTCTCCGAGTTGTTGTCGCCGCCCAGGAAGTATGGGTGGATCAGGATGAGCGAGTTCACCCTGACGCCGTGCCCCGGGTCCTCGGCGCCAGCGCGCATTGCGGCGTGGTGCGCGATGTTGGCGCCCGCGCTCTCGCCGCCAAGGTGGACGCGCCCGAAGTCCGCGTGCGCGGTCAGCCAGGGCTCCGGTCCCTGGCCTCCGGCGTGCGCGGCCACCCACTGGAGCGCCGCCCACGCGTCCCCGTACAGCGCGGGGACCGGACACTCCGGCGCGAGGCGGTACTCCACCGACACGACGATGGCGCCGGTCCCCGCGGCGAGGCGATTGGCGTGACCGTGCACGGCGGCGTCGAAAGCGGAGCCCAGGCAGAACCCACCGCCGTGGAAGAATACCAGGACGGGGAGCTTTGCCCGGTGCGCGCCGCCGGACGGGGGCGGCGGGAGGTAAATGCGCGCCGAGACGCCGGCTTGCGGGAGGATGGAGACGTCCTTCGAGGAGACGCCGGTGGCAGCGTCGGTGGAGGGCGGCGCGAAGTCGACTGGGAGGAAGCGCTCGACGCGGCCGCTCTTGTACACGCGGATGAAGTTGGGGGCGTCGAGGATGACCTCGTCGCCGCCGGCGTCGTCGTTGGACATTGCGTTGGGGAAATCGGAGAGCTGGTACTTCAGAGCTCGGATCTGGAAGATCTCGAACTAGGCAGACGGCGTTGACGGTGGCACAGCGGCGTCGATCTGTCTCTCGCCGCCGGTCGGCAGTGGCCGGTGAGCATGTGAGGTAGCTGACCTTTGGAAAGTCCAAATCCAACCGCTCATCCAAGTGGGCTGAAAACGTGGGCCACGTTCAATTGAGCCCAACCAAACCAAAGTGGTCAGCTGTCAACGCCACCACCAGCACCCAACCTCCCATTCCTCCAACGACTAATCCACGCCCGCCATTAGAGCAGGTCCTCGCCTAAGCAAATTCATTGCAGGTACCGCGAGTCTGCGACCTACCATGGCCGGATCCGGCGCCAGCGACGACGAGGTCGCTTTCGAGGTGGAGCACTGCATCCGCATCTTCAAGAGCGGCCGCGTGGAGCGCTTCTTCGGCTCGGACCCCGTCCCAGCCTCCACGGACTCCGCTACGGGCGTCGCCTCCAAGGACCGCTCCATATCCCCCGACGTATCCGTCCGCATCTACCTCCCTCCGGCGGCCAAAGGGGCGGGGGATAACAACGACGCCAGCGAGAAGAAGAAGCTTCCGGTCCTCGTGTACTTCCACGGCGGCGGCTTCTGCCTGCACACCGCCTTCAACTTCGTCTTCCACGGGTACCTCACCTCCCTCGCCACGCGCGCCGGCGCAATCGTCGTCTCCGTCGACTACCGCCTCGCGCCGGAGCACCCGGTCCCCGCCGCGTACGAGGACGCCTGGCAGGCGCTCGTCTGGGTCGCCTCCCACGCGCCGCCCGGATCCGGCGACGAGCCCTGGCTCGCCGACTACGGCGATTTCTCCCGCCTCAGCCTCGCCGGCGAGAGCTCCGGCGCCAACATCGCGCACCACATGGCGATGCGCGCCGAGGGCGGCCTCCCCGGCGGCGTCCGGATCCGCGGCATCGCGCTGGTCCACCCCTACTTCCTGGGCGACGGCAAGGTGCCCTCCGAGGACAACGACCCGGCCATGGCGGCGAACGTGGTGGCCATGTGGCGGATGGTGTGCCCGGGCACCACGGGCGTCGACGACCCCCGGATCAACCCGCTCGCCGACGGCGCGCCGGCGCTGGACGCGATGGCGTGCGACCGCGTGCTCGTGTGCGTCGCGGAGAAGGACGTGGTCTGCGACCGCGGCCGCGCGTACGGGGACGGGCTCAGGGCCAGCGGGTGGGCCGGGGAGGTGGAGGTCCTCGAGGTGGCCGGGAAAGGACACTGCTTCCACCTCGTTGACTTCGAGTGCGCCGATGCCGTCACGCAGGACGACGCCATTGCCAGGTTGGTTAACCAGTAGCGAGCGTGTCCTCGTGGCCGTTTCTGCATCGCATTTGTGCGCGATTGTTTGTACACACTTTAGCTCCATGATCTGCGTGTCCAACTCGCCTTACACGCTGCCTGCGTATAAATTCATTTGGTTACCATCCATTCTTTAAGAACCGAGTTCTTGATCACCGATTCACCATGGTGTTGGTAACATTTGAATATTTGATGATCAAAACTTCTTTTATATACTTTCTTCTGTATATTCTGGCCAGAGGAGCCAACATTTGCAACGGCCGTCCAATATATCCTTCCACGAGTGAATACGCTTGGTGCATGATATATATTCATCACCGGCTTCCTTTTTTGTTCAACAATGATCACCGGCTTCCTATAAGCACCTCATTGTACATGCAACAACTCTGTAAACAAGTGTCACAAGTATGTAAAAATTGTTACTATCTTTTTTTTCCTAGAGTTACGTTATCCACTTTCGCGCACCTAGTTGAATCACTTCATGTGCTTTTGCGACGGCCATTCAGTGCTCTCTTCCAAAAATGGATACACGGATGGTCCATGATTATTGATTCAGACTTAGCCGCGTTCGCATCGTCATCGGTCACAACCATTAGTCAAAACTCAAATTAAAGCCCTGCCTACCATCTTATCCTCGACGGATACGTATGTGGAGAAGAAGCTGTACTCGTCGTCGCGACATGGCAGAGCTTATATAGCGCTGTCACTGGATCATTTCTTTTCCAGAAAGATAAGGCAACTTGAAATGAAAAATGAGAAGAGTTTGGGTGCGCGAAGTGCACGAATCCCAGTCTTCAGCGTGTGGTGAAGTGTCGTCGTCGCCTGGTACTTTAGCCGGACAGGATAGATAGCTAGCTGTCCATTTTGTTGCTTCAAAAAGGTTCATTCGCGCCTGATCTACTGCCAGATCACATGGCTTTCCCTTTCGTGGAGGGAAGGCATAACTTTGCAAGCAGGGTCCGCAACAGTTACCTTCTGCCGCAAACAATGGCGGCTACGGAACCCAGTCTCTTCGTTTGCGCGTACACATGAGCTGTGACGAAACCATAGATAGAGCGTCTTTAATAGTTGCTTCTTAGTCGCCTCTTATAATTGTTTATTAAAAGAAAAAGTAACTTTTTTAAAACTACAGATTTTATTATAAAACTATCACAAAACTATAGGTTTAAAAAGATGTATCATAAAACTACAGATTAGTGCATATTTGTATCATAAAAATTACAGATTTAATAAGATGTATCATAAAACTACAGATTTAAGAGTTAATTTATCATAAAACTATAGATTTTAACTTTGTAAAATCTGTAGTTTTACGATTCACACGGACACTGAATATGTAGTCCTGCGATAACACTTATTCAATCTGTAGTTTTACGATAAAGGATGCACTAAATCTATACTTTTGTGATACAACTCTTTAAATCTGTAGTTTTGTGATACTTTTGACACAAAACCTATAGTTTTGTGAAATTTATTCTTTTTTTAGAAAAGAAGAGAGAGAAAATAGCTAATTCTCTCTCAAAAAATAACCCATAAGAAAAATAAGAGACTTAAATATGAACCTCATTCTTTCTTAATTCTGTGTAAAAACTACTTGTTACCTCTTAGCTAACTCTACCATTGGAGAAGCTCTTAACTATCAGAAAAAGAGTATATACAGAGATGTCAGCTGTCCAAGCCGACCAAGCTGCTTCACTCACAACTGAACATCGAATTTGCTTCCAGTTATCCAGTAGAGTACGAGGTTTTCTGAAAGCGGAATAAGGTACACTACCTGAATGGTTCGGACTTACAGACTGAATTCCTCTCCCCCAAAGAACTGAATTGACCAATCAGGATTCTGTAACATGAAATTGGCGTGCATCCGGGCAAAGCTGGTGGCGTTTCCTGCTAAAGCAGACAAACAACCGATTATTCTTCCCGAGAACTGCTCCGGTAGAGCTGTTTCCAAAAACAGCACGCATCTCAAAGCTCCTTAATTAATTACACGCTAATAAAAGTTTTAATCATTGGTACCGCAAGGGCCGGCACTATCCAGCCCAGCCCACCCTAATACGATTCTTTGCGATGAGATCAAAACAAATATTTTGCTTCTTATGCAGCAATGGCACATTTCCTCGACGGCGGCACCACCATCGTCTTGGCGCGGCGTTGGTCGTCAGCATGGCCTCAGCTTCCGCTTGGAGCAGTGCTCCGTCCATACTCGAACTTGCAATCGACGTATTACTTCGTGTGTATAAGCAACCCAAATCTTTATTTTGATGGACTGCTAGGAGTGAGTTTCGTTCACCGTTTCAGTTCCAGAGATATATTCGAGTCACCGGAAGCTAACATTGTTTAACGCCGCACATGTTGTTTCTCATACGGTTGACCTCAAGTCATGGTCTAGACTTCCATCCTAATCAAACGGGAAGCTCGGGGTCGGGGCACCTCCGCCGGCTGCGAGCTGTTGTCGCCGGTGAGGGACTGAGAACACGAGTCACGAGTCACGGCTAGGTTGCAAAGTGGCGACGTGAAAGAACGGTCTGCCAATGGAAGCCCAACAGCGACTACAAGGCAGTACACACTGGTTCCGATCAGGGATGCCGCCATTGTCGGTTTCAGTTCGTCGGTAGCTTTGTTCCACCGAGGGGGATGAAACGTTCTTGATCCGAAAACTATGGAAGGGGCTGGACCGGCGGGCTGAATGCGGTAGCCAGGGCCGAGCGTAAGGATTAATTATGAGAATAAATATTGTTTGGTTAACTAACCTGCTTTGAGATGTGTGCAACTTTTAGAAAAAAGCTCCACCGGAGCAATTCTGATTCTTCCCGGTGCGGGGAAAAGCATCTCGCTGCAGACACTTTTTCCCCACGGTGACACAGCAGGACGCAAATCTCCCAAATTCACCAAGCTCTCGTCATCGACCAGATGATAACCCACTCGAGAACCCCATCAAAACGACAAGATCCAAGAGCAAAAGAACAAGAGAACATGCTATCAGTAACTAATCATGTACTACTGCAATAGTCAATCCTCGGCACCTAACAGACCGGACAAATAGCTACCCTGCTCCCGTGTGAGGAATCCGGTGACGAACGCCAGCTCCTTGAGGGACTTGGGGTCCCTGGGCTTGTCGAGGAAGTAGACGTGCGCCTCGCCGGGGGTCTCGTACACCTCCACCTCCCCGCCCCACCCGCTGCCGTTGAGCGCCGCCGCGTACGACAGCCCGCGCGGCCGGAAGTTGTCCCGGCCCGACACGGTCACCGCGAGTCGAGACCCCGCTATCCGCCGCCACTCCGCCGCCGGCATCGATAGCGGGTCAACCAGCGGGTCGTCGATGCCGTACCGCCCGTCGCAGATGAAGGACCACGTCTTCTCGTAATTCCGCCGCGTGGCCGGGTCCGTCGTCTCCCCCGGTACCGGCTTCTTGCCCCAGAAGTAGGGGTCCAGGAGCAGCACGCCCGCGATGGCTGCCAGGTCCTCCGTTCCGGCGCGCATCGCCATGTTGTGCGCGATGTTGGCGCCCGCGCTGTCGCCGGCGAGGAAGAGGCGGGACAGGTTGCCCCTGTCCCGCAGCCACGGCTCCGACCCGGACTCGTCGGCGTGCTTGGCCACCCAGTTGAGCGCCTGCCACGAGTCCTCGTACGCCGTCGGGAGGCGGTGCTCCGGCGCGAGGCGGTACTCCACGGACACCGCCACGACGCGCGCCTTCGCCGTGACGGCGTTCAGGTAGTCGTGGTACACCGGCGTGAACGCCGACTCGATGACGAACGCGCCGCCGTGGAAGAACACCAGGACGGGGAGCTTCTCAACATCCTTCTTTTTCCCGCTGGGCGGCGGGGGCAGGTACATCCGGGCGGCGAGGCCCGTGCTGTTGTCGATCACGACGTCTTTGGAGGCCACGCCGGTGTCCTCGTCGACGCCGGGCGGGACGCGGGATGTGCCGGACAGCCGCTGGACGCGACCGCTCTTGTACAGGATGAGGTACGGGGAGAAGTCGAAGGCCACGATGTTGTCGTCGGGGTTGGAGGCGTTCCCCCCTGGAGGCGAGGCCGGCGCCGGCGCTGCCCGGTGGTGGTGCCGGAGCAGGAAGATGCACAGCAAGATGGCGGCGAGGAGGAGGAGCAGCAGGACGAGCACGAGCAGCGCGAGCTTCGCGAGCTGGCGCCTGGACTTGGCAACCATGTCCGATCCCCACACCTGCGACTCAACAAACCTGACAGGGATCGGAAGAGTACGCAGGGCAGCTGCCGCCTGCTGGGGAGGAGAAAACAGGTGAGGTTTGGGAGGTCGGTAAGACGATTGAACACCTAAACAATTGATACCCGGCTCTGCTTCAACAGATAAAATATAAAATTGCGATGTTGCGTCTGGGGACGAAAGAAAGCTTGAGGGGAGCTCCAAGTCTGAAGATTCGGGTGTGACGGGAGTAGTAGGAATGAGAGGAGGAGACCTTTGTTCGGTGATGCTGGCGGCGGTGGTGGTCCTCATCCCGATGTGAAGGAGACTTGGGTGGGACAGAGACACCGGCTCGTGTTAGCTAACCGTTTATGGAGCACTCTGGACTGACCTCTGGGTTGGCAATTATTTGATCATTTTCTTTCCATTTTTTTCATATTTCCTACCAGTAACTTACATGATTCATGCAATAAATAAACTGTAAATGCACAAAAAAAAAAGAAACGAGGATCATCTGAACATGTGCCTAATTGGGTCTTTTTCAGTTCTTTTCGATTTCACCACCAATATTGACTCTCATCACAGACATATCATCCTTACGTAACCGATAACCTCTTGCCATCTGATTGTCGATTGCAGATAGGGTTGTTCATGCAAAATACTACGAGCAAACCAACTCAAAATTGACGCCCTTTCCTTGTGTGATCAAATCTTGCAGGGCCACCTACTCACACTGATGGAGCTTCATTCCATTGACTAGCTAGCCAACTATACTATCAATTGCTATTTGTAGTTTTTAGAAATATTTTGAAGCCACCCAATGTGTCACATAATAAAGGTTATTCTAAAAACACTAAAAATTCACATCCCTATACACATAAATCACTTGAAATATAGTTTGTTATCAGTAATTCAACCATAGGTTCAAAAACTATTGAAAACCGGGCGGTTTTTATGGTTTTCGACAAAATCGGTCCGGTCCGGTTTCATCGGACATCGGGTTTATCGCCAAAACCGATCCTGTATACTGTAGCAAAATGTTTTCGGTCAGTTTTTCTGATTTACCGATCGGTTTTTAGCGAGAAAAAACCCGGCACTATTACGGGTTTTTAATCCCTCAATTCAACCATTCAAGGCACGTCATTAAAACCAATTGGCAGCTTCAAATCTCTCTTTAATTCCTTAGTTTCAAAAGGTTTATCTCCATTTGAACGAACAGGCAATCTTGGGGACGGTGGAGTGGAGTGGAGTGGGTGTTGGTGTCATGAAGCGCAAGCTTCGATGTCACGAACAGAAAAGAAGGTAAAACAGGGTATCACAGAAGATGCGGAGTAGACAAAGTGCCTACTTTATATATTCCATCAATATTCGTTCTTTTACAAGCAGGCAGGGGTGCTCTATTTATCGGCTCGTACTTAGGTCACACGTAGATGACCCTTGTAACCCTGATTACCTACTATATTCTATGAATATACTGTACATTTTGGCCATGAAGGGTAAACTGGTCTTTGATACATCTTTCGTGCCCTTCCTTGCTTGTCACGCTACCGCAGGCTGCTGCGCCACGTGTCCTCGGTAGTGGACCACGTCGAGGGTCACTTCATTTGCTGCCCTCGGCCTTCGGGGGTGCAGCGAAGCTTGTCTTGAGCGATGTCTGACTCTTCGAGGGCGCGTTGACGACCCTCGAAGAGGCATGTATCCCTCGAGCGTCACTACCTTCCGTCCGCTTGAGTCAACGGGAGCACTTCTCCCAGGCCTCCGTTAGGTACCTGCACTCCGAAGTCAATGTTAGTAAGAAAGGATTTTGGCCCTTTGGCCTCGAGTCTGTACGTGGCCCAATTTTGGTGGGCCTCGAAGGGTGGCCCTTAAGGTGATCCCCCAACAGTAGCCCCTCGAGGGGTGGGTCCAACTTTGAGGGGCCGAAACCCTCGCTTCAATGGGATCCTGCCTAAAACGCCACCCTCGAGGATCAAAGTTGGGTTGCGCGGAGTGTGCTTAACATCCGGCCTTAGGGTTTGGACGATATTTTCGGGGATTGTGCCTATAAAAGAAGAGTGACCGCGGTAGGAAATTATTTTTACTTCTTAGCTATCCCTACGCCCAGTGGCGGAGCTAGAGGCACATAGAGGGGGGTGCAACACATAGAGAAATTTGTGTGATGGTTAAGTTTATATGATGAAAATTTAGAGCTCATAGCTGAATTTTGAATTTCTTTGGGTGCGGCAGCACCCGTTGCTGATACTATAGCTCCACCCCTCCCTACGCCTTGATGATGCCTGCGATTATGACTATGGTTCCAACGGTGACTGTCTCCGAAAGTGAATCTTCTTCCGGTAGTTCGCCTAGCTCTCTCGAAGGTAACATTTGACTATTTGATCATCCCGGCCGCTCGTATTCTACCCTTGCCCTTTAATTACCGTGGCCTCGATTCATGAGCCTCCGTAGTAAATGCCGATCCGTTTTCACCCGACTATATAAGCGGGGGTGGGGGGGTTAAAATCTACGAAGCTTTTTTGCTGCCAGGGTTTCTTGCCTTTGCTTGTGTTCGTTTTTCCTAGGGTTCGGCGCTTTATAGTAGTTTTAGCTAAGGTTGGTGTTGGTTAGGATTGCACTTCGAGCTGGTTGAATAGGTTTTGCTTTACGGTGCGTTTTGAGTTTGCATGAGGTAGTCTCTAACACGAGTTTTGTTCTTGCGCTGCTCGAGGTACGCTTTAGCAACCTGATTAATACTGTTGTCTCTTCTGGTTTCAGGATCTCAAAGTTTGGCTCAAGTTGCGCAGACAACCCATGCTGTTGATGATTCTTTCGAGGGGAATCAACCCCCCCCCCCTCGAACACGGAGGATACGCTTGTTCGGAATAACGCCGACCTAGCTTTTGCACAGAGCTTGGAGAATGTACTGGATACTGATCACGAGGTCGAAGGTCAGAATTGACCTCCAGCTGCTGATGAGGATGCGGAGGATGAGGACGAAGAGGAGGCGGAAGAGGATGACGATGATGAGGAAGAGGATGACGAGAAGTTTGCTCCTCGAAATACCACGAAGGCTATGGCGGAAGCCTAGGAGCATGGTCACCAATTCCAGAGTTCAAACCCTTCGGAAGAGAATCTTGAAGATATAGAGGCTAAGGTTGAGGACTTAATCCCACTAACGGATTATGGTCTACAGAAAGGTGGGAAACAGAAGAATAAGGAAGACGATGAGACAAAACCTTGGACTTTTGTATTCGGTAGATCCCGCCTCGATGCCCCCAAACTGACCAAGCTCGTTCAGCTAGGTTGCTTTCCTGCCGGGGGTGCTCGATTGGCTCGTCAGAAAGAGACTCCATGCCCCAATCAGGATGAAGCTATGGTTTTCGAAGAACATTTTACTGCCGGCTTACACCTTCCTTACTCTTCTTTTGTGAAGCAAGTACTGGACAAATTTGACTTGCAGCTTCACCAAATCAGCCTCAGCGGAATGGCAATGTTGAGCAAATTTGCTTAGGGTATGCTTAGTTACCAAGGGAAGCCTAATATCGAAGTCTTTTCCAAATACTACTGCACCCACTTCTAGTCGAAGTTTATCAAGATTGACGGTGTGACACACGAAGCTTAATTTGGGTGTGTTACCTTCATCACATGGTTCAGGCGGACTGATCAGTTTGTAAAGTGTAGTCGCAATCGCAGGGGTGATAAATGGCACAAAAGTTGGTTGTATGTCAAGGTGCCTTTAGAGAAAATTGTTGTGGACAGGAAAGAGACAGAAGTTTTTCATCTAGCTTCGAGTCTGATAGCTTGCAGGCCTCGTTCTGTGGATGGCAGAGTGCCACGAGGTTCAAAGGACGATGCTGCTTTTCGTGTCGTGACCTACCATTTAAGCGGTCATGACCTCGTCGAAGAGTTCATAGCCGCGAACAAGTGGCCTCTGAGCCAAGGGTGCACTATTCCTGGCTTTATTCAGAAGGAAATTCCCACCCGAGTCGATATCACGATTCCATTTTCGGAGGTTCCGGTGGATAAACGTGATCTTGGCGATGAGGAGTTTTTGGCCTTTGTGGTTCGAGCGAGCGAAGCCATCGTGGGTCCTTATACCCGTGAATAGCACAAACACACCTACGAAAGGATCTCACGCAGTGGCCGGCTCGAACGGGTGTTGACCTTAGCTGGGATAGCTTACCCGGCCCGCGTTGCACCTGCCTCTCGTCAGAAGAGAAACCGAGCTCCTGCAAACCTGGGCTCCAAGGTTGCTGTGGCGAAGCCAAATAAGAAAGGAAAAGAAGTTAGTGGTGTCTGTGGTCAGTCTAGCAAACGGAAGAGGGATGAGGAGGCGGCTAAAGGCCCTGTGAAGCGTGCTCTTATCATTGAACTGCGCCAAGGTTCCTCAAGTTCCTCGGGCCCTGGTTTCCATCTAGTTGGTATTGTGATGACCGTCGGGGCTATGGCAGACGCTTTCGGGAGTGACGATGATGACAATGATGTCAAAATTTTAACCCCGCTTGCTGCTGCCATTGCCACTCCAGAGCGCTCTGTCTGGAGGTTGTTCAACCTTCAAGCGCTGATGCTGCAGTTCCCGCTAGCGTTGACGCATAGGTGGCCAAGACTCTGGCTGATCTGAAAGGGAAATTTGCCGCACAACCTAAAATTGAGGGCTCAAGAGAGGACTTGGCTTCGGTCGGCGCTGGTCGCCCAAATGTTGGAAGAGGATTTTTGTTCCCTGAGGAGGTTGAAAGCTTCGTCAACCTGAAGGCATGGTCTGAATTGTGCTCTGCGGTTGACTCTTTGATGGCTTCCGGGGCGGAGCAGTTCGAAGCCAGAGACCTGCGCGTCAATCTTGCGCACATATTGAGACATGTACATGAATTTTTATTTTCTTGATTTTGACTTTGACAATTTTTTCGCTCAGCTCCTGACCTTTTGTTGGTTTGCAGGCTCACACCTTCGCTCGCGTCGCCATTTCCCAAACTGATGCTGAGCTAGAAAAGGTGAGACGCCTTTATGCTTCAGAGAATGCTTCGTTGAAAGAACAGGTTTCTTCCCTTCAAGCCGAAAAAGATCAAGCCTCCGCTGAAGCTGGTCAGGCAAAAGAGGATCTGAGGACTTCGCATGCTGAAGTAATTGAATTGAAAAAAATCACTGGCACGCTTCAAGGAAATTGAAGCCAAAGTGGTAACACTCGAGGGAGAGGTTAATAACCTTAGGCACGCTGAGTCAGCTCAGAATTATGTGTTCGCCGCTCAGGCCATGGATGCTCATCATCAATATCGAGAAGCTTTGGGCTACGTGGGAGCCAAAACCATGTCTTTGACTGACGGATCAGCCGTAACTGAAGAGGTGTTCTTCAAATGGCTGAAAACTGAACTAAGCGCTCTTCCTGGGATTATGGACAAGCGTAGCAACATCGGCTCCCTGCATACAGCTGAAGCTGCCTTTGGCCTGCTGGAGCGCAAGGGCTACGATCACTTTCGAGCTATGGGAAGGCAAGATTTTTTGATAGGGCCCGATGCCTAAGAGAACTTGTCCCCGGATGCTGTTGCTGCCACCAAGCGGCTTGCTATGAAGTGTTGGCGCGATCATGGACACGAGGCTGCTCATTTGGCTGTCATCGAGAGACTTGCTCATGTGCGATATTTACTTAGAGTGCTTGGTTTTGGTTTGTTTTGATGTTTAAGTACTGATTACTTTTTTGCCCGTGAAGGCTCACAATGCACGTGATGCTGCCCGAACCACCGGCAATGCTTCGAAGGGCGAGGACGGCCGGAACGAGAAGGCTTCGACATCGGATGCACCGAGGGATAGGAGTACACCAGATGAGGTTTAGCGTTTGCCTCGAGTTGATGTTTGCCGATTGGACGCATATCTTGAATAGAGGGAGGTTGAATTTTTGTAAAGGATAATTTTAATAATTGCTTTTGGACCTGCGCAGGGTGATGAAGATACACCTTCTAGTGAATCCTTCGCGATGCGCATTTTTGATGACTTAGGCCAAACTTCTAATCCAACGACGTTTGGTGGGGATAGGGCTGTTGTAGCGGCTACCAGCTCCGAAATTAGTTTAAGTGACTTTGAGGCTTTGGATATTGCTGAGGCTGCCGATGAGGTTATAAGTTGCGACCGATCCGATTCGTCGAGGGGTGGTGTCGTTGCTTTAGATGCTGGAGTGATTTGCGTAGGGGATTACTCTCATTTGTTTGGATTTCGACCCCGATCTTCGGGGTCGACTAGTCAGCGCGGTCGAAGCGATGTTGGCGCGGGTGCGACGTGAGGTCGCACCGGTGGTGGCCGTCTGCCATGCGAACGCAAGGTGCGGATCCCAAACCCCTCATCTTTGAGCGGTGAAGGGGAGCTTCACGAGGCCAGGGTTTCACCACAGGTTGGTGACGAGGCAAAGGATTCTGTTTCACGGTCACGATGCCCCTGACGTGCCATGGCTAGGCGCTGTATTAGCTTTGTGAAACGTTTCTGCTAGGGGTGTCGAGTCTTTTTCGGTTATTGGGGTGATCCCAGGCGAAGCTACAGAAAGCTTCGGTGTTGCTTGGGCTGTAACCTCGAGGTATGACCCCGGTCCTCCTCCGCTCGGTTATAGTGTACGAGTGGTCTGTTTTGTTTCCCCAGCTTTTAGCGTATGGGGTTGTCGTAAAAGAAGAACCTAGCGATTATGATATTTGAATGTATAAGTGATTGGCTTTGAGTTTGAAAGAGCTTTCTGTAAGTTTAATTGTTTCTGTTTTTGTGGATCCTTCGGCGGGTTTTGAGCTGCAACGAGTCCCTTAGTATTTTTTTGCTTAGTTTTTTTTGAAAAATGCCACCCGTCCCCTCGAAGTGCTAGGGGCGAGGTGTTTTCGAGCGAACCCTTCAACGAGTTTCGAGCTGCAACGAGCCCCTTAGCATTTTTTGCTAAGTTTTTTAAAAAATGCCACCCTACTCCTTGAGGTGCTAGGAGCGAGGTATTTTCGAGCGAACCCTTCGACGGGTTTTGGGCTGCAACGAGCCCCTTAGCATTTTTGCTAAATTTTTTAAGAAACACCACCCTCCCCCTCGAAGTGCTAGAGGCGAGGTATTTTCAGGTGAACCCTTCGACGAGTTTCGGGCTGCAACGAGCCCCTTAGCATTTTTTGCTAAGTTTTTTTTAAAAAACGTCACCCTCCTCCTTGAAGTGGTAGGGGCGAGGTATTTTCGAGCAAACCCTTCGATGAGTTTTGGGCTGCAACGAGCCCCTTAGCATTTTTGCTAAGTTTATTGAAAAATATCACTCTCTCCTTCGAAGTGCTAGGGGCGAGGTATTTCCGGGCGAACCCTTCGACGGGTTTTGGGATGCAACGAGCCCCTTATCATTTTTGCTAAGTTTTTTAAAAAACGCCACCCTCCCCCTCGAAGTGCTAGGGGTAAGATATTTTCGGGCGAACCCTTTGACTGGTTTTGCGCTGCAATGAGCCCCTTAGCATTTTGGCAAAGTTTTTTAAAAAACGTCACCCTCCCCCTCAAAGTGCTTGGGGCGACGTATTTTCGAGCGTACCCTTTGATGAGTTTCGGGCTGCAACAGGCCCCTCAGCATTTTTGCTAAATTTTTTTAAGAACGCCACCCTCCTCCTCAAAGTGCTAGAGGCGAGGTATTTTCGAGCAAACTCTTCGACGGGTTTCGGGCTGCAATAAGCCCCTAAGGATTTTTGCTAAGTTTATTAAAAAGCGTCACCCTGCCTCTCAAAGTGCTAGGGGCGAGGTATTTTCAGGCGAACCCTTCGACGTGTTTTGGGCTGCAACAAGCCCCTTAGCATTTTTACTAAGTTTTTTGAAAAACACCACCCTCACCCTCGAAGTGCTAGGGGCGAGGTATTTTCGGATGAACCCTTCGACGGGTTTTGGGTTGCAACGAGCCCCTTAGCATTTTTGCTAAGTTTTTTGAAAAACGCCACCCTCCCCCTCGAAGTGCTAGGGGCGAGGTATTTTCGGGCGAACCCTTTGACGAGTTTCGAGCTGCAACGAGCCCCTTAGCATTTTTGCTAAGTTTATTGAAAAACGCCACCCTCCCCCTCGAAGTGCTAGGGGCGAGGTATTTTCGGGCGAACCCTTCAACGGGTTTTGGGCTGCAACGAGCCCCTTAGCATTTTTGCTAAGTTTTTTGAAAAACGTCACCCTCCCCCTCGAAGTGCTAGGGGCGAGGTATTTTCAGGCGAACCCTTTGACGGGTTGTGGGCTGCAACAAGCGCCTTAGCATTTTTGCTAAGTTTTTTGAAAAATGTCACCCGTCCCCTCGAAGTGCTAGGGGCGAGGTATTTTCGGGCGAACTTCAACGAGTTTTGAGCAGCAACGAGCCCCTTAGCATTTTTTCTAAGTTTTTGAAACACACCTCCCTCCTCCTCGAAGTGCTAGGGGCGAGCTATTTTCGGACGAACCCTTCGACGGGTTTTGGGCTGCAACGAGCCCCTTAGTATTTTTTGCTAAGTTAGTTGATTGCGCGGCTTTCAGCTCTTTAGGCTTAGCCGGCATGACAGCTATGATCTGAGAGCTTCTGCTCTTTGTCGATTGCAATCTCCGTGATGGGAGTTTTTTTGACGTGCTCTGCTGAGTGAGGCTTTCCGCTTTAGGGAAGGCAGCTTTATAGTTTTAGCTGAGGTTTACATAGGATCCGCCTCGTTAAAAACCTCACCCCTGCGTGAGAAAAAGAGTATAGTCCTTTTTACAACTGGTAAAGGAAAAACTTGAAAAGAAAACCTATCAACTAAGCTCAAGTTAGCACTGATAGCTTTGTGCTATGCTTGGCTGTTTACATGCTTCGAGCCTTACTTTCCTAAACCAAGAACTTTCGAAGGTTGTTCGCGCTCCGAGAATGCGGCAACTCTTCTCCTTGCAAGGTCTAGAGCCTATAAGCTCCGAGCCTGTTTGACTTTGCCACAATGTAAGGGCCCTCCCATTTGGGTTCCAATTTGCCTTTACTTTCTATTTTTGGGCTTCGGAGTAAGACTAGATCTCCTATCGCATAGGCTTAAGGTGCAACCTTCTGGTACTTTTCGAGGTTGATGGCTGCGTCTAGCCTGTCGACTTCCATGAGGTCCTTCAATTCTGCCTCTGAGGGCTACGGCAGTTTTGCGTTTAGGGTTCTCGGACTTTGATGAGCAATTTCTCTGGGGTTGACTGCTTCCTGCCCGTAAAGTAGTCTGAATGGCGAGTACTTGGTTGCCCTTGTTTCTATTGTATTGTGCGACCATATGACCCTTGGCAATTCTTTCGCCCACTTTCCTTTTTTGTCATCTAGGAGTATCTTTTTGATTGCCTTGAATACGAGGTTGTTTGCCCGCTCGACGACTCCATTTGATTGGGGGTGATATACTGATGCAAAGTCAACTTTCGTTCCGATAGAGTGGCAAAATTCTTTGAATATGTCGTTTTTGAATTATTTGTTGTTATATACCATAATGTCCTTCGGTACTCCGATGCGACAGATAATGTTCTGCCAAAAGAACTTTTTGATTATAGTGGCTGAGATATTTGTGATTGGTTTGGCTTTGATCCACTTGGTGAACTATTCAAGGGCTATGACTGCCCATATGTAATTCTTGGGGGCTGTGGGCAGGGGTCCGACAATGTCAATCCCCCAGCATTGAAGGGACCATGATGGAGCTATGAGCTGTGTTGGCTGTCAGGGTGCTGATTATTTGTTCGAGATCATTTGGCAGGCTTCGCATTTGGTTACCACTTCTACAGCATCCCTGACTATTGACGGCCAGAAGAAGCCTTGCCTAACTGCTTTTGAGGCTAGCGGTCGAGGGCCTATATGTGCTCCGCAGACGCCTTCATGTATCTCTCTGAGCAGCTGAGCGCCGTCCGCTTGGCTTACACACATAAGTAGTGGGGCACATACTCCAGATTTATAGAGCTCACCCTCGATGAATCTCTAGTTTCTGGCTCTTTGTTGCATTCTTTTTGCCTCTGACTCGGTGTATGGCTCATAAAATAACATAAGATACGCAATTATTTGAGCTCTCAAGTCTTCGTTGATTAACGTATGGATTTGCTTGGGGTTTTCCAGGACTGTTTTAATCGGGGTTTCAGTGATTGTTTGAAAGAACACGTTTTGTGGCATTATCTCTTGTTTTGCTACCAGTTTTGCGAGCTCATCTACCTCGGTGTTAAATTTTCCCTCGATATGTTGTATATCAAAGGCTTTGAAATATTTTTCCATGCCTCGGATGGTGCTATGATATCTCTGGAGCTGAGGATCCCTGATTGTGAATTCTTTGTCGTATTGGCTAGCAATAATTTTGGAATTCTTCTGACTTTGCACCACCGCACTCCAAGTGCTCTGAGTTTCTTAAGTCCTAGTAATACTGATTTGTATTCTGCTATGTTATTGGTGCACTTGTCTATTTCCTTGCTGAACTCAAGCCTCACAGTGTATCTCATCTGCACACCTGCGGGTGAGGTGACTATCGCCGCTATGCCTGCCCCGGCCAGCCCACAGGCTCCATCACAGTGTACTGTCTATTCGGGCTCAGGCAGCTCTTTATTTTTTTTTTTTGTATTCTGGAGCTGTCCAGTCTGCTATGAAATCAGCAAGTACTTGGGATTTGATGACACTTCTCATCTCGAAGTCTATCACGTGGCCCACTTGCCAATTGTCCCCTGGGCCTCTCTGTTGCTAAATATTTCATTGAGCGGTTGGTTGGTGAGCACTTTAATATGGTGAGGCTCGAAATAATGCCGCAGCTTTCTCGAGGCCATGACCACTACATATGCAATTTTTTTCATCTCGGAATAGAATATTTTGAAGCCAAATAGTGCTTCACTGACATAGTATACCGGGAGCTATACTAGGAGTTCCTTCGGTTCCCCTTTAACCATCTTGGCCATCTTCTTTTCCTACACAAGGACCGCGCTGACTGCTCAGTGTGACGCAGTGACATATATGAGTAGAACGACCCCTGGTTCTGGGTTGGTTAGTTTTGACTGCTTCTGGAGGTAATTTTTTAGATCAGCGAAGGCCTTTTGCTGCTCCGGGCCCCATTTGAAGTGTTGAGCTCCTCGAAGGGTTTGGAAGAAAGGCAGGCTTCATTCGGTTGATCTGGAAATGAATTGGTTTAGTGCCGCCATTCTGCCTGTGAGTTTCTGCACATCCTTTCTGCACTTGGGCTCTTGCATTTGAGTAATTGCTTTTATTTTGTCAGGATTGGCTTCGATACCTTTGACTGGCACTAGCCAACCAAGTACTTTTCCCTTATGAATCCTGAAGACACATTTTTCTGGATTCAACTTTAGCCTTGCTACTCGAAGGTTTGTAAATGTTTCTGCTAAGTCAGAGATGTGATTGCCCTTTTTCTTGCTTGCTACTATGATGTCGTCCACATAAGCATGTATGCATTTTTCGAACTGAGACTCGAAGGCTTTCTGAGTCATGCGGCAAAATGTAGGGCCGACATTTTTCTGCCCCTCGGACATCCTTACGAAACAATAAGTACCAAAGGGCGTGATAAAACTTGTTTTTTTCCTCATCTTTCCTCCTTAGCCAAATCTAATGGTAACCAGAGAAACAGTCAAGCAATGACAGCAGCTCGCTTCCTGCCGCTGCATCCACAATTTTGTCAATTTGGGGTAATAGTATAAGCTTCATGACCATTGATGATTCGATCTCCAAGGTATGAATATTTTAGTGATAGATGACAAGTATGAAATTACGGACTAATATCTACACGAGTGTTGTCTATGCAAAAATCATCTCTAAACTCTACTACAAATCATATGGATGATGGTTGCCTTAGCGATTGATGACAATGACCACATGCATGGAGGCTTGTGAGCTTGATGGAGTACAAGGGTTGATGGAGATGGATCAAAACTAAGGACAAGCTATGGAGCATGTGTTGGAAACACTTGTCTAGTTGTTAGAGCTTTGAGTCCATAGGAAAAACCGGACTATCAAGAGGGTCTAGTTCATGTCTCTTAGGTCACACTAGTTGGTGATGTGCATGGATGCTCAGTGAAATCACAGGCACTAGATGACAATGGAGAAGCCCAGGAGCTGTTCGGAGAAGCCGGAAAACGAAGTCAAGCGAGGACGAGGAGTTTCAGCTTCTGGACGTAGTGACTGGACAGAGGGGTCAGTGGTGACCAGACTGTACGGTCACTAAGAGGAATTATTTGGGACTTTCAGCGATGAGCGAGGAATTTGTCAGGTCTAGAAGCCCTAGAGACCGGACGGTATGGTCCGGTCAGTACGAAGATCAGCAGGGGCAGAGCTGTTGGTGCTAAGGATTACAATGACCGGACGATCCGGTCAAGCAGTGACCGAACAGTCCGGTCAGTATGCCTAGGAAGCTGATTTCATGAAGCAACGGCTAGTTAGAGGTTGGAAGCCTATATAATTTCATTGCTGGGGTCTTAGAGACCATTCTTAGCCAGTGGAATTGCTTGGAGCATTTGGTGAGAGCCAAGAGGCAAAGAGGAGAGCACTAGGAGGAGATATTGCATATCTTGAGAGTGCTAATGAGAGTAACTTGAGCATTGATGCACATTTAAGGCTAGGGTGTCCTTGAGGGTGTGATCTAGGTTGTTACTCTTGGTCTATGGTTAGACCAAGACTGGTTAGGTGTCGGTGATCGAGCCTATCGTGATTGGTTGTGAAGGCTATCACACGTTTGTACCCGGTTTGAGCCCGCCAGTGAAAGGGGCATCGCTAGTGAGCGCCCGTGTTGGCTCGGGGAGTCCGGCAAGTTCTCGAGGGAGGCGAGCTTGTGCCTTGGTGGCAGCGATGACGCGCACCGTGTCGTCACTCCGGGAGTGATTGCGGGCTCGTGGGCGAGAACTCCACATTGGTGGCGGGAGGGACCGGTACTCCGGCGGGAATGGTCCAACGAGAAGTAGGGGAAGGCGCCATCCTTCCGAGACCTCGGAAAAAAATCATAAGCATTCCTTGACCCTATCTTTACTATTCCGCAGTTGTGTGCTCTAGCAACTAGGTTGAATTGTGGCTCGCATATGCTAGTGTGTTTGGCTTTCGCGTTTGCTTTCATCATGAACACTAGCATGTGTAGAGTCTTGACCTCCTAGAATTATTAGGTTGCAACGATTGCTAGGTTCTAGTAGTGTGAATTGAAGTTTTTGGATTCGTGGTTGGCTTACCGATTCAACCCCCCCCCCCCTCTTTCGGTACATCTTCGGTCCTTACAAATAGAAAATCGTCCTTGGGGCAGACCTTGTTGATATCTGTGAAATCTATACACATTCTCCTCTTCCCGTTCTTCTTCCTGACCATTACGCAGTTTGCTAGCCAGCACGGGTATTTGACTTCACGGATGACAGAGGCGTCGAGGAGTCTTTGATGGCTTTAGTTTTTTCATCAGAGATCTTTCGAAGCCTTTGCTTCTTTGGTCTGATCTTTGTGTCAATTTCTAGCTTGTGTTCTATGATGCTTCTATCCACTCCTTTGAGGTCTGCTAAAGACCAGGCAAATACATCTTTGTTCTTGCCCAAGAATGCTAGCAGTTCTTTTTCTTCTTCGGAGTCTAGGCCGGACCCAATTATGACAAACTGCCCATGGATTTGTTCATCAAGGAGTACTTTTCTAATTATGACAAACTGACCCAAGCATGTTTCTTCTCTTGCATTCGCCATATGTTGCTCGCGAGCTTTTTGGGCTCTTTACTCTTCTTCTAGTTGCTCTTTGCTGAAGACTTGTATGTTGTTACAATTTCTTTCCCCCAGTGCATAACCTTGTTCTATGTCCCTTGCCATCTGCTGGTTTCCTCTAACTGTGGTGACCCCTCCGGCTGCTGGAATCTTCATGCATAGATACACACCATGGATGACAGCCTCGAAGGTATTAATGGTGCCTCGGCCAAATATGACATTGAATGGGGGGCAGAGATCCACTACATTGAATGTTACATACTCCGTCCGGAGGTTTTGAGTGTTGCCAAACGACATTGGGAGGGAAATTGTGCCCATGAGAGTGATTTGTTTTCCTCCAAAACCTATGAGTGGTACGTTTGATGGTTGCAGGGAACTTTTGCTGAGACCCATCTGCTCAAAGGCATTTATGAACAATATGTCTGCTTGACTGCCATTGTTTACGAGAACTTTGCTGACCATCCATGTGTGGATGTGGGCTTCGATTACAAATGCATCAACATGCGAATAAGCTTTGAGGTCCAACTCTATAAATGTGATGGGGATGTGGGACCATTTTGATTTGATGGCAGGCCCTTCTGTGAAAACACTATTTACCATTTGAAAGTGATCTCTTCTTCTTCTCTTGTTTTCAAAGTCTGAAGATGACCCTCCGCTATCATTCTGATGAAGCCTTGTACTAGGAAGGTTGTAGCTTGGTTTGGGGTAGGCTCAGGCTTAGATTGAGGTAGTTGTTGTGGCTCTTGCTTTTGCGCTTGGCGCTCTTGGCTGGGCTCTGGTTGCTAAGTTAGTTGCCTTGGTTGAATGTACTGGCTCGGAGGTTGAGTTAGATGGGTTATGTTGAATTATGGGGATGGTGTGTACAACTGGTGGTGACGAGTGCTCGGGTAATGATAGTTGAGCTACGTGGGTTGTGGATATGGCTATTGGGGCAATGGGTTGGGTGATATGTAATTGATGGCTTTTGGTTGGGATGGAGCTTTCTTTTCTGCTTTGATTTTTTCTTTGATTTCTTTTGCTTTGAGGCAAATGGAAGTTTTATGTCCCTTGTCGTCTCCGCAATAGAGGCAGTATGGTTTTCTGGCTGGTCGTCTTTGGTTTTGGGGGCCTCGGCCTCTATCGCGACCTCGGTGGTTACTCTCTCTATAATCGTTGTTGCGACTATCTTTCCTATTGTGATCTTGCCTTTTTTTTCTTTGATGTTCCCTATGAATGATGGCGACTGTTCAGTGGGTTGCTTGGTTTTTCTGTGCTGTCTTTCTTGATAAGCACCTTCGTTGTGTGTTTGATTACGATTTTTTTCTCTGGTTCTGCTTGCACCTTTTGTAATCCACATCCGATCTGTTATATTCTTCAAACTTCATGCACAATATCTGCATTGTGCACGAGGGTGTTCGCGCGCAGTAAGATGACATCTGGCATGCTCGCATGCCTCAGAGTACGGAGCTTATTGTGTTTCGTCTGTGACACTCGGGGCCTGAGCTCGAAGGGTAAGGAATCTTCTGTAGTAATCGTGCAACAACTCATTTTTCCTGCTGAGTTATGTTTAGCAACTTGTGCGATGGTTCCATGATGGTGCGGAATCCTCGAAAACTTGCTACCACCTTGTCCCTGATACTTTTCCAACTGTATAATGACCCAGGAGGCAGATTGAAATACCAATTCAGAGCGGACTCTTCGAGGACGCAGACGAATGCTTTTGCTAGGATTGCCTCATCTCCTCCTGCTGATATGATTGCCGCTTCATAGCTCATGAGGAATTGCCTTGGGTCAGAGTTTCTCCTAAACTTGGCTAATGGTATCATCCTGAACTGCGGTGGGTATGGGGCCCTCTGCAACCCTTCAGAGAGGGGTGAGTCCTTGTCGACTACGTCCATTGTGCTTGCCCTTTGAATTGGCAGCACCTCTATGGCTAGCGATTGACGGCTTGGTGTGAGTGGTACTCCTTGCTCAAGGTATGGATGATTTTTGAGCATATGGTTTGATTCTTGGCGAATCGTTCTGCCGATGGTCCTCTGGAGCTCTTCGATGTCCTTTGCCAGTTGCAGATTCTTGAGTCTGAGCTAGGATATGTACTCTTTCTCTTGTAAAACCCTCTCTCTTTCTGACAGCGCTTTGCTTCTTAGCTCTTGCTATTGCAGTAATTGCTGTTTGAGTTGCTCGAGATGTTCGGCTCTTTGGGCTAACAGCTCCATTTCTTGTGCCGCTATCATTGAAGTTGAGGTGCTGCTTCTCGGGGGGTTTGAGCTTGACGATTGATCAGGATATTGTACTGGGTCTTTTGGGTCGAGGGGCGCATCCGCCTGGGGTCATGGATGGACTTCGGGGGTGTTCTCTTTTGTTACTTGTGATGTAGATTGGTCGTCAGCCAGTTAGGGGTCTCCCGGAACGCTGCTTCGGGAGGGTGGAGTGTCACTCGAAGGCAGCGGTCCAAGGAGTTGAGTCATCGTGAGCTTGTGTACGAGCTCACAACACGGTGGGTGCCACTGTTGGTGTCATGAAGCGCAAGCTTCAATGCCACGAACATAAAAGAAGGTAAAGCAGGGTATCGTAGAAGATGCGGAGTAGACAAAGTGCCTACTTTGTATATTCCATCAATATTCATCCTTTCACAAGCAGGCAGTGGTGCTATTTATACGCCCGTACTTAGATCACACGTAAATGACCCTTGTACCCCTAATTACCTACTATATTATGCGAATATACTATACATTTTGGCCATAAAGGATAAACTGGTCTTTAATACATCTTTTGTGCTCTTCCTTGCTTGTCACGCTACCGCAGGCTGCTACGCCACATGTCCTCGATAGTGGACCACGTCGAGGGTCACTTCACTTGTTTCCCTCGGTCTTCGGGGGCGCAACGAAGCTTGTCTTGAGCGACGTCTGACTCTTCGAGTGCGCGATGACGACTCTCAAAGAGGCTTGTATCCTTCGAGCATCACTAACTTTCGTCCGCTTGAGTCGATGGGAGCACTTCTCCCAGGCCTCTGTTGGTTATCTACACTCTGAAGTTAATGTTAGTAAGAATTTGATCTCGAGTCTGTACGCGGTCCAATTTTAATGGACCTTAAAAGGTGGCCCTTAAGGTGATCCTCACAGTAGTCCTTCAAATAGTGGATCCAACTTTGATGGGCCAAAACCCAACGGACAGGTACAGACTTTGCGCGGATCTAACGGAGCAGGTGATCCCCCAACAGTGGGCACATGCAGTGGAGCCGTGGAGCAGGTACTCTGCGCGGCTCTTCTCGTCGCCCCGCTCGCCGTTCTCTTCTTCAGCCTCCCGCTCCGCAGCCTCCTCAATCCCCACGCAGCCATGGATCCCGACTCCGAGCTCGTGTTCCAGATGCCCGGCATGCTCCGCGCGTACACGAGCGGCCGCGTCGACCGCTTCGACGGCACCGAGACAGTCCCGCCCTTGCCCGCCGGCGACCCGGCTGCCAACGGCGTCGCGTCCAAGAACGTCGTCCTCGACCCCGCGGCCAACCTCTCCGCGCGGGTGTACCTTCCCCACGGGCTGGCGGAACCCGAACAGAAGAAGAAGAAGCTCCCCGTCGTCGTGTTCTTCCACGGCGGCGCGTTCGTGGTTCACACTGCCGCCTCCCCGCTCTACCACAGGTACGCCGCCGCCCTCGCCGCCGAAGCCCCCGCCGTCGTCGTCTCCGTCAACTACCGCCTCGCTCCCGAGCACCGTGTCCCCGCCGCCAACGACGACGCCTTCGCCGCCCTCAAGGCCGTCGTCGCCGCGTGCCGCTGCACGGAGACGGACGGCTCCTGGCTCGCGGCGCACGGGGACGCCTCCCGCGTCGTCCTCGCCGGCGACAGCGCCGGCGGCAGCATGGCGCACAACGTGGCGATACGGCTGCGGAAGGAGGGCGGCGACGCGGTCGCCGGCGTCGCGCTCCTGCACCCGTACTTCTGGGGGGAGTTGGGACTGGGCTCTGAGCAGTAGGAATGAGCCCACGGCCCGTGGCTACCGGATGACTTGGGACTTCGTCTGCGGCGGAAAGTTTGGCATCGACCACCCCTACATCAACCCGATGGTGTCGGCGGAGGAGTGGAGACAGCTGGGGAGCCGGCGCGTGCTGGTGACCACGGCGGAGCAGTGCTGGTTCGTGGAGCGGGCGCGGGCGTACGCGGAGGGGATCAATAAGTGCGGCTGGGAAGGGGAGCTCCAGTTCTACGAAACCAAGGGCGAGGCGCATGTCTTCTTCTTGCTGAAGCACGGCTCCGACAATGCCGTCAAGGAGCTCGCCGTCGTGGCCGATTTTGTCAGGCGCAGTTGAGGTTGTTGAACGCTTGTGCGTCCAGCATTTGGTGAGTGATCAAGCGACAATGTAAAACACAATTGATTCAGAGGAGAATGAAAGTGATTTAACAACTATAATCTTTATTCTCAACTTCTGTCGTGCATTGGAATGATCCTGAATTTGAGCACGCATAGTCGTATGTTTGATGTTCTGGAAAGATGGACAACCTGTCGTGTTTAAACTTTAATGTGTATATGTTGAAAATTCGGCAAACTCTGTTGATTTCAGACTGGCTTTTGCTAAAACACTGCACCTTGCTTCACAAACTTCATTCGACAGTTCTACAACTCAAACACATAAAGGTTGAAATTGATTCATTTCAATGGATATGTTTCTGAACCATCAACTAGAGTTGTGTATGCATTACAAAGTTCAGAAAACAGGAACCAATGGCATCGTCTCTGAAACATTGCCACAAATTAGCATTCGTCCTTCCCCTCGTGGATAAAAGAACGGTTTTTTTAGTTTCGTTGCAATTTGGTTAGTACTTCTGATCAAAATTTTGCGACACAAATAACACTTTCTTAATATAAATAAAGTTTTCATTGCATGTGCAATTATTCCTTTCTTTTTTCATATTGCTAGCTAACCGTTTCATTTGCAGTATTGTAGTAGCTTGCACGATGCACTAAGTAAATAAAACTTCAGTATCGAAAAAAAAACTTTCAAAAGCGAGGATTGATGTATTTCAATCCGTGTCTAATCGATTCATTTCCTTTTTTTTTTATTCCCCTGCCAATATTAACTTTACTAGAGAATCATCGCTGGCCATCTCCTTAGGACCTTTTTAGAACATCAAAACTTAGGAATAGCGTGCTCACAAAAAAAAATTAGAAATAGGGAAAATGTAAATTTGGAGTGCCTTTGCATCTCGACTCAAATCCTATCAAAAGAAAACACAGAAAAATTGAATGAACCAAGCGCAAAAAAAAGAGAAAAATTACATGAATATCCTTTTGGACGAGCACAAGAAAAACAGTAAAGTTAGATAAGAGAAGATAGGCACATTGATTTTTTTTAATGAGATTGGATCTCATGCTAGAAATTCTCCAAAATTTCTATGAAATAAATCATTCCATAAGAATTTGAAAGACTTGTAGCAAATTTTTCTAAAGATTGGAACACTTGAAAATTTCTATAGAAACTCCTACAATCCAAAGAAGCCTTTATTCGGTACCCTCTTGCAATATGACTGTCGTTTGTACATCAAATTCTTCACGCAAGATACTATGATGAGCAAACCGGCTCAATATTGACGGCCTTCCGTAGTGTGCTCATATCCGGCATAGCCACCTACTCACACTAATAGAACTTTAATTCCGTTGACTAGCATTTATCCGGTACCCTCTTGCAATATGACTGTCAGTTAGTTGTACATAAAATTGTTCACGCAATAGACTATGATGGGCAAACCGGCTCAATATCAGAGACCTTCGGTAGTGTGCTCAAATCCTGCAAGGTCACCTACTCACACTGACAGAACTTAAATTCCATTGATTAGCAAGTCACAAGTTGGTGTCTAACAGAGATTGTCTAGAATGATCATTTTATACAGGCAGTACAAGTTTCACATACAATCGTTTAGATGAAAATAAGCATTCTATTAGAACTCTTGGTGATTATCTGTGTCACCTTTTTCCTAGACAGATGGCGTCACAACGTTGTAAAATGACTTGACAGCTTCAAACCTCTGTCCCTGATTCCTCTATTTGAACGAAATAGCAGCCTGTGTGTCTGTCAACCTCTAATCTCCTGGATTTGCTGACCTAATCTTGCTTCATCGGATGGTTCCGGGCAAGGTGAAGGGCCCGTCCAACGGATCTCACGTGCTCCAAGGCACTGGCTGGATCCTGGCCACCAGATCTCTTGACCCCCCAATCACTTACTAGTACCAACCGCCGGTACCGGAAGGGAAGAGACCTGCAGAAGATGCCCGAACTGTCGCGTCGGGTGCTCTGCGCAGCTCTTCTCGTCACCGCGCTCGCCGCTCTCTTCTTAAGCCCCCCGTTCCGCAGCCTCCTCAATCCCCAGGCCACCATGGATCCCGACTCCGAGCTCGAGTTCCAGATGCCGGGCGTCATCCGCGCGTACACGAGCGGCCGCGTCGAGCGCTTCGACGGCACCAAGACCGTCCCGCCGTCCCCCGCCGGCGACCCGGACGCCAACGGCGTCGCGTCCAAGGACGTCGTCCTCGACCCCGCCGCCAACATCTCCGCGCGGGTCTACCTTCCTCCTGGACTGGAGCCCGGGAAGAAGCTCCCCGTCGTCGTGTTCTTCCACGGCGGCGCGTTCCTGGTCCACACCGCCGCCTCCCCGCTCTACCACAGGTACGGCGCCGCCCTCGCCGCCGCGGCCCCCGCCGTCGTCGTCTCCGTCAACTACCGCCTCGCTCCCGAGCACCGCCTCCCCGCCGCCTACGACGACGCCTTCGCCGCCCTGAAGGCCGTCGTCGCCGCGTGCCACCGCGCGGAGCCGGACGGCGCTGAAGAGGCTGAGGGCGAGCTCTCCTGGCTCGCGGCGCACGGGGACGCCTCCCGCGTCGTCCTCGCCGGCGACAGTGCCGGCGGCAACATGGCGCACAACGCGGCGATACGGCTGCGGAAGGAGGGCGGCGTCGAGGGGCTCGGTGACGCGGTCTCCGGCGTAGCACTCCTGCACCCATACTTCTGGGGGAAGGAGCCGCTGGGCGCGGAGCCCACGGACGCCGGCTACCGGAGCATGTTCGATCCGACCTGGGATTTCATCTGCGGAGGGAAGTTCGACCTTGACCACCCGTACGTTAACCCGCTGGCGTCGCCGGAGGAGTGGAGGCAGATGGGGAGCCGCCGCGTGTTGGTAACGACGGCGGAGCAGTGCTGGTTCGTGGAGCGGGCACGGGCTTACGCGGAGGGGGTCAAGAAGTGCGGCTGGGAGGGGGAGCTCCAGTTCTATGAGACCAAAGGAGAGGCGCATGTCTTCTTCTTGCCTAAGCACGGCACTGACAAGGCCGTCAAGGAGCTCGCCATCGTGGCCGATTTTGTCAGGCGCTGTTGAGGTTGATTGGCTTGTGCGTCCGGCTAGTTGTGAGTGCTTAAGCAACAAATGAAGACACAATTTTATTATTTTGATGTTCTTGGCAAATATTGCAAGATTCAGAGGAGAATGGAAGTGCCCTAAGAGACTTGGAATGCCGTAAGTGCCTTAAGAACAGTAATCTTGATTCTCAACTTCTGTCGTGCATTGGAATGACCCCGAAATTGAGCACACATGTGCTTGAAGTTCTGAAATAGCGGCGAGCAGCCTGCGTTGCAATCGATGAACTCTGTTATTTTAGACTGAATTTTGCTAAAACACTGCACCTTGCTTTACAAAGTATCAACTCCATCTCACAGTTGACAGTTCCAGCACACTTCGATGGATTTATGTATGCATTGCAAAGTTCAGAAAGTGGAAACCAGTGGCACCGTCTCCTATATGACACTGCCACAAATTAGTATTTGTGCATCGACTCGTGGATAAAGGAACGGTCTTTTTAGTTCGTTGCAGTTAGCGAACGCGGTTCTTACTTCTGATCACACATGTATACAAGAAACAGTTTCTTTAACATTTGCCTAGAAATAGCACTTTATTGTAATACGAAGGAAAAGTTCTGATTACATTTGCAATGGAGAAATTGCATATGTAAATCGCAGTAGGCACCTCTCTCTGATTCAGTCGCTGGCAAGGAAGGCGACCACCCGGTCCATCAGTGCCGAAGACTCGTCGCACTCCGGCTTGTGGAGGAAGAACACATGCTCCTCCCCCTTGGAGTCCACCCACTCCACGGAACCAGGCCACCCGCTCTCCTTCACCGCCTGGTAGTACGCCGCCGCTCTTGCTCGCGAGAAGTCTCTCTCGGCTAAGCAGACAAGCAGCTTCCGGCACGCAAGCTTCTGCAAGCTCGGCGCTCCGTCAGCCATGGGGTTCAACCACGGATCGTCCAGCCCTTTTGTCCCTTGCGGACAAATTAGCGGCCAAAGCTTTTCGATTAGTTCCCTTGACTCTCTTCCCTCGCCTTCGACCGGCTCCTTCCCCCCCAAACATGGGATGCAGCAAAATCGCCCCCTGCAGAAGTGTTCCTGATGGTAAACCGTGGCGAGAACCCGCCATCATCGCTATGTTGTGAATAATGATGCCGCCTCCACTGTCACCGGCGAGGAAGATGCGGCTGGCGTCGCCGTGCTCGGACAGCCATGGATCGGCACCAGACGCGGCCCAGACGAAAGCTGACCAGGAATCCTCATAGCCTGCTGGAACCGGGTGTTCCGGGGCGAGGCGGTAGTTAACCGACACGGCGAGAACTGTAGCCTTGGAGACGACGGAGTTGAGGTACCTGTGGTACATCGGGGAGGTGGCCGAGTCGAGGACCAAGCAGCCTCCGTGGAAGTGCACGAGGATGGGCAGCTTCTTCTGTTCTGTGGCGGGGAGGTCGGCGGGGATGTAGAGGCGGACGAACACGCCGGTGGCGCTGTCGATGACGACGTCCTTGGAGGTGACCCCGGTGTCGGCGTCGAAACCCGGCGCAGTGGTCTCCGTCCCGAAGAAGCGCTCTACACGGCCGTCGTCGTAGATGCGGAGGAGCGGCGAATCAAACCGAAGTTTTGTGGCGGGATCCATGGCTTGCTCGTGCCGGTGGGAGGACTCTGGCTGGTGTGAGAAGGAGACGAACACTTGAACTATACGAATGGACGATTGGATTCCTTCTTTTGGCCACCGACGCCTCATAATCAAGCAGCGCTGCTTCTGTATCTTTACTCTAATCAACATTAGTGTTTGGACCAAATGCTGCGCGTGAAGAACTAAACAACTAAAGCAGGTCTTCCTGAATCTGAATAATCTGAACACATTGATCCATTTTTTTAACAAACCGGCACAGCATGTCAGCAATGATTGTGTTAATAGGATACATGCATAATAAACAGAGAGAAATGAGAGGTGCAAGCCAGCAAGCGCCTTGCTCCCGCCAGGACCCAATTTCAGGCCTCCTCTTTGATTTTGCTGAAAATAGAAAATACCTACTGTCAGGTGAACATCTCCGTCTTTCTTCGGTCTTTACAAACAAAAATATTTGAATTGCCTTCTCTATCTATTGTGGAATCTATCTGTCCCTTTCGACTATCCAACTCAGCAAGCTATTTATATTTACGGTTAAGTCTATTGAGACGGAGGTGGCATCATAGATGGCCATTGAGACGGAGGTGCCACGATGACCATCGTAGACATATGCTCCTATAGAGGTGACCGTGCCATCTCCTAAAAAATGAAATAGGTGACCGTGCCATCTCCTAAAAAATGAAATTTGTTCCTCGTATTATATGATTGTACTATCAACTTAACTGCATCCAACCACCACAAATCCATCAGACTCAATTATTCAGCCCAGCAATCAGTACATCATCCCTCTCACTTAATTATTGCTCTCATCACGGTCGCTGAGGTCGTAACCACTATCCACTCACGATCAACTGGTCCACTCCGGCCCCTGCGCGCCAGACGTGTGGCCCATTCATTCAGGTTTGAGTGAAGAAGGCAACCAGCCGGCCCATGAACGCGACGGCCTCATCACTGCCGGAGTTGTGGAGGAAGAAGACGTGCGGCTGTCCCATGGACTCGAACCACTCCACCGCGCCATCCCACCCGCTCGCCGCGAGGCCCTCGTAGTAGGCCCTGCACCTCGGCCGGAGGAAGTCCGCCTCCGCCGCGCAGACGAGCACCCTCTTGCACGGCAAGTCCCGCAGGCTCGGCGCCGCGGCGGCCACCAACGGGTTCATCCGCGGGTCGTCCGGCCCGCCCGCCGCCTCCGGGCACACGGCGCGCCATAGTTTCTCCGTCAGCGCCACCAACTCCGGAGTCTCACCGGCGACAGGGTCACTGCCGCCGAACGCGGCGTGGAGCAGCGCCGCGCGCTCGATCCGCGCCGCTAGGTCCGAGTCCTGGTCGCCGTCCTGCCTGGTGGCCATCATCGCGACGTTGTGGACGATGTTCCCGCCGGCGCTGTCTCCGGCCAGGAAGACGCGGCCGAGGTCCCCGTGCTCCGACAGCCAGGGGTCGCCGCCGCTGCCCGAGACCGCCCACTTGAGCGCGCTGAAGGAGTCGTCGTAGCCGGCCGGCAGCGGGTGCTCGGGCGCGAGGCGGTAGTTCACGGAGACGACGAGCAGGCCCGCCCTCGCGGCCAGGGCGTTGAGGAAGCGGTGGTACGCCGGGGAAGCCGCGGACTCGGTGACGAAGCCGCCGCCGTGGAAGTAGAGCAGCACGGGGAGCTTCTTCGTGCTGTCGTCGTCGCCGGGCCGTGTCGCCGTCTCCGGGAGGTAAAGCCGGACGTAGACGCCGGTGTCGCCGTCGATGACGACGTCCTTCGACGTGACGCCGGTGTCGGCGTCGTGTCCAGGTGGCACGGTGCGGGTGCCGACAAGGCGGTCGGCGCGGCCGTCTTTGTAGATGCGGAAGAACGGAGTGTCCAATACGATTTCGGGCCTCGCATTCGCATCCATGGCGAGAATGGCTGTGGACTGTGTAGTACAGAAGGTAGACGATGACGAGCTGATGATCCAAGATTTTTGCTTGTCTTCTCCACGAGAACACGACTCTGCTCTGCCACAAGTGGTGAAGTGGATTTATGTCGGGGCTCGGTGGAGAAATACGTGATCGCGATGGATAACCGTGCCATAGATGCTCCCACGGTCCCGCTTCATTAATCACTCAAAAACTTCCAAAAACAGTTTTCCCAAAATGTGTGGTTTATGATTCGATCCATAGCTCTAAGCCTCAAGCGCGAAAAAGCATATGGACCAGCCGCGGCCCAAATATCCGACGGCCCGTCTGATGGATGAAAAAAGTGTAAGCCCATAACTGCGCCCATTCATAGGCCCATACACCGCCCCTAATGGCTTGATCAACAGAGTCCGCCCTCTCTGTGCATGGGCCTGTGGGATCTTTCCCTTTCACAGAAAACAAGAACTTTAAGATAAAACTTGTGATGATCGTGTACTAGGCGCGGGCCTGCGCTGGAAGAAAGCATTCCTACGAAAAAGCCTCGACAGGGAATTGCTCATGCTGGGACTTCAACTTCATACGAGGCTCTGCCGCTCTGCATACAGAAGAGCGGTCTGTGCGTACTGTGGCGAGTGGCGACCAAGGACCAGGACATCAGACGCCGTCGGCGCGTCCTCTCGAGGCTGCAACTGTTGCACGTACTTCGACCCGGCCACCCACAGCACGAAGTGATCGAGATCGAACCCCACCCCACCCGGAAATGAAGTGGATTCCGCGGCAATCATCACAAGTGATAACAGTGCCTCCGCTCCACCCAACCGCTGCAATGATAAACCTGCGACGCACTCTAACCATCACGCATGCACCGACGGCGCCTCTTTGATGCGTGCGACGTGATGAGCCATCCAATTTCGGAAGACGACTCGCCCGTATCAGATTATGAAGAGCACAGCGGCAGAACCCGTGGGTGCGCGCCTGCGGGGATGCTAGCTGCCGCTGCCGGGAATTATTACTGGCCGTGAATTCAGGCATGTTCACATGCGCCGCTCGCTCGCTCCTCTGCGGCGAAGGACGGAGGCCGACCGATGCAGCTGGTGTTGGCCCGTGGTGGGGATCACTAGGGCCAACGGATCTCCGAGCTCCTTTGAGCCACTGATTAACTCGACTTTTCTGGCGGTCGCACGGCCAGGACACGCTCCAGCTCAGTTGGCAGTGGCGAGGACCTTGATTATGGGACGACTCGTAAACATTCTGGGACGACGTCTCTCCTTTCGTGAGACTCAAGCTACACATACAATCTGGCATCGCTAGATGGCAGTAAGTACCGTACTTGGCGGACGCCCATACACTTGTGCCGGTGTACTGAGAGAGACGGAATGGCATTGCTCACTGGTCAGATCGAGATCGAGCAGATCATACAAGTGATAAACAGCTTCACACCAGAGGCGGCAAGCTGAACTAAGGTACGGTACTACAGACCGCAGACTACATGTTTGGTTGGAAACTTGGAATTAATTGAGGAAGCACGTTAACACACTGTAAAGCATAAAGAACCGATTCTCAAAATTCATTTTCTGGACTCAAAAGGTTGCCGCCTTGTGTTAACTGCACTTTCTTTGGGGTCCTCGTGCGCTGCACTGACGCCGAGCACAGCTCGGTGACAGACTGACATGCGAACTCGATGCAGGATATGGAGATGATGCAGCAAGTACGCGCACAGTTCGTCGCAATTGAGGATGCATCTATTCACCGATTCACCACCCTGCGCGAGTCCGAACAGTTTACACGTTCAGAGCGCCGGAACCGGGACACGGATGTGCTCTATGCCAACGCCACCGGTCATTTCCAGGTCCTTGTCACCGCCTTTAAGGGACTGCCGGAGCGTGCAGGCCGCACACTCACTGACGAGCCCTGCTCGGTCGAGCTCGTCTTCGTGTTCCTGTCCACACAAGCATGGGCACAGGCATGTGCGACGCACGGAGCGCCATTCATGGCGGGGTTGTCCCCGAACGCCCGGGACCCGCAAGTATTCACACACGCGCAAGCGCGAGGCGGCCGATCCGGCCGGCTGGGACCAAACAGATCGAGGTTGGTAAGGATACGAATCGCGAGACAGTTTCGTTCAACGTCGACGAGCGGGATGGGCTGCAGATCCGTGTGCGGCCAGTCCGGTCCCGTGATGATGGAAATCGTGCACGGGCTGGTCTGGGGACGCCGGCTCCGCGGAAACCTGAGAATGAATGATGACGGAGCAACTCCGCCGCCGCGGTCGCGCTTTCGTTCACGAGGACGGGGGATTTATGGGCGGGAAGGGCACGGGGAACTGTATTTTCGGCTGTCATTCGTCTCGGCGTGCAGCACCCAACTCCCCCCAAAGCCCCTCGCTCCTCGGCATGATGACCCCCGTCGCTGTCAAGATCATTGTCGTCGTCTTTAAATCCCGGGCACAGCTTGGCAGTTCAGGATTTAATTAGTACGGCACTATTAACTCCTAGTCCACTGCTAGTAGCGGTTGATGGTGCGTATAGCCGAAATTTTACACGGGAAGCAACGGAATTGGCAAAGGAGCAGTAGGAGTAAAGCTCACACCTCTTGCCTTGGTCCACCACATGATCATATAGTAGTAGTATCATCGAACTCGTCGAGGACGCGCTGATGCGGCACACTGGTTCGCCCGTGCTTGGGATCACGGCTACAGAATTCGCCGCTCCAACTGTCAGCACAAGTACGATATCTTCCTCCTTTTTCTAACGGATCTCACATGAATACACCTGAACGATGGTGTTACTCTACTCATGTCGTGTCAGGTGGGTTTCAGTTCGGTGATTATTGAGTTAGGTGACGGCACTTGTTCGTCGGCTCCAAAGCATGGGCTCAGGAAGACGGATTTGATGGAAGCCATTGATGGCAGAGGAAAGCGCCATCACAGCTCCAATCCGGCCACCCAGCTGGCGCAACCCACCGCCGTGGAACCCGGCAAAGAGCGCATCGTCAGGGTAAAAAAGTACTGTACTCAGATAACGAGCAGAATACGGGCAGTGACACTGACACGCAGCGTCGGTCCGGTGGATCTGGCAACAGCGGCAGCGCTCCCGTGATCCAGCGGCAGAATAATTTTGTTTATGGCGCCGCGGCTCCACGCCAGAGCTGTAACTTTGCAAGGGTACAGCGTCACTGTGCGCCAGTTCCGTGGCTTTGCCTTTGCGACAAAGATAGCGGCCGGCACACTGAGCTAATGGCGCTGGATCGTTTCAGGCCACTAATTGATTGATCGGTGAGTGGCACCCCACTCACTACGGAAACAGATCGGCATGGGGGCTAGGCAGCCTAGGCGAAGCAACATTGTGTGGAGAGTGAGCGATGCAGACGAGATGCATGGTATTGAATTGAATTGTCAATGTGGACAATGTTCGAAAACTACAGTTGGTGAGGATGGCTGACCATGTCTGTTGAGCATTTGGACACATGTGCATGTCTATACTGTTTTACAGGACCATATTGGACATATGTAGGCAGAGATTCGTCAGAAGTAGTATCATGAAACTGCTGATACTTTGATTAGCTTAAGACCCATGCTGCGTACAGAAACAGAAACCAACGAGTGCAGCTTTGCAGAACTGAAACGACTAAAGCCGTGTGAAATGCCAGTTTTTTTTTTTTAAAAGAAGCTGGACCTGAACTTTACTAAATCTTCACGCTCGAAAGCAGTGGGGTCCGGAAAACTCCTTTCCAGTGCGTCAAAAAGAGTCGCAAATCAAGAGCACAAATCGCGCCATTAACAAGGAGTCAAGGACAAGGAATTCGCGCGTTGCCCTGAACTTTTCATTAGGCCGGTGCGAACTGTTTAACTTGCGCGGCGGGCACCGGGATCCCGCCCGGCACGGCGCGGCGGGAGAGAAGAGAAAGTGTAAAAGGCCGGGCCGGCGCAAAAGCGAGCGAAAAGCCCACCACGGAAATACGTAGTGCGGTGCGGCCAGCCCTGTCGGTCGGGACGCGCGTTTATAAACCGGACCCATTCCCGTGGCAGCAGCGCCTCCGCCGAGACGCAGCAGACAGGCTCACGCACTCCACAGTACCGCGCCACTCCCTCTGCTGTCTGCCTCCTCCCATGGCCGCGCGGATCTTGCTCCTTCCGCTCCTCCTCTCCCTCCTCGCCTCGCAATGCGGGGCGGCGGGCAGTCGGCGCGCGGGGGACGCCGTCAAGTTCGACTTCTCCCCGTTCCTGATCGAGTACCGGAGCGGGCTCGTGAAGCGGCTGATGGGCACCGACGTGGTGGCCGCGTCGGCCGACCCGCGCACTGGCGTCACCTCCCGCGACGTGGTCATCGACTCCGCCAACAACGTCACCGCGCGGCTGTACCTCCCGAGCTTCCGCTCCAGCGCCCGGTCCCCGGTGCTGGTCTACTTCCACGGCGGCGCGTTCGTGGTGGAGTCGGCGTTCACGCCCATCTACCACGCCTACCTCAACGCCCTCGCGGCCCGGGCGGGCGTCGTGGCCGTGTCCGTGAACTACCGCCTGGCCCCGGAGCACCCGCTCCCCGCGGCGTACGACGACTCGTGGAGCGCGCTCAAGTGGGTGCTCTCGAGCGCGGCGGCGGGGTCCGACCCGTGGCTGTCACGGTACGGCGACCTGGACCGGCTGTTCCTCGCGGGGGACAGCGCGGGCGGCAACATCGCGCACAACCTGGCATTGCGCGCGGGGCAGGAAGGGCTGGACGGCGGGGCCCGGATCAAGGGCGTGGCGCTGCTGGACCCGTACTTCCAGGGCCGGAGCCCCGTGGGCGCCGACCCGGGCTACCTCCAGTCCGCGGCCCGCACATGGAGCTTCATCTGCGCGGGGCGGTACCCGATCAACCACCCCTACGCGGACCCGCTCGTGCTGCCGGCGGCCTCGTGGCAGCAGCTCGGCTGCTCCCGGGTGCTGGTCACCGTGTCGGAGCGGGACCGGCTCAGCCCGTGGCAGCGCGCCTACTACGCCGCGCTCAAGGGCAGCGGGTGGCCCGGGCAGGCGGAGCTGTACGAGACACCCGGCGAGGGACACGTCTACTTCCTCACCAAGCTCGGAACGCCGCAGGCGCTCGCCGAGATGGCCAAGGTCGTCGCCTTCATCAACCGCGACTAGCGGCGGCGGCGGAGTAGCTCGGACCAGCCAGTAGTACCTGTGCTGCGCGGCGAGCAGTAACTGCAGCAGCATGATTATACTATAGCGGGAGTGTGGTAACTAGCGAGGGCGTGGTAATTAGTGAGCTCCTTTTTCTGTTTTTTTTTTCAGTCCTGGATTACCGGTCCATTAAATTACTACTATACACTACGTTGGTGTTGCTTGCGTTCGTCCCCCCAGCAACCGTCCGGATGGAGAGGGGGACCACCGGTGCTTGTTTCGGTCGCGTTTCATTGACTACTAGAGTCCACACGCAGCTACTAGTACTGTGCAACGCTGACGCGGCGGTAGCTGGCCGTTGCCGCTGCGTGAGCTACTACTCAGTTTTTACGGTACCGTCCGTGTAGTGTCGCTCTACTACTACTACCACCAGTACCTACCTATTGCGATGTGTAACTTTTGTGCTGCTACTGTTGCTACATGGTGGTGAACGGTGAAACTTTTCTCTGTTGCGGCATACCAACGCCATGTGCCAGCGGGTCAGCTCCGCGGAGAATCATGTCCCTCGCGCTGTCCAATTTTCCAATTTCTTTTTTCTTCGGGGAGTGCGAGCGTGTCAGTGTGCTTCCCACAATCGGATCGGGGGTTCGGGGGGCTTCGCCCCGTCCGGCGCCGGTTTGGACTTTGGAGTTTGCGTGTTCGGCCGGCGCGAGGTGAATCCAGTCTTGCGGCTGCGGGCGCGCTCCCGCCCGCGAACATGGTACTATTCGTGGACCACGGAGCGCGGCGGGCACCGCTCCTGCTTTTGAGAACCGGCTCGTACAGCAACGGCATGTTTCGTGCACAGGATGCTAATTCTGTTCTGGTGCAAGACAGCTTTCGGATCGAAATGCTCGTATCGTACGTACGCGCTGGCAGCTATCAAGCCTTGCCGAACGTTCAGGGCCACATGGGGTGTCTAATTAGCTTCAGGCCTCGGTGCTTTTGAGCTTGCACGAATATCTGCTACCCCGGCTTGCTTAAACCTGGTTCTGGACAGCGGGCCGCAGCAGCCGCCAGCGCTCGCACTTTCCAGTCTGATATTGGTTCCGGACAGTGGGAATCCGCTGCGAGTTTTTTGTGCTACATTTTCAGTCTGAAATTGGCTCGGAAATGCACGCCGCCGGTGACTGCGGCGGGGAACGGGCGGACGGCGTCCCGTCGCCTCCGTGTTTTCCTGGCCCCGCCCCTCCCTTTGTCCCGTGACCCCGCCTGCATCGAGCGGTAGCGTCAGCGCGTACGGCGGGGCGCAACCTCGCCGTCTCGTCGTTGTTACTGTGCCGTGGCTTGGCAGCTATGGAGGGGAAACAATAACAGCGATCGCAACGCGACGTGCAGGACCGGATGCGGCGCAGCTTTTACTCTTGGGGAGGGACGGAGGGGAGCCATGCGGTCACGTGGCGTGTCGAGTAGCGGGAGCGCGGCCCCCATCTCTTCTCGGCGTGCACTCCCGGTCTCGGCAGGCGCTCGGCGTCGGCGCGCATGTGACCGTCTTTTTCTTGGGTTCTTCTTCGCCGTTGACGGCCTCGGTCGGCGCCCGGCCGCGACGGCGGTTCGGTCCCTTTGTTTACTGACATCCTCGCACCGTGGGGAAGGAAACATGGGATCGGAAAGGGGTGGTGTGACACGCGTTCTCGCTTACCATGTTTCAGGCAAGGGATTAGAGATTCCCTCCTTCGTTACTCTTTCTTTTATCGGGTTAGGTTGTGGGAACGGCGTGCCTCGTCACGTGCAGTGCATCACCAGCTATGGAAAGGGTGAGCGGGTGCTGATGAAGTGATGAGTGCAGAAGTCTGGCACTGGCAGCGGCACGGGTGGGACCGTGCGTGGAAGGGGAGGCGTCGAACAATTGTGGGGGGCGGGGACTGTGGGCCTAGGAGGCTTTATTACTAGGCCGGGCTTTTAGTTGGGCTGTCTAGGATGTCCACTAGCCCACGTATTTTCTAACTTACCGGGCTTTCGTAGCTTTGGACCTTGATCCGAGGCCACATTCGTTCGCAGGACTAGTTTGTTACTCCTACTCATTTGCTGCTCAACAGCTAATTTCGCATAAATTTCATGTACTCATTCTGAAATGCTAACAACACTGTCACCTGTCATGCACAAATTCGATGTACTCATTCTGAAATGATGGAATACATGCGCGCGCACACGAAAAAAATATACTCGAACGATTATTGCTAAGAAAGAGGTCAAATCCCCATCTGGTTTATTCAAGATTTGAATAAAAGAACTGGCCAGGGGGTAGAGCACTAAAATATACTATGTATTAGGCTTCTACTTTTTTCCTTGGCCTTCAACGATATATATTTATTTATTTAAAATTGCTTCCTTGGCCTTCAACGACACTTGCATGTATGTCTTGATCTCCTAAAATATATATTTCACCCACAATATATATATAATAGTGCCAAAAGAAATAAACACCAAAACATAAACTAAGTAATATCAAAATTCCTAAAGACAAATGGTTCTATTACGGTACCTCCAAATGGAAAAGAGAGACCACTTCACAGCTGAAATAGATGTTATATATTCATCGAACTCCAATTTTTTAAAAAACTATTGTTATATATACAAAGTGCATAGTATTTTTTGAAATCATGGAAACTTGCTTCAAAGCCTGGAATTAATAAGATGATGAACTTAGACCATGTCAAGAAGTTCGGATTTGAATGTTCGTCGACCCAATCGAAGTCTGAGCTTTATGACTGGCCATTCACCAAGTATCTTAGTTGCAATAGGCAATAAAACTGGTAGAAAGCATGTTGCAACAGCCAAACTTGGGGCGCGAGGGGCTAAAACTGTGTATAAACCGGTCGTGAAAGTTGTGATGGTCGCTATGTATGCAAACCACATAAGCTTCCTAGTAAAGGACTTATAGTATAGCAAGAACCCAAGATCCTCCCACCTTGCTGTGACACATACGAATGCAACAGCAAGTGAGGAGCACATTGCTAAGATGTCCGAGATCAAGAATGCTTGAAATGCCAGCTTCCTTGCCATGACTGGAAGTCCCTGGCTTTCAACATCATTACTATATCCTCCAGGCAAGGTGAAAGCAGCTGCGAAGGTAATAGTCGCCATAAGAATTGCTACTAAGGAAGTGCTGCTGGTGTATGTTTGTGTTAGTGACCTAACATCATTCTTTGCTTCATTAGTTACTCTTTCATTGGCGCGTTGATGAAGGTTATAGAGCGAGGTTGTATCGTCAGGATCAGCTTTCAGCATAATCATGTACACTTCATTCTGCATGATGAATGTACAAAAGGAGTCATAGTACAATATTTCTGGAGGAAAAGAATAAATAGAATGAAACGTTGCATAGTACCATTTATGATTCAATAAGAGAAGTTTTACTATCTAAAATTTAGTTTTAAAAAACTATTGGCTAATAGTTTGTGGGTAATTTCATAATTACACCATTATAAATGATTTTATGTTTATTTTTATAATAAAATCTAACCCTATCGAATCATTAAAACGTCAGTTGATCTTTTAAAATATAGAAACATAAATTATTAATCATATTACTAATTTATTTTTATTCATGACAATATAAAATAATTATTTTAAATCTAAAAATGTTATTTTTACCGATATTACCCTCAAACTGATAAACTATTGGTCATTAGTTATGTGTCTAGATATCGAATCTAAACCATTGAATTAAACTATTGACTAATAGTTTTTCAAAACTAATGGCCAATATTTTGGACACTAAAACTCTTCAATAATAAATGTAGGAATAAAAGAAACAACCACAACTGCTCTTAACTGTTAAATATTTGCCACTTTAGCCGTTCAAAAAGGAATATATAAGCAACATTCTTTCTTGTGGATCTAAAGTGTTAACTCTTTGATTTTATTTATTATGTTGCCTTCTGTACAAGAAGTCAAATAAACAATGTTGTTTGCTGTGTTCAAGCTATCCAACCGGAACATTCAGAAAATGGAAATTGGTTGGAGGGGGGAGCTTAATTCACACTTGACTTGAACTCCACCAAAGTGTTCATGCAGTATGACATGTGTTATGCCGAACAGGCATGACGCATTAACTATAGTGAGAAAGGTCATGAAAGCTATACTCTTGTATGATGGATGTCACCCTTTTTAATAACCTTATACCCATGCTTTGAGCCTAATGCATACACAAGTGTTCACCCTTCCCATCCCATGTGTTAAAAGGGGAATATTAAGTGACTTTTTAAATTTTCTAATTTATGCGAGACCAAGAGATTTGAACACATATATGTAGTCTCTTAGAGAACTGAGCTGAGTTGTACACCCAACTCATGCAGGTTCGATCCCTAGAGACGCACCTTGAGTGTCTCACCGGAGATTTATTTCTTAGTTGGGAGACCAAGTGTCTCCTCGGTAGGTAAAGGCAGCCAATGAGTTCAACGCTTGTCCAGAACTTGTAGCTCATCTCCTTCTTAAGTCAGTATCCGGGGTAGCAGACACCGGGTATTTTAGAAAAAAGAAAAAAAGAAAATATGTAGTCTCACATTGGAAGGACTTTACCACTATGCAAATAGCATATTCCCAAACATTTTTTATTATATTCTCTTAACAATTCTCTTTGTGAAGCTAGTAACATGAATCGGCAAAGTTTATGCACTGTTAATCTGCTACGTAGTGTAAACAATTAGTTTGTGCTAGAACTTCGAAAGTCTGATTGAAGAGCAGTACATCAAATAGCTCTTATAATGAATATAGCTTACTTGGTCTGGTTAGAATTTACATACCCACTTTATGGTCTTGGCATACTGTAGTGCTTCATGCAATTCCCAGGTTGCTGCCCTACTATTACCGCCAAGCACTGTCAAGTCTATGTCTTTGATGACGAGTAAAGCAGCAACTACATTCGGATTGCAACTTTTGACTGCGTGATGCAGAGCAGTTTTTCCATGTGCATCACGCATGTTAATGAGATTCCGAAGTTGTGGAGATCGCAGGATGAATTGTACAAATTCCACTTGACCTTGACATACAGCTTCATGAAGACATGTCCATCCATTTGCTGCAGAAGAGGGGGTATCTGGACAACGTTTGAGAAGCTCCCTAGCAGCAGCAACATGGCCCCGGGTTGCGGCAGCAAAAAGAAGAGGAGCGCCTTTCGTGGAAATCGTATAACCTAATGACCAATCATGCTTCAACAATACTCCTAGAACATCAACCTTGTTCCAAATTACAGCCAGATTCACTGGTGTATGTTTACTATCATTCTCTTCTCTTGCCAGCTCAGGACGTCTCTCAATAATCATTTTAGCCATATCTAAAAGAAAATCACGTCAGGAACAATAAGCAAGCACAACGTGCAAAATTCAATTACTAACGATAATATTGAGAATAATGTACAATCATGGTAGTGACATAAGTTTTCTGTGCATCCTACTATCCTGTATCCCAACGTAGTTTGCAGATCTCACCAGTATTGCCACGTTTCACGGCACCATGCAGAGCATTGTAGCCGCAGGCTCCCGCATGAGAAGAATCAGGGGTGTTCAACAGATTCTTGACAACATCTGTAAAACCTCTCATCACGGCGATGAACATGGGCGACTCCCCGTACTTGTTTTCAGCACGCGACAGTGAAGGCTCTGCTAGTATTAGCTCCAACGCAAGATCCTCGTGACCGCTGCGAATGGCATGGTGCAGGGCATTAAATCCATTATTGTCTTGCCTCAAGACTGCCGCACCCAACTTCTGTTCACGACAAATTTTGAGGAAATACGAGGCCAAAGAGAGATGGCCGCTTGTCACGGCAGTGAGCAGCGGTGTCTCGCCATTCGAGTTGATGGCAGCAAGGAGGGACTGGTCCCGTGCCAGGACTTCCCTGCAGAATTGCTCGCGGCCATGGATGGAGGATATGTGAAGGCACGTGTTCCCCTGCTGAGTAGTTCCATGTAGCACACCAGGAATGTGTTCTCCTGCTGAATATTCTCCGGACATGGCTATTTGGAGGAGCCCTTCGTCCATCGGTGCTTCTCCTGCCATGGAAAAAGAGCTGTGCTCCTAATAGGAAGAGAACTTATCCAACCTCCCAACGGGTGGGAATTTGTTGTGCACAAATTCTATGCTAATATAATGAATGAAGAAGAAGTGTAAGTTCAGCGAAATGGGGATAAAATCTGAGATAGCGCGTACCTCATGTACAAGAACGGAGCAATACAGACCGAAAAAAATAGAGAGTTATATAACGTTTATTGGTGTAACAAGAACTTAAAAAGGTTTTGGAGTCAACCATCCCAGTCATTCGTTGCGTCAATTACTAACAATAGTTTAATTCAAAATTCCGATTGGAGAAACTCAGGCCCTGTGGGAAGATCATGACGCAGCCCAACAACAGAACCGCCAATTAGTCAAAGTGCAAATAATTTTCACAAAAAGGTTGATCACATTACTTTCTTTCCATCCAATTTGGAATATAGAGAAAATAAAAAGTTGGTGGCTTATTGAATGAAATATATAATTACCTTGACAAAGTCATGTGGACATGTGGTATTTCTTCAACGGTCGACATAGTTGCATGATGACCTATTTCTTATTCATTTTCCACATATTCTGATAGTTATAGTAAATTTCTTGGAAGTAGCTTAAGAGAAACCAAACACACGACCTTTTGGTAGGTAAGACTGTTTAGTTACTTTATACTTTGTAATAATCTTGAATAATGGTAGTATGCATCAGATGATGCAAATGACCAGAACTTGCTGCCACATGACATATGCCTTGGTTAGGTGTGTTCTAAAGACAGGAAGCACCGTGAGAGCATCCAAACTTGAACCATAAGATCTCAGAGATTTTGTAAATGTTACTCATGTTCAATTTTATAGTTCAACCTTTTTCCCTAAGGCAACAAACGGATCACATTTGGGAAGGACCTTATAATTCCTACTCAATTTCAATCGGCCGTTGCCAGTGTTGTCTAGCGCCCATCTATTTTCTACCTAACTGGGCTTTCAGAGTATTGCACCTTGATCCATGGTCACATTCGTTCGCAGGACTTGTTTGTTAGTCGTATTCATTTGCCGCCGAACAATTAAATTCGCACAAACGATTCTAAAAAAAAAATGAGAAAGTTAAATTGACACAATTTTGATGTGCTCATTCTGAAATGCTAAAAATACTGTCACCTGTCATGGCTCTGTTGCTACAATGATAAACACACACAAAATGACACTCGAATGATTGCAAAGAAAGAGGTCAGACCACCCTCTGGTTTACTCAAAATTTGAACTTCAAGTCCAACCAGCACAGCCGTGGCACCAAACGCGCAAGTGCGTGTGCCGTTCACTCTCGTTCGGGAGCTCAGGAGCCGGCGATGAACGACACGACACGGTCCATGAGCTCCTTGGCCTTCTCGCACTCGGGCTTTTCGAGGAAGAACACGTGCCCTTCCCCATCGGACTCGATCCACGCCGCGCTCCCACGCCACGCGCTCGTCGACAAGGCGGCGTAGTACGCCCGGGCCCTGGGCGTTGCCCAGTCCTCCGCGCCGGCGCACACGAGCATCCGCTCGCACCGAAGGTTCTTCAGCCCCGGCGCGCCCAGCGCCGTCGGGTTCGTCCGCGCCCGGGCACGCGAACTCCCAGATCGTCGCCATCCCCTTGGCCTTCACCTCGTCCTCCCCTTCCACGAGCGCGTTCCCCCCCGAACCACGGGTGCAGGAGGATCGCGCCCTCGATCCTCGGCGCCGGATCGGAGTCGGAGGAGGACGCCAGCCCGATCAGGACGTTGTAGACCATGTTCCCGCCGGCGCTGTCGCCCGCGAGGAAGAGGCGGCCGAGGTCGCCGTGCTCCGCGATCCACTCGTCCTGCGCGGAGGCCGTCCACTGGAGCGCGGCCCAGGCGTCGTCGTAGGCGGCGGGGACGAAGTGCTCGGGCGCGAGGCGGTAATCGACGGAGACGGCGAGAACGCCTGCCGCGGCTGCGAGGGAGGACACGTAGCCGTGGTACCCCGCGGAGAATGCCGACTCGATTAGGAAGGCGCCGCCGTGGAAGAAGACGAGGACGGGGAGCTTCTCGCCGGAGGAGGAGAGGTCGGGGAGGAAGAGGCGCGCTGAGAGGCCGGAGCCGGCGTCGAGGACGACGTCCTAGGACGTGACGCTGGTGGCCGGGTCGCGGCCGGCCGGCACGAGCGTTGGGATGTGGAGGCGGTCATCTTGCCGCTCCGGTAGATGCGGAAGGCGTCGCCGTCGAGTACTACCTCGTCGGCGTGGGTCTCCATGGCCGTGTGACCGATTGAGAACGTGGTTCGTCTGCAGCTGGATCCCCTCTATCCTCTTTGCATATCAATCTGCCCCATCACATGACTGCAATAGCGTGATTAGTTTCAGCAATATATTATTATTGTAAAATGTTTATGGGTAGGTCCACCTTATAGAAGAACTTCTGTCCATATGGATTCCTTATCTAATTCTAATCCAACACGAAGTAGGGTTTCTCCCTTATAAATAGTTAAGGAAACACTCCTTTGTAATTTTGTCAGAATTATTCAATAAAGAATTTCGTCTCCTCTATTCTTGTTACTTTTAGATTTCGTTTTCTACTTCGATTTACGTACCTGCGATCGTCGATAACTCAACACGTTATCAGCACACTCTTCAAAGCCGGTCAACTACTCGACGATTAAAGATATGATTTTCGATTGAATTTGTATCTTGACTCGTTGCAGCCAAGATCTGTGCAGGACATCGTCATAAAAATCTTGACTCGTTACAGTCAAGATCTACAACAACAAAAATCCGTCATAGGAGGCGGCACAATGAAATAAGAAAATCAGATTAATGGCACTTATGCGCCCGTGATCTACCAACCCTAACTAGATTTGGAACCGGCAAAGGGAGGATCTGGGATATCCAGATCCAAAACGGGATACGTACAGAAGTTCAAAAAAAAAAGCCGTGTGAGAGCTCTCCGGCGACGCAAGCCACGAAGATGGCAAGAAGAAAAGAACGGATCTATCCTAACCCTAGCGGTGAAGGTGACCGGATACATCGACGCTCATTCAAGTTCCATCACAGAAAAAAAACAACAAAACCGTGGAGCACAGATCTGGGTCAAAAGACGCCAGATCTGGCCCCACCGGCGCCTCGGCCTCACCCCACGTGTCCGCCTGCCTCCGAGCGCACGCGCGCCTGCTTCTGGCCCCGCCTACGGGCCACGCAGCGCGGAGCCCGACGCCTCACCCCGCGTGCCCGCACGAGCCGAGTGGGCCCCGCATGCACTGCCGGCGCGCCAGCGCAAGACCCCACATGGGCCTGCTCCCGAGGAGGCGCCCGCACGCACGGCCCATGCACCGACGTCGCCTGGTCCTGCACCTCGGACGCGCGCGCACCAACGCCGCCACTAGACTCACTGGACACGAGCGCGCGCGGGGGCGTTGGCGCTTCGCGCGCGCGCTGCCCAGGCGCACGCGGCCTGGCCTGGGCACGCCGATGCCCCCCGCCGTCGGCTGACTCCCACGCTGCCCATCACCGCGGCTGGGAGAAGAGAAGAAAGTGACGGCCGATGAAGAGAAAGAGTGAGGGAGTGAGGTGAAACCCTAGGGGTTTGGTCCCTTTCATACCCTCTATAAGAAAAACAGGCCGGGCTTAATTTTTTGGCCAGATTTTGGCCCATTAGAAGTTTGATCAGCGAAAATATCTGAAAATTTGTAAAATAGCCCCCGGAGTTGTTGGAATTTCTGATGAAGCCTAGATTTTCACAGAAGCGCCCCTAATATTTTTCAGAAATAAATCTGGAGTCCATATTTTGCAGCAAGACCCCTGGAAATTATGAATATTACCAGAAAAACACAGAATAAATAGAAATTTCACGGAAATGTGTTATTTTGCATATAACACCCCGGATTTTTGTAGATTTATATGAAGATGGACTATAGTCATTATATTATTCCATTTTCACAGTTTATTGGTTATTTTTATACAGAAATACCAATAAAAATAACTTAAATATGCAGTTTTTATTATACCACTTTACTTATGCCTCCTATTACTTGGATATGTTATTTGCATATACATGAAATAATTTTTGCACCATGATATCATGCAGATGTCTGACATTGTGAAGAAAGAATTCGATGTGCTTACACCCCATGGAAGTAACTACCTATCTTGGGCACTTGATGCTGAAATTCTCCTTAGTGATAAAAATCTCTTGAAGACGATTTTGCCAAAAAATAAAGAACCTGCTGCAACAGCAGTAGAGCAAGCTCAGTCCCTGCATTTTCTAAGGCATCATTTATGTCCTACATTGAAAAATAAGTACATGACCGAAAGGAACCCGAAGGTCTTGTGGGACTCACTGCGTAATCGCTTTGAGCAAATTGAACCAGTCTTACTTCTTAAAGTGGAGCGTGAATGACAAAACCTACGCTTCCAAGACTACAAGACTGTTGAGAAATATAATACCAAGCTTTATGATATTGTGTCACGTATGAAGCTATGTGGCAAAGATCTTAAAGATCCCGACCTCATACACAAGACTCTCTCCACCTTTCATCCTAAGCTCACGCATGTGAGCCGCCAGTACAAGAAGGAAAAATATGACTCTTATGTCGCCCTGAGTAATGCATTGCAGCAAGATCAGGAGGAGGACGAATTGATCAAGCAGAATCATTTGTCTCGTCCTACTAGCTCTATGGCATCGCAAAAAGCAAATGCCACGTCATTTAAGAAGAATAACAACAAGGGTAAAGGAGCTCCGAAGACATCACCGAAGGCACAAAACAACCCTAACAAGTTCAAGAAGAATTATAAAAGGAAGTCAAAAAAGATGCCTTCAAGGGGAGATATGGGAAACAGGACCAAAAATGTTACACATATGACATAAATGGACATTGATCCAAAATTTATCGCATGCCTAAGCACGTTATCGACATGTACCAAGAACTCAGGAAGAAGCTTGCGGAGCATGAAGCCAACTATGTTGAAGCTCCACAAGCCAAAGAAAACATCACGAAGATGTATTCTGGTACATTAGACAAAGCTCAAGGTCATGGAGAACCAAGCAAGACCTCTGATATTGAATTTGATGAAGACCTCATGGCAGAGGATGAGTAGGACCTGCATGGAGACTCCCACTAGTCTCGTAAACTACTTAGAATCAAAAGTTCTCCATTAGAATTAAGCATTAGTAATAGGGGTGCATTAAATTTTTAGTGGTGGTTTATTTATATAATCTCATGAAGAGAAGACATTTTCTCATTAATATATCATATTGATGTGGAAATTGTTTGCATTATTATTTTTATTGATTATATATTATTGTATTAATTATAGAATCGTGGAGTATATGACTATTCAAGAGGAGCTCTGTCTTGTTGATAGTGGCACTACCGCTACCGTTCTAAGATATACTAGTTATTTTTAAACACTTTGAAAGTATGATGAAGATATAACTACTGTCATTGGCAATAACACTAGGATTGTTGGCACAGACAGGACCACAATCGTCCTACCGAATGGTACGCGACTAGTAATCCATGAAGCATTGCTTTATCCCGAGTCTACTCGGACATTGATAAGCTTCAAGGACATCCGTGCAAATGGATTTTACATAGAAATTAATGATGATAAAGGCAAAGATTGTCTTATTATGACTAAGAAAGATGGAGATCACAAGACTATCATCAAAAGTTTTCCAATCATTAAAAAAAGCATATACTACACTTATGTTAAACCACACAAAGAGTTTACTGCGTTCAAGACCGTATTTAGCAACCAAGACGCCTATCGAACATGGCACGGTAGACTTGGTCATCCAGGCCTTAATATGATGCAAAGAATAACGAAGAATTCAAATGATCATAACTTGAAGACAAAAGATTTCCCAAATCAAGAAAATTTTTTGTGCGTTGTATGTGCAAAAGGGAAGCTCATCATTCGACCCTCAAAGCTTAAGATTCAAGCAGAATCGATGGCATTCCTTGAATAAATTCAAGAAGACATATGTGGACCAATTAACCCCATGTCAGGACCTTTTCGGTACTTCATGGTGTTGATTGATGCTTCCTCGAAGTGGAATCATGTATGTTTATTGTCTACTAGAAACCATACTTTGCATGATTGACAACTTAGATCATACAATTGAAAACCAATTTTCCGGATCATAGAATTCAATCCATCAGGATGGATAATGCCGGAGAATTTATCTCGAAGGTGTTTAATGACTATTGTATGAGTCTGGGTATCAAAATAAAACACTATGTATCATACGTGCATACACAAAATGGCCTTGCAGAATTATTAATTAAGAGGATCAAGTTGATAGCTCGGCCATTATTATAGAATTGTTTATTGCCTACTTCTTGTTGGGGGCATGCAGTGTTGCACGCAGCAGCATTAATTCAACTAAGGCCATCTGCTACACATGAAGAATCACCATTAGCAATGATGCGTGGTACAATACCAAATGTTTCTCACTTACGACGATTTAGATGTGCTGTGTATGTCCCTATCCCTCCGCTTCAGCGAACTATAATGGATGCACAACGGAAACTCGGAGTTTACGTTGGATATGAAAGTGCATCCATAATCAAGTATTTAGAGCCATCCACTGAAGATCTACACACGGCTCGCTTCGCTGATTGTATCTTTAATGAAGATCATTTCTCGGCATTAGGGGGAGGAAAGTATCTCTCTCGGGACGAATGCAGTGAAATAGAATGGGAAACTAAAGGAATTCAAGGAATGGATCATCGCACTACAAAAACTGAGCTTGAAGTTCAGAACATCCTCCATCTACAGAGGGTTGCTAATAAACTGCCAGAAGCTTTCACCAATATAAGAGACATTATGAAGTCTCATATACCGGCTGCAAATGCACCTGAAAGAATAGACATCCCATTTAAAGAAGATGACTATATGAAATTCCAGCCTCCTTCTTCAAAAGCAACGAATGCTAGGAAGAGGGGGAGTGATCCGGTTACACGGGTACCAAAGAAGCTTAGAGTACAAGCTCAAGCTAAAGCTCCTAGGAGACGTCCTGCGGAGAAGAAGCCTAAGCAAACTACTCAAAAGAAGAATATAGAAGGTGAAAGCAAACCACACGAAGTGGTGATCCTTGAAGAAGAAATCCCAAGTGAGAATGTGCGCACACTTGAAACTCACGACGGGTTACCAGAAATTCCTGATCTAAACGCACCTCTGAGTGATGTGGATCAAGAAAATGAAATAATAGAAGAAGTTTCAACGAATTATATTGACACGGGAGTAGTATATAATAGAAAGACAATAAAAATCGACTCATATTTTGCTGACACAATTGCAATACAGATTAACTTGGAATCTGAATCAAAGTCAATGAAGGAATGCAAAAAACGTCCTGACTGGCCAAAGTGGAAAGAAGCAATTTGTATAGAGTTGAACTCGCTAAAGAAAAGAGAAGTGTTCGATAATGTAAGTCTTACACTAAAAGGTATCTTCCTAGTGGGTCACAAATGGGTGTTTGTCAGGAACAAAAATGCTCAAAATGAAGTGACTAGATACAAGGCGAGACTCATAGCTCAAGGTTTCACGTAGAGACTAGGAATTGACTACGAAGAAACCTACTCTCCCATAATAGATGGAATTACTTTTCGGTATTTAATATCATTGGCAGTGAATATGAATTTGCAAATGCGACTTACGGATGTCGTTACTGCATATTTGTATGTAACATTAGATACAGAAATCTATATGAAAGTTCCAGAAGGAATCAAAGTCCCGAATGAAGAAGAACGCAAATTGTATAGTGTCAAACTTAAGAAGTCACTATATGGTTTAAAGCAATCTAGAAAAATATGGTATAACAAACTCAGTAACTTTTTACTGGAGAAAGGATTCTTGAAGAATGATGATTGTCCTTGTGTATTCATTAAGAAATCAGAGAAAGATTATTACATAATCTCTATTTATGTTGATAATTTGAATATCATTGACACTACACAGTACGTCGAAGATGCATGTTCGTACTTAAAGTCTGAATTTAAAATGAAAGATTTAGGTAAGACTGCATATTATTTAGGCTTGCAGCTTGAGCATACCCACGAAGGGATATTATTGCATCAATCAAACTATACTAAGAAGATATTAGAGAGATTTAATATGAAAGATGCATACCTACTCAGATCCCCTATGGTTGTGAGATCACTCAATACAGAGGAAGACCCATTTAGACCAAGGGAGGAACATAAAGCATTATTAGGACCTTAATATCTCTATCTCAGTGCTATTGGAGCATTGATATACGTTATAAATGGTATGAGGCCCGATATAGCTTTTGCTATTAATCTACTTGCTAGATACAGCTCGGCACTAACTATGCGATATTGAAAAGGCATTAAACAAGTACTAAGATATCTGAGAGGAACTGAAGATTTTGGATTATTCTTCAAGAAGAATGCAGAAATAATCTTGGTTGGATATACTGATGCTGGCTACTTATCCGATCCACACAAGTCAATCTCGCAAACTGGATATGTGTTCTTATTTGGTGGAACGGTAATTTCATAGAAGTCAACGAAACAGACGATTGTTACTACATCAATAAAATTACTCAGAGATTATCGCATTATTTGAAGCCACCAAAGAATGCACTTGGCTCAGAAGGATGTCAAGACATATAATAGATAGAAGTGGAGTATCATATACTCCATTCCCTATAGTTATCTATAAAAATAATAACGCTTGTATTGCACAAATACAATCGGGATACATAAAATCGAACAGGATAAAACATATGTTACCCAAATTCTTCCATACGCATGAATTGCAAGAGAAGGAAGAGATTTTGGTAACTCATGTCCGATCTTGTGATAATCTTGCAGATATGTTCACAAAGACACTACCAGCTTGCACTCTTGAAAAGTGTTGGCATGATATTGATATGAGAAGACTTAGAGAAGTGCTTGGAACAGGGGGAGAACTTCTCTAAGTATATCACGTTCCTGAATTAAAGAATTATCTCGAAGATAATTCATGTCGTTCATGAAGGATCGATAAGCATTAATCATGAAGATCGATAAGCATTAATCATGAAGATTAAAGCATTGTACTCTTTTTCTCTGAGTTTTTCATATGAAGTTTTCTCATTAAGGTTTTTAATAAGGCAATGCGTACAATACAAATGACGGTAATATGTGCTCTTTTCTCTATTTTTCCCACTGGGGTTTTAAAGAGTTTTTATGAGACATGTTTATCGTGATAAAGAGCCTAAAGTGAAGTGTTGTAAAATGCTTATGGGCCAGACCCACCTTCTAGAAGAAGGACTCCTGACCCATATGAGCTCCTTATCTAATCCTAACCCAACACGAAGTAGGGTTTCCCCCTTATAAATAATTGAGGAGACACTCCTTTGTGATTTCACCAGAATTATTCAATAAAAAAATTCGTCTCCTTTATTCTTGTTACTTTTAGTTTTCGTTTTCTACTTCAATCTACGTGCCTGCGATAGTCGATAACTTAACAATTATATTTCAGATACAAATCGGCTAGAGCCACTTGAGATTTCAGATGCAAAAAGCACCTAACTTTCTTTGCATCTACTTAAAGGCAACATCTTTTAATAAGCCTTGTTTAGGGCCGTCTAGCTGCTAACAACACAAACAGAGCCGAACGGGTGTTTCGTACTTCCTCATTTCCTCCCCGTCTCTAACAAAAAAACGACGCCTCTCAACTCTCGAGGCACCCATCTAATAGGTTCGTGGCATTATTTGTTAACACAACAAAAACGGTAATGCTATTTTTATTTTTTTTATATTTATTAGATCTAGATTCAAATATTAAAAGCGTTGATTGAAAGAAACTTCCATTTTTAATCGACTGAGACGAGGAAGGCAGTTTCCCTACCGTGAAAGCGATCTTGTCGCCGGCGGCCGCAGCACCTGGTGACGGAGGCGCAAACGCAGCCGAAAGACCGTCCAAGGGAAGCGGATGGCACGTACGCACGCCAAAGCACTCGCGGCGTGGGAGGAGGAGTTGGCGGAGAGGAAGGATAAGTCGCCGACAGACCGTTACGCATTGCAGGCTGCCGAGTTCCGCGAGTCCTGGGAGTCTATCTGGTCCGATGATTTTCGGCATGTTTGAGGACACAAGTGAGTCACATCTGTTGTCATTGTTAATTTTTGCTGCTGTTGGATTCTGTCTATCGTTAAAATAAATTCACTTCAAACTGATCATGCTTCTACAACTCACTATGTGCAGCGAAGATCCCTTCCATGCGTTTTACAGATAATCCTGCACCACTCTTCATGGCGTGTGTCTGCCATTCTGTACAGATCTTCTCGGTCAGAGTCGCGGAAGTAAGAGGGAGCTTGCAGTGGCCGCTCCATGTGTTTGGTACGGTTGCCATACATGACGCAGTTGATTCGCAATCGTAATGTTATCTTCCACCGCAAGAGAGAGAATTGTCAAACCCTTAACCAAGAGGTTCTATACCATCTCTATCTTGGATTATCATTAATTATTTATTTAATTGTTGTGCTGCCTAAAGTACCAATCATAATTCTATTCCAACTTCCATTTTCCATATGCCTTCAATACCCACTTGCTACTGTGTCATCATCTTAGTTTCTCCCCACCCAATCATTTAGTCAGTTACGATCTTTCATAATTGTGCGTATGAAATAGATGGTTTTGCATTTGATAAGATTTTATTGCTTCCTAGAAACTACCCTTGTGGCCTTGTCTCACAGGAATAAACTTGTTTGTAAATAAAATAATCATTTGTGCAAAACAATGTATCATGAGGCGTGCTTTTGTGCACAACGTATCCCATTTATTTTACTTATGCATTAAGCTATTTTTTGTTCTCCCATCTTGGTCTTGCGCACCCTTCATATTTGAACCTTTTTTTTTGGTATTCAATATAGTTCTCTATATAGATTACGCTGTTTAATATCTCTTCTTTAGCCCTAATTATGATTTATTTTTTGTTGTTGCATACAGGATCCAAATTTGAAACTGACAGGCCCTACTCGTGCTGTTGCGATGGTATGTCCTGTGACCTTTGAGGTTGAGCTGGCAGTGAAAGGCGCTAGTGAATCTGAGGATAAAGACTTAAGCTATCTAGCCGTGGAATTAATTCGTCCAACTTGGGGTGATTCAAGCCTGCTTATTAGAAATTACACTAGCAAGCTTAGCACACTGGAGCTTACACTTGGTCATATTTTTTACTCTGGAGGCTACAATAAGTGTGCAAGTCATTGATGGGTCATGGCATGGTTACCGCTGTTAATTTTCTGCTTGTACTGATAGTTTCAATCAAGAAGTGTTGTTGCTTGATTCTAGAGATGAGGGAATGCCTGTTACTGATGATGGAAGGATCGAGCTTTCCAGGGAGGTGACTTCTGTTTAACATAAAGGGAAGTTGAAGGTCTTTGTCAAGGCATGGGCATGGTGATAACCTTCTTCTGAAAGATAAAGTTTTCACAGCTAAGGAAGCAGGTAGAAGCCATGGAAAGGTTAATGTTGGCTCCTGTAAATTGAAAATCACCGTTGCTTGGTCGCTTGTCACGGTTGATTATAATCCTAAGAAAAGTTCACTTTAGTTGTGGGAAGTAACAATAATGCCTACCAAGGATGTGGTTTCTATCCTCCTCCTGGGGACACGAAATGGATGCGCTCCCACATTCAGAAGTGTATTCCAGATAAATCACAAAACTCATATCGGGCGAAATTATATTAGATATTAAAAAAAATACATTGAATGGTACAATCAACTACGGACTACACGATCAGGGCAACATCAAGCTAAACGAGGAATTAAGTATTACACCAACCGGTACATATCAACCCATTTGATCTTAAGACTGCATGGCGTCATCTCCATCTGCTTCCCCAGCTGCAACTTCATGGAACATGTACTGGCTCTGATACTCCATCAGGTACTGTGTTGATCTCTTCACGTCCAGGAAGAGTCCGTAGACCCGGCTAATATCATCTATCTCCACCACCTTACCCTTGCGCTTCTGGCAGGCTAACGCTGCGGAAGTTATCAGATTGATCGCATACCTCAGGGATGTTTCCACGCCAATCTTTGTGAGAAGGATCTTGGCTTCCCCAGACATTTCCACATCCTCTTCATCACACCTGATGTCCAGGATCTTGCGAATGTCGTCCTCTGTGTATGGCTGTGTCGTGACAATCAAGAGACGATCAAGGAAGTCTGGTGGTATCCCATGAGGTGATCGGTAGTTTGTCCCACGGATTGATGTGATCCCACGGTTTGTTGCAATTACAAGGATTGGAGCCATATCATTTTCCAAAGCACGATTTAGGAATGAGAAGCATTCGATGTCGAGCATGTGGACTTCATCAATGAACAGAACACCAGGAACAATCTCGGCCTTTCCTTCCTCCCTCCACTCAGCAACTTTTGTGTCAATCTGCTCTCGAACCTCTGCACGAATTTCACCAGTATCACCAGTGAACAACGCAAGAAAACCCTGTGTCCTGCACAGAAAACAGCAAGGTATAACAGAAATAAGTTGGCTAGTTATTTCACCTTTCACACTCAATAAATTACGTCTGAAACCCAGCAACATTCTGAATCAGGTGCAGCAATTCCAACAAAACAGCATCCTCTAATAGATTCATAGGATCACAACAACAAAAAATTGTAGGGAAGGGTTTTAGTAAAAAATTCGATCACAATCACCTACGGGTATCAATGTCTGCATATATATGCAAGTTGTACATTTGTGGGTATCTTACGAGATAGCTTATGTTTGAGCATAGGGTCCATGCACATAACAACTTCAACTGTGATAATAACAAAGTCGACAATTTGAACTAAGAGGGTTAACTTATTCTCCCAAAGCCTTGTCCTGAACTTGAGCCCCTAACCCAAAGTTACAACAAGATCTAGCATACCCTTTTCTTTTACTAGAGTTACTGGACTCTGCTGATATAGCATATAAACATACAACATCCATTTATGAACAAGGAAAAAGAAGAGGCAAAACAGACCGCTCTCTTTTTGTAACCAATAAAAATTACTTCAGAGGTTTTGAGCTTAGTGCCCTTTACTTATGTCATATAAATGGACCGTTTTTTTCAATGGAATGACAATCTTTAGGGATGCTTTATATCAATAGATCAAACTCTATTCCCAACCGGATTTCCTACACGAGTCTCACTTCTATGGATTTAATAGGTATGAATTGCATGGAATCAGAACCCAGAGTAGAACTGCTCAACTGCATCATCAAATATTATGTATGAGCCAGAGTAGGCAGCAATTTAGCATCATATGCATATCATGACAGCTTCAACATGCTATAGGTCAATTTCCCTAACGCATCAATCAAACAAAATCATGTCACACAAACATGTTAAATTTATCTTGTTATTATTATTATTTAGGAAACTGATTACATGAGAAATGCCCAAACAGACTACAGTTTCCATCTAATTCCTCTCGATAGCTGGAGCTAACAGAGTTTGCCTGCTGCTTTAGGAGATCTAGGCCATTTATTTTTCAAGTCATTTGTAATGACTATTGACATGTAAAAAATAAAGCCATTAAGTCCACAAGTTGCTGCCTAAATATTTTTCAAAAATGGAAGACCAAAGTAAACCAGCTCCAGCTTGTGCAGGTTAAGCAATCTTCATATTTGATTCTACGATGGGTGATCAAATTGATGCTATGAAAAGAATATGCACGGTTGCAACAAACTTCATGAGCTTGCAATGAAACACTAGCAATTTTTTAGAGAAACTTTTACTGGTATATGTTTTCAAGTTGTTGTGACCAGCTATGAAATCCCGATACGCCAAGCGCCCAGCCATACACATATCCAATACAGCAGGATACGGGGATACACGGCGATACGGCTGATATGCCTGGCACACGTAAACCTTCATTGAAGCAAGTATCCCTGGCGATTTTCTGAGTAACCTCAAGGGAAACTGCTAACTAAGGTCATCAATCGAACTAGCTGAAGATGTCAAATGAACTAGGGGTGATAATATTCACTTTTCTGTCTTTTCTCCAATCCATTTATTTAAGTATATATTTGCCATGTTGGCATACCCTTGTTTTCGGGCAGCTGCCGTATTGACATATCCACGTAACATATCACCGTATCCGTATCCCCGTGTTGGAAAAACATAGGTGACCAGCAAGAGGTGATAGCTGATTAGCATCAGTATATAGTACACTGAGGATACAATGCAAATTCCCAAGAACTGCTGAATTAGGTGAGTTTGCTAGCAGTACAAGCATATGGTCCAGTCTAATCTAAGACACAGAAAGAATTCATGGGAAGGGTACGAACATACCTGCTATTAATGACATCAATTTCATGTAATGTGACGCAGTGCACGACCTCCTTGCGCTTCTGGAGCTCTCCCTCGGGACACTTGACAAACTTGGTGTTGGGGCCAACAGCATCGTAATCCCGCGACCTACCGATGGAGCGGCCAAGCTTGGTAACCTTCCCGGAGGCCTTGTCAAGCGCAATTACATCCCCGCTCTGCACCTTCTCTTTGCCAAGAGCCTCAATCATCTTACCACCAAGCTCGTAAACCGTCTCCATGTCTGTCGTCTTCAGCGTGAGGCGCCCGGTCTTCCCGGGTGCAGTAGCACCGGACGCAGCAGCGGAGCCGGCGCCAGACAAGGGGCGGTCGATGGAGATCTCAACAACCTCTCCCTCGATAATCTCCGCCTCCTCCTTGATGCGGACGCCGATGGCGCGGCGGATGGCCTGCGTTAGCGCCTCGGTCTTGGAGAGGTCGAGAGAGAAGAGCTCCGAGGCGGCGACGGAGGCGAAGGGCGTCTCGGCGCCGAGCGACTTGGCGATGCCCATGGCGAGCGCCGTCTTGCCCGTGCCGGGCTGGCCCGCGAGGAGCACGGCGCGACCGGCAATTTTTCCCTGGCGGATGAGCTGGAGGATGAGTCCCGCAGCGCGGCGAGCGGGGAGCTGCCCGACCATGCCCTCCGAGGCCTCGCGGGCCTCGAGGGAGGAGTCCAGCCCCAGCCCCCGGATGTGGGAGTGCGCCCCGATGCGCTCAATTCGCGTCAGGTCCCGGCTCTCGGACAGCCGCTTCAGCTCCGCCATGGTCGCGAGCAAGCGCCGCCGCCGCTTCGGTGTTCCGCTTTGACGATTGAGGTGGCGGCCGCCGGCCGGAGGCAATAATAAGGTTTAAGTCGAGAGCAGGAGCGAGCTAGGGTTCTGTATCAGGGGCAGCGGAGCAGTTTGGTTGGAAGGATGATGTACACGAAGACGGTTGTGGGCCAAAAACAAAAAAAGAAACGTTGTCGGCCTAATAGTATTTCGGCCCATTCAGTACTACTAGGCCCATATTTTCAGTCGAGTCCAGCTAGTTTATAGTAGATCTTTTCAGTCGGCGCGATTTCTTGATGTCACGTAATCCCACGTCAGCGGAAAAATATTCACTTCCTCCATCGCCTCCACCACCACTAGCATTTCGGCCTCGCTCCGGTCCACCTCGTACTACTAGACTTCTCCTCTGTTCCTGATGTGCATGACATCAAGACTGCGAGGACTTCGCAGGTATGTTCTCGAGCACTCGCGACCCTACCGCAGAGGCACAACGCGACGATGCTGACATATTGTCAACCTTCTTTTGTCAAGGAGTAACAAATTTTGGTTTCCTTCTGTGGAGGGACAATGCAGCAGCGAGGCGCGCAACTTTGTGCAACTTGCACGGCGACAGGAATTAAACAGTTGGTCATTGCATAAGGGCACGACACAGATAGATTATGTAATCCAAGCAGGTAAACAGAGAGATGATCAAGGCACTAACTTTGCATGACAGCTGCTCGAGCAAATTCCCATTTCATCATCCATTTTGCTTTTTCGTTCCTTGTCTGCAAACATAGCGAAGAGGAACAAACTTATGAAACTTACACCAATGAACATGCAAAAAACGAAGCACGTAGTATGCTACTCCGTATGTGTATAGAGTGTGAACGGTCTCTTAGGCTAATGGTTAAGGTGGTCTAGTAGCATCTCTAAAGTCTTGATTTTGACTCTCAACGGAAGCAAATTTTTAGACTGGGGTAAAAAAATCTCCTCGCCTCTCCCCGTATTAAAACATGTGGTCAAGACCGCACCTAGACACCTGGAAGCTACGGTTACCTATGGTGGTTCCGGCACAGGCTCTCACAAGGTTGCAGGTCCCCATGTAAGGGGAGAGGGGGTTTGGAGTTTTTTTTTTATCTGCGTGAAAGGATCTTCTCCTTAAATGCAATGTCCGGTGACCGTCATACCCCCACAGGTTAAGTTTTTTTTATGCGTATAGAGTCCTATACATTTTTAGTTGATCTGATTTACAGACCGAGATAACTAGATGGTAAGACGTTTATGAATAAAAATTGCAATGATCAACTAAGGTATGTTTCAAATTTAATGCTACTTTGTTTTCAGTTCTTATATGTAGAGAAAATAACTTTTGGTTACATGTCACCACTCACCACTGCTAAGTTGTCCTTGTTTTGCGTTGGAAAAGAGCAAGTTCTGTTCTCCATCAATTAGAAAAACAGAAGAAGCGAGTTCCTTCAATTGTTACTGATAGTTGGTAGAAAGTTTTATGCCTGTTTGAAAAGTAGCCACCCGTTTATATATTTTGTTCATATAAAACCTAATGAAGTAACGTTAGTACCATGATCTAGGGCAAAATAATTTACTAAAGATACGCACCAAGTCTTATATGATAGTAGATTTGATACCATTTTTCACAGCCTGCAATTTTCAAAAGGTACTTATATTCGTGAGGAAAGAGAGAAATGCAGGCGCCTTTTCTCTTACTCTATAGTTCGAATTAGACAAGCACTTTAGAAATAACCTTTACTGAACAAAACAAAAAAGCTTTGGTCCCGTTTGGATCCCTCCAGATTTTAAGAAACTAGTTTCTAAAAACTGAAGTGGCTCTAAACAGATCAGTTTTTATGTCAGTTTTTATAAATCAGATTATAAGTTTTTAACCATAATCTGACTCAATTCAACTAATATCAGTTTTTACCTCATTTCAATGCATTAGTTACTCAAAAACTAGTTTGTACTACCTCCGTTTACTAATCACCCGCGTAAACCCGAAACATTTTTCTACAAAACACTCGCGTCCTAAGGTTGGACTCCTGAATTCTAAGATCGAGTCGGTGGCAAGCCACCATGTTGCTTCGTGAGCCACGGTGTAATGTCTCCATGCAGGTTTAATTAGTGCGGAGATTATGAAGGAAAATAAAGGGATTAGACGTGGAATGATGGTCGAAGAAACGCACGGCAGTTTCTCCTTGGTCTATGCGCCTATGCCTTATAGGCGAAAGAAAAACAAACGGAGGGAGTGGATTATAAAAAATAAGATACAAACATCCTTACTTAGTTTTTATTTAGAAACTAATTTCTAAAAATTAAAAATAAAAATTAATTTTTAAAAAACTGTTATGGATCCAAACAGAGCCTTATTAACAATGGTTACCTTAATGCTAATCAGACAAGCTAGCGTGGCATTGACTTTGCATATGGATCCTATATTCAGTGCAACAATAGTCAGTGCTATGATATCCATTGTGAACAATTTTTGGTGCAGTTGCCCGGGTAATCACGCGCGGCAACGCCACGCTAACTTTCCAGTGATGTTACATGGTCCACAACGTCCTGGTCCGGCTGGCGTCATTCAGTTCTAATCCGACGGTGCCAAGGATCGAGGGCACGATTCTCCTGCATCCTTGGTTCGCGGACAGGGCCTTGTAGTACGCCCGCACCCTGGGCGTTGCCTAGTCCTCCGTGCCAGCAACGGTACCAAACACATCACTACATAAGGAATTCAGAGAAGCCAAAGAGCGGCGTGGATGAGTCGGAAGGGGAGGGGCACGTGTTCTTTCTCGAGAAGCCCAAGGTCCAAGAAGCTCATAGACCACGTCGTGTCGTTCAGTACAAGAATAAATTTTGCTAAAAAGAAGTACAAGAACAATTGAGTTGGTTGGATTGGAAACTGAAATATTAATTCAATTTTCGAATAAACGAGATGCTGATTTGAGCTCTCTCTTAGCAATTGTCCGAGCCTTTTTTTTTTTTTTTGTTCTTCGTCATGTAGTAAGAGCATTATGCCAGCTCATAGTTTTTTCAGCATTTCATGATTGAATGTATAGGATTTGCCAAATTGCGCTAAGTTTTTCTGTTCATCACTCATCAGCAGCAAATGTCAGAGGATGCAACGAGTAACAGACAACTGAGAACGAATTAAAAAAAAAAGAAAATTAGATTCTAGATCACAATCGGACTTCAAACGCCCACAACCCATAGGCCATAGCCGACGAGAGTGGGCCGTCCAGCTGCTAGCCTACTCGGGAAACAGTCCAGAAACCCAGTCGAAGGCGTGGGCTTAAAAGTTACAGTCCTAACTCCTCTTTCCGCCGACAAAGACGACGACAGACGGACAAGGTCACAAGGGAGGAACTACACCTAGGATTTCAGTTAGCTTAATCTCGCCGGCGGCGGCGGCCGCGACAGCAACTTAACCTGTGCGATGGAGACGGAGGCGACACTGCAGAGGGACCGTCCACGGGAAGCGGTTGCCCCCAGAAGGAAGAAGGAAGCCCTAATTTCTCTTGAGCAAGAGAAGCGGATGGCGTGTACGCATGCGGAAGCGCTCGCGGCGTGGGAGAAGGCAACCGAGGAGGCCAAGGATAAGGCGCCGAGAGATGATTACGCCTTGCAGGCTGCCGAGTTCCGCGAGACCTGGGATTTACTCTGGCGCGACCACTTCGGCAAGTTCGAGGATATCAGTGAGTCAAATCATTTTAATTTAAATTGGGTACTTATCTCATGCTCCCTAGATGATTTCTATTTCACTGCATTTGATATTAATCATTTTAACTATGTGCAGCGAAGATCCCTTCCATGCTTTTTACAGATAACCCTCCTCCGACCTATACTGCCTTTGTCTACCACACTCTACAAATCTTTTCAGTCAAAGTCACTGGAGTAAGAGGGGGCTTGCAGTGGCCGCTTGATGTGTTTGGTACCGTTGCCTTACGTGATGCAGTTGACCGCAATCGCAATATGATCTTCAACCGTGGGAGGGACGATTGTCAAACCCTCACACGAAAGGTCCATACCATCTCTATCTTGGATTATGATTGACTTTTAATTTCGATTGTATTTATTTATTTATTTATTTGTTGTGCTGTCCAATTAGTGATCATGAATGTCTACCAACTTTGTTTGCCCATGCCTCGTTGCCCACGTACTACTGTCACTTCCATCATCTTGTTAGTTTCTCCCCACCCAATTATGAACCATCTAATTTGATCGGTGACAAAACAATCCTTCTTATAGAATAGGTGGTTGTACATTCTGTCATTAGATTCTGTTGTTTTCAAGGAACTGCCATGGCTCACAGGAAAACACTTGTCATGCATGTTCCACTTGCACTTGAATAATGTAGACAGCTCAAATCTATGTATAATCAAAAAAATAATAAACATAACAATTCCTCAATAGTAGGTATAAATTTTCAAATCCAGTGATGTCTATGAGTTATGTCATCGAGACATGCTCATAGGAAAACAACCATCCCTTAGCAGTACACAATTCAAGACATCAACTTGTATTGATGATTCAGTACATCAACTAGGTTCCTTTACAATACTAGTATATTATTCTTATTATCCCCCTTTAGACATTGAGGGATTTATTTATTTGCCACTCAATTCACATGCCTTATTTAGGTTGCCATTATTTTCGCATGACTTTTGTTTCTTGCCATCGGACTTGCGAATTTTTTATTTTTTTGTACCACTATGACAATTTTACCCTCTTCTTCCTCAACTCACCGGTGCATGCCGCCCTTCCTCCTCTTCTGCCTCCGTAGACGGGGAGCATGCCCGACGCATCGACGCCGAATTCTCGCGCTGCCCTAACTGGCCTCAAGCGTGCCTGACCGCGCTGCCCTGTCCAGCGCGCTTGCCATGCCATGTCACCCTCCCCATCCACGTCACCCTTGCGCTTGCCTTGCGGCCCTGCCATGCCGCACGTGCTGGCCCAACGCCGCCATGCTCACAGCCGCAAGTGAGCTTCCGCGGAGGTGCCGGGATGGCCTGGACAGAGCCCGCGGCGACATAGGGCGTAAAGGGCTGCTGCTGTGGCAACAGGGTGGCAGAGGAGGAGGAGGGTTGGTGCGGCAAGAAATCCATGGCGTCGGCGCCGGTGCGGGTGAGGAAGGAGGATTGGGCAGCGGCTCGATCTGGACAAATCTTGGAGAGATGTGAGGAAGAAGACAGGGATAAAATCGTCCACAATGGCATGAAAATAACCGATTCATATCATGATGGTAAAAAAAAAATAAAGGCTTGTGAAAATAATGGTAGGCTGACAGAGGCACTCGAATTGAGTGGCAAATAAATTGATATCTCTTAAAAATTATAGGCCCTCCACATGAGTTCTCACAATGCATATAAGTAGATATTTTTGGACTCCTTTTTTTGCTGCGAATCTATTTTGAATTAGTGATGTCTTTTTAATTGTGCTTGTTTTGTGTTCTTTCATATTCCGGCATAACAGTTTCTGTTTTTTTTGTGAAATATTTATATTAGAAGGCATGCTTCAATTAAACTGTGTTTTTATATTGTTTGTGCTCAACATATCCCCCTATCTTGCTTATGCATTAAGCTAATGTTTTCTCCCATATTGGCCCGTGTGTACCCATCATCATTGAAGCTATTTTTGTTTATTGTCTGTGTTCATTATACTGTTCTATACAGATTATGCTGATCAATATCTCTTGATTAGTCTCAATTTACTTCATTGTTCTATATAGATTATGCTGATCAATATCTCATCATTAGTCTCAATTTACCTAGTATTTATTTGTTGCTATTCCTTGCAGAATCTAAGCTTGGAACTTACAGGCCCTACCCGTGCTGTTGCGATGTTATGTCCTGTGACCTTTGAGGTTGAGCTGACAGTGAAAGGCAGTTGTGAATCTGAGGATAAAGACTTAAGCTATCTAGCTGTGCCATTAATTCGTCCAGCTCTAGGTGACTCAACTCTGCATATTAGAGATTACACAAGCAAGCTTAGCACATTGGAGTTTACATTTGGGCATATTTTCTATTCTGTGGAAGCTACAATTAGTGTGCAAGTCATTGGTGGGTCATGGCTTGGTTACCGCAGTGAATTTTTTGCATATACTTCAAGTTTCAATGAGAAAGTGGTGTTGCTGGATTCTGAAGATGAGGAAGTGCCTGTTACTGATGATGGCAAGATCGAGCTTTCTAGGGAGGTGGCTTCTGTTGAACATAAGGGGAAGTTGAGGGTCTTTGTCAAGGCATGGCATGGCGATAACTTTCTTCTGATGAAAGATAAAGTTTTCAGAGCTAAGGAAGCTGGTAGAAGCCATGGGAAGTTTGATGTTGGCTTCTGTAAGATGCAAATCACTGTTGCTTGGTCGCTTATCACAGTTGATTATAATCCTAAAGAAAAAGTACTCTAGTTGCTGGATGTAGTAGCAGTATCTATGCTGGAGAGTTTCGAGATACATGGTACTGTAGATGTTAAGTAAATTTGACTTTGCATTGGATAATCATGAATATCAGAGGTTTCTGTTAATTTTATCTGTATCAGGATAAAAGTGAGCTTGGTTTGTGGATGACCTGGGTTTCTGAATGGACTGGAATTGTTTAACTGATGTGCGTTGTATTGTAACTTTTTCCCAGATGAAGTACTAACTTAGGTGCCGTTGGTTTCCACCTGCATCTTGAGTGTATGTGATTTGCATTTGAAATTTTACCTTTTATCCTCTGATGAGACACGTCGTGCAGGGAGCGAGTCTAATCTAAAAGGGGAAAAAAATGAATTGAAAACTAACACAGCTGTCGTATTGAGAAAAAAAAACCTTGACTGTCCTCAGGAAAGCACAACTCGATCATTAGCCAATGGCAAGAGTCAAATCAAACTGATTGTTGGTCAATTAACGTTTGGCGGCCAGAAAACTCATACTCTGGCACTACCACACGCTACATTAAGAAAGCTCACTCGATGTTTAGAGGTGGTCAAATCATACAAATGTTTGTGTGCATGCCAGAAGGATCGAAAAGTTAAAGGTCCCATCCATTGTTCACCAGCAAATTTTCCTGCCAGGTCGGATAACTAGAAAATGAGGGTGGCGTTGCCACGCGTTCGCTCACTTTGGCCCGTGAGGAGGTAGCTAAGCTAGGATCGTACCGGCTGTTCCACTGCTTAGAACATTTCAAATCTAAAGGCGTGTTTCAAGGTATAAAATGTTTAGCAAAGTCGTTAAGAATGTGAGGTTGTCACTAATGCGTTCATAAGCACAATCACTAATGCGTTCATAAGCACTTGCTATACAACATTTCACTCTTTTGGAAATTACAGAGACCGTTGCATTTAATCATGATTTCATCAAGAGAATGCAAAGATTTCATCACGTTCAACAGTTGAAAGACGATTTGTACATCGAACAATATTGTGCAGCACAATGTAACTTGGATAAATTCAGAATTTCAAACAACGCACTAAACCCCATGTGAAACAAAACATCTCAGTACCTTTCTATTCCGTTAAACAAAATTGTTGTAGAAACAAATGGTTTGAATTTCCAGGTCACCATACCTAACAGGGGACCAAACGACAAAGCAGTATAGACTGCAGGCCGGACAAATGGAAACAAAGTCTACTTTTTCATCACACCGAACCATAAGTCAGATTTCATGAATACAGCAGTTCTTCAAGCGCCATGGTGGGGCTCTGTGATATGTCCAGGGAAGTGAGGCTCTGCGACATTTGCACTTCCATCCGCCGCTTCCCGCTGCTTCAGCACAGCAGCCTCGATCAGCAATGATGCATCATTCAAAAGTAACATCCGCTCACCCTCCGGTCCAATCAAGGATGCCATGGTGGGGTGGAGCACTGGGTCAAACCCATACACTTCCATGCCCTCTGGCAGGGGAGTGTTCAAGCCAAGCTGTCCAGCCAGCCTCCTCCGGAGTACTTTACCTGACAGTACATCCCATGAACGTATCAATTTCCATAGCTCCTTGCGTAGAACACTTCCTCCCTCCCCGTGTCGAATGCGTCTTGCAATTTCGTTGCAGAGAAAACGGAACCGCGCAGCTTCACAGAACGTCACAATAATTCTCTGCACTGCCTTGTCAAGAGCATCACTACCAAGATCAGCGCGGTCCTCAAATCTTGACAAAGTAATGAATATTTCATCCAATACGATAGCACCCCCAGGAGTGGTCTTGGTGCTGCAAGCCGGCAAGTGGCAACATAAAAAGACATGAATCACAAAACTCATTACATTTGAGATATACTAGTAACCGATCGAGTGATTTCAATCGCAAGAGTATATAGAAAATAAAAAGTTTTCAGTACTGAAACTTACCAATGGTGGCTGCAGTTGAGGCCCATACTCTGTCCTTCAGTGTTCAAGCAGGCTGGTAAAGACACATCAGAGCATCTATACCAAACACCGGGTCCTTCCTTGATGTGGACCATCTTTTCTCCCAACCCAGTTTGTGCTTGAGCAGCAGCATGCTCATTGTCATTTAGGAAACGGTGACGACGAAATGCGATGAAATACAGATCTGTGTCGCGTATGAGCAGGTCGACCATGAAAAATGGATCCATACGGTTGGTCAACCTTATAATGAAATGACTTGGACCAGTTGATGGATTTGGAAATGGTAATATTGGGACATTGTCACCAACCACCTCCGGCGCAAAAGAGCAATGACGGTTCTTGATAGCCTTCATAACAGCCTTGTATTGTGCCTCATCATCATAGACATCAAACACTATGACAGGGATATCCTGAAATCAGAGATGCCATAGAAAATTTTGAGCGTTTTAAATCATGCAATGTTTCAATTTACATTATCAAGATGATGAGTTGAGTAAGTAAAAAATTGTGTAATATTGAAATATTAAGGTGTGTCAACAGATTTGGAAAACAAGAATGGGTGCCAACTTAATACAAGCTCTATGGTACCGTACCACCTAAGACTTGTCCTGTGACTAGGCAGAGCAAAAGAATAGGGGTCACCATGCTGATGCAAAGGCCAACAGAACGGAACAGCTTATCATGGAAGCTTATCATAGCTCAGAAACAATGTAAGCTGCAATGCTATACATTATCTTATTTTATTACCAGAAATTATATCAAGGCAACAGTACATTTTTATAACATGAGCAGTAGCACTTACTAACTAGATTACTAATAGTACTAGATAACATCAAAGTTTGAGGAACTTTTCTCTCTGGAATAAGACAATTCTATTAAATCGACGACTAGCACGATCACATGTCACCAAGTCCCTTATACAAATCAAGACTTAAACATGCCCTTACTCCTTACCAACAAGAGACATATCACCATACGCGACACAATTGCACCCTAGGAATATACTTAACAATAACTGTTAAACTCTTAGTTAACAAAACTTTCAACTCATTAGACCATCTTAGAACAAGGAACACAAAGTCGTGATCACTTTAGTAACTAGTACCACCAAGATGGTTATCACAAATACGCAACCTGTAATCCTGCTAATATAAATCCTTGCTCTCAATGCAGTAAACTGATCGGCACTTACATTCTCAGTCTTCTGGCATGGAGCAAACAGCTTGAGCAGGAACCGAAAATTTGCTGCTTGGGCTCTTTCCCTGGCTCTTCCCCTTCCCCTTCCCCCACCTCGTCCTCCTCTTATTGGACGTCTCCGTGGCACCGTACACAGCTGGTACCTGAATAAGAAGTAAACGTTAGCACTAGAAAAAATTGTCTGATTTGTATCAGTCAAGCAATTTACACCAGGACATCCCATTGGAAGCGAAAATTGTACAGATTTTGAGAAGACAACACATTACAGGGAGGCTAGGCTAAGAAACCAACCTAAATACACACTAAAACTGATGCATTTGTTAGTATATTGCGGGTAAAAAATGTCATTTTATTAAGAAACTTCCTAACCAGGGCGACTATGGCCACCATTGGCTAAATGAAGCCTGTCACACCGAAAAATCAGAGCTTTTTCCTTCTTTTTTTCCCTATCGTTTGAGTATGCAACATCATAGTACACGCGGAATCTAAAAAACAGACGGAATCTGCACCTAAAATCTAGTATGAACCGTGAAGCCTAAGAATTCTAGTAGGGGAGGGAGGAATTCCCCGCCAAAATGAAAAAAGAAACCCCCAAAAAACACAAACACCCGTAAACCCCAGAGAAGGGGGAGGAAGAAGAGGAATCAATAACCAGTGCTGTCGATGGCCGCGCGGGAAGCTGCTTCCTTGACCCATACCCTCCCGGCGGCTCCTGCCCCTCGCCTACCCTCTCCTGTTGTGTTGGTTGAGAGGTTTTTGGAAGGGGAGAAGAAGGGGAAATGTTTTTTTTTTTTTGAACTCAGGGGAGAGGTTTTTGGAAGGGGAGAAGAAGGGGAGAGGGGGAGCAGATAGTGGAGTTGTGTACAGTGTACTTGTGTTGCGCTTCGATGCTTTTGGCGCAGCAAGGGCGCGGTGGTGGGGTGGGGGGTGTGGGGTTCGTATCGTCTGTCATTGCAAAGCAATATCACGGTGTGACATTGCTGCGCTCTATGCCATCCATCTAATAATCTATGGTTCTTGATTAGTGTAGTTAAACAGTCGGGCAATTAAGAAAATTGGTCTCTATTTTTGGCAACAGTCCCAGCGGGAAGTGACGAAAAACACAATTTCTGACGGTATTGCAGACAACACTCAACATTCCTTAAATTTATATGACCATTTGACAAGATTTTTATTATCAGACTGTAAACTTTAGTTCTCGGTGTTCATATAAAAAACTAATATATTTTGTCAAGAAATTACTTACTCACTTGCACTTCGAATTTCATTGCAAAAGCACTATCTTTGAAGAGCTAATTACGTACTTGAACAATGGCAAGCAAAGCAGTGGTTCAACACCAGCGAGAAATTGTGCTTGCCAGCTAAGACTTTGCCAAAAATAGAGATTCATTAGTTTAATTGTCCAACTGTTAGACTAAACTAATTAAGAACCATAGATTATTAGTTGGATGGCGAAGATGCATTGCAATGTCAGACGATACAAACCAGACAAGCTGCAAGCGCAAGAACAATACACTACCGTTCTACGGGGCCACGGGGGGTTACCCATAAAGATAACAATGCGTACCCCATGTCCCAGGATGATTCATATCCTTCCAATCGATGCAGCAACATCGTTAACATGTGTAGCGTACATACGATTATATGAAGCCAATTACGTGTGTCACGTAAGGCTCGTATACATATCAGAAGCACAAGAAACAAGGGGAAAAAAAAGAATGGGATAAGTCGCTCAAATACATACGACAAGCTGGGGTAAGAGCAGAGGAACTCGGAAACAGGGGTCCAACTTCCAAGCCCGTTTCCAACAGGGTGGAGGAAAGTTGAGAGGGCTGGCTTTTCTGCCCGCATTACGGTCCTGACTCCTGACATAGTGATCTCTCTCTCTCTCTCTCTCTCTCCTCCCTGCAGTTTGTTTCAGCGCCAGCGAAAACAAAATGCAAGAGCGAGCAGAGAAGCCAGGCAAAGGCGCAAAGCCGTTGTTAGTTGTTACCGTGAATCCACTGTTTAGCGCATCTGACGGCTCTCCATTCAATTGTCATCGGTTTATCAAATGTTGTTTGACTGTATTTTGTTAGTTTGACTGTATGTACTATGTTTAATTCAGGAAAAAAATTGATGACTAGGGGTTATTTATTTTCCAAAAGAATTATATAATCTAGAGAGGGCGCTTGTTTATCCAAGTTATTGTTATCCCGATTATTAATTATAGATAGAATAAGACAACAATGTTCTTAGAGTGGGTGCATGAGATGGAAAGTGAGGATTAGGTGATGGCATTCGCTATAATTTCTCTCAAATTGATAAGGGTAATGGGTCTTTTATCAAATAAACTGAAAATAACCATCTCTTAAGCTATTTATTAGATTTTGATAATCTGACTTCTAAATTATATAATCTTATCAAATAAGCTAACATGTTTATTTGCTCTATTAAATTATTTTTAAATAATAAAATAGAGGTTCCTACCTCCCCTAAATTATTTGATATGAATTATACAATCTGAATATAAATAAGCTAAAACAAACCGACCGTAAATAACATGTACACAAACAGTTCGTAAGTAATCTGTTCGTGTAGGTACACCTCCTGCAATCTGAAACCATTCCTCTTCTGTGTCTCTTTCCAGAGAAAAAGGATGCACTGTCCGCTTCGTGCCATTAGGCCACACTAGTCGGAACCACATTCACGAGTGTAATCATAACAAATGACGAGTCCCAGCTCGATGAAATTAATTTAGATAAAAATACAATGAAATTCAGTTACATAGTCACCTACAAGCTACACGTTAGGGCAACATCTCTAAACGAGGAGCAAAGTATTACACCAGCCAGTACATATCAACCCTGCATCACGTCATCTCCATTCGCTTCCGCCGTCGCAATTTCATAGAACATATAGGGTATGTTTATTTAACTGAATTGGATTAGGACATGATCATCCAGTCTAGTATTTGATTCATTGTCAGAGTAAATAAGAGTGACTTGGATGAAGAATATTTCTTTAAGATTCTAAATAAGCCTGTCCGGTAAAAATGGCCGGATGAGGTTGTCCAAGTTGTGTAACGATAATAGTTAATAAAATAATTAGACATATTAACATATTTTAATATTGAACAATATTTATTATTATGAGATTATGATTAATTAGCATTTATATGTGAATTAGTGTGTGAAGATAGTTTGATCATACTAGGATTAATGATAATTAGTATTTTTTATTATTAATTAGAAATTAGCATGATAAGATTAGAACCATAAGTGTTAGATCTTATTAATTAGAGTATAATAAATTATTTTTATTTAAAAGTAAGATATATAATTTCGCTAATTATTCTTATCCAATCCGTTCTTATCCATCAAACCAAATATGAACTTGGATCATTCTATCCATCCAATCAAACGCATAATTTGAATTATCCTATTTAAAAAATATAAATAAATTTATCCCATCAAACTTTGCTCTCAAACCAAACACATCGGTACTAGATCTGATACTCTATGAGGTACTGAGTCGATCTCTTCAGGAACAGCCCGTAGACCCGGCTAATATCATCCATCTCCACCACGTTACCCTTACGCTTCTGGCAGGCTAACACTGTAGGAAGCGACGCACGCACTTACGCAGGATGCTCTCGTCACCAGAGGACCCTCTAGAAAACGGTGACTTCAGAAAAGACGCCGCTCATCATTTGTGCAAAAACCTAAGAGTTATCAACAGACAACAGCAATGCGGATTCACCAGTGTCTCATTTCGCCGTTGACACGCTGGACTCTTTTAAGACTTCCAAGCGCATAGGGACCGCAGAAGGCAGCGAATTTTCTCTGAAACAAACACAAATACGAACCAATTGTCCAAAGTCATACACACAATCGTCCCATGGAACCCGACGCCGACGAGGTAGTGTTCGACGCTCCGGAGCACTTCCGCATCTACAAGAGCGGAAGGATAGATCGCTTCCACCGACCGGTGCTCGTGCCCGCGGGCGTCGATGATGCCACGGGCGTCGCCTCCAGGGACGTCGTCCTCGACGCCGGCACCGGCGTCTCCGTGCGCCTGTTCCTTCCCAACCTCCAAGACAATCCCAAGAAGAAGCTCCCAATCCTCGTCTACTTCCACGGCGGCGGGTTCATCATCGAGTCGGCCGCCTCCACCACGTACCACAACTACCTGTCCTCCCTCGCCGCCGCGGCCGGCGTCCTCGCCGTGTCCGTGGACTACCGCCTCGCCCCGGAGCACCCGCTCCCCGCGGCCTACGACGACTGCTGGGCCGCGCTGCGGTGGGCCGTGTCGTCGGCCCGGGACAACGACGACGAGTGGGCTGCGGCCCACGGCGACACGGCCCGCGTCTTCGTCGCCGGCGACAGCGCCGGCGGCAACATCGTGCACAACGTGCTGGTGAGGGCGGCGGGCGACGAACTGGCGCCGAGGATCGAGGGCGCGGTCCTGCTCCACCCGTTCTTCGGCGGGAGCGCGGTCATCGACGGGGAGACGGAGCGCGCGGTCGAGATCGCCGTCAAAGTGTGGGGGTTCGCGTGCCCCGACGCGGTCAACGGCGCCGACGACCCGCGGATCAACCCGGCGGCGCCGGGGCTGGAGCGCCTCGGCTGCGACCGGATGCTGGTGTGCGCGGCGGAGAAGGACTGGCTGGCGCCGAGGGTCCGCGCGTACTACGGCGCCGTGACGGCGAGCGCGTGGCGCGGGAGCGCGGCGTGGCTGGAGACGGAAGGGGAGGAGCACGTCTTCTTCCTGCTCAAGCCCGAGTGCGACAGGGCCAAGGCGCTCATGGACCGCATAGTGGCGTTCATCGCAGCCGCGTGAGTCGCGCTCGATGCCTCGATCATATCATGTTGTATGCAACCACACGGTTTTTTTTTTTTGTTGTCATTACAATGAATAGGTGGCGGAATTACAACAGTGCTTGTACGGAAATCGTTTATTGCTCTTTGCGATCGAACTACAACTGCGATTCCAAATTGCTTAACTTCTTATGTATTTTTATTTAGAATCATTCAACTTTCTTGTGTTGGGTGTTGCCTTTTAATGCAGTGCAACCTCCGTTTTAAAAGTGATTACAAAAATTTATAGGAGATAGAATTTAAATGCACAAAAAATATGAAGAATAAAAACTAATTTTACTTCAGAATAAGAATATTGATGAACAGTGATTATTTATCGTAGATTCAGTGCAAAATTAAGCTGGTAGGGGGGCCTTGGTCCCCATAAACCTAATGAAGCTTCGCTCACTGCACGACGCCGCTCTGGTGCAACTTTTAAGTAACATAAAAAATTAATACAAGAATAAGAAAAACAGAGAGCTTGTAGCCTCTACATGTTGGGTAAAATCATCTCACTTCATAGATCTTGTTTGAATCCAAGAGTTTTAGTTAGTTTAGGTACAACTAACACTAAAATCTTTAAATAGGAGAGGTTAGTTTAGGCTAGTTACATCTAACCTAGCAAAAAAAAAATTATCCCACCTAAAAGATATTAATTGGAGCTAGTTTGAGTAAGCTCACTGAAAAAGTAATTTTTTCTATCCTCAAGCCCACTAAAAGGAGCCAAATGATTACATTAATGCTTTTATTGTTAATCTAAATCTTGCATCTAAACATCTTAAAAGATAGAGTTATTCAATATTAATCATGAGCTAGCAACTAACTCTAACCTCTAGCACTATTAGAGTTCTCAAACAGATTCACACACGCAAAAGACGTTGACATTACGACAGGGTTTAAATAACCGTTGCAATCGGCGGTTTAACTGGAGAAAACCGACCGGTTAATCGAATTGCTATAGTACTAGTTTTGATTTTCATGATTAACCAGTTGGTTAAGGCGATCGGTTTTAACCAATTTTTCAGTTAACCAGGATAACCGATCGGTTTTTACCGGTTATTCAAACCTGCATTACAAGATATAAGAATTAACGACAGTTGCGGATTCATCGAAGTCCGTTCACGCTAGAGCTTTTTAAGATTTCCAGGTGCATAGGTAACCACAGAAACAATTTTTTTTGCCGAAGCATACGACAAAATACAAGCCAATTGGCAGGGGTACCAGTCAGCCAGAGGCCAGAGCCACACTGACATCCATCCAGCCGCTATGGAACCCGGCGCCGACGAGGTGGCGGCGTTCGACTACGCTCCAGAGCACTTCCGCATCTACAAGAGCGGAATGATAGATTGTTTCAACCGGCAGTTGCTCGTGACCAGGGGCGTCAATGATGCCACCGGAGTGGCCTTCAAGGACGTCGTCCTCGACGCCGGGACCGGCCTCTCCGTGCGCCTTTTCCTGCCCAACCTCCAGGAACAACATCCCAAGAAAAAGCTCCCGGTCCTCCTCTACTTCCACGGCGGCGGGTTCATCACCAAGTGGTCCTTCTCCGGCACTTACCACAACTACGTCTTCTCCCTACCCGCGGCTGCCGGCGTCCTCGCCATGACCGTCGACTGCCGCCACCACGACTACCTCGCGTCCCTCGCCGCGACGGCCGGCGTCCTCGCCGTGTTCGTCGGCTACCGCCGCCTCGCCTTCGATTTCCAGCACCCTCTCCCCGCCGCGGCCTACGACGACTGCTGGGCCGCGCTGCGGTGGGCCGTGTCGTCGGCCCGGGATGATGACGAGTGGGTCCGGGCCCACGGCGACACGGCCCGGGTTTTTGTCGCCGGCGACAAAGCCGGCGGCAACATCGTGCGCAACCTGCTGGCGAGGGCCGCGGCCGACGAAGGCGCGCTGAGGATCGAGGGTGCGATCCTGCTTCACGCGTGCTCCGACGACTCGCGGTTCAACCCGGAGCTGGAGCACCTCGGTTGCAAGCGGATGCTGGTCTGTGCGGCGGAGGACTGCCCGGCGCCGAGAGTCCGCGCATACCACGGCGCCGCGGCCGCGAGCGCCTGTCAAGAGAACGCGGCGTGGATGGATACGGAACGGGAGGAGGAGCACATGTTCTTCCTGCTACATCCCGAGGGCGACAGGGCCAAGAAGCTCATGGACCGCGTCGTGGCGTTCATCGCGGCGGCATGAGTCGCGCTGGATCACAGCGTACTGTACGCAACCACAGACTTTGTTGTTTGTTGATCGAATAAGTGGTGGAACTCAAATTCTAAACTACTCCTACTACGCAGTTCGTTCTTGTCTGCGTGTTCGATTTACAACTGCTATCCCAATTGCTTCAACTTGTTAATAAGCAGAGTCACCTTTTTTGAGAATGACGGTGTTCAAATGCACAGAAACAGGGGAATAAACGCTGATTTTACTTCAGAGTAAGAATGTCACACAAGATACATAAGCCATCACCTACTTGTTCAAATTCAACCAAACCAGGTGAAGGGAAAAAAAAAATGCTTGTGCAAGCTCCAATAATCATTGCACACGACACTCACAGACGTCCCAGTTCAGTCCCGCCAGCAATGAACGCCACGACGCGGTCCATGAGCCGCCTGGCGTTCTCGCACTCGGGCTTCCCGAGGAAGAAGACGTGCTCCTCCCCGTCGGACTCGAGCCACTCCACCGTCCCGGGCCACGCGCTCGCGGCCACAGCTTTGAAATACGCGCGGTCCCTTGCGTACAGCCCGTCCTTCTTCCCGGCGCACACCAGCATCCTCTTGCACCCGAGCTTCTCCAGCGCCGGCGCGCCGGGCGCCAGCGGGTTGAACCTGGGGTCGTCGGCGCCGCCCACCGCGCCGGGGCACGCGTACATCCAGAGCCCAGCAGAGGCCACGGGCCCGCCCTCGGGTTCCCCCTCGATGGGCTGGTTCCCGCCGAACCACGGGTGGCACAGGACCGCGCCCTCGATGCGCGGCCCGTCGCTGCTGCTGCCGGAGGCGGCCCGCACCAGCATGTCGTGCACGATGTTGGCGCCGGCGCTGTCGCCGGAGAGGAAGAGGCGGGCCAGGTCGCCGTGCTGCGCGATCCACTCGTCCTGAGCCGACGCGGCCCACCGGAGCGCGGCCCAGGAATCGTCGTAGGCCGCCGGGAGCGGGTGCTCCGGGGCCAGACGGTAGTCGACGGACACCACCAGGGCCCCCGCCGCCGCGGCGAGGGAGTTCACGTAGCAGTGGTAGGTGGGGTCGCCGGCGGACCCGATGATGAAGGCGCCGCCGTGGACGTAGACGACGACCGGGAGCTTCTGGGACGGTGATTGGAGCTTGTTATTAGGCAGGTAGATGCGCGCGGAGAGGCCCGTGCCGGCGTCGATGACGACGTCCTTGGAGGTGACGCCGGTGGCCTCGTCGAGGCCGGGTGGAACGAGAGACTGGCTGAGGCGCTCGATCCTTCCGCTCTTGTAGATTCGGAATTGCATGGGGGCGTCCACCATGACCTCGTCTGCGGCGGGCTCCATGGCGGTGGAAGAAGGTGCTGGCTCGGCCTTGGTGCGGAAACTGGAAGGCTTCCGAAGGTAAGACGGATTCGTTTGAGATGGAAAACAAGTTGTGTTAACTCTTGGTCCCAGCCGAATCGCTGGAAGCCAAGATGGTGTGCACAAAATCCGGCGCTCGATGCTGCTAGATACAAGGATGTTGCGACAGGTTACTCGATTCATAGAAAGCTTTACGTGAGCGAGGAACCGGTGAGAGCGCATTCGGATGGAGTCGCAATGTAGCTCCCAGCAGCAGCACAGCATTTTGAGTGTGGTGATAAGGTGATCTATCAGCTGCGTGTAGGCAGCGAACCGTGACCATTGGATGGTTATCGATGGCGAAGAGTCTCAAATGAACGAGAGGCGGGGAAGAAATCACACGTGAGGAATAGGCGGCACAGGATTGAATAAAGGCCATTAATCTGGACCACTTACACTGTAGACCTCGACACTCTTCTGCACTCGTATAGTACCTCAGGACTCATATCGTGTTGGATTCTTCCTAGCCACTGGAACATACGGATTTCCATTTTGAGAATAAGTTAAGAAGGAAATGCTCGTTGTGCCCGGACCACCAAATTACATTTATTCAAGCCGGTGAAACAAACGCCTGCACGACACCACCTATTTATTCGATCAAGTAGAATACATTACGGCTTGAACACCACAGATACAGACACCCGACGCAGCTCAGGCCCCAGCTATGAACGCGACGACACGGTCCATGAGCTGCTTGGCCTTCTCGCACTCGGGCTTCTTCAGGAAGAAGACATGCTCCTCCCCGTCGGACTCGAACCAGTCCACGGTCCCGGGCCACGCGCTGGCGGCCACGGCGTCGTAGTAGGCGCGTTCCCTCGCGAACAGCTTGTCCTCCGTGGCGGCGCACACGAGCATCCTCTTGCACCCGAGCTGCTTCTCCAGCGGCGGCGCGCCGGGCGCCATCGGGTTCACCCTGGGGTCGTCGGAACCGCCGACCGCGCCAGGGCACACGAACGCCCAGAATTTAGCGTTGAACTCCCAGCTGCTCTCCTCCTCCCCGTCGACCAGCTTGCTCCCCGCGAACCACGGGTGGAACAGGATCGCGCCCTCGATGCTCGGTCCGTCGTCGTCGTTGCCCGACGCCCTCACCAGCATGTCGTGCGCGGCATTGCCGCCGGCGCTGTCGCCGGCGACGAAGAGCCGGGCCACGTCGCCGTGCTCCGCGATCCACTCGTCCTGGGCCGAAGCGGTCCACTTGAGCGCGGCCCAGCAGTCCTCGTAGGCCGCCGGGAGCGGGTGCTCCGGCGCGAGGCGGTACTCGACGGACGCCACGATGACGCTGGCCGTCGCCGCGAGAAGGTTCAGGTAGTTGTGGTACCATGAGGAGAAGGCGGACTCGATGACGAAGCCGCCGCCGTGGATGTAGACGAGGACCGGGAGCTTCTTCTTATTGGATGGGTCCTGGAGCTTGGGAAGGTAGACGCGAACGGTGAGGCCGGTGGTGGTGTCCAGGACGACGTCCTTGGAGACGACGCCGGTGGCTTCGTCGAGGCCGGCAGGAAGGGATGGAGGAAGGTGGAGGCGCTCGATCCTTCCGTTCTTGAAGATGCGGAAGTACGTGGGGGCATCGATAGCCACCTCGTCGGCGCCGGACTCAGTGGCCATGGTGGAACTCGAGGCTGCTGTTTGTCCGTCCTTCGGTGGGGAATGCAATAAGAGATAATAGTACGGATTTAAACGCCCAGGGATCAGCTCAAATATCTGTGAGAAGAGGGAAACGTGACCACTCGTGTGGCCCTGGGGTCATAAAATTAGGGCCCTTGATGCCGATCGATGGATCGGGGAAGAAATTATTTGCAAAATAAGGGACCATATATGATCTTGTCTCGCAATCATAGCTTCGGCGAATGCTTCTCACTTCTCCGATCCCTTTCAATCACAGGTACTCTACAGTACAAGCAGCATAGACATGTGGTAAAACTCTCGTTTCTCTCTCCTTTTCATTTTCTCAGAGTCCGTCAAAGAATGTAACTGGCCAGCGCCAGCCGGCCAGCCCCCATTCCCAATGAAGGGGAAAGAATATTCGCTCGTATTTGAAAGAAGCCTCTTGCTGCATTCATTTTCCGATCTATCTGTGTCATAGTTTACTATGGAACAAATTTTGACATAAATCCTAAAGGAAGGAAAGCGAACAATTTAACACAGGTATACAGTTAATTTGTAAGACGTCACAAACAGAAAATATGCTTATACTGTACATATATAAGAAGAGACCAATAGTACAAAATTGCTCTATGCACTTGTCTATGAAATTTATCCTATTGGACTGCCAACCGCTGGAGGTGATCCATGAAAACCTCGAAGCTCACATCATCTGTGAATATGACGTCTCCCCCAGGCGGAGGGTTACCAGAGTTATATGAAACCGATGGATTTAGCTTAGCCAGTAAAAATCGAGCCTGCAGTTTCAGAAAGAAGTAATACTTAATATTGTTTTTTTGAATAGGTAACTAAATAAGATTGGCAAATTTAGCACTGGATATTGATAGTGCTGACCATAACACATACTACCACTTAGCTTCTAAGTAGGAATGAGACTATAGTTATGATAAGGTTTAACCCTGGTAGAATGGTAAGGTTTTTAAACCCCAAAAGCTTTTATTTTATTCTTATTTTTGGACAATTACCATTACTCTATCTAACCATAAGCCTGATTTTGACTGATAACCCAATGTCATGACTAGCAATTGTTGGAATAAAGCATTGTTCCAATGAGAGGAAATTCAGGGATATACTTTATAGTATTAAAATAGGACATTGACACGTGGCAAGTATTGTAACGGCTTGTCCTTTTTCATGCCACAGGAGAGGACGTTCTGTTATATTTTTAATTAATATAAAATGAGACATCGACGTTAAGCAGTGCTGAAACTGCTCGTCATTTTTATGCAATACCATTAGTTAGATATGATGACTGTTACCAATATCCTATGGAAGACTCTTTTAGTTCAGTAAGGACCTACTGCTAAAAAAATTGCTCTTTTGTTATGGTGAGTACCTTCTTATATGCAAGTGAAATTTATGACTAATACTTCATTGAACCATGATTATCTGGATCATCTGGGAGAGATTCAAAATGAACAAGGAAAATAATACATACCTGAGATCCATATTGATCACAGACTACCAAACGGGGTACAGGAAACCGCTCCTTGATTATTGCATTAGCTTCCTCATGCGGAGCTTTTAACAACTGGGCAAACACCTGAACATTGTACAAGTTTGAGCACTGGATGAAAAAGTACAAAATGTGATCCATAATGAACTCTAGATGCAATCTACCTTCTCCAGTATAAGGGAAATACAAAAAGAATCATATTTTGATAGAATGATGAGATAAAAAGTTAAAGCACCTTCATATAACGCAACAAAAAAATTATATCACAGCCAACAAATATTCCAATGAAGTATTACCTCGTGACCTTCTTGATCTTGATAACGAGCATTTCGCCATTGTGCAATGGTTATCCCATGAAAGATGACAACAGTAAAATAAGAATCCAACAAAAGGATCCTGTCAGAAGCAATTGCAGTTGCATCCAAAAGAACTGGCTCTGGCCCAGACTGAATGGAATAGGAAATAAGTGAAGGCTGAATCATCACAACTGCATTGGTTACATTCTCTCTGTCCAACATCATCCTAAAATATGCAGTTTCATCGGGACTGTTATTAAAAACCTGCATGAGTCATAAATAATTAATATCCAGATACAAAACTCTTTCATTTTTGACACATAACTTGATGAAAAAAAGTGAACAGACTACCTGAACAAACTGAGAACGCCTCAAATTAAACATAAACTGGGGAAATATTGATAGCCGTGGGGATAAACTGAAGGATGAGGGTGATTCCTTTTGATATTCTCCGAATTTGGAACATACACGTATCAAAGATCGATCAAGCCATCTAACCGGGTCAAAATCAACCTGAAAGAATACATAACACGACAATGTTATATTAAAATATGTATATAGCTTGAATTTAGAATGATTGAGGAGTTTCCAATATTTCACAGAAGAAAGTGACATCAACACAAACAAGCCAACTGGAGCTAAGCTACTTAAAAACTATTGCGGTTATTAGTAAGTCATATGCTATAATGATATGCCCTATGCAGATCCTTCCAGCCTACATACTCTAGACATGCTCGGTTATAAGCAGAAATCAAAGAAAATGTATCAATATCACCCAAAACGGTTCAGTAGCAGCTTTATAAACTCTGGATAATTTGCCAAATATAATATTGAAAAATGAGCGATTGTGCATGAGAAGAATATACCAGTTGGATTATAAAACATTAAAAGTAAATTTAGTCATTTCACAAAAAATAGCAAAAAGGCCAGGGCTCATTGCACAACAGCTAAACATGAAGTAACAACATTACTGATGCTAGAACAGATATGGTGGAAGTACCTCAGTTTCCATCTTAAATGACACAAACCGTGCCATGACTGCAGCAGCAGCTTCTTGATCAAAACCAGCAATTAGCTCCTAGAATACACAAAACTTATTAAGGAATAGATAACTTAATTTTATTTCCAAAAGAGAAGAAAAAAACAAAATAAAAAACACCAGAACAGTACACAGGAAAGAAGTAAGAATCAGGCCTTATACTGTATTTTGAAAATATAATATCAACTAAATGACCTATATCTGGAAATAAAATAAAATAAAACAAATCTACAATCATCAGATTAAGCAAACAAAAATGAAAACTTGCCTCCACACTACCAGGACCGGAGACCCATCTTCTAGATATTGTAGTTGATCTTAATCTCATTTGACCTTCATTGTGCTGGTAACTGAATGCAGCGCCACCAAATCAGTCACATAAATTTGTCTAAAACAGAGTTAGCTGCATAAATACGAATTGGCCAATGGAACAAAGATCCTCTTACTAGGTTAAGAACTGAAAGTAGAACTGATTGCTTGTTGATTGACCGACTGCATCTGGACCATCTTTTTTTGCAATATCGTATATAAAGCAAAGCGATGTTTTTCTATCAAGACCACACATCTTCCAGGCGCTAGTATTTCCCTGACCAATAACAGTGTCTGAAGACAGAGGACTTTTCTGTATTGGCAGCAATATTTGAAATAGCAGAAAATTAGACAAACCTCTCTATTATAGATCAAAATAATGTAATAAGTAGTTATTGTATCGTCTTAAGAGTAATACCTTTTCCAAGGAAGTACAAGGTCCAATAATGCCTTGAACTTTTACGTCTTTTGAGCAGTTAATTTCAAGAATACCACTGCAGAGACAATTTAACCATATTAGTAAATTAAAAAAGTCGTTTTATCACAAACAATGAATGCAAACTGATTAAGAAATTCCAGTTAAGTCATCCAAGGCTAAATGTTCCAGTTCAGACTTACATAACATCCACTAGTAACATACATGATTATTGATTCAAATAATAACTAAAGAGTGCCTTTGCAAACATGCCAGCCAGCCAACCTACTGAGTACTGAATCGCAAAGAGATACACTAGATACAATGTTCCGAATAGTGGAGTGAGCAGGCACGCGACTTATAATGCATTTGTATAGGCCTTTGCATGCAGAGCAGCTGGTTTGTTCTGAAAGCTTTAGTGGGACTACACCCAACATTATTTCCTGGTAGCTAAAAATAAGAAAAAAAAGTTGCATTCCAATTGAGAACTGCAGCATATCAAGAGTTCAAAACGGAACATTGCTCGACTTAAGTCCTTCAATATTATATTCTATACAAATCATCAAAGAAAATCCATGGTACCAATACAATTAAATGAAGATAGATAAAAAGAAATAGTTTACTTGAATGATAAACCAAGGTTGTCATCTGCTGACTGGAAAATGCGGAGAAGTGAATCCTTGAAAACAGAATGACCAAAACTTTCAGCAAGCACAACCATCCCTCCAGTCTTCTCAATGGCAACTTTCATTTCAGCGACACCAACCTATAAAATTCAACCATAAAAAGGAAATTATTAGTAAGAACAAAGTAATCACACGTCATGATTTATACATAAAAAATACTGGACAGAGGTACTTCCAGTTTCTTGCCTAATTGATGCTTATTTCATAAACGTATTTGATAGCTCTGACGGTCTGCTTTACAGGCAGGAGCAACTGTGCGTAGTCTTACATGTAAACATTCTAAAAGACCAAAGCTAAAGAAAATTAACAGATGCAAGAGGGTACATCAAGATACTTTGTGTTGTAAAATTGTGGATATGGTTAGGAATGCATTACATGTTTTAAAGTAGGCACATACATGGTATACTCTGATGCATAGACATCTGTTATGGGCCATGGATTCACAGCTAAAGAAACATTAAGCGAAAGAAAATTTTTTACAGTTAGATCACCTTGCAGATGCAAATAACAACTAACAATTCGTAGGCCTATGAAACTAATTCATACAAATTAGATGCCCTAACATCATGCATAAACAGGGAGTAAGAATTTTTCCAAAGGAGGCCTTTGGCAAGCTGGCCGATATCCATAAAGAGGCATTATTTGCTTCAAAAATAATATCGAACAACTAACCTGGTCGACTGCACAAGCGAATAAATCCAGCACATGTCCCTGGTGCACAAGTTGCTTCGCTAACTGATCATAGAACTTAACAGCTTTGTCATAAAGTGGAGCCGAATCTTTATCAAGATCTTTGTGTGAGCGAATTGGCTCAGATAAGGATTTGGATACAATCTGGAAATTTTGCAAGATGGTCATCATACTGCACAAGAAAACATATTAACAAAAAGCTCTGAACTATAACCATGTGATATGCAAATCACATTAACACAAACACTCAACTTGAGTGTAAAGAGTTTTTGTGGTTTAGTAGTTACTACCTCGTATAAGCATTTCTAGCCATGAGCACAGGTAAAACCTGGACAACCTTCTGTCCAGATTCATAGGAGATCTAAAAACATAGCTAGAAATGCTTATATATATTTGAACTGAGGGAGTAGTGTATTTGACAGAAAATGGGGCAAATGAATGTCCTGTGGTAATCATCACCATGTGGTGTGAGAAGAACCATGCTAAATTCAAATCAAACAGAAATAATGAGATAAGAACAAGTTGACCATAGAGAAAAAACAATATTATCTTCTAACAACACAGGCACAACAGTAGAAATGAAGGAGATGCATTTCACATTCCAACAGATCACTTATATGTATAATGTATATTTCATAGCATACAACAAATGACAAAATCCATATTATCATATGGATATACCTACAAATGGTCCCCAGGCAATTGTTGCAAATAATATTCAAGCATACATAGTAGTGAACTTATATAGCTGAAAGAACTGCTCACAAAACTATGATTAATCTTTCAAATCTACAGCATTCAATCAAGACAGCTTTAGTTAATGTGACCATATTCCATTCCTGAATACCTAAATTACTGAAAAATTATACTCCTTCTATTTTCAAATTGTTGCCATTAGGACAACAATTCTAATTAGAAAATGAACTAAAGTTGTTGTCCTAACGACAACAATTTCAGAACGGAGAAAGCAAATAGCATTTTCTGAGCGTCCATGGAAATAATTTTTTAATGTTCCATGGAAATACATTGGTTGTACAGCGGGAAACCAACCTCCTAGTTGCCCCTTTATATGACATGTGAACCCACCATTAAAGTAGATAAATGAACCAAAAGATAGCTTAAAAGAAAAGGGGATCCTGTTGAAAGGATTTTGACTTACAGAACCAGGTCCTTCTGTAGATGGACCACCAACAAAAGCCATTATTCTAGCACCTGATCCAGGAACACAAACCCCTAGGAGATTGGCCGCAACACTTAAGGCAGCTCCAGTGCATCTTGATGCACGCTGATCAGCTGGAACAGGCCAAGGGTCCTTTTGCATTTCTTCTATAACCTACATATAAACCAAAATCATATCAGTGATATGCAAGAACATCTAGGATATGCTCAGTTGTATGAATAACATCATCTACTATTTTACTGCCATTGATTCTTAACTGAATTCAACACAAACTCGCATTCGGAAGCAGGCAACAGGAACCTAGCGATGCTCTCAGATGAAAGACCATCCCTGGTACCGGCAATCACCCCGGTGGTAGGCATTTTCTTTCCTGCAAAGAAACACATTTGTTCCAGTACTTGTTCTTTGGTGACCTCCTTTGTTCCCTTGAACACATATGACTTTGGCAACAAGCCAAAACCCAATTCATGAACCTGTAGGCACAAGTATTGAATATATTAGTTAAGAGCAAATTAACCAATCAACCACTGAATAAAGAAACTATACTGAACATTAGCAACATAACATTGAGCTTTGGTTACCTGAACATATGTGCCGAAAGTAATGAATCCAACAAGGGAATTATCAGGCAGTAGCTCAACAGCTTGTGCCAGCGCAGACTTCAAATAACCAATTTCTTCCTCAATCATACAAGTATCTACAACAAAAATAAAAACTGGTGGCACTGCAGGTCCAGTTTTGGCAGAGGATAGATACTCAACAGTGGTATACTGAGGAAAGAGTTCTGCAGGGAGGTTATTTTCTGATATCGAGGAGTAGTGTTGGGGGAATTGATTGCGCTGAAAGCAGAATGGACAGCCCCAGATCTTAGCTACATAGTCAACAATGGCGAAAGGGTTGAGGATGGAACGGCACATGCGACATCGGAGTGGGGCATATGGGAGAACAGGGATCTCAGGAATTGGCTTCAGAGGAGTATAGATGGTAGAAACTGGGATAACACAGCTCACAGCCTCCTGCTTGGTGCCTGGAATAACATTCCAGGGCATCCTTATCCCATCTTGTGCCTCAAGCTCAAGGAACTCAGTCATCTTCAGTCTAACAGACTCGTATACAATACTTCTACAGGGCTTCGACAAGTACACCAAGGGATATCTGCCCTGCAATTTAAATTAATGTAGGTAAAAATCGGTGACCATGAACAAGAAATTCAAAATATATAGACAGTAAAGGACAATAGAGAATACGCTCCAAGTGGATGCCAGCCACAATGCAATAAGCTGGACTACCACAAGGAACGGTGGAATTCATCCCGAATTAATAGTCAAATACATTGAACTGCGGCACAAAATTATACTGACAGTCTGACACAAAAAAAATCAATCTGAAAACTAGCACCGGTTACAGATATCAGAGCTGAATTTACGCCGTAAAATGTAGCGACGGCTCCTCCAACGTGGAATGTACTGCGTTTTCGATAATAGCAAAGGGTATTCTACACTAAATCATCCGCAGATGTACTCGAGACCATCGATTCTCAGAAGTCCTCCAGACCCCCACCACAAACATGAAAATTCCCGGATCTCGTCAAATATTAGTTGAGTATAAGTCAAGCATCAAGCCGAGGCGACGACTAGGAGAAAAGAGAAGGCACCTCGCCAGCGAACACCAGCGCACGGAAGAGTACCGCGGGCTACCCACCTGCTAATCCCACCTTGCCGGCACCGGGGGTCCGGGGGACAACCTCCGGAGTCGGAAGCCAAAGTGGAAGTGCGCGCGATGCGATCGGGGAGTTGAGAGTCGTCAAAGCGTTGAAGGCTCGCAGGCAGCTGGCAGGGGCCACAGACTCCGGAGTGGAGAGAAGGGTGAGGTGGCGCTAGGCCGCCGGCCCGGTGTCTAGTGGGCCCCTGAAGCCAGTGAGCGAGGGACGGATAGGATGGGATCGACGGCGCAGATGCGGCATGATGATGTCATTGTTAGGATCTGATCTTGCCTAGGCTAGAATCTAGTGAGGGGAAAAACATCTATTAATAGGGGTCTGTGTTGAGATATAGAAAGAGGGAGAGAGGGAGAGAGTGGTACCTGGGTTGTGAGGGAGCGGAGCGGATGCGACGGCGAAGGCCGGTGCCCTCGTGGTGTCCATAACCGAGGTCGATGCAGAGCTCGTGGCAGCGTCGGTTCCGGTCATGTTATCGACGGCGAGGATCTCGTCGAGAGCGTTAGCGAGATGTTGGGGAAGCGGCAACGGCGGGCGTTGGTGTCGAAGTCCTTTGGGTCTCCACCGGCACTGGTCTGGGACGGCGGCGAGGTCGGGCGTCGTGGCGGCGGCGGGTCTTCCCGTCGCTGGCTGCGCGCCTCCTTGGATCAGTTAGGGTTTTTGTGGGGAGAACTAGTGGTGGCGGTCAACTTGGGTATCCGTGACCTAGCGTCCTCCTTTCTTTTATATGGCGTAGTGCGACGGGGGGCCACCAACCAGAGGAGGGTTGAGACACCCCCGATCAGAGCGTGGATCTGGGTGTTGGGCCGTTGGACCCAGCTGGAGATCTACTAACATTCTTTCCCTAGATCTCTTTTATCATTACTTTATATTTTCTGTTTCATCACGAATTTACATATAGAGCATGTTTTATCATCACAGCTAATCGCTGATATATTCAACAGCTACTACACACATCCCCGTTAAGAAACAGATACTTTTTCTTTGGGCCCTAAGTACAGAATCATAAGGCTTTCCTTAACCTCATGCCGGCTACGTGCTCCTTGAACACGCTGGGCGGTAGGTCTTTCATGAGCGGATCCGTAAGCATTCTTTCAGTCCTTAAATGCTCGAGACTTATAGTGCAATTCTGAACTTTATCTTTCATAACATAGTATTTTATATTAATGTGTTTGGTAGCTCCACTGGACAGATTGTTGTGAGTATACATTACTGCTGGTTCATTGTCGCAGTATAATTTTAGTAGTTTTTCAATACTGTCAACCATTTTTAGTCAAGGTATAAATTTCTTTAGCCAGTTGATCTGCCCCTAGCCTCATAACATGCTATAAACTCGTCATACATGGTAGACCCTGCTGTAATAGTCTGTTTGAAGCTTTTTCATGAAATAGCTCGTTCTACCAGAGTAAATACGTATTTCGATGTCGATTTTATGTTATCTATAGCAAAGTATGAGTCAGAGTATCCATCACTTGGAGTGAATCTGACCTTCTGTATACTAACATGAGGTCTTTTGTTTCTTGCAAATATCGTAATACTTTTTTTTATAAACTTCCAGTGCTCTGGGCCTAGATTACTTTGAAATCCGCCAAGTAACCTGATGACAAAAGCTAAATCAGGGCGTGTACATACTTACGCATATTGCAAGCTTTCCACAGCCAAAACATATGGTTTCATTTTTATTTCATTGAGCTCATACTTATTCTTGGGTTTTTACCAATCTCCAAATCTTTCGTCCTTGACTATAGGAGCAGGTGTGGCACTACACTTGTGCATGTTGAATTCTTCAATACCTTCTCTATATATGTCTTTTGAGACAGTCCTAATGTGAATTTTCTTCTATCTCGATAAATTTTAATGCTCAAAACATATGATGCTTCATCACGATCTTTCATGTCAAAGTTTGAGGACAATAATTTCTTTGTTTCCTGTAGTAGATTGATATCACTATTGGGCAGTAGAATATCCTACATATAAAACTAGAAAAATGAATTTTTCATTCTTAAGCTTTACATAGATGCAACTGTCCTCAACATTTACTTCAAATCCATATTTCTTTATTGTTCTATCAAATTTCAAGTACCACTGTGTTAAAGCTTGCTTTAATCTATAAATAGATCTCTTTAAATGACATCCCATATTTTCTTTTCCTTCTATAATAAAATCTTTCGGTTATGCCATGTAAACTCTTTCTTCTAAATCCCTATTTAGGAATAAAGTTTTTATATCCATTTGATGCAATTCTAAATCGTAATGCTCCACTAGTGTCATTATAATCCTGAAGGAATCTTTACAAGACACTGGAGAAAAAGGCTCATTATAATCAATTTCTTCTATTTGCGTAAAGTCTTTAGCCGCAAGTCGTGTCTTAAATTTTTCTATATTCCCTCTAGAGTCATATTTAATCTTGTAGACCCATTTACAGCCTACTGTTTTGGCTCTTTTAGGAATTCTTCTAAGTCACAAACTTCATTGAGACTCATCGATTTCATTTCATCTTTCATTATCTTCAACTATTTAGATAAATGGACACTTCTCATGGCTTCTTTATACGAGGTGGGATCCTCCATATGATATTCTTCTGTGTTATATAGTTCATAGTCAGCCGGTATTGCTAACTTTCTAGCTCTTTGAGACCTTCTAGGGGCCTCTTTATTTGGCATAATATCTGATTGAGACTCTTGTGAAGCCTGCTCTTCTGCCATATTATCTATTTGAGGCTGCTCCCCCACATCCGTGACATCAATGTCTGTCGGATCCTGACGAGCAGGTTCCTCTTGTACCACAGATAGAGTGATAACAGGTACTGGCACTGCAAAGTCAGCCATCACAGGCGCAACATCAACAGATAGTGAGAAAAAAGGTTCTTGACTCATAAAATTGGGTATATATACCCGCTTCTCCTCAAGATCGATCTCTCGAGCTACCATGCTCCCCCTGATCATATCGTCCTCTAAAAAGACGACATGTCTTGTTTCTACAAACTTTGTATATCTATGGACTTTTCTAGATAGCCAATAAAATGATAATTCACTATCTTGGGATTCAATTTCCCAAGATTTAGATTAAATATCTTAGCCTCTGTAGGACTCCCCCATACACGGAGGTGTGCTAGCGAAGGCACTCGTCCAGTCCATAATTCATACAGTGTTTTGGGCACCGATTTACTTGGAACTTTGTTAAGAATATGAATAGCGGTTTTTAAAGCCTCTATCCATAAACTTACTGGCAGTGTGGAGTAGTTCATCATGTTGCGCACTTTATCCATCAAGGTACGGTTACGCCTTTCTGCTACTCCATTCTGTTGTGGCTCGTCCGGTGTAGAATACTGAGCGACTATGTCATTTTCTTGTAGGAAACTAGCAAAAGGTCCTGGGACTTGTCCATAAGACATATGCCTCCCATAATACTCCCCCTACGTTCGGATCTTATAACTTTAATCTTTAAATCATGTTAATTTTCTACTTCTATTTTAAATATCACAAATTTATCCAATGCCTTTGATCTTTCTTTGATTGGATAAATATAGCCATAGCGGGAGTAATTGTCTATGAATGTTATAAACGAGTCATAACCATCCACACTCTTGACAGAAAAATGACCACAAATATCTGTATGGATGATCTCTAATATTCTCACGCTTCTTTTTACGTCTTTCTTAATTTTTTTTACATATTTTCTTTTAATGCATTCAATGCATTGTTCTAAGTCTACGAACTCCAATGGAGGAAGAATGTTATTCTTTACAAGTCTCTCAATTTTTCCCCTTGAAATATGACCTAAACGATAGTGCCATAATTTCGATGAGACGCTTGGAGTTCTCTTTCTTTTCTTGTTAACTTTGGATGACGAGGACACGTGGTCATTTGAAACATGCACGTTATTATCATTCACATTATGTACCGTATTCATATTATCACTAAGTGACAACAAATAAAGCTTATCTTATCAAGACGTAAAACCAATGCATTCATTATTGAACAAGAGTTCACATTTGCCATTACAAAAATGACAATCACATCCATCAAAATCCAAACACGATACACTTATTAAATTTATTTGTAATGAAGGTACATATAAGACATTATAAAGCCTAAGAATAAAGCCATATTTAATCTTTAGGTGAAGATCCCTTACAGTCTCAACTTTGGCTTCTACTTCATTAGTCACTCTTATCAAACCTTCGTCTCTTCCCGACAGAGCTCGAGTTTAACTTGACCACATAAAATGGGTCCTTGACAACAAGAAGTGTTTGGCTCTTATTAAGAACATGATTGAGTCCGCTATCATTGGTTCAATCCTAAATAAAGAGACTATTAAGGACTACCTTCAGAGGATTGAGAATCAGTTTACTGGTTCCTCCATGACTTATGCCACACAGATGATCAGACAACTTGTGTCTGAAAAATACACTAGAGGTGGTATAAGAGAGCATATCCTAAAGATGAATAGTTTGGCTGCAAAGTTGAAGACTGTGAATCTGAATATTGAGAATGACCTCCTAATTCATTTTGTATTGCTTTATATCCAAAGGAATTTGACAACTTTGTCTTCAACTACAACATGAATCCTAAAAAATGGACCTTTGAGCAGCTCATTGCTAATAGTGTCCAAGAGGAGGACAGATTCAGAGACAAGAATGGTGGTTCTGTCCACTATGTTAAAGACAACAAACTCAACAAGAACAAAGGTAACCAGCCAAAGCAAACTGTCTTTTACTCTAAGCCCCAAGGCAAGCAGCAGCATAGGCATCAGCAGGGACAGATTATAGTGGACAAGAACCAGTTCTCCCTACAGAAACCCTAACCGATCCAAGGAGGGGCGCAACCAACGACGGGAAGACCCGCCGCTGCCACGACGCCCTACTTCACCGCCGTCCTAGGCCAGTGCCGGTGGAGACCTGAAGGACTTCGACACCAACGCCCGCCGTCGCCGCTTTCCCGATATCTCGCTAACGTCTTTGATGAGATCCTCGCCGTCGATGACATGACCAGAACCGACGCCGCCACCAGCTCTGCATCGACCCCGGCCATGGACACCACGACGGTGCCGTCCTTTGCCGCCACATCCGCTCCGCTCCTTCACAACATAGGTGTCACTCTCTCCCTCCTTCTAGATCTCGACACAGACCCCTATTACTAGATGTTTTTCCCCTCACTAGATTCTAGCCTAGGCAAGATCAAATCCTAACAGTCATCGTTCCTTCCTTTTGCAGTGTTATGTTTCTGCAAAATTAGGCTACTCCTAATGATAGTTTCAATTTCATTAAATACGATATCACATAAGCAATTTTAATAACATGGTAAGAGATTTATGAAGAGAGAAAGGAAAGTAGTTTTATCCAGATGAAACTGGATATATACAGTTTTCTAGATTTGAAACATCAAGAAACTAGCATTAGTGGAGAGTTATTTCATATCATCCTATGAGCAACCAATAAAACTGCATAGAATTAAGTGCTATAAAACTTTAAAATGAAATCATGCATTGTATAACTTGTTTCATTTGTAGTTTGAAATCATTTTACATGACATGACATTTTTAAAAACACAAAATAAAACCTTTCATTGAGACTGCATTATGTCGTAGGAGTATTTGCGATGTTGCTAGCCACGTAACTGCCTGATCTTACATGTTGTGCCGATCACAATAAATAAATAAAATGTTGTCCAAAATACAATGTTGTATGCCTATGCATAGTTATTTCTGCCCCTTTTATTTCCTGAAGTTAGATTATCTTTGATCTGTTTACAGCTTTGGAATGGAGAGGTCATCATTGACTTGGTAGGAAGCGCCCTGCACCTTCGCGTGTGCTACTCCCCGCCTTCAGTGATGGACTCATCAGCTGTTTTGGTCCAAAACTGTGAACAAGACTGTCGAGATAGGCAATGTTGCACTGCATTTCTGCATTGCCCAATGCCCACAACGAGTATCAGTATGGTCCCTAAAATCAGCACCGCAAAGGCCAAGAAAGATTCGTCATGCACTGACGAGTGATGACTGAACTGCAACATCACTCTCGAGTCAAATATCTCCTCTACTGAATACTAGCATCCCGTCCTCCCTTGACCAGTGACCATCAAACCGTGCCCCCCCCCCCCCTGACCATTCTGTCAACTGTCTATAGACTGCAAAATGAGGGAGTTGCACTACTCATTGATGCAAAGGCAAAGCAAGATCCGTCATGCATTGACGGGTGATGATTTCATGATTGAACTGCAACACCAAAATCGAGTCAAATATCTCCTTCACTGAATACTGGCCTCTCCTCCATCCTTGATCATAGATGGCTGTGGGCCTGTGGCCCCCTTTGCATACTGCTCACTGTTTAGACTGACGAATGAGCGGACGAGGCAGTTGGCTTCGCTTTCCTCATAAATTCTCTGCGTTTCTGAATCCTGGCCCCTCAATTAGCGCTGGCTTGGACCCATAGAGATCACAATTCAGAATCTCACAAGTGGAGTGCCGATGCCACTTCTTGAGAAATTGCAGTAGTAGCATTCTCTTTTCCTTTTGGTCTTGTCAGTTGGCATATCATCAGTAAAGTTAACCAACCGTGCGCTCCTGCTCTGCACTTTATAACGCCTTTGTTACATGTCGAGTGCAAAGTTGTCTCTACCTCATTCAAAGGGAACATTGAACTTTTTTTTTCCTTTTTTTGAAATGCAAAAAGAAACAGAGAACTCGATGCTGAAGGTCTGAAAGTGCATCTGATTCGAGTTGATTATTCAGAACACGGGCACCTGCAACTCCTTCCACAGAGTAAACAACGAGATTACAAATGTACTTTCAGGCCTTAAATAAAACTTGTAAAACGTCGTCACATCTCAGCAGTTAGCAGCGTCGCTACTGACACGGACGGTTGGGGGTTCTTGGCTAATAATGCTGAGCAAGATGATCAAGTGCTGCTTGCAGTTTTGTAAGCAGGAAGCGGGCTCCCGGCGAAGCTGCTGACGCTCTTGCGCCACTTCCACGAGTCCGCCGGCGTGCTGGGCAGCGGCGGCAGCGGGAGGACGGCGGGGCGGCGGCACAGCCCGAACGGCCAGCCCTCGCAGTCCCGGAACCCCTCCCACGTCTCCGGCGACCGGAGCAGCGGCGGCAGCAGGTCCACGCCGACCGACGACGCCACGGTCGCCCCCCGGCTCGTGCTGCGCGTGAAGAAGCTCTTCACTGAGTAGAAGTCTTCGCTCTCGTCGTCGGCGTCGCACTCGCCGCCGTTGCCATCACCATCAGCTGCCTCCTCCACTTGCTCCTTCCCTCCGTCCTCCTGGTTCACCACGACGCACTTCTTGGGGCTCGACACCTTCTCGAAAACCGTCCTCGGGTCGAGCGGGGTGTACGACCAGGCGAAGGCGGTGGTCGACGGCCTGATCGGCGACGGCGAGTCGACGCTGTAGCTCGACCGCTTCCTCATCTGTCGGTTCCTCATCTCGTTCAGAATCACCTGCCGCATCAACAACAAAGCAAGTGACACATGCTTACATCGTTCCCTTAAAATTTAATTAAGAATCAAGAGCTCGCACGCCATGCCATGAGCTATCTCTTACCTGCTTGGTCTCCATCGCGTCGTCGAGAACGCTGTCGTCGTCGCTGTCCTCATCGCCGGAGCTCCACCCGCCACGGCCGGGGATCCTGACGCAGGGGACATGGCAGTGCTCGTAGGTCTCCCGGATGAGGGAGGACAGGGACTTGCAGTAGTGGCCGGCGGCGGGCAGCTTGGCGTGGTAGTCCTGCGCCAAGCAAGGCATTTCCCACTTGATTGCTCGCTCAGAAGAGATATTGATGTGTATCAACTCGATCGGCGATCGTTGGAGCTGCTCGTGCGGCGTTCACACGATCGAGGCCGCTCGTGATCCGATGAGGAGTGGTGGATATAAATGGGGAGCTTGACGTGTGGAGATTGGAGAATGCGTTTCTAGACGAGGGATGTGGACGTCCATGACAAGGGCCCTGCAACTTAAAGAGAGGCTTGTGAGCGTTTTGGAGAATGCAGAATTTATAAGCCTTCGCTTTGAAGGCTAAGTAAGAATATTTGAGTTGGACTCTGGACGAGAAATTGCGGCGTCGGATTCGAAATACTTAAATTCTTATTCTTTTTTTTTTGTTTGTGTATATGATTCTCAATTCGCATGTTTAGTGTGAGAAGTATCATCGTCGGGATGGCAGTATGCCATCAGTACACATGGCCCGGGAAATGTCATCATATCATACAGATAATGTTTGGTTATTCGTGTGCCCGTGGACCCTTATATCAGATGAAGTTATATTTCAATGGAACTTAATAAAGTGTTTTCAAATGTTGGTGAGGCAAGTCTAGCTAAGAAAGAAACGTGATTTCATTATGATATATTTGCACGCATAGATGCGACAAGGTTCTCGATCCCGAGGTACCAAATATGTACGCCTTTTTTCCGGTGCAACGTCGCGGTTCAGATAAATTTGCCGCCTTGACTACACTCTCACCCGCCAGCACTCACCGAGGACTACTAACCGTGCAGCGTGCTCATCACTGCACAACAGTTTGACGGCTTACTCAACGCACCACAGAGACTTCATATCATACGAAGCGCGACGTGCTCCGGCGGTTGCCATGGTGGTATCACGCAAAGCCGGCACCGGAGAACTGGCACGCTTGTTACTGGATTCCTTGGTGTTCGCCGCGCGGCAAGATGCGGCTGTGGCCGTTGTTTTCGCGCCTCTCTTAAAGCAAACGCTAAACCAACCTCTCAACGGTAGAGCCACGTGTGAGGCGAGACGGCGATAGAGAATGCGTAGGTTCTTCACTTCTTCTTAACGATAATGAGGTCTCCAGCACCCAGAAGTCCAGAAGCCAGAACTTACTATGTAGCCACCTTCTCGAGCAAGACAGAGAAAATGCAGAGTACAGTATAAACAGTGGTTTCATGTAGCTTTCAGTCAATCAGGCGCATGGGAAATCAAAGATCAAACATGGGGCTACTGTGAGCATCTGGTACAGAAAATGAAATGCTTGACAGAGAACGTCTTAAATTCATACATAATTTTTTTGAGTTTTTTTTTTCTAGGAAAGTATGGTTCTTGGCCGTGGATAGCAAGCGGAACCACGAACACACGATTTATACAATGAACACAAAGACAGCGGAAGTAGTTGAGCAAATGGGGGATATGACCTCGTTGTCTCGTACAAATGACTTGCCGGTAACGGCAGGTATAATTTCACAAACTATGCTGAAATATTATCCCTGGTATTAGGGTATATAGTGCGCTCCTGCATGGGATGCTGCCCTTGCTTAGTAGTACAGATACGGTCACAGTACGCTACATGAGATCCAGAGCCTACTGAACTATCAATTTTATTGAATACATCAACGGCCACAACTAACATACAGCTTAAAGAACTGTTAAAGAACATACGCTACATGGGATTCTTGTCAAGGAACTCTTAAAAAACATCACGCTTTCACTTTGGATGCTGGATAGTGAAGGGCGGACGGATGGGAGCATTTAAACCTGTCAAAAAACAACATTAATTAACCAAAAGAGACGTACCATATAACCACCTTGTATGCGTACGGTTAGAATTTGACAGAGGTAGTTAGCTGATTACAACGGTCAAAGAGTCAATAATCACTATGCAACCATCAGGATCTTGCAATGCCCCATCACAATTCACAAGAGAGAGAACACATAGGCTTACATGTAGTATTTTCAGAAAAATGGGAAGCATGACCTTTGAAAAATATGCTGCCATTTGTTTAAACTGTCATTGGTGAACTCATGAACAAGAAAAGGCCAGTGCCCACAACAAAAACATACAACCAAATTTATCATGAAGTCTTGTTTATAACCAATCGTATTTTGAGAGAGCAAGACCCACAACCTAGAACAATAGAAGCTGATACAGAATCAGATGTCTGCAGCTCTACTTCTCCATCCGCAGTGATCAAAATTCCCATCTCACCAAGTTCACATGAAGTGATAGAAAAATAATCACCACATCTGCATGGGTGCAACAGCTCCACAGTATCATCAGTGTTCTCAACCATCATATCCCCAACCTCAATTTCAGATGCAATGATCTCAATGTTCTGTCTAGATGACTGCAGCTGCTTATCATACTCCGCTCTAGAATTAGGATGGCGCAGAATTTCCCATGCTTTCTGCACGCTCAAAAATTCCTGCTCCTCATCGGAAGACACTGATGCCTCGCCAGTTGTCTGTGCTTTGTCAGGATGAGTATTCAGAGCAGCAGACTTGTATGCTGCACGGACTTCATCATATGTAGCATCTTCAGATACAGACAGAACTTCATACAATGTTTTTTGGATGCAAATATTGCTGCCTAGAACCATGGTGAAAGCTGGAGCACTGGATGTAAAAAAAAAAAAAAAAACAGTAAACACTCATCAGAACAAGGAATCCTGTTCGAAATTAACCAAAGTCTTAAAACTTAATGGTGACAATACCACTAAGCAAAGTAGCACTATACTGCATAACCAATTTTACATTTGCTATTGCAGATTATTGTTTCAAAGAGGGATGTAACTTTTGTTGGTTACAAGACAAACTAGCGAAAATTCTGAATCAACAAAACATCACAATACACCTAGCATTCCCTTGTCACAACACATACTTATACGTATGAACTATCAACACCACAGGAGCGAAGGAAATGGATATAGTCCCCCAAAATTCAAAATCTAAACCTTGCTATTTTAGAACCTTATTGAATGCCACAATAAACACTATCATTTGGGCAGTTCAGCTCTGTGGACATCGGAGCGCAAACGCTCAATCTGATTTTCGTCTACATTCGCTTAATGACTAATCTGATTTTCGTCTACATTCGCTTAATGAATAACAATAAAATTTGAAAATTACAAGAGGAAGCTACAACTTATCATGGAGTATATTTGAGCAATCATTTGTACATACGTTTAGTTGTAGGTCGACAACACATCAAATGAATAAATAGGCAGGAAGCTGGATGAACCAGTGTATCCATTCAACAATTAAGATCTGGATGATTGCACATATAGAACAACTAATCCAAACATAAGCTAGAGCTTCCTTACCAACACGAAGAAATAAATTCAGAGTAGCCGGCGAGCTTCGAGCTTGGCTTCCTTGAAAGGACCCGGAGCGATCGGCGTTAGCGCGGCACTTCGAGACGAACGGGGCGTCGATTACTGCCTTTGCTTCGGCCCCTAGAGGGAAGAGGAGGAGGGAGCAGGCGGGGAAGTTCAGATCCGCGGCTGCCGGCTGTGAGGTATCTCCAGACGCTCAGAGGAGCAGGACTGAAGAAGAGGATCTCCGGCCGGCGGCGCTGAGAGAGAGAGAGAGAGAGAGAGAGAGAGGAACACGCGGATTGGCGGCGCGAGGCTGCACGGTTCCACGCGGGCCCGTTCGGACGGGCTCGGGCCGCCCACGCTGTTTTGGCACCGTGGCCAAATTATGTTTGGCGGCTAAATTCAGCCCACTGCGTAATTCCCCTAACCGACCATGCAACCGACCTCTGCGTAATTCCCCGCTGCTTTCACTTGCTGTGGCGCCGCTTATGTAGAGGCGATCGAGCGAGCGAACGAAACTCACGATTAGTGCTGTCCAAATGGGCCGTGTCAAGTGGGTCGATTCAAAGCACGAAATTTTTAGTCTGACTGAAGCACGACATGATCTGTTTATTTTCGTGTTGGGCTGATCTGGTCCAGTATTACGGGTCGTGCTTAGGCCAAGGGGACAGCCTGACGGGCGGCATGGGCACGACCTATTTAGCCGCGGCCCGACGAGGCACGAAAATGATCCATGAGCACGGTCTGCTATCAGCCCATGAGTATGGCCTGCTATAAACCCTAGTATAAAACCCAGCTAAACACCTTGCTCCTGGCCTCCAGCGGTCCCGCGGCGCACGCCTCTCACGTTGCCCCCGTCTCCCTCGCCTCGACGACACGTCGCCCCCGACTCCCTCGCCTAGTCGCCCTCGATGACACGCCGCCCCGGCCTCCCTTGCCCCCGACGGCACGCCGCCACGGCCTCCCTCGCCCCCGACGGCACGTCGCCTCGGCCTCCCTCGCCGCCACGCCGCCTCGACCTCCCTTCCCGCCGCGCCATGAGCTCTGTCCCCGGCTCCCCGTCGCTTGTTCTTCTTCTCGCTGCCGTCACGCCGCGCGGAGGCCACCGAGCCGCCGAGGCACCAAGGGCGAGGCTCCCTCCATCACCGCCGAAGCACCAAGGATCGCACCTAATGAGGACGAGCTCCTCTCCGCCGGCTCGCAACACTGAGGGCAAGCTCCTCTCTACCGTCGGGCTCACGGGCCTCAACGGGCTTGCATGCTTATGGGCCTAACAAGCCGGCCCGACACGGCTACCACATTCTGCGTCGTGCCGTGGGCCGACGGCTCAGCATGACGGGCGGCACGGCACGGCTCAAGAAGGATTTCGTGTCGTATCGGCCCAAAATGTATCGGGCCGTGCCTTTGCGTGCTTGAGCCATGTCATGTCGGGCAGCCCGTTTGGATAGCACTACTCACGTGCGCCATTCTCATTCACGGCGGAACCCAAACGACCAAACCCAAATCGACACGTGTCGGGCGGCATGGAGCGACAGCGCACACGAGCGAGCGAGGTGGTGGCGCCCCATGGCCCACGCGCACCCGTGGCAAAAAGGAATCAAATCGTCTGTCGTGGTTATAGGAAAGGCACAACTGTGCCGTTTATACTACAAGAACGTATACGTGAACTCTACGATGGTAAGTAGGCCAAGGATCCTTAGGGTGTGTTTGACAGGGCTTATGCTTTTGCTAAAAATAACTTATGTTTTGGTTTATCTATGAAAAATATTTATTTAGCTTATATGGCTTCTTATAGTATAAGCTATCAAGTCGTTTGACAAAACAGGTTATCATGTTTCTCAAATGGCTTATTCTACGAAGAGATGATCCATAAGCCCAAAAAACTAGTGTTTGCTAGCTTTCCTATTCTAGGACAAAAAGTCAAATGGCTTATAAGAGCTTATTGCAATAAGTGATTATGCAAAATAGTTGTTTGACAGAGCTTATAGCTTATCATAGTATAAGCCACTCTATAAGCCACATCATAAGCCCTGCCAAACACACTTTTAATCAGTCAAGTCCATAAATATCTCTACAATCTATGAAAAATGGTGGCATCGTCCACCCTATTATTCTGCCACTATCTCGTAAAAGAAGGAAAAGAAAAAGGAATGGAAAAGAAAAAGAAAAGAAAAGAAAAGAAAGAATCCGTTCCGATAAAAAAGAGAAAAAACATCGTACATAAAAAGAGTCTGATCCGGTAAAAGAGGGGGAAAACAACGTACAGAAGGAAAATACAAAAATGAAAGTAAAATAAAAAGAAAAGAAAAAGAATTTGATCTGGTAAAAAAAATGGAAAATTTTGGTTACATATATTTATCCGTACTAGTAGTGATGCACGTGCGACACGCACGTCAAAATTCTCAAAAGCGAATTTAAATCAAATCCAATCAAAATTATCTGGTTAAATATAAACATAAAACCAAATCTCAAAAGCATAATTCTAATTAAAAACTAAACGGGAATGTCCGACATGTAGACACAATTCTTATCGAGATGTCCTTCTCCATGTACTCTGCAATGATGAAAAAGTGATGGCCAGCTTCGATAAGAAGGGAACCTTCATCACCAAAATCAGTGACATCACTCCAAGTGATGTTTACCGCATCAAGTTCGTAGATGCAAACGCAATCTATGTTGATATAGTAAAAGACAATTGGCCTCTGTACACCATACGTTCATTGCTCCTTGTACGTGCAAGCATGCAACCATAATCTGACCTCTAGAGGACGATGCTAGTTAGAAAATAGCCCTGTTGCGCATGTTGTGTAGGATACCAATAATTGGTCTAGAAAATATTGTCATAATATATTTTCATGTTCACTCATAACTTTTATGATACTGTTATGTAGAATTGCATCCATGAATATGCAATCAGTCGACAAGCCCCCAGTCAATGTTGTCCATAAAGATTCTTTTTTCACTTGTGAACGCAACCATACCCCATGAGAATATAGCAATAACAAAATACCTATTTTATTGTGATAGAGTCCCGCTTAGTATGACATATTCTAGATGGCTCAAACGCCTAGAGTTTTACCAGTATATATGTGCCCTGAAATCAAAGTCAACCTCATCCGTAAGGTAGAAGCTTGTGAGGGGCATATCTTGTAAAGTAATGAAGTTCTGCAGGTACAACTTCCCATTGATGTCCTATGTCACAATCCAATTATTCTTGCCACCAATCCAACATCGTTGTTTGAATCCGTTACTGGTGCAAATGAAGAAGTTACCAGCTAAATTATGCAAACATAAGCTTCTTTCGAGTTGAAATCAGCCTCATTGGAATGGGTCCCAGAGGTAAGTATGGCAGTAGAACAAGATTTTATTCTACCAACATGCTTACAAGATTTAGCCAAATGGTCCTTCATTTGACTATTGGTTGTGGTTGAACAATTCGTAGTGTTTTAAAATTCAGTAATTTAATCCTTCATCACACATCCTTAATTATTATATATAAATATGATGTAAGTTATCATTGAGGTGGAGGTGACGTTTTATTAGGTGATCAACATTATTCAAAATATAACTTACAATATATTTTAAGAGAATTTTGTGCTGACAATGATAATAAAAATAACACAGTTACACAATATCAAACACAACTTCATTAAAGTCTTAAAAATATATGAAATAGAATACCCCACAAATTATAATTTTAAAAGCCTTAGTTCCACAAAACCCAAAGCAATAACAAAGCGATATTGCTTTGGCAAAATAAGAAAACAACAAAAGATAAAAAAAAACATTTACTTGTTTCGAAAGTCTAGAACTATGAATTATCTTTGTTATAACAAAATATGTAGCACGTCATAATAATTCCCTCTAAAAATGTGACTTGTAGCTGTATAAAAATATTTTTAAAAGTATTTTTTTCATTAATTGATTGCTCATGAAAGAAATGCATCCCTTCAGTCACACTCTATCGTTAGTTTTAAGTCATCGAAGAAAATGATGCATACATCCCACCAGATCCATCATGTGTTACCCCAAAGCGAGTGACATATTAGCTATCAATTAATGTGTTGACCTAGCATTGAACCTAATAATAAATCACATACAATTTACAATTGAGAAGGACAACCTTTAGTGAGCAGATTCTCATAAAATAACATGGCTGTTAAAAATATTCTATTTATCTTTAAATAATGGTTGAAAATAGATCACTTACCTTGATCGAGCCCTACCATTTTAAGAAGGCAAGACAACACCTTAGGGTTCAATCACAAAAATTTGATTTTAGAAAAAAATATCTATTATTAAGTTAGTATACATGATATCTATATTATCTCTACATCTCTCTAGCTATTTTGACTATCATACATGCAGAAAAAGGTTCATAAACGACAAACTTTATATATCTTATTTTTATTGAATTACTTTCCAATAGGAAGGAAACAAACTGAAAAAAGAGAAGGCTATACGTATATCTGGCCAACGGGCCGTGCCGGGCCGGCACGGCACGGGCCCGGCCGGGCTCGGGCCGTCAAGGGAGAGGCACGACATGGCCCTTGAAACTCAAAGGGTCGTGCCGTGCCACACGTGGGCTACTTACCTCGGCCCGAGCACGGCCCTGCTAACCTTACACGGGTCGGGCCGTGCTTTTGGCCTTGAAGGCTTCACAGTACCGGATGGCCTAGGCACACAACATCCAGTGAACATAAAAAAACACCAAGTCCAGGAGCATTTTTCCTGACTTAGTCATTTTTTCACTTCACATTCAGTGACATACAACATATATGAATCATTGGCCATAACTCAACATGAAACTAACTTAAACAGATCACATTCACATTGACTGATTGAGATATCCAACTTGAAAGCCACATACCACAGAATTGAGAACAGATTAACAGAATAGATCACAATATGAGTTCACAGTTCACAAATGACCTCCAAGTTCACAAATAACAAGTTCACTTAAGGACTTAGTTTGATTGTTCATGTCACAGTCACAAAATGGAGACCACCTAGCTTTAGAAAGAGCTGTTAAATGTTACAAAATGGGCTGCCTCATTAAAAACCTTTAGGTAAAACCTCTATGAGGATAAAACGCTAAAGGAAAAAAGAGTACAACCACAACTCTTTTGGTGATCTCAGCCAAAATGTCCCAACTTGTGCAGCAGGAACTTAGCCTCCTCCAGTAGCAGCCTCATCAGAGCCTCCACTTCCACTTCCAGATGCAGCACCATCACCAGCAGTTCCTCTAGAAGCATCAGATCCTCCACCATCCAGGTACATGTTAGCCATCTTGTCCACCAGCTCCTTGTCGACCATGTTGTGCTGCTGTCGAACATCGCCTTGCTCCCAGCCCTTGATCAGCGACATCATCTCAACATGTTCAGGCGTCAAGCTCCTCCTGCGCTCCTCAATTAACCTGCCACACAAACTAAAAGCAGACTCCGAAGAGATAGTAGAAACGGGCACAGTCATCATGTCTTTAGCTAATATAGATAAAACAGGATAAGTTCTTTTATGATCTTGCCACCAGGTTAGTATATTGAATGAATCATCAAACAAACTGACAGAATCAGATTCTAAATAAGTGGCCAACTCAGAAGCATTGGCAGTAGGTAAAAGAGGGGTAACATCAGATGAACCACCAGTAGATGCAGCAGAACCACCAAAAATTCTGTTCCATGAACAAACCTTCTTACCTGATCCTTGGCTAGCTTGATGTGGCCTATGCAACCTGACTGCACCAAACTTAGACTCATATTTATTGAACAGCTTAGTCAATTCAGCCCTCACATGAGTATAATAATCAGAGTAATCACGGTTAAGGCATTGAGACAGAAGCTGAAGTGCATTGGCAAAGCCTTTAAGCTTAGCCCTAGGGTCCAGAATAAATGCAAAAGAGTACAACAGATGAATGTTACCCCAATATTTCAGGAACTTGGTCTTCATGTGAACAATAACTTCCCTAAGCAACTCATCATTCTCAAACATGTTCAAATGCTCAGCAATCTCAAGAATGCAATGCATCATCAAAGGTGATGTTGGGTAGTATACCCCAGATAGTGATACAGTTGACAAATAAAACAGCTCCAAAAATTTCAGCATGTGTTCAGCAACATACTAATGTGCTGGTGTCAGCAAAGGATTTTCTTCAACCTGATAGTTAGTCTGAATAAACACAGTAAAAGTTTCCTTGTATGGAACAAGATGCTTAAGCATTAAGTAAGTGGCATTCCATCTAACATCCATATCCAAACCAAATTTACGAGGACGAGCACCAGATGCAATGCAAAAAGATTTAAAAGCAGCAATGCGTTGGTTAGATGAATTCAGAAAAGATATGGCAGTTCTAAAGTCCACAATGTAGGCCTTGATACGTTTCAGGCCAGACTTGACAATGAGATTTATGATATGACATGCACAACGCAGATGAAATAAACCAGAAGCAATAACAGCAGCATCAGGAGCAGTAGGATCAGAAACATGATTAGCACCAATGTAAGCAGTCAAACGAGGAGCAAGTTCAGTGACAGCAGAAGAATTAGCAGAAGCATTATCAAGGGTGATAGACAGAACCTTATCAAGCATGCCATACTCAGAAACAACTTGCAAAATACGATCAGCAATGTTAACACCATTATGAGAACAATCAATCAATCTCATGCTAACAACACGCTTCTCCAACTCCCAATCAGAAGTGACAAAATGAAATACAACAGACAGATAGTCCTCCTTAGCATTATCACTCCAAATATCAGAAGTCAAACAAATACAGTTAGCTTGAGACAGCAAATCTTTCACAGCAAACATCTTAACAGAAAAGGACTTCTCCATATCCCTAGTTGTTGTCTGCCGAGAAACATGCCTAAAGCTAGGGTTATGCGCAATCCTAATGTAATCCTCAAATGCTTCTTGCTCACCAAGATTCAGAGGCAAATCAAGTCTAGCAATGAAACCAACAAGCTCAGATCTAGCAACATCAGCATTGTATTGAAAACGAGCAACAGCACCATCAGGATTAAGATGCAACTGAGATTGAGAAGATGAACTAGCAGCTAGAGCTTTCCTCTTACATGATGCAACATGACGAATGAGATGACCAGTACCACCACCAGAACTCGCAGATAGAGTGGATTTGCAAAAATTGCAGCGAGCACCGCACCTTAGCCTTCTGCCGTTCTTGAAGACGGTGAGCTCCTCCATGTCCTTCCATACCTCAGACGTCGGCGCCCTCGACCTACTCCTGCGCTGGCATCCACCGGCGGCGGTGCTACCAGACGGGCTGGCGTCGACGTTCACCGACGAAGAAGCACTACCGGTGCCAGTGCCAGCCGGCACGGCACCAGCCGCATTCCCGAACAAAGCCTCCGCCGCGGCAACTTGGTCGTCGATGTCATCACCTTGCAGGCCTTGAGCACGAAGGTCGTCGTTGATGGAGCCGCCGCCATCCACCATCGGAGAGGAAGAAGCAGTCGAAGATGCCCGATCTGCGTGGTAGAGCGAACGTCTGAGGCAACCGGCCGCGCGGTGTCCTCAGATCCGGTGACGACGAAGCACCCTACCGGCTTCCATGAGCAGAGGAGGAGCGAGAGAGGAGAGCTGTGGTGGTCAGTAGTGTTCAACTAGACGCCGACGAGGTTGAAACACAGCGGCAGTCGGCTCAGATCTAGGGTTGTGTGGTCGAGGAGAGGTCCGAGAGGAGGGAGAGCGAGAGACGCGAGTGAGAGAGAGAGCGGCGCGGAGGCGGAGTGAGTGAGGACTGAGGGTTAGGGTTTGGTCCGATAGGGGTTTATATACGGCATGTCACCGGCGGGCTAGTTGGGCCGTGCTGGACCAGGCCGTGGCCTTCGTGCTTAACAGGCCATGGTAGTGGGCCGCACGGGTTGAATTTCACGGGTCGTGCTCGGACCGGCACGGTGGGCTTGAGGCTAGGCCCAAGCACGGCCCTAGGTGGACTCCGGGCCGGCACGGCCCTTCTATGCAACGGGCCGGGTTGTGCTCGGACCGGGCCAACAGTATTGGGCCACGGACCGGCCCTTTTAGCACGGCCCATGTGGCCAGATATAGCTGTACGTTTTCTTTCTGGTGAATTCCTGAGTGAATTCCTAAGCTGGTGATGTACATGCGGCACGCACGTCAGAATTTTGAAATGAAAATGCATGTGCGGCACACACGTATGAATTCGCGAATTTAGTTTGGGATATCAAATAAAAAAGTACATGTCGTGCATTAGACATTAGCATCATTATCTGACTACACAGATTGTGCTAGTTGTAAATGAGAAAAGTAATTCTTTCGACATCCTATACCTGACAATCTTAACTTTTGTCAGTTCGCATCTATACATGTTATCTTAAAATTCATGAAAATATATAACTGTACCTTGTGACATACACGTGTTATGAGTATTTGATTGACACTCTTATTAAAACATCTATTAAGATAGTTTTGTAATGATAATGATAATAAAAATGACACCGGTTACACGATTTCTCACTTTACATTTGCAAGTTACCCAGCGCGAGTACGCACGGCACGTATGCTCGGTGATTTCTTCGGCGTCGGATTATCATCGTGTGTGATTTGGGTTGTCTGCGTCAAAATCCCGCCGGTGCAAATATTCACCGTGTACGGCCATGCCGCGTGCCGTCGCGAGATTTGCTCGTCCTGCGGTTTCAGCGTTAATGATGCTAGGCAGTGGGATGCCGTTCTAATTTATTTTCTTTTATGTACACGCTGCGACCTTTGCCCTTCAGTCCACGGTTCTTTTCGCTGCTCTCCCAGTCGTTTTGCCTGGTCGCTGCCTCGGTGACTCCTCTTCTCTTTCCCCCTCTCCTGGACTTCTTGATCTTAGCTTCGTACCTTTTTCATCCCTTGCGTTCTTTAGTCCATTGATTTGGTGTTCTTCTTTTTTTCGGAATGTGTTCATCTTAGAGTTCTTGGGGTCTGGTCTAGGGATTAGGTGTTTCCTTTTCGTCTGATTAGTGTTGTTTCAGTTCATCCGATTAGTGTTGTTTCAGTTGCTGTTTGGTGCTTACGGCTCTTTTAATTGCTGCAGCATCTATTCGTTGTGGTTGGTGTTCGTTTGGATCCAGCGGCTTCTCGCCATGGCCGGTGTTTGGTGAGGTTAGTTTCCTCCATCTTCTCCCCCCCCCTCCCCTCCCTGCCCCCAGCAGAAGCATTTTCTTTCTTCCTCTTGTTGATTCGATAATGTGACTTGTTGATTCTTCTTTCTCAGGTCTCAGCAGGTATTGCATTTATGGGAGGGTTCCTTCCCTTCCCATTTCTCAGGTGAGGCTGTCTGCTTCCGTTGTGTGCATGCACATGTTGTCTCCGTTTATTTTTAGTCAATGTTTTCGTTATGATGCAATGCCACGGCGGCTGCTTTTTTTTTTTGGTCTGGGTATCGATGCCAGGTTTTAAATGGTGAGTTTTTTTTTTCATGTGGTTCTGATTCGGATTCTGAGGTGTATGTTTTGTTTCCTTCTTTTTGGTCATGGGTTTAGACCTCCTGTTTCTTTGGCGATTCTTTTTTTCTTTTGCAGTTCATCATGGTCCAGTTCTGCTTGTTTGGTAGTTTATCATGCTCCTGTTCTGCCTCTTTCCTACAGGATGATTTCTTTAATTTTTTTTGGGTGCTCGTTTGTTCATGATTTAATAATTTAGCTGCTTTCCATTCTTAATCTTGTGCTTGGTCCCATAGCTAATTGTTCTGGGTTTACTTAGATACGCAAAAAAGTTCTCCCTCTGAAGTTGTTCGCTCCTGCTGCTGTCTACCTTGCCTGCACTTCTCTGACCAAGGTACATTTTGTTCACTGCTTGTGTTTAACGATGCCAGTACTGTATTCCTGATTTTTAAAATGTTTCCTCATAGTATTTAGTTTCCGGCTTTTACTTCATTTTGTATTGCCTGCTACTGTGTTGCTTTACATCTAAGTTATGTTCTGTTGATGTTGATGATTATTATGGTACTAGTTCTTTTTCCCTTGGGTTGGTTCTCCTTTTTTTCCCCTTTAGGTTTCTGTGTGTTGTAGTTTGGATATTGTTTTCCCTTTTTTTTAAAAAAATATGCGGAGTGTTAGAGGAAGGAATTGAATTGTTCTTTTAGTGTGCCCCCTGTGCTTCCTGCCTTCAATAGGTTCCTCTTTGTCCCTTTTATTATACACATTTTTCGTTGCTAATATCAATATGCTCAGATTATTTGTTCCCTCATTTTTGCTATGTGACAGTTAACAGCTTTGTTTCTTACTAATGTGTTCTGCAATAGATCGGAGAACGTTTATGTGTTGATGGGACGGAAAAGGAAAAGTATGTTCTTAAATGGATTGGCGTTTCCTTCCTATTTTGCGTAGTTAGTTCTCGGAGATGCTATGGTCCTTTTGTTTTGTCTTACAGTTTCCCTTTTATATTAGAAGAGTTGCTACCCTTGTCCTTGTTGTCTAACAATGCCACGGAAAATAGACAAGCACGAAAAAAACGGCTTAATCAAAAGCGTGGTAGGCTCTCAGGTAGCACACTACATGTTTGCCCTCTTGTTTAGATGCTTCATATGTGTATATGGATAGCTGTTCTAAAATGGTTTTTATCTATCCTATAGAGCCAACGCAAGGGTGTATAGTTACTAGCCAGTTTGCCCACTTCATTCAGGAGTATATTGATTTTCTAAAAGGTAACTTGGTCTTTGTTTTTAGAGTGTTTCCTTTTTTCTCCTTTTTTTTGTTTCTTTCGTGTGTTATCTTTTTCCTCACTATTTTTTTGTTGTTTCTTTTCCTGATTCCTGCTTAGAATCGTACCCTGGGAGATCATATCATGGTTCTCCTGATTATGAATGTGAGCATTGTGGTGTGGTTTTCAGGTATGATGAGAGGATTGCTGGCAGTTCCACCACTAGGGGTTCACGTCCTCAGTACTATCGGTGCTGTAAAGGTGGGAGGGTTTATATACCACCTTATAAGGACCCGCCGCCGTTTCTTAAAACTTTGCTTAATTTTGATGGCGATGCTCGTTCAAGAAAATTTCTTACACACATTCGTCAATATAACTGTTTGTTTAATTTTATCTCTATGGGTGCTAGAGTAGATCATAATATAAATAAAGATGGAGGTGTATATGTTTTCGTATAAATGGTCAGACGTACGATCGCATTGGCTCCTTGCTTCCATCAGATGGTGCTCCACCACGCTTTGTTGAGCTGTACATTTATGACACAGAAAATGAAGTTACCAACAGAATTCGAGCTCTAGATACGACTGAACAAATTGAGGATGCACTCGATAGACAAATAATTGATGGCTTGTTGCATATGCTTGACCAGTATAATCCACTTGTGCAAAAATTTAGGATGGCAAGGGACCGTTTGAAAGAAAATGAAGGGGAAAATGTGGGTATTAGAATTGTCGGTGCTTGTGATGGTGATCCAATCCAGTATAACTTGCCAAGTTCAAATGATCTAGCTATTTTGGTTGTTGGTGATTTTTCTCTTGACACTTTTAAGCGTGATATAATTGTGCATTGTGCTGATAATAGATTACATCGTATATCTTCGTTGCACCCGGCACTTATGGCTCTACAATATCCATTGCTTTTTCCTTATGGTGAACATGGGTTTCAGTTAGGCATCCCATATATTGATGTCGGTCCTACTAGGTCTAAGAAGAGAAATAAGGTATCTATGGCAGATTTCTATCGTTATCAGTTCCATTACAGAAAAAACCAACCAAATCCATATTTATGTCGCAGGCGCCTTTCTATGCAAAGTAGAGTTGACGCTCGGGCTTTAATAGATGAGCACAAATTACAATGGATTCTTGATAATCAGAAAAAATTGCGAGTACACCATTATCAAGGAGTAATTGATGCTATTGCTGCTAGGTGTTTTGACGGTGATGCCATAGGAAAACGAACTTATCTTCCTGTGAGTCACACCGGTGGTAGACGTTACATGTTGCAAAATTTTCATGATGTTGTTGCTATAACAAGAGTATATGGACCTACTGATCTTTTCTTGACTTTTACATCAAATCCAAAGTGGCCTGAGATTAATGAGGCATTGAAATTTGAACCTGGTAAAAAATATACTGACAGATCTGAGGTTGTGGTTCGAGTTTACCATATGAAATTAGAAGAGTTAATAGCCGATGTTAAGAGTGGTTCTATTTTTGGTCCTATTAATGCAGGTAGTAATTTACTCTTTCTTATTTAGCTCCCCTTTTTTCTTTTTCTTGTTTTCTTTTTCATTGCTTGCCTGGTTTTCTTGCTGACTACTTGTGTTGTTTCTCCTATTGTTGGTTTTTTTTCTTCCAGTCTTGCATACAATAGAGTTTCAGAAACGTGGCTTGCCGCATGCACATATGCTCATATGGGTGGCTCGTGGCATCCAGCCAACTGCAGCTGCGATAGATTCTTTTATTAGCGCAAAGATACCTGATCCAGAGGTTGATCCTCTTGGATATGCTTTGGTTGCTGAGCACATGATGCACGGTTCATGTGGTCGTGATAATAAAAATTGTGCATGTATGAAAGATGGAGTATGCACAAAAGGTTTTCCAAAATCATATTGTGAAGAAACAAAACTTGATGATTAGGGGTTCCCATTATATAGGCGTCCTAATAATGACAGATATGTTAGCAAGGGCGGTGTGAGGCTCGATAACAGATATGTTGTGCCATATAACATGTACCTCTTAAAAAAATTCCAATCTCATATAAATATTGAGTTTTGCAATAAAGGACACCTTCTAAAATACTTATTTAAATATGTTACAAAAGGTCCTGACTCTGCAAAAGTTTTCCTTGAACGTATTAAGAAAGGTGAGGATATGCCACATGATCCTGAAACATCAACTATAAATGAAGTGAAGGAGTATTTGGATGTTCGATATATATGTGATCAGGATGCATGTTGGAGAGTACTTGGATATGACATTCATGCCAACTATCCTGCTGTAGAAAGAATGCCTATACATCTTCCTGGTGAAAATTTTGTGACATGGGATGAAACTGAAAAATTAACTAAAGTTGCCACTGATGATCATATGAAAAGATCAATGCTTACTGAATGGTTTTATACTAATCAAATCACATCAGAGGTCCATGATTTGACATATTGTGATTTTCCTAATAGATTCACTTGGATTGAAACTCATAGGTATTGGAAACAAAGGGCCCTTAGTTTCAAAATTGGTCGGCTATATTTTGTTCATCCAAGTGCTGGGGAACGATACTTCCTTAGAATGCTTCTTATGGTTGTTAAGGGAGCCAAGAGTTATGCTGATGTGCGCACATATAATGATGTTGAGTATAGTACGTTTAAAGAGGCGTGTGCTGTGCGAGGACTTCTAGGAAATGATAATGAATGGATTGTTGCATTTAATGAAGCCGTCGCTTGGGGTTCCTCTCCAACACTTAGAAAACTTTTTGTGACTATCTTGCTGTTTTGTGCTGTGAAGGATGAATTCATGTTTTTTCAAAAAGTTTGGTCCTTTCTAGGAGATGATATACAACGTGGTTTTCAAAATAGCTTAAAGAATCAAAGTTTTACTCTTTCTCCCCCTGAGTTAAAAGATATGATACTTGATGAAATTGCTTTGTTATTGAATAAACATGGAAAAGATATAAAAGATTTTAATCTTCCTGCAAAGAGCTTGCATTCCTCAAGCGCGTTTAGCAATAGGCTTGTTGATGACGAGATGTCATATAATGTACATGAATTAGAGGCTCAAGCAAGCTTGCTACATGATCAGTTGAATCGTGAGCAGTTAGAGGCATTCCACTTAATTGTTGACTCTGTTTGTGATAATAGAACAGGTTTTTTACTTTGTTTCTAGTTATGGAGGAACTCGCAAAACATTTCTTTGGAATGCTATTGTTTCCTTTTTATGTGCTAAAAGAAAGATTGCTCACTGTTGCATCGTCGGGTGTGGCTGCTTTGCTTTTGCCTGGTGGTAGGACTGCACATTCTCGCTTTAAAATACCCTTGAACACTCATGAAACTACAGTTTGTGACATAAAAAGAGGAAAAATGCTTGCTGAATTAATTCTTCAGACATCGCTAATTATTTGGGATGAAGCTCTTATGACACATAGAAAATGTTTTGAGGCACTGGATAGATCATTACGTGATATTTTGTCCACTAAGAATCTAGATGCAAAAAATGTCATGTTTGCAGGGAAGGTAGTTGTTCTTGGTGGTGATTTACGACAAATACTCCTTGTTATAGAAGGGGGCACTAGATCTGATATTATTAATTCATCTGTCACAAACTCACCGCTATGGTTCCACGTCAAAATTGTGACTCTTACTACAAATATGAGATTGGCGTCTCCTAATATGGATCCAGATGTACAGGCTCGGATTGCTACATTAAGTAGATGGGTTCTTGATCTTGGGGAGGGAAAATTGCCCACTACCAAAGTAAATAATGATGAGTCAGAACCAACTTGGATTGACATACCCGATGATTTCTTACTTAGAACCGATGGTGACAAGATTCCTTGTACTGTGTCTGCTGTCTATTCTGAATTTCAAACCAAAATTTCTGACTCAACTTATTTATGCAAACGAGCTATACTGACCCCTACAAATGACATTGCTGATGAGGTTAATTCACATATGCTTTCTCTTGTTCCGGGAGATCAAAAAGAGTATTTTAGCTATGATAGTATATCTAAGTCTAGTGATAGTGTGGGTGATGCAGATCTTTTATACCCTGTTGATTTTTTGAATTCTATAAGGCTAAATAATTTCCCACAACACCGGTTGGTCCATAAAAACGGTGTTCCTATAATGTTGCTTCGTAACCTTAGTCAATCTGAAGGTTTGTGTAATGGAACACGACTAATTATTACTAATCTTGCTTATATGGTGATTGAAGCGATGATTATGACGGGAAAGAATGTTGGTGATGTTGTTTATATTCCTCGGATTGTTCTATCATCTCAGAAATCTAAAATACCATTTGTTCTACAACGTCGCTAATTTCCTGTAAAGGTCTGCTATGCAATGACCATAAATAAAAGCCAAGGTCAAACTTTAGATACTGTGGGTGTCTATTTGAAAAGACCCATTTTTACATATGGTCAGTTATAGGTTGCTGTTTCAAGAGTTACTTCAAGTGTGGGTCTTAAAATACTCATTGAAATGACGATGGATCTTGTGGTTCAAAAACCAGAAATATTGTTTATAAGGAGGTGTTAGCATCTACATAGTACATAACCATATAGTTATTATGTATTTTGTGCTGTACATATTACCTTGTTTATTGTTTCTTGAAACTCTATATTCTGGACTTTTAGGGACGCACGTGTTTATTTTGCCTCTGTTGATTTAATGTAGTAAAAAATTATTGTTGTGTTATTAACTTCATTTAGCACATTATGTTACTGGCCGTCATGTTGCATTGTGCTTTTTTTTGAATCGGGATGTTGAACTGTTCTTATTTGTCAAAGGTTCGTTAGTGATCCAATGTTGACATATTAATCTTCTTTTTTTAAATTTCACCATGCATGTGCCACTTGTCTACATATAATTTACACCTGCATAATGCACATGTTACTACAACAGTTTTCTTTTATGTGTTATCATTGTTGCTAAAACTTTATACCTGAAAACATGTCAGATGTCGTTCCTGCGCCTCAAGCAGCTAACTCCGGCTTTTAGGCAAGGTGCTGTCGTGGCTAGAGTGTCATGTATGTGGGATTATCGTGGAATGAGGGATGGTGGAGATATTCAGCATGTTGACATTGTTCTTATTGATCAGGAGGTGTGCTTCTACCTTTATATTTATCACCATAACATACTTTCATATTGATTTCCGCTCTGCTGGTTCATTTGTTCAACCTTTATATTTATCACCATAACATAATTTCATATTGATTTCCACTCTGCTGCTTCATTTGTTCATTGGTTCTTTCCTATGTTCTCGACAGGGAACTGCAATGTATGCTGAAATTGGAGCAGCTGATGTTGAGGCAAAGAAACAGCTTATTACTGAAGGAGAAATTGATGTGTTCAAGAGATTTAGGGTGTCCAACTCTAAACCTACTTATAGGCCTATAGACTCCAAATTCATGATTCACATCACTCATCTGACGCTTGTTGAAGACTCTCCTGCTCCTCCACTGGACATTCCATTATATGTTTACAAGCTTACTCAGTTCCTAGATGTGCCTTCTCTTGTTGGTGAAATACAAAATTTTCTTGGTTAGTGTAGTTTTGTTAATTTTAATATTCTATCTTTATAAACAAATGATTTTAATGCTATCTTACTTTTGTGTAGATGTCATTGGTTTGGTTGTAGCAGTGGGTGATGAAGAAAACATCCAGTATCAGAATCAAGCAGATGCAAGTCGTCGGCGTATACTCGCTCTAAGGGACTCCAGGTGAGTTTAGCATTACATATAATTGAATTGTATGCTTCTCCTAAAGTTGCTACCCCCACACACCTACTGACTTACAGTCTGCTCGTTAGCCTATTAATATCGTCTCCTTGAACTGCAGAGGAGTTGAGATTAAAATCTACCTCTGGGGTGAAAGAGCTACAGAGTTTGATGGTGATGAGATATGCAGAATGAGTGAGAACAAGCCTGTTATAATTATGTTCGTTGGGCTGCTTGCTAAGAATTACAAAGGTTTTTTTTTACCTGATCTTTCTATGTGCTCCTGATGTTTAATCTACGTTCGCATTGTGATGCCACCTTTTTTTCAACTATTATAGGTGAGAACTGCCTGAGTGGATCTGCAGCTTGCAGATGGTATGTTAACCCAGATGTCTCTGAAGTTCGCATGTTCTTAAACAGGTCTGTTATTGCATTTGATTCTATTTGTTGGCAGAACAAAAAAAAGTCTCCTTTCTTCCTTTGCTACTTTCCTTTTTTAAACTTACATAAGCCCCTTGTCCTTGTTTATACAGTACCAAAAGGGATCCCCAACCCATAGCGCGACTTCCACCCACTCCCGTTCCTGTTCCTATAGTGCAACCTCGTGCTGAACCAACACTTTTAACAGTGGCAGAAATCAAGGCCACTAATCCATATGATTTCCCAGTATGTTGTCGTGTGCCCTACTATTACACATACTGCCTATTCATATTCCTTCTTCTCTTACATATTATGAATTAATGACTTGCAGCCAGAGGGATTTCGATGCACTGTCACCCTTGTGAGATATAATGATACTTAGTCATGGTGGTTCCCTTCATGTAATAGATGCAGCAAAGCGTCTATTCGCGAAGGTAGTGGATACAAATGCCCGGGTGATAAGTGCACAGGCTACAAGTACAAGTAATTCTTCTTGTTAATATTTACCATAATGTTAACATCAATAATGCTCCGTGCCTCTTATTGCTACTTAATTTCTGATGACACAGCAGAAGCAGAAGTTGTTTTCTTTGATGACAGTGGCCGCCGCCTTATTGGAAAGGATGTGAAACAACTAATAAGAGCCTGCCAAGGTTCTACAGCTACTCCCAGTGATATTGCATTACAAGTAGGCCAGAAATACCAGTTAACACTTAATGTTACAAGCAAAGCCTTCCAAAGCTCTCGCTATTCTTATGAAGTTAAGAGAATTGACACTGCATATGGAAGACAGCCTGCACTTCCAGCTATTGAGTCAACGGCCCCCACCAATCTTGTCTTAGAAAACAAAGGTTCTGCTGAAAAGGATGCCTCTTCTGCCGAACGGAATGTCAAACAGCAACAAATTGATGTTGTGCTTCATAAACCACAGACTCTGCTAAACAGTCAACTTCAGGTGTCCATGCTTCCCTCTTTCTGTCTGTTTACCTTTATATCTAAAATGTTGATCATGTCCAATATGGTTGCTTCAGTCTACTATCTTGGTATTAAATCTTTTGTTCAACCAAGTAAATGTATTTCAATTTATGCTGCCTACCTGCTTATTAATAAACTGCTTCGTTGTCAATTATTTGCTATTGTTGCTTACAATAACTATTGCTTCATTTGCATAAAGGATGCCACAACGCCTCTGCCAGATTCTTCTCCATCTCAAACACCTGTTATTATTCCTAACCAGACAAGGTATATAGATAATTTCTCTAATGTTTCTTGTTCCAAAAAAATATCATGTCCCAATTAACATACTTCATCCCATTATAGGCAAAATGAATCATGTTTTTGTCTGTTTATATATGTGTGCAGCAGTATGACAAAGGATATAGCAAAATAGGCTCCGGCTCGTAAACGTCTGCAGTTCAAAGATGATAACCTGGTGCCTGCTAATATTCTCTTCGCTTCCCTTTTTTCCTGGTTTATACATGTATTTCATAGTGCAGAAATGTATGCATGCTATTTTTAACTATGCCTCTTCGTTACACTTATTCCAGGAAAAAACCAAGGAACATGATCAAACTTTAGAGGACAGTGATGTGGATGACGTCAACAGGTGTATTTTCATTGTGTTTTGCCTCTGCCTTCATTTACAACGTTAATACCTCCATTGCCTAATTTTCTTACATGCTTGTGCATTCCCTTTTTTCCTAAGGTCTGCATGCATCAGCGATTCTCACAGTGATTCTCCTAAAGAGTCGAAAAAACCACCAGCAACTAAGAGAACTAAAAAAATCCTAAGGTATCCTTTCACCTTTCATCTATTCACCCTTTTTTTCTTTCATGTCGTCTATACAAATTTATATCTCTGTACTATCTATAGGTGATTGCCTTGCAAAACTGTTAGTTGTGATTTTATGTGTATACCTCTGACGGAGCACCTTCATCTACCTCTGTCAGGCTGGCGTGCCTTTTGCTGTATATACAACCACATGCGCCGACTTTTCCGTTAATCAACCTAGTGTTTGCCCGAACGACCACCTTCGTCTACTTGTGCCGAACTGGCGTGCCTTTTGTTGTATATACAACCACTGATGTTGTCTTTTGCTTTGATCAAGTTGGTGTCGACACGAACCACCTGTTAGCTTTTGTTATATCTACATTGTGAATCGACTATGTGTGCCCACTCTTGCACAAGGCACCTATGATGATGTTTGGTGCTTTTCCTCTGCTTGCCAGTACCAGTAGATCTGGCGCTTAGTCCTTGCTTAGTGTTATGTATATAGTTAAGTATTGAATCATCTATTTCTGTCTATATGACATGTTTATATAACTCTCCTTGCTTAGCGTTGCTACAGATTTTTTAAAAATCTTTCACAATATAACTAAAATGACATGTGACAACAATGCTTAAAAAAAAGTGGCAAGAAATATTTTCTTATTAACAAATAAATTCAGGCATCTTGTTTTATCTTCTGAAACAGCACAATGTAATTTATCACATTTCAGCATTATTGTTATTTTCTTATTAAGAAACAGTTCAGATTTACTTTCATACTACATCATGCTATCTTGCCAATTCATGTTGTTCTGATGAATCCGTGTAATCTACTAATATATGAGATTATACCTAACTAGCAATCTGAAATACGTAAGTTGGACTTACTGGTTCCAAAGGAAGAAATCGCATCCTCAAAGCCAAAAGCAGTGGTTCGGATGAGCAACGAACGCCTCTACCGTTAGTAGTACGACAACAGATGATTTCGTTCCAAGCAAAAAGTGGGACGAGCCGTGACAAGCGTATGCAACATAGTGCTAGATTGATGCCTTCTTTAGAATTATAACCACACATCAAGTTTAGTTGAAAAGCGGGTACCGGGGGAGAGTATTAGCCTACATTTGGACTAAACATAGTACACCGGTGATTACAAACTTCTTCTCTTCCTCCTGCTTGAAATGGCAGCACCATGCATTTGCGTCCTCGCGGCAGCCGGCAAGCAGGCGCTGCAGCGAAGGCTGTTCCTGTCCCCGAATATGACTCTGTTTCAATATTTCCACACCTGCCAGTAGCATAGGAGTATCAGGCTCGCGCGATGTGCCTGCGTCACACCCGCCGACCATGTCAGCCCCCAAGGTTCAACGGGCGTGGCGTTCCTTGGGTCGACGCCGATGGCGTGCCAGAACTCGCACGCGAAGTTACATTGGAAGAAAATGTGGTTTGTGTCTTCTCGGGCAGCTCCGCAAACCACGTAGGTGTAGTTGTTGATGATGTTTTTTTAAAAGGTTGGCCTTGCACTGTACTCTCTCCTGCACCATTAGCCAGTCAAAGTATTAAACCTTCAGTGGTGCTCGGTTCTTCCACACGAACATGAAGAAGTTGCAGCCGGGGTCAGTTGCCGACATTGTGAGCTTGTAAAGTGCAGCAGTGCACAGGGTGCCATCTAGGCGTATCAGGTTACTACACCTGGTATCTGACTCGACCGTCAGGGTGATTAGCTGCAGCAGAGCCATTACCTTGTCAAGTTCAGCTCTCACCGCATGCCGGTTGCCATGACCTGTGCTACTGGCCGCGCTATGGTGACTGCATGACTGGCCAGGGATGGGTAGAGGTCTGCTAGGCTGCCCTGGTCGAGCCACTAGTCATCCCATAAGGAGGTTGTAGCTCCATTCCTCAGCTGTACGGTTGTGATGGTTTGGTAGATCGGTAGCAACCATTGTAGTGTAGTCTAGTGAGTGTCAGACATGTCGCCTGTCAAGGTGGTTGTGTCCGTGTGCTCCCTCACCCATGTGGCCCAGGCGGAGTCAGTCGATGTGTGCAGGCAGTGAATTAGCTTCACAAGCAGGCAGTTGTTCTGGATGTTCAAGTCTCGGATGCCTAGCCCGCCTTGATCACGCGGGCGGGTTAATGTGTCCCAGGCAACGAGGCATTTGGCTCTTGTTGTTCATGACTCCCCTGCCTAGAAGAAAGCCTGATGGCAACAGTCATATGCATCCTCCGCGCCGCCCGATAGGTCGAGTGCACACATTGCGTAGGTCGGCAGGCTATCCAGGACAGAGTTGACAAGGAACATGCCCCTCCCCCCTGTGGTTTAGTAGTGCGGCCTGCCATCCGGCCAGGTAGCACTCCGGACGTGCAATGAGAGGCGAGAAAGCAGAGAGGCACAACTTCTCATTTGATAGAGGCAACCCAAGGTAGGTTTGCGGAAAGCCCTCTTACTTGCATCCTAGGGCCACGAAGGAAAGTCCGCTGGCACGTACATCGGCACAACCATTCTCTTGGTGTAGTTGATCTTCAGCCCCGTGGCAGCTGAGAGGGAGTCAAGCAGGGATCGGAGGTGTTGTACATCCCGTAGATCAGCTCGTGGCAGCACGAGCGTGTCATCAGCATATTGGAGGACTGGGCAGATCCGGCCTTCTGCGAATGGGTGTCTTATGGTGCAATCTTTCTTGATCATGGCTTCAAGCACATCGGCCACAAGAAGGAAGAGGTATGGTGACAAAGGGTCCCTTTGGCGCAACCCTCGCTTGCATGTGAACCACGGCCCCGGGTATCCATTGACCAAGACTGTTGACATGGATGATTCAAGTATGGACTTAATCAGGGCGACCCATTGGGGTGGAAAGTTCCTGGCGATCATGATTCGCATTAGGCTGTCCCAGTTAACTGAGTCGAAAGCTTTGGCGAAATCCGGTTTGAGGACGAGTGTTGGCGACCTGCGCTTGTAGCAGCACTGAACCAATTTGACTGCCATAATAAAGTTCTGCGAGATCGATCTTCCTTTGATGAAACCAGTCTGATTCGGGGGCACAAGTGCCCGCATTTCTCGCTGTAGTCTGGTGGTGAGTATTTTGAATTCGATCTTCAGACTGCAGTTTTGTAAACACATGGGGCGGTGGTCATTGGCAGTTACCGCTGCATCGTGCTTTGGCAGCAACACAACATAGGCTCGATTGAGTCTCGTCAGTTGAGCTGTCCCTGCTTGGACCCCACGGGGCTCAGGCGTCCTTGGCGCGGAGGCGAGCGCGGCCCTGCCGAGCTCGTCGAGCCGCGCCCCTCGTGCTCCAGCACCTTGTTGAGCTGCAGAGCTGCCGCCTAGAGGTAGTCGTCCTGCCACTTGCCGCTAACCAACACGTCGCCGCCGTTGGCGTGGCCTTACGGTTCATCGTTTTCTTTTCTGGTTCCAAAATGACCAAACGGAGATGAAGATAGGTAGGGGCATGTCAGTCATTTTGCAGCCCAGATTTGAATTAAGAAAAGAAGAAAAACATGAAAAAAAGAAGATAATGGTATGAATCAAGAATTTCCTATTTAGGAGTGTTATTTTCCGGACGTTGTGTTTAGTAGTTTTGTTTTAAAGAGGACTTCGCTTATGGGTGGTGGGAGCCCAATTGCCCCTAAGAGCTCTTTAGGGCTCGTTTGGTTCCTGAAGAACCATTCTGGACCAAGAACAATTCTTGGGCCGGATTCACTGAATCCGTGTGGTTAACTTGATCCGGGTGCATCAATTAATCAGAGGGAACTTTATTCCGGACAGAAAAACTTCCAGCATAAGGGCTAGTTCGGTTCCTGGAGAACCATTCTGGGTCAAGAGGCTGGATTCAGTGAATCCGTGTGCTTCACTTGATCCAGGTGCATCAATTAATTAGAGGGAACAAAACTTCCAACATAACGAAGTGTTCGGCAAGACAAAATTAATTCCGGCCAGATTCAAAACAGTTTTCAAACTGTAATTTACAAGCAAGTATTTCAACAGAGTATTCAACAAGCATTAGACAAATATTTTGACCAGGTTTCAATTTGAAACCTGAGGAGCACCATTTTCCGAAACAGCAACAGACGTGCGATGGAGAAGTAGCCGGGGAGCACTACTTGCTTTCCCAAGGAGATTTTTACTATTTTGACTGCAAAATCGGTGGGCTTCATTAAAATGACCTCAAAACCATGGGCTTCGTTAAAATAGTCACGGAAACATTGTCTCTTTGCTAGAATGACCATTAGGTATTTTTCAGACGAAAATGCCCTCGGTCTCTTCTTCCTCACTCCTTCTCTCTTCAAACGCCGAACTCGCCGGAGCCTAGGACGAGGGGAGGTGACCGGCGCGTTGGGAGGGGCGGGGGTGGCCACGAGGAGGCGGAGCTTGATGCGGGCCCGGAGCGTGGCGGCCTCCGGCTCGGCCTCCGCGACCGCGAGGCCACGTCTCCCGCGACGGGCGCGAGGAGGCGGCGCTCGGCCTCCTCCCTCGCGGCAGCGGCACTTGACCTTCCGACCGCGTCTGCGCTCCGCACGGCATGGCGGCCCCGCCTCTCCTGCCACTCCCACTCACGTCGCGTCGCCATCCCCAGTCGTCGGCCTCGCGCGCTGCCATCCATCCGACCCCTGCACGCCGCCGGCCCCGTCCGACGGCACTCGGCTCCACGCGCCACTGTCCCCGTCCGTCAGTGCCGCCCCCTTCCGCCTCCCTTGCGCGCAGCACCACGCCACGTCGCTCCCGTCCGTACGCCGCTCCCTGGAGACGAGCAGGCGATGCGCGCCTCGGCTAGCCGACGAGATCAGATGGATGAAGGAGAGAGAAAAAGAGAGAAGGGTGAGGAAGAAGAAAGACAGGGGCATTTTGGTCTAAAAGATACCTCATGTTCACTTTATAATACATGCAACGGTTTTATGTTCGTTTTAGCGAAGCCCACGATTTGGTGGTCATTTTAACGAAGTCCATTGATTTCGTAGTCCAAATAGTAATGGTTCGAACCATTCTGTATGATACACTTGGTCATTCTCGTGATGTTATTCTTCACTCCTGCTTGGGTCTTTGTTAGAGTCATTTGCTAGAAAAAGAAACAAAATATGTACATCAGATATGTATCATATCTATATTCCAGCACACATGAACAAGAAAAGCATAACATGCGGGCAATAAATAGGAAAATTAACATGACAGACATGTGGTTCAGCGATAAAGATCCCAGTGTTACTACCTATGGAATTATTGCTTCATCAGCATGCTATAAAAGGGAGTTTTCTTGTAAATTTGTTGGGGGAAAAGCCCACCTCATAGTCTTATCTAGACCTGATTAGAGCCCATTAACAAACTATAAGGCTAAGATGGACCGAATGCCTAAAGGGGCTTCGGCACAGCCAACACCAGGCACACTGTACGACCGAAGGGCGTATGGGCACGATGGACCCCTCGGCACAAGTACCGGAGGTTGACTCCCGAGAACGTGTATCGGATAGTGATTGAAGTACTAAAGTATCCCTAGGTAAGAGAATAGAGCATGTAACAGGCTCAGGGTAAAAATGTAAACATACCAGAGGGAGCAGGTGAGCATATACGTATAAATGCTCTCCTGTAGCCCCTATGTAAGGTCATTCCATCACATCCCCGAGTTCGGACTGTTCGATATGGATTCGGTCATATAATGCAAGTCGGTACCGAAGGGACCCATTTCTAGGGCCTTCGACATTATATTGTGTTGCTCGCTAGCTTGGTTGTTACCCCATAGTCCTGTCTGAGGGGCCTCCGGCCCTTCGGATCCTCTAGGTGCATCCTCGGCAGGTCTCATAGTATTTGTTCTGGACTTGTAACTATAACAAAATCATCTCCTTGATTTGATGGTACAAAATGGAATTCCATCTAACCATCACATCTTGAACACATTGACCCGGTTAGATCAGATAAAAAAACATTTTAGCAGATGAGATTCAGAGACAAAATCTAGAACCAGGCAGGACTTGCTCATGAAACCATCACGAGTACAACACTACTACAGAACTAGACGGGCTCACCATCAAATTAATTAGTAAAGCATTAGTTCATATGCAACTCATAAACAAAGGCATAACTAAAATCTGATCTAAAGAAAAACGCTACACCAGAGCCAACACCATCTATCCTCAATATCACAACAACCGAAGATCAAAAGTAACAATAAGCTGAAGGAACAACACCATCTACCCCTCACTATCACAACAACACGAAGCAACTCTAGGATGCTAAAACAATTTTTTAACACTAAAGCCATACAAATTACATACAAAACAACAAACTAGTTTGGTAAGACTATCTTCAAAAGCTCTTTAAAAAATAGATTTTAAAAAAGTGTTTTTAGTAGTAGCCCAAAAATTATTAAGGATATTTTTTCTTGTCTTCTTTAATAGTTGTTTCTAAAAATAGATAAAAATGTTTTTGATTGGAACACGCCAGCATCTGACGCCACAACGATTCTCTTGTAAATAGAAGGATTGGGCCTCCCAACTTTCTTCTTGTTTCCAGCTACAAATAAGGTGAATTTAGGGAGAGAATAAATTTATAAGTTGTTTTGTAGAGCTATTGAAGATCATTTTTAAATTAAACCCTGATAATTTGATTTAGGAAGAGTTTATGAGTCTCTTTTGGAGCTCCTCAAAAAATTAATCCCAAAAGTGTGTTTTTTAGTAGCAGCCTAAAAATTATTAGGGAAAAGTTTTTTTGTATTCTCCAATAGTTCTCTCTAAAAATAGATCACGACGAAACTTTTGATTGGATCACGTCAGCATCTGGGACCACAATAATATTAATTTTCTTGTAAATACAAGGATTAAGGCTCCAATTTTTTCTTCTTTTCTACCTATAAATGAGAAAAATTTAGGAAGAGAATAAACCTGTGAGTTATTTTAAGAAGCTGTTGAAGATGATTTTTTAAATTAAATCTAATTAATTTAATTTACTTTAGAGAGAGTCCCCCAAATTCCCCCAAACCCTACTGGATCGCCGCCCCTCATCTTTTCAACGTATCCTCCACCCGCCGCGCTGCCTCCGATCCACTACTGAGGCCGAGATGAGTGGCAGCGCCTCAGATGAGATCGATGACGCGTTGGGAGCCCAAGAGAAGGCCGTGGACTTCGCCACGAAGGATACGCAGTCATCCGATCTCCACTAGCTCAAGGATGCAATCGCCATCACTAAGGGACTCACCGCCGCCCACCGTGGCAAGATCAAGCGGCTCGAGCTTCAGGGGGCCAAGAAGAGGAACCTCATCCTTGTGTCCCTGCTGCTCGCGGTGGTTGAGTTGGTGGTCTGGTGGTACTGTTGCAGCGAGGCGCTGCTCATTGTGTGGCGGCTCTCGTACCCGCTCTACTTCATGTCGTCCATGTGGATCTACTTCCTGAAGAAGACCATGAGCATGCACGTCATCTTCTACAACTTATTTTGCCTCCTGTTGGCCTCCTTCGCTGACACATTTCTGACTCCTTCGGTTGGGGTTGTCGTCGTACACTGCAACACCCACTCCGCCGCGTGTTAAGTAATTGGGCATTTTCATGTTAAATTTAATCCATATTAATCGCACAAATAGCAGCATGCAATTGATGACAGTTTTGACAAGAGCAGTATTACCAGTTAAGATCTCAACAAAACTAGTAATCACGAGGAGTATTAGGATATACCCTATGGAGGGACCAGTGTCGGGGGCACCAACAGCTCCATTTGCACCAGGCATGGTATGTTGCTTGAAGTAGTCGATCTTAGTTGATGCAGAAAGAACGTCGATGCAGTGCAGTCCCTCAAACAGCTCCTGGGGTGCGCGCCGAGAAGACGTGAGCAGTCGCGCCGTCAAGCGCTCCCCAAAAATCTGATTGCCCGCACCACCCGAGCAGGTGTCGCCTTGCGGGAGAGGTTCCGGAGGCCTGCTTTCCCGAACCTCTGTGCGCGCGGATCGCTGGGACGGGAAAAACTCGAAAGGCAACTCGAGAGGAAAGTGATTCGCTAATCGGGCAACTCGGGACGTGGCCGGGGAAGGCTTATATAGTGGTCGCTGGTTAATGGAAATAATGCCTCCGCAATCAACACCGTAATAGAAGGAGTAAATAAGATTTATTCCTATGTGTAATGGAAATATTAATCATGATCGTTTCCAAAATTAAAACGCGCCCAGTCTGTCTGTCTGCCTACCACGTCACGACATGCACGCAGTAGCCACCCACGCCTCGCCACGGCACGACACGGCTCGGCTCGGCGGCGCGCGTGAGCGTGTGGCTTGCCTTTGTCCTGCCTCAACTTCTCTAGGGGTTGCTCGGCCACCGAGGTCTTCCACGCCATCCTCTGCTTCGACGAGGAGGCACAACTCAACCCCTTCATCAAGTGATTCTGCTACTGCTGCTGGAGCTGCTGCTACCCCATCTTCAAGTGCTAGTGCTGGTGCTGCTCCCCCATCTTCGTTTCCATCACCTACTGGTACTACTGCAACTAATCAAGGTGAAACTCATTCAACTAATCCTCCTGGTACACCAGTAGTGATTGTAGAGAATAGTGACAATGTTGTTGTGGGGGTGAAGAGGAAGCGTAAGTCACAACTTGCTAGGATGATGCTGAATCAATTGTGATTAATTGTAACTGAAGCTTCCAAGTTATGAGTTGTGGCTTGTAACATCTAGGCTCACTATCTTCAAGACTTCAAAGTCTCAAGTTATGAGTTATGGCTTGTAACTTTGCTACTCATTTATGTAATAATGTTTGACTCTCTGAGATGTTTGTGATATACTAATGTATTATTGTTCAGTTCAAACTATAAACTTGTGAGTTATGACTTGTGAGTTGTCAGTTGTGATGTACCGATATTCATTGTTATGAACTTATGTTTTTTGTTTGCTAAATTTTGAGTCTGAACATTTGGGTATCAAGTATCAATATATCATGTTGTCTAGTATAAGAGGTTGTTATGTTGCTTGTTTGTTGAATTTTGGTTCTACTGATATGCTTTTTAACTGGGAAATATATTAGATCCGACAGATACCCGAAACCCATCTGAAACCCAATGGGTCCAGGTCTAAAATTCTACCCATAGGTCTAGGTCCGGGTCTAAAATTCTACCCGTGAGCTCTAGTCTGTCGGGGTGGTTTTTTCTTCTACCCACTCCGTTGCCATCCCTAGGAGCGGCAGCGCAAGAGGCAAAAAGTGGGACGAGCCGTGATAGCGCACGATCAGCGTCCACCTCCAGCGCCCGCGCGACACGTCCACCCCGCGGCTTGTCACTGCCCCCTCCCTTCCGCTCCTCCTACCCCCGTCCCGCCCGTGCTGTTAAATGTTAATTACGACGCCACCGGAATCTCTCGCCTCGGCGGACTAGCATAAGTAACCTGGGCACCTCACGATTCCGCACCTAATCCTATCGTTATCACCCATCACCTCCCACTCAACCCGGTCCCGTAACACCCAGCTCCCACACAGGCCACACGCGCGTTCAGCGTTCTCGCCACGACCCAGACGGCCAGACGCCAAAACAGAGAACAGGAGCGAAGAAACAAGGCAGCACAGGAGAAAAGAAAGGCATGGCTGCCGCCGCGGCCACCGTGACGGCCGCGCCGTCGACCTGCAACAAGCGCGAGAGCGACATTTTGGACGTCGGCATGTCAGTCCTCTCTTTCACTGCCTTGCTTTTCTTTTTCCTCAACAGAACGGTTACTTCAGCTTAGCAGCTCGAAGGCTGTACTCCTGCTTGAAAAATTCTGTACAAGGCGCCGTCGCTGATTCCTCTCTAGTATATTCTTAGCTCGTGTTCGTTTCTGTTATGCCACAGGCCGAAGAAGGCGAAGAGGGGAAGATCGCCGCCGAAGGAGGAGGTGGAGGCGTTCCTCGCCGCAGCGGAGAGGGAGAGCAGCCTTGCGCTGCGCTTCGCCACCAAGTGAGTCCGAGGCTCCAGCTACTCTCTCTCCATCTCCGAGGCTGCGAGGCTTTCCTACACCACTCCTGGCCTCCCAAGTCCAAGCTTGCACAGTAGTGGACCTGTAATTCCTACTGATGATCAAGCTTCGAAATTGTCAGTGCCGCTGCACGCTTGCACTTGCAGACAGTTAAACTCCGAGAGAAGTACTGTAGTACCTGCTTGCAACTCCTCTGGCGCAGTGAGCATCGTGTGGGCGGCCTGTCCTGCATTTTTCTTTTCTGACTATTGCTACTGCAAAATCCCCTCTCAGTTTCTCTTGGTACAACGGCACTAGCCTGCTGATGGTCTAGTAGCGAGAAAAACAAAAGGTCGTTGATCCTACAAAAAAATTTTTTGGATCCTTTGGGATCATGAGGTGCTTGATTTTTCCACTGGTTTTTTTTTCTCAAAAAGGGTCCAATTAGCATAGCTTGTGAAGTTCCCAACTGGAACAGGCTGTGAAGAACTTCTACAAAAGCCAGCGGCCCTTTTTTGCGTTTTCCCTTTTGATTTAAAATCTTACTTCAATTCGATTGTTTTGCGAGGAATTTCAATGCAATTTCAACTTTTATTGGACTAACACGCTGGAATATTTGCCAAATTATGACGTAACATTCCACATGTCGGCTATGTGTTGTTGTACCAGCTTCTACTAGTAACATTTTGGATCTTTTGGTTCCATTTCCAGGTACAACTATGACGTTGTCAAGGACGCTCCTATGGACGGCCGATATGAGTGGGTCCGTGTACGCCCATGAGCCAGTCAACTTTCAGATCGAATATACCAATTGTGTCCTCTTCGATCCTTCTTCGTACTGTAGTTGCTGTTTACCGTAACGATTTAGCTGTATTGTTTTTTTTTTTGCGAATGGATTTAGCTGTAATTATGCTCACGGGCTGGCTGATCATGTGACTGCTCACCTTGTACGACAGTGGACCTGTTTGCTGTATGCTCACCTTAGATTTACTTGTAACTGATGTGCTTACCTTGTCGTATGCTTGTCTGAAAAAAACGAGGATTGTCGTTGTGCGTTCTAGTGCTTTGTTTGTTCTGGGTTTCGACTTAACCCACCATGGTATCATTCCCTACGAGGCAACACCTTGGCCAATACTAATTACCTAGCGTCACACCACTGCCAGATTCATGCATCCTTCAGAAATTACAATCAGACAGCCTATGTGGCATTGTTACATCATTCTATGTAGGAGCTCTGAGATCAACAACAAATTCAGTCTTCTGACTGCATCATTCAGATTACAGAAGACCATTGGGCCATCCAAGATAGAGCAATTGGCGTTGCAGTATAATCACTGAATAAACCAAAGCGAGTTGCAGAATTGACAAGCAGTACTTTAAGCACAAGCTGTAAATTAGCGCTCTGCTTCGTTCAGACACAAGTCAACAAGAACAATTGTTCGTTTCCTGCCAATTACAGTCATCATCAGGAAAAAAAAAACATTTTCCCATTCAGATGAAACCGAGAAGAAAGATGGAATCGGCCCAAACAAGAATTGAGAAAAAGCAAATCATGTGTTCCTTTCCGTCGTCAGAGAATGAAAGCAAAGTTTATACGAACAGAGATCTTCACGGCGTCTCCCACCGGCCGGCACAAGCTAATCCAAGAAACAGTTTGCAGAAAACTGCAATTAACAAACGATCTCCTCTCTCTGGCGGTTTCGAACGCCGGCGGACAGCCGCCACTACCACCTCCGCGCCATCGCCGCAGCAGCTGCGCCTGCACCAGCCTTGCCCCCGACTGACACAGTGAAACCTCCCGAGGACCTCGCGCGCGACGCGGCACCGACCAAACCACCACCGTAGAAAGTAATTCGAATGGACGTCTTCGGCCACGGCGACGTCGGTGGACACGGGCGCCGGTATAGCTCCTCCTGCTATCTGGAGCCCTCCTGTGGCTGCCGCAGCTCGATCTTCTCTTACCTTCCCCTCGTATCAATGCGCGGGGACTTGCTTCTGGCAAATATGGAAAGCAACGAATTTTTGATGTCAAATACCGGAGACGCGCACCAATTGATTTTCAAATTCTAAATCAGTAAATTTTGCCTTCAATCTCGCCCCTAATACCGGCTGCTTTTGCCTGCCCTTAATTTTCCCTTACTACATTCCATTCATTCCAGTGCCGCCGGCCGCCGCCTACCGATTGTTGCCGAGGTGAGATGGAAGAGAAGGCGGTCCTCGTCCATGCCGACACCAAGGATGTACGTGTCACCGGCGATATCGAGAGCGGGAGCAACAGTAAGGGAACTCACGCTCCCGTCGCCATCAGTGATGCGCTCACCGCCGCCGTCCGTGCATCGAGCACGATCGAGGACAAGATCGCCACTGCTGACCGTACCACGGATCACGCCGCCGCCACCGAAATGAGCTCCACCATTGCCCGCTCGGGCAAGATCGACCGGCTCGACCCGAAAAAGGCCACAAAGCAAAGGAACCTCACCGTCCTGTCGCTGCTGCTCGCGGCGGTCACGCTGGTCGTTCTGTGGCGCTCCCGCGGGCAGCCGCTGCTCGTCGTGTGGCTGCTCTCGTTGATGCTCTGCTTCATGTCCTCATTATGGACCGTCTTCCTCGCGGAGACCATGGGGGGCGTGCGCGCCTTCCTCTACAACTCCTACGGCATCCTGCTGGCCATCTGCGTCCACGCGGCACTGAGTCCTTCGATCGGGGCGCTCGTCTTACACTTCAACACCCACTTCGCCGCGTGTCTGCTAGGCTACGCTCTCGCCGACCACCGCCAGCGCGAGGGCACCGAGCAGTCCGCTGCAAATGTCCGGGCCATAGAAAAGGAGGGGGAGTTCAAACTGCTTCTGCTCTGTATTCTAGCTTGGCTCATGGCTTCTGCGTCTGTGTTTTCGATCCTAACCGAGCTGGCACGGTTGGTGTGGCACGCGGAGGATTACCGCCTCGAGGAGCTCATGCCCATGGTTCTCTTCCTGCTCTCCGCTGCGTCAGTGCTTGCCATCTTCTTCGTGGCCGTGATGCAGCTGCGGGGGAGCCTCATCTCACCATTGGGCTTTGTCTTCACTAACGTCTACGTCGGACTGGTCTTCGCGTTTCACCTTTGCTTCTCCATGATTCTGAGCGACGTCGCAGCCACGGTCATCACTTGGGTTGCGTGCCTCGGTCTTCCTGGATTTCACGGTTACTCTATTTCTGTGTACGCTACATTCAAGCAGATCAAGAGGTGAGTATGGAAGAATGGATGGTCAATTAGTTGGTTAGAAACCTGCCCCGTTGATAATGACATAATTTGCAGGACGACGGCACTGTTGGAGTTGCAGGGCAACAGTAGCTGATGGTGATTACCTTCAATCAAGCAGATGAAGAGGTATGTGAGGATTCCACAGATTGTATGGGTGATAAATTCAGATCATACTGTTAGTAGATATATTTCACTTTTATTCCTCTTATGTGCAGGACAACGACACGGTACCAGACTGGTGCAGTGAAGAACATCTACCTTTTCTAGAACCAGTCTTTTGTCTTAGTAGTGGCATGCTTGTACTCAGTAGATGTCTGCTGCTTTGATCCTTTGTCTTTCGTGTATCTTTTCCACTTCCCCCATTTGGCGCATCAGAAATGAGAGTATCCTAATAACATCTCCAGCACAGTTGGTATAGTGAGTTATTATCCATCAAAATTGTTTAAATACCCAAAAATAACAAAAAGAAAAAGAAAAAAAAAAACACTTCAACGAAGTTGCTATATGAATTATTATCTCTAAACTTTTTAGCAAATGATATAAATTTCCACCTCTTCCATCCAAATATGCCAACCCAATACATCAAGACCTAAAACTCGATTGCAAAGGCGGGAGAGGTCAACCACACCTAGACAGACGTTTTCTCGCCTCACTCCCCACCGTTCACCACCTAATTGTCCCTTCGATTCCAGCCGACGACGGCGAGGGAGACCTTGTCGCGCCCCCTCCGCCTCTGGATAGGCCACCTGCGACTGCTAGGGTTGGTGACGCCACTGTAAATGTAAGCTAGGGATTCATATTTGATATTTCACTTCTGGACTACTCGTCATTAGCTTTCTGATTTGATTGATTGCTCCACTTGCACAACTTATGCAGTAAAGAAAGTTAGTTATAATATCATTGTACACTGCTATAATATATGAATTGATTTATCTTATTCTTATTTTTTTTTATCAATTGACATGAGCTTAGTGATGTATGTAATTAAGGAATTGAAATTATATCATCTATTGAATATTTTTTGTGCTAGATCTTATGGATAGAAATAATAATAGTGATGGTCTTTGTTGTGACACGTCTCATATTTTCAAGTATTTATCTAAATATATAAAGTGCTGAGTATCTTTGCATGATATGTATTTAAATTTGTATAACCAATTAACTATAGTATGACATATCTTTATTTTTAGAACATGAATTGCTTTCAACCATTGATTGTCCCTTATTGTGTAGTGTAAAATGTCATTTAAATTTGTCTTGTATCCAAATAAGGATGAAAATATGATTAGGTGTAATTTTTCAAGTCTCGTATTATGTAATTTATCTTGTCTCATTGAAATACATTCATGGTAGAAAGTGATTGGTTTATTAAGGTAATATAGTGTCATATTATTATTATCATTCAATATAAGTGATATGTAGCTAACAAACTTGACTATAAAATAGTCTCCGTAAACGAGGTCGCATCTAATGAACTTCACTCATGGACTAAAGTGAATGATATTAAGCAAATCAAATAGATTTATAAATACTATAACAAACAAGTTCCCCGTGGACTTCACTTACACAAAACACGTTGAGTTTGAGTTTGGTAGTGACCATTCAACCATTTTGAAAAATGAGAAATAGACATTTAGCAAGGATATATTGCATAAGAAAACAGATTCGGCAGTACCTTAGCTCCCACCTCTATCATTTTTCATGTTGATTTTTGAAACAATAGTAAATAGTAGAAAAAGTGTAAGTTTATATGGAGATGAAACATATAACACTAGGTACTAGAAATTTATGCATATTCACGGAGACAATACAATCTAACTTCTTACTAGCATGAGGAGTCTTATGAGCGACATGATGATTTTTTTATGAGAGAAACCAAGATTTTACTAACTCAAAAAGGGTTAGAATCAGCATCATTGCGATACATAATATGGAAAGGAACACGTCCTAACCACACGATATATGAGCCCTCTATACAAGGATGTTTTGCAAGACAATGGGCAACCCTATTTTGGAACCTAAGGATGTTTTGCAAGACAATGGGCAACCCTATTTTGGTACCTAACACAATGAGTTATCCTGATTACCCCGAGCTCTTTCATGAGCACAATAATCTCCTTCCATACTTCTGCTAGAACAGAGTGATCTTTCTTTCTTATTATGATATTTTGATTTAATAGCACGTTGGGGCAGCCTAGGTGACGCATAGTTTGCACAACGCCCATTGAATATTTTTAGGACGTTTTGGATAACTTTGCTTTTTATAGATCAGAATATAGGTCTCATACTTACTAATTATGTAATTAAGAGCAAAAGAAAACGTTCTAAACTACAGTTTTGGGTCTTGGATGACTTGTGCAAATATGGTCATATCTATAACTGAAAAAGATATCCAAACAAACAAATGGTACCCCAGCCCACATTCCTACTGCAATTCCAGTACAATACATATGTCCAAATCAAACAACACCATCTCAGTTTTTTTTTTTTTCTTTTGATCGAATATACTTAGCTTTCTTTTGTAGTCAAATTGCTGTGATCTGATCCCGTCCATGGCAGCAGACATAAGAGAAGCAAAATAGACCTTATGGCTGCAACCTTCTCATGAGCGGAGCACGGAGTAAAAGACGTTGACGCGTATTGTGGTTATGGATTCATCCGCACTGCTCTACAGTACCCTCCCTCGTCTCGTTGGATCCTAACTGTGTCACGTGTATCAAATATGGAAATCTACGATATATAGTGTCAACAACTGGAAATGCGCACCGATTGATTATCAAATCCTGAAATTTCCCTTCAATATCACTGAAATCTTGGCGGGCTTGCTCCTCGATCCAGTCCGAATCTTGCCTTGCATCGGTAACTCCAGGCCGCTCTACGATCGCTGGCTGCGAGGGTGAGATGGACGAAAGCGACGTGCTCGTCGAGGCCGACACCAAGGATGTGCCCGTCGCTATCAAGGATGCACTGGCCACCGCCCACCCCTCCGGCAAGTTCGAGCACCGGGTCGACACCCTCGACCATGCCACGGATCACACAGCCGCCACCGACGCCGGTTCCACCACCGTCCCCCGCTTGAGCAATATCATCGATCGGTTCGGCCCGGAAGACTCCAAGCAGAGGAACCTGATCCTCGTGTTCCTGCTCCTGCTCGCGGTGACCACGCCAGTCGTCCTGTGCCGCTCCCGCGCGCGCAGCCGCTGCTCGTCGTGTGGCGGCTCTCGTTCCTGCTCTGCTTCGTGTCCTTCGATCGGGGTGCTCATCGTGCTTTGCAGCACCCACCGGCTCTAATGCTACTTGTTAGAATATAGTCCGACTCATCCCGCACACCACGAGCTCCTACCGTCAGTCCAAGTCACAAATGGCTGAGAGCGTGAGGGAAACCACGCCGGTGAGATCCTCAACTGAGTAGTCCGCCGAGTGCCACACCAGCCACGCTACCAGAGCCGGTATATGATAGATGATCACAAAAGACAACAGATATACTAGGGAAGCATTCTAACAAGTGGCATCAGAACCGGTATATGATAAAAGATCACAAGAGATGACAGATACAGTAGGGAAGGGTGGCGACGGAATACATGCACACTACAAGTGACAGCTTAGAACCACCTGCACCGTAGCCAAGGAGGTGGGCACACAACCACATAATGGGGTGCAGTCACCAGGTTTCAAGCCCAGGTGGGTGCCCTCTGACCGATGTCCCTTTACCACCAAGCTGTGACCTGTGAGTGCCTTCGCAACGTTTCCACATGTCAATTTCTTAATGTCCATGTGTGACAATAAATTCTAAGAGAGATTTTCTTTTCTTTGTCGCACCGCCACATGAGTGCTTACATTATCTCACAACCTGGCAAAAACTAATTTTTCCACACATTCCCCCATTTCAGAATTCGTTCTCCAATTTGCAGAGCAATTTGTTCCAATAGCTAGTCTCAATTTCAAGAGTTCACGTTTGCCATTTCGTATGTGTATGGATGTTGTATCAGTACTAATCAAGAAAACATAGCTCTACAACAGTGTATGCAAGTTTTCAGCTCCTATCCGCTGGGGAAATACAGCCTTGTGTTTGATTAATCCAGGCAGGTAACACAATTCAGAAGAACATTCAAAAGTCTGTATGTGTAACTATGTATAACACTATAACCTATTTACGATTGTGGAAGATAATCCAGGTTATTGTTCATAGATTATAGCTTAGAAGCGGTCCGAGCATATGATGGATCAATGCACACAACAACCTGAAAATTTTAGGAAAAAAAAAAACACTTCAAGTTGCAGTTAAGTAGACAACAGCAGATTATCAAATTGTCGTAGGATCGTAGGTACCTTGCCAACACTCTTCCCAGAATGAAGATATTCTACCGCATCCGGCACAGAAGCAACACCCATGAATTTCTTGGGGTCAAGAGAAATCTGTTATATGTGTTGTGCCATTGGAAGCTGAGTTAGATAAGGGGAAAACAAACAAGCAGCATATTTCCAGCTTGTGCCATATGTTATGAAGCATACCTTTAGCTTTCCAGAGGCATACAGGTCAAAAAGTTTGCCAAGATGATCTTGCCATAGGTGAGCATATTGAATAAGGAAAAATCCAGCCTGCCATGAAAAATGAGTTTAAAGATATATATACGGAATAAAATTTATTATACCCAAACACCTATCTGTATCATTCACTAGCCATCCCATATATTTTCTGAACTATGCATAAAATTTTGAGCAAGTTGTTCGTATCTACTAACTAAAAGTTCAGTATTCTTTCCTGGATAGAGAGATGCTATCCTGTCATAAGTTTAATGCTTGTCTGTTGGTACAGATTTCTGAATTTGCGAACATACTACTTCATGTTAAGTCTAATTTGAAATGGGCTCCAAATTAGTATCCATCTTTCAACTATAACCAGAACTAGCTGGATATCGGATGTGTTGCTGCCAATGTACATACAAACCATAAATGATGGAGTATAGCCATTCTCTCCTAATTTTACTGGCTCTTATCCAAACATAGAGGCATTATATCTTCATGCTCAGATCCACGTCATGTGTTATGGCTCAATGAGAAACCCGGCTCAGCATGCTACACGAATTCTGAGAGCTAATTTATTATATGAACACTGATAAAAATGCAGTATGCAGTATATGCCATCTACAGAATTCAAGTAATCTGCTGCGCATACATACCACAGTTTGACTTTTAGCTAGAATCTTCTCACACAGACCAGTGTAATTCTGTGGTTTCCATCCCTCCTCCCCTTGATACTGAAAGCATCAAAGCAACCAATTTAAATCAATTCTGGTACAACCTATAGATCATATGCAAACAATTACAAAGAAAAATTGGATAATACGAAAAGAAAACATTGCAGATATTTGTCAACAGAACAATGACAGATAAAACATTGCAAAATAAACTCCCACGTGCCCAAAGTGTTCCCAGAGAGCTTATTCTTCCACGTAATGAACATTTTGAGAATCGAAGGCCTCAGATACTTGACTTCTCATTTGACTTAAAACTTTAAATGTTTTTTTTTTGTGCTATTAGAAAATGATACAAACTGAAAGATTGCATGCTTGTCTATTTTATTTCTTGACATCCTCTCTACAACTCTACATACATGATGTTTTTATAAATTTTTGAAATATTGCAGCATACTGACTTCGCTAACGGTAATGCCTGCACCCCTTATACAAAATCCACTCCCTTTAACATATCCTCTTTGGATGTTGCCACTCACAATATAATGACCAAAAGACATGAGTTTCAGGGGCTGCCAACATTACCTGGGATATCATACCAATTACAATGAGACGCCCATGGACTGCGAGTGCATTCAAGCACAAGTCAAACATTTGCCCACCTACAGATTCATATATGATATCTACACCTCTTGGATACTCTTTCTTCAGGACCTGAATTTGAAAATTACTAATTTAATAAACATATAGAGAAAAACACATAACAGCCCTTTGAAAGTTAGAACTGATATTATTTGAAATTTTCTACAGGTGCATTACAGCACGAGTGTTATAGAAGTCTGATCATCAAACATTCTGCCACACACATGCTGCATGAAAGGTAACACTAACACTAGTAAGGATACCATGACTTTTTTTTGGATAAAAAGGATAGCATGACTTATTCCTATCCTGCCAGCAGAGGTAGGACAATCAAACAAAACGTTTATTAAGCTACAAAATAAGCATAGCACATTTAAGCTGACAAAGGGCCATGCTATCAAGCTCATACACTAAGCACAGAAAACGATCAACAGTAAAGTCGCACTTATGCACTGAAAACAGAAACAGAAACATACATCTTTGATTCCTTCATTTCTGTAATTGATGACACGATCAGCTCCTAAGGAAGACAAAAGTGCAGCCTTACTTTCACCTCCACACGTGGCAACAACCTTGTTGCCTGCTAGTTTTGCAAGCTAGCAAAGATTATGCAAAGAAACAATCAGGAACTAAGGACATGATCCAGGGTTAAAAATTTAAAACCAATAACAGTTGATTCACAAATTAGAATAACATCTAGACAGAATCAAGATGATTTTTCTCATTGTCCAATGCAGTTTTTTTTTATGTGACTAAAGTAGCTAATTATCCAACTTAGAAGAAAAGTTTGTCATGTTCAAGTTCCAAAACATAATATAAAACTTTACAATAGCTCCTTGCAAATATATCAGCAATTGAGCATTACATCAATAAGTATGACATAATGATTTAAAATGCATAAGCTAACCTGAACAGCGAACTGCCCTGTTCCACCAGCAGCTGCTGTAACTAAAACAACTTGTCCAGATGTCATTTGGCCTGCCTAAATCCAGCAACGATTCCACGGCATCAGAATAGGATGCAAAACCAATAGCCTGGCGCTCAAAAGTTTGATTGACCAAACAGCTATGAGAAAAGGCAAGCCTATAACAATTTAACCTTTTCAAGACCAATTGAAGCGGTCAGTCCTGATGTCAACATGGCAACAACCTCTGGATCTGGTCTTGGCACTGGAAGAAGATGTTTGGCTGGAACCTTCATTAGAAAGACGTGAAGCCAAATTTATTACTGATAGACAATGCAACAGTATTCAGAACAAGGAGGATACACGGCAGTTGGTATTTATTGTATGACAAAAAGACATAAAATACAGCACCAGAGTGAATTCAGCATAGCTCCCAAATGTCATAAGGGCAACCGGAGTGCCAACTTTGACATGATGCACCAAATTACCAACAGAAGCAACAATTCCCACACCCTGCATATACAGTAAAATTTCTCAGAGGAAAAGGAAGTAAGGAAAACTAGTGATTTAAGTTGAACTGTCCCAAGTTCTTAAAAAGGTAAGTTATAATGCAATTTGTACAGAAATAATTCTGACTTCTCCAAAGATCTATGAAATAACTGAATCATGTATCATAATACTTATGGAGGGAATGCTGAATCCAGATGTCTACAGATGAGAGGGTGCAAAAATAGCATTATCCGATCCAACAGAGTATGATATTAACATTGACATGTGAGAACATTGATTACCTCGAAACCAGCATCGAATGGAAGGCGTGTAGCAACTTCTTTAGTATTGCCACTGAAATAACGTCCAGAGCTGAAGTTTACCTGAACAAACCATTACAATGTTTAATTAATGGGCATTGGGCAATCAGAAGAGAACAATTTGAAATAACCAAAGACTTACATCACTAGCATTGACGCCGGCATAAATTACTTTAACCAGAGCACTGTGTGGCTCAATAGGCAAAGTCAATCGCACACGTTCAAGTCTTGTAGCATTTCGGAAATTATGACTGAGTGTGTGAACAACTCTATACAAGCATCATTAAGAGACAATCATCAGTGAAGTTCATGTGATTTCCTTCCATAAAAAGTTAGTGTGATTTTGAATAAATACATGAATTTTCCAGCATGAGACATATAATGCAGCAGGCTGTTGTCATTAGGGTAGTACGTGAAATATGATAGCTGACAGGCAATACCGCAATTTGCTTTTTTCTTTAGTGGTTGAAATAGTGATTTGACTCATGCTAAGGGAAGTGCTTGAATAAGCAAAGCCAACAAAATTGTCCAGAACAAGACTAACATTTCAAAAACCACCCCCTTCGATTTTAATAGACAATGATTAGTTCAATTTGAACCAACCAACTTCAACAAATTAAAATACGAGGAAGAATTATATCCATTATAGAGAAGAAATACTTACATCTTCTCAAAAAAGTCAGGTGTTTGGATGATAGGATATATATTGTTTGTCACTGTTCTTTTTGTCTTGTTTGGATTCACCATATACTTTCTTCGTTCTTCTGGAGTTGGCCAATACTCCATCCCTCTTCGTTTCGTTATCCAAAGGCAAGCACCAGCCTTGCTCTCATCATTTATAAGCTCAAATGCGCCTGAGACAAATAAAAGGTTTCGTTAAAGATAACATTATAAAAGAAATAAAAATAAAAATATCATATGCAAGAGATAAATTGTAGATAGGTGCCCCAACCATCTCTACCAGACAGAGAGGGTTCGTCCAACTATCACTAGTAACGGTTCTCAAGCTCAGAGACTCGAGTGATACATTCATGCAAGTTACGAAACCTGTATGTACTAATTCAATTAATAGAAATGAATGAACCAGTGTCCATAGTGCTCGTGTTCTGCAATAAATTTAAAGCACTACCCTTCAACTTAATTTGGAACAGTTCATCAGAGGCTTGCAGTACTATGTAGCAACTGCAGCACATATTGGAAAAAGCTGGACGTGTTCAGCATTTAAGTACATCTCAAATTATCAAAAGGGTGAGAAGTGATGTACCATTAACAACATCCTCCATCTTCATATATCCACCAGTTGAATCAATAATTTTCTTATGCAGTTGTTCCGCCAAATTTGTTTGAACAAACTGCACAGATTAGACCATTACATAAGTCAAGCTAAACAATAAAAGAATATATTCAATGTCAACTTTGTCCTTCCCAGATATTAAATATTATCTACTAGACAAAATGTTATCATCATTGTTTCATTATCCACAAACTATTACAAATTAATCCAAAACTGGCCTGCTTAGTTGATTCTGTAATTTAGCTCACATACAAGTCCATACTAGTTTAGTCTAAAAAAAAGTTCATACTAGTTTTTGCCCTTAAAAATTGCACTCCACTAGTTTTTAATTAATGATGCTAGGGAAAAAGTTATCTTAACATCATCAATAAAAAATAAGAACTATAATGTTTTGCGTGTGTAATGGTGTGTGCATGGGTGGGCCATATAGACACCTGCCCCTGGTCCTTGAAATACTGACTAGTTGCACTATTGGGCCAATGTTTAAGTATATCAACTAGTATGAATTTATCTTATGGAGGATACAATGTGCTTTATTGTACCATAGTCAAGTTAACATTTGAAATATACAACTAACAATTCTTACATGGTTAAAAAAAAGTATTTGTACAATATTACCAACAAATGCAAGTTAGCAAATGAGAGAAAATATAATAATATTTTTGCATCCAGGCATCTAAGTAATACCTCAGGGCATAGCACATTGACACGCACACCTTGGCGTTTCAATGGAGCAAGTGACCTTGTAAACATAACCACGCCCCCTGACAAAAATGAAGTTTATGGTCATTTACTATCTTGGATTTTATGCAAACATTTAATGTGCATATTGCTTAACATAAATCAATAAATCCAAACTGTTTCATAATTTAAAATAGCAAGTTACAATCCAGAAGATAAATGACGTATAGGATCACATATTCACCTTTTGTACCACTGTATATGGGATCCAAGAACATAGGGTAAAGGCCTGCTGCTGAACCAATATTTATTATGACACCAGGCTTCTTGTGGGATCGCATTATTTGACTCTGAAGATTAAAAATATGACCATAAGCAGCGTACATGTGGCATTAGCATGCAAGGATAACATAAATAACATGTATGACAATTGGTAGTATCATCAATAATGCAAAACTCATCTGTCTACTGTGATTTATCTCAAGTATTATCCTACATCTTGTTCTTAAGAAAACCACTAGGACATTCTACATGTTGGCCAACTTATTGTTCTCTGGAATAGAAATGATATTTTTAAACACATGCAGTCAAATTTAGGAGAGTATCTTCGTGAATATTTGATTTGATATATCTGTCAATTTTTTTGCTACATAAATACTGGATCAACAGACAATGCAACCATACATGATAACATAATTATACAATATATCTGTCGTGTCATAATCATGAAATATATTTGTATGTCTAAACAATAAAGGACACACTAGCACTCATTATTACTATCAACTTTAACTCTTTATTCCAACAAAAAGTATATATACTTACTGCAATGCGAGTACCATCAATAACAGCAACGAGATTCACGTTTACAGCATGTCTCCATGTTTTAGTTCCATCAGATGTATCATCATAGACTAGTGTCTTGTTGGAAATTCCAGCACAATTGATGCAAATATCTAATCCACCATACATGCGTACATGTTTCTCAAAAGAAGAAGCAAGATCATCTGTGTATCAATTAGTATAGCTTTAAGGTCATGGCATCCTAAAGCTCAATAAAATCTTAATTTCACTTAATACTAACTACGAATAAAAACTCTTACCTGCATTGGTAACATCACACTTAACAAATATAGCAGATGGAACTCTAAGATCCCCATGAAATTTGCTACTTTCCTCCTGAACTAAGGAAGCGACTTCTCTTCCATTTTCTTCAGAGAAATCGACAATAGTCACAAATAAACCCTTCTTTGCAAATGCAATGCAAAGTGCTTTCCCTGAAGCAGAAAATAATTTGTTTGGATTAAACTAGAGGTTTGCATATTTATTCACTGTTTTATATAAGCTAAATGCAAAAGAGTACATTCTGATTCCATAAGGTATCTTGAGAATATGGTGGCTAGTTCACCTCAATATTATTGACACTCTTCAACTATCACTTGCTATTGAACTATCATCTACTGCCACCTGCAACATGCCAAACAAAGAAACTTGCTACCAATTACGTGCCAGCTTCCATGACGTTCTGGGTCGTAAGTGTTGCTATGGACACAGATTCTTGCATGGTTTCATGTTATGTGAAGTGCATTACCAAAACAAGCAAAAAAGAATCTAGTAAACCCCTTTGTTTCCAGCAAACCTGCTATTTCCAGCAAAAAAGAATCTATCTAATCCTAATTAATGCTTTCCATAAAGACATCCATCACCGTCCATTGAAGTAATTGGCGTCTCTACTTTGTAGGCCCGTTTCCCACATGGCGCTCTCAACTTCTCAACTGAACCCAAATCTGCAAGTTACTAGGCCGCAGTAACAACATCGCTCAATTCATAGGAATCTTCCCCTTTGTATAGGTAAAAGCAACGCGGCACAGGGCATCAGGACGGAACGCGCAATTCGTGAAATGGACGCGCGCCGCAGTGGGGGGGGGGGGGGGGGGGGGCGGGGGAAGGGAGGCTGGGGGAGTCGCTTACCTATGCCGGAGGCGCCGCCGGTGACGAGCGCCGACATGCCGGGCTTGAGCTCCATCTCGCCGATTCGGAGGTGGGCGGAGAGGCCGACGAGCTGTTGCCGAGGAGTCCCGTGTGGACGCCGAGGGAGACGGACGCATAAGACGAGGGAGGGAGGGAGGGAGGAAGGAAGGTACCGCACGGCCGGCCGCGCGGAGCTTACTACAAGGCCGGAATGGGTAAGGACACGAATCACGATGGGTTTATTCGGCGCCGCTCTTGTCCCTTGCGCTCCCACCTCGGCACGCCGCTGTGCTGGCTCTAGTTTCCGACTTTCCGTCTCTGACCTGCGCGGATGGCGTGCTCCAACTGCTTACTACACTGAGTACGTGATATTTTTAAAAAAAAGACCGAGTCACGTGATTAACAGGCCAGAATTTCAGATAGGATAAATTTACTGAAGGACATTCTTCAATCGTTATATTTGTTATAGAATATTAAGATATGTTTTATTTGCTATAAAACACTAAGAAACATAATGTCCAGCAGTAATAAAATTTATTTTATTGTCTTATAACAAATACGACGATTTTACAGTATCCATCGACAAATTTTACCTTTCAGGCACTGTTCTTAAAATGATATATAGTACTTTATTGTGTCACTTAAAAAAAAACTCCCTAAAGCCTTATCAAAATTCAAACATAAAAATAAATCTATTACTTCTTTAGCTATTTATTATTCTCTCCGTTCTAAAATATTTGATATTTTAGCCAGCTCTATTTGTTTTAAAATAATTGTCATTCTCACTTTTCTATACTTTCTCTTTTTTCAATACATCTCTATCTATATTTTTATCTTTCTCGTTTTCTGTGCATTCACTTTTTACACTTAACTTTAATTTTCATGTTCAAAACTAAAATGTCAATTATTTTGAAACAAACAGAGTATTAATGTTAATGATTTGTTGATGCAAGTATCTCTTATCACGTAAATTTTAGGATACATTAAATACTCGAATAAGTAAAAAGAGAAGTCTCTAAAAAAATTTAACTTTAAAGTTTTATATTATAATATATGATGATGTTAATTCTTTATATAATTTAAAATAAAATTTTATATATTTTGAATAATATATTATTCTGTGGGTAAGCACCGATCTACTATGTAACACTAGATATGCACACTCATATGTACATGTTATTACACTTTTTAGCATAATAACTTACGCTGAACAAAAAAGTAACATATCACGACAATAGTAATATAAAACGAGAACAAATTGTGACTAGCAGAAGTGGGCAGACAATATTATAGGTAAACCCCTAGCTGCTTTAATTCCACTTGGAGCTTGTTGCCGTCTTTTTAACCGAAAGAGAACAATGACTCTTACATTAATGATGAAACCTGCATTACAGCTAACCACCCTCTGCACACCACTCAATCAGAGCCACCACAATCCGTGGCACTACACCTAGCGGTACCGGCCCATCATCAGCCATCCCAAATCTAGATCGACATATGATGCAGCAATAATGGTAGCCACAAAAAGCCATGAACGCCTCATCCTGTACTACAGTGGTGCTCAAAAATGTCGAGTTGCAAGCGACAAGGCGCGGCGGATCCGATGGCACCGTGCACCGAACGGGCCTGGCAGACTCTTTTGGACTTTCCCGGCCCGGAGACGACGGAGCCTTCTGTGCTCACCAGCCCATATCCGCCTGGCTACTCCAACTGTTCACCGTCAGATCATGACGGCTGCAACCGTCGCGCGTTTCCTGAGACCTCACGTGCGCGCCTGACCCCGTCAAATAACGAGGCCGGCTTTCTCGGGTTCTCAGACGCGCCCGTCTCCAGCTCATCCTCGGCGCGGCGCCTCCTAGGCCCGGAAACCCACGGAAACGGTAAAAGGCCACACCACCAGTCCACCACCACTGTCGGGCGGGCGGCACGAGCGCGAGGGAGATCGCAATCGCAACTGAACCCAAATCAAAACCGCATTGCGCGTTGGTTAATTTGCCCCCGAGAAAATCGAAACGCCCCCGCCGATCCCCTCCCTGATATCCTCCTCGCCTCGCGCTCCACCTCAACTCCGCACCGCCTTCCTCAACTCCAACTCGATCTCCTGGTCAATCGCGTCTCCGCCTGGTCGCTCGCTTGCTTGCCGCTCTCGCTCACGCACCGCACCGCGTGGCACCCTTCTATATCTACCGCATGGCCGCGACGATCTCTCTCTCCGCGTGACCATTTTACCAGGAGTCGCGAGTCGCTCCGTCAGGGAGTGGAGCCGTCTGCGGAGAGGCCAAGGTTTTGAGGGGCGGCGGGGCGATGGCGATGGCGGCAGCGCCGTCGGTGGCCGTGGGCACGGTGCCTCTGGGCGTCCTGCTGCGGCGGGAGGTGACCAAGGAGCGGATGGAGCGGCCGGACGTGCTGTGCGGGGAGGCCAACCGCAGCCGCAAGGGCGAGGACTTCACGCTGCTCCGCGCCGACGCCGGCCAGCGCGTCGCCGGGGACCCGTCCACCTCCTTCTCCGTGTTCGCGGTACCGCATTATTGTTCTATAACCATCCCCCCTACATCAGAGTCCAAACGATACTAGCTAGGGAGAATCAGAGGTCGGTCGCGCTAGCCTCTCTCCCTGGGATTGCGTGACTTTAGACGTGCAGCGCTCTGCTCCTGCAACGTGGCTGGCACTACGCGCTATCCCTTTTTACTTTCAATTTCTCCGAGCGGTTCCATCTTTTTTGGTCAAGAGAAAAAGTAGTTGCGCCTTTTTGTGTGTAGGCCACTGCATGGTCTGCTGGAACTAGAAACTGATAGTACAAATGAAATGTTGCTTTTGATCACAGCGATGATCATGGTTAATTTGGGCTCACCCATGTTCGCTTCATCCCAAATGTGTGCGGCTGCGTATTACAACCTGTGCGTTCATCACATCTTTGTAGTGGGTGTGCGGTCCTTATTCCGCTTGGTTTCGATGAGTTATGAGAGTTGAACGATCATTGATTGGTGTGGTTTGTTGAAAGCTATTTTTTAGAGTCCTATTATCTTGTTGATGGCCACAGTTTATCTGTCGTTCTTAACTCGGTGCCTGGCTTTTAGCTTTTTGATGGGCACAACGGATCTGGAGCTGCCATATACGCGAAGGAGAATCTGTTGAACAATGTCTTGCGTGCCATTCCTACATGCGTGAGCAGAGAGGAGTGGCTTGCGGTGCTCCCACGTGCTCTTGTTGCCGCTTTTGTCAAGACAGATAAAGATTACCAGGCAGTAGGTAAATTGGACTTATTATTGTTCGGCTTAATTTATCGAATTTTGGCGGCATGTTTCCTAGACTGATCATGTGGTGCTTCAACTTCAATAACACAGGCATGTATTGCCTACGAGCAGAGCACAGGCTTGTTTCCTTTAAAGCCACTGCAGTGCACATGTTTTTCTTTTTAGTGATTTTATATTTCTCTCCGGGATTAGAATATCTGAGAACTTTGGCTGTATTTTAGATTAACTTGCATAACTATTTTTCTTCTTCTTTTTCTGTTAAACTAGCATGTTTTCTTTGCTGTACTCAAATAACACTCTTTTTTATTTCTGATAACACTCTTTATTGTTTCAGCTGAAACTTCTGGTACAACTGTAACATTTGTGATAATAGACGAGTGGGTTGTAACGGTAGCATCTGTTGGTGATTCACGTTGCATACTAGAATCTGCTGAGGGCTCAGTGTACTATTTATCAGCTGATCATCGCTTTGACTCCAACCCAGAAGAGTAAGTTTTGCTTTTGAGGAGTACATTTATTCAGAAAAAAAAATGCGCTATATTTAGATCTATTTGTTTTCAGGGTCAAACGCGTTACTGCATGTGGGAGCAAGGTGGGGAAAATGGATATTGTTGGTGGTCCGGAGGTTTGTGTGTAACCCTGCATTCTTTCTTCTCTTGATGGGAGATATTTAGGGTGGACTTTTGATGTATTTTAAATTTTAATTCCTGTTTTTCAGTCAACTGCTACTCTATAACTTAATCAATAATTCATTTTTATTTCATGATGTAATTATCACTGTACATAACACACTTTCTTTGTTTGTTACCCAATGTATTTGCATCTGATTTAGCAATGCATTAGAATTCACAGTTGCGACAAAGAAATTATGAAAATCTTCATTTATTTCAGACACCACATGTTCATCTTTCTAGTATCACTTGTGCTCACCTCATTCCATGGTTCTCTAGTCTACTTTTAATATTGCTGTTCGTTTTTTTGAAACATGTTGGATTTACAGAGTTATCCTTTTCCATTCAGGTTGGTCCTCTAAGATGTTGGCCGGGTGGCTTGTGCCTATCTAGATCGATAGGGGATTTGGACGTTGGTGAATGCATCATTGCTGTTCCTCATGTTAAGCAAGTGAAGGTTTGTTCATCTGAAAACTCTTTGTCTGCACCTCACATGGCTTCTTGTTCCAAACAGTGTGCCATGTCCATCCTTCTCAGATGCCAACCAAGTTCTATTTTGATATGACTTTCTCTAAAGTATTCCATAATGTCTGTAGTTATTAATGCCATCTTCACTTAATTATGGAAGTTGCACTCCGTGATACTATGTGTAATGCTGTTTAATCTTGTATCATGTTTTTTTACAGCTTTCCAATGCTGGAGGCAGGATTATCATTGCAAGTGATGGTGTATGGGATGATTTGACTTGTGAAATGGCTCTTGACTGTTCCCGTGGGTTCCCATCAGACATAGCAGCCAATCGAATTGTTAATGTAACTAATCGCAGTATCTTCAATTAGTCTCAGCAATTCTGATTCTCATTTAGTGATATCCTTCTTTCTCTTATTTAGGAAGCAATCCGGCCTCGAGGAATAAGGGATGATACTACATGCATCGTGATTGATATACTACCTCCTGAAAAACTAGCCCCAAGTCCTCCCAAGAAGCAAGGGAAGATTGCATTCAACAATATGTTTCGGCGTAAATCTCCAGATGTGCCTTTTAAAACAGATAGAGAATATGCTGAACCAGATGTGGTGGAAGAAATATTTGAAGATGGCTCTGCTATGCTTTCTAAAAGGTATAAAATGTGACGATTTTTACAGTTTTACCCTTTTTTTACTTATGGTATAGATCTGGAGCTGTTATAGTTCTAAGACGTCAAAGCATAAATATCACATCAAAACATAGAAGATTTTCTTTGTTTTTTAAAGACATGCACTTGAGTTGACATAAGAACTTAACTGAGTATTTTCATCACTGTAAATTGTTGAACGACATGCACTTCAGTTTGCACGAACTTGAAATTAACCGACTACGACCATCACTGTAAATTATGATGGAAATGTCCATATGTGTGCCAGTGCATAACGGTAGAACAGATAGGTCTCTATGAAAGAGACATCTTCAACATGCACGCACTCAGCTACTGTGGTTATCCAGATCTAGTATTTTACTTGATTGTCCCATATGGGCAACTATCAGATCTTTCTGTCTGCTTAAAGACAGCATGACTTTTAGTAATTATTCGAAACATCAAATGAGTTGGCAATGCTGATTGATATTATCTGCCAAACTGTCCAATTTTTGTTTCCTTGCACGTGATTGTTCAACATTATCAGTTGATTCCTTTCCTAACCCCACTGCCTTGGATCCTCTTCTTGCCTCTGGTCACTTATGTGTAGTTGTCGTCAAACCAGTCAGATCTGGTTGGTACCTACTAATTCTCATACATGTCACAGTAAGATCAATAATATATGTCATTTATCTTCGCATCAGAAATTTCTACGTTACCAAAATCTTGATGTTGCTAGCTCCCTTTTACTTGTTCAACTATAGTGCTGGAGCAAATAGGATCTATAGTCGAATAAAAAGCAGAGTGGTATGTTTAGCATATTGTTAGTAGGCCTGTGTGGGTTCTTGTTCAACTGATGCTGTTCTTTGCTGATATGAACTGACCACTAGAAAGACAGTTGCAATCATTTTATTACCTTCATCATATGGGTTTTGAAAAGTATGTTTCTTTGAGGACATAATCCTAATGGTTTGAGCTGAATAGTTATTTTGTTAAATATTCATGAAATTGCAAATCTGTGTTGTTTTAATGTCTTTACTGCCTCGAACTAAAATTGGCTTCCCTTATTATTTATTTAACTGCAGGCTAACGACAGGATACGCACTTCAGAAGATTTTTGCGTCCTCCAGTTGTGCAATTTGTCTGGTGCGGTTGAAGCCTGGGCAGGGATTTTCAATACATGCTAATCCATTGCAATATGAAAAATTACAAGGTTGGCAGGGTCCTTTCCTGTGCCAAAGTTGTCATGAGAAGAAAGAGGCAATGGAGGGGAAACAGCGACCAAGAGGTATGGGCTGGGCATCTTGTAATCTGAAATACATCCTCCCTCCCTTCATCTTTTCTCTCTCTTTTTCAAAAAAAAAAAATCCTTCAGACTACCTTTTGTGTACCATATAGAGATGGTTTGCAAACCTTCAGATTGCTAATCGGTTCTTTGATGTTTATTGTATTTTCAGGTTCTGCAGCTACACCAAATATATTTGGCCACATCTGCTAGGGCTGCGTCGGGGTCATTCTTTCGTACCACTAAATATTCTTTTATTCATTGCGGGAAGCATTAGTCAGTTGATCTTAGCTTTCTTCCATTGACCGTTTCAATCAAGTAACACAAAGCATTCTTTACAAGCAGCTTGGAGATTCATTCGTCAGTAGGGCTAGCATAGGAAACTCTAAAAAGAACAGCTGTCTTTTAGCCTAGCTGAAAGCTTTTCTACAACATTTTAGTGTACAGAAGTCGTGTAGGGGTCCAAAGGATAATTTCTTTGTTTATTCTTGTAATTTGTAGGACTGAGTTCGCTGACGACCGCGGAAAAATGGTCAGTTCAGCGATTATTCTTTTCAGAGATCCGTTCTGTCTCTGGGTAACCATATACTGCCAGTTATCTGAAAATAGACTAGATTTTCATTTCGCTTGTCAGAAGCATTCCAGAAGTATTTATCTTTATGAAAGAAAAAGAAGAATCAGTTTATCATAGATGCTGCCCATCATGTAACCTCCCTTCCTTGGACAATTTTTACATGCTCCTGGCTCCTGATCCGCCACGTGTCGCTCTTGTCGCTTGCTCGCCTGTGCCAAACTGCCAAACAGCTGCCACAAGCAACAACATACTCCATCGTAAACCAATTCATTTGCTGCACTGTTTAGCACCAGTGTTAGTTTTGCCCATTTTCTGGACCTGCGCGACAAAATCCGGGAAGGGAATCTTTGGCTGTTCCAGGCGATCGCTCTCCCCATACACCGTCATTTGGCACATCCCCCTTCGATTTGTCTCCTCCGGTGCAGAGGATAGAGGAACATGCCGATGCGAAAGACCGGACAGCGATCATGGGGTGACTGCTCCAGCTCCATGCCACTGCTGCCGCCGGACAACAGCTCACCTACTAGGATTTGCTCGTGCCACCACCTGACCCGTCACCCATCAGCTTGTTAAGCGTCCAATTAGTTGGGCGAGGAAGAAACCCGACCAAACAGCAGTAACAGCGGACGACGAAGCGTCACGCCTGATGAGACGCTCAGCTCGGATGTGTCGCGGCGGCATTAGCCCTGGCCTCGGTCGCCGATGTCTGAATCATGAACACGACGCGGTAGATATCCATCGATCGATTGGTGGCCTAGTCATGTGCGTGTTGGCGCCCGGGCATTCATGAGCTGGTCCTCCCTTGTCCAATACCCACTGCGTGCCCAGGCCTTGAGCCCCACGTGTGGATCTCTCGTCCGCTTGTGCTGGACTCCATGGAAAAGCCGCTGCCGGCGTCTGCCGCCAAGTGTGCTGTTGTTTGGATTCTTGAAGATCTCAGAACATGCACCTGGTGACGTCTTGCTGCTTGAGAACGTTGACGAATGATTAATTCAAAAGGCTGCGGGTTTGAACAAACCTAAATGATCAAAAAGAAACAATTCAGGAACCTGCAACGAACAGGAAAGAAAAGTACAGAGAAACTTCACAAACTGATATACCATCCATGCAAACAACTGTATTGACCAAGCTGTGAGAACTGAGAAGAGTGCGCACCGGCCTTCCCCAGTAGTACTAGGTCTTCGTTGCCAACACCATAAACGACAACGGTACGGCGCATTGCTTTCCGGTGAGACTTGTTAAGTCTGCGAGCAAACGTCATATTTGGGATCGCTCACAAGATCAGATAAACAAACAAGTTTTATAATTTGTCGAGGACAAGAAGAAGAGCACAAAACGGATAGGCGCTCATCATAAATTTGACGGATGCTACTCCATTACACCAATCATAAGCGTGTTCATCGAATGCTTCTCAGATTGATCGAGTTCTTCTGTGTCGCAACTGTGCATCCGCATTACTGTTAAGCAATCGGACGAGATATCCCTTCGTCTGGATACCGTCACTATCCATCTCTATCCACATTACATAGCAACAGTTGATGCACGAGTCGTCACTGAGAATCATGTCTGTACATATGACAGGGTTGGTGTGCCTTGAGGTCACGGCAAACGAAGAGAGTCTCTGCTAACTAAATACCGCACAGTGTCATCGCCGGACTCTAATGGCGGACAAGGCTCCTTCCATGCATGTGTCATGATGGCACACCCAGCTGATCGAGACCAGCTGTTGCAGCACCCGGTCGATTAATCATTAGGGACACGGCATTATGGCCCGTAATGGAGATACGGGTACACGTACATGTCAGCCGGTGATATGATCGAGCTGGCGATACCAATTAGTGCGTGGTCCAGTTTTCAGGTTATCAAGAGCTAACTTCATGTCATCCCAGGTCGAGGCACAATTCGGCATGTGTGAACGGAGGAATACCTTGGACGTACGGTGTTGCTCAGCCCGATTTCATCATCATTATTAAAATCTGTCGAGGCCCATGTGAGCTGATTATCGGAGAAGATAAATCGTGTCTGGTCGAAAAGAAAATAATCTTGGTCAATTACCGGGCGGTGACTAGCGTTTCGACATGTTATTATACGGTGTCAGATTTATTGTACAGTTCGTTGATTGAGTGAGAATGGGTGATGGTTACAGCCCTTATCACGAACGTAATCCCGATAAGTTGATTTACTCCGCATCAGCCGTTTACTGTTTCTCTGTTGTCACGATGATCGTCACATCAGCTTGTCCCCTTCAATGTCGTCTTCTTATAACATATATTTTTCTTTCCATTAACCTATAATCTTATATTGCTCATCTTCCTCTTCACCCACCAGCTTGATTATGTTATTATGCGGTGTTGGATTCAAGTCTTGGTGTTGCTTAAAGCTGTAACGGTTACAGGATCTTATCACGAACGTAATCCCGTCACATGTAATCTTGATAAAGTTGATTTACTTTGCATCAATCATTTGTTGTTTCTCTGTTATCACAGTGATCGTCGCGTCAGTGTGTCCCCTTCAATATCGTAATTCTCCTAAAATATATTTTCCTCATAGGCAATCTAGAATCTTACATTGGTCATCTTTCTTTTCACCCATCAGCTCAATCATGTTATTAAACGCTGCTGGATTCATGTCAGTTGGTGTTGTTGAAAGTTATTAAAAGTGCATCTAGGCTCCTAATTTTATTTTGGTGATTGACGTCAATATAATTAAGAAAAGACTGATATTTTATTGAGCATGTGTGTAGATGACAGTCCAAAATGCATAGAAGTGAAAAGAAGAAAAAAAGATGGCAAAGTGCTTCATGGTTGAAATTCAAAATATCCTCAAGAATGAAGTTAATGAAGTTTTTTTTTATCTTGAGTATAGGAAAGTCGTACTATCAAGAGGGACACAAGAGTATAAAATAAAAATAAACCAAGTGTCAAAATTCCTCCTTTCAGGCCAAAATCTCTTTTCCTAGTGTCAAATCATCGGACTTGTCCAGAGAGCCTAGCTTTCAGTGTCGTCGGACTTGTTCGACAGTCATCAGACTTGTTCGATGACGTGAGGAAAGTCCTATGTATCGGACATATTCATCGTACTCCAGAGAGCGCGACATCTAGTGTCATCGGACATGTTCATTGGATGGTTCATTGATTGAGTGTGAACAGTGATGATTATAGGATCTTATCGCAAATGTAATCCCGTCACATGTGATCTTGATAAGTTGATTTAATTTACTCGATATTAGTCATTTACTGTTTATCCATTGTCACAGTGATCGCCGCGTCAGTGTGTCCCCTTCAATGTCGCCTTCCTCCTAAAAGACGTTCGTTGCATCAGTGTATCCCCTTTAATGTCATCTTCCTCCAAAAATATATTTTCCTCATCGGTAACCTAGAATCATACATTTCTCATCTTTTCTTTCACCCACCAGATCGATCATGTTATTATACAGTGTTGGAGGATTCAAGTCACTAGTGCTACTGAAAGTTATCGGACAGTTGGTTGATTGAATGCGAGGAGTGATGGTTACAAGATCTTATCACAAATGTAATCCCGTCACATGTGATCTCGATAAGTTGATTTAATTTACTCAATATTAGTCATCTAATATTTCTCCATTGTCACAGTGATCAGCGTGTCAATGTGTCCCCTTCAATGTCGCCTTCTTCCTAAAAGGCAATCGTCACGTCGGTGTATCCCCTTCAATGTCGTCTTCCTCCTAAAATATATTTTCCTCGTCGGTAACCTAGAATCATACATTGCTCATCTTTCCTTTCACACACCAGCTCAATCATGTTATTAGACGGTGTTGGAGGATTCAAGTCACTGGTGTTGCTAATAGTTATTAGAGGTTGGTTAATTGAGTGCGAGCCGTGATGGTTACAGGATATTATCACGAACGTAAACCAGTCACATGTAATCCTAATAAATTGATTTACTCTGTATCAACAATTTACTATTTCTCCATTGTCACAGTGATCGTCGTGTCAATGTGTCCCCTTCAATGTCGCCTTTCTCCTAAAAGGCAATCGCCGCGTCAATGTATCCTCTTCAATGTCGTCTTCCTCCTTATATATATTTTCCTCGCCGGTAACCTAGAATCATACATTGCCCATCTTTCGTTTCACCCACCAGCTCAATCATGTTATTAGGTGGTGTTGGAGGATTCAAGCCACTGGTGCTGCTAATAGTTATCAGACGATTGGTTAATTGAGTGCGAGTCGTGATGGTTACAGGATGTTATCACGAACGTAAACCGGTCACATGTAATCCTAATAAATTGATTTACTCTGCATCAATAATTTACTATTTCTTTGTTGTCACAGTGATCGTCGTGTCAATGTGTCCCCTTCAATGTCGCCTTCCTCCTAAAAGGCAATCGCTATGTCAGTGTATCCCCTTCAATGTCGTCTTTCTCCTAAAATATATTTTTCTCGTCGATAACCTAGAATCATACATTGCTCATCTTTCCTTTCACCCACCAGCTCAATCATGTTATTAGACGGTGTTAAAGGATTTAAATCACTGGTGTTGCTAATAGTTATCAGACAATTGGTTGATTGAGTACGAGCCGCGATGGTTACAGGATGTTATCATGAACATAAACCGGTCACATGTAATCGTAATAAATTGATTTACTCTGCATCAGCAACTTACTATTTCTCAATTGTCATGGTGATCATTGCGTCAAATTGTCCATTTAATGTCATCGTCCTCGTAAAAGATGTTCGTTGCATCTGTGTATCCCCTTCAATGTTGTCTTCCTCCTAAAATATATTTTCCTCGCCGGTAACCTAGAATCTTACATTGATCATCTTCTTTTTCACCCACCAGCTCGATCATGTTATTAAACGGTGTTGGAGGATTCAAGTCACTGGTGCTGCTGAAAGTTATCGTACGATTGGTTTATTAAGTGTGGGCGGTGATGGTTACAGGATCTTATCACGAATGTAAACCTATCACATGCATTCCTGATAAATTGATTTACTCTGCATCGGCAGTTTACTATTTCTCTGTTGTCACGGTGATCATCGCGTCAAAGTGTACATTTAATGTCGTCGTCCTCCTAAAAGACGATCGTCACGTCAGTGTATCCCGTTCAATGTCGTCTTCCTTCTAAAATATATTTTTCTCACGAGTAACCTGGAATCATACATTGCTCATTTTTCCTTTCACCCATCAACTCGATCATGTTATTAGACGGTGTTGGAGGATTCAAGTCATTGTTGTTGCTGAAAGTTATCAAACAATTGGTTGATTGAGCGCGAGCGGTGATGGTTACTAGATCTTATCACGAACATAATCATGTCACATGTAATCCTCCCTATAAATTGATTTACTCCGCATCAGCAGTTTACTATTCTCTGATGTCACGATGATGATGTCATCGTCGCGTCAAAGTGTCCATTCAAAGTGTCCCTCGCCGTCAGCCTATTAGAACTACGGGTGTCAATAAAACTCGTAACTCGGTAGCTCGTTCGACTTGACTCGACTCGGCTCGTTTTAATTTCAAACGAGCTGAGCTAATTTATTAACTCGTTATGTTAACGAGCCAACTCGAGCGGGCTCAACCCTTGTACAACTACAAACTCTAAAAATATAAAGATAATAATAATCTAATCCTAACGAGTTAGAATTGGTAAAATTGAAGTTGGAGCACTACTATTTTCTCTTATATAGATTATAATGAGCACTTAGTTATAAAACTTATGTGAACGTATTATTTTTCTAAAAACATATATTTCAATAACCTAGATGGATGGACATATGGATAAGTAATGTTTGATTTACATGTTATATATATTTGATTATCTAAAATATATGATTTTTTTATGTGACATAAATTATTTCTTTATTTATTTTTATAATTAAAATAATATATTTTTTATATAAAGCTCGACGAACCATAATGAGCTAGTTCTAGAACATAATGAGTCGAGCCGAGCTATAGCATTAACTCGTTAGTATAATAAGCCGAACTAAGCTAGCTTATTATACTAATGAGTTATAGCAAGGTGGTGTCGAGCCGAGCCGAGCCGAGCCGACTCGACAGCCAGCTCTAATTAGAACCCCGCAGTAGTGCGCTCATCTTCCCCTTCACCCACAAGCTCGATGAGTTTCACGTTAGCGAGCAAATTTAAAGCACGGGATGAACGTACTCTCCCCCGTTACTAATTAATCACCCAGCTATCACAGCCGTCATGGTGCAATCCCCGTAGCAGCTGTCCACCTAACCCTGTCACCAACACACGTACGAGCGGTAGCCCTACCACGGGCGCGTTCAACAAAGCCATGGACACGCCACGGGCGCGGTCGTCTAAGCCGCCGACCCCGCGTCTGCGTCTCCCTCCCCCACCGCCGCCGCCCCTCTCAGTCTCAGCCACCACCTCTCCCTCGCCCCACGACTTCTTGGCCTCCGCCTCCGCCTCTTCGTCTCCCTATTACCTCCCCTCCATGTCGCGCGCCCCCGTGGGTCGCGTCGGCAGCGACCTCAGCCACAACAGCTACTCCAAGGCCACGAGCAACGGCGGCATGGCCAGGAACAGCAGGACGCCGCCTTTCTTCTCCGGGCTCGGCGGCGCGTGGAGGAAAGCAGAGAGCAGCAGCGACACGACAACCATGAGCGGCAAGAACAATCCGGGGAGGACAGAGGAGAGGAGGAAGGAGAAGGCGAGGAGCAGAGCGGCGGACTTGGGCCAGTGGGTGAAGAGGTACATGACGGCCGTGGTGGAGCAGCTGCGGTCCTCGTTCTACCGGCCGGCGGCGGAGAGGGAGCGGCATCGTCGGCGGCCGCACTCGTTCTCGGTGCACGGCGGCCCGACGAAGGAGCGGGAGCGGTGGACGCGGGGGCGGCGCGGGCATCATCAGCACCTGTCGTCGGCGCCGGCGTCGCTGCGGGTGTCCCCCGCGAACAGCGGGCACCTGTCGGTGAAGGCGTCGACGACGTCGCCGGAGGAGAGCTCGATGGAGGAGCTGCAGAGCGCCATCGAGGCCGCCATCGCGCATTGCAAGAGCTCCATGTCCCGCGCCCAGCAGCAAGCGGACGAGGACCATCAGAACGGCCGGCGCGGGGACACGACAAAGCGGCAGCAGCCGCTTCAGTAACGCGTCGCTGATAGCTGGTAGCGCGCGTGCGGGCGTACGTGTGGCAGGTGTGGCAACCTGGCGTGCGTCGCACGGTTGAAGACTTGCGGTAGCTTATACTAGTATAAGCTCTCTAGAGATGGGAGTTTTATGGGAAGGGTGGAGTGTAAATTAAGGTGCAAAACAAGATGGGAAGAAAGATACACGGATACTGTAATTTTTTAAACTTTTGCAATTTATTGTAAGAAGAGGGCTGCCCTTTGTTTGTATTCGTATATATGGAATGAAAGTCAGACTAGCTAGAATTTATTTATACCTGGACCTGGACTGGAATAAAAATCATCTTGATGGCATGTTGAAATTGTGATGGGCGCAGCTCTGAGACGGTCGTTGTGGGCTAAAAAGGAATCCAACTTACTGCCCGTTCCAACACGGCCTTAAATCTCCTTTCAAAAAAGAAAACACGGCCTTAAATCCTGCTACAATGAGGCATTAGGCCCACTTGGAGACAAAACCATGCTGGGCTTGTGTTTGTAATGGGCTGGGAAGCCTAGTGGTCCGTGAAAGTACTACGACCCGGTCCAAGTGGTCCAGGCCCCCGTCCCTGACCGGAAGGCGGAAATGCCGCAACGGTACACGCGCGGCAGATCGGCAGGCAGGTGGACGAGGACGTCTTCATCTCGCCAGGCTGTGGACCCTGACGTCTTCATCTCCCTCGAAACAGCAGGAGGAGGACCTAGCCAGCCAGAGCCCGCCGACCCCGCCCTCCCCTGCCCGCAACCAAAAATTGCCCGGCTCCACTTGGCCGCAGGCGCTTTTTTTTTTTTTTTTTTTTTTTTTTGTCCCGTGGCCAGCCAGAGCCAGCCGCACCACCGCCACGCCACGCCACGCCACGCGCCAGAGATCGAACGGTCGAGTGCGACGACGGCAGGTAGCGTTGCAGAGAGGCGGGGACACGGTGGTCGACGACAGCTAAACTCACATCCACGTAGTATAGCAGCAAGTAGATTCAAACGCTGCGTGCATGCGCCGGCGACCGAACGAGAGGAGGAGCGATACGATTACGAGACAGCAGCGAGGGAGATGCGATGGATGGGTGGCCCCAAGCCCCACCCGCGCTGCCCCTCCAGCTTTTTTGCGATGGCCGCATGCGACGGCGCAAGATGACAAAGAGGCCCGCATGCTACTGGAGGAGCACGGTGCAGCACGGACTGATTGCTTGCATATAGATAAGCACGGACGCGCTTTCCGTTCTTGTTCGTTTGAATCATTGGATCCATTCCTTGGCGATGACCAGTACTACAGCTTTGACCGCTCGCTCAACAGTCCAACTCTTGTGTTCTAGCTATAAGCACAGTAGCTTTGAAAGAAAAAAAAATGGTACTTACGGAGGCTCATTTTCAAATTTTATGGACCAAAATACTTGGAAATGATATTAAGTAGAAATAGAAATGGAAATAGTTCATAAAAATTACTGTGAAAATAATTTTGGTCTCTTCCACCTGTTTTTCAGTATTTCGAATTTTCCGTTTTGGCTATCTAGCTATATCATAGTGAACTAGCTCTTCTGTGAAAGAGAAGTAAACAGATAGTGCCAAAATGCATCTCAAAATTCTCTTCGTACCTTGTAGACATCCCAAATTCATTCATACCTTCCATATAAAATTTATGTGGTACTATACATATTCAATTTTTTATTGCACGATATTACTTTGCTACTCCATCATGGTTACTTTTTTCGTTTATTAATATTGATTTCTGATTGATACCGTACGTTTTAGTCAAGATATTAAGACTTCACCACATATCGATGCCATATTCATTTTGGAATAATCCCCCCAGTGCCATTGCAATTTTGCTCAATCCTGTATTTGCCACCGAGGCCCACATGTCATTGACCCAGGTCAACCCCACATGTCAGTGAGATCCCGGTGGCAACCAAGGGAGTGCAAAATTTTGCAGTGGCATTGAGGGAATTAGCCCTATTCATTTTGATTAGTGTCATTATCAATTTTTCTTTCAAAAAAATAAATAATATGAAACTAAAAATAATTGAGCCTTCTTCCAATTGTTAAACGGCTTTCATCACTAATAAGTAGTAACACTAAATGAACTTGCGTTTCATGTCGTTTGGTGATCATGCATGGGTGACGGCACCAAAAATGTGAAGCCAGCATGGCTGGAGCCTCACACAGATATTTTTCTTATAAGCAGAACGCGCGGATTACAATTCCTACAGTGATGAATCCCCGTGAAATTCACGGAAATACACTTAATTGAACTCAAAGCTACTACCACCGGTACTAGTAGCCACCCACAAACATTTTGTACATAGTAAATGGGAGAGGTGCGGCCGTGCCAAAAGCAGTCAAGCATGGGAACAGCTAAACAACACGTACAGGGACCACACCATGTGAGGAAAAAAAAATACTACTACATTTAACTAGCCCTTTCAAAACATCAGAGAGGCGCAGCTATAGCTAGAAAGAGAGAGTTAATTTTACTACTACTACACACAACCAAGCATCCTTCCATCCATCCATCCATCCATCCGACGAACTAATAACCAAGGACCCCAAGAACAAATGATCAAAATTCGATGCCTTTTACCCTTCATACATAGTAGCTTGTACCGATTAATAAGCGCTGATGAAGATGCCAAGTCATCAACAAGACAGACGATGATGAACAGCTAGCTCAACGGAACATTACCAATTTACCACCCAATATCATGCACTACTACTTCACCAATCACCCATGTCATATTCCTTGCTGCTTCCATCAGTCTCGCGAGCCTCCCTGCCCTCCAAGATCCTGTGAATTAACGTGGCATACAATTTCTTGTTAGTTATCACAAACTAATAGAATATGAGAACACAGAGAAAGAGTCAAGAGTGGCTGTTCTAAAATTTATGAGCGAAAAATCTGGTATTCAGCACTGAAACTTCTAGTGTTACGTGCATGCAATTTCTGTTCCCAAGTACTATGGGTAAATCACGGACGCAACAAGTACCCAACTGCTGCGCCCAGACTCGTACAGAGTTCCAGGTCGTTTTAATAAGAATCAATAAAACGCCAATGCCGCATGCTAACGGGACAAAGGCATTGCACAGGAGTGGTACTTACTGGACTGGTACGAAGAATTCAAGATCTAGTGGATGAGCTTACCATGTGATTGATGGTCGACGTGCCGGCGGCAGCATCTGCAGCGGGCTTCTTGGACGCCTTCTTCAGGCCCAGCAGCTCCTTCCACCGGATGTTGGGCGCGCGTGGCGCACGCCCATGGCGCTCGTCGGCCCGCAGCTCGTCGCGCAGCGTCGTGGGCCGGCCGCTGGCGTGCGGGGCCTCCCGGAGCGGCAGGAGGCGGCCCTTGGAGAAGAGCTGGTCGGCGGCAATCATGGAGTGGCCGCCGGCGGCCGGGTGGTGGCCGCCGAGGGAGAACTCGAAGTCGGCGTCCCCCGTCGCGCCGCCGCGGGCGGAGGGCGGCGGCGGCGGCTCGACCGCGAAGTCGCTGGAGAAGGACATCCGCGGGGCCATGAAGGACGACGACTGGTGGTGCTCCGGGTTGTACATGTTAACACATGCCATGCATTGCCTCGCACACGCGCGATATTGGTTAAATGGATCACCTCTCTCTCCCCCACCCCTAGCTACTCTGCGCTTTTGCACAGGTGTGCGCAGTGTTCGAGCTAAGACAACGAGGAGCTAGCTATAGTAGTACAATCCGGCTACTTGTTGAGTGAAGCGAGCTCAAGCTCGTGTGTGAGAGACAGGAAAAGAATGTGAGTGGCCAGTGGGTGTACCTGTGGCGTTGCGAGAGGTGAGGACACTGGAGCTCTCGTGGATTGATGAAGAGGGGTAGGGTTCCCTCATCTGGGGCACGATATATAGTGGCAGCCGGACCGGGCGCCGGGGAAGATTGACGCATGGTGGGATGGATGATGGACGCGGGGCCCGACAGACGGAACGGGCGTCGTCGGTCGGACGACGGAGCGGCCGATCGATTTGGCGGTTTGGATGGACGCGAGGGTAGCATCTAGATCTGCCGTGTAGGGTGGTGGCTACGCGCGCGCGGAGACATTTTTAAAATGTTTCTTTGTTTAGATGTGAAGACTGAAGACCACAACCACATACTATAGCAGGAACCGGATGACGATGAAGGGGAATGCGTAGGAGCGTTGTTCGCTGTGTGGAGACGAAAGCGGGAGAGTAATTCTTTTTATCGCCGATGCACATTGTCGCTTGTACGCTCCGGCCCGGCAGCGGCAGGCAAGCTAACTGGAGTACCAATATTTCTTAATTGTCAAACGAAAACAACTAAAATATAATGACAACCAAGTACTTTCGGTGACAAATGTATCAGGATGCCAGGTTCACATGGCAAATAAACCACCTGTGTGTGTTTCTGATTACTTGAGGAGTGATGACTAGAGACTGACCAACATGTCTGCGTTTCCCCGAACAACAACCGAGCGCCTATTGTCATTCATGGCGTCGTACTGCTCGGCCCTCCCCTCTATCTCCACTGCTGGCGCACGCACAGGACCAACCGACTAATGATCCCAGGTTTAATCTTTCCTTTGTCCCGACGCGCACACAGCACGCTGCCAAGTTGTCGATCCAACAGACCTTAATTCTTAAGCAGCAATCTAATATTAGCCGATAATTAGGTCCCGAGGAGGAGGTGCTCAGTGCTCGCACGTTCGGACAAGGCGATGGCACATGCTTGTTTCCTTTGGGCAAGTGGGAGTGCACCACCTAATGCACACACACACATTCCCTCTGCGCGCGGCGCCTTTATATTTCCGGTTTCCCTATGCGGTGTACGTTGCCCGCCTGATAGTGCCGCGGCTACGGCTGGCAAGGGCATGTCATCATGCTCACCCCCCCGGCCGGGGCAGTATTTTATAACTGGTTCCACCACATCGTTAAAGCTAAAGCAAGCTATTATTACCACCGGGGGTTAAGTAGTGTAGGTGATGACCGACTGATTCAAACGGATAGGCATCGCGACAAACATGGGCGCTCTCTGTATTCTGATCCGTGTATTTAACGTTTTGCCTCCTGCAGGAATGGTTAAAGCAGATGCTACTGTGTACGTATAGTGCTACACTAATAGTACCAGTACACAGAGAGTATATTTACGGTAAGAGTATCGACAGGCAGAGACAGAGAGAGGAAGCGAGGGTTGACCGGGCTTTGACTGGGTGCAGCGCCGGCAGCAGGATAAGCTGGGGACGTGGACAGGTCGAAAAGACCACGTGACCTCTCTCACCTGCATGCGGTACGGTCGCATGCAGCGCGGCCTTCGCATCCCGTCCATCGCGTAACAAAGACAGCCACTTGTGCAGGCTGCACTCTCTTCTCTGGCTCTGCTACGCTTCTGCCGTCGCTGCACGCTATTCTGGCCTCTGCTAGCATTGAAACTTTGAAGAAGAAAAGATGCCGATACGGTACCATCTGCAATCAAAATTTGGCAGAGCGGAGGTACGTGTCGATACTCCGTCCATCGCTCGGTTTTTGTCCCGCGGTCCTTTTGGAGGGCTATCCACCAGAGCTAGGGGATTCAGAACACGAGAGTACGGCTCACGTACTTGGTGCCAGCCTCTCTCGTACGACTACGTGGACGTGAGATGACCATGACCGAGACGAGGAAATGGTTTCAGAAATCTGTCTCCAAATTAAGCATTGTGCGATTTGGCATCATCAGCTACTATCATGGGCTGTTAGCGAAAGCGTGGATAAGCCATCAGTTGTCGCCTGATTAGCCTGCGTGGATGCATATAGTAGTAACATGCATGGCTGTAGCAAACATGCTTTTGTCGTTTGTAATCGTTGTGCCGGGCAATTATTACTGCTGTGACTACTGTTCGATTATGTGTCGTACATCCTTAACCACATAACACTGTCGATCCATCGACTACTGCTAAAAAATTCTACAGTCAATTTTATGTTCACCTATTTCACCCTTGCACCTGTGGCCCGTCTCATTTGCCTGCGATCCAAATCGGCATAGTCACTTTTGACCCGTTCTTGGTGGTAGTTACGCAACCAGATTAAGCTGCCCAGGCTAAACAACATAATCAACACGAAGATGCATCGTATGCAAAGCTATTTGCCTGTAATTTAAGCATAAAAACCCCCATAGTGGCACTATCGTAACTTGAAACTCCCATTCACAATTTAATTCGATCCTGCATGTCTGACACCGTTCCCTCCATCATCTCTCCGCTTCATCATCGCGTTTGCACATTAGTTCCTTTATGCCTCAAATATAAGTATTTGGGATGTTTGATTTTTTTTTTCTATCAAAATATAAGCATTCCTATGAATAAGACAAAATCTGGTGGGTTGGTGGGTGAGTCAGGTAAAATAAAGGGTATATGTGACTTTCTCTTATTGACTATTTTTGTCTTAGGTTTCTAGGAATATTTACATTTGAGGCACAGAACGAGTATATTACACCCCATCTATCGACACGTACCTCTGCTCTGCCAAATTTTGTCTACCACACACATTCCATCTTGTCGGCTTGTCACCAGTGGCGGACCTACCACTAGAGCCTTGACCCTAGTCTTGGTCTAAAAATCACCTTGGCCACTCTTTTTTTTTCATCATATAGTTTATCGTCTTCTTAAAAAAGATCAATGGAATGGCCCTAATCTTTGAGTCAGTCTGAGTCCGCTCCTGCTTGTCGCCACTTTCTCCTCGTGGCGCCCCACCATGACGATGAATATATACACTGATTGTGAACCACATGCATCAAAATTTCCACCGACGAGCAACAACTTGTGATTGTCGGTAAGGAACTTAATTACCTTCTACACAATTTGTTTTGAAGATCGATTTTTTGGCAGGAAGCCAAGTCCCTTGAAAATGGAATGACATCGTTTATTTGGCTCATCAAATCAAATCGAATGGTGTACAAGATAGTCTTTGTTGCCTCCCTTATATATGGTGTGTGTTATAGAAATTTTTTCAGATCTCGTCGTTAAGGCATGGACATGTCATATCGTGTTACAAAATTTCCAGCCTCCGTTGCAAAGCATGAGTGTTTAACTTTTTTAGAGTTTTAGAGTGCCAAAAGGCACTCCCGTCTCATTGCATTGCAACGGAACACAAGCGTTTACAACACAGGTTTGTTCAGTCTTACAAAACGGCACTCCAGCCACTTATACATCACGCCCTCATTTCCTCCTTGTTCTGTGAAGGTTTTATCGCCTCGTTCTGTACCAGCCTCCTCTGGTCCAACCTTGAATCTCTCCAGATCACTTCATCATCAGTCTTTCTGGTTGATCTGCCCTCCTCTTGATCCAATCGGTATACCGGTCCATTGTAGTTAGCTTCCCAATTGGCACGAGCGGTTTCCAGAGCTCTAGCATACTTGCGATCCTTCTCCAGATCTCCCTCATCCCTAGCCATATGCCATTCTGGAAGCAAATCTCATTCCCGTACCCAAGTAGGTACTTCCATTATACATATAAACTCGGCCGTCCGTCCGGTCGATCGATCGCTTTCCAGGGCTCCAGAAAGCGTGTTGTTTTCCACACTCCGTGGCCCCGCTCAAAAATTGGTAACAACAAGAATAAACGCTCATGCTCCAACAAGAATACACGCGCGAGATGAAAGACCGTATCACTGTGCAGCGAGCAGAAGCGTACTGTAAACATACACAGTGCGTACTCTCTCTACAATTTGAATCTCATTGCCTCTCTCTCGCTTTTGAATGGCGTATACCCCAGATCGACGCCGTGATCGGCCAATGTGCAAAGCATATAATATCGGTACGTCCAAGGAGCGTGAGCGCGTGCAGCGGACCCGGCGGCGGCGGCGCAGGAGGGTGCGAGAGGCGCGGAGGCAGCAGAGAGACCCCATTCGTGTCCCCTGCCCGTGGCTCCACCACCGGTCGTGCGCGCACGCTTTGCCCCGCCACGAGGAGGGCCGTCCTTTATTTTTCGCGGTACGTACGTGTTTGCATCGAGACCTCGCGCCAATTGCAAGGATCGACAGATTCGCGCCCGTCGACGAACGACGATGATCCGAGATTCATTGGCAAGCTGCCAAGCTCGCCCCCCTGACCTGACGAATGTCATGGCCCCCTCTCGATCTCCCCCACAAGTATATATGTCGCATGCATGGGCATTATAGAACTGGTACTGTAGTTGCTAGGTCTTGGTCAGTCCCTTGAGATCTAGGAGTGGAATAGGACTCCTCCCGTATTGGTCACCATGTAGGTATCTCAATCGTCGATTGTGTAGGTATGCTAACGACGCCCTCGCCGAGTCACGTAGTACACTGTAGTCCAAATAGTCCAAGCACATAGTCCAGTCTCTCCATGGTGCTGCGGCCTATATAGTGCTTGCAGTACGTACCTTGCTGACCCGGTAGCATCTAGCTGGGGTACACTCGGATCACTGATGGCAGCTGACGAAAAGAAAGGTGTCATAGCTAGGGCCGGGGCCATCTCTTTCACTCTGGGTATGAATGTCACAAGTGCATGCATGCATGCACGGCCATTGCCTGTTACTATTTCGCCACGTGAAGGGCTCAGACCGTTGGTCTCCGCCCGGGGTAAACTGCTGCTCGTCGCCTTGTGTTAGTTAGCACACAACTACTAGTAGTAAATTTTACTACTCTGGATGTGCATGACACGACACCACCGTCAGTTGTGTACCTTGGAATAATTTTGCCGTACGTTGGGCGAAGCTACATTGGCTGGAGGGGTGCTGATGCATCCAAACCTAACTAGTAGTAATAAAATTTTGGAGTGCTCACCATGGATGCAGCCCCCTCGTCTCATAATTATGCACCACCAAAGCTGAAAAAGCGGCCGCGGTCCAACTGAAAGGGGTGCACCTTCTTCTCTTTGGGTTCTAGCTTAGCCAATAATCCAATCGCAATGCATAGGTAGCACACATAGTACGACCACGCAAGGCACGTTTTTTGCTTGGATTAGCTTCTGGAGATATACTCACAACAGCAACGATGCTTTGGCAATCGTGCACGTCTTTCCACGTAAATACGAGTACTACTGTAACGGTAAAGCTTGTGTTCAACAGCCCCGGTCGTTTTTGGGTCGGCGCGCTGCCGAACGGAGCGCCCGGCATTTATGCATATGCATGGGCCGCTTCGATCGGGCAATAAAAACATCGGGAACGGCGCTCTCCAGAACTCCCCCTCTCGCGAGGATAGCCGTGACCGTGAGTTAACAATGAGAGCCAGATGATTGAATTGAATCCTCTGATATCATCAGGTCTGTCTCTGTCTGCGATGAATGACTGAATGAGAGCCAGATGCGCGGCGCCATGCATGGGGGTGGACAGCGTAGCGCTCGGGCGAGTCAGTGACGAGCGAGAGAGTGAGCAGCGGCATGCAATGCAACGCGGTACGATGACTCGATCAGAGCGCGCGCGCTCTCCTTTCCGTGCTGCTCTGCTGCAAAACTGCCAAGCTTTTTGCGGTGTGCATGGCCTGGACAACAGTGCACAGGATAGGTTAGACGACTGGAAGAGGTGGGATTTGACTAATCCTTGAAAGGAAGCAGTCGGACTGAACTGGAGCACTCGATCGCGCGCGCCCGGCCAAAAGTTTGCTGTAGGATGCGTAGCCTGGAGGTGGAGGGAGCTGCACCGGCCAGTCTGGGCGCAGTTTGACCGGCCAGTGGAAAGCCATTGCTGCAGCTGTAAGAACAGGAGATAAGCACTGGTCCATTATTGGCAGCTTACGCCTATGGGCAAGTGTTATTCAGGAAGAAAGAGAAAGGAGTTTAGTCCATTCCCACATTTCTGTCTCTCTTGCAATCCAACTGATGAAAGCATCCAAACCGTAAACTAGTGTAAAAATGTGATTCATTTTGGTGTCAACTAGAGTTAGGGTAGCTTTGAATTCAAACACTGAGGTTGTCATGAAAAATCAACCATTTCTTAAAAAAATTCAGGCTATGTACGTACACGAGGTTGGTAGTTTATATATGCGCTTCAAAAACATTTGCACTTGTAAATACTCACATGAACTACTTCCTCCGTTCACATTTAGATGTTGTTTTAGAGTTGGGCACGAGAAATAATGAGAAGTAAAAAGATTGATGCACTAAAAATGAGAAGGAGAGAGATAGAGATAGAGATGTAGTGAAAAGAGAGAATATTGTATTGGAAAAAGAGAAATGTGCATTGGAAAGTCAGAATGACATGTAATTGGAGAAAAGTTAGAAACCTTAGAATGACATGAAAATATGAACGAAGGGAGTAGTTGTTATAAAATTCAAGTAGGCCTACTGCATCTCAGCATATATCTATATAAAATACTAAAATACTCATTGTTCTTATTTTGTTATCATTAGGACAAACTTTCTAGTGCAAATTTACATTAGCTGTTTTGTCCTAACGACAAGAAAAAAAAAAGAACAGAGAGAGTATATCCAATCATTGGAGCTAAGGGGCTTAGGCAGCTGCCGTGGAAAGACACACGCCAAGCAAGCAGTAAGCTGGAAAAGCTCCAACCAATGGTCAAAGTTAGCGCACACTATTTGCAGCCATAGCAATAGTACTCGATCCAAATAGCTGAGTAATAGTATATGGTCACAGCCCCATCATCTCCCCATGATACCAACTACTTTATGCCGAGACTGTCTGGTCTCCGATCTCGGGGGCAAAGCGGAAAGCGTTGTGCAAGCATCCCCTCAAGCTTTGGGAATGTGTGTATCATTAGACCGACCCAGGTTAGTTTACTAGCGGAGGTAATGGAGGCCTGAGGTTGATGCTTTCCAAAAGCTCGAAAAGGTCGCGGGGGTTTGGTTAGTTTAATTCTGTCTTCAGAGAGTTAGTGAGGCTGGACCTGTGCAAGATCACATGCAAGCATGTCTTGTTCGGTTAGCATAAACGGAAAAGAGTTGAGTGTAGTAGGGCCAGCAGGCCATGAATGCATGGGTCACCAGCAGGATGGGTGTGGTCAATGCTCACCGAATAGTCAATTGAGTTATGCAAACCGAGGTTGATTACTCGCAAAAGCTGGGGTGCCTAGGCTGATTTGTTTTCTTGCGTGGAGGGACATAGGCAACGCGACAAAAGTGCTGGCTTGTGAAAGATCTTACTCCTATTTGGTGTGATTGTGACTAGTAGTAGCTCGGTAAATGGTGGCTCGTCACTTGAATATTGGATGTGGCTTAGGGCATTCTGCAATCTTTGACCATAACAGACCGTTCCAATTGTCACGTCTGGGTGTGATTGTTTGCGTAGGTTAGACCGAATCACAGACCCGTTGGATGCAACATCAAATTCTTTGGTTGCCTGAGCTTGGAGCTCGGCCTGGCTGAGAAGGTACTGACTACTGATGGTGTCGCCCAGCCTAGTCTGGCAGAAATGAAAAGGAAACCCGTTTCTCCCGCACCCGGCTCGTGCAATGTAGCACGCCAAGTTTTTTTCGTCTCCGCGCATGTAGCCCAAGGCATACACCATGCAACTAATCATGGGTTGGAACCAACTTGGTCTTGTGACACAGGCAAACCAATCATGCAAACTTGCACGGCCGCATGCTGGGCCTGGTTCCAGTGCTGAGCCTGACTAGACCTGTTCCATTAACCCATCCGGAGAACATAGAAATGCTTAAGCCAGTTTGCAATGAATCCAATTTCAAGTGAATTACTTGGTGTAAAGGTATAGTGAAAATTTTATTTCAAGTGACAAATTTCAGATCGCATCACACCGTGCATAATGCATACATTGTGCCACAGTTTTTTTTTTCAGGGGAGTGCCACAGAGACCCACTCACCCACACAGTTTTGCAGCTGGCAACGCATTTACATGGGGCCTGAATTACATGGGCTTTGTAAGCCCAAACTCTCAATTCTATTCTTGGACCCACCTTCCCGATGGCTAGGCTGCTAGGGTGATCGGTGGCGGCGCGAAGTGCCACCGGCGAGGCCGCGAGGCACGAGCAGGGCTTGATGCGGTATCCAGAACATGGCCGACGTTCAGCTTTGTCGACCGAGGAGGCGTGGACGACAATCGTGATCGGCGTATTCAGGCTTACCGTAGGAGAAGGACACGCCGAGCTGAGCAGAAATCTTCACCGGAAAATGAAAACAAGCTGACAAGCAAGTCGACGGATTCCTTCGTAATATGAATATTTTCTTTTTTTTTTCTTCAAATAAAAAGAGTAAAAGGCAACAGGATGAAGATGATAGAAGGTACACTGTAAATTTCATTCATCGAGAGCAAAATAATTAACATCCACGACACCATGGTACGAGCTAAGGTAGCTAGGCAGGCCCAGAGGCTGCCTTGCAACCGTGTACCACCAAACACAGCATACATAGATCACAAACACACACACACACACCGTGTTCATGAATTTACCAAGTACAAGAAAGCAAGTTTGAGCAACAGCGATGATGGATCAAAAGCTTATTTTAGCGAAGCGATGGAGCCTGCAGCTCTCGAGAGCCTCCGGCTAGCTGGTTAGTAGGCGACGATCTTGAGGCCGAGGCTCTTCTGCGCGAACTCGATGAGGCCGTCGACCTCGCTGTCGTCGATGTAGCCGTCCCCGTCGGCGTCGGCGTAGCTGATGCCCTGCCTGCTCCGCCACCCCGTGAACCGCGCCCGGATGGCGCGCATCGCGCGGCGCAGCTCGTCGCGGCTGATGCGGCCGTCGCGGTCCACGTCGAACCGCCGCAGCCACTCCTTGAACTCGTCCACGGTCATGTCCGCGTCCAGCGACCTCGTCACCGTCACGTTCCTGATCGCCATCTCGATCTCACCACACCTCAACCCACAAATACCTCTCTGCAAGGAACGAATGAAGCTTAACAACCCTTTGTTTGATCGAGGAAGGTATTATACGCCTGACCGTGTGTTCTGTGTATGAACTGTGAAGCAACTTGTCAAGCTCTGTTTGCTCTTATATAACCCTGCACAGGTAAGGTGCACCAGCCACCGGCTTAAATATAAAAATACAACCCTACACGGCTGAGTGAAACCGTCAGGTACCTTACGTTTATCACGGTTTCTTCTCTCTTTCCCGACTCGGTGACCTTTTGCACAGCTTAGCTTATCCCGCACGCGTTGTATACCTAGATTTGGATGTTGACAAATAGTTCACTGCCACTGCCCTGTCCAAGAATATTGCACCTATGGCCGGTTTGATTGGCGGCCATCCAGATCACCCGGCAGCGCTGCTCGTTGAATAGAGCAAGAATCTGCACCAAGTGGCGCAAAAAAGAACACGAAGAGTGATCCTGCAGTTGATTGACGTGCGCGGAATGGAATCCTGCAAAGCTGAGCCGCGAGAGGGTGAGGATGGGCAGCCGCGCAATGTGGGAATCTGCAAAGGAGAAAAATCAGGCGTGATAATATTTTTTTCAAAAGGATGGAATTTGATTCTGCGATTAGGCCTCTGCATTATTGCTCTCGCATCGGAAAAACTGTTTAACCCCCTGCGTCGTTTTTCCCATGGCGATGCATTTATATGCTTTGAAGAAATATCATGGTAGATTTCAACTTGACGTTTAATTTGAAAAGAGAAAAAAGATTTCAAATTGACATGCACCACATGTTTGCTTTCTGTTCGCACTTTTGGTTGCCTTTCAACTGTTGTCCGGGTCAGTACTGAAGGCGGGCACGGAGGATTTATGGTGCCTGTACTTTGGGTAGCTTTCGGTTTTTGGTTGCGTCAGGCACTGCACATTCGTAAGTCATCTATAATCCTTTCCTTTGTAAAGCAACTGAAGCCTATCATAAAAATTCTTGATGCCCTCAATTTCGTTGTGCAATCATCTTGTTGCAGCAGTTCTTCAACTGAAGTTACTGGGATTCTAGTGAGCAATATTCCGAACACCTGTCCTGCGCGCGTCTTTTTTCACGAATCATTGTCGCGAGAATGGCCTGGCCAATGCTGTCGTTACAGATGCAGCAAACATCGAAGTATGGGACGCCGATCCAATCCTGATTACCACTTTGCTTCATCGCAGGGAGAGGAGAGCGCGGCTCTGAACGAAGGCGCAGCAGGTGACGACTGACGAGGACAGACAGTGGGGGAGGGGGGATCTGGAGGAGGAGGAAGGGGCGCGCCAGCGGCGCCGGTGAACAGGGATGGGGAAGCAGGAGGAGGAACCGCTGGAGGAGGAGCAGGAGGCAGCCGTCGCCGGAGAGGAACGGGAGGAAAGGGCGGAGAGGGATAGCAGGTGGCGAGGGGGTTTCTGCAAATAGTTGGATCGCGATTAATAACCGCGATCGCAGTTAGGGTTCTTTATGTAAATATTTGGATCGTGATTATTAATTATGACCAAAACTAGGGGCTTTAATGTAAATTTTTGGAAAGCGGTTACTAATTGCTATCCGATTTTAGGAGGTTTTCTGTAATATGTGTTACCGTGATCAGCTCTGCATAGCAGCGAGCCAGCGAATCGCCGCTGCCGAGCACTTGTTCCCTCGTTCTCGCACCCGAGCCAAGAAAGAGGTATGAGAGAGAGAGAGAGAGAGAGAGAGAGAGAGCGGGGGTAAGGGGACCGGAGAGCATGGTATTGCCGCCGCTTGCGCATGCCGTACAGGAATCGAGGACGGCGAGTCGAGGGGCTCCTTGCCGATTCGCACCTGACATGCCGCACACATGGCCGCAAGAGATTGGCCGCCAGGCCAGCCGTGGGAGCTTGCTGTGTAGAACAGGACGCCGAGAGCTTCTCGCCGGCAGACTCCGGCCGGCTGCTGTGGTTAATGAAGAGAGGGATTATGTTTAGAGCTGTTTAGCTCGTTTCAGTTTCCAAACACATTCTTCTCGGTTGAAGAAGAGAGATTTTTTATTTGATTCGCACTTCTTTAATTAATTAGATTTTTTTTTTTTTGGACTTTAACCAGCAGAACTAGACAACAGGAATGTACTGTAGATGCAAACCTTGACACTCCTTCAATCTATCGAGAAAAGATTATGCACTGCTTGGAATAAAAATGCAGGAAAGTCACGGATGCAATAGCCAATAGGTGGGCAAAGATCGAGCAGAATCTACAAAGCTGAACAATATATACCAGCATAGTATGCAAAAGATGGAACAGGATTCCGAATTTGGGCGACATTTTTCTTTGAGGAATATAGAAATTTCTCGAATTTCGTACCACGTCGTCATGGGCAACAGCATTTCACTTCGTGTCGATGCAAAATTATTAAATATTAATCACAATTAATTCTGCACAGCATTTTTTTTTTGTGTGTGTGAACTTGTGTTCCACATACAGCGAGACGAGGGTTTGAAGCCGGTCATTTTATTATAGATGTGACTGCATTGCATATTATTTACATCAGGATAATATCGGAAGCTCACTGCACATCTCTACGGCTCTCAGGGCTTCCTCCGCGGGCGAGTCATCATGGCCATGAAATCGTCCATGTCCACGAAGCCATCGTGGTTCCTGTCAATCTCCGTCACCATCTTCCGGCAATCCTCCAGGCTGCAACTGTCCCCTAGCTTGCGCAGCACCGCCATGACTTCCTCGGCGCTGATCCTGCCGTCCTCGTCCCTGTCGAACACGAAGAACGCCCGCCGGATGTCGCCGATTTGCACGCCGTTCTTGTGCACGTCCATGAAGTCGTCCAGGTCCATGTACCCGTCCTTGTTGCGGTCGGTGACGCAGATCATCCGCCGCGCCTCGCGCGCCGCGTCGGCCTTCCCGAACCTCTCCAGCATAAACTGAAGGTCCTTCTTGGAGATCCGGCCAGAATGGCTGGCGATCATGTCAAATACTTTCTTCATCTCCCCCTCGTCAGGCTTGTATGTACTCAGGTCGGAGTACTGCCGATCCCTCGCCGACAGTAGCCGGCCGCCGGACTTGAACCGAAGCTTTGCTAGATTGTACTTGAAGGACAGGATGCTCAGATGAGACATTCTGTAGTAGACCTGCTACGGCAGCTAGAGACGATGATCCCTCATCGAAGTTTATAGACAGACCATCTGTGTCATGAACAAAGGTTGCCAGAATACATATGCCTGATAGCTGCAGAAAGTTTCAGAATTTGGGATTCCTCTAGAACTTGCAGTGCAGGCAATCTCAAACCAGAAAGGAGGGCAAAAGATGGACGATACCAACATGCAAAGTAAGAATCAAATATGTAGCTTCTAGGAAGATAGTACAACAGCCGAAAGTTCTTTAAAGCTGAGCCAGGAGCTCCTTTGAAATCTATTCTTTCTTTCATTGTAGATTTTTATGGTCATGTCCATCAGTAAAGAACTAAGAGATACAAGTATTAGAGGTATATGAGTCGCAAAAAAAAAAAAAGAAAAGTATTAGAGGTACATCAAATTTTTACAGTGCTTAAAGAATGGCACCTCTTCTGTTTATCATTCCTGCAATGTAGATTGTGCAGTGAAAAGAATCATAGGTTAAATTGCTGAGGTTGCAAACACAATTTATTCGGCAGCAGCAACAAAATTATAGCCACCAAACGAATAGGAACCCTTCAGATTATGGTGGCTTGCCATTGTCTAGCTCGTCCATCTTTTCAGCGTCCTGGCGATATGTAATTTTCCGCACATAACCTGCATAACACACAAAATGCCCATCCGATAGGCATGGCAAGAAGTCAGTGTATAAATTTCTCCCAGGATATAGCATAGTGACAGCAGCAAATCAATAGCAAAAAGAACAACATATAACATGACATTAATCATCTAGCTTGGCAGGAAGATCTGGTTGGTCAAACCTAAATTTCCAATTGCACAAAAACATTTTTAAAAAAACTGAGGTTGAATCAACTAATATCATGACACTGACCTATCACCTAGCATAAGGGAATACTATGCATTCACTACAGGTACTTACCTGTTCTGATGCCAATCTCTATCAACAGTTTTATCTATCAAGGTTCAAGGTAAAGGAATGGTATCTTCTCTTTTCAGTATTCGACAAAATACTACTCCTTAGTATCATATCTCCACTGCAACAAAACACTTGTTACAGTACCTGGTTTGGAAGTTAAGTGGAGAAGAGGGTAGTCTGCTATTACGGACTTCAACATAGTTCTTACACAAGCTTATGCACACAGTGAGCCAGTTTATGTCAATGACCGTGAGGATTTTCATTGGAATTTTAAGCTCCAGTGTGCCTACAACAGAACTTTTTCTCTCATGGTCAACCAATTGATAGTCTTTCTTTTATGGTATGGTGAATGCATATGTGAGGTCCATTTTTAATGTTTTCCCCTTTTGGAACAATCAAACACATGGAAGCCCATTCTCTATTAAATACTACTACCTCCGGTTTTATTTTCTTGTCGTTAGGACATGAAACTCAATTCATTTTTGAATTAAGATTTTGGTCTGAACGTCAATAAAATAAAACCGGAGGGAGTACAAAATGCGTCCTTTTGTTTCTTTGCTTGCCTTGCATTACTAATTTATGCAAGAAGCTGAGAACTAAAGAGTTGTCACATCTTGAATCATTGCTTGAATCATGTACCTCATAGTATAGCATAGCCACCATGAATGCAGCGTGTCTGATAGTATAACCATGATGGCTATATAACATGTTTGTAGTTCAGATATCAGAATCAAGAGTTGATGTCGAGTGCTGTCAGAGACAATTCAAATAGGCGACCAAATCCTATGGATATAGTCATCATATATGCGTTACATGGTTGTGCAAGGAGGGGGACATGAGTCATGAGACAAGGGATTGAAATAGTCCCCAACTCCCCCCCTGGAAAGGCAGAGTCATATTGGTCCTGATTAGGGCAGCGATAGATCAATGTTAGATTAGTAATATATGCTGCAACCTAAATAACATGATTGATTCAGTTTACTGTCTTGTTCATGAATCTGTGAGAATCACATGTTTTTTGCTTTTTGTTATCATCATATTGTCTTACACAAATAAATCTATGTATTTTACTGTAATTTTTTCCTATGACATTTACAGTTTGTCCTTGTGCCCACCAACTAAAATGCCATGTCAATTCTTGTCTCTTTTCTGGTTAGCATCCAAATTATAAAAGACAGGAGTCTACAAACAATACTGAGTGATTAAATGGTCTTTGCTTTGGTGCTCATACACACATCTTAAGTGAGTGTATGCTAACACAGTTGCAACAGCAAAGATATATGATTCTATATATACAAAAAGACTTAAGAACAGTGCCTTTAAATGACTGTATATAAGTAGCATCTCACGAGACATTGCACTAAATACTATCAAATTTATGATCAATTAGGATGTTTCTCACAACAAGAGTGTACATGTTATCGTATTAGAACTCAGCAACTCAAGTTGTAGCATATGACTGGCGGTGCTGCTCAGCTCATGATAAGTATTTGGGCATTATAACAGCAACACCTCTTCAAAAGTAATAGAGCTCTGGCTGATGTCAAGGATTCAGGCAGTGTGGTTACAGGGCATTTGTCTAAACTAAAAGCTGGCTGAAACTGCATTACATCAAATCTAATCACAAGCCCAGATTCGTGAAATAACTATGGTAGATCTACATGAAACAAGATCTGGATATCCTTGGTACCATTCCTTTTTCTTACATTTAGATATTTTTAACTTCAAACAACAAGAACGATACAAGGCATGGAAATAAGGAAAAAGAGATCTCATCTCACCAATGCCCGCGCATGGCACGCACTTGCAGATGGTCTCCTTCCCCTTCTTTCTGAAGTAGCTCACCAGCCCCGTCCCCTGGCAACTCCGGCATTTGCCCGTCCATTCGTACGAAACAGTCCTGCAATCCTTTAATCCAGAGCCACCAGCAAACACAAATACCAAAATCATGACAAAATATAGGCCCCAATCCAACAGAAAAACATAAATTCAACCGCCGCCGCACCAACCTCGACCTCGACGTCGCAGCTGAGGCGGCGGTCGAGCTCCTCCCGTGACATCGGCTCGGCCCCCGGTAAAGTCATGGGGAGCGGCAACGGCTCCACATCATCTACCAGGTAGCTCTCCTTGTCCCGGGACCAACGTTCCCACCACCTCCTCTTTCTTCCCTCCTCTTTCTTCTTCCCATCGGCTCCCTCCTTGGCGTTGACGCGCACGCCAGGGTCGCGTGCGGTCACGCGCCCACCGGAGGTGGCAGTGTCTGTGTCAGGAGTGCGGCGGGGACGGAACCAGTCGGGCGACGAGGCGACGCCGGTTGTATTGGCAGCCGCTGGCGTGTGGGACCGCCGGTGGCGGGGAATGGGCGGGAGAGAGGGGTTGGGGCGGGACGAGAGGAGCGGGCCAGGGTTTGCCGGAGTCATGGAGATAGCAGTACAGTTTGCGTCTCAGAAAAGGCGGTCATCGCCGGCGACGAGGCGGAGAGTGGTGGCGTGAAGCGACTGGGAAGTGGGAAGCGGGCGATGTGGCGATGAGCGCGAGGAAGGAAAAGCTGGGGAGGAAGATATTACGATTCACGAGTAGATATGGGAAATATCTTTCTAGAACGGGGTGGGCTGTTAGATTATGGGCCGTGCAACAGCCCTGGTTACTCGGCCTGCCAGTAAAGTAATGCCGGAGACCAGATTTGTGAGCTTCAGTTTCTTTTCCCTCTTTTACAAACGTGCAACAAAATACACTCTTGTTCCACTAAACACATTTCTTCAAAATAACAAGTTGTATATTTTACACAAAGAGAGTTTATTTCATTAAACAAATGAAAATTTCATGGTCTCTATATCAAATGATACATGTGACCGATAGTTATTACATAACTTTATTATGAGATAGACATTATCGTCCACATAGTAATCACACTTAATAAGTCAAACAAATAGACTGAGATAAAACAATCAGTTTATAGTAAACTTAACTTATTGCTAAACCTTTAACCATGTTTGACGAAGATTTTCATTGTCAGAGTTTCCAACAGATGACTTGCATTTCGTAGGAAATTTTGCTCCTCTTCCTTTTGTGACAAGGATCATATCCTCCTCAAATGTATTTCTCTATATATAACATGCATAAAAGAACAAAGAGGTGTTTTATCGAATACAACATCATTCCGATTTAACCATATGACCCAACACATGATGTCTGCTCCCACTAAAACTAGATAAATATTGTGTATTGTTACATTATGAACCAAGTACTAAACATATGAGCAAGAAGGAAGACTCGTATTTTTTGAGGCCAAGAAGGAATTTTTTTTTCAAAGACAATACCCCATGCTCATGCATAACGGCTCCGATCTTGCGTGAACGCTTGATGGCGCAGTGCACGAATGTAGTACTCCCTCTCCACAGGACACATGTCACATTCCTATTCGCCATGCATCTAATATATATGTGGAAAAAAAGGAAAAGGGTGCCCTGCACTGCATGGGAGCCAATCTTATTAATCTGCGATTTGTCAGGATCCTAAGAAATTAAACTTTGTTTTTTCCTTTTTAAATTCTGTTTGTTGCGAATATCTATCTGTGCGATTCTTTAGAATCATAACAAACTTTGTTAGTCTAGCTCTCAATTAAGTTTATATTAGTGTAACAAACAAAATGCCTACATATCTTCTATTCTACGTTGATTAGCTGTTGGCTCCTGATCTCTGTTCAAAATTTGAAAAATCTCGTTCGATCCTCTGGGCCGGCATGATGCCCCATCATCGTCGTCTTGGTCATCATGATGGTCGTCGTCCTATCTCGGCTCCCGCCGGACGAGCCGTCCTGCCTCGTGCGAGCTATACATAAACTAGGTTGTTCTTGATGAGCGTTACTCCTTTATAAAAAACTAAAGAAAATCTTTACCATTAACAAGATTTTAAGCTTTCATAGAAATATATTATGAGATATAATATCTAAATAAAACATAATATTATATTATGAACCAAGTACTAAACATATGAGCAAGAAGGAAGACTCGTCTTTTTTGAGACCAAGAAGGAATTTTTTCAAAGACAATACCCCATGCTCATGCATAACGGCTCCGATCTTGCGTGAACGCCTGATGGCGCAGTGCGCAAATGTAGTACTCCCTCTCCATAGGACACATGTCATATTTCTATTCGCCATGCATCTAATATATATGTGGAAAAAAAAGAAAAGGATGCCCTGCACTACATGGGAGCCAATCTCATTAATCTACGATTTGTCAGGATCCTAAGAAATTAAACTTTGTTTTTTCCTTTTTAAATTATGTTTGTTGCGAGTATCTATCTGCGCAATTCTTTAGAATCATAACAAACTTTGTTAGTCTAGCTCTCAATTAAGTTTATATTAGTGTAACAAACAAATTGCCCACATATCTTCTATTCTACGTTGATTAGCTGCTGGCTCCTGATCTCTATTCAAAATTTGAAAAATCTCGTTCGATCCTCTGGGCCGGCATGATGCCCCATCGTCGTCATCTTAGTCATCATGATGAGCGTCGTCCTGTCTCGGCTCCCGCCGGACGAGCCTGCCTCGTGCGAGCTATACATAAACTAGGTTGTTCTTGATGAGCGTTACTCCTTTGTACAAAACTAAAGAAAATCTTTACCATTAATGAGATTTTAAGCTTTCATAGGAATATATTATGAGATATAATGTCTAAATAAAACATAATATTATACATTGATCTAACAGAGAGACATCCACATGTATTAAGTGACCATCTAAAAGCATCTAGTTGGCCATTTAAATGTGAATCCGCAATTTGAAAGACTAAACTATTCCTATCATATAGATTTTGGTCTACTAATAATCTTCGGAAAGAGATGCTTAGCTGTGCAATGCTTAAAATATCCAAGAGTGTAGAATTTTTACCCCTAACACTAGTATACAGGTTAGGATATTGTTCTTTTAAAGTGAATGAGGCTAACCAAATATTCTCCAAGAACCTAAGTTCAGTGCCATTTTGTAATCTAAATTTCCCAAAAGATCAGAACAGATTTTTGACATCCATCAGTCCTGTCCAAAATTGAGTGTCATGTGGCTTTCTATTCACCCAAGTAACTAATTTAGCACAAAGATACTTATTTCTAAGTGTTGAGAGTAGATATTAACGATATCATATATCATTAGAATAATACCTGAGTTAAATAATTAACGGTGATGAAATAATCCAGCCTCATAGGACCCTATGGGTGGAGACAAACGTTTCCGCCCCATCCGACCCCTCGGATGGGGTCGAGCGCATTTACTTCGCTCAACCTTTGCGAGCGAGGTCGAGTGCGTATGCCTTGTTCACCTCGCTCGACCTCCTCGACTAGTGTCGAGCGGCTCCGCTTTGTCCGACCCTCGGAGATGGGGTCGAGCGCATTGGCTACTTGACACGGGCGGATAAGAACAAGACATAAATGCCGGTAATGATTATAGACATGCGTGCCCATAGTGTTGCCCACGTCTCATACTATGTTGCCGACTCCTATCTGAGGCCATCTTGTGTTGACAAAAGAAAGGCATGATTTGACACTGCCGCCACCAGGACGACGCCTCGCTCGACCCATCATGAGAGGTCAGAGTCCTCTCGCCTTGCTCGATCCCCACACCCGAGGGTTGGGCGAGCGGACGAGTCAATGCAGACGTACGAGTTGCCCACAGACAAGCTTTAAATACAGTGGGAAGTGTACGGCTGCCGTGCGATCCCCTCCTGCCACTATGCACACATGCTACAATCACGATCAGTGCTGGATGGATAGGGATTGGCATGACACAATCATGCCCTTCTCATGCCTTACGGAATAAGTAAATGGGGAAGGGCACACCATCCCTTGAGCGTCAGCAACAGCCGACAGGACGCAGCCGAATGACGTCTCAATGGGGACGACAGGACACACCGACAAGACTGGAATAAATGTGTCTCGATGGAACGCTCGGGACGATAGGACCCACGATGAGTAGGGGTCACCTCCCTTGATTGTGCGACTCTCTCTCTCTCTCTCTCTCATTGGGCCCTTTCCTTGAAGTATAAAAGGGGATGCCCATCTCTCTTACAAACATGGTGAAAAACTCACAAATGTCGTGCTCACATTCATACTCTCACTCTCGTTCAACTCAGATACTTGGAAGGTTGCTTCCTCTCTCACTCGTACAACCAACTCAAGTAACACAAGCAACCCATACTAGACGAACAGATTTTTCCTGAATAATTATACATCCTTATATACTCTTGCGAACCATCCGGTCTAAACGCGTAATCTATGGAAATTTACTTGCTGGTGACACTAAACACCGACACTAAGCAACTGTTGGCATGCTCGATCTTCATTTATTAAATAGTATAACCATTTACTATGAGACATTTGTTCTCTTCTGAATTTCTAAATCAAAGATATCCTGCCCCTTGTTCCTTAGGTCTACAAATAATGCTCTATTTTGCTAGTCTGTACTTCTTCTTATAATCGTTCTCTTGTCAAAAAAAAAATCTAGACCTATGAAGAACGCTTTAGGTTCTTCAAAAAGGGCAACATAAAAAAGAGCCAGACTAGATAACAAGATGTACATGAATACAAATGAATTTGCATCTTCACTGAACATACAAAACACCTTCTTTGTCCAGAAACAAAAGAGAGCAAAACATTGGAAATGTCAGAAAGTGGAGGGGGAAAAAATGAAACACGGTGTTCTAAGGTTAATAGTCAGATAAACCAATGATTTGCACAGCTTTATCTTCCTTGAAATGTTGTTGTTAGCTAAGGTTGTTCCCAGGTGTGTACCTATCAAAGCAAGATACTCCGTGAGTAATTTTTCATGCACTGAAGGAGCAGGATGCTCAGGAATCAAAAGCTTAAAATACAGAAACATACTGGAATTTAAAGTTATTTTTGTTCCTGATGCTGCTTGGAATAGTGCCTTGAAGGTTGTTGTTCTGCACAGATCTGTGGAAAAAGAAATCAAATAGTCAAAGATGGCTACTGAAGATTATATCTGGATAATTGTTCAGGGATTATAACTGTAAGTGGAATAGTGCCTTGCCGGTTAATTTCAAGATTATAACTGGATAACTGTACACTTTTTGCTGCGGCCACTTACAGTTCCTGAAGTCTTGGAAGGCTTCCTAGCGATTCAGGGAGCGGCCCTGTCATTTGGTTGTCCTCCAGGTGCCTTCACATCAGAAACGAAAACGGATCAGCTAAATTGACAAATGACATAGTCGGCTTGTTCAGCAGTACGTTTTTCTTTGTGCTGAAAATTGTGTTTCCTCCAAAATCGTTCTGCGGCGTGGTAAATACACAACGCCGTACTAGTACTTACAAAAACTGCAAATGGTGTAGAGCGCTCATATCTGGAATAGTTCCTGACAGATTGTTCCCCACGAGCGTACTGCAACAAGCATTGCATTATTTTAGCTATAAAAGTCTTTTTCAGTAAGAATGAACATTTACATCAGTTCGTTTGAAGAAGCGTTTACATGCTGGAGACTGCAGTCAGGTTGGCGATGTTGTCAGATATTGATCCTCCGAGTCTGAAATTTGTGAGGTTGCTGCAGAGATTGTGCCATTAGCAATTGTTCAGCAATCAACAAGAGAAAAATTCACATGGAGGACTAATCGTACGATTTTCTGAATCCATCTCATCTGACTAGTAGTAACTTACAGCGCGGTTACTCTTGCAAGTGGATCTTGGCTGCAGGTGACACCTGTCCATGAGTTCCCCACGGGCAAGCAAGGATCACCGATCCAGTCCGACGGTGGGCTCGCAAATCCTTTTGCAAGTGCCTCCATTCCGATAACTGCAACCACGTGATGCAGGAGATGAGTGACTTTGCAAGTTCCCGTGAGCAATCTATGGATCGTTAGTCATGGTACATGAGAAGTGCAGTGATCAATAAGTTACCGTCTCTGGGATGCGTTCTTCCTCCGAGCGGCACGACCATCATGATCTCGGCAGCGTTGATCACCGGCCCGACCGGGGAGTCCGCGGGCGGCGTCAGCGTGATCGTGGTCTGTCCCGAGAGCGGCCACTCGGCGGCGTAGACCATGGATCCCGCCGTCGAGACGTTGAGGCCTACGAAGAACGTCTGGCCGTTGACCGCCACGTCGAAGACTCGCGAGCTGCCCGCCGCCCGGTTGTCCTGGAAGTAGAGCGCGAGGTAGTAGCTCGCGGCCGGGAGCGGCGTCGGCGGCCACTGAAGTTCGAGTTTTTCGCCTGGGCTTGCCGTCAGGCTGCGCCGGAACACGGCCTGCGGCGGCTTGTTCCAGAACGCTTCCGTGTCCACGGTCGTCTGGCTCTCCACCACCGGGTTGCTCCCGCCGTTGAACGGCTCCCAGTACCGGTTGAACCGATCACCTGGATTGCTAGATCGCACATTCCCCACGCCATGATCAGGTTAGCAAGCACAATCGCCGCATTGCATCTTTGCCGCAACGACACGGATGGCATCTGGTTCATCAGTTCCGCGCTTACCTGACGATGGAGCCGTTATTGCCGAAGCTGTGTCGCGCGATGGCGCTGAGCGCGTAGGCGGTGAAGTTGGTGGCGCTGTACACGGAGTCATCGAGCGGGACCACCTCCAGCGCGGAGATGAATGGGGACCTGGACCCGGTGGCGGCGTTCCGGGCGAGGCACACGCTGACCTCTCTGCCCGTGGCGGCCACCACGGCCTCGAAGTAGGTGGCGAGGCCTTTGGCGTAGCTCGCCGCCGTGTCCACCGCGCTCCACCGCGTGCCCTCGATGATCTGGTCAAACACCGGCGGCGCGTCGCCGCCGTCGAACCCGCCGTAGAAGTACGTGGTGCGGACCAGGTACCTGGCCGCCTTCTGCGCGGGGACCACGTAGCAGTACTTGCTCGCCGACGTGTCAGGGAAGTACCGGAGGGAGGCCAGCGTCGGCACCATCCCCGGGGACGGGAGCTCGGAGACGTTGCCGACGTGGATGAACGGCCCGTCGGGGACCCATTTCACGCCGCCGACGAGCGTCTCGGACTTGGCGCCGCAGTTTATTTGGTACCCTGAGCGCGAACGAACAAAGGTAAGCTGAAAATGCTCGACATTACGTGCGTGTGCATAGCACGTTCTGCAGTGATGAACCGGGAAAAGAGTAGGGGAGGTGTGAGCTTCGTTCACCTGACAGGGCATCGGCGGCGCCGACGAAGAAGAAGACGAGGGCGCCGGCGAGGAAGGAGAAGGGGGTCATTTGGTAAGGAGCTAGTCCAATGTGGGCACCCCACGACAATACGCGGATTTGGAATTTTGGACTGAGGAAGGAGGAAAGGAGGAGACGGTGCAACGGCAATGCGGTGGAACGGCTCGACAGCTGCCGGCTTGCGACTATTCTCTCTTCTTCTTTTTTTCTTTTTCTTTTTCTTTTTTTTCTGCTCGGACGGGACGACAGGTAAGCTTGTTCAGAAGTTTTTGTCTTTGAAAACTCTGCCGTGGTTGGTGCTTCACATGTTCAGATACGCAGGAGGACCTGTTCCTCAATCCCGTTATTAACTGCATGACAGTAACACATAAATTATGATTGTTTACTAAGTATTATTTTTTCGTTTTAAAATATTTGATATTTTAGTTAATTCTATTTGTTTCAAAGTAATTATCATTCTTACTTTTTTCAATGTAACTTTCTCCCTTTTCAATATATCTTTATTTTTATGTCTCTCTTTCTTATTTTCTATATACCTACGTTTTACACTTTTCTCTAATTTTTATATCCGAAATTAAAATATTAATTATTTTAGGACGGAGTGAATAAGCAGTATAGAAAGCTCGAGGGGCTAACGAACTCTAGAGCTGGGACACATGGTTTTGTTTGGATCCTGAAGTGGCGAAGCGCCATTTGGGTTTGCTTGGATTGGACGCATGCGTTTGGATGGGGACCGGGTCTTGCCGGCGCTCCCGCCGGCAGTGAGCGAGGCTGGTTGGAGCTGGCCGCCATGATTCGTTGCGTCTAGTGTTCTCAATGGACGTGGGTATTTGTTCCTTGCTTGTGCCTGACAATCCGAACCTTCTGTATGACAGTATGACTGTATCTTTTTTTTTTCTTTCTAAAAAAAATAGTCCCTGCAGTCTGCACGGCGCCAGTAGTCAGTTAATTTGCGTTGATTATTTCGTGCTGGACGTGCCTGGATCAACTGCCCAACTAACTTGAGATGACACGTCGGCGTTGCTCCGGCGGGTAGCACGCTGCACGGAAGCGCGCACGACAGGATCAGAGCACCGTTCCATTTTTCGAAAAATAAAGAAAGAGCACCGTTCCATCCACGCGGACTTGACCACCGAGGCGGTCGTCGGTGGTGGGCTGCAGCGCCGCCGCCGCCGCGCCACGGCTACGCTGCACGCGGCGCTGGTTTGGGCGTCACAGCTGGCTGTCGAGGAAAGCTGGACACGGCAACGACAATGATTGATGTAGGCTTCTTGTATTTTGGTATCGTATCGTATCTAACCCGTAATTCCGTCCACGATGGGTGCCCCAAAGAACGGTGAGATTGATTTGAAGAGCTTTTCTGTGTGTATAGAAACTTTGAGTTCCGGCCGGAAAAATTGATTTGAAACACAGCACGGGCCAGGCCGTGTACCCCCGATAATCTAAAATCCAGTCCATGTCCAGGATGTATTTATTGGGAGGAGCTTAGATCGTTATGTGGGCTTAATGTGGTTGCATTTGACGTGGTATGCAAGGTGGCCCATGTGGCCCGTGCTTTACCTAGCGCATGGGCCTTCTCGTTGGTCAGCATGGCAGAGGATTTCGGGTTCAGCTCACACTCTGGTACGGCCGTATCCGTGGGTGACATCATCATCACTGAATTCGCTCCGAAGCAGCATGCATAAACAACGGAAGTCTGTATCTCACACAACGTCGTCGGTGTTGCTTCGCGCGGCGCAAAAGTGAGCGCACCCTGGAATCCCAAGTCTCTCTGCACATTGGTCATTCTGGTTCCACCAGAGAGTCCCCTGCTCCGATCCGCTCGCGTACCGCTTCCCTTTGCGGCGCAAACAAGCAGCAGAATGGACCGGACGCGGCTGCCGCCGCACCCGCCGGCGGCGAGGAGCCCCGCGTGGCCGTTCGGGCTGCTCGTCGCGCTGTGCTGCTTCACGACGCTGCCGCTCCTCCTCGCCATGGCCCCTGGCCGGCCGGCCTTGTCCGACGTGTGGCGGCAGATGGGCATCCGAGTAACCGTCAGCTACGACGGTACGTGACTTCGTGCACCGTAGTTGCACATAACAATGCGCGTTCCCTTATTCACTTGCCGATCCATACAGATCAGAAAGAATCGTCGGAACCTAATAAGGCCCCACCGCCGGAGAGCAGCCGTGACGTCCTCCTCGGCGGCCTCCTCTCGCCGGACATCGCCGAGCCCTCCTGCCTGAGCCGGTACAAGTCCTCCCTCTACCGCAAACGACCCTCCCCGCACTCTCCATCACCCTACCTCGTCTCCCGCCTCCGCAAGTACGAGGCGCTGCACCGCAGGTGCGGGCCCGGCACGCTCGCCTACGACAAGTCCCTGTCCCAGCTGTCGGCCTCCCCACACAGCCTGCGCCTCGTCGAGTGCAGCTACCTCGTGTGGACGCCGCCCTCTTCCGCCTCCGGCAGCCCCGACCACCTCGGCGACCGCATGCTCTCCCTGTCCTCCGCCTTCCTCTACGCGCTCCTCACCCACCGCGTCCTCCTCGCGCACCTCACCGACGACATGGCCGGCCTCTTCTGCGACCCGTTCCCCGGCGCGTCGTCCTGGGAGCTGCCCACGAATGGCTTCCCCTTGATGCGGGACCTCACGGGACTCCACCGCGGCAGCGCCCGAAGCTACGGCAACCTGCACGCCGTCGTCTTCGGCGCCGACACGACGGCCGGGAAGAACGCGTCGCAGCTGCTGCCTTCGTACGCGTACGCGCACCTGGAGCGCGACTACCAGGTGCCCGACCAGCGCTTCTTCTGCGACGCCGACCAGGCCGTGCTGGCCAGGGTCAACTGGCTCGTCCTCCGCTCCGACCAGTACTTCGCGCCGGGCCTGTTCCTCGTGCCGCGGTTCGAGGACGAGCTCCGGTGGATGTTCCCGGCGCCGGACACGGTCTTCCACCACGTCGGGCGGTACCTATTCCATCCGTCGAACAGCGTGTGGGACCTCGTCGTCAGGTACCACGCGTCGTACATGGCCAGGTTCGACCACAAGATCGGGGTCCAGATCGCCGACGTGCCATGGAACCCCGTGTCGACGGAGGAGTACATCGAGCAGATCGCGGCCTGCACGAGCCAGGAGAAGATCCTGCCCGAGGTCGTCGATCCCGACGCCGCCGTGGCCGCGACGTCGTCGTCGACGGCGGTGGTCGTCAGCGCGGCGCAGCCGCAGTTCGCGGACTGGCTCAACTCGATGTACCCCGGGCACGCCACGGTGACCGGCGAGGCCGTCAGCGTGCTGCGGCTGAGCGTCGGGAAGCAGCATCCACAGAACGTGAAGGCGCTGGCGGAGATGTTCCTGCAGAGCTTATGCGACGCGCAGGTGGTCAGCGGGTGGTCGGCGGCGGTGTACGTCAGCCACGGCTTCGCCGGAGTGAGGCCGTGGATGCTGCTTCCGCCTAGGAACGGTTCACCGCCCTGCGTCCGGACGGCGTCCACGGAGCCGTGCTTCCACGCGCCGCCCAGCTACGAGTGCAGGGCTGAGAAGAGCGGCGGAGACCTGGGTGCCGTCCTTCGGCATGTCAGGCGCTGCGAGGATGTGACCGACGGCATCAAATTGTTCCACTGTTAAATGGTCGTTACAATGCTAATTTACGAGGAATTTGGTGCGGTCTGATCACGTCACGATGAGACAACAGATTTTTCAACTCTTTCAAAAGACCGAACGGAGTTAGCTGGGTGCAGAATGGTCGTGACCTTTCGGATTTTTGGTGTGTGGTGTATACTATAGCAGCGAAACAATAAATTTTTTCATTTCTGGAGAAACAAGATTCCCAATCTGAAGAACGTTAGGATTGTTTTTCCCCTCAAAATAGACTCAAGAAAGTGGATGCATGCTATACAGTAGTACCATAGTGGTCAGACAATTTGTGTTCAACATATGTAAAAAAGTGTTTCTTGCCTCTACGTTTACCAATGCACCAACCTTCATCACAGAGACGACTTAGCACAATGAAACATTACAAGAACAGTTAGAATTTTCCTATCAACTCTGCAAGCTGTTTGGTACATGTACAAAAGAATCAAATTAAATAACCCAACACAGTATCAGTGCAAAGGAGCGCTATTTTAAATGTGTCTTCTTTCTAGAGGTAAACATTGTCACTATGGACCGTGAGAAGAATGACTTCCGCGGTTTTGGTTCTTTTGCCGCAGTTGCCGCTATAGTGTCAGCTCTAGATAATGCTCCCACCATATTAGGTCTGGAAGTAGATGCGCTTGCATCAAACGACCACGACAGGTTCTTCATAGAGTGGGTCTCACTTTCTTTCAGCTGTTGCTCGTGATTGGCCCTACGCTTCCTCAGCTCATTCTCCATGGTTAGCTTGCCATATTGTGCCGAACTAGTTTTCTCCTGGGCTGCCTTTAGCTCCAAACGCCTCGCATCAATCTGTTTCTTCAGCTGCTCCAACTGATCCAAGCTCCTTACCTCTGCCTGCTTTGCTTCCTTGATCTTCTCGATAGCCCTGATGACCTGCTTCTTGGCGAGGGCCTCGGCCTCTTGTGCTTTCTTGGTTAACATATCATACTCCTCCACTGATACTGTCATTCTCCTATCAGCTTGGGGTTCCATTTCTGCCCCTTGTTTGTATTCAGACAATGCATTTGCTGAGGCAGTAGCAATTTCTTCAGATGCATTCATCGCAAGTATCTCCCTTGATACTGCTTCTAGCCTCAACTTGCTTACATTAACTTCGGCCTTGACTTGATCTGCCTCTTCCCTTGCCTTAGCCATCTCGTGACGGGCCGACCGGCCCTTTGACTTTGCCTGTTCCAACTCTTCAGTTGCCTTTTGTACCTCTACAGGCATCTTAGCTGCTCTCGTTCTCTCACGGACAGTGTTGAGTTCACATAATGTTGTGCGTATTTCTTCCTGGAGAGATGTGGTGGAAAGGGCGGCAAGGTGCTCTTTATGTCTCAATGCCACGATGTCTGCTTTCTCCCTTTCTATATCAGCTCGCAATGTTGCAGCAGCATTCCAAAACCCTTTGACCTCATCCTTGGCCTTCTCAATGTCTGCCCTCATATCCTCAAGCTCCTTCCTGATTCTTGCTAACTTCAACCGCGTGCTGCCTGTTGGTTGCTCAGCCTCTCCATCTAGAGTCACAACAGGAGATGGTTTCTCCTCCAAATAAGAAGAAAACCCATCTTGCAGATCCACTAGCGTTGCAGAGGCAGCTTTCAGCTTGGATTCAAGATCTTTGTTGAGTGAAATTGCATCACTCAGCTTTTGGACCTCCTCGTCAGCTTGCTTCAGCTCATTCTGAAAATTTGACTTCTCTTGTTGATATGCCAAAGCAAAATTTACTTTGTGTTCTTGTGCTATAATATGCTTAGCTTGCGAAGAGGTAAGTGATCCTTTCAATGTAATGAGCTTGAGAGTGAGGCCCTCAACGATCTTCTCAATCTCCTGTGACGCAGTGCTTGATTCACATGCTTTTGCCTTCGCATTATCCTTCTGAGTATTCAAGGAATGATACTCCTTCTGAAGTTGTTCTAGCTCATCTTTCACTGACTGCAATTCTGCTAAGGCACTCTTGTGGCGGTGTTTTGCAAGCTCAATCTCTGCCTGTATTGCAGCACTCTCTTTGGAAGCAATTCCCTGTTGTATCTCCTTAAATCGTATATTAGCAAGCTCTGAGTCTTGTTGTGCTTGTACTGCCTCAGTGTTCGCCTTTTCCAAGTTTAGCTTCAACCCTTCTATGGTACGTCTAGCATTGATTAATTCTGTTTGAACTTTGCTTTTCTCAACTTCTGCAGCTTCCGCTCTTCTTTGGTACTCAGGAGCATCTTCCAGTGCTTTATCAAGCTCACTTTGAACATGTTTGCGTCTCTGTGCAAAGAAAACATAATAAAAAATCATTTGAATTCGAAACTAAAATCCAAAGGACAAGCAGGGCAATCAGACACCAAGCATTTTAGTCAAATAGACATTACCTCTTTCCAGTCAAGAATGCCTCCGAATTTGCTCACGGCCTCCTTAACAGATTCTATTGGTGCTCCAGAGTCAATGAACACTCTGTTGTCTATAGACTTAATGAAGCGTTCAGCTATCTCCGCTGCCTTATATATGTTTCTTTCAGCTGAGTTATTGCGACTTATTCCATCCCCTTCTTGTGCGCTATAGTACTTTCGCTCTCCTTTGTTTTTGTTTTCAAACAAATCATTAACTATAAGGGAACTTAAATCTTCGCTAAAATGCCTAGTGTGACCATGCCGACTTGTTCCCTTCCCTTCACTCTGATCATGGCTACAGTGCTCTTCATTGTTCACACGTAAATCATTAATTGTAAGAGAACTTAAATCTTCGCTTAAATGTCTAGTGTGAGCAACCGAGGCACTTTCAGGGAAATCAAATGAAGGCTTTGGATCAGTCGAACTTGCTGCTATATCAACAGAGTCAGGAGCAACAGATGCTAGTTGTTCCATACTCACTCCCTCCATTCCACAGCATGCAGAAGATTACTTAATGGAGAGTTCAGATAACTGTCATAGCTAGAGTGCCCACTTGGTACCTGGCAATAGTTTATATGTTACTTAAAAGAATTACAAACTCTCGCTCATAGTACATAAAAGTTGTAAACATTATATTAGATAACCTCATAATTTTTATAACAGTGAGAAAGGAGATGGATTGACATAAAGGAAACACTTAAAATATATAGAAAAAACCATTCTAATGTATCATTAAAATTCTTGTATTCAATTCTCTTAAAAAAAGACAGTTGAGATCTATCGGATAATCTTTATGCTCATTCCTTCTAGTACCAGCAATATATAAATAGATCTAATCAACTCAGTTATATTTACCCTATTATAGACTTTTAGCACGTTGGATAAACAATATATCTCTTGATTATACAGTATTGCTACAAAGTTACTATTGAATTAAATGTTTTATATGTCCAGTTTATTTTGGCGCTCCTCTTTAGAAAAGTTTATGGTGCGAAGCTGTAACGTAGGGGAAACAAGTACGCAGTAAGGCCTCAAAGAATTAATCACATTGCATATTCAATTTGAGGTGGGACAAATTTGACTCAATTTATGTAAGTTCATACATATTTGTCTTACCCTAGCATTAACTAACTTGCCTAATATCAGTATAAAATTCCCTGCAATATAGAAGATACAAAAGATAGCAACTTGTGTAGGGATATGGTTTCTTAGACCAGGTACTAGTAGCAGCTCCAGTTTACGGGTTAATTTACAAAACCTGATTAGTCAGCTGGCATCTTTTCTTTTTTGGCTATAGCTCAGTATAAAATTAAACTCTTGATGAAGCCATCAAAATTGCATGCAAGCCATTTATATCTCTGCGTAGGCTAATATCATCAAAACATGAGGAGACCTATGCTGCGATTTCAACCCACGAGCAACTGTATTCAGAATACTGAATTTCTTAAACTGATGGTTCGGAAAGAAACTCGCAGGGTACTTCTCTGGTCTATGTGTACATACATTTTATACTCGCAGGGTACTTCTCTGGTCTATGTGTACCTATGTTGCAATCTATATGCATGCACATTTTAATTTGAAACAATGTTTGGTACCATTGTGCGATCCACCACAGCCTTCAGACTGTTATGAAGATAGTTAATTTCAGAATTTACATGGTTCAAATAATTTGGTAATCTTCAGACAGAGAAAAGACAGAGTGCATCCCGCAACACCAAAATTCTGATCACCCGTATGATGCATCACAATAGATAAAGCATGCAGTTTTGCCCAAACTGAATACGTGCAGATCGCATTGTAACATCTAAAGTACAGCAGCATAACCAATCGCACGAAAAAGAAGTTGGAAATAAGAAATGTGAGATGTTGTACCTCTTGTCTGTACCCCCCTTCACGGAATTGCTGGTCCTCAATGGAAAGAGAAGGACTGCAGCTCGGGGTGGGAAGCGGAGCCAACGAGGAAGGTAGCAAGTGCCGGAGAGGCACGTTCGTAGGTGACGCCCAAACCAGCCATCGATAAATGCCGGCTATTTTTGGGACGCGGTGGCGGGATCCTGCTCCACGAATTCCAAGCCTAGATTAGGGGAGCAAGAAAGGGGCGACAGGCCCAACATACACGGCGACATCGAAGCTGCTAAGAATGGAGAAAGGCCGCTACTACCTTGTACCTGTACGCCGCCTCCGCCATTTGCGGCGCCTGCAGTCTCGACGAGGCGCCACCTGAACATGCGGCATCGCCACATCGGAGACAGCGGAAGCCAAATCCAGGTTGCTAGCAGCCCGGTGCTTGATTCCTTGAAACGATGAATCGAGGGAGGGGAGCACCTGAACTTGAGTTCGGAAGCTCCCACCCGGGCCTCCGCCGGGCACGTGAGCCGTAAGACATGGCCGCTGCCGGCTAACAAGGGATTTTTAACTTTTTGCCATACTACCGGATGTCTCATGTCCAAAAATCACCCTCCTGAGCATACACTCCCAATAGCCATCCGGGGTCCACAATTTCATTCTCATGTGTCACTATTTGTATTTTCTCACTGCCACCTGGCCATATCAATTTTTTTTGGCTTCGTCCGACGTGGAATTGGCTGGGAAAAGACCGTCCTGCCCTTTCTCGTTGTTGCTGCATCTATTCGTCGCTCAACGCTTTGCATCGATCGAATCTGGACTTCGTCTTCCTTCTCTCGCCCCTCCTGCTCTGCTCCCCTGTGCCCTAAATCCCGTCCGACGCCATGTCCCAGGCTTCGAGCTCCAGGCCAAGTGGTTCAAGGGAGAAGGTCCCGTTGTCTCAAAGGTCGACCATGGATCCGGACGTAATCGAGCTAGCGATAAAGATCGACGAAAACTACGGCTGGAAATTCTTCAAGTGCCAGCGCAATTTGATACAGGTGAGTAATCTCGTGGGATTTTTTTTATTTATCTTTTCTGATTTTGAATTTCATAGATTTCATTGATTTGGGATTTTTTTTGCTTGACCAAGTGCGGTCTGAATGCAACTGCTACATATGGCTTACAGAGTACGTGGACCACCTGAAGGATCTGAGCTTGGTGGTCGATTTGGATGTAGGAACAAGAGTGAGGTTTCAAGAGAGATGCACGAGAACGGTGCTATGGTAGAACAGATTGGTGTGTGGTAGTAAAATTGCAGTTGTGTTAGCTACGAACCTACTTGTTATAGTGTATTTTGGAGTCATGTTCATTTGTAAATAAGTAGAAATCATTATGTTGTAACGTGGTGAATGTAATGGCAGTTTGAACATCGTTTCTTCTGATCAGAAACAATTTGATTGCTGACAAATACATTGAACTGAACAATAAGGCAGGATGAAGAGCAAGCGAGGGCAGAATGGTCTTTGCCCTGTCAATTCCACGTCAGATGAAGTAAAAAGAAAATAAAATGGCCAAATGGTGGTAAGAAAATGTAGATAGTGGGACATGAGAATAAAATTGTGGGTCCCAGGTGGCAATTAGGAGTGTACGCTCGGGAGAGTGGTTTTCGGGCATGCACCATCCGGTAGGATGACAAAGAGTTAAAAAGCCCCGGCTAACAATGGTGCTCCGTGAAGGAAGGAGAGGAGGGTGGTGGGTACGTCGGACCTTTCTCTCTGCAAATACTAGCTCTAAGAAAATTGCAAAATTCGTTTTTATTAGCAGAAAAGAAAATAACGAGCTGCCGTCCAGTCCAAAACGTTTCATCGGACGGGTCAACTATAGTTTTTTTTTTTTGAAATCAGGAGCTTTGTTACGACTGCAAGTGATGATTGTTATAGTCAGCGATCAGGTCATGGATAGTCTCTGGGAGATTTTTTTTTACATCGTCTCTGGGAGATTAAGACTGACCGCACTGGGTCTGGAACCCTTCTCGTTGTCTCCTACTGCAGTATCGCTTTCCAGTAAAAACAGCTACACCGAGGTGGCTACCCCGTCCGGGATCATGGTGCACGGGCTCCCGCACGCCAAATCTAGCGGTGTAGCGAACGTACACTACCCACTGACGTGGCGTGGAGCCCACGTGCCATCCCAACCGCCCTGCACGATCCTAAGTGCAACGACGAGATCCCAGCTGTCGGGCACGGGAGAACAACCTACGCGGGAAGACAACCGGCGTGGAGGAGAGAAAGAGGAAGAGTCGCATCATCGTCGTCGGGAGGAGAGGGAGAGGAAGAGTCGTCGTCGTCGCCTGGATCTGGTCAGAGGAGGTCGAGGGAGGGGCTGTCGTCGCAGCGCGCGGGGGAGGAGGACGGGCGCGGCAGCGCGAGGGAGGAGGAGGAGGGGCGCGACTTGAGCCGGAAGAGGAGAGAGAAGAGGAGAGGAGGAGGTGGGCCTCAGCGGCGGCGGAGGCGGGTCCCGGCGACGTTGGCGTTGCGTGCGGGGGAGGAGAAAGGGCGCGGTAGAGGCGGGCCCCGACGGCGGTGGCGTCGCGTGCGGGGAGGAGGAGGGCGCGGAGGTGGCCAAAGAAGGAGGGCACGCACGTGGAGCTCGACATAGAGGAGGTCGCGCTGGTGGTGGTCCAAGGAAAGAGAGAGATTGGGGGAGGAAAGAGGATGAGAAGAGAAAAAGAGGGAGGAGAGGCTGACATGTGAGTCCTATAGAGAAGTAATTAGGATAGATGATGAAATATAAAGTATGACGGGTACGAGAAAAAATGATATAGAGGAAAGAATCTTAATGATCAGGACAAATAGAGGATAGATTTAGAGAACCACGTGTACAACCAGTCTAACATGTCACTTCGGGCAAGCCTGTTCTGATACCTGTCTCGCACACATATGAGCTATTTTATTACAAGATCTACTAGCAAAAATAAGAGAGAACTCGTCAAGGGTTAATTTTTCGGTGTCGTCGAAAACTTCTCCGATCTTTTGAACATCATCGCAAAAATTTTAATCTCATCAATGTTAGTTTTTTTTAACTTTTTCTCCGTCAATACCATTATCATTTATTTTACAACTACAAAAGCTTAACATAGCAAAAAAAAAAAGATCCTTTTGGCTCTCGTCTTCAACCTTGAGCCCCTCGGCTCGCCACCTGCCCTGCCCTATTCGGACTTTGCTCGTCGCTGGCGCTCTGCTCATTGTTTGCCCCCTCTCCTTCCACTGGCTCGTGTCCCTGCCCCGCCTCAAATCCTTCACCCTCTTAAACTCTATAGCTGCCGTTGACTCCATATGGCCGTTGCCGCTCAAGAGGATGTGGCGGCGCAGGATCTAGACAGGCGACGACGCAAGGCTTCGGATGTAAGATTTCACACATAGTGGTGCTCGAGTCGAAGACGACGTGTGTGTGATTGGAGCTCGGAACCGAGGCGGCTGATGACGGCAGGTGGCGGAGCACTGCCGTGCGCGGTAGGCGGCGACGAAGGCACGTGGGCCATGAGCTTAAGATTGAAGATGAAGGATAAAAAGGTTTAAATGTTAAGCTTTTGTTATTGTAAAATAAACGATAATAGCATTGACAGAAAAAAATTTATATTAACGAGATTAATGTTTTTATGATAATGTTTAAAAGATCAGATAAGTTTTCAATGACATTAAAGAAATTAACCTGCTTACAATTCTCTGATTTCTAGCAGTTCCACCCCCTGCCGTGAAACTGATTTTGTTACGTACTGTATCCATCTTCTAGAACGATGGGCTGGTTAGAGTTCGTGCTGCGCGTGGCTGGAAAATTGGACTAGTTATTAGTCAATCGAAACTTAAATCAAGGAAAGGAACGAAAGCGAAACCGCCCGTGCGCGCTGCGTGCAAGGCCCTGACCTTTCTATCTACCCTGCGGCCGCATGACGCACCACGTTTTGCTTTGGGGACTCGTCGCAGCTGCTTGGGCGTTGGCGGTGAACGAGTACGCGATCACGTGGCGGTCTTCCGAAACGAGTGAGAGCCGCCAGCCCGCCACTTGCCGGGGTGTTTCTGCGGCTGCACAACACCACTTCGCTCGCTAGCTAGGGCACTGTCACTATCGGTAACTTGGCCTGTTCTTTTCCGTCAGAGACCTCTGATGATAATTAACATTGACCCTGGTATATTTCTTACCGTGCTTTTCCGTTGACTTGAGAGGTAAGAAGATCTCCATCTCTATTATGTGTACCTTCTGACCAGCAATGTCCCAGTCAGCGATTACTTTAATTTGCATTTTCACCGCATATCAGCACGATCAGTCATCATCAACAGTAAATACGCCAGTCACCATGCAGTACAGAGAGGCAAAAGTCCAAATGTATCTGTCCGGTGAAATAGTTTCCGCGAATGCATTTACTAAAAATAATTTCTCCATCACATCAGTATAGACAACAAAAGAATGTCTCACTCTTATCGAACAAATCCGACTTTACGGACAACTAGCTACTGTCAGTCAAGGTCACCATCTACTAGTGCTGTGTTATGTACTCCTACAACAACAACATCCCTCAAAAGCTTGGCGCTGCACCATAAAGTGGCGCGAGCGACCAGAAGTCTGCGTCATCCATCTTCATCAGATCCTGCAAGCCGTCCCACAGTTCATCCCCTGCTCCGTCCGCACCACCCAGCTCCCACTCTTCTTCGGGCGTTCTCTCCTCAGCAGCATCAGCACTGCACGACGACGGCGGCGTGAGCGTCTGTGTCGTGGCGACAGCAGAATCGCCATTGCTCGGCAGCGGCTCCAGGTGGCACGGGAAGTTGAGCCTGGCGCGCGCGCCGCGGAACTCGAGCGCGGCGCGATCGTAGGCCCGGGCGGCCTCCTCGGCGGTGTCGAAGGTGCCGAGCCACACGCGGGCCGCCCTGCGCGGGTCCCGGATCTCCGCCGCCCACTTCCCCCACGGCCGCTGCCGCACGCCGCGGAACATGTTCTTCTTCCGCCGCCGCCTCTGCCTCCTCTCCGCTCCCCAAGTCGCCGCGCCATAGCCCACTCCTCCCTGATGTGCCACCTCGTTGGGCTCCCCCGCGAAGAAGTCGCACCCGAGGCAGCCGTCGATGCCGCAGGTCCCGCACGCCTCGCCGCTCGCCACCGTCACCAAATCCGGCGGCGGCGTGCTGTACCCGGACAGGACGTGCCGCAGCGCCGCCACGATGATGCCGTGCTCTTGCTCCTGGGAGATCATCGCCCTTCCATCTTCGAAATTGTTCGAAGAAACCTGTCTCCCCTGATTGTCGAACTGCGCCTTGCGACCTTGCTTATCCGTTGCCATGGCGGGGATCATCAGATTCTTGGTCATGGCCGCCGAGAGCTCTGAACTGAGCTAAGTTGAATCTTGGAGTGTGTTTCAACTGTAGTAGTCTGTAGCGGGAACGGTCAGGTGGAGGCGCTTATATAGGGGGAGGCCAACATCGCCCATCGACAAGCACACGGCGACGCGGTGATACTTACAGAGCGGCGCCAGGACATATACGTGGGAGCTGTGGACCGGGACTGCTCTCTTTCCACTTCTGGCCCTTCTGGATGCACTTGCAAGCTCGGTGGAAAACGTGTGGACGTGCGACGAGTTGTTTATTGCGGGGGCGGGTGATGCTGACGTAGTAGCTTATGCGGTTTGGATTACATGGCCCTGCGATTGCGACGTGGGGGCGAGACGTCAGAGGGATTGGAGTACTGGCCTACTGGGCAGTGGGCACAGCCGTTCGAGGGTGGAATGGTCCACGAGGAAAAGTCAAAGCGGATGGAGGAATTTGGTGACGTGGCTGCTCCGTCGCTGCTGACAATCGCTTCCACAACCCGGTTGCCTTCCTACTTGGAGTCTAGTGGCACAAAATTTGAAAAATACTAGCGTTACCAGAAGATTGATGAGCTCCATAAGAATATCATTTTCCTCAATTGAAATTGTTACGAAAATTCCAAGCTCAACAGGGTACATCAAACCATTAGAATCGTAGCTTCTTTCAATAATTCGATGAAAGAAGTTTAGTATAATCAATCATATTCCGGTTATTTGATAATCTCACTCACTCAATTTCTTTTTTCCAGGCTCAAATAGGCCGGGAGAAGAATTAATTTTCTTCAGAGGCTGGTGGGGCTCTAGTGGTGGCGTCCTGCAGGGACTCTGAGGCCGCTCTTCTCCCAAACGCAGTAGTTGCTGCCGTGAGCAACAACATGGAAGTCAGAAGGGATCAGGTTCCCGACGTCGTAGTGCGACCCGATCTTCACCATAACTTTGTCGTCGATCTTGGCGACGTAGAGGTCACTGTCAGCGGCAAGGATGTCCAGCTTGCTGCCCGGGTGGATCGCGTTCCTTGACCTTACGGCTGCCAGCGTGCTAATCTCTTGCTTTAGGTTCCAGTCGAAGACGTGGTCGTAGAACTGAATGCAGAGTATATGTCAACGCGGTCAGTTGGAGCTTATATGGTTATTACAACAAGTAAGCTGAACATGGTGATCCAGTTGAGTTTCGGACATACGATGCAGGGAGTTCCCGGGTGCGTGAGGATGTAGGCGTAGCCCTGCATGACCTTGTCGGAGGGGAACGGCCACGAGTTCTGCGTGGAGCCCGTGTCGTGGTTGTCGACGAACGTGACGGCCTTCTCCGGCAGCCAGCCGATCATCCCGGGGGCCTTGCCGTTACCGTCCTTCATCCTCCACAGCTCGCCGTTGACGGCCGCCTGAAGCACGCCCTTGGTGGTGAAGTCGAACGCCGCGGCGGGCCCTCCCACGTTCTGCGCCCAGTTCACCAGCTCTTGCCGGTCCGCGTCCTGGTTGCTGCTCGGCTCGCCATTGCCGTCGTACTGCAGGGAGCTCCAGATCTCCGCGACAACGAAGGTTGGCTTGGTGTTGTCCACGTACACCTTTGCGACGGCGGCGGAGTAGCCCTTGGCGAAGTCGAGGCGCCAGCCGTCGAACCCGACGTCAGATTTGAGCCAGTTGAGCCAGTCTGAGAGCTCCTGCTGCACGGTCGGGTTGAGGTGGTCGATGTCGGGGGCGGCGCCGAAGTCGGCGCCCGTGTCGCGGTGGCCGCGCCCGTTGGAGTACTGCGTGTCGTCGCTGCAGATCATGTCGGGGCCCCAGTCTAGGCGGCTGTCCGACGTGCCGCCCTCGAACACGCAGTAGATGCCGCGGCTGTCCTTGTAGTCGGCGCACCGGTGGTTGATCACGATGTCAGCGACACACTGGATGCCCTTGGCGCGGAAGGCGGCGACCAGGGACTTGAGCTCCGCGTGTGTGCCGTACTTGGACGCGTCCAGGTCGTAAAGCCGGCCCGGCATGTAACCCTGCGGAGCCACGGAGTGCGACGGCGGAGGGAGCCAGACGTGCGTGACGCCGGTGGCCGCGATGTCGTCCACCCGGCCCTTGAGGTAGTTGTACCATCCGCCTTGCTTCTTCCACGACTCCCAGTTGAACCCCTGCATATATATGGGACAGCATCGTTCAAGCTCATCACAACTGTGATTCATGTTTGCAGTGCATATATATATACGTGAGAGACTAGTATCTCACGAAGAAGAGGGCGGAACTGTTGCGTACCTGGAAGAGGACCTGTGATTGGCCAAGCTGAGCGCCCAAGCATAGCACAACGAACACGAGGAGGCCGCACATTGAGGCCGAGTGCTTCGCCATTTTGCTCTTGTTCTTGCTTACTGTCCTGCTTTGCAAGAGACTTGAGAACTTGGATGTGTGAGGAGCACCATGCTCATGCATGCCAATTTATAGGTTCGATCCGGCGGGCAGTTGCGCCACTAGGTCGTGCAACAGATAAGCTCCGTTGCTTCGAAAGAGAGAAAGTTGATTGGATACGTGTAGCTGCTGCCGTGGCACATTAAAAACAGGATAAAAAGGTGCGTGAGATATGGGGTCGACTTGTGTAACTTGCTTCAACGGGGTCGCATATTTTGCAGGGACGCGGCGAACGAGTATGGGTCATCCGTTGTGGGCGATCCTTTCGGATGCTTTAGTTCGTTGGGTTCCTTTTTTCGTCATGATTGAGAGTTCGCCGGGAACGGCGACCGTGGGCTGTGGCTTTGTTGGTTGTTTTGATTGCAAAACCAAAAAGCTTGGCGAACCGAACTCCCATTTTTTTCTTTACAAAAAAAAGGATAAAAAACAAAAGAATTAAATGATGCGCTCAGTGGCAGAGGACGAAAAAAAAAATGTGTGGTATGGCCTGTGGCGGAGTAGTGACAAAGAAAAAAAACACATTTGCATCTATAGTATTATTGCTACATGGAATCGAAAACTATACTAATTCCATTTCTACAAAAATCGAGCAGCAGGAGTTGTACATGTGAAATCAGAAGAACAAAAAGGAAGAAACTTAGCCGTGTTGATTAGTTTCATGCAACACAACAATGGGACTGAATAGGAGCAGATGCTGGCCAAAAGAAAAAAAAAATTAAGGTATGGCAAGGGTCCTAACTTGCCATACTGAATCCTCCGCAACTTGATGTGCTACGTTGTACTCTCTCTATCTCATATTATTTGTCATCCTACACTCTTTCAATTTTTATTTCTCGCATCGCAATGCACCTTTCCTTCTTTCTAATACATCTCTATCTCTATCTCTCTTATTCTTATTTTATATAAACCTACCTCTTTTTTACTTCTTCTTAATCTTCGTGTTCAATTCTAAAATGACAATTAATATGAGATAGAGAGAGTAACACCATGTCTCTTAGTACTATATAATAATCAGTTTCAGCATATTTCAGGCACCGCCAAGCGCCGATATGATATTTTGAATGTAAAAACGCAACACTCACATGCCACTATCGAGACCCATCTTGATGAGTACATCACACCCATGGATACATACAACACTCCTCCAACTAAAATGAAAGTTCATGTGCATCACCTGAATTTACAGGTGAGATCGTTTCTAATATTTTTATTATGTGGTTTTGAGAATAGATTGCTATCTAATGAATTAATTGTTGTTAGGAACCATGGAGATGATGATGAGATAGCTGGGGAGGTGATTGGAGCCGTGATGGGCCAGCAAGGACGTCCAAGTCAAGGTGGAGGCCCAATCAAAACCGACTTGGAGTCTGTTTCGGAGCCCAGGACTAGTCTGCACTAAAACGGACGCCCAGGACGCATACGACTCGGATTTGGACGTTCTATATATAACTGGAAAGATAACGAAAAGACCTTTCCAACCCAACTGGTCCCATGTCAAAATTCGTCCCGAGCCATCGGTAATCGCCGAAATAATTCGACTTCCAGAATCTGTCTTGGTGCTGCGACACCGTAATCGGTCTTCGGGCCATGTATCGAGTTGAGCCCACTTAGGGCTGCGTCCAGGGGGTCTTGCACGACCCTAGGGTCCTCATATACAGCCGCCGCCTCTTCATTAGGGTTTGGGTTTTGCTTAAATTATTCTGTTGATAACAGTTTTACCGTTTGATTAGTTTGTGAGACTCCAACTTGTGAGATTCATCGTATACTTGTAAATTTGGTTGTATTCTTCTTTGTTCTTGCTTGTATTCTTGATTTGCAGGCAAGGATAAGCCTTCTCGGCGAGATCAATCATTCTTGAACGGTTGATAACCAGAGGAGACGTTGTGCTGTGATTGCGGGGTTCAGAACGTGTTGTTCGGAAGCCGGATCAATTTGTGTATCGCCTCCGCCTTAATCAAGATTATCAGAACTTATCGGAAGATCGAGAACCCTTATTCACATCACATCTCTTGTTGGTTATTAAGAATCATTGCTGGCGACCGTGTAGATGTAAGGTCATCACACATTTCGTTTCCATGCAAAGACTTTAGTAGAATTATTCTCTGGACGATGAAACATATACGTATGCATGTGAGAATGACCAAGGAAATAAAATCTAACAACGACAATGGTGTAACATCCTCATTTTTTATAAAAAAATAATGGAAACTTGTTCTAGCCTTTTGCTAGTTGGAACCAATTTAGCTTCATCTTTCTACATCCCTTGTTGAATTTGAAAAGGATAAAAGTAGTTGGCCCAGTACTATAACCTTGAGTTAATACTCTTATTGTAAACTATTGATTGGATAAGTAAAATACATTTTAATATCATATTGACCCTTTTTTATAAGTTCATATATGATACCATTTATATCCATGCTTCCGTGTCATCCAACTGATATCGGTATTGTAATCATGTAGTGGACATAGAGCAAAAACTAAGAGGGCTGAGCTTCCATGACTTTCTTCTTCCCCTCCTCCTCCTCATATGTTTCCTCTTCTTCGGTTGCAAAATCCATTGTTCCAAGCTTTTCTTGTCAAAGAAAGTAAGTGTGTGTGTGTGTGGGGGCGGGAGGGAGGCTTGAGTCCCCTCACTAGATCTGCCCCTACAACCATTGAAGTACAATGCTTACCATATGTTGCATGTTTATTAGTTTTTATTTATTAAGTTGGTTCAATATCATGAGTGGAGTTCTTGTTGAGATAATACACATGCCTTCTGCCTCATGCTTTCGTCTTCTTCATATTTATTGTCCGTTGGAAGTTGGTACATATAACTCAATATTTTAGAAATGAAAATAGAACATGTGATCAATCATTATGGCCACTTTAAGTATAATAGTTTTATTCTAAAATCATAACTATTATGCGCTAATGCTGTAGTTATGCATCGAGAGAGCTATATAATTTTGAACCAATCTTCATGAGGAGAAAAGACATTACATTAAATGTTGTGTTGCGTGCTGAACACATTACGATGAGGATTTTGACTTTTTATAGATGGTGCATTAGCCATCTAATTCAAATTTTAGTTCGTTAGGTTATAATAAAGCACAAACAATGGCTCAACTCAAGCAAAAAAAAAGGCTCAACTATTGGTTAAAATATTTTCTTATTATAGTATATATCCATCCTATTTTTTTCTTCCTAAAAGTAAAGACAAGTAGTTGTTATCGTAACCCTATACCGAAGTATAGAGTGTGTCGTACAGGATCGCCTCGGGAGATGGTTAACGAAGTAACCATACATAGCGTTCACACATGAACATCCATTATTTACAAAGATACATCATCATGTGCATAATATTACAAGTTCACGGGTCATAGCGGAAGCAACTTTAGTCACGTTACCATACATATGTTCTTGATTCACGTTACATAAATATGTGGAGGCGGAAGATACGACAAACACTACGCGGAACCTAAATAAACCATGCCCGCCCTAGGGCAATGGCTCACTCATCTTGATTAGGGGAGCTGGGGACCCATTCAATGGTCCAGTTCTGGGGCTCCTCACCTTCCCATATAACCTTGTTACAGCAATCACAATAAGTAGCTTGAGGAACATCTGAAAACCACATAATCGCAAAGCCTGAGTATCTAGCATACTCCGCAATACTTACCCGTCCAAGGTTTACTAAAACCGACTCCTAATAAATTTCAGCATCATAACCAATTTCTCTACTTAAAGTATCATTGCCACTGCTCGAAACAAGAGGTACTCATAACCGCGAGGGACGGCAATTCGAATCGATTTACATCCTGCAGGCGAATAACCCAAATGCACGACATACGCATCATTTAAGAACACGTATGGCCACCGTTCACGAGGTTGCGATAAAGTCGATCCGGAGCCATCGATCCCGAGTACACGTCCTCCCCGCGATACAGTACTTCGTATCCGAGGCTTAACCCGTGCACTCTCCAGCGGTCCTCGACTCGTGCATCCACCGTGCCATTCACATCACCTCTGGGTCGATGAGTAATACCGTCCAACAATACGGCGCCCAAGTTACTAGGTTTACCAATTCCCATATAGAGGTATGCACTTGGTACTGTTCAATACTTGTCCGTGGAGTTGCAACGATAGGTTCTCAAATTTTAACCAATTTCATTCTTCACGTGAATCATGATTGAATCAAGTGATCCCATAGCCTACCGTTGACTCCACCAATTTAAGCCTAGCAGTTGCTAACGAAAAGGCTTACTAACATAAATTAAGTATAGGTCATAGTTTGTTTATGCAAGTGGGTTTCCATCCAAGCCCTATACCTAATGCACAATACAATATCCCTCTATTGTGACAAAATATAAAGAACTCGTAAATCAGTGGGTGTGCACCGGGGCTTGCCTTGGGAGTGATCGTAGTTAGAGTTTTCGGCGGGGTTTAGCTCAACTTTGGGCTCCTCGGGGTTGCTTGCCACGGCCTTGCTCCCGGTCTCGCTTCCTAGTCAATGCAGTGCAATACACGGTAAGGAATTGGACGATGATTTCTGGCACTTCCGCAATAAATAGAATTTAATGGAATGATGCTCATGCATAAGATGATATGCTTGCACAACACTCTAGGCAATTACTGAATTTAAGGGGACAAACTTCTAATTAGGGAAGTGAGAGACATGGCAATCAATAAGCATATCACCTATATCTCAAATAAAAGCATACCTCTGGTGCTAAGGAATTAACAGGGTATTTTTCATTGGTGTGTTAAGGCCTACTTAGCAGACATGCGAAGCCTCTTAACTAAATTCTTACCCGGGGTTCATTTACCAATTACAATGCTCATGTAAGGGAACATAGAAACACTAGCATGTGTCTCCTTCCTTCATCTCCTAAAAGTTGACATGCACACTTTTTAAATATAACCCTAAACCAATCTAGATATATAAGTTAATTATGAAACATGAGCATACAATGGGGAATAATAACCTTTACTGCAAGTCAAGATTAACATGTCACATGAACAGTCCCAAAGATGGATTTATCCCTAATAATAACTATATGCGTATACAAGACAATATTTATATTGAAATTCTTAAGCTAATTATGAATGAGCAAATTAACAGCAAAAAGCATACTGATGGTGCTCAAACTTTTTACATGGAAATTTATAGACATGTGGAAATGCCCAAATAATAGGGATACTAAATTTCAAGATTAAAATCCTACCCAAGAATTTATATAAATTCATTTACTGAAAACGAAGATTATGCAATACACTAAACATTTGCATAAAAAATGGGAATGTGCTTTTGTAGAAAGTTCAGGAATGACATGAAATGCTTACTGACCAAATCCCATGATTTTATCAGCTATAAATTTTTACTTATGAATTTAATACTATTAGCAAGGTTCTAACTTTGGTGATTTAATTTAATTAATCTATTTTATAACTTTGGTGCTCATCTTGGTTTTATGGTAGAGGAGGATTTTATGAATCTAAAAAAATTGGTTTCATGCTCATTAGACTTTTATTTCTCGAGTTATGAATTTTTGAAGATTTTAACACAGTTGGGGCTAATTTACAAAAATGCCACTCGGCATTTTCAAACGACTGCAGTCGCGCGCGCGGTGGCCGGCGCCGGCGAGCCCAAGCCAGCGGCCAATCGGCAGCGCGGCTAGGCCAACGCCGCTTGCCCACGTGCTCAGCATCCCACGACGACCTCGTGGCCCCGGTCGGCGACCAACGGAAAGCGCCGGAGATGGCCGGCGGCGAGCGGCGGAGCAGGGGAAGGGTACGGCAACGTCGCGTGGCGAGCACGGCGAGCGAGAGGAGGCGAGGAGTGGCGGGAGAGCATCACCTTGGTGCGGGGATTGACGGCGTGGAGGAGTTAGTCGACGGGAACGGACGAAGAAGGGGTCGCGTCGACGGGGTGGGAGGAACCCGACGGCGGCGGCTCCTTCCTTCGTCAATTCCGGCGAGGTCGCTGCGACAGAGAGGGAACGGGTTAGGGGCACGCTAGAGGAGGTACTTGCGCACCGATTTGAGGAAAGAGGAGGGAATGGGAAGCTGCCTAGATGAAGCTCAACACGACGGCGGCCATGGCGGAAGGAAACAGGGGCGGCGCTCGATTTCCGTCGCTGCTTTCACCGGCGATGGAGATGGGGGTGCTTGGGGTTCCTGGAGTGATGAGAGAGAGCAGAGGGAGGTGTGTGTGGGGGGGGGGGGGTGTAATCTCCGGGAGAGCGGGGAATAGCTTTTGCCGCTGTGGCGCTTATAACCGAGAGAGAGGGAGAGATCGGGGGGGGGGGGGGGGGGGGTGAGCTGGCCGGAGGAGAGTGGCTCGCCGGTGGAGGCTTCCAAAGCGGCGCCGGTGGCACAGCAATGGGCAGGCGGAGCAGTGGCCGGGATGGGCAGGAGAGAGGAGGCGATCAGTGGCCGGCGGGGGGGGGGGGGGGGGGGGGGTACGGCGGTGTCGATCGATGAGTGGGTCAAGGACACAGAGAGTGGTTGACTCCTTTGACTAGAACAGTGCTCTGTAATTTGCTACTTTCTCCAAGCTTTGGTGCTCCAAACTTCATTCCAATTTTTGTGCATGTCCATAAAAACTTATTGTCCAACTTTGCTTTTGGGGCCATGTCGAAATTTCTGCTGGAGAATTTATGAAAAATTCTGGAACAGAGGTGCTTTTCTCTGCACTTAGGGAATTTTTAGGGGTATTAAACCTTTACGAAAAATTCTGATAAATTCCCCAAAATGCCTTCTTGACATGTTCCACTGGAATATGCAAAAATATTGGCACACTTTTATTGGGTTTGGTAGAGTTTTTGAAATGCTATTAATTGGCCAAATTGTGGATTTAATCATTTAAATTTATTCCCCTTTTTCTTTGGCACTTAAATCATTTGAAATTTTTAATTTGCCAAAAATTTAACATTTGTGTTAGGTTAATCAACTTTTTGTGACTTGGGATGTCACAGTTGTGTTGCTTGCAAACCACTTTGTTAGTCTTAGTGTGCTAAAGTCCATCCAAGTTTCACGGTCCTGACTTAGAATGAGTGTCGTATTTCTAGCTAATTATCCCGCCTACGTTGTATGTAAAAGAGTATCTATGTTTACACTGTACTTTTCTCTCATTGCCCTTGCGAGTATGTTTTTTTTCTTTTTTTTTTCTGAAAACCTTCTGAATAAGTTCCATTCAACCCCAGCCTAATTTGAAATTTGCTGAAACCCGGCACCGTGGCCTATAGGCCACATTATTATAGGCTTTGGGGCTGTTTGTTTCCCAAACAAATTATTTAATTTAGATTATTGATGTTAGATTAAATAATCCAGATTATATAATCTGGAAGGGTTGTTTGTTTATCCAGGTTATTGTTGTCTAGATTATTGATTGTAGATGGGAGAGGACAAAATTATTTTGTATTTAATCATATAGTAGGTGGGTCCACTTATGACAATATAGGTAATTTTACTCAATTTTATAAGGGTAGTGATCCTTTGTCAAATAAACTTAAAAATAAGCATCTTTTGAGGTGTTTATTGGATTAAGATAATCTGGCACCTAGATTATATAATCTCACCAAATAAGTTGACATGCTTGTTTGAGCGTGTTTGTTTCCTGGGCAGATTAAATAATTTGAATTATAATATCAAATTATTTAATCTAGATTATTTAAGCTAGATTAATTAATCTAAAGGCCCTGTTTGTTTTCCAAGATTATTTAAGTTGTATGAAGTTGTTATAGATGTAAAAAGACAATACTATCTTTGCCTATTTGAAATATCTTATTTCTTTTGTTGTAGACATTTGAGTACTTTGAAAACTTCAAATAAATTTCTACAGTACTAAATCAAATAAAATTAGTCCAAATTTATCATACAACCTCGGAGTTTATACAAATGTTTAAAAAAATTAAAATTGCATTCCTCTTGCAAATAATGCATTAGCAATTTCTCGAATAAACTTGGCAAGTCTAATAAAATTCCTCACTTCATCTTCAAGACACTAAAAGAACGCTTAATATGATTATGAAGAGAGGAGTGTAGTTGATTGAATAGCTCCTTTTTGCCCCTTGGTCGAGATTCCGCTCTAAACTCTTGTAAATGATACTTCACACCTTTATATGGAGCTAGATAATCTTGTCGATTTGGATATCCGGAATCTACAAGGTAAATGATTATTTTATGCTAAAAATTCCACCCAACCCATCCAACGGGCAATGGGGCCCACCATAGTTGACGTGGTACCCTTGTCGCCCGATGATAGAGCGACGGGTATGTTAGTTTTGGAAAAAAAAAATCCATCTATTATTTTTATTAATTAAATTAAAAACAATGTCATTAATAAAAAAATTTTGAATATACACGGCCGACTAACTGAGGCCTAGCTTGAGAAATCTCTACTCCTTAATAATTTAGGTGATATCGTTATTGATATTGGTTTAGTTTGATGTTGTTACGTTGGTTTAGTTCGATATTGATTCGAATTGGACAGAAAAAGCCACTCAAAAATCCCACAAACTAACCTGGAATACAGTCGGAAATATTTACTTATACTTCTCTACTCCTTAATAAGAGAGCTACGGTCGTCTACACCGAATTTTCGTGTCCGTTCTATCAATTTGACGGTCATACGTGTTGTTTGAGCAGTTTGAGTCATCTTCCGATTCCATCATCTGTATTTTAAAAAATTAGAGTCTGATTCTATAGCTTATTGTTTAAAGAGAAGAAAGAGACCATATGTTCTTGAAACGTCCCGAGCTCTCCTCTCCTCGCGTCGAATTTCATCGCCTCGCCTCAGCATCAAGCACCATTATTGCCATTAGAGGCAATCTTGTTCACCTCAGCATCGCCATTGGAGGCGGTCTTATTTGACCTCAAAAAACCCTAGATCCGTTATCTATACTCGTGAAGTTCCGTTTTGATAATAATCTCTACTCCTTAACCCATCTATGGCCGTCAATTGGAGCTCCAAATTTCAGCAATGGCGGATGTCGGTGGGGACGCGAGGAAGAACAATACCTGTTCGTGTTTCTTAGTGGGCTGCTAGTTAATTTGTGGGCCTTATATCTTTTTTCTTCCTGAGCCTCCAACCAATCTTATGTCACATGGACTAGAGCCAATCTTGTGGGCTTTGAAATTCTGCTGGACCCAGAGCCAATCTCATGGGCTTAGAAATTTTGTTTTTCAGATTTTTTTAGTCTGCCTTACATAATACTCCCCTCATTCCGTTTTCTTCTACGTATTTGCTCAGTCACGTAGACTAAGGAAAATCCTCAAAGCCTTACAAGTCCAATTAATTAGCACAGAAATGTCTGCTGTAAGCTTTGTTCGTCACTGCCGCATACTTCTTAAGCCGCATGCGAACAAGCTTATCAATAGCCGCTAATTGTCGTATTAACTAGCTAGGCAAACAAATGAACCAGCGCACAAGCGACGAGAACAGCAAAATCCATGTACTGCAATCAAGTGTAGGACAGAGTTGACAGAACAACAAAAGAAAGCCAAGCTTTGAGGGAAAACACTCGTTATGCTGCATTAACAGTAGATCAGAGGAGGACAAAACAACAAAAGCTTCAAAGAGCAGCAGTTATGCTTCATTGATATCAGATTAGAGAAAGCCAAGACAACAAAAATATCCTGTTATGCAGAATAGTTAGGAGAGATTATGCTCAGAGTCTATTTGATATTTTTAATTAAAAGTTCTACGTAGAATCATAGCTATACGTCAAGAATGTCAAACAGCTTGCTCGTGGTGCTGCTTGCCTGCTTACTACCTGCTCTTATTTTTCAACAACCTTTGTTTTGAAGAACTTACATATTCTTTTTTGACCAATTTAGAGGAAGGTTCTGATTAGTGGTTCATATGTGATTGAGAAGAACATCAACATGTTAAGTGATCATCAACAAATTTTCATGTTTTGATTTTCCTTTTACAAACAAGGTGCATTGCCTGTATGTTATTGGACTTGTTAGTTCATGGAGGGAGAGGGAGTATATATAGATAACTAAGCACTTAGATGAAGCAGTGAGTGTTATTACAAGAATTACAGTTTGGGTAACTAATATCTTTTATCTCTATTTGCTAGCACGCAACAGAATGATTATTTAAATAGCAAAACATGAATATTATATAATTGCTCTATTTTTATTATTATAATAATCTACGTGATAGTTTCTTTGCTAAAATGTCACCCTAGCGCTAGCACATGTATTACATTATGGTTGTAACAAATCAAAAAGTTGACTGTTTAACCCGTAGCAACGCACAGGTACTTTGCTAGTACTCTTTAATAATTTTGGTAAGATCATCATTAGTGTTGATTTAGTTTGGTGTTGGGATGTTGGTTTAGTTCGATATTGATTCGAATTGGACAGGAAAAGCCACCAAAAAATCCCACAAACTAACCTGGAATATAGTCAGAAATCTCTACTTATACTTACTCTTTAATAATTTAGGAGAGTTCACCTATCCCTAATAATTAACAGAGTTTTGGTGTTGGCTATTGATTTCGTTCGGTATCCACCGTAGGAAAGATATAAAAACACACGTCCACAATCCGATCCGGAACAGCTGCGTAGAGAGTCACGCACCAGAAATTAGCACCATAACAGAGTTTTGGTGTTGGCTATTGATTTCGTTCGGTATCCACTGTAGGAAAGATATAAAAACACACGTCCACAATCCGATCCGGAATAACTACGTAGAGAGTCACGCACCAGAAATTAGCACCATATAAAAATAGAAAAGCACATACGAGAACCAGTCTGCGTAATCACGATCTGAAGTGGCCTCTGCGTGAAGTCCACATTGACATATGCTCCAAATATGTCACATCGATTGACACCATTGCATCGGCATCAAGACTCATGAAGCGGCTTTAGCAAAAAGTCCAAATTGACATACACTTTCGCATCGACATCATGACTCACGTTTAGGGTCATCGCCACCATGCATCGGCAGCGCGCCGCGTCGCGTGCCCCAGTGCCGACTGTCGAAGCCCACAATGGTGTGCGTTCCAGCGAGTCTACGTCTCCATGTCAGACAATTGTAAGTTGTGGCACCATGTATTCTCTTGGAGCTTATCCTCCCCGTCGATTATCACTCATAGAAGAAATAAGTGCGACGTTCAGCTTCAATCCGGCACCGCCGTACAAGGGCACGACAAGAATTGTCTGCGACTGCAGTACTGTGTGTTGTTAGGGAGAAGCAACTGCAACGATGAATGATTAGCATGAATGATTGTCGCGTGAACAGCAATATGCAAGAACGAAGGACGATGCAGTCTGGTCTGTGGCTGAGCAACTTATCACATTGCTCCTCCGTCTCTCGTCAGTTGGACAATCTAACCTGCTCCTACTACCTACCAGGTGACAGGTGCCTACTTCTCCTCTCCTCCACACCTAGGTGTTAATTTGTCAGTATGAGTTACTCGAAAGTAGCCAGTACAAGGCTCGCTACCCGTCACTGTCCTATATAAACTGCCGACACCTTGCTCAGGGAGTAAGAATTAGGTGTAGGTGTCGAATCGAAACTGTCAAAACTGATTTAAGATATTGTCAAGGCACCAACATTTTAGTTGTTGCTGCTAATACAAGTTGTTGCAATTGCAAACCGATTACCTATAGTATTTTCTGGCAGATCTTTGAACAATGAAACTTCGCAGCTGATAGTATCAAAGCAATGAAAGGACCCTATGCACGACGGGTAATTTCGTTAAGGCTTGATAGAGTTGAATTTACAAACATGTATATAGATTATGTTTCCTATTACACGTCCGCGTGACCACTTTTTGAGATTAACAGGATCACTTCAAGTTATTATATTGGGATTGTTCATACACCGTTTCAATATAATAAAAATATCTATCATAATCTACTACCAAAAAAGAAATAGGTGTCCATATAGTTTGTTGTATTTGTTTTAAAACCCGTAGTAACGTATGGACACTTTACTAGTAAGAATATAGTTGAGACAAAAATAAAACTGGCCTGGGACCAGGAAAGTTTAGCCAGAAATGGAACCGCGCTTTGTGTTGTATCCGTGTTATGTTTGAATATCTGGTTTCTTATATTTCATTTTTCTTCTCTTCTGTTACTGTTAATGAAGGGTTGTCCAGTGCTGATTTCATACCTGGCTGTAATAGCCCATTTCCTTAATTTTTAAATAATACGTTGTTTATTCCGGCAGTTGCATCAGGTAAAGGACGCACAGAGTCATGCGTAGTCCAACTCCATGTGAACTAACATCAAGGCCCATAATCTAAGATCATAAACTGTTCTGATTTATTGGCAACCTAAACATTTGAAACAAGGACTCTGATTTATTGGGACCTACAAATTTGAAACAAGCATTCCACACAACACAGAACAAGAAATGGACACGCCAGCCTAGTTTATACTGCTGCAGTAGTTATTTACTGCCGCCAGCCGGTACTACTCTGTACGGCCCTTCTTCTCCCAGACGCAGTAGTTATCGCCGCTGGCCACGATACGGAAGCCCTTTGGGATCATCTCGTCAACGTGGTACCGCGGCCCGATCTTGGTGATAACTCTTCCGTCGACCATGGCCGCGTACGCGTCGCTCTCCGCCGCCAGGATCCGGAGCTTGCTCCCGGCGTTGATCCCGTTACGCTTCCTCACAGCCGCCAGCGCGCTGATCTCTTGCTTCAACTTCCAGTCGAATACGTGGTCGTAGAACTGCACAAGACAAAACACATTATTATGGGTTCACAAATCCTGCGTCGATGGAGAAGGCACTTAATAAGAGAGGGGCTTACAATGCATGGGATTCCCGGGTGGGTGAGGATGTAGGCGTATCCCTGCATGACCTTGTCAGCCGGGAACGGCCACATCTTCTGCGTCGACCCGGTGTCGTGGTTGTCCACGAACGTGACCGCTCTCTCCGGCATCCACCCGATCATCCCAGGCGCCTTGCCGTTGTTGTCCTTCATCCGCCACAGCTCGCCTTGCACGGCCACCTGCAGCAACCCCTTGGTAGGGAAGTCGAACGCCGCCGCGGGTCCACCCACAGCCTTCACCCAGTCCACGAGCTCCTGCCGCTCAGCGTCCTGGCTGACCTTGGGCTTCCCGTCGCCGTCGTAGCTCAGGGAGCTCCAAATCTCCGCGACCACGAAGCCGGGCTTGGCGTTCCGGATGTACGTGCTGGCGATGGCGGGAGAGTATCCCTTGGCGAAGTCGAGGCGCCAGCCGTCGAAGCCGACGTCCTTTCTGAGCCAGTTGAGCCAGTCGGAGAGCTCCCGCTGCACGCGCGGGTTGAGGTGGTCGATGTCCGGCGCGGCGGCGAAGTCGGCTCCCGTGTCAGGGTGGCCCGTGCCGTCGGAGAACTTGGTGTCGTCGCTGCAGATCATGCCGGGGCCCCAGTCCAGGCGGCCCGTGGGCCCGCCGCCCTTGAAGATGCAGTACACGCCGCGGTCGTCCTTGTCGTCGGCGCAGCGGTGGTTGATGACGACGTCGGCGATGCACTTGATGCCCTTGGCGTGGAACGCGGCGATGAGGGACCGCAGCTCCGCCCTGCTGCCGTATTTCGATGCGTTCAGGTCGTAGAGCCGCCCCGGCATGTAGCCTGCACGTACGCGAGAAAAGCAGCACAGATGATTACATTAGATACACGTGGCTGGGAGCTAGGAATCGAAACAGAGCAAGACATGATGCGAGGGGGACTTGCCTTGCGGAGAAACAGAGTGCGACGGTGGAGGCAGCCACACGTGCGTAACGCCGGCGCTGGCAATGTCGTTCACCTGGCCCTTGAGCATGTTGTACCAGCCCCCCTGCTTGTTCCACGACTCCCAGTTGAACCCCTGCATGGAAGCACAATATCAAACCAACAAAAGGGAGCACGGTTAAGTTCACTACAAACTCTGATTGCTTACCTACATACACTACTAATAAATGCTGAGTAGAATTACAAACGTAACACGTGTATTCGGTGGGCAAAGTGATCTATAAATTAAGCACCTGGAAGAGGATCTGTGTCTCTCCATGAACGTTGGACGTCACAGTGAGACAGAGCAGCACCACGAGGAGGAACCCGCACAGGGTGACTGGTTGCTTCCCCATGGTCATGGTGTACGTACTGTATCTACCAGCGTACGTACGCACGTCGAATTATCGTGTAGCTCCTTCCGATAGCCACTCACGAGTGCTACGCCCAAGCGACAACTGTTACTATGACCTTGGCAGGTCGTCGGCTTTACTTGGACAATGCCGGATTCAATGGATTGCTGTGTGTGGAGCAATAACGTCTCCGGCCAGGGGTATTTATAGAGAGACGGCTATGATGGTGCCGCCGTGTCCTCTCTTGTGTTGTGGATTGCTCCGACGAAATGGATAAGGCAGTGCCGCCGTCTTCCGAGGCGAAGAAGCGCAGCCGTCGTCCTCATCTTGCGTGGTCTACGAATTAGCTACTTGCATTGTACCAATCCTCCGTGACTCCGTCGTTCAAAAGTGGCGAGGTAGAGGATACGCGGTGAACGGCGGCCGAGTTCTATCCAGGTACGTATGTGCAGAACCAGCATGGTGGGAGTTTGACGTTATATGTGTTGCCGTATTAGGCATTGGTCATTCAGAAATTGAACTGTTGAGGACATTTTATTATACCGGATCCACATGTATTTTGAGTTTTTAACAAGAGGTATAAATCACACAAATTAATTCAACCACAAAATCCTGTTTTGTCTAGCTCTTGTCTTGGTTTTGTGCCTAAACTACAACGTCTAACTACAAGTACACAGCATGTCCTTATTGAAGCAAAATTTGTCATCAGTTACCACTAGTTCACTAATATAAGTGGTATATATTTAGGACTTCATTCGTCTTATACAGAAGTGTTAGTAAGGTCCTACCCATGTCATAAGCATTAAACAGGTTATACAAAACATAAGGTAACGTGCTATACAAATGGTAAAAGATTTTGCTAGAAACACACTTCTGTAATATTGGACGAAGTACAAGAGCTTCATTATGGAAGGCAATATCACGTACCATTGAAGTAATAATTAACTATAAATACAACACCAATTTAGAATTCGAATCCAGGGGGACACAGGTTTCACCACAAGAAACCTAACCGGTTGTAAGCTTATTTTGCCAAAAATACAATACCTATATAAGTAATACTGATTTTTGAAGTATGTAGTAGTTACAACGCCCGTGCGTGTGCGTGTCGAACACTTTTGAACGTAATATCATGGTAAAAAAATACAATTTCAATAGTGTATACCATTATATTGTTCAAATAAATACTGCAAAACATTTATATAATATACTATTTAAACTAATATAGTAAAATAATATGCAGTAAATTATTGCAACAAAAACCTTGGGAGAATATTCTAGTGATGATGTGACAACAAAATTCTAAAAAAAACATGATGCCTCACCCCCCCCCCCCCCCCAAAAGCAGACTATAACTCATTATTATATGTTTTTGACGGCAGTCCAATCTTCTTTCTCTGTTTCAACTACAGTTGGTGTTGTGAGGTTTATTAGATCCGTTACTGGAGCGCTTAACATTGCCGACAATTTCTCTTGAAAGCCTCTATACGTAATGCATGATCGATCCCCAGTCTTAAGGTTATGACATGAGATCGCAGGAGGTTTATGAGTTTCAGAGTTGCCTTCGTCAGAAGGGAGGCGAACCAGGCTGCACATATGTGCTAAGTTATCTACTCGTCCTTCTCCTTCACGCTTTTGGTTAACAGATTTTCCTTTACCAGTGTTAGAATCTATTTACCGTGATTGTAACCCTGCTGTTGATTAAGACTGCTCGCACCGGGGTCCTGTAAAGGATCCTTCAGTATGGCTTTAGCGGAAATTTTGCTGCACCGAGCTACTACAAGCCGAACGCCACCGTCCCGGATGGCCTCCCGCACGCCAAATCTGGCACTGTCCAGGACGTGCGGGACGCGCCAACATGATGTGGGCCCGGTGCTGGTGTTGTGCCTCCCGCCTGGAGCCGGAAACCACCAAGGAGAGAGAGGGAGAGGTAACCCGCCGGGGAGGACCACTGCTCGGACGTCGTCATCGCCGTGGAGAGGAGCCTGCGTCGCCGAGGAAGGAGGAAGGGATAGGTGGAGGCGTTGGTGGAGTCGTGGAGCTCTGCGCGACGGCGGCGGCATGGAGCTCGGAGGGGGCGCACGCGGAGGCGATAGCGCCAACGTAGGCAGAGGCGGAGGGAGGAGGATGCGTCGCATGTCGTCGCCCCTCAGCGGTGAATCCTAGGTCCGCCCCTCGGTGGCCGGCGCGGAGGGGGCTTGGAGCTTGGCGGGCGCGGTGTCGGCGGGAGGAGGAGGCGGGTGTCGGCGGGAGGCACGACGTCGCCGGGAGGACAGCCACGGCATCGGCGTCGGCGAGGCAGACGGGGATTACGACGGAGAGAGGAGGAGGGGGAGAAGGAAAAGAAGCAGGAGAGAAGAAAAAGAAGGAGGAGAGAAGGAAAAGAAAGGAGAAAGGAGAAAAAGGGAAAGAAAAAAAAAGAAAAATATTATTATTTAATTGAAAATTAGATTGCTAAACTATTGTAAAAGGGAAAAAAGTAAAAAAGAAAAGGAAAAAGAAAGAGGAGGAGAGATGAAAGGAGATGGTAGTTAGAGTTGTTGAATAAAATATTGAATAGTTGATATGGAGGATGGATATAGAAGATGAACGGGTACGAGAAAACTGAATATAAAGAAGAGAATGTTGATGAAGAGGATAGAATATTCTTTTTAGAGGATGGATTTAAAGTATGACGAGTACAGTCAGTCTAATGAAAGCTTTTGCCCCTCCCTCCTCCCTAAAAAAAAGACAACTCAACGGGGGACGCACATGTGGCACCGTAGCATTGTGTTACAAGGTGCGTGCGGGCCGAATGGCGAAATCTACGTGGAATTGTGGATAACTGGTCCAGGCGTGCATGAACTTTCGGTCAGAGCTTTGAGCTGTCGCAAGCGTGCATCGTTTCTGTTCTACGTCGTCGAAAGGTCAAACGTGCCCTCCTGGCCTCTCTCTCCCCCTCGTCATGACGGAGAGGACCGGATAAAACTTAGCGACATGCCTGCATGTTAGCTCCTCTTGGTCTCATCCGAAATGGCAACACGGCATCTGTTAGCCTGAGAGAGCAGTTTTCAACTGCTCCATGGTGCATTGCCACATGATCTACTCTATACTCGTATTCCACATATGGAGGCGTGCCGGTTTATTGGAACATAGCAGCAGTGCAGCGTGTCAATGCCAGGTGCCAACGCCGTAACGCCACGCATGCATCATTTTCTTCATTGCAATTGAATGGCATCTGATCCACACCGAACGGTCTTGAATGGCTAGTAGGTTCCTCTCCCGACGCGGCGCCGCCTCCCTGCCAGCCGCCCAGCCGGCGAGCCTGCCTTTGCTGACTAGTCGGCTTTATCCAGTATAAGCGCTGGTGCTTATGCGGATAAGCTCTGCATGTTTTGACTTGTTATGGTTACCGTTTACGCCAAAATTTTTGCTCGTGTATGGTGGACGGGGCTGGCCCAGGATGAAACCTTAGATTGGGCCGGTACGTGCACCGTACCCATTGCAGCGGCCTGGACTATAAACTAGGCCTCTTTCTCCATGGGCCTGGTTAAATTTGATGCTATACTGGCCAGATGCCGGTCTAAAAAGGGTATCAGGAGTTCAGGACTTACGGGGACGGGCCAAGCAGAAGCCATTATGATACTCCAAAATAAAAATTGAGAAGCCATTTTTTTTTGAGCTGAGAAGCCATCGTTGTTTGGAAAAAAAGAAAAACACGAAACCAGTTTGAATTGGGGCTTTGAATACAGTTCAAGTTATCGAAGTGCAATTTGATTCCCCAAGTATTAGAGCTCATTTTAACAATCCAAACATTCTGTTCATGTCTCTGCCACAGTGCCACTCCTTTTTATTTTTCTTATACTCCCTCCATCCCTTTTTCTAGCCATCAGGACAAGCCAACTAGTACTACAAGAAAAAAAAATACTAGTTGGCTTAAGGACAAAAAAAAATTATATTAGCTCGTATATAGGAAAATTAAGGAGGCCTTCAGAGGGGATACCTAGGTGTCAGACTTGAACCTCCAGGACAGCTCGACATATTCAGGAGCTTGTTAAATTGTGGAATCTTGTCCAAGACATACAATTAGATTCAATGGTGCAGGACTCCATCACTAGGAAGCTGACTGCAGACATACAGTATGAAGCATCCTCTGCATACAAGACGCAATTCATTAGATCAACATGCACCACATACAATATTATCATCTGGTGAGTATGGGCACCACCAAAATACAAAACCTTTGGATGGTTGGTTGTGCATAACCGTGTGTGAACAACAGATAGACTGCAATCTAGAAATTGGGAAAATAACACCTTCTGTCCCTTATGTAGACATACATCAGAAACATCAAAGCATATGCTGGCAGACTGCAGATACACAAGAAAAATCTAGGAGGGCATATCGCAATGGACCAGAACTATACAAATTCAACCAAATGATTAACCACCAACAACATTGGTCCATGAATGGTGGATAACACTTGCTATAACGACAGGGGTACCAAACAAGGATTTGCGGACGCTAATACTGCTAGTGAAATGAGAAATATGAAATGAAAGGAATGCACGGATTTTCCGCCACAAAGAGTTGGCCACGTCATCGCTCCTTGCAAAAATCAAGGAAGAGGCATGAATTTGGACATTGTCTAGGGCTCGACATCTCGCGCAACTCATCTTTGGAGACTGATCTATAAATTACTACCTCCGTTTTAAAATATAAATATTTGTTAACTTTCTAATATTGCATTTGACTGTTTGTTTTATTTAAATATTTTTAGAATTATAAAAACAAATAAGTCATGTTTAAAGTATATCCAATAATAAAAACATTCATAATAATATAAATAATATTCTTACAAATTTTTTATATAAGACAAACGGTCAAATGTAGTCTCTTAAAGTCAATAAATGCTTATATTTTAGAACGGAAGAAGTACTTAATTTTGTTTCATTGTAATATAGAGCCCTAAGGGCTCCTCCTGTACATCCTTCTTTAATTAATGAAATTGGCACTGTAGTTCGATTTCAAAAATTAAAAAAAAATAAAAGAGAAAAACAGAATGGAGGGGGTATTGTATTAAGATTGAGTGAAGTCGTTTTACTCAAAGTCAGACTGGATCACCTCCCTTATCCACCGCAAGATAAATCTGCCACATTTTTGGACTGCATTAGCCACACCGATCAGCGAGACAGTGACAATTGCATCTCCCCATTGCGTGCCCAATAAAGGACAGATGACAATTTCGTACATGTACAATTATTGTCAGGCATTGCCCGTTTCATCCTCCTCTCCAAACCAGCCAGTTGGCCTTTCACAGCGGCTGCCTCCCACAAAACTTCCGTTCAGCTTAACCAACAACTACCGAAAGCTATAGCCATTTCCCGTTCCGTGCCAACGCAAACACTCTGCGATCAAATCAATCATTCACATGTGCCCTCGCGGTGCGTCCAAAAGCAATACACTCATGGTTTCTGGCACGCCACCGCACGCGCCCGAAATGACCAACACCTGCATCTCGACCAGCTCGGCGAACACGGGGCGCCGGAGGAGGCCGGCGAAAATCCCTGTCGGATCTCCGCGCCATCAGCCTCGGGATTCCTCGTGATGGTGACGCCGCGTCCAGAGTCGCGAACAAGCACAAGTTCCAACACTTTTTTCTTCTCGGGGCCGGGGCGCCTGCTACGTGTGGAACGTGAAGGGCATTGCAGGTTCGTGAGATCATCAGCGCTCGTCCATTTGTCCGGACCGGCCTGTCCGCACTTGGCGGTAATGTTCTAGTGCAATGCTTACGATGCGATGCTACGTCATGCAATGCATGGTAGTGTGTCAGTGACGACTATAGGTAGCACGAGCCGAGCTCCCATTCCGAGCAGCATAGCTCTAGGGGTGAATCTTTCGTAGCCCTGCAGGCCGTGGAAAATCTCGAGATGCACCGTTGAAAAGGAAAGAGGGGAGCGAGGAAGGAGGATGAAGAAAACTTCGCGAGAGCAAAGGTGGACGTACGGCCGGCCGGCCACGCAGGTGATCTCTAGAAAGCACGGCTCCTGCAGCTCCGGCGACAAGCATCATCCGGCCGGTTGATCAGAACGGTGTCCTTGTCGGGAACGGATCGGTGTACCGGCTTTTTGTTGGATACGGCGCCGCGCGGTGTAGTCTATCTGCGCCATAATCTTTCTTCTCTTGCTTGGCGCCCCTTTGGCGTTCTTGGCTCATCGCTTTTTGGCTGTCAAATTCAGACACCGACCGATATGCCAATGCGGATATCGTTGTCCACGCCCGGGTGTGCATATATGATCAATACTAAAATGGGAAATCTGCTAGGGTTGGTCGCTTTATCCCGGGACTGTAATCTTTCGATCGCCCATTTCCTTGATTCGTGGTCGTGCGCGTAGACACGTAGAGAACATGGATAGGTCTCGTGTTTGCGCAGCTAAGCTTGCCACCGGAGATGGGACAGATACCGGTGAGCTATACCTCCATTTCGTGCACGACTTGCTCAAGACTTTAAAGAGCTAAGGCGTCTTGAACCAGCTGAATACAATGTAATAAGCTCGGATTGTGAGGTGCGCAAGAACATCCGTTGCCGGCCATTCTTTCGCTCTCGCTGTATGCCATGGGATCGCTTGTTGCCTTCCATGCGTTTGACGTACGTGGATGAAGCAATGCGACCTAAGATAACCCGAACTCGGCGTCAGTGCCACTCGATCGCTCGCTCGCTGCCGAGCCGAGCGCGCGGAATCCACCCATTGCGTGCGAGCATATTCCGTTCCCACGTCGCCGCGAATCGACCGCGCACGTTAATATCCGCTAGTGGCCGGCCGGAATCAAATTCCGGCTTCTGAGGAGGCCGCCAACGGGAGCCGGACACCGTAGGTACGGCGACTACGACGTTCCGAGCACGGTGACCATGGCTCCCCGGTCGGTCGGCCCCAACCCAAACCGGACCACGTCTCTGCAGGCGACCACACGGCCGGCCGCGCAAAAGTCCTCCGGATTTTTATTCCCTGCCTACCAACCTAATCTATATCCACCAGCCTATCTGCAATTTCTACTTTTGGCGAGCTTTTCCGAGCAGTGAGAGCAACAGACATGTCTGTATACGGAATGCCAAGTGCACAAATATCCGTGAGCGCCGCTGCCCGGACACTCCACTTAGAGCAAGTATACTGAGGCTGAGTCAGCCGGCGAAATCAGGATACACGTCAGACTAATCTGAGGTACATCGCCTCGACACGGGCGCAGCTATGTGTGCAATGTGGAAGCGGGAGATGCACGCACATTCGTTTCCGGCGATGCATGTGGGATCCAGGATGGCGTGATGGATGCACGTATGTCGATTTGGTCGCGAGGTTCTCTCCACACAAGGTATATGGTCGTGTACAAAGCTGAGCCAGACGCCGGCATTCCTCCAGCCTGTGAGTATGACATTTTGTAAGGGCGTTCCAAAGAGACGAATGAAGATAAATTTGAGGAGTGGACTGTAGCGATGAGGACAAAAATGGCTGGGACTTCACAAGCTTTGATATGCAGTCCACATTCCACGGCAATAGCGGGACGTCGCCTACCGTCGAAATAATAATAGTAATACTGAATCTAGTACTCAAATTCGGGTGGATTGCTTCTACCACAAAGAAATTAACCAGTTGTGTTACATTCAATTTGCTTGTGTAACTTTTTTATACAAGGAATATGTTTAGTGGAGCCAAAATGTTTTCTTCTCATTTTTACTGTTTCTTGTCACGTTTCAACAGATATAATAAATTCATTTTTTGAATAACTTATTTAAATTTGTAAGTCAAACCAATGAACTTCAGATGTGCCATTCTTCATGAGGACAGAAGATGCATGTCTTCAAAGAATATATAACAAACCTCACAACCGTGCTGATAAGTTGACTACCCCCTCCGTTCCAAAATAATTGTCATTCTAGCCCTCTTCAGTTTTTTCAAAATAATTAGCATTCTCACTTTTCGATGCATCTCTCTCTCTTCCTAATACATCTCTATCTCTTTTCTCCTTGTTTTCTATGCAACTACCTTTTATACTTCTCTTTAATTCTCGTGCTGGGCTCTAATGTGTCAATTAAATTGGGACGGAAGAAGTATTTTATTTGATTTCTTTGTTTTGTTAGCATCGATGTGAAGGTTTAGATACAATTTACAGCTCAAATACTCAATATATGTATACCTTTTTAGGAATCGTTATATAGAAAAATCCACTAGTCCAGCAACCTAGCGAAATCACATCAGTCCACTTTAGGTTTTCTGGGACATCAGAGTCGTGTTCATCAAGATTCGAGGTTGATTGTTGTTGCAGAACTGTACTACCTTTCTGCGACATCAGTTAGCATGTACTACCTTTTTTTGTCATTGCCAAAAGCTGTGTTTAGCTCCCCCAACGTCAACGAGGGAATGAGGAGACTCATGCGCGCGTGTCAGTGTGCCGCTAAACCAAAACATTTGTACTGCTAAACTTGCTTTCTTCTTAAGTGAAAGAGCAGTGCTCCTGCTCATATTTCGAAAAAAAAAAGCTCCCCCGACGTCAAAAGGAAAATATTGTACTGAGTAATAAGATTGATCAAAGTTGGGTTTCGTTTGCTAGTATGGCAAAAATATGTTCAGGAGCTTGCACTACGCGAAAACGTTTATTTGCTGAATGTCTAGATCTTTATCGAGTGCAATATATCGGGCACTCGACAAATAACGTCTTTGCTGAGTGCCACACAACAAACACTCAGCAAAGATTTAGACACTCGGCAAAATATATACTTTATCGAGTGCCATAATAAATACACTCGGTAAAGATTGAGGCACTCGGCAAAATATATATTTTGCCGAGTGTTTTATTTGGCACTCGGCAAAGAAAAGAGTTTGCCAAGTGTTACTTCTTGACACTCGATAAAAAATCAATTTTTTTTTCTTTTCTACTCTTAAAACTTTTTATGCTCTACACATACAACATGTGTTACTCCATGTTTTAATTTGGTATTTTTTTTATTTTTATTTGCTATATTTAGTTAATTAATTACATTTAAAGCAATTTATTGAATAAAGTTAAATTTGAACTATAAGTGAGTCAAATAAAAAATAAAGTGAATAAAAAATAATATTCATGTTAGTAAATCCAATATGAGGCCTTATTTAGGAAATAAAAAGAAATTTCACATATCTTGTTCATGAAAATGTCACAACGATTGTATGTTCGAATTATATTTAAATTTTATTCAAATCAAACCAACTTAGAAATTTATGAGAATTGTCAGAACATCATAAGATCATATGTGGAGATTGAGGAAAAAGCTAGAGAATTTTTTGCATAATTTATCACATAAAATGCTTAGATAATGGAGAATCTTGAAAAAGTTTCATATAGTTGAGAAGAAGTTTCTAAGAGTTTAAGTCAAATTGACATCCGAATTTGAAATTGACTTTAAATATTTTTTTATATAGGTATTAGATCATATAAATTGCCTCTTTGTTAAAATTTAATTAATTTTTGAATTTATTAGAAATTTCTAAATAAAATTTTGACATTACAAAGAATTTTTTTTTGCTGAGTGTCCCAACTAGACACTCGGCAAAATGGACATTTGCCGAGTACTATTGAGTGCACTCGGCAAAATATTTACTTTGCCGAGTGCTCCAGCCAGACACTCGACAAACAGTTACTTTGCCGAGTGCTCGTAGCTGAGCACTCGACAAACAAAATTTTTGGCGCACAAAAACTAGCGCGTGAGTTTTGGACGTGGCGGCAATAAAAAAAAACTAGGCACCAACCTTATCCCTTCCCCATCCCTCGCTCGCTCCCATCCCCGGTCCCTCCCATCTCGTCGGGCCCTCCCCTACCCTCCCTGCCGGTCCCCTCCCTCCCCTCCCCGCCGACCCCTCCCCTCTGCGCTGGGGCGGCAGGACGGCGGCACGGCGGGCGCGGCGGCTCGGCGGCTCAACGTCTGTGGTAGGACGGCGGCACGGCGTCTACGGTAGGACGACGGCACGACGGGCGCGGCGGCTCGGCAACACGACGGGCCCGGCGGCTCGACGGCACGACAGGCACGGTGGCTCAACGGCCCTAGGTTTGGACGGGCCGATGGCAGGGCTGCACGCGGCGGGGCGGGGCGCGGCAGGCGGCGGGGGGGGGGGGGGGGGGGGGGGGGGGCGCTCGGCACGGTTGCCCCAGCCAGCGCGACAAGCGGCGCGGCTCGACCGGCACGGCGGTGCGGCAGGGCGTGGAGCAACGCGGCCCCAGCCTGCACGGTGGCAGCTGCCCTGGCTCCTGCGCGCGGAGGGGCACGGTGGCACGGCGACATCTCCCCTCCCTCCCTCCCTCTCTTCGGCAGCGCGACGAGGCAAGGGCAGCGGCGTGAAGGGGGACGGCGTCTCCCAGGCGGTGGAGTGGTGGCTGGCGGCGGGGTGGGGCCGACGAGGATGGCATTGTGGTTTAGGTTTTTTTTATTTTTTTAGAAAATATTTGCCGAGTGTTCATTTCGGCACTCGATGAAGCTTTGCCGAGTGACTGAAAAAAAACACTCGGCAAAGAACACTTTGCCGGAACTTTGCCGGAACCTTTTTGGCCGAGTACTCTTTGCCGAGTGTTGGCACTCGGTAAAGCCTTTGCCGAGTGTTTTCTGGCCTTTGCCGAGTGCTTCGGGCACTCGCCAAAGCGCTGATTTCCCGTAGTATTGTGAGTCGTGAATGTATTGAAATTATAACAACTCCTTCATTTCTTACTAAAGCTCTTTTCTCAGAGAGAGGGAGAGAGTTGTGTTTTCACATGAATTTATTATTTCAGCCATAATTAATTGTTATATGCAATTTGGTTTGTGTCAAAAATACAAAACGAGATTCTAAGGGGCCACAAGGTTAGAAAGGTCATGGCAAACTTTGTGGTCGAAAATTTGATGACTCCGTGCAAGATCCCACTATTTTGGGCAGCATAGACATGCAGACATTCCCAGGCCCAGCTAAATAGTAATAACATAATACCTTCTCCTGAAATATGTCCATTTTGGATATATGCATCCTCATAGTTTTTAGTTGCTATATTATATTATTCTTCATAACTAATATGGGATTATATCCAATATATAGGTTCTACCAATTTTATCCATTTTGGTATCGTTTTGGACCCTCGTGAGAGTAGAAAAAAAAAGGTCTGGAAATGTTTTTTTTTCATAGGTATGCAGGTGGTGTGTCCTGTTGCATTACAACGTTTATTTTATGAGCATGTGAATTGCACGAATCAAATCATAGTACATAATAGGCTTAGTATGACATCATGTTGTCATCTATAACCAAGTTTACAAAACATTTCGCTCAATCTTCACTACCATAAAATATAGATTTAGAGAGACGAGATTAGTGATGGGTAAATATGTCATATCTCTAACTCATTTTTAGCGACGTCTATCTAGAACTGTGTCACTACTATTCGGCATAGGATCATTAGTAGTAATGGATATTAAGAAAACCATCTATGAGAAATAATATAGACGGTTTGTGAAAAACCGTTCATATTAGTCTAAGATATAGAGATGGATTTTTATGATAGTGACAGGTTTCAAATCTGGTCTCTAATGATCAAAGTTATAGGGACGGATTTTTACAGCAGTGACGGGGTTTTACATCCTTGTGCTTGGTGGATGAAGCTATAAGAACTGGTTTTAATGGTAGTGATACAGTTTTGATTGTCCGTTCCTATTATAAAACCATGTAGTAGCGAGGATAAGTAACAAATAGCATGGTGGCGTACTGGTGAAGATCTTATATGTAGTTCAAAGAGACCAACATGCAAATCCCACCAGCAACGGTTTCTTTCTTTTTTTTCCCTTCACAGTCATCCCACCTCCTCATAACTCTAGACACGCGCACGCCTCCCCTCCTCCTCCTCCTCCTCCTCGTGTGTGCCTCCCTTGAGATCGGCCTCTCCTCCTCCTCCTCCGCCTCCTCCTCCGCCTCGTGCACGCCTCCCACAAGCTTTGGCCTGCCCTCTCCCACAGTCGCCAAGCCTGCCTCGGGCTTGCCGGATCCGGTGGCGGCGACAGCTTCCTCTCCGCCCGGCCTCAGGCTCATTGGATACGGTGATGGTGGTTTTCTCTCTCCCCCCCCCCCCCTATTCGGCCTAGGGCTCGCTGGATCAGGTGGCGGCGGCTCCCTCTCCCCCCGGCCTAGGGCTCATCAGATATGGCGGTTACGGCTCCCCCCCCCCTCCCGGCCTCAGGTTCGCCAGATCTGGCGGCGGCAGTGGCTTCCTCTTCCCCTCCCTCCCCCCCCCCCCTCGACCTCGGTCTTGCCGGATCCAACGGCGGTGGTTTCATCTCCCCCCTGGCCCTCGGGCTTGCCAGATCCGACAGCGGTGGCCTCAGCCTCCTCACAACCCCATCCGGCGGTGATGGTGGATCAGGCTCCTCCAGGTTGAGACGTGTTGGTCCTGCCTTTATATTTATTGATTCAAAATGATTTTTAGGGACGGGGATAAGTTTCATCCCTAGAAAACATTAGGGATGGGGATAAGTGACGTCTCTATAGGTCTGGATTTCGTGACGCCTAAATTCTCTCTATATGTCTAGATTTAGTGACGTAAAAATTAAGATGGGGATGATTCATGTATCTCGTTGCTTAATAGATCAAATATCAAAGGTATTGCTATATTTCTCATAAAACAACTATTGCTATAACCTTTGAAAAATATACTGTAGTACATCGATGTGCATCGCGTATCGAGAGATGTCACAACACTCCTGCAACGCGAAACGGTGACGATATCCTTGTTGCACAAATGCACCATTCTTCAGGATGGCCATACAGATCACTGCTGGAAACGAACAGTGAGTGCGCGAGGCTGTTCTTGAGTCTTCTCTATTTATCCCTGCATGGATCGACAAGCATCATGTACAGACCTGTCCGGACCAACTTGCGAAGAGGTCGGTGCAGGCCGAGTAATCCTGATCAAGCTAAGATCACGAACCACTGATCCGTCCCAATCACGTCCACGCGCCATATTTGGCAACTCGCTGAGTTGCACGGCATGTCATCACCAGCTGATGAGTAGCACAACGGCCACGAAAAGAGCTATTTCGGAGTCATATACGTGGCCCGCGCCGTGACGCAAACGACCGGCGTCACCGGGAACACGAGGACGGCGACGGGGAGGCCCATCCGGCGGTCCTCCACTCCACAGGCACCGACATCGGCGGGAGTGACGCCCGACGCCGCGCAAGCTGACGCGAACCCGCGCCCCGGTCGGTGGACCGGTTCTGCAACTTGCACCGGGGATAGCACGGGCCCAGGCAAAGATCAGGTGAAACCCGCGGGTGCGTGCGTGCGCGTCGGGTTGCCACCGCGGCTGATGTGACCGGCTTCTGGTCTTGTCGCGGTCGTTCATGTGCTCTCCCGCGCGGTCCGTTGTGGTGGCCGTGCTGCCGGGCCGGGATGATGCCATGACGCCCACGGCGCTTACCTGGAACGACGCGCGACGCGCAATAATTTCGGCGACGTACGGAGCGATCCGTCGGGCGGACAGCGCAGGCTGCCGGTTCCAGAGCCACCTCAAACTGTCCGACCCAGCGGATCTCCGCGACAGCGACGCCGCCGGGCGCGAACGGCGGGGAGGGAACGGATGGCTCGGGACGGCGCCGGTGTACTGATCCAGGCTACTGTGGTTTGACAGCCGCCACCACCTCGAGCAGTCGAGCTCGATCACGCCAATCAGCGGGGTCGGCGGCTATGACCACGCCGGACTATCACACCGGCGCCTGCGTTAAAATCTCAGGTACTGTGCACTGAGCTTTCCGGAGAAAGTGTGTACTGTTAGCTTGGGCCCGAGAGTCATCTTGATCAATCTATATTTTACTCGTAATTTCGACTTGTTTGGGGCATGAGGACAGAGGTGATCTTGGGCCCGGATTACCATCGCGCGACTGTTCTTTCTCTTTCGTTCGTTCACACCCTTTGCTCTTTCCAGAATTAATTCTTCCTCCACGTGCTGCACCTCCTTTCGACCTTCATATCATATATCAAGTCTCAGAATTATAATTTTGAAGGAATATGCAACATTAATCCATAAAAAAAAGACCACAAGGCACATCATGGTGCACTAATTTGATGAATGAATGATGTACTTTTTAATTTGATTTTTGATATGTAGTAGCTGAGCATAAATGATCCCTTGCTAGATCATGTGGTCATAACGGAGACACGTACGGTAAACTGAAAAATCATGCAGGGAAGGGATACATGTCATGCAGGGCATGGTTCTTATTTGTGATGCTTGAAAGATGTACGCAAGAAAACTACTCATAGGTGCCCATCTGCCACAAATGTAACTGTTCACAAAATCATAGAGTATGGACTTTGTCAAAAATTAATTATGTGAAAAATGCACATTATACTATTGTGAGTGGGAATTATTATTGAAAAAAAAATAGTGCAACCATACTTGTTGTGAGCATGACAAGCATCCAATCCAACCCTACAGGATCCGGCTCCAAGTTGCACTTGAGTTGGAGACCTCGTCAATAGAGAAGAAAGAGACACGCATTAATCTGTCATCAAATACAGTCATTACACAGCGCAACGATTGCTAGGCACCTCTAGAGGTTACCATCTTCCTCGCCAACTATGCTGCTACACAAGTTTTTCGCTCGTCTTGGTCTGGGTACAGTAGCAGTAAATCAACATCATCAAATGTTACAATCGTAACTATGCTTTTCACGAAGCAGTATGCGTACATGGCCTGTCACCGAGGTCGTGTACTCAACGACTGTGAAATGGAAGCCACTGGGATGTTCTTGAACTCGTTTCTGTTCTCGCTGATGTGAAATCTATGGAGAGTACGAGGAGGTCGGCCTTCGAGAGCTAGGGGTAGTCGGTGCCGCAATGTATATGACGGCATCATATCGTCTGCATTAATGCGAATAGTTGGACCTGGCTACAAGCCAGCCTGCAAGTCCAACTGCTACTTTCAGAGTTCTCGCGTGTGCTTGAGTCGTTGAGCCTGCCAAGATCGATTTGAAATTTGCATGCCAGTTCATGCGTGGTTGACGTGCCAGTTCTGCCCGCCAAGGTCATTACATGAACTGAATTTGCACTCCGAGTTACTCCCTCCGTTCATGTGCAACAATTAAAAAACGAAGGGAGCAGAAAATTACTTGCATTCAGGAGCGGAAATGTAACAAAATCCTTCCGTTCAGCACCCATGCACATCGATCACATGGATGCTATCACCGCAACTTAATTGCACGCCCAATCCTCCACCCTGTTACGCGACGGCAATGGGGTCTCTCGCAATCGCAAAGTCGCAACCTGTTCACGTCCTGTAACAGTCTTGGCAGCAGCATCAGAAGCCGGCGCTCGCCTGTCGACGGCCTCACCGGGAGGCAACCGTGCAGTGCCGCAGCATCCGTCGTCCCGGACGCAACGCAACGCAAAAGGCGGCCGGCCAACTTGGCAAAGCCCGCCGAGAACCGTCTGGAAGCCCGCGGCCTGACGCGTGTCCCATCCGCCCTGGCAGCGACGTCGACGCACACCAGATTCGCCGGACGCCGGAGGGCCGTGGCTGGAACTCTCGGGAGCCAACACCTGGACGAGACGATCTCGCGCAGATACGCGCTGCCAGGAGGCTGACGTGTGGGTCCCTGGACGAGGTGTGGCCCTGTCCACGTCGCTTTTTACTCGTCCTCATGATTGGTGGCCCCGCTTGGCAGGGACCACGCGACAGACCCAGCTGGCGCCCCGCGGGCACTGGCGGTGGCGGGGACGCATTGCATGCACGGCCGGTGCTGTTCGTGTCACGTGCCTGTTGGCCGCCCGATCTGGCGAGGACGGCTCGCGTGGAGCCGGAACGGATAGGGGCCCCGGGCGCGCCGTTTGTGTTGACTTGTTTGACGACTAATGGGTGGTGGCCGTTGGATGCTCCCCAAACTGCGGCTAAGAAAAGGGAAATCGATCTCTTGTTTCTTTGATTGAAACACATTGTGTTTAGTCAGAGGCTAAGTAAGTACTCATGAAAAATTCCATCACAATTACCAGGAAACATTTCTTGATTTAGATTGCAAAATGTGTGCCACGTTCATGATACATGACGCAGCAAATTCTAGTACCTGCACTGACGAAACACCACCAGTTCCTTTTTAGGACTTTTCAATGTCATAAGGCAAAGAGACGTCGGAAAATACACCACCATACTTAGTGTGAAAATAGTAGTGTCGATTTTCTATCACTATTTTTACAGAAAAAGAAAGTATGGTAACCCCATGCATTGCACTTTTCAATGAATTCACAAACAATACATAACGCTCGTAAGTACTCCTTCCATACTGTTTTTAGATGACGTTTTGAGGTTCTTAGGGGCAGGTGTGAAAGGATATCGTTCTGACTCTATATTACGGTTTGAGACGGATCTACCCCCACACCCCCTCGTTTATGCTTTCTTCCACGTAGTCCCAAGGTCGTCCATTGATGGCGCTCGGACTCCTCGATTCTCAACTGCACTCAGTCCCGAGGCAATGAAAACGGGTGCGCCGTTGCACGCCGCAACCCCTTGCTGACTCCCTCGGAGGATGACGTTGTGGCCGCCGTGAAGGAAGACGACGAGGCTGCATCGGAGGACAACGAGGCTACAGTGGAGGACGACATCGTGGAGGAGGACGACGAGGCTGTAGCGGAGGAGGACGATGAAGCCGCCGCTCTTATTGCCGCTGCTCTCGCGCTTGAAGAATTCGCATCGATACCGGTGTCTAGGTTTGATCGAAGCAAAGAACTTTACGAAGTGAAAGAAGTTGTTGAGTTGTTCCAGCCCATTTTATTCACTGGAGGCAGCGGCAGCAACAAAACTTTTATGCATTGGAGGCTGCCAGTGTTCGGTATTCATAGGTAGGCCAAAAATGAAACAAAACTGCCGCTGCCGCGTTAACGAAAAGTGCAGCTGCCGCACGAACGAAAACGAAAAAAGTAGCTGTCGCGCGAACGAAAACGAAACCCCCGCGCTAAGTCCTGGCAGGCTGGCACGTAGCCATGTAAAATTGCATAAAACAAAAAAAAAAAGCCCATCCGAACCCTCGACCTCAGGCATAGGGGCAAGTGCTAGTAACCAGTCGGATATGAAGAGATAGTTGAAAGAGTAGCACACGGTCATCTATTTAATAAGGGTATACAGGAAAAACTATTCTATAATTAATAACGTCTTGGTATGCTAAATCATGTCCAAACCGTCATCTAAAAACAGTATGGAGGGAGTATTGATGAAGAGGGGAAAAGATATCGAAAGTAGAAAAAGGAGAGATTCATCAAACTTGCACGCATAACATTTTTGAAAAAAAAAAACTGCAACATTTTTTTTCAATAGTATTATGTGGATACTGATATATATGGTGTTTGGTATATAACGTGTATTTTAAATTGTTTCTTGTTAAGATCGAACCGCAAAGTGAAAAATTATATGCTTATATAATGACTTTTTATGTGACCAATACAGTGAAAGGATACATTTTTATTATGTTACTGGTCAAAGTTAAAGAGTTTATATATTGTTGATCAAATTTTAAAGAGCCTTTTTAGGTAATTTTAAAGAGCTTTATGCATTATAGATCAAGGTTAAAGAGATCCGGATGTGTATATTTTATGAAATCCTATAAATTCATATATGACCAGGGAGTAGCAAGTGGGCGAAACAACGGCGTGCACCAGGAAAACTAGCCATTTCCGAAATGACTGACGGTGCCATTGGAAAGCTCTCAAACACATATTAATTTAATCAGTACACTTATCCCTCGCCCACTTTATCCTGCTGACTTTTAAACCTGTGCTTCCGAAACCGTCCAGCGCTCTTGTTCTATAAATACCACGCAAGGCCTCCCATGCCTATGCCATCCATCAGTCGAAAGATCCATACATCTAAGATTTTTTTTTCTTCGCCCCTCCCTCTCCTCACAACAAGCTTCCTGTCTCTCTCCTCCTAGCGACAAACACATACACAGCACAGGCGCGCAATACACAAGCGCACAACAAGAACGAAAGCAGCTAGCTGCGCAGGCTGCAATCGCAGAACTGATCCTCTAAAGGATCAGTTGTATGGCCGTCTTCTTCATCCTTGCTGTGTGCGTCCTCATTTCTGTAGCCTTGGTGTCATATGTTCACTACGCAAGCCGGCAGAGGAGGAAAGGTCAAGCCGGCAACGGCCATGAGCAAGAAGTCTTGAAGCTGCCTCCTGGCTCCATGGGATGGCCTTACCTTGGCGAGACCCTTCAGCTCTACTCCCAGGACCCCAACTTGTTCTTCGCGTCCAAACAGAAGAGGTTAGTCATCGTTATTATTAGCAACTCTTAAGCTTGCCCTTTGCTTCCTTTCGCCTTCTGCTATGCTTCTGGAAGGTTCAACGACCTGCGGCATCCATGTGTGCGAGCAAGTGCTGGCTTTTGGTTGGTGCGTGTGTAGTCACGGAGCTTGAAGCACATCATAGGGGGGTGCCACGCAGTTAAGAGATAAGCTCAATTCTAAACTAAACCATGAGTATTAATTTAGCTGCTGGAGAATCACTGTTTATAGTGAGGAATTTTCCAAACCCAAGGGGGGCCATGGCCAGTGGCCACCTCTGGTCCCTGTGGGTGCGTGCATACGGGAAGTTGCTGACAGCCGGTTTGCATGGTCGTGTCGTGTGCAGGTATGGCGAGATCTTCAAGACGCACATCCTGGGGTGCCCGTGCGTGATGCTGGCGAGCCCGGAGGCGGCGCGGTTCGTGCTGGTGAAGCAGGCGAATCTGTTCAAGCCGACGTACCCGCGCAGCAAGGAACGCATGATCGGGCCGTCAGCGCTCTTCTTCCACCAGGGCGACTACCACCTCCGCATCCGCAGGCTCGTCCAGGGCGCGCTTGGCCCCGACGCGATGCGCGCGCTCTTACCGGACGTCGAGGCCGCCGTGCAGTCCACTCTCGCCTCCTGGGACGGCCGGGTCACGAGCACGTTCCACGCCATGAAAAAGGTAGCTAGGCATATAGTGCAGGGCATCAAGAAAAATGAATCATGGCTTTAAAGTTTTTGTCATGTCTGAAATGTTGGAACGGTTGCTGAGAACTTAACTACGTAAATCTTCCTTTCAGCTCTCGTTTGATGTCGGCATCGTAACAATCTTCGGCGGCCATCTCGATGAGCGGCGGAAGGCGGAGCTAAGGATGAACTACTCCATCGTGGAGAAGGGCTACAACTCCTTCCCAAACAGCTTCCCCGGCACGCTTTACTACAAGGCGATCCAGGTAAGCACGCGGCTGTCATAGCAACTTTTGTTCATGACATCTTTTTTTAGAAAAGGTTCATGACATATGTTTGTGAATCTGTTTCAACTGTATGTAGGCGCGGCGGCGGCTGCACGGCGTGCTGAGCGAGATCATGCAGGAGCGGCGCGCGCGGTGCGAGCCGGGCACCGACCTCCTCGGTTGCCTAATGCAGGCGCAGGGCGACGACGGCGCGCCGCTCCTCACCGACGAGCAGGTCGCCGACAACATCATCGGGGTGCTGTTCGCGGCGCAGGACACGACGGCCAGCGTGCTCACGTGGATCGTCAAGTACCTCCACGACCAGCCCAAGCTCCTCGAGGCCGTCCGGGCCGAGCACGCGGCGATCCGCGAGACTAACGACGGCGGCCGGCTGCCGCTGACATGGGCGCAGACGAGGAGTATGGTGCTAACTCACAGGGTACGTTTCGCCTTTCAAGATTTGACGACTCCCGCGCGGAGACGAGTAGTAATTTGGCCCCTTTTTTTTTCCGTATAAGATTCCCGTGTTTTCCTGTGGTTACTGATGGCGCCGTCTTTTGTTCGCATCTCATCCGTCCAGGTGATTTTGGAGAGCTTAAGGATGGCGAGCATCATCTCGTTCACCTTCAGGGAGGCCGTAGCTGACGTGGAGTACAAAGGTACGCACGTGCACACGCAGCCTGCGGCGGACGTGGACCTATACGTCACCGCAGAGATGCTGTCTGGCACTCCATTTTTCCCCTATTTCTGTAGCTGCCCGTATGTGACTAATTCTGACGCTTGATTCGATCTGCGCATTTCCTTTGGCGTGTAGGGTTCCTTATCCCCAAGGGATGGAAGGTGATGCCGCTGTTCAGGAACATCCATCACAACCGGGACTACTTCCCGGATCCACAGAAGTTCGACCCTTCTAGATTCAAGGTATGGGTCTTGGTCTCCTTGCTACTGTGCTTGATGTGGAGTGACTGGTCAATATTCCCTCCTATTTTCTCATGACAAATCCAGCAATATGGGTCTTATATTGTTAATATGGATATAAATTTCTAAAAATTGATGGTCCAATATATAAACATTTGAATTATTCCAAAGCAACAAATATGAACAATTTAATCTGCCTTTACCTTCCACAATAGATTAGAAAGTAATGCTTGAAACGGCACTATAATCACAATAGAGTGCATTCAAAAGTTCACATTTTGTGGAATGATGCATATGCAGGAGGCACCGCGACCGAACACATTCATGCCATTTGGGAATGGCGTCCACGCATGCCCTGGGAACGAGTTGGCCAAACTTGAGATGTTGGTCCTCATCCACCACCTGGTCACTGGCTACAGGTTCGTCTCCTCTCCGCGCAGATCCATCATATATTCTCTCGTGTCCTTGTGGACCAGAACATACATGGTTGGTGCCACTCCATTGGTCACCTCTCACTGCCACACAATTCATAACATGCATGATCCAAATCTTGAATAGGCATGCATCGATCATACCATAAAATAGTGGGCCCTTCTAATGTCTTCATTGGTAGCTCCTTGTCTTCTTGCACAAAGACTGATAGCACCTGTTCGTTGTTCCTATATGAGCAGTTTGAGAACTTATCATTTATAACAACTGTTCAATAGTACTTCTTGATCTTACAATGAGATACTAATTGTTGACGTGTGCATGCTTCATTTGCAGGTGGGAGGTTGTTGGATCTAATGATGAGGTTGAGTACAGCCCGTTTCCTGTTCCTAAGCATGGCTTGCCTGTGAAGTTATGGAGAGAAAAAAACACAATGAATTTCAAGAGTTGTGAGACTGGCAATGTTGAGGATATTATAGTTTGACACTTTTAGGCATTAATTTAACTTAGTTAGCAATCAAAGTTTTTTTTTCTTTTCTTTGTTTTCCCTTCTCCTGCAAGTTAAGTTGAAGGTGAAGATGGCTATTTTTTTCTGTAGGTCCCTTTGATAATGATGAAAATGTAAGTTATCTATGTGGTTACCAATGATGCAATAATACCATTGGTAAATTTACTCAAAGTAGTTAATTGCATTGTCCCCATGTGTCCCCAAAGTTGTTAAATGCAATGCCTCCTTTGAACTATATACTCCCTCCGTCCCAAAATAGTTGACGTTTTAGCTCCGGGCATAGGAATTAAGGAGAAGTGTAAAAGTTAGTTATACAGAAAACGAGGAGGAGAGAGATAGAGATAGAGATGTATTGGAAAGAGAGAAAGTTACATAGGGAAGTGAGAATGACAAGTATTTTGGAACAAATAGAGTTGGTTAAAGTATCAAATATTTTAAGACGGAGGGAGTAGTTATTATGATGAACTAAAGTGACACGAATAGAAATTTCCCTTATCAAAGAAAAACAAATTGGAGTGAAACACATTAGGCTAGCTATTATTTTAGACAAAGACAAAATTTAATAGAATTGTGCTTAACAACCTATGCGATGGCCTCAATATGGTAGCAACATCGCCTCTTTGTTGACAGAATATGGTCAAATAAATCATTAGTCAATACTTGTATGGGATATTAATTCACAAGCCTAATTATTTGCTCATGTATATTTCCTAAAGATATATAAAAGCATACGGGAGACCTAGTCTAGAGCCTTCTCCATCGACATAACACATCACATCCTATACACATTTTCTTGCACACTTCCCCAAACATGGGCATTTGATTTTTGTACAATTTAAATTTACATCTCATTCAATAACGACCACGATAGTCTAAACCCTTGCAATTCACAATTTACCACTCATTCAGTGTAACCACCATGACTATTTGATTTCTTATTAAATAATGAATATTAAATTTACTATGAGCTGCTTGTAAGCTTAATTTCATTTTAGGGGAGCCAACATCTTGAACGCCCTGCACAATACCCATGCACACTAAAGTTAACCATATAATTCAACATGAATTTTTAATCCAATCCCTTCTTAAAATTCAATCTTCTACTACTACCTATCCCCTCTCAGGTCGATTTCCATTGTTCTTTTCTCATAAAAACTTCCTTCTTGATTGCGATGAAGCTCATTCCCCTTCGTCCAACACCCAACCTATGTTGCCTATTTTTCCTCTCTTGCAGCAGCGAGTATTACACAACCTAGGGCAGAACTATAGCTCAATCTTCATATGCAGCTAAAGGGTGGGAGACCGTCATCGAATGTGTAGGCAGTTTTTTGTGGCACTAGTTATGTATGGCACAAATTTGAGATAGTGGTCTCCAAGAATATCTTGTGATAAAATATTAGAAAAGAAATATCTGTAACAATTTATTCTCGCCACTCAATATACTCTCTTCACACATTTCCATATGTCCCTCCTTCCTTCCGCATCTCTAAAGTTTACTAGCTGCCTGCCTGCCATTGCTGAATGCGCTGAACTAGCCCTGATCGTGCCGTCTCTTTGGACCATATATGGTCACCAGCAAGGACGTTTCTCAACTCCCAGGGATTAGCATCCCAACACTAAGGTGCCTTCTTTTCTGCTTTCCTGATCCCAGTAGCACACCGCGTACAGGGACCGTATGAGAGCGATCGAGCCCGACTCGTGCGCTGATGACGATGTCAAAATTACGAAACAACGAAACCCGCCGGCGATGCGCGCGCGCCCCGCATGAAACCGGTCCACTGGCGGGGAGCTCCCATACTCCCAGTCCTAGAGTCCATAGCCTGGGCGCACGCTGCGAGTGCGAGTTGGCCCCCATTTTCCTCCACCGGCCGGCGGCTGTCTCGTGACAAGGCCGTGGTTACTTGGACGGGTCTCGAGTCCAGCTCACGCGTGAGCGTGACCGGGCGCGGCGGTACACGCGCACACAGCGCCCGGTCCCGCCTTCCTCGACGTCGATCAACCGCACACGTCGGACCCGCGGCGGTTCGGCTTCCCCTTTCAGCCACATTCCCCGTTGTCCGGCCCGCGTCGCACACACCGGCAGGTCGCGCCGGCGACACGTCACGATCCGCGTCGCACGTCGGGGGCCCTGTCCGTACGTTTTTGCAGTTCGATCGAGCGATTCGTTCTTCCGCGTGTGTGGCTCTCGGGACGGGAGGGGTGGGGGCGCGCTGGGCTGGGCTCCATGGCCAGCTAGCTAGCTCTGGCGCTAGCTAGTGCGGCTCGATCGGTTGCGGTGTCGTAGGAAGCGTGCACGTTGCCTGCTGGCAACAAGGCGATCCGAGAGGGGGCCGGGCGATCGCCGCGCTTGCCGATTTGGTTGCCATCTGTCTTGCACTAGTCCTGTACTCCTGTTGCTGATTTGGATAGTGGTTGGGGTTTCGGGTGGCATCGTTTCGACATGCATGAGCTATGGTGGAACAAGAAACAGTGAGGTCGTACAATATGAGGTGTCCCATAATGAAGTTGCCGCTCTTGTTTTTTATTTTGTCACTGGCCTCCAATGAACAGTGCAGAAATGGACGAATGCAACATAAGAATACCAAGAGATGATGCATTTGGGCTGAGGCCAACGGGTATGAACGAGTCCTGAGTCCTGATGGACGTCAATGGTGACGAATAGAGGCGGGAATTTATTAGGAAAGTAAACTTTACAAACATTTTATATGGGCTAACACGGGCGGTCGCATTGATAGAAAATTATTGGGCTCGGCATCTGAGAAGATGGCCTGCGAAATCATAGTGTACAACTGTGTCAGGCCGGGCCAGGATATGGGCTTACACGGGCCTCCTTTCGGCACCTATAATTGCAAACATTTTATTTTTGAACTGAGAAGTCCACGAATTTTCTTTCTATGGTTGGCGATGTTCCACAAATATTTTGTATGATGTATTTATTCATTCTGCGTCTGCGAAAAAAATTGCAGACTTTTGTAACGCCACTGATTTCTTGTTTGACAATTCTTTTTTTGTAATGTTTTGTTTCACATATTTTATTTTTTGAACTGAGATGAAAAGTAATTTTTTCCAACTGAAAAAAGTTCAAACAGGAAAGAACCGGCGCATTTCCATAAACATGTGATTTGAGGATACAAAGCCTCACAGAATTAAACTACAAATTTAGCCCAATAAATCACCTATATGTTGCAAACAACATAGAAAAAAAAATGGGCTTCTTCTTTACTTGAAAGCTGTAATATGTTCCATACAAAAGACAACGAGTTCCTTCTAACCCTTTTGCACCTCTACACTTTCGATCGCCCTACCTCTAAGGCAAACTCCGATCCTTTGATTAGTTCTTACAGACGCGTTACGCCATTCACCAGTGTCCTGCGTTATGCGCCTTTACAGTTTTAAGAAAGTACAGGTATTGGTTGATCGATGGAATTATCCTTGCGATCAACCTCCATGCACATGCAACTATGCGCATGCAAGCGCGCACTGTCTGGCCGGCAATATCACGGCCGTCGCGCGCATCAGTTGTTGATCTTACTAGTTGTCGCCGCCGTACCGGCCCGGCCCCGAAGACGGCACGCCGACCCACGGCTCATAGGCCCTGATCATCTTGATGGGCCGCTCGCTGGCCGCCGCCTCCTCGCACCGCGCCCTCTTCCTCGCGGCGGCGTCCTTGAGGAGCACGCCGAACAGCTTCACGCTCTTCTCGTCGCCGCCGCACTCATGGTCTTCATCAGCCACCGCGCGGCACTGCTGTCCATCCATGTCTTCCTGCATGAGCGACCCGAGGTCGAGCTGACGGACGTCAAGGAAGCGCGAAAGGAAGCCCAGGAGCTCCTCGCACTGCCGACGCGCCTGCGCCAGCTCAGTGGCCAGAGTGTGGTTGTCCTTCTTGAGCTGCTCGTTCTCGCTGGTCAGGTCGACCCGCGGCGGCGACGAAGCCGAGGAGGAGCTTCGCTCGTTGTCGCCGGACGTAGTGACCGATGCAGGAGGCAGAGGGGGCAGTGGAGGAGGGAAGGCCACGTTCACGGCGGAGCCACCGGATTTGGAGGGCTGCGGCGTCGTCGACTTACGTCGACGGATGCCGGACAGGAGGCCTAGCTCGCCTCGCCGGAAGTTCTCATTCGCAAACTCCCACCGGTCCGGCACCACCTTTCGGAAACCCTGCATGGCGGTCACCATTGGTCATAAGTGTTAAATGCAGATCAAGACCAAATTAAAAGTACAGAGCAAAAATGGGCAGAAAATAGATGGAGCAAATCCGGCAATGAGCAACATGCATGAGTTCCATTCTTAAGGACATGCAATGGTGTTACAGGCACAAAATAGTTTTCCGCGGAATGAAGTGAGTGTACTCCACGTCTAGGTTTATTTTGAAGTTTCTAGAGTTGCAAAAGAGATACTCTACCAAAATAAATTAAAACCCATCAACTTCATGAAGTTGGATTGTTTCACCAATTTTTTAAGTTGGGATGTTTGATTGGTTTCATACAGCTCTAAATAAACCAGAGTTTTAAAATAAAACCAAGCCAAACACGTACTTATATTCCTTCTACTCTCCGTTGGGGACAGCACAACTGCTAGCTAGCTGGTTTGCCCCAAGAGTGCTCATGTAATTGAATGGTCAACGTACTTTTTGTAATTAAAACACAGGGACCTTCCCTTTTATTACCTTAAAAAAGTTAGGGGAAATCAAGATTGAAAAGATTTGTGTGAAATGTCAAACAAGAATCATATCACTCCCAGCTCATCAGAACGAACGTCGTTGCCACTTTTTCTTTTGTCTAGTTCCAGTCACCACCAAGCCGTAGAAAGTTTCAGAATGGCAGCATGACTAGACGAAATTTGTTGGATTCCACGCCAGACGTCAGTCAAGCCTATCCACATGTCCAGCGACAAACATGATCATACAGATAACGTCTTAGCCCTTCACATTCGCAGAAGCTCTCTTTTGCTTATTAGAATAATTCAAGGATCACTGAGAACAAGCTAGCTGTTGGGTGTGAACCTTTGACGACTAACTACTCGACAAGTCAGTATGTCATGCACGAAATTCTTGGTAGCCAACAAAGGACTCAACCACACGCATGTTCACACAAGAAAACCTTCAGTCAAACCAACAAAAATCTCGAGGAAAAAGAGTCGACAATTGGAAGCTAGCACGCGTGGATTCATATCTAAACACTCTTCTGGCAGCGTTCAGGGAAGAACCTAAAAAAATTCTCATCCATTCGAAACTTCCACTGAGATTCCTGTTCTATACAAACCGATTGCAGGGACCCCGGGCGCACTAAACTAATCATGGTTTTGTCGCCACTGATATATCCGTGGCGTGTCCTGCGACCAGACGAAGCACCTAATTACTTTTGCGTTCATGGAATTGGCTGCTCCCAACTCCTCTGAGTGATGCTACGTGTCTCGCGACGCGAAATGAACCAAACCACTCCTAGCAATGGAAATGGTCACCATCCAGATGATACCATATTGCAGATTCGGATGTTATATATACACACTCAATTACTTTTGGAAGCACCGCGGTGCCAGCTGTGAATCTGATTGCGCGTGGAAGCATGTTAATATCACTTTAGGGAAGAAAAACAAAATACTACATCATCTTTTAAATTCTGAAAGTAACTTATCATACCATCAACAACCGAGTTCTAGAAAAAGGTAAAAAGAAAAAGGAGAAGAGGTTGAACCTCCCTTTCTTGTTTTTCTTTAATCGTCATTCTGCATTCCTTTTCCCTTTTATATTTCTCCTTAAAATATCAATCTACAATCGATAGGCACACACTTTGCGTGGGAATGGAATTGAAGGAAGGTTGCAGAGATTGACTTATGTACGCATCAACGGTGACACACGCACCTAATCTGATTTGACGGTCTCGTACCGTCTCGAGAAGAAGGTACATGCGTACAACACACCTGCACAGGGACAACACACTTGCGGTTGCGCAACACGACAAGGAAACGCTTCTCAGCTCCTACGTTTTTGAAAAGGCGATCTCGCTGCCTTGGAAGCTTTTATCTCCATCATCGCCTCCGCGCCATCTTCGTCTTCCTCTGCCGCGGCCCTGTCGCGCCGCAGACGATCGCCGACCGCACAGCTGCTTACGCCGAGATGTTTCGTTTAGTGGAACGCTCGACACATCGCGGCATTCAAACAAGGACCCCACCCAGAACAGAAATGAACAGCGGAACATGTGCCCGGCTGCAGGTGGTCACTCACAAGTGGTGTCTCAGCTAAGATTCTCGAAAGAACGAGCTGGATGCCTAATCAAGAAACGCGGGGACTTTGTGCAACCAACTACCCAATGCCCAAGCATCATCTAGAGCTCGATCGGGCTAGTGGCTGCCCGGTGCGACTCATGGAACCGAGATGGAAACAACGTGCGGGAAGAAACGAACTAGATAGCAGAAGTAGCCTGGCCACGATAACGAAAGCTCCCCTGCAGCTATAGGCAAACTAAACACCAAAACAACGATACTAGCCATAAATAATCTAATCTGATCCATACCACCAATATAATCGATGGGACGAACAGGGAAAAAAAAAATATGTAAATACAACGATGATGCAACAAACAAGGAGCACGAAGAAACTTGAGAGAGGGGAGGAGAGCTTGTACGTACGTAGGTGTTGAGCTGGCGGACGAAGGAGGAGAAGTTGCAGTGCTTGAAGTGGAGCGGGAGGAGGTCGCGAGCGAACTCGACGGGCTTCCACACGACGAAGGAGCGGCCCTGCTCCGCCCACGAGATCACCTCGTCCGTCGCGCGCTCCTCCACCATCTGGTGCGTCTTGGTCAGGAACGGCGCCGGCCCGCCGCCTCCTCTCCCGCCGCCACCCTTGGGCTGCCCCGCCACCGCCGTCGCGCCAGCCATCTCACCACCACCGCCGCCGATCAGACACACAACTCTAGACTGCTTTGCTTTACACTCTCTATACTAATGAACCGATCACTTGTGTTTTTGTGTCTAACCAAGGTACAGCTATTCTACGGAAAGAAGCTACTAAGATGAATTGCTGGTGGAGCTGGTTAGTAGGAAGCGGTGGTAGCCGAGAAGAGCAGTAGGGCGGTGAGGAACTCCCAGCCCCAGACGTAGAACCCGGTGACGACCGCCCTCCGCCCGCACCCGCCCGCCTCTACTCCCATGTAAGCTCCTCCTGCGCCGCCGCTGCTGCCCCGCGCTCGGCTAGCACGTACCGTCGGGGAACCAGCTCCACCGCCACCGCCTGGGTCTCTCCTGTCCTGGTTTTTGCGGCCGACTCTCTCTCTGCTGCCTATCGGCGTCGCTTGTTCGGGGAATCTTAAAGGGTGGAGCTGGAGAAGCAACACATGGATTTTCCGGGTTTCGTCGTGCTGCGTGAGGCGAGGCCAGGCGGTTTGCTTTCGGCTTGGAGAGAGGTTGCTCTCTTCTCTCTAGCATGCGTTTCCGGTCAGTGTTGTGTGTTCAGCTCATCACGGCCAGCCGAGTCCAAATAAGAAGCCAGCCGAGTCCAAATAAGAAGCTTCCCCTCCCCTGTCTCGATAGCTACTAGCAGAGTACTAGCAGAGTCGTGGGCGCCGCGCTTTTCCCATCGCGCACTCCCGTGCGCCCATCCCACCGTGGACCATCTCTTCAACCCGACACGTCGAGCCGGCTGTTCCGCGGTGCGGCGGGTGCAGCGAGGCGTACGCGCGTTGTCCCGATCCGGGTGGAGGACGGACGAGGAGGTGACGTCCTTTTTGGTCCTCGGCGCCACCGTACCTATGGGTTTGGCTTGTTCCAGAAATTTCAGGTGCGGAATTCCTTTCCGGACGGGATGAGGCCAAAGATAACCCAAAGGCGCGTGGAAAAGCCGGCGCGCGAAAGCGGACTTGTGTCCCGACGATGGCTTGCGGGCTTGATGCACCACCGCCCCCGATTTGTCCCCATCTCGCAGGGGCCCTCGCCTCTCGATGGATCGACGTGTCACCCCCGCTGCTCAGAATCCGCCGTCGAATTCAGCCGTGCTGCACGCCGGCGCCGCAGGAATCGTCGGAGGGGTGTCGCGCGTACGCTGATGACCATAATATCTGATCCGTCTTTGGGGTTACTCTGTTGGCCGGCTAGATCGTTAAGAGCTGGCACGTTCGTTCTCGTTCGTTGTGGCGTGAAAACGGCGCGAGAAACAGGAACGCGAAAATCAACTGATTCGTGCGACTAATCAGCTGTCGTTAAGAGGCGCAAACCATCAACCTTGACATGGACATCCGCGGCAGTGACGCGCCGTGCGTCAGGGTGACGGCAGTTATAGGTGGACTCATGTTCTTCTGTTTGCTAACGAAATACGAGTCACGAACCAATCTTACAGAAAAAAAACGATGAAATTTAAATACGGAACCTCGATACGGGATGGCACCGCGTGAAGTCGCCTTATATACAACTCCTTGGTCGAGACCCGGATATGAAGCAATGATTCCGAGACGCTAATTTTGAGCGTATACTCCGCCCCAGGGGAGTACTGTTACACCAACCCCCACATCCACAGTTCCGATGCATCTGTTGACCATCCAAGGTTCTATTCTATTGTACCAGTCCACCTCTAGCCCTACTACTGCACCTAGCAAAGATGACCGTTCCGCGTACTCCCATGCTCCCATGGACGGATATGTATGTACAGGCGGCTGCCGCCAAACTGCAAAAAGGCGAAACAGATGGCGAGGCGACTTGGACTACAAGCGTGCCGCGGCGTCCCTTTTTCGTCCCGGCCCGGGGGGGTTGGTTGCTTGTCCAACTCGGTGATCTCTCGCAAGTAAACGCCTCACCAACTGAAACAAAAGCGGTCCAGAGAAAAACGAGGCCGGGGTGGGGGAAGGTGGCCGTGCCTCACTGCGCCTCTCGTCTCGTCTCGCTGACTGATGACACGAGCGCCGAGAACTTGCTGACGCTTTACGTCTCTGATACACCGCACGCATCGCCTGCATTTGCAAACCGCGATGCGATGGAGTGTATGCGTGCAGTGCGGTGATCCGAACGGGTTGGAGAAGGTTCATTGGACTGACTATATACTAAGCTGGGTGTTTGTTCTGCATTCGTGGTCGCTGGTCGCCATTGCTGAACGATTCAAATCAGCGACTCTCCTCCGCAGAGATACAACGGGAAATTTTGGACCGGACCTTTTTTTTCCCGCTACCTGCACTTTTTTTCTCTCTTTCTGTTGCTGTTGCTAGTTCTTCTTTTCTTAGCCATCCGGTAAGCATGACTGTCTTTGTCCCCGCTAGAACTTTCACCGTTGTCCCATATATCTTCACCCCTATCCTTCTGAAGGTTTTCCCCCATGTTTCCCTTTCTTTGTTCCAAACAAATAGAAGACCTTTCAAAAATTGTGCCTCCAGTAGTACCATTGTACCATCGCACTAAAAGGGCCGATGCTAAAGTCCAAGCAAAGTCGCTTTAAGTGTCGCTAGTTCTATATCGGAGCCCATTCCACATCCTCCAAAAGATGAGAAGCAAGGAGGCCCATAGGGTTGCTTCGGTATATGTACTTCACCCAATAGCTGGGCTTATTTTCGTCTAGGCCCGTGCCAGAGACAGTAGTTAATTTCAGTCCAGGGCTTTGTATCTTCGCGACACATTAGGACCGCACGTATGTACTTCTTCCAGTCTAAAATATAGACATTTTAAGTATTTAAAAATTTATCTATAATGTAAGTATTTTTAGAGATAAGATAAAATTTGATGGGTTGTTGGGTGAGTGAGTAATTGATAAGGTAGTGTAAAATGAGGAGTATATATGATTTTTCTTAGTTTGACTATTTTAAAGTTTAAATGCTTGAAATACTTATATTATACACCGGAGGAGTAACAATCTTCGAATCTAGCTAGCCAGGACCAGACCACACAAGATCGCCGTATGTAACGAACTCATACGCAGTACAGCTAACACATCGCCGTATGTAACAGAACTCGTACGGTTCTAGTACGCTATGCATGTCACGTCGGCGACCGGCTACTAGGATACGGTACGTCCGAGGCGCGGTTCGGGCACCCGCGCACATGACCGCACGTGCGCGGCGCACCTGCTCGGGTTGACATGCTCTCCCGGACGAACTAAGGAGTCGGCCTCTTCGCACATGCGAGCGATGGACTTCTTCTCGACGCTAACCTCTCACTTTTCCCCTTCCCACTCACCTCTTTTACTGCAAGCGTTGGGTTTCACTCGCCCTTACGTGTAACATGCTCCCGGCGAAGTTGCAGCGTCGTTTTTTCTCAGAAGAAATGGCGGCTGCCTGCGACCGGTGGTTTTTTTTTTTAGTTCCACCCATGAAGCTGTCAGTTTATATTTCGATGAGACAAAAGCTGGGAACCTGAAGCAAGTGTAAATTGCCTTGGCACCCACCCCTCGTTTACCTGTTAATTTCAGCACTCTCAGCATGTTCCAGAAACAGGCATCATTAAGCAAATGTGATTTTCATTTTCTGGCACGCCAGAGGGCAGGCCAGAGACTCACGGTACTGAGACTGCAGTTTTCACATGCACACATGTTTGTATAGGAGTGTTCCGCAGCAGCGAGAACCACTGCTCAGTCGGCCGGAGATAGAGCGTGCAGGCACAGTCACTGTCTAAAGCTACAGCGTGTTTTGTCTCTGAAAGTCTGAATAAGGGACACATGGTTTCATGTACCATGTCGTTATACTAGCACATGGCACTCATTTCACACACCGTGACACCGACTTACAACCAAAGCAAGGTAAACAACAATACGTATAAGATAAGCGCGAGATGCCTCAATCATTTTTTTTCGAAAATCTGGAAACACAAAATATGCTCCAGCATGTATATATAAGAAGAAGGTACCTCATATTAAGGAAACGAGGCCAAACCATACAACTTAAAAACAAGGAAAAGAAAAGACACCCTAACTACTACAACAACATTTTCTAAGCAATTGGTCGAAACAAATAAACATAGACTGCAGGAAAGAATCACCAACAACCTCTATCGATAGAGCCCATTGTATGCATTGTTGTTGACCTTGCTCACAAACAAGCTCCTTCAACATCACAACAATGGACCTCAGCCTGTCTCGAGATCATTACACACAAGACATCTCACAACAACCTACTGAGTCATCGTCGTCGAGCTAGACCGCACACCCACGGAGTAGCAGCTCCGACTTCGCAATAGCAACACCGATATGAAAAGAGTCTTATGTGTGACAATAGCGAGAAGGCCTCACCGATATAACCTCCTCAGTCGCCCAATAAGCCTTATGCAGAAACCAAAGAGTTGATCAACACCACTACCACTTCATGCTGTTGATAATCATCAAGCACAAGGGCCTGAAGACGAAACTCCAAAACAATGCTTTCAAAAAGGTCACAACGCTAAACGACGTTGCCATTGTTCAATCCGGCAAACCGGGTTTAGATTTTCAGCAGAAGAGTCGTCTGAGTGTGGGATGCAAAGGCACCATGGCAACGCCTCTAAGAAGTTAAACGATGCCCACGGGCGCCGTCGTTGCCAGCCTAGCTGAAGCTAAGCAAACTTTCGTCCGGAGCCCCTGCACAATCCACCGGATTACACCCACGCTAGATGATTGCTAGCACACACCCGCACTTCAGTCCTTCTCGTCGCTGGCACCTAACTGTTGCTTCCAGCTGTGGCGCCCCAAGCCACATCCTCACAATCCTCCCGGAGAACAACGGACACCATTGCACGTTGCAGCATACACTGATGCAAAACTGACACCAATATGCATAGCTGCATCGCTGCCTTCACACATGGCAGGCCGACCGTCAATCGCCCAGACGTGGAAGCACGACCTCGCACACATGGATGCAACGCTTCCTCTGCAACGACGGTCCTTCCAACTCTGAGCAGGACCACTGCCGCTACACCACACGAGCAGGATCGCGCCTCCCGCGGCCTTGCCATCGCCAGATCCGGGCACGCCGACGCCCGATCCGGACACAACCTTGATGGATCAATCTGTCAATAGAATGTCGTAGCGCCGCCTGCACAGGACAGCAGCCACACGCGCGACCGCAGTGCCATGAGCGCCGCTGCTCCGCCATCGGCAGATCTAGGAGCGACAATACCGGATCCGACGGGGCGACCCGGAAAGCAGCCACAAAGTCCCGGACTTAGCACTGAACCGCCATCAACACCATTGCTCCCGTCGAGCAAGCAGTGAGCGCCCTTCTCGGGCTTGAGAGCCACGCCGCCACCGTCCTTGCGCGCACGGACTTCCGACATCGTGCTCTGACAGCAGCGCAGCAGGGATGGAGGCTAGAGGGGTGGCGGCGGTGGAGGGATTAGGGTTCCGCCCGTACCGCCCGTCAGGGATGATGCCTCAATCATGAAGCAAGCAGAACCAACACTTGTGACGCATAAAAAAGCAGTGTAAACACCCATTTTACAGGAAACAAGACATGAGTATTAATCTGTTAGCAAGCGTTTATCACTCTAGTACTTCGTCATTATCTCTCCAACGTAATTTGACAGTGACAAAACACACGACAAGGCCAACAAATGGTAGGTCGGAGATTACCCGAGACAGCAAGCAGCTCAATAATAGTTCCTGAATCCAATCGCAACAAGTAATCCCCTTCCGCCCACACGAATGTCACTGCCTTCACCACCTATATACACTTGTGCCTGCCTCTAGCGCGATAGTGACTCGCAGCCAGACATAGAGCCATCAACGAAAGTCCGGCGACGGTCATGATTTATAGGATCTCGTGGATTTGATGGGGTTCGGAGGGGATCAACCTGGCCCGCCCACCGGGTCTCCGCCGAGCACCATGCCAAGAACTTGCAACCCCGACTGTGAGAGAGCGCTGTCAGGCTCGTGTCTCGTCTCGGAACGGCCCCGATTAAAATTGACCGGGTAAATCAATCATGCATCAAGGTCGATTTGGTGTGGGTTTGACGGATGAGGTGACTGGGGCAGGTGAGTTGGTATCTATCTTCAAACGAAACGAAATGCCCGGTCATTCAGACTTCAGAGCGCGGTCTCATCCCCAGTGTCCACACGCCATTATTCAGCTGGAGAACAGCCTGTTCTGAAGTGAAATTCAATCGAATTATTCGACGTACACAAGCCCGTACATGGAGGAGTACCAGAAGGAACCTGGATCGTGCGGGCGCTGGACCTACTCCGGAGAGGACCCATGAACGTGTGCTTCGCTCCGGGGAGACCAAAATCATGGCAACACAGTGGGAGCTCAACAATTTTGTGGCAGCATTATTGGGTTCGATAGGAGATGATCGGGTCGTGCCAACTAAGCAAGCAGTCCTTCCCTGTCCTGGGGCACATCCCCGAGTTATGATCTCATCACTGGCAAGGGCTATCCGATGGATCCACACGCACTTCTGCTTCTGGGGTCGTGAACACAGGTGTCCTTGGCCCCAGGCACCGCATTATCAGCCACATATCATTTCGTACATGCTGTAGCGAGACAGCTACGCCGGTTTCTGATTAACTTGTTTTGTATTGGCGGACGCGCCTCTCTCTGATGAGACCCACTTTGGATAACATTGCTCAGGGAGTGAAAGCGCCGGTGCTCGCAACGTCCGCGATTCACAACGGTAACTGCTGAGAAAGTGTCCCCGCGTGAAGCAGTTATATATGATGCGCGAGAACAGTAGAGGAATTTATTGGTGCCTCACCGTTTGTCAGGTCGTGAGCTTGCGTTTTCACAAGCGAAGAGACGCATGGCGTTAAGGAACCGCCTTGAACCGCACGGGCACGGCTGCTGGACATCGCTTTCTCACCCCACGCCCAGCCAGCCCAGCCAGCCGCATGACCTCCTCAGATCGCCACAGGGGCCCGCCGCCCATGGGCGTTGCCCCCACTCTTGTCCTGCGCTGGACAGCCACCACCACCTCCGCTATATAAACCGGCCCTCGTCTCCTCCTCTCCCCCTCATCGAAGCAGCAGCAGTTTTCCGCTTTCCTTCGGCATCTCATCCTTGAATCCTCACTTCCGCTTCCGAGAAGCAAAGGCAGCAAAGGTTACAAGAAAGCATAGCAATGGTGGACGTGGATAACAGGATGGCCGGGCTTGCCCCGGCGGCTCACGCGGCAGGCCTCCGCCGCCTGTCCACCCGCGCCGCGGCGGGCCACGCATCGGCATCCGCGTCGCCGCGCCACGGGCTTCACTCCTTTCACGGCGTGGCGGGCGCCGTGCTCTCCCATCTCCGGGCCAACGGTGTAGCCATCCTCCCGGGCCTCTCCGACGCGGAGTTCGCGCGCGCCGAGGCCGAGTTCGGGTTCACGTTCCCGCCGGACCTCCGCGCGGTGCTGGCGCTGGGCCTTCCCTCGGGCCCCGGGTTCCCGGACTGGCGCGGCCGGGCCGGGCTGCGGGCCGCGTTCGACCTCCCCCTCGCCGCGACGTCGCTGCAGACCGCGCGGGGCGCGCTGTGGCCGCGAAGCTGGGGGCCCAGGCCCGCCGACCCGGACCGCGCCCGCCGGCTCGCCCGCGCCGCCATCCGCCGCGCGCCGCTCCTCGTGCCGCTCTTCGACCGGTGCTACCTCCCCTGCCGCCCCTGCCTCGCCGGCAACCCCGTGTTCTTCGTCACCGACGACCGCGTCCTCTGCTGCGGCCTCGACGTCCTCCACTTCTTCTCCCGCGAGTCCTCCTTCCAGCCGACGATGGAGATCTCATCCCCATTAGCGTCCCCCATCTCCGGCACGACCTCGTCGTACACGCGCCGCAGCATCGACGCGGTCTGCGGCGGGCAGGCCCCGCGCTGGATCGAGTTCTGGAGCGACGCCGCATCCGACCGCCGCCGCCGCGACTCCTCTTCCTCGGAAGCCTCCACCGCCTCCTCGTCCTCCTCCTCAAGCTCGCCACCCCGGAGGTCCACCCCGCGCTGGGTCGACAACTACCTCGACAACATCGGATCGGTGCTGAGGAAAGGTGGCTGGAGAGACAGGGAAGTGGACGAGATGGTGGAGGTGGACGCCTCCGGCCTCTTCGACGACGAGGACGCCCCGGTGCCCGACACCGAGGCGGTCCTCGACGCGCTGGTGCTGAAGACGGACCGGTGCTCGGACTCGCTCCGGCGAGCCGGGTGGACCTCGGAGGAGGTGTCGGACGCGCTCGGGCTGGACTTCCGGCGGGGCAATGACCGCTCACGCCGGGCCGTGCGGGTGCCGCCGGAGATCGCCGCCAAGGTGCAGCGCCTCGCGCAGGCATTGGCGCGGTCGTGACCGTGATCGACATTGAATTCTTTGTTACCATCTCGAATCTGAATCGAAGCCGCAACTGTACATCTCTTGGCCCCATGTTCTCCCGCATGAGCGCGCGAGTAAATTAATCCGTGCTCATGTGCGTTAATTGTAAGATACAGTCTCCCCGTAACGCGATCAGAAATTTTTCAGAGTACTAATTCGTTTCGCTTATATTATTCTATTTTTTCCCAATGGACTGATCATCATCGACTTGATTTTAAAATGTTACGTACTGTTGGATACCGTTAGCATGTCGAGCCTTTAACAGTCACGGCGGGTGGGTGCTGATGTGTGCTGCTCCCTCACCTAATCCGTTTGTATATCTAGCAGCGAACCTTCCTTGAATAGTTCGATCCGACAATATACCAAAGCTGCAACGAGTTAGCTTGCACCAGTATACAACGACCAAGAGTTGTAGCCACGCTTCCACAGGCTGTATAGTTGCACGAGAGCATGTTTGTTTTCCTTTGGGTGCTCGGCATGAGAGCATACGTGCAACTGCTGCCTCCCAGTCCCAACATCCCCTGCTGTTCCTTCAGCTGCTTTTCCTCCTTTGCGAGCCAACAAAAGCTTTTGCAATCCCTCCTCCTCTCAATGAACGCTGATCATTAGTGCTGTACAAAGCCACACGGATTAACAATTGCTTGCCTTGCTAGCTTTTCGTAACCAAAAGGCAACGAACATCAGCGGAAGCAGTTGTTGGTTGGCCCATGCACGCACGGGCGGGGCGCGCTTCTTCATCTCTCCTTTGCTTGCGCCACGGTGTACCCACCCAAAAAGAAAGGCTTTGTCCGTTGCTTTCGATGGGCAAGTCGCGTGCATGCGGTTGCAGTACAGTACAGCAGCGGGCGGCCCGTGGAGGCGTACTACGTGAGAACAAGGCTGGCGCGCGCTCCCGCTTTGCCTGTGACTGTGTCATCCGTCGACAGCTTGGGCGGTGGTGGCGCGATATCAATGCACCGGCGGGGGTGCCGCCGGTGTGCGGGGCAGCAGGTAAAGCCCGCGGCGTCGCGTTGCGGTTGGCGCCTGCCCACGCCCGTGTGTCTCGCTCGTTCCATTCCGACGTGCGCGTGGTTAGCTGTGGTCATGGGCACTGCTCCCGTTCTGAAAAGGGTGCTGAGACTGGGACGCCGCTGGCAATACAGTCTATAGCCTGACAAACTGACGACACTCGTCGTTCGATTTTGTGGAATCGCCTTTCAAATTCATGGGCCATTCCCCGTTGGTGACATTTTTTTTTTCTTTTTAGGTGGAGCCCAAAATAGAAAAAGAAACTAGAAAATGTCGCGCGGCATTGCCACGCATCCATGGCTATTTCAGTGTGTCACCCATTTGTTACCATCATTTTCAAAATATGAAGTTACATCTATACAGTTTGCTTGCATATTCTCGTGCATATCCTCATAAAAGAGCTATTATTTTTAGCAATATTACTGAATTGTAAGCCAAACAATTACAGGTTGACAGATTTTGATAAACTCATTTGAATATATAGTCCAAAACTACAAAGTATCAGTGAATGGTTAGAGCAAAAAAAAAAAGTCAGCAGTAGATATTAATTTCAGATTTTATCCAAATATGAACTAGTACACATAAACTTTATGAATACTTATAGTCAGGCGTCGTGCCTGTGGCTGACGCTACACCTTGCATTTCTCCTCTGGTTCTGCAAATTTCTTTTCTTCCTTACGTGGTAAGATACTACGAGTTTCTGACAGTCTCACACCATGGTCATGTAAGGGACAAAGTCTTCATGGTATGAGAAACACCCTGTAGAACAACAAAGTGGAACTGATTACACATTAGTATAATTCCATATTAAACACAATGGTAAATGCAAGTCATGAGCTGATTGCTCACGGGAGCTCACCTCAGATCCTATAGTTTATAGGAAAAAATATATATATTAATAACTGCTAAAAGTCGACTAAAGTTTTTAGGAAGCAAATCTTAGTTGAATGAATAGCTATATATAGTTAAAAATCTCAAAATATACAATGTTTTTGGTCCTGTCATCACATTATTCATTTTCATTTTATATTAATATTTTCATAACTGAAGATAGCTAAAAAAGTGACAACTATTTGAGGACAGAGAAAGTATGACACAACAGTGCTAGCAGCCATATACTTACTTAATAGGAGCTCCATAATGTAAAACTTGATATATGCCCTGCAGTAAGTTTTATGCAAATGCGTGCAACAGAATAGCTTTTTTCTAGGAAGCACACAAATTGTTAATACTAAGAATCATTAACACTAATATAATCTTACGGTTCGAATGAACGTACAAAAAGGAAAGTTGGAAACAATAGCATGGAGGGACATCGGTGCATGTCAAACAGGCATTCCGTCAAACGGGTGGAGCATTGGAGCGTAGGCTTATAGTGATGGTAGATAAGGTGACTCTCATTATCAACCAGTGATGCGGAGCGTTTCTGGGGCCAGTGAAGGGTCTATCTTGTTATTTTACCTTTATCGAAGCCATTTATTCATCCGTTCAGGCCTAGAGACCTTCGGATGAGGTGGAGTGTAGGCAGGGAGCCAGCGGCGTAGGAGCGTATTAGTCGTATCTACGCTCCCACTTATATACCACAAGAGGATGGTGTATGATTGTAGCACTTTTTCCCTTAAATTAATTATTTCAAGGTTTATCGAATCTACTGGGCCCTTAGGAATTTATTAAACAAAGTTAACAGTAAAAGATCTAGTCAAGGCTACTGTCAAGGTCAGGTTGCATGAGGGGAAGACTGGCCTGCGTAAAGGTGCGCCAGACAGTAAATCTGTCGTTGCGCCGATCGGCGCGGGGATTGAGGCGATCGGCACACTAGTGAAACTAAGTCAAAGTGCGCGAGATCTATTAAATCTGTGGTTGTGCCGATCGGCGCAGGAGTCGAGCCGATCGGCATACTGGTGAATCTAAGCCAACGTTGTTACGCCGATCGGCACACTAGTGAGTCTAAGCCAAAGTGTTCCAGATCTTGTAAACCTATGCTGGTAAGTGAGTAGCCAGATATCTACTAGTGAGATCGTAACCAAAAAGTCTAATTGAATAGCATCATAATGGGTAATTACATAGATCAATGAAAACCTATAATGAGTAAGACCACCCTGCTTTCCGAGCGGCTCCCGATTTATCGCTGCCGGGAGGAAACCCTTAATCGCACGAGTATCTTGCCCTACTCAACTATCCAATAGTGTTGCGCAGGCTTAGTGCTGTCACCGCTAAACCACACTACTGGCATCATCAAACAACCATAATCAATACAATGTCCGAATACTATTCTAATCACCATGATTAAGATAATATCTACTTACTTAGCCTAGAACTAAGTAATTGGAATAAGCACATGCATGATTATAGAATCAAGATAGACAAATCATCATCAACATATTCAATCATCCTTAAGATACATAGAGTAAGATTCATCCCCGTCGAGATGGCCTACCTTGACGGATCAACTCTTGACTCCAATGGTTCTTGAAACTCAACTAGAGATCTATTCTAACGGGGCAAGTCCCGGTGGCTCTAACTCACGGATCTGGTGTCCCTCTGTCGCCTCCCCTTCTACGGCGAGGGTTTATAAGTATTTATAGGAGTTCTACTCGTAAAGGACTCGGTTTCTAGCAAATAAGGCGGTTGCGCCGATCGACGTAGGATTGCGCCGATCGGCGCAAGCCGTGTCTTCTCTGATTTCTTTCCCGAGTCGGTTCATCTGTCTTCCACAGCTGTCATATGGGTCTTTTTCTTCGAGATAAAGTCTTATACCGCACGTTAAGATCTTGAAGTTCCATAAATCTTCTAAAAGTTTCATAATTCTTCTTAGACAAATATTTTCAAGTGTCTTACGCAGATAAACTTCCATAAACATGTGGAATGGACCTCGGTCACTTCTGTGGGTCAAAACACCCTTGCGCCGATCGGCGCACTGGGCTTCTTCAGTGCTTTTTATCGGTTCTGCACTCCTGTCCTCTCCATCATCGCATTAATCACCAATTTTACCTGTTTCTGCAATAAAGCTCCAAAATAACGCATATACAAATATATAGGCAATATAACAGTTAAATAGCCTAAATTAGTATCAATTATGCTCTAATTATGGTAATATTCACATATAAAAGGGGCACTTGAGAAGTGCCAACAGAGCGAAGCCTTGTTGTACCCATTATCTGTTGCGGCGGAGGCTACAGACGACCTCGAGTTACCTTCAGCTTGACCAAGACGGGTGGCAGTTTTTTTGGTGTCACATCAGGTGAAGGCCGAGGGGAAGGGAGGCTTCCGGCAAAGGAAAAAGTGGTGCCGCACAGCGTGCTGAGAAAGGCCGGTAGGAACCAGGCCAGCTGGGCGGCCGGCGTGCTCAATGGATCGGGGAGCCTTGAGCAGGGAGCGGACTGCATGACGCTGGGGCGTGGCTTGCTTCGCTGGGGGCGCCAATGCCGGGCGGCAGAGGATGGTACAGAACAGGGAAGGTAGCGACTGGGGGAGCGCCGACTGCATCGTTTGAAGCTTCTCGTGCAGTCGTGCAAGAGGAGACGTCGATTTATCAATGGACGGTGGAAAGTGGATAAATAATACTCTGGTCAATCACAGGCCGAGAAATTGCACACGGTTTAATAGTATTAAGATGGGAGGAGATCTGGAACCGTCTACTAGCAACAACTGCAAGGACATGAGAATTATACGCATTAACTGACTATACAGGTTAGTACATATCTTTGAGCCCTAGCATCAAACAATGTCTACTGCTTTTATGCAGACGGATTCAGTCCTTAGTTTATTCGTACTCGTGATCCTCTAACTCTATCCTTTAAAAAAATCTTCTATCCTAGTTAGCGAAATTCTTGTCCTCCATATTAATTTTTTTGCACCCGTCATACTCTATTCCAACTACCTCTTTATAGGACCCACACGTCAGCCTCTCCCAATTCTCTTTTTCTCTCCCCAATCTCTCTTTTCTCTTCTTCGGTTCTACCACAGCGCGAGGCCAGAGGCGAGGCCGACCTCGCCCCACCCGCGCCGCGCCACTCCCGCGCACGTCCCCTGTCTCCGCCACCGTCGGGCCCCTCCTCCGCCTCCTCCACGCGCCGCCACCGCCAGACCCCTCCTTTCCTCCCCCGCACCATCGCCGTCAGGCCCCTCCTCCTCCTCCCCCCACGCGATTCCGCTGTCGGAGCCCGCCTCCCTCCCTCCCTCCTCTTGCCCTACGCGGCGACCGGAGCGCGGATCCGACGGCCGAGGCACGGATCTAGCGGGCTATCCCCTCTCCTCTCTCTTTGGTGGGCGGATGTGGAGGCGGCGGGGAACTGGCTCCACGACGCGATGGCAAGGATGCTCCGGACGCTGGCGAAAGGACCGGGGGTGGTTGGGCAGCTGGTGCTCCGGTGATAGGCCCGGTCCAACGTGGAGCGATAGTGAGCGAACAGAAACACGCTAGGAGTAGCAGACACGGGGCCGTCCGGATTCGGGGGCGATAGCGCACGCCGATGCAGCTCGCTTTCACCTAAAGCGATCCTGGTGGAAGGCATCGCGGACGCCAGTGCGACAGCCTTATTACTCTGTCGGTCCACTAAACGCAGCTTGGCTTGGAGCTCTTGGCCTCGCTTCACCTGTGAGACCACACGAACTGATCTCCACCCACCGTCGTAACGAACATGGGCACGCGGAAATTGTCGAATTGAAAACCAGGCCGCCCCGCGGACCTGAACCTGAACCCCGATCAAAATAAATAGTCCACGGTTTCAACTGTAGCAACCGACAGATTATCTTGCAGCTAATTTCAAAGTCCACAGAGAGGCGTAGGCATCTTCTTCCGTGGTCCTACTGCCACTACACACCGCCTAGGACTAGGACTCTTCGTTCGACAACGTCCTACTCGCACAGTTCATTCACACTCGACCGGTTTGTTTTTTCCAACACCGTTGACGCAAAGAGAGGGCGCAACACAGTTTTGATTCGGCTGTAAAGTTAGCTCGAGTTTTGGCTCACTTGCCTGGTGAGGGAGCACGTACTGAACAGATTATAATTCCACGCACTGTACAGCATCAACCCTTAACAAGAATAGTAATATATATATCTGTATTATTCAGAGTGGCATGTACAGATGTTGCTGGCATGCCGCACGAAACGGCTAATTATAGTTGTCACGCCGTGTACCCACCTCGGAGGACCACACTCCAATCAAAGTGCCAGTACCTACAAGTCGAGCTTGTACTAACTGGAGCACTCGTATTAGAAAAGTATCCGAGGCGCGTATGCGCCTAGTAATGTATGCGCAAGATGCACGGCTGTGCGTGCAGGATATACGTTTTCCGTACGTGCACGGGCTCATCTGGCTCATCTGCTCCCCAGGGGGCACACCGTGATGTGCAGGAAGAGTTTGTTATACAGCACACTGAAAACGGCATGCATGGACCACACCTGTTTGTTTATGCGATCGTGCACCCGGTAACTGCAGCAGTGCAGCTAATCTCCATCTGATCCTAATCATCCCATGTTGGCCTAATCGTGTGCCAGTAGCTTATGAATGGTTGGGCGAGGAATTGTTGCGGGAAGCTGCGTGCATGAAGCATCAGACAGCAGCACCAGATCACCCGTGCCGGCCCAATATTCGCATTGCCCGCTTTATTTCCCAACGAACGACCGTGATATGTTCGTGGTACGGACGACATTAAATCGAAGGGAATCACACACCGGGCGCACGTACGTCCGTTTGAAGGTCGCGTAATGCGCGTGGTCCCTAATAACAAGCCCGGGAGACGCCGGCCGGACAGGAGATCGGGGCTGGGGGATCCGGCGTGCATGCCGGCCACGTCACTCGCACGGCGGCAAACCAAGCAGAGAGATCCGATCGAGATAAGCAGGCGATGACGACGTACGCACGCCGCTGCGGCGCTGTAAAGCACGTCCCGCTCGCTGTTGGCACGTACGGCTTGCTCCCGCCGCGTGGGACATCGACGGGCGTCCGGAATGATTCCCTGGCGCGGCGTCGCGTGCTGCTGGCTGATCCGGCCGAGGCTCGCCTGCCCGTGGCCGTCTCTGCGACGGACAGCAGTAACAGCATGCTGCTCTCGTACCAGAACGGCAGCAACGCCTGTGCTTCGTTGTTGTTTTGCTTCATTCGTGTGTTTGTGTTTCGTGCCCGTGCACGTGCTGGAGAACATGCCAGGTACTCCCGTCCCGTCCCGGGCGGTGCCGGAATGATTAACGGCGTCGTGGCTGCGCATGGACGCTGGTTGGTCACTGGATCGGCTGAGTAGGACGCGCACGACAGCCGGAGCCGCGGCAGGTGTGATTTGATTCGGTCACAGCGCGGCGTTGTCCGAGCTTTGGGGGGCGGATCGATCTGGGTCTTTTGTTGGAGCAACCATTGCAATCGCTAGCGGCCGTACGTGCAAGGCAGGTCTGCCTGTGCCCGTGTTCGCAGAAATTTCTGCACGCGGCGTGGTGATGAACTGACGATTGCACCCGCCGGTGTGCCGAAACGAATTACTCTATACTACTTGAACCGCATTCTGGAGTGCTACCTTGAACGAATTCTGCGGCGGAGCCCAGGAACTCGTGGTCAGGCTTTTTTTTTCTTCTCAATCCCTGCGCTCTGAAAAGATCGATGTGTTTTGCACTGGTAAATAAAACCCGATTGCTTCGTTGCCAAGGGGTTTGAGCCTTTGATGACACTACGAATCTCTGGAAAGGTGTAAACAACCGTTCCATATCTCGTGCCGCGTTTCACCGATCTGCGTCCCCGAAGAGCGGCAGCCTCACCTTGTCCGCTGCTCGCTGACAGGCCATGTCTCCTCTATCCCGGCTCGCTCGAATCCGAGGCCGATGCTGTGCCGCCTCCTCGACCCAATGGTTTACAGTCAGTACTCCGACCGGCACCAACAAATCCGTGATAGGGACGGAAAGAGCACCTGACCCGTGTCGATTGTCCTAGCAGTACCACTACCCACCGATTCGTGTCCCCGGGCAAGAACGAGGCCGAATCTCCATGTCTGCATGGTCCGTCCCATCATGTCGCTGCGTAATCGGGCAGTCGTACGTTATCTGTTCCTGTGCACGTCCACCTGTTCTCTTGCCAACTACCCGACCCTTACGTGCAGTTCTCTGTGCTCGGTTGGATCCCCTGGTGCGTCGGTTGCTGGTGCTGGGCGGCGTGAGAACTGACGAGTCACATGTGTGCTCGGTGCTCCGGTGCAGTGGCGAAGCTAGACCGAAGTAAAAGGTGGTGCACCATGGTAATGCTTTGTGATGATTTATATGACACTTAATGCTAAAATTTCAATTATCCCTGGTGCCAGTGCACCAAGGTAGATACTCGCTGGCATTATCTTCCGTGGACTCACATTCGCGCCGGTCAAGTTAGTGAACGGGCGACCAAACAAACCGGTAAGTCTGACTTGTGAGGAGGGGCGACGCGACATGCGCTCCGAGTAGGAGCGCGCGGCGGCCGTGTGTCGTCGTCGGCGCAACGGTCGTCGGTCCTGTCAGGTCGACCTTTCCGTTCCTACTACTGTTCGTGAGTACTACGAGCAGAGAGATCAACGGAGCCGTACGGTCGGTGGAACACGCGAACGGAAGCAATTGTATATTTCCGACTGGCTGCACATCATGTGAGGGAGAACCAAAATTTTAAGGGCATGGGCCTGGACGCCTGGTACTGGACGGAGGACTTCATCACGCGATGCCGCACGTGGGCTCGACCGTTGCCACCGCGCCTTGCCACACACGGTCGCACCGCACCGACGCGCACGCAGGAGCTCACGTGCGAGTTGTACGTCTCTCGCGTGTTGCCCCGGTATTCACGGGGCCCGTGCGTGTTGGCTGCGCCTTAGGCAGTAGGAAATGTTGCACCACCCACCGGCTCGCAGTGCCAGTAACCCCACATGTCAGGGGGTGCAACGTGCCACTGATGGTTGCTGCCGCGGCGTTCAAGGCTCAAGCCATGCCCGTGAGCCTGTGACTGTGCCCCGCTATATCCACCATCCGCCATTGGGTCCGCCGTCCGCGTATCTTTTCCTATGCTCATCGCTAAAGGCTACGGCGATATAGGCAGCACAACTGCCGGGACAGCCTGGGGCGGCAAGACCTGCTGCGTTATCGAAAGGAGATGTCACGTCCTGGTTTCCTCGTCGAACATTTACTGAAATTTTGCTCTGTTTCGCACAAGAGATGTGACGTTCAGGCAAGGCAAGGATCCAATGTACAGCTGACTGACAAGGATCAGCTGGAGTTTACTGCTGCTGTGATAAGACGCCGTGAGGGTTGCTTCTGAATATTCTGTGATCCGCGCCGCGTTTTGCATCGCGCGAGGGCGCAGGATGGGCCGAGCGAACAAAATTCTGTTGCTCACATCAGCCCTCGAGCGAGTATGTGCCTGCTATATGGGCCAACTTCTGTCGAGCCCATCTCAACGGGCATGTGGGTTTCTACAGAATGTCAGCGATTTTATTGCCCAGCTCCAGCTGCTGGAAATCATACACCAGGGCAGGTAATTTGCACGGTCCAGATGAGTGAGGTGATGCTCCAAAAAAGAAAGTAAAGGAGCAAAACAAAGAGAAAAAAAAAAGAGTGACACAAACAATACACTCAACTCTCAACAAATTCAGTACATATAACAAAGACCCATCATGCTTCATGCATGACCAAAGATGGAAACATATATACCAACATGCCATCTACTATTAACATTTAACAAGGTTTGCCTCTTCAATTACACACAAGGACAAACACATGTAGAGAAATGCTCCGGTGGAGTTTTTTTTACAAGCAGCACAGATCTTAAAGCAGGATGTTAATTAATAAATAACTTTTTATGCTCGTAATCTTTGGGCTCGTCTTAGTCATGACCCATGGCCCAGCCCCTATCCAAAACCCAGTATTAAGATGAAACTGAGATTAGTTGTACTCGTCGCTCTCACTGCTTCGCTGCCGCTGCCACCGCCGGAGCACATGCAGCAGGAACATGAAGTGGAAGCGCAAGAAACGGATACACACTGCTACCAACGAAGCGGACCAGGATCCACTAACTTATAGACATTTTACTGCAAGCGTGCAGTAGGACGTCATCCACCGTCCGCTGCATCCGACGGTGCTCCTGGCTCCCTGAAACATGCCTCTCGAGGTAACTGTTCTACTGCGCTTGCACGACCTGGCTGCGGTGCGGCGCTCGGGGTCGCCGCTTTATGAAGATCCTGAAGCCAACGAAGACGCAGCCTGCGTCATGAGGGCAGCGTTGGCTGATGTGACGACACCTCCCGTAGTAATCTGGACCATAGGGAAGCGGCATAGGTGTGATTTTCCAGTTTCGGCATCGACTAATTTGGTCTGGATCATGGCGGCACCCTCACAAATGCAGAGCCTCACCGAGTCATGGCATGTACAGACGACGAAGGGGATGCGGAAGAGAGTTTGTTGATGTAGTGGGACCGTAGGAGTTGAGGGCCATGGTGAGCACTTTACGGCCTCAAGGATCTGATCGATGAAGTGGCCAGTGGCAGGCCTTGGCCATGAAGGGGATGCCGACGAGGACGTGCTCGAAGCCTCAGAACGTGACGACGGCGCAGGCCTCCTCGGCGATGCGGCCCTCCTGTTTCTGGGAGCGTCGGTGCGAGAAGACGAGATCGGAAGAAGGAGAGCAATGAGGCAATGAGAAACGTTGGATCCAGCCAACGGTGGATACATGTCTACTGCACGCTTGCACTAAAACACTACAAGTCAGTGGATCCTGGTCCCAACGAAGCAAATATCCATTTGATGGCCTTCAAGAGTCGTGCCAACACCATCTGATGGACCATATCGCCGCTGCCGGAGAGTAGGAAGTCGATGGCTGTCGTCAAGGTCTGCTGCCAGGCGATGGAGTTGTTCCGGCAAGAGATAAACGAAGAAAGCAGGAAGACGATGACCAGATGCGATCCGATTTTCATGGCTTGTCTGTTTGATTTTGATCTTTCGGGATGGGCTAGTAATTGGGTTGGAGCTGGGTGAAAGAGGGCCACGATTAGGAAAGTGGAAAATAATTAATAATTATTAGTGTTTGCTTTAAGATTCGTGCAATCTTTGAATAAAGCTCCACCAAAGCAGTTCTCACACATGTATAGTTCCATACAGTAGATACTACAGCTAGCTATCAGATACACGGATCGTCGTCAATCCGGGTGCATGATGTTTTTTGGGTCCCATCAATCTACTTACATCGACCTCTAAAGGCTAAAGTCATCCAGAGCACTGCTGGAAGATGCACCTCTACACACTCGGAGGGCTACCCGAATCTATTCTTACACCTCTACAGCTTGTTAGTTTCTGATGCTACCAAGCACTACACAAGCGGCAGAATGGAACTCGCAAACTAGCGGCGCCAGTGATGTCTGGCTGTCTCTGCTTACCACTGGTTCACGGCAGATAAATTATTATGTACAGAACACAAGCGCCACCGAAGGTTTGGGGCGAATCATCTCCTACTCTTCAATCATCACCAGGGACCAGTTAATGTTCTTCGCAGGCACAGCCGTTTCTTCCGTCCGAATGGATCCTTCAACATTTCTGGTATCTGCCAGTGGTAAAAAGAAATTGCAATCAGAATCACCCATGCAGACAGTTTACAAAATTATTTATCAAATTGATACTGTATTCCAATCATGTTCTGCAGCCTACTCCTCCAGATCAGCCAGAGTAAAAAAAATATCAAGAGAAAAAAAAGCCAAACAACCATGTAATTTAGTTTATCTAACTGATCAGCAAGTTACTCAAGCTATCCATAACTACTGCATTTTTTATGACTTTGAGGGAAAGCGATGAATACTGTCGTTGAATTCAGATCTGCACCATAACTACTATGCCGCATGGGAAGTGTTATATGGACGAGTAATGAAAGAAAATCCTCATAAATATGCTGGAATGAAATAAATTCTGAAACATTAAACAATCAATCTGTGGAATTGAACAAGTCAAATAAAATTCCTACAAGATCACAATTTTAACAAATGGTTACTCCAGCAAAAACTGATAGAATTCCATTTACCAACATTCCAGCATGACGTCAGAATGTGCCGAAGTTTTATCATATTTTGTTTCAGCAGTAGATTGCAGTCTCTAGATAAGAACCACAGAATTTTTTGGATAATCCTCACAATGTGCTGAAGATTGTTCACACAATTTTTTTCTCTTTATTTTAATACAAAAGATAAGTCACAGATTGTATGATAAGTCTCTAGATATCCAGAAACATTTTAGCAATAATATTCCCTTTCATAAAAAAAGAAACATCTTAGCAAACCCGAGAAAACATCAACTTGAAATGAAGGCAATAATACGAAAGCAATTACCTCATTCTTCTGTGATTCCTTCATCTCTTCCTGCATGGTGAGGAAAGGAATGATCAGTTGTATGAGCATATTCTAAGAATAAAGATATGTGCTTGTCATTAACAATATCTAAAACATCATAGGAAGACTTAGCCACTGGGAACTGGAAGGGTGAGCTGGATATCCAGCCTAACCATATGCTAACAAATGCTTTGTTCTGTGAAAATGTTTGCTAATAAAGGATGTTACATGATTCGCTAACAGATGCTTATATTCGTGATATATCCAAAAATATTCGCTGTCGAATTCTTTCTTTTGTAGTGCACTGTCTTTTTTTAAGGTTATTCGGCAAAAACAAAAAAAAAACAATCATGATTCAATTTGATTAACCATAGATAGTAGGGTCTACCATCTAAAGCTCTAGTGATCTCCTTGAAAATAGGTACTGGTATCAACATGAACAAAATGAGCAAAGAACTAAAGAAGAAAACAGTGGGGTCTACCATATGAAACTTCCGATTTCCGAATGACTAGGAGAATAATCATCAGAGAGAATGTACTAAAGTTAGTAGCATATTTAACATCTGGAACAGCAGACCATATAGAAAGGCCACCTGTTTCCTCTCCAGTTCCTTGTTCTGTTCCTTGAGTTTTTGAACTTCAGCTTCCAACTCCATTGTATAAGCCTATGCAAATAAAAAGAAACTGTCACTGAAATAGGAAATCTAAGACAAGTGTCTGCTTCTTACAGAGGCGCAAGTACAATAACCAGGAAGCTCATGCTGCACTGGTCAATGACTCTGCCTGTACTTACAACTGCTAAAATTAACCATGTAATGACTGAATGAACAAGCCCATCACACTGAGCTACTACTGTAGATGAATTTATTTTCAGCTAAGCAAGACTGGAGTATTTGACTAGTACCAAATGGCATCATTAGCGATACATGCATGAATTGAGAACAAAGATTAGGACCTGTTTGCGCGCCCGGGACCTCGCCGCGGACTCCCTGTTCTTGATCATCCTCCTCTGCCTCCGCTCCACCACTTTCTCCACCCCGGCGCCATTCCTCCTCCCTCGAATAATCCCCTCAAACGAATACGGCAGCGGCTCATTCGGCGACGACAGGTCGCCGTTCCCCCTCCCGCCATGATCAAGCTGGTGCACCGCCGTTTGCACGGCCAGGGAGCCGCCTCCCATCCCCGCCGCCCTCGGCGGCATCAACCCATTGCCCATGGTCAGATTCCCCATGCCGACCGGCGCGAACCCCAGCGCCGCCGCCGCCGCGGCGTCGTCGGCGCCCGGGAAGCTTCCGAAGAAGGGGGCGCTTTTGGGGGCCACGGGCACCGGCCGCGACGGCGGCGGCATGGGCGGCAGAGCAGGGGGCGGTGGCGGCGGGTTCTCCCTCACGACGCCGGCTTTGACCAAGAACTCCTCCAGCGTCATCTCCCCGAGCGTGGACTGGCGCTGCTGGGCCAGCTGCTCCTGCTCACCGCCCGCCGCCGCCTCCTGCGGCGGCTCGTCGCGCACGAGGTTGCGCCACACCTCGTCCACCGTCTTGGCGCTGAGCGTGCGTGGCAGCGTGAGCGACGAGCCCTGCCGCTGCAGCGGCGCCGCCGCGGAACCCGGGCCCGCGGCGGAGGCGCCGGAGGCCATGGCATGGGTCTCCTCCGCGGTCCAGATGTTGCGGAGCAGCTCGTCCATGTTCATGGACCCGAAGTCCTTCCCGACGCCGCTGCCGCCGGCGCCGGCGCCTGCGCCTGCGCCGCCTAGCGCGCTCTGGAACTCGTCGAACGTCAGGGAGTACACCGACCCCTGCCTCGCCAGCGGCGCACCGTCCGCCGCCTGCTGGGGCCGGCGCTGCGACGACGGCGATGACCCGCCGCTCTTGAACTCCATCGTTACTCACCTCTCTCTCTCAGGCTCTCAGCATCAAAGCAAAGACGCGACCAGGAGGGCTCGGCGCCTCGAATTAAATCGCTGCCAGTCACATGCGCTGCTCGGAAAAGGCTCGAGGACCCAGGTAGCTAGCGCCTAGCCGCTAGAGCGTGGGAGAAGAGGGGCTTGGGGTGACTGGCGAGGAACGGCGCTGGCGCGAGGGAAGCGGACGAGCCGTGTGACTGCGAGCGATGCTACTGCGAACGGCGGCGCAGGGGATCCGGGTCGTTGCGGGGGTGGCGCGGGAGTGCTGCGTCGGGTTGGGGTGAAACGTGGCGCGCTCACGCATCGTGGTCTCCCCCCACGCGACCGGTCAACCAACCAGAGCAAACCACGTGGAGGCGCGAGCTCCGTCAGTTGTTGCCATGACGGCATACGGACAAAAATATCCTCTGCGCACTGGAGGCATGCACCGCGTGCTGTGTGACTACCATATGGGACCCCTGTGGGCTTATCCTTTTTGTGGGCCGGTTTTTTTAATTTTTTTTTTCCGATGGGAACAGGGGGTAGGTTTCGCCTGCCTTCAAAAGCAACGCAGATGGGTAATCAGCAGACCGGATGATGTGGTGTGTTGCGTAACCTCTGCTTATCTAGTCAACGTATGCTATAAGAATTGATTTCATATGAAAATTATGAGAACTCCAATCTATATTCTCAAACGCTTTAACTTTTATTCTTTGTTTTAATAAAAGATGACAACTTTAATTAGGAACATCGTCCTCATATAAAAAGGGCGTTTCTCCGTCCTACAATCATTTTATAGGACACCTGACAGACAACAAAGGAAACGTATGCTATAAAAACTAACTTTGTGTGTAAACTATGTAAACTCTAATCATAATTATTGAATCACGTAAATTAAGAGGTGAGAAATTTTATCACGTAAACTCTCCATCATTAGCTTTGCTAATCCTAATTTTTCTAAAACCCCCCTTCAAACTTCACATGAGGAACGTAGAGATCACACCGTCTCCGTTCGTCACGCCGCTGCCGCCGCCATGAATCGCGAGGACGCGGATGCCGAGGATCGCTTGAGCCGCGACGAGCCGTCACGCTATGGATGCCCTATTTCTCGCCCATGATCTGCAGTCCCGACTGGTTTGACTGCTCACTGTTGCTAGGCAAGGATAACTATATTTTCTGAGTTTTTGAGGCTTCATCCGATCTTGTAGAGAAGCACCGGAAGTTCTATTGATATCAGAAAAACAATTATCTAGCATGTGTTTGCCCTCTCTTGGAGCTTGTGCATAATGTTAATGTGTATATAATAGGTTTAGTGAGTTAGCATAGCGCAACGTTGGATTTTCGAATATTGAATATTTGGTAGTAGCTGTCAGGCATGTCTACATAGGCTGTTCGTCTGTTGTTTTGGTTTAATAGAGGCTGTTTTCTTTGTAAGAGTTTTGGGTTCAGTAGTAGCTGTCAGGCATATCTACATCCGCGAGCAATCGCAATTCGCAACAGCAGCCAGGCACCACCACCACAGCCCTCGTCTTCTCCCTCCTACGGGGGGCAGGGGATAGATAGATGGCAACTTATCCTTGACGTCCATGGCGTGGTGGCTCGTCACGGCTCAAGCGATCCTCGATAACCGCGTCCTCACGATTCATAGCGTCGGCGGCGTCCTAATGCCATGCGAGGAGGAGGACGCGAGGGGTCGTGCCTCGTGAGAAAATGGAGACGGCATGATCTCTCTGTTCCTCCTGTGATGTTTGGAGGGGGTTTTAGAAAAATTAGGGTTATCAAAGCTAATGATTAGAGTTTTAAGTGATAAAATTTTTCACCTCTTAATCTGACCATCGGATGAGAATCTAATAATTATAATTAAAATTTATATAGTTTACATACAAAGTTAGTTTCTATATGATACGTTGCACACAACAAAATATCCGTCGTCTCCACACGAAACGTCGCTAAACTCTTCATTGGTCTCGCCACTCGCGCGGACAAATAAGGGCCGCTTTGCTGGCCCGAGATTTTTGGACGAGATGGCGACCACCACGACTACAGACCGATTAAGATTGGACACAAATAGTATTAACTGAAGGTAGGTGCCGTTTAGACCTCAGGCGTGGCGGTGAGACGGCGACCTCAACAATCGTTGTTTTGGCTTGAGCATTTTTGCTCACGAGCCAGTGGATCGTAAAGAAGAAACAAAAGTTTAGCCAGCAAGTCCTTTTTTTCTCCTTCTGAAGTTTCAACAGAAATAATTTTGTGAGTGTACTGCACTAGGGGGGATCAGTGGATGTTGATGACGCAATGTCCGTCGTGTCGGCGTGGTTCCATTGCTTGACACCTCCTCCACCATTGGGCCCTATCCTACACGAAATAATGAAGCATCCAGCCCATGTGATTTCCGGACCAAACATCATCTCAATCAAAGTCATATCTTGTATCGGCCTTTACAGGGCGATTGGGCTTTGCACGATCCAGTAGGACACAGCAAACCCTTTACCTGATGCAACTTTGAAGGACCGTCAAGCTGCACATAACTGCCAAATTATGACAGTAGGCAACAAGGTTCTGTTTTGTTCAGATGAATCATTAATTGTTGAAAGTAGTACTAGCATAGTCTTGACCACTCTTTCTGTGAAATGTTGCAATAAAGTACAAGTTTCAAGAAGAAAACAGTCATTTGTTGAAGAAGTGCTCCATTAAAGTCGATGATCAATCTACAAGTTTCTATCCAAAGTCAGTAACTATATAGATTATGACAGGTGTCCAGACTAAGCAAAGCACAGATTAAAATGCCATCAAATGCGGCAACACCACCCGTCAACCAGTTACAGACGCACGTAGCACAAACCCACAATGAACGGGTCTAATGTCAAAAGTACCTTATCCTGCAAAATGGTCCACTAGGAGATAATGTAAACTATGCCACCAAGACGAGTGGAAAAAGGTGTTCGAGAACCACCAACATTTCAGATGAATAGCACGCTGTTCGCCAGCGCAGCAAGCCCAAAATGTAGAGAATTCTAGCATCTCAAAGGAATTCAATAGAGTGAAATTAATTTTACTGAACCTACTATATGTGTTTCCCTGATCCGACAGATATGCATCGAAGCAATGATTCACCCAGTTATCCAGCAGATTGCAAACCCCATTCCAGCTAATGAGAAACCAGGAAGAGACACTGATCAAGTCAGTACTCTCCATTCCAACCTACTACTTCCTAACAATGTTTAAGTTGCCAGAATGGCGGTACAGGAAAATTGATGGATACAATCATACAGACGTTCATTTTTCGGTCCACGGGATATTTCTCTTCTCCCAACACATTTATCTATTTTTTGGTTAGCCATGAATCCAAACATGTAACTAGCTCATTAAATTTTAATTGGCTAAAATTTAACCAGCTTAGAGAATCCATACATGGGCTACATATGGCGCTAGCATAGGTGCATTTGAGCGGCCTCAGCCTACGAGTGTTAGTTCAAAGGCGCCAACACCTAGATTCATGCAAATGTTTTTGGAAAGCAGCAACTCATCCAAGAGCTAAATTCTTTGGATGGCTGGTTGCAGGGCTGTTCAAAAGCAAAACTGCGACTAAGAAACCGATAATATATTTTTATATACAAGATATTGTTCATTAACTTGATTACTGTCCACGTGCAGGTTTGTCGAGCGATGCCGGTTTAACCGAACGACCGGTGAACCGGCCTAGCTGGTTCCACACAACAAAGCCGTAACAGCTAAGGTAACGATGACCAAAGGATGGGATTGTGACCCAACATGCCCCAACTGCTATTACCATGTTGGAACTGCCGCTCATTCGCTGGTAGAATGTAACTTTGCAGAAGCGGTTTGGCGCAACTGACATTTTACAGTCCCGTAACGACTCATAGAAATACCGAATTAGCCCCATGAGTGGATGTATCTGCTAACAAGAGGACAATCAAAACACATGAAAAACCTGCTAGCTGGGCTCCTATTCACTTTTGCTTGGCAAACCTGGAAGGAAAGAGGCAGAAGATTTTTTTTTTATGGCACTGAAAACTCCTACATCACGTTGGCGAGCTTGGTCGTTAACGAATTTCGTAGCTACAACTGCCTCTACTAATTAGTTGCCTGCCTGTTGCATGGTTAACTGAATTTTCTATCCTTTTACCCTTTAGCTTGTTTCTCGTTTGTACTCTGTTTATTATTTGGTAATATAAGAATGGCAGCGCTCCTGCCAGCTTTTTTTTTTCAAAAATAGATATGCACCGAAGCAACCAGTTTATTAATTCCCAGATTGTCATCCTCATATATCTGTAAAACAGTTCAGCCTTTCCAGGCGAATGCAATATTTCAAATTCGTGAAACGTGGTATACTAATGCTGAAGCATGTGCAAGGTAGACAGTAGCCACCATAACATGTTTCGAAAGACTGTACAAGCAAAAGCAACAAAGCCGCACGGTCCTCAGCCTTGGAGTACATACAGCCAGGCAGGCACTGCTCTGTCCTCGGACATGAAGCTTTATTGTCCACAGGAATTTGAATTGCACTTCATGTGATGCATATCAGCTTTGGTGCATCTCCATCACAGCCTCACAGTACCCAGCTACAAGGTTGGCCAGCTCATGATAAAGGAGGCATCAATCAGGCACATGGAGTGTACAAGCATTTCTCCTTGGTGGCTCCATTTTCTTTTGTCCCCTGTTGAAAGAATCGAAACTAACACAGAACACTGTACAGCTGAATTCCTTCAAAAAAAAAAAAAACTGTGCAACTGAATGTTGTGATAGTGCAACTTTGGGAAATTTGAGCCCGTGAGTTTCTGGCCGGAGTATCGGTACTATGCTGATACATGTAATAGATATCTGAACTTCACCCAAGAATTGATGTCGAAAGTACAAATGGATACCCCGGTCCTGATTCCTGAACATGACAAAAGTCTTGATATTAGGAGCATAAAAGAATTGTATTTGGAAAGGAAAATTTGGAGACACCAGAAGAAAATAAAAAGCATATGTGCTAGTATTGGAGATATTTAGAATGCTGTAGAGTCTGCATATTTCTTTTTACAGAGAAGTTGAAATAGATTAATTGTAATTTGAGGCAATATAAATATAACCATATAAATAACTGAACAAGGTAGTCTTAATCTAAGTGTGAATGGGCCATACTTGCATCACAAACATTTTTAAGTATACCCTTGAACTACCTGACAGGTGGAATGTGTTACAGAAAATTCTGTGATTTTGAATATTTAGATGAATTACGTGATATTATCAACACAATATACTGCGATTTCTTTTTGTTGTCGTGCATGAGAGATAGTAACCCTGATGATTTTATATGGACTGAAAGAATCTTGAACAGTTCGCAAAAAGTGCGACAATGGGGTGATAATTTCTTTTTTGTCAACATACTACGGTCTTGGTGGAACAAGAATAGTGCAGTATAGGTGCTGTGCAAGGGTAGCTTAAATAAAATTTACTAACAACAGAAAATAAAATGAAACTTCAGCTTCAGTGCACAATAAGCATCTGAATGAAACTTACTCAATTGCTAGAAAGCATGGCAAGTGAAGCAACCACTCAGAGAACTTATTTGCCCATTCTTGCTAAGCTGTGGTGTCCTTTTTGTTTTTCTAGACGCCTTTTCATCTTGATTTACTGTCACTGCATCAGGGTTGCGCGTCACCTGTGCTTTCCTTTGAGCAGACCTGAGTGTACTAAAAATCTTGTCCAGTGAAGATGATTTTTTCTTCTCAAGCTTTACCTGCTAGAATAGAAGTATGAATACAACATAGGATCAGCTAGATAACAGTAGTAAAGAATGCAGCATGTAAGGTCAGAGTAGATGGATTTCTGCAAATAGTCCTGTTCAGGCTGTGCTTTTTATTTCTTTGAAAAGGTTATTACATTCGACAGAAATACAACCACCTCTAACCTCAGGTGTGAGGTGCAGTGGTTGATCTTGTAAGGGTGTGTATGGATTTTCTTCTCTCAATATAAGGAAACACAGCTATCCTGTGTGTTCGAGGAGAAAAAAAGGAATGCAGCAGCATATACAAGCAATACAACCATAATCGCAAACAATAACATTTCTGCTCAAAATGAGTTAAAATTGCACAAGCAGGCAAAAGATAATTCACAAAAATTTAGAACATGTAACATACCACTAACTTCTGAATTGCTGCCTCGGCTTTTGCTTTTTGAAGACTGTCCCATACAGTAACTTTTGCATCCTCTCTCTCAACCCTTTTGATATTATATGTAGAAGAGTTATCAGGTTTCACAATGGGCATCAAAGCACATTGAAAATAAAAAACAATAGTCAATAACAGGTAAAAAAAAAGGAATCATTGCAATATTAGAAAAGATAAACAGTAGACGTCAGGGCACAATATATTCTGGAAATAAGCTATGCATATACTACTATAATGATCCAGTGGCTCAAAACAATAAAGATATGACAAAAAAAAATGCTCATCAAACAACATAATAGCTGAGTTTGTAGTGACCCCTTACTTGGATATACACTTCTTTTCAGTAAAATCCCATGAAGATTTGGACTCCACTGTCTTTTCCTTCCACTCTACTATGTTCTTTGAATTCTTGTTAGAGGATCGTGTTACATTTTTCTTCGACCACCGAGTTAGAGTCACTCGATCATCCATCTGCACATCCCTGATCTCAAGATCTGAGAAACATGCCTCGCTCTCTTTGACTTGTTGAGTCGACAGTGAACGAGTAAACAAAGGCCTGGCGTCAGGTGAAGAGGACCTACTTAGCTCTGGACTAGTTTGAGTTGCAGCATTTTTCCTCGAGATTATAGGACTGCTAGTGGTGGCTGAATTTTCTGTAATAGCAACCTGTTCATCTGATCAAGAAATCAAACATAGGTACCATGTTAAGATTTACAGAGTTTCAGAATACAGCACATAAAGAACAGTATGATACATTATATATAGATCTGCAGCAACGTAGGATCAAATCAGTTATCAATGACTCAGCTAGTATTTCCAAAAGGCCTATTCCTTTTGTAACACAATTATTGAGGGACTTTCATATGTTTCTAGCTTCAGCAAACAAAGGATTCCTTTCTAAATTTACAAACTATATACTTGGACACTGACAATAAGCTCAAATGTGCAATACTGGTACTGGATATGTACTCTGTGCATAGAAAACAATGACTAAATAGTAAATACCTTGTACAGATTCTTGGGTGCTAGGCAGTGATGCAGATGACTCGGCCGCAATATCTAATCGCCGGCGGACCCTCATCGATTGAATAGCATGAGATCCACCATTTGCTGGATAAAATCTCCCATCACTTCCGACGTCGATTTCATTCACAGCTGCTCTACTTGGATATTTTACACTAGTATATTTCCCACCACAAACATGTTCAGGCATCAGAACTCCCGCCACAAAAGGAGAATTTGCTGCGAATTGTCCAACTCGCCCACTGTCAAGCAATGACATCGATGAAGAAACAGATGAATACTGTCCAGCAAGTCTTCCAGGAGGCCCCAGAGGACCACTTTTAGACTTTGGTCGCCGAACATGAGCAGCCGAGGTTCTTCCGTGTGCGTCACTGGAATTTGGACTGAAGATCCACCTCTCTGCATCCTCCCATTTTGAAGGCAAAGCTCTTCCATTACTGTAAGGAAATGCCATGCTGCTCCCTGGGTACCTCCGATTTCCTTTAGAAGGATGTGGCACTCTCTCAGAGCTCCACCCTTTTTGGCAGCCCAACACTGACGAACGGTGCCGTGGATAGTTCGGAGTTCCAGGACTATGGAAGAAGTCTGATCTGATGTGTGATGATACAAGTCCCTTGTTCATCAAACCCACACCACCAACAACGAAGCTAGGCGAAAACGAGGCTCCATTGAACCCAGGGCTGCCAAAGTCGAGCGAGGCCGGTCTCTGTTTTGACCCCTTCCTACCAAGCAAAAGAGCAGCCTCGGGCCGGTACCGATGGTTTTGGCATTCTGTCAAACAATATATGAGCATACATTTCATAAGATAAACAATACAAGCATATACAAATTTGACAACCTTGTGCAACCAAACCAATGGCAGAATTCAAAACCCAATACCTGGGGTTGCACGGCCTACCGGGGTCTTGGCCGGTTCTTGTACTCGTGCCCACTCCTCTTCCCTCACCCCGCATAGAACCTCTTCGTCCTGCCTCTCCGTGTAGGCTGCAGATGCTTCAGATAACAGAAGCTCGTTTTAAAGGACAGTCAAGTTGCTATCAAACGGATTGTGACACTAGTAAGGGTACAAAGTCTGAGCTGTTTACAGCGTCATGCTTTACCATTGGAGGAGGAGGTGGCCAGTCCATCTGTCTCCAGATCTGTGTCCGGGTCACCATCTGGGCGCACGAACCCGGCCAAAGGCTGCAGCCAACCATCATCTTAGCCACTCAGATTTATAGCTAATCCCAGTCAGAAAAGAAACAACAAAAGTTGAAGAGAATCCAAGGGTGCCCATTTTCTCATGTCAGAAAAAAGCGCCCCACTTTTCTTGGTTAGGATCTGAGAGTGTGATGATGATGCCTTCGCTCAGGTCTCAAAGTTCCGGGCCCTCATGCTTTTGTCTCAATTGCTAGGTTTACTCAGCAATGACTATTGTTTACTACTAGTAATCTAGAGCACTGTACTACCATTTGATTCTTCCATCGCATCAAAATAGCTTCTCTTCTCAAAAGTTTGCGGTCACCTGGGACAGGCTATGAGTTACCAAGATCTGCGAGGCACGATCATGGCACTTGCCACCAGCTGGTGAACATCTAAAAAGGGTTCAGAATTTCAATCTTCTTTATCCTCAAAAGGTAATACCAGCTCACAAATTGGAGCTTTTTCTTCCTTATATCGCTGAATGCATCGTTTTGATTGGGACAAAGGAAAAGAACTCTGCCATGATTATTCTGAACGAAAACACACACAAAAAAAAAAGGTTCACAAAGGGGGGCCGAGACCAACCGAGTCGCAGCTGAAGGAGCCGCAGCAGCTGCTCCCGCCGCCGCCCGTGGAACTCGGCGAGTAGCCGTCGTCCGCCTCCTCTCCCCACCGCCGCCGCCGCCGCCGCATTGGCCCCTCCGGCGCCGACACCACCTCCTCCTCCTCCCCCTCCAATACGCCCCGGAATCCGGACCCGGAATCGCCGCCGACACCCCGCATTCTCTCAGAAAAGTGAAATTCCTCGGCCGCTGAACTCGCTCAATCGCCGGCACCAGCGCGCGTTGAAAGCGGCGGGTATGGCAGCGAGGGCGGGCCGCGTGCGGTGTCGCCGTTTAATAGAGGCTGTTGCTGGAGCGGATTGCGACGTGGAGGCAGGGCAGCAGGGCATCTCGAGGCGGGAGGGGGGCGCTGACGAGAGGTGAGGTGAACTGAGCTCAGGAATGTCGCGTGGCGATTGGATAGACTGACAGATTGCGGATTAATTTGGGAGGGTGGATCGGCGCTCTCGTCCGTGCTGGTGCAGTAGCAGTAGCGTGACCGTGACCTGTGTTCCTTTATTAGCAGGGCAATGCACCCAGGCGGAACGACAGTCCTTGATCGGATACTGGTTAATGTGCTGCTCTTTTGCTCATTTTTTCACTGCTCCAGATACTCTGCTTTAACTGCATTGCCACGAGCAGTTCACGAGTACTTTGTCAGGAAATGCAGTGACAAACTGGAGCAACTGGCTAACAGTGGCAGCATCAGCATTCGGTACGAAAATCGTGCGCCAGAGCCAGCCATTTCGATGCTTAACAAATATGGACCACCATCACCCTAACACACTCCCTAACCATCTTGATCCCGTGTCTAAATAAATGTCTAATCAGCACGCCTGAGGCAGCATTTAGCTGGAACGGTTGGAGAGTACCCAGCCAACTACCCTGCCGCGACAAACAATGACCATCATCAGATGACGCCGTGGAGAGTAAAGAACGAGGAGTTCAGCGCTCGGCAAGACGACGAAGGGCGTGCGGTGGAGTCGGTGGCGGACGTGCGCGCGGTCCCCTTTCCCTGCGCCTCCGGCTCCGCAGCAGACGCATGCTCACCCTCGGCGCACGGGTTACGGGTTGCCATGATCGGCGGCAAGACACGAGGCGATTCTTGCCAACAGATGGCGTCCTGTTTTGTGAAGTGGGAGAGGGCATCCACCAGCATCCTATCCTGTACTCCTGCAGTCAGGCTCACAGCGGACATGTTGTTGATTGAACGCACTGTTTTCTATTGCTACTACTATTTGCGCGCCGAAGATTAATTAGCTGCCGACAGACGCCGTATTTCTGAGTTGATACGGTTCATCGAACGTGCCACGGAATTAGGATGTTCCTGTGCGTCTCGTTGGTTGCGCGTAGCACACTGGAAGGTTCCTAACAGATCGAACCTCACATCGGAAGGATATCAGACGCCTCAGTTCGTAGTGACACCACAGCTAAAATAAAAAAAGCCCTTAATGGTTATCCTATCGAACAAGCTCGTGCCGAAGAACCTTCACAGCCAAGAAAAACTACTCCCTCCGTTCTAAAATTATTGTTGGTATTGATTTTTTTTACTACCTTTGATCATTTACCTTATTTAAAATATTTATTTAAATATAAAAAATTATAAGTTATATTAAAATTTTATCTAGTAATAAAACAAATTATAAAAAATATATGATATTTTTTATAAAATTTTGAATAAGATGAATGATCAAAGGTAACGAAAAAAATTAATGACGATAACAATTTTAGAACGGAGGGAGTAAGTATTTCACGGCGACTACTTCATCGTCGGCTCGCCCTGGCACCCCAACTATCACCACTACGTCAACTCGCTGGCCGCCGGCGCGAGCGTCGTCGCCGTCTCCGTCGTCGTCTTCTTCCACGGCGGCTACTTCATCGTCGGCTCGCCCTGGCACCCCAACTATCACCACTACGTCAACTCGCTGGCCGCCGGCGCGAGCGTCGTCGCCGTCTCCGTCGACTACCGCCTGGCGCCCGAGCACCTGCTCCCGGCGGCCTATGACGACGCCTGGGCCGCGCTCAACTGGGTGGCCTCCGGCGCGGACACGTGGCTGTCGGACCACGGCGACCTCGGCCGCATCTTCGTCGTCGGCGTCAGCGCCGGCGCGAACATCGCACACAACGTGGCCATGGCCGCTGGCGTGATCGGCTTGCAGGCTGTCAATGGCACCAACGTGCATTAAAGGTGTGGTCCTGCTGCACCCTTCCTTTGCCGCCGAAGAGAAGATGGAAGCAGAGAACAAGGAGTTCTTGCGAGCGAACAGGGTCAGATGGGAAGTCATCTTCCCCGACGCGAAGGGCGGGCTGGACGACCCGAGGATTAACCCGATGGCGGCTGCCGCGCCGAGCCTGGCGAAGCTACCGGGCGAGAGGCTGCTGGTTTGCACGGCATCAGGAGATCCCAGGGCCTCGAGGGGACGGGCGTACCGCGACGCCTTGCAGGCCAGCGGGTGGCGCGGGAAGGTGCAGTGGTTTGAGTCGGAAAACGAGGGGCACTGCTTCTTCGTGCCCAACCACGGCGGCCGAGAGGCGGTTAAGCTGATGGATCGAGTGGTTCGTTTCCTTGCTGGCCTTTAGACTGGTTTTGTGAGTACTCGGATTTATCGCTCCGTTCTAAAATTGTTAATGCCATTAATATTTTAAATTATATTTGAATATTCATCTTATTCGTAATATTAGTTCAAACATATCTCTACTCCTTAATAGATTTGTTGGTACGATCGTCTACGGACACGAGCTTAGTGTCCGCACCTGACAATTAGATGTTTGCTCATGAATTTTTCGAGTTTGAGTCGTTTTTGAATTATTTTCTGATTGTTTATAGAATTGGACTCTGTCCTCTACTACTGCTGGTCCAAACTCGTCTCTCCTCTGGTCACATTGCCTCCTCTCGCCTTGCCTATTCGGATTGTTGGATCAAGAATTGGTTTTGCTGGTCAGATGGGCGTGGCTTTGGTTTTGCTGAGTCCGATCAGACTGATCATATTAATGGTTTATAATTTAGAATAAAATGATGGAGAAAAAGATTTCCGTTTTGCATGTTTCTGATGGTGGATGTGCACTGGTGATGCTGGATCGGAGCTCGGGTTTTTGGTCAGATGGGCGTGGCTTTGGTTTTGCTGAGTCCGATCAGACTGGTCATATTAATGGTTTATAATTTAGAAGAAAATGATGGAGGAGGTTGAAAGATTTCCGTTTTGCTTGTTTCTGATGGTGGATGTGCACTGGTGATGCTGGATCGGAGCTCGGGTTTTTGGCAATGGCCGATAGAAAGATGTCGCCGAGCAAGAGGAAGACGAAGGTGTAAGAAAAAGAAAAACGATTGGTTTTTCTTACACTTGTTTTGTGGACCAAATGTAGCAGTAGCCCAATTTAACTTGACCTTTTCTTTTCTTTTACTTGTTTTGCTAGTAAATATATGTATTTTGCTATATAAAGGTAAATAGTTTATCCATATCACGTCACTTTCATTCTTTTCAAAAAAAATTTTACAACTAATATTTGTATTTTCTCCTCATAGACTATATTGTATTCATTTCTTAATGCTATAAAACAGTGAGATATTTATTTTTTTCATACATTAACTTATATTCGCGCACACATGATTATATATTTCTTCGTAAGCATGTCGGTAACTTATATCAGTGCACTTTATTCAATTCTCGTGTCACCTTTTACTTTTTAGTTTACTGCTAATCACCGACCCTTCTTTATTTATTAAAAAAAAAAGAGACAACATAAGAGGACTAGATGGTTTTTCATTCAGGAGAAGAAACGACCAGAAAATAGATATCTAAATTTATTTTTTCAAGATAGTGAGAAGTCAAACTTGAGTGACTAGGGTACATTCCCACACCTTACCCCCTAGCCAACTCGGACAAACCCAGATCCCTCCTGTAGCCTTTTTCACGTTGAACTTGGAGTCTATCAAATCCTTTCACATTAACGTGTAGTCACGAGTCTATGTTAGATTGATTTATAAATGCTCATATTGGGATTGGGAGTACACAAAGCCACGTGTTCATATGGATCTTCGGAACTTGGCAGCTCAACATTGTGCTTGCAGATCCAGATCATTTGCAGGTCATCATTGTTCCACTCGTGAGGTGTGTTCGTTTTTTAAGTTTAAATTTTAGTGCTGTCATATCAATTTTTTAACACTAAATATAATAATTAAATATAAATTAAATATAAGATTAATTATACAATTGGATGCTAATTTGTGTAATAAATCTATTAAACTTAATTAATATATTATTAGAAGATATTTATTGTAACATCATATTATCTAATCATGGTTCAATTAATCTTAAAAGATTCGTCTCATCATTTAGAGGGTGAATTATGGAATGGAATTTATCAGTTATCTATATTTAATACTTTTAATTAGTATTTTAATATTCGATGAGACAGATCTAAAAATTAGAATGCAGTAAACTAACACACCCCAAGATCGCAGCAGGTCGAAGGATTGTTCTACGCCTTGTCAAGATCTCTGAATAGTTTACTTCATGTTCTTGGCCGTTCCACACCTGGTCAATATCACATCCACTCCATATCTAGAGGGTGTTGTGTTAGCACACTGAGGTTGTTGTGCGCGCGTGGCCAAACCATGGACTTTAAAAGCAAGCATAAAGAGTTTATATATTCTTAACTGGTTGATTCATAGTATAATAATGTTAAACAGTGGAATTCTGATGTTTCTATTAGCTACATTAATATATGCTCTTACTATGTCCTTTATGCTTATTTTGCACTCAAAATAGTTTCTTAGTTGTTTTTAAATTATATGATTGCATTCACTTTCTTTTTTATTCTTATTAGTTATATAAAACATAGTTGTGAAATGAATTAGTCTTTTCACTTATTTTTGTTGAAATGTTCAGTCAAAAGACACATCATATTGTTGGTCGAAAGTTATGAACAAGGATTCTTGAGGTTAAAATGTGTGGGATTAGTATCATTATATAGGTTCCATATACATTATGAGATGGAGTACATATAGTTTTTTAGTCCGTAGTAACTTACGGCTACTTTGTTAGTGTTTTATTAAAAAATCAGTAGTAGCTAAAAATTTTAGTGGTGAACCTCACTATATTATGAGTACGACTGCTCGAACTTTAGACATTATAACCGAACAGACTCTTAGGGGTGTTTGGCATGGCTCCAGAGCCGAGCTCCAGCTGAGACCGGATCGGAGCCAGTCAAACATCTCAGCTCTAGAAATTTTTGGAGTAGCCAACTCTGAGAAGTTTGAGGAGCTCCAATTTATTTTTTTAGAGTACCTCGAACCCAGCTCTAAATACCAGAAAAACATGAAGTTGCAAAAAATTACCCACATTGCCACCACCTACATAAAAAACGCTTCACTCTTCTTTCTCGCTCGCTCCTCGATCGCTCGGGCTCCCGTCGTTCCCTCGCCGGACCTCCTCCTTCCCGTCGTTTCCCCGCCGGGTCTCCTTTCCGTTGCCGTTGCCTGTGCCGCCCCGACCCTTGCCGCCATCGCTCGCGCAGCTCCAGCTCGCTCCGCCGCCGCTCCAGCTCGCGCCGCCATCACACGTACTGCCCCAGCCTGCGCAGCTCCAGCCTGCTCCGCCGCCCGCGCCGCCCTTGCTCGCACCACCGTCGCCCGCACCCAACTGGAGCTCGCACTGCCGCCGCCCGTGCCATCCTAGCTCGCGTCATCGGCACCCACGCAGCTCGTCGCCCGTGACGCGCCAGCTCGCGCTGCCATCGCCCGCCCCACCCTGGTCGCGCCACCTTCGCCCGTGCCACCTCAGGTCACACCAACGTCGATTTAGAAGAAGCACGAAAGCGTAAAGACTTATTTTACATGTTTGACCCATTTTCTGGAGTTGTGGGTGTTTAGCATGGCAAAAACTTTCCATCCGTATCCCTCGTCCTTATCCCAAATTCTCACAACCGCATGCTGACGTGTTCGCCTGCGACTCTCGGAAGCCACGCGGCCGAGCAGGGGCAAACTCGTAAACGTTCCATCTGAAGCCGACTACCTGCTAGTCTGCTACGTTTATAAATAGCCGCCCGAAAAGTTTCGCCGCCCCACGCCCCCGCGCGATCCGAAAATCTGAGCGCGAAAAATCAAAATCCAAATCCGCTCCAACTGCCCGCGCTCTCTCTAATTCCCACGCCCCGCCTGTTCAGATTTCAAACTGCCACCTCGTGGCTTTCCAAACAACATCAGATCTACTTGCCCCCCGCGACCACCGCAACAGATCGATGGCAGTGATCGGGCGGCCGCCGAAGCGGGCCCGGGTGACTGCGTGGCCGCGGCCGCTGGACATACGGACTTTCCCCTGCGGCGGGGAGGGCCTGGAGGCGGGCGGCGGCGCCGGAGCGTTTCGCGACCGGGTGCGGGCGTTCCTGGCGCGGTGCGCGGTGCCGTCGGGCGGAGCGTGGTGTGTGGGGCTCCGCGTCGGAGAGGAGGACGGGAAGGCGGCAACGGTTGCCATGGAGATCGTCGAGGAGGACGTGGCCCGGGCTGGGGCTGCCCGTGTCTACTGCGAGCACTGCACTGTCGCCGGTGAGTCGCTGATTCCGCTGGTCCGGCGTGGTCGTGTCGATCTATTGAGATTAGTTTCTGTTGGTCCGACAAATGCCACCCTGTTAACTCTTAAGATGTGAACATTGGGAAGAGCCTCCCTTTTACATATATGAATATCTTTGTTATGCATACACTCTGCTCAGCTTCTGCCCTTTTTTTTGTTTATATAATCCATAAAAGCCTAGTTGGCCTGATTGACAGGAAGTTAACTTTCAATTCATCCTTTCTAGATGTTAAGATGAAGCTAAACAAATTTTCACACTTTTGCCCTGAACTTGCACTATCAAACGAGCTGAAGAGTCTCAACGCCATTCCCTTTGTCTTAAACCATTCATAGGCTGGAGCAAGCACCCGGTCTGTGGGAAGAGATACCACTTCATAATACGAAATGCGTATGGTTTGCAGGACTACAAAACTTGTCGGCACTGTGGGCTTATTGTCCAGTTGTTTCGAACAGGGTAAGCAAATCTGTTTCAAGCTGAATTTAGTATTGCTTAAATATATGCAGAAAGTGTAGTCAATAATTCATCTTCATCATTTACTAATCAGGTGCCCGTCTTGCAAGCATGGGATCTCTTATGATGACCCTGAAGATTGGGACTATATGCAGTTGGATAATCCACAGCATTTGCTGCACGGCGTAGTTCATGAAAATGGCTTTGGTCACCTTGTCCGCATAAACGGGCGAGAGGGTGGCTCTGGTCTGTTAACTGGATATGAAATCATGGATTTCTGGGATCGACTCTGCAAGTACCTTAGGGTCAGGTAAGATTGGTTTAGCATTGTGATGTCTTATTCCCACACGTAAGAGTTGAGTGGTGGCCAATTAATATGAACCTGCACCTTTCATAGCCACTTCTCACCAGTTAATTGTATGACATAAATAGCTCAGGGATAGATGGACATATTGGAAGAAGTTAATATTTGGTATTGTACGCATCCTTAAGCAGCCGTAACCAATGTGTCACTGGGATTTACTGATGTATAAGGGACTTTGGTACTATATATACTTGTACTGTTGTACATGAAACTTTCCATTGTGAAAATGAAAAATACTGTCACATTAGATGAAATTGAACTGAAGTAAGAAGTGTGACCAGTGAGCCAGGGCATCTTGGTTTCAAAGGTATATTGGGGAATGGAGGCTGCTAAGACATTTAAATTAACTTGGTTTCAAAGGTATATGTCACTCTTTTAAATTCTTGAGGATGACAACTTTTTATACTTATTATATGTGCCTGTTAAAATAAAAATTTAAAACAAGCTTGTGCTTGGTGTTTAGTGTGTGAAACATGAAACCTAGTTTGTCAGCAGAACACTAACGTGTTGATGTTAATAATTGCAGAAAGGTCTCGTTGATGGATGTCTCTAAAAAGTATGGAACGGACTACCGGGTTTTACATGCCATTGCCACCGGCTGTTCATGGTATAGCCAGTGGGGATTCCAACTCAGCCGAGGGAGCTTTGGAATTACACCAGAAGAATACTGCAAAGCTATAGCCAGCCTTTCCTCAGTTCCATTATCACACTTTTTCCAGCACTCCAGATCGCCTCGCAACCAACTACAAGATACCATTGCATTCTATCAATCCATTTCGATGCGCCCTCTCACCACAATCCGTGAATTGTTCCTGTATATTCTGGAGCTTGCAAACAGCAAGAGTGTACATAACCACTCCAGATCAATTCATAAAAAGGAAGTGGCATATTCCCATTTACAAGAGGCATGGTCTGATGAAGAAATAAAACATGCAATAGATATTGCTCTGAAAGTTCTTTGTGCTGTTGGCACGAGGTGGGTGGCTAAGCGAACTCTAAAGGCAGCCATATCCCATTCAATTGGTTCACCACAGCTGGTGGATTACTGCCTCAAGACCCTTGGATCAAGGTCAATTGATGATATGGTTATTGCGGTCAGATGCAACAGTGAAAAAAATTCAATAGAATACAGGTTGGTGTCTGCGCTAGCGCTCAATAGTTGTGCTTGTTTTAATATCACAGTTCTAACTCTACTCCCCCCTTCAGGCTTACAGATAAAACCATCCCAGTGCAGAAGACATGCCTGCCGACCTGGGAGCATCTTGTTCGTGATATCAAGTTTTTGTTTGAGATGCTCCTACACCCACATTCGATTCATCCTTACAAGCCTGTAGATATCCATGAGGATGCCAAGAGATCTGCAATGATACTTTTGGACTGCAAGCAATTCAAAAAGCATTATGACCTGGAAGAGGATTTCTTGCCTAAAAACCCATCCTTGTTGTACATTTGGTGCCAAGTGGAACTGCTAGACCAAGTAGAAGATCCGCCTTTCATTCCAGCAGAGCTCCTAACACTTTCGCAAACTGCAACTGTGGCTGATCTGAAGGTGGAGGCCACAAGAACATTCCGTGACATGTATCTGATGTTGCAGACGTTTGTAGCCAACCAGCTTCTTGACTGTGGAACTGCAAGTGAATCAACTCAAATCAAACTCTTATTTGGAGAAAATGGGACTGTTTGTGTTCAAGGAAAGTGTGCTAGGGGTGAACGCCGTGTTGCAATTTACCGAATGGAGAGAGGAGTGGACAAATGGATAGTTGACTGTTCTTGTGGAGCTAAGGATGATGATGGTGAAAGGATGCTATCGTGTGACTCTTGCCATGTGTGGCAGCACACTAGATGTGCTGGAATTAGTGATTTTGATCAGATGCCAAAGCGATATGTATGTAAAACCTGCAAATTACTCCAGAAGCCAAAGAGCAGTCAACCAAGGGTATCTTTTAGTGTTGGCCCAAATAAGAGATGTAAAACTGGCGAATGTGCCTTTAACCTTGTAGGTGAGGGATTTTGAAGCCTCACATCAAGTGACATGTAAATATCTGTAATAATAAGTGAATGTGAGACATGTCGGTTTTTCATTGTTGACACACTGAAATGTATTTCATAACTATGTTTCCATGTTATTAATGACCACTGATTTTGTATCATGAGGGGCCTTACCAGATTGTCATGATTAGTTCTTTCACAGGTCACAGCCAGCTTTTGATATCTTGGCATCAATATTAAGTATAGACCTGTTTAAAACCTGTTATGCATGTTCATTGAGCTTCTAGTAAAATTATAAATTATATTTTAATTTTTTCTTATTATAAAATATAAAATAATAATTTAAAAGTTAAACAAGATAAATGATCTAATGTAACTAAAAAAGTGAAAAATAATATTACACCAAATAAAACACAGCACTATAAGAACATATTAGGTGCTCATGGCACCTTTGGTGCCGGAGTATTCCCCGTATGTTTTAGAGATAATCCCTTCAGTGGCATTATAAAATGCTCAAATCTCAAATATACCAGTGTAAAATGGGTTATCCCATATACGTTAGCAATTGCAACTTTTATCCCATATATACCATTGATAAATAGTAAATGATATGAAAAAACACAAATGCTCTTGTCTTTCTTCCTTCTCTGAACATGACGCTGCGCTCACCCCGTCTAGTCATTGTACGCTTATCCTGGCTGCCGCGCGCTCGCCCTGGCCGGCCGCGCCCGTCGCGTGCTCGCCCCGGCCATCGTGCCAGCTATACCCCCTTCACGCTCGCCCTGTCCGGCCATCACGTCATCCGAGCTTGTCCCATACGGCCGCTGTCGCATGCTCGCAGCCTCGGCCACTGCCATGGCTGGCGCTCGGCCCGAACAGACCATCACCGCTGCTCATGTTGGCCCCGGTCGGCTGCCCCGCGGGCAGTGCTGGTGTCGTGGTCAATTAGTTTAGTGACCCCAATTAGGAGAAAGAGTAGATTAGTCATTTTTGAAAAAAGTTAACAGTTTAATAATATAAATAACACAAACAGAATAAATTTTGCAACACAATGATATGTATAGGATAAGTGCTTTTGCAATGACGGATCTAGAATTGATGAACTTTAGGATGGTATCTACGGAATTGGCCCATTCTTCTACTATCACTACCTCCCATATGGATTTGAAGTTTCCATTGTCTGATAATTATCTGGTTGCTTTACAAATTGTACACCCAACTTGAAAATCCTACATCCGCCACTGCAACAAATCATAGCACACAAAACATCATATAATAGATTAAACAAACCTTATTCACGTCGTCGTGTAAACAGGCATTGTTAGGGTTAGCTTAGGTTGGGTGGGATGAGTTTTGTTTAATTAGTCTTGTCAAATCCATATAACATTGTCTGCTTGTCATAATTTTGTATCTTCCGGACCTCACAACTATGTCACAATCTAGAAGCAGCATTACGATAGAGGTCTTGGTGGAGTCTATTTTTTAACCCCAGTACCAAAAAATGAAGTAGGTAGGGGCTTTGTTTAGGGGCTGCCGTAGAGATGCTCTTAGAGCTTGAGAGCGACCCGACGCGCGCATAGATTATTGAGGACACGTGACGTGACAACCGCAGCTCGTTTGCAATTGGCTGGTTCCATCTGCGACGACGAACTCAAATCAAAGAAATTGGCGCGCAAGTCGCAACTTGATACCAACAGATTATATATATTCTACCCAAAGAGCGCCACTGCTACGATAACCAGGCAATGAGTTAGTGAGTTAGTGCTAGGAGGAGTATTAATTACGCATCCTCATCTCCGGTCCAACTACTATATACGACACGGCGAGCTCCGCTTTCGGATTAGGCGCTTGCTAGCAGGAGCCATGGCGATGGTGGACTCCGGCGACGACGAGATCATAATCGACCTCGGCTTTTTCCGACTGTACAAGGACGGACGCATCTACCGTGCAGACGGCACCGCCGTCACCGCGCCTGCCGGCTTCGACGCCGATACCGGCGTCACCTCGAGGGACGTGGTCATCGACGCCACCACCGGCGTCGCGGCGCGGCTCTACCTTCCAGCCGTCCCGAACGCCGCAACGAGGCTTCCCGTCCTCGTCTTCTTCCACGGCGGGGCCTTCGTCGCGGGCTCGCCCACACATCCATGGTTCCACAGCTACGTCAACTCGCTGGCCGCGAGCGCCCGCGTCGTCGCCGTGTCGGCCGGGTACCGCCTCGCGCCCGAGCACCCGCTCCCGGCGGCCTACGACGACGCGTGGGCCGCGCTCAACTGGGCCGTGTCCGGCGCGGACCCGTGGCTGTCGGCCCACGGCGACCTTGGCCGCGTGTTCGTGGGCGGCGTCAGCGCCGGCGCCAACATCGCCCACAACGTGGCCATCGCCGCGGGGGTGCGCGGTTTGCAGGCCTCCTCGACGACGCCAGCGCGTGTAGAAGGCGTGATCGTGCTCCACCCTTCCTTCTCCGGCGAACAAAGGATGGAACAAGAGGAGGATCACGAGTTCTGGCGGACCAACAACAAGAGGTGGGCCGCCATCTTCCCCGGCTCCAAGGAGGGGCTGGACGATCCAAGGATCAACCCGATGGCGAGCGGCGCGCCGAGCCTGGCGACGATGGCGGGGGAGAGGCTGCTGGTGTGCACGGCGTCCGAGGACCCGAGGGCGCCGAGGGGACGGGCGTACTGCGACGCCGTGCGCGACAGCGGGTGGCGCGGGAAGGTGGAGTGGTACGAGTCGAACGGCGACGGGCACGGCTTCTTCGTTCTCAATCCCGGCACCAGCGAGGCTGTTAAGGTGATGGACCGAGTGGTTGCTTTTGTTGCTGGCAATTAGATTGATCACTAGTTCACTACCGCTTGCTGCTACCTAGATAAAAGTTGGAAAGGTATCCAAACCAAATGGAGCTGAGCATATATGCCCGTTGTACGCATAAATTGCTTCTGTATGATTGACAGTATGATCAAATTTGCGCTGCCATTATTGGGATTTATATTCGTCTGACACCCGCCCAAAAAAACTAACACGCATGATTGAGAACAAGGCACCACACCAATGGTCCCCTGCTCCGTCTGTCCTTTCTGCTCATCACGCTATTCGGATGCAAACAATTCTTTAGGTGACGTCGATAACCCGAGAATTCAGAGCCTCACGTCAGGCTATAAACCGCATCAAGGCGCCGCGCTCTCCTTGCTCCGTGTTCCGGTGGATCACACTCGCTAGCAAATTAGCAGTAGGCGCCGAGGCGATGGGTTCAGGCAGTACCGAGGTCGTCTTCGACTGCGAATTCTTCCGGCTGTACAAGGGCGGCCGCGTCGAGCGCTTTGCCGGCACCGATGCCACCGTGCCCGCCGGCTTCGACGCCGGCACCGGCGTCACCTCCAAGGACGTCGTCATCGACGCCGCCACCGGCGTCGCCGCACGGCTCTACCTGCCAACCACCGACACCAGCGGCGTGGCGACCACGAAGCTCCCGATCCTGGTCTTCTTCCACGGCGGCTTCTTCGTCGTCGGCGCACCCGCCCATCCATGGTTCCACCGATACGCCAACGCCCTGGCCGCCAGCGCCAGCGTCCTCGTCGTCTCCGTCCGCTACCGCCTCGCCCCCGAGCACGCGCTCCCGGCGGCCTACGACGACGCCTGGGCCGCGCTCAACTGGGCGACATCCAATGCGGACCCGTGGCTGTCGGCCCACGGCGACCTCAACCGCGTCTTCGTGGTCGGCGTCAGCGCCGGCGCGAACATCGCCCACAACGTGGCCATGGCCGCGGGTGTGAGCGGACTGCGCTCAGCTCCGGCGCTGGCGCGCATAGAGGGAGTGATCCTCTTCGACCCGTCCTTTGCCGGCGAGCAGAAGATGGAAGCAGAGGCGGAAGAGTTCGGTCGAGCTAACAAGATCAGGTGGACTGCTATCTTTCCGGGCGCGAAGGACGGCCTTGATGACCCGAGGATTAACCCGATGGCGGCTGGCGCGCAGAGCCTGTCGAAGCTGGCCGGCGAGAGGCTGCTTGTCTGCACGGCGTCAGAGGATCCGAGGGCGCCCAGGGCACGGGCGTACTGCGACGCCGTGCGGGCCAGCGGGTGGCGCGGGGAGGTGGAGTGGTACGAGTCCAACGGCGAGCGCCACGCCTTCTTCATCGCCAACCACGGCAGCCGCGGAGCGGTTAAGCTGATGCATCGAGTGGTTGATTTCCTTGCTGGACATTAGATCGAGATCTGGAGCCCGAGCAGGCCCTATAGTAGGGAAGGAATAAACAAATGATTTGTTCATGTAAAATAAAATGATGTTTAGGATGTGTTGGACAGGTCTTATAGACTGGTTTATTAAACAACTTATACTGTAATAATTTATAAACTTCGTCAAACAGTTAGTTTGCATAATAATTATTTATTATAATTAATTATTATAAGTCATTTGTCTTTTTTTTTTACTAGAAAAGCAAAACTAGCAAATACTATCTTTTTAAGCTTATAGACCATATCTTCCTAGATCTAACTGAATAAGTCATTTTAGAAAAAACAGGATAAATTATTTTACCAAACAACTTGATAGCTTATGTTATAATAAGACAGATAAGTCGAAGAAATACTTTTTACAGATAAGCCTGAACATAAACTATTTTTTAACATAAATATAAGTCATGTTAAACACACTTTTAGTGTGCCTGTGTCATGGACACAAATTGTACAAATGGTCACCTTGGCACCATCGGTTAGGTTGCTGAATGAGATCACTCAGATGATTCATTCCGCATAGTGTTATAACAAATTAGCTGCCTAAAATTCAGCATTTTGTCAGTGTCAATGATAATCCCAGTTTCTTCATCCATCCTCCAGAAACAGTCGATGAGCGAGCCACTCAATATCGCCTTAACCTTAAGATGGGTAAACTTAATGAACTCTAAAATAAAAATATTTTACGTAAAAATGTCAATAGATAGAGAATCATCACCTATAAGAAGAGCACAAGGAAAGGGGACGATGCTCCTAATGACCGGCTAATAAGCTGTTCAGAGATGTGTGGTCTGATTGCCTTTCTATTTCGGAAATGCTCTACGTCCAACTAGAATGTCCGACTGCATGTTGATCGTTGGATGCTAATTCTTATTAGTGATTCGCTACTAATCTGTAAATGTTATTTATCAACGAGTGCTGGTCGGATGACCCGGTCGTCTGTATAGCAGCACACTTTCTATTTTGATTCGTAAGTCATCATAAACATCGTTACCCCATGATTTGTTTGGATAGGATAAAAGATCAATCACGCAGGTCACATCTATCAACCAACTAAAAGAAGTACAATGCAAACATACTGTTATTTCCATTGCTACGAATTTGCAATACAATCTGCATGATTAGAGCAACTCAAGAGCCTCTTTAAAATCTAAGTTTTCTCTAAATGTAGCTAAGTAGATAGATTTGCGCACTACATTGCGCCTATATAGATAGTCTAATTTAGTACCATATATTTAGAATTTTAGGGTTATAAACGTTAGAAGTCTTTATCTGAATTGAGTGTGCAAATATGTTTACTCAGGGTTGGATAATAACTATGCAAAATATAAACCATCAATATAGGAACATACAATACATGAGGGTCTTAATTATAAATTGTCAAGAGCCTTATCCTCTCCCTGCATTTCTTTCTTCTCCACCGTGCTTCCTCTCTCTAGTCCTCTTTTTTTTCCATTGTTTCTCTGACTCGATGCCTCCGTGTCGCAGCCAAGCTACACGTCGTCACCGCACTCCATTGCTTTGTTGTGTTGACACGCTCCCACTCCCCTCGTTGCACGGGCCCCAACCCCTCACTTCCAGGCTCACCGACCCCACCTCCCCCGTGAAAGTCCCTTAATGTCGCCTAGAGGGGGCGGAGTTTGAATAGGCGTTTCTGAAAATTAACAAAAACTCGCAGCAAAATTAAAAACGTCAAAACCGATTACTCCGGTTTAGCAAACCGGTTACACCGGTTTTGTCAGAGAGCTTGGAATAAAACAACTAATGAAGAGAAAAGAACCAAACACTCAAGACAAGCAAGCTATCAAAGCAAACACAGAAACCACCCCAATTAGATTCACAAAGAATCAACCTCAGAAAATAAACTTCTAAAACCGGACCTACCGATTTAGCAAACCGGTTACACCGGTTTTTCTGGAACAGATAGAAATAAAACAAGTAACACACTAACCAGAGGGACTACACTAGTGTGAACTACATAAGAGAGTAACTAAGATACACATAAACTAGATTCACCAAAAATCTACACAATTGAGCACTGACCAAAATCGGTCCCACCGGTTTAAGAAACCAGACCCATCGGTTTCTCAGGGCAGAGAGTATAAAACAGAAAATAATCGCGTTCCACTTAGTTCTAGCAAACTTAAAGATCTTAACAGAGTATGCAAGATCTAGAGCAAGTAATCACTAAGAGTACTAGCACAACTACACATGCAACCTATGAATCACAAATAAAAGAAGCAAGAACTAAAGAAAGCAAACTAAATGAAGCACGCGGAGATTTGTTTGCCAAAATTCGGATTCACCCGTGAACCCTACGTCTCCGTTAAGGAAGCTTGAGCTGCCCACAAAGCACACTCCAAGCCGGGTCTCTTTTAACCGCTTTCCTCGATCCACTATCTTGGTTTCTTTCCTTGCGGAGGCGAAGCGGACCTTCACAAAATTTTCCAAGGCTCACCACAAGCTTGGGAGCTCTAGGGCGACGCCTAGCCGACTAGGAGGATTCACCTCCAAGAGTAACACATGCTTCACAAATTTGCAACACAACGCTCAAATGCTCAAGTGTAGGATTTTCTCTTTTGTGCTATCTATCTCAATCCCTCTCAACCCGATGCTTAGGATTTCTCACAAATCACTCAAACCTCACAAAGAGATGTTAGGGAGAGCTCTATAAGGCTTTGAATGTATTTTCTTTGTGTACACGATCAGCTGCTTTCAAAGGAGGGGGGGAGAGATTATTTATACTTGTCCCCCAAAAACTAGCCGTTATACTGAACCAGTTAAAACCGGTCCCACCGGTTTTTCTGAACTAGCCGTTACAGGTTTGAACCAAAACCGGTCCCTCCGGTTTGATAAACCGGTTACACCGGTTTTCCCTGTCACAGTGAGAGTTAGTGTGAGTATAGGTATTGTGTTTCTCTCATCTCACTTGGATTTTTATTTGAGCATTGAGACCTTAAATGCAAACCATGTAGCATCCCTCTTGATAGAGCGGCATGCCTAAAACTCAAGGTAAAAATAAAACAAGTCCTCAACTTGAGCTTACATGATTAATAAATTTTGCTACTTTTTTTCTTTTAAGCTTCATGAGGGCTGTCACATGTCCTTTTGCTGAGCATCATTACCTAGAGCTTGTGACTTGGAAACTCTTCATTTATCATGTCCATTTCCACCTTTTTGGTCACAAGTCATATTATGTCTTCATATTCCAATAATGAATAATACTTGAAAATGCATGACCACATATAGCTTGATCGGTCCATCGTGATTGCGCTCTACCTGCCCTTCACCATGGTTTGGGTTCCTCGGCGCCAAGACTCCATCTTGCCCTTCTCCCCTGCATGGTCCATCGCGGCCAAGTCATGTCAACCCTTCACCATCTTGCTATCTTGAGTCACACATAACTTTGTATCATCGTTATGCCTTTTTTTGAGTTTCTTCTTTGAAATATTATTTTGATCAAGTTGCTTTCAAGATCAGTGCATAGAAGAATAGCACTTGATCACATCTTTTTCTTGACAACACCAATTTGTTGAGACCATCTCCTATCAATGGTTTTCATGTCCCTTATTCATTTCAGACCTTGGATTGTCATAGTCTTGCTTTATATGGACCTATTTATTTGACACTTCTCCTTTTTATCACATAAGCCCATTTTCCTTACACAATTGTACGTTGTTGAAGATGATCATTTGGATTCGTGAAAAGTATATTCTTCATGTTCAACCTGCTCATATACTCACAAAGAGGATTAGTTCTTTAATCACGTTGTCATACGACCACCAAAAATCACTAGGGACATATATGCACTTTCACCCCATATCTCTGTGACAACGAAGGAGAATCAACACAAGGTCAAAGGTCAAGCTCGTCATGGCCGTGTGGTCGTCAGTGAGGAGGTAGGAGAGAGGTGAGGCCCGGACACGGGCTGACCTGGTGATCATCTAGTCCGGTGGCCCACGTCCTTGACGGTAATCTCTACGATGTGCTTGATGTAGAGCCTGTCCACGTTGTATTGAGATGATGTGCTCGAAGCGGAGAATTGTCGCGTCGATCAAAATCCGGTGAGGGGCGGTAGTCCTTCACCGATCTACTTACTCCCTCCGTTCTAAATTATACGATATTTTAGTTTCAAACACGAGAATTAAAATGAGGTAAAAAAAAGTAGTTACACAAAAAATAAGAAGGAGAGATAGAGATAAGAATGTATTAAAAAAAAGAAAAGATGCATCAGGATATAAAAATATCTTATAATTTAAAAAAACTTAAAAAACTAAAGTGTCATATAATTTGAAATGAAAGCAGCATATAACAATAATGCAAAAACGCAGGCGACGTCTCACAGGCGCGGAGCTAGGAGGCCGAACCGTCGAAGCAGCAACAGGGCCATAAAAGAAGGCCAGAAACGTGCATAGCAAAGCATGTGCGGGTGAGAAAAGACCACGTACCGACGCAGGAAGCAGCCACGTCCACGGAAACATACGTGTCAATGAAAGTAAACCTCCACAGCAGGTAAAACTCTAGAAAAGCTGCTAATTATCGCTGTGTAAACTTTACACTATATGTCTCAAAACCGGTCTCCAACAGATGTTCTAAATCCCTCTGTATTTTAGAGCATTCTTCATCTCGAGAAGTTCGCTCGTCACAACTAGAGAGTCAGCTTCGCTCGCTATCGACCAATTCAGCGCCTTCGGCAGCAAGTTCCCGCGTGCGAGCGGCCCACCCCCCGCTGGTTCGCGCGCCTACTTCGTCCCACAAATTGCACAAGTGTCCGCTTCCGCCCCAATCGCTGCACGCGCCTTCTAGGGAACACTCCCAAATCCTCACGCTCAACTTGCATGCTAGCTCTTCGAGTCTTCGTCCTGAAAAGTTATATGTTCCATGGATCAGCAGTATCGTGAATATGTTCCAAGTGACTTTTTTTTTTATAGATAGTACAGTTGAGAAGACAACTTCACCCAAAGCATTTGTCAGGTACACTATACTCCGATTAAATGCACAATCCCAAACTTTGAACATGACCTGCCCTTTGAATATTATGAAGAGAAAAAATATACTATACATGTTCAAATTTTGATAGCAGTACGAACATAAATATATTTTCTAATCTATACTATACTAGTTCCTTTAAATTTGAACTATTTACTTTCATCACTGTCGCATGTAAATGAAATGGTATAATTATTAATCCTTTATTTTTACAACACATGTGCCAGTTTAATATTTCATCTTGGTATTAGTACATAATTACATTATGGTACCTCCATTCACTTACAGGTCCATTGTAGATTTGTTGTACACCAAAAATCATTACGTACAGAGTGATTAGCCAACTGTACATCCCATGTACATCCCGGGTTCAATTGACTTTGTAATTAGCCAAGTGTACACCCCATGTACATCTCAGGTACAATTGACTTTGTAATTAGTCAAGTGTACACTCCATGTACATCCCAGGTACAATTGACTTTATAATTAGCTAAGTGATTTCTATAATTTTAAACATAGCAAAATAGAAGTGTACATCCCTGTACATTTAATGTGCAATTCAAACAAAAAAACAGCAAGATTTGATGAAATACAAGCCCATCTATGTATGAATTGCAGCGAAAAAAACTATAGTCTACACTATGCACCATCTGAACCAATAGATTTCAAAAACTACAAGAGATGTTTGAGCATGTCTTGCAGAATCTAACACACTTTGTATTATACATCATCTAAACAATTTGTACACTCGTTAGAAAAAAAAAAAAGATCCCAGATTCAAACAAGGTACATGTATTGATCCAAGCATCAAAGTGCATAGAAAATTTCATTGCACCAAAATATAAGAAAGTAGGCCAGTTCAAAAAATCAAGAGGAGTGCACCCTAATTTGTCATTTGTACCGTACAACACTTGAATATTTCATTATCTTTTTACCAAAAGAGTAGACTGGACAGAATCCAAAGTACGGTCACCATACAAGAATAAGCATCAAAGTACATCAAGAATCACAAGAAAAGTCGCATCTTAAACCCAAAATTTCAGAAGAAAAAAGAAAAAGCCAACCTAGCCATGGCGAGGCCATCGGACGGATCAGCTTCTGAAAAAACCCTTATCTGCGCATCCGGACCAGCATCAACCTACACTTGGAGGAGCTTGGATCTAGCTGTGCGTCCTGCAAGCGCGGATTGGCAACTGGAAGGTGACGACCGTAGCATCCTCGCCTCCCGAGAGCATCGGAGGAGAAACGACCAAATCTGACCGCCGTATACTTAGCCTGGGGCGGATCCGGTGAGGGCGAGACCAGATCTGGTTACCGGAGACCCCGGCGGAGCTCGGACGGGTCGCGGTGTCACCATGCCGCCGTCGTTTTACCTCGAGGACGCACCGCCCCCACCTTCGCGCCCGCCGAGGACAAGAATACAGTTGTCGTCTGGCCCACGAGCAGCCGCGCGAGCGTGGCGTCGCCTATGACGGGCATAGCGCGCCCTCCTGGAATGGAGGAGAGAGGAGTATCGAGAGCAGAGAGAGTGGATGAGAATGGAAAAGGGAGAGAGAGAGCGTACATGTTTCTGCACATGTACTGGGTTACTGGACCCGGCTCTCTTCCCGGAACAGAATGTGTAGTCCATATTTACGGTACCGCTGCGTCCGGGTGTAGAAATTCCACTCCCATCCTCGTCCAGTTTCCGTAGGCACCTTCCAGGTGCTGTAGCAGGGTGCGACTGCGATCAGTGGAATACGGCGGCGGCGCCTTCTTGCGTGACCTCGTTACGTAGATGGCAGAACAATGTAGGCCCTGTTGCCCAATCAAAGAATGCTCTGTCCTGGCAAGCCTCCAGAACATGCGTGCGTGGCCCAGCAACAAATACTTGGCCTACCGGCGGGCGGGTCAACGGATTAGAACAGAGGAACAACATGAGCAAAAATAATAGTCAAATTGATAATATGGCAGGTTTAAATATGAAGATAAAAAGTTGTAGAGAGTCTGTTGAATTGCTCCAGTTTTTAAAGGGGTATTTTATTTTAGAGAATGACTAAAATTCATAAATTTAAAATTGATTTTAACTTGTTTCTTAGAGTTGCTCTAGTATGGAGAATTAGCACGCAAGAGTGAGCAACAGCAGCGGTCCACAGCTCGGCCTACGTGCACGTCGCCCTCCTCTCATCATATTCAAGCTGGCAGGCCCAGCCATGAGAAAAATATCAGAGGAGGCGCGAGCAAACTAAACGTGAAGTTGGTTTTATTTAGACTCTTTCGATATCTCCAGTTTTTAAGAAACCCACTTTTAAAAACTGAAGGGTCGCGAAACAGGTCAGTTTTTTTATTAATTTTTAAAAATTAGTTTATGAGTTTTTAAAAAACTCATAATCTAGGTTAGATCACCTAATGCTAGTTTTTAAGAAACCAGCTTTTAGAAACTGGGATTCAAACATTCCATGTAGTTTTTTTATAAACCAGTTTTTAACTGAGAGGGATCCAAACAGGTTCTTAATAAACACAATGACGTTTCTGATAGCATACTGTCGACAAAGTCGTCGCTAATTGACCGTAACTCGTAGATGCCCGGGAAGGGAATCCACAGCCTCACATCCGGCTATAAACTGCGTCACGTCGCCGCTCTGCTTGCTCCGTGTCCCTATAGATCGATCCAGCACTTCCTAGCAGGAGGCGCCGAGCCGATGGATTCCGGCAGCACGGAGATGGTCTTCGACTGTGAATGCTTCACACTATACAAGGACGGCCGCGTCGAGCGCGTCGTCGGCACGGAAGACACTGTGCCTGCCGGCTTGGACGCCGACACCGGGGTCACCTCAAAGGACGTCGTCGTCGACTCCGCCAACGGCGTCGCCGCGCGGCTCTTCCTGCCAACGATCGAGACAGCGCCGTCATCCGAGTCAGACAGCATCAGTGCAGCGACGAAGCTCCCGGTACTGGTCTTCTTCCACGGCGGCTACTTCGTCGTCGGCTCGCCCACCCATCCATGGTTCCACCGCTACGGCAACTTGCTGGCCTCCAGCGCCCGCGTCCTCGTCGTCTCCGTACGCTACCGCCTCGCGCCCGAGCACGTGCTCCCGGCGGCCTACGACGACGCCTGGGCCGCGCTCAACTGGGCGACGTCCGGCGCCGACCCGTGGCTGTCCGAGCACGGCGACCGCAGCCGCGTCTTCGTGGCCGGCGTCAGCGCCGGCGCGAACATCGCCCACAACGCGGCCATCGCCGCTGGGGTGAGAGGACTGCACACCACGACACCGGTACCGGTGCGCATAGAAGGCGTGATCCTCTTCCACCCTTCCTTTGCCAGTGAACAGAGGATGGAAGCAGAGTCGGAAGAATTCTGTCATGGTAACAGGATCAGGTGGGCGGCAGTCTTCCCCGGCGCGAAGGGCGGGCTGGACGACCCAAGGATTAACCCGATGGCGGCTGGCGCGCCCAGCCTCGCGAAGCTGCCGGGCGAGAGGCTGCTTGTCTGCACGGCGTCCGAGGACCCGAGGGCGCCCAGGGGACGAGCGTACTGCGACGCCGTCCGTGCCAGCGGGTGGCACGGTAAGGTGGACTGGTTCGAGTCGAACGGGGAGGAGCACGGGTTCTTCGTTACCAACCCCGTTTGCAGCGAGGCAATTAAGCTAATGGGGCGACTGGTTGCTTTCGTTGCTGGATAATAGCTGTCCTCGAGCCATTACCAGTTTGCTACTGCCTTCTAGTACATGGAAATAAGGAGGCAAGATAAGAATTGTATGATGATTTCTGCGTTCAAAACAAATGGAGTTATGTGCTATCTTGTGCAAAAATTTTGTACCCTGATCGTTTCAGTGTCGACTGTTGATAAAAGTAAACTGATTGCAATGCAACGACCATGCGGCAGCAATGAACCTACGTACAGAACCATGAAAATATGCATGACTCTTTAAAGACGACGCAGGGAGCAACCATAAAAGAGAATGTACAACAATTGTTTCAAGACAAAAACTTGAAACAAGATAAGATGAAGAGCGTAAAACAAAGTTTTGGTACTGAATAAGAAGTGCGCAGATCAATAATGCGCCTCATGCAGACATGATGAGTCCGCTGGTTGAACCGACTCATGATATATGTATGCATTATATATATGCCCAAACAAGACTTGATGCTACCTAGAACTGCACATTACTGAGCACTACAAGCTTATTCAAAGTCAATTTAGGAAGTTTTTTTTCCTATACAGGCTTATCTAAGCGAGCTTATGAAGTTGCTAATACAGCCTTGTGACAGCGAGCTAAGAAATAAAGTAGTAAGAATCATATGATGATTCCTTCATTCAAACCAACTGGAGCTAGTTGCTCCCATGTCCGAAAAATTGTGGCAGTGAACTTGGCAAAACGTAATAAAGAAAGCGACAGCCGATCTCATTCCATACCTACCAATAACTGGCTAACAAGTTCAGATATACGGGCCTTTATGATATGCAGTTTGTACCCATCAACTTTGCTTCAGCGCTTCCAGCCAAAATGAACCTTAAATACAGAACTATGAACACATGCATGATTCTATGGATATGAAAATTACAAGACAGCAGAGAGCAAGTATGAAAGAGAATAGAAAAAAGGTGAGCATTTATAAATTTTTTTGCTATGGATGGTCAAAGTCATAAAAGTTTGACTTAGGACAAACCCAGAATTAGCTATATTCTGGGACGGAGGGATCTAAGTCAGCTAAGGAAGTTTCTTCCTAATTGCATAACCTTTGTAGACGAATAAGAGTGCTCCAGTCTATGCAAGTGCAACCGTGATGGCAACCCAGCTATATTCTGGGTCAAGGAAGCTCAATCTAATCTATGATGTATAACATACAGCATTTCCATAAATAAAGCAATATACCTATGATGCCTTGCTATCTGATTTCATACACAACCACAATCTGGTTCACTGGACAACAGATCATGGGAAGGCTTTTCCAAATTTACCTAATGTTTATAATGAATTGAACTAGTGGCAAGCCCCGGTAGAGTTGGTGCTTTTCATGGTTCATTGGAGAATAAAGTTACTATAACCAATTGCTGCATATCGCAAAACAAAGACAAGCTCCTCTTTCAATTTTAATCACGGAAATATGATAACCTCAAGGTACTTCAATAGTTCATAGCAAATGAATCAGTATAAACACTGCAAGTATGCAATTATCTTTAGATAACTTGTAAACTTATCTTTACCAAATTTAAAAAATAATCAACTGAATTTATACTATATATCAACCATGAAACAGACCCCAGAATGCTTGCAACCTCTTCCAAGAATCAGGAATGATGTCACAAATATAGCAGCCTCAGAAAACAATAACAGTAAAGACAAGGGCGATGAAGGGTAGTAACCATCTGAAAGTATAGCCAATACAAAATACAAGCTAATGATAACATCTCTTTTTTTTCTTACTACAGATAGCATGCACTATCTGCTTAATAGATTTGAAACAGGAGAAGGCAAGCTAGGCATCATTAGTTACAGTGTAGGAACATAAGGCATGCATAACACATACACACCATATTAAGAGGCAGAAATCATTACTCAGCCATCTGTAGTAGCAAAAGGATCATGTGAAGGCCCCACATCATTGCCAATGGTCCTCTGCACCAAGCGCTGCAAGTCAGCCATAACCTTGTGCTCGCGCTTCGATTTCTCCTCGTAGTTAAACATGGCCAAGGCCCTCTTGTCCTCAGCACTGTAAACCTGATTTTCCTTCCTGATACGGATAGCATTCATCCTCTGGTGTCTACTTCCACTCATCACATATCCCAGATCCTCAAACTTCTGAATCTCTTCAGCAGACAGACCGACCTCACCACGTCGTGGGATACGCTTTCCTTGCTGAACATACTGTGCAATAGCATCACCTTCTCCGGGCCTCAGCGCACCACCATAGCTAATATGGCCTTCTGCACGCGGCAGTGGCATTGGTCCAACAGGCATATCATTTTCCAAGGTTGCTTTCTTCTGGGCCTCAAGCATTTCCTTGAACTTGATCGCTTCTGGGTCAATCTCAGGCACCACTGTTTCATCAACTTCCTTTGCATCAGCATCAGCATCAGCATCAGCATTAGCATCAGAAGAGACTGCTTCTTCAGAATCAGAATGCTTGCTTCTCTTCCTCTTGGAGCTCTTACTCTTTTTGTTGCTGTCCCTCGGGCTGGAGCCAGAATCGTTTTCCTCCTCAGAGCTTTGTTCGGAGGCTGTATCCTGGTTTTTCTTCTTCGTCCTCCTTGAGCTCCTACCCCTCCTCTTAGATTGCTTGTGCCTCCGTGACCTCTTCTTGCTCTTCCTATCCCTAGAGTCCTCAGAATCATAAGAGACCTCTGAATCATCATTGCTCTCACTATCACCAGCACTCTCAGAATCATTCGAGCGGCGTCGATGACGGCGGCGGCGGCTTCGCTTGCTGCTACGGCGACTACTGCTCTTCCTCCCTTTCTTCTTCCTCCTCGTATCCTCAGATTCACTGGAATCGGACAGGCTTTCTGACTCACCAGACTCAGACTCCGATGCATCCTTGCCCTCCTCGCTGCTCTCCGGTAATGCTTTCTTCTTCGGGGATTCCTTCTTCTCCTCCTCGTCGCTGTAACCATAGTTCTCCTCGTCGCCCTCCACTCGAGGGGGGCTGGGCGTGATGTTCCAGATGCACCGTTTCTTGCTGTCGCGGAGCTTCTGACGCTTGAGGCGGCGGTACTCAAAGTACGGGAGGCCCTTGAGTTCCTCATCGTCGTCGTCAGAGGACCAGGCACCCCCGCGGCCCCCGCCCCCGCCGCCACGGACGGGCGGGTCGAAGTCTCGGTCCCGCGCCCTGTCCCGGTCCCTGCCGCGGTCGTTGTGGTAGGGAGACCACTGGCGGCGGCGGTCGCGGTAGGGGCTGGGGGAGCGGTCGCGGCGGCGGTGGCGGCGCGGGGAGGACGACGGGGACGGGGAGCGGTGGCGGCGCGGGGAGGGAGAGGCGGAGACCCTCGAGCGCCCCGGCAGGCGCACCACCGCGGACGCGAGGCGGTGCTCTGAGCGACCCATGGCTGCGGCGGCGGCGGCGGATCGCCGGATCAGGGTGGTGGCGATTTGGGTGGGGGCGGTGACGCGAGATTGGGAGGGATGGATGCGCGTGGGGATTTGTGGAGACGAGGTTTCCTCGGAGTCGGTTCGTGTGGCGACGGGCGACGGCTTCCAATGTGTTGGGCTTTCTGGGCCTGGGAGAACTAATCAAAAGTCCGCTGACTAGTATTGGGTTGGGCTGTTCCCAAAAAAAGTATTGGGTTGGGCTGTTCCCAAAAAAAGTATTGGGTTGGGCTGTTCCCAAAAAAAGTATTGGGTTGGGCTGTTCCCAAAAAAAGTATTGGGTTGGGCTAGCTTTGAGTCTGTTATGCCGGATCATGGGCTTTGTCACCAGGGCTCCAGGAGAGAGTAGTTTTGACTGGGCCGGTATGGTAATATATTCAAACTATTCATGGGCTGTGTTTTCGGACCAGAACCATCAACAGAGCAAACTTTGTCTCAAAAAAAAAAAATCAACAGAGCAAACTGATCGAGAAGTTTCAGGCTCTACCAGCCTACCTGTCGAAAAGTGCAGTGACAGCAAACAAAACTGTACTGTACATTGTTACTCGCAAAAAAAAAAACATTATTTAGCAAGACCGTTCTGGAGTTAGTTTCAAACGAAAGAAAAAAGAGACGAGAATCATCCGTGCCTTTGATGAACGGTACAATTTGAGGACTCGAGCACTATAATAAACTACACGTAATTTCGCCTGTCCGGCCGAGCAGTTTCCATCTCAGTACGCAATTAATCTAGCCAAGCAGACCGGATCACAGGACCATCCGACCATGGCAGCCGCCCAAGCCCAACTCTCGGACCACCCTCGCAGGCATGGCAAGCAAGCAGGCGCGCGTTCAACAGTTCTCGTACGGTCCGGGCCGTCGTGACGTCGTACGTCGATCGGTTAGCCCTCACCGGCAGGCGGCATCGGCACCACACACACGCATATGTTGGCATTCAATGCCCGCGCACCTAAAAAACACCAACGTTCTTCCCTGCCGCGCCGCACCCCTCGTTCGTCTGTCTCGCCGGCCGCTGTCGCTGAGGGTTCGAAACAGAGAGGTGCTTTAGGTGGGGGTCAGCCGGCGGAATAGCCGCCCAAGCTAGCGAGAGCAGAGCCGGCCCATGTGGCCCTTCGCTTGGTCGGGCGGCAACACTGCTGCTTCGCGGCTCCTAGCGCAGTGGTAATGGCTGTGCCGAGCACGGACGGAACAGAGGTGGTGACGGAAGAATTGGCCGCGAGCTGTGTGGCGTTCTTGCACCCAAAAAAGAAATTACTATTGCAAGCCAGACCGCGCACCGCCACTAACTGATCATGGTGGCCACATGGCTGTACTGAATGTTGTTGGATAATGTCTTGAGCCGTACTGGATTTGAAATGGATGTGCATTCATTGTTAGACTGTGTAAATAGCTTTGCTGAAATATGGTATACTGTCCAGGTGTTCGGCCATAAAATTTTTGCCCCCATGACTATGACTACTATTGACTGCTCATATAGATATACAGAGCGTTGGTGTCAGATGGGGGAGAGGGGGGGGGGTCTCTAAGGATGAAATGAAACTTTCGGTTACTGAGATCAGTGTCACTTAATTTTATTGAGGAAATACTCACCAATACAAGACAATTACCGAGTTCTGGTGGCTCCATCATATTGAGGTACAACAGTAAACAAACAGAAGCTTGCCCTGCATTGCGTCATCGTCTCCTCTGGCCTTCGCTCAAACATTATTCAAACGACATAAAACCTGTCTATAGTCACTCCATCGCCATTGGTGGTTAAGGTGCATGCATCTTGCCCAGCACGTCCTTTCGCGAGGGCAGCATCCACCAGCCTTCCTTCCAAGCATTTCCAATGAGGGTTGGTGCACGGGCCCAAATCAGGGCCGGCCCCCACACGATGATCACGATAGATTGCGGGGCTTAAAGCGAGGCATTATTTGGATTGGATCAACAGAAAGCCACGGGAGCTGAAACTTATTATGTAGAACTGCCCACACATGTCGTCCCTCTCGAGTACTAGGTCTCCATCAATATCCAAATCAGACAACATTACTGATCTCTGACGAAAAAGAAAACAGACTAGAGAGCGATGTGACATGTTTGTTCTTCCTCATCCTTTCATCTTGAGAAAGAACGGACCGGATCAGCTGCAGTTAGTATGAAAAATCCTCTTGACAATACAAAACTAGTACTAGATACTTAGTATTTTCTTAACACAACTCCAGTCAAATGAGTAAATTTAAGTCTTTATTTTTTATTTTGAGAGTTTGATTTTAAGTTATAGAGGCTCAAATAAAATTTTCACTCCAATCCAGATGACTAAAATTGGCCCTCATCTATCTGTTGATGGGCCCCACCACACCTTTCTTCCTCCCACTCTCACCTCGCGCGGCACCTCCTCCCTGGCTCGCGCATGGGCGCGCCGCCGGCCTCCTTCCCCGTCGCCGGTCCTCCTCCCCCGCCGCCTCTCCCCTCCTCCCTGTGCGCGCACGCCGCCGCCCCTTCCCTCCTCCCTCGCTCGCGCACGCGCTGCCGCCTCTTTTTCCTTCCTCCTCCGCTCGTCGGCGCCGCCTCTTCTCCCTTCCTTGTGCGTGCGCCGCTCCTTTACCGACACCGACGATGTCGTCGTCCACATCGACATCACGAAGGCCTTGGCCATGACGAGGCCGAGTCTGCCGTCCCCGGTAGCGAGCAGGGTGAGCCCCTCGGCGCGGCACCCGAGGGACCGTCGGTGCGCCCGACGACGGCAGCCGGAGTCACGCATGCGTCCTTCGCGCCGATGAGGTTCTTGGCCGGGTCGCGCAGAGGCGATTCGAGCCACTGCATGTCGCGCCACGTCGGGAGGAGCTCCTTGGGCGGGCCGGATCTACCGGCGTCGGGCGGCGGGCACAGCTTCGGCGGGGGCATCGGCGGCGCGGGACGGGTGGCCGGCGGCGGAAGATACATTCGTGTCGGGAACGGAGGAGAGGAAGGAAAGGGAAAAAAAGAAAAAAAATTAGTGAGGCTCACGTTTTGGAGAAAAATAGTGATTCTCTATTTCTAAGAAATTTGCTCCAGAAATAAAATTTAGAGTCCCATTTAATCACTCCACTAGAGTTGATCTTACGTGCGGCGAAACGTCATTGGACCTGCAAAAGCGCGTTTTCACCAAATCTGCAAACAAAATGAAAGGGGGCGTCAAAGGATCGAGGCGACCAAAGGGGACCGAGATCAGGTTGGTCGGAAGGAGGAGATACGGCGCCGTCCGTTTCGTCCTTGTAGTGGTGCTGCGCGGCCGAGACGTTGCTGTTCCTAGTCCGTGTTCCAACACTGCCACCTGAACCTGAACCCGTGTGCCCGCTTCGTTCTTCAGCTTCGTCGAGGAGGGATGCACCTGCGCCCGAGCGTGCCCCCGCCAAGATCTCGCGCGAATCCTGTTCAGCCCGCCCCTGGCCCGCGTGCGGGGCCGTGACGTTCATCCTCACGACGCGTGTCCACGGCGACCATGACCGGGAGCGGAAGGGGCCCGGCCACTTTCGCGACGGCGGCTACGTGCCGCGCATCAGACGGTGGTTCTTGACATGTGGCAGCAATCCGTGTAGGCCAATCGCTGTGTTGACTTTGCTATGCTTAATTAGATGCTCAACCGGTCGTGGTCGTCTCGGTTTCTTTCCGATCAGCTAAGAGCGTGGAGTTGATGCTGATTGAAGCTTGGTGTTGCCGACAGGTCAGGCTGACTCCTCCTATCAGCTTGAGGATGTTCCAGCTGCATCTGAATGTTTTTACGCTGCGAATTGACACGGGATGGTCCTAGATTAAGACGTCGACATGTCATATCGTTCATCTCTCTTAAAGTGAACATGGTTCTTTCTTTGTTGAGATGATTAGCCCTGTGCTATATACAAAAGTGACAGGTTAACTCAACATCTACCGCTTCCTTTGATTCACAAGATACCTTATCTATATATACATCTAATTACTGTGCATTTCTCGGCTTTGCGTGACAGTCGCACTGACGAAAGTAGATTTCGTTGTCCGTTAAGTGTGCATTTAGCATTACATGCTCATAAGTGTCATAACTGAATTGCTACAGTAGCAAGTAGCAATCCTATAGTTGTCGTTTTCACGAAAAAACTACAGCATGTGTTGTGAAACAGATACTGCCATCCATGGCCACTGCCGACTGGACAAGCAATTTATGCCGAAGATTATAGGCCTCTCGTGGTCCAGGAGCAGCATGGCTTTGCTATTGACCTGATTGACAAATCTACTCGCCTTGGGTTTACGTGCGTAAATGCGTTCATAAGTAGGGTTATCCGGCATGGTGCATGGTTATGTTTGCCTTCTCGACACCCACTCTGGTTTAGCAAGCATGCTCTGTTCCAATCGAAAAGGTAATAAAAAAAAGGAACTTTGCCTCCCCACTACTAGCTAGTTTATCCTGCATCACTTTACAAAACAGGTTTCTGCCACTATGGGAACCAAAGATTTTCCAGTTTATTTAAGGTCGATCTGAAACTTCCTTGCGTAGGTACTAAATTATTTTGTTAGGATTAGCACATCGGAAAATATGAACAATGATTGAGCATCACAAACCGCACTATAGCCGCAAGATCATCCACAGATCTTTTAATAAGCAGTAATATAATCCATGTTACAACCATGTGATGCATAATTTAAGCCACGCCGCCCATATATTGTACATGGTGCGAGCTCCTAAGCCAACATTACCGAACACTGTCCGTGGTGGACCTGCTGCCTCGCTCGCTCATAATTCTGCAACGGTTTCGAAACAAGTGCAACCACTTCCTCAGGCACCAAACTGTTCCCGCGTATTCAAGGCCGGTGGACGACACTGCCACATGCAGCGACGAAACAGCGCCCGACACAAACGGTTGCGCACCTGCGTCGATCTGCATGCCCGGGATCAGTTTACCGTTGCAACTTGCGGCATAACACCGAATGTTACCTGCCTTTTTAATTCATGCAAGGCTACTCGGCACAGACCATCACCTCCCCGGGCCCCGGCATTCCGGCAGCGGTACGGAGCAGCGGCCAAAATTTTCTCCCAATCCCGCGAGCGAATTGTGGGCAAGAGCACGGACGAATCGAGACCGTGGACGACGGAATCGACTTGACGAGACAGATGCGGCAACGGAGGCCGGAGACGACACGGCCATCTTCGCCATTGATGAGCGGTCAACTTGTCCCGTCGATCGATTTGGCAGGTGGATTATATTTGTCCATATCAATGGAGGATAGAAAGGAAGCTGATTCATCATGGTGATCTTGCGGTGCACATGTGCATGCGAACGAAAATAATGGATCGGAATGTACTGAGAAGATGTAAGTAAGCGAAATGAGACGTACTGCATCCATATAGGTAGTAGTAGTAGAAGAAAAAATGTACAGCCTAAAGAAATAGGCACGCGCATGCACGGGCTGCGAGTCCAACAAAAGCTTGGAGCAACCACGTCGGATGCGGCTACAACAATAAATGTATCGAACAGGTTCCTACATGTCTACGCACGGCACGTGATCGTGCACTGGTGCACATACACAACACTAGTACGACGACAGCAGCAGCAGCGGAGACGACCAACCGATGGAAGAAGACAACGGCGAGGCGACCGACGACGCGCGCGCGGCGGTGAGTAAAATAGTCACGAGACGACGTTTCGTGTTACATCAGCATGTCGCCGGCGCCGTGCGGGAGCGCGAACTGCCACGGCGCGTGGAAGGCCGGGTACGCGGCGCCCAGCGCGGCGGCGCGCTCGAGCGACTGCACCTGCGACTTGAGGAACTTGACGTAGTGGATGGCCTCGTCCAGCATGGAGGCCGTGTCCATCTTGGTCCCGCCCGGGACGAGGCGCTGCAGCGTGCGGATGCGCTCGCTGATGCGTTCACGGCGGAGCCGCGCCGCCACGCTCTGCGGGTCCTTGGAGATGCGCACGTTGCGCCGCTTTGGCGGGCGAACCGCCTCCGGGTCGACCTCGTCCACCGGCTGCAGCGCCGCGATGTGGAAGATCACCTCCCGCATCGTTTCCGCCGACGAGGACGGGGAGGACGAGCCCAGCAGAGCGCCGGCAACGGCGTCGGAGGAGCCTGGGGACACCACGTAGTCCTGGAGGTGCTCGGCGCCGGTGGTGGTGTACGCGGCCGGCCCGCCGTACTGCCCGTCCGGGTAGCCTGCCATGCTGATCGTGGTCGTAGTTGGCATGTACGGCGGTGGAGAGAAGCAGTGGTGGGACTGCGGAGGAGGGGTTTGCACGGGGGATATCGGCGGCGAAATGGGCCCCATCAGAGACTGATCGAGCGCAGTGAGCTGCTCGAGCTGAAGCATCGTCTTCATCAGCTCGAGCTGCGCTTCGGGGCAGAAATTCAGGGAGTCAGACTGATCCATCAGTTACGGTTTCAATGAAATCGATAGTGAACTGGCTGGTTCGTTGGAAGGACTGAAACTAGGATCAACAGCAGAGAGCTCGGTGCGTGAGTTATGGCTATTTCAGGAAGGTGTGGAGGTTTTTTCGAGCTAGTGTGTGTGCGGTTGTGGAACTGCAAGTGAAGAGGCCTATTTATAGGAAAGGCATGTAGCTACGGACTGTGTGTCGCTGTGGGCCTATGTAGGGTCGTTACAATTGAACTGGTGAGTGGCGACGGAAACGCTGTTTCCTCTTACCATCAGCTTGCACTCTCCCTTTGTTTTATTTTTCATTTCCCTCTCGTCTCTTGTGCTCCTCTGCTCCTTCCGCGAACTTAGACCGTACTGCCAATATCCATATAAACTTTCCTTTCCCTCTCTTTTCTTTCCTGAAAAGGACATCTTGAAAATCACAGATCAGCCGATCTTGCGGCATATCTCAAAGAATGCCGACTAGTGCCTAGCCTCCGAGCAAAAAACACCTTGATAATTGTATCAAGTTTGGTTGAGACGTCGCGGTCGGTTGGATACCCTGAACCTCTGTATCCGCCCTTTCTGTACAAAAAAGCACCTAGCACCGGCTACCGGTGAACGTTCGCCGGCTCACCACGGCCTGACACATGGAAGCCGTTGTTGGCGATCGCTTTTCACATGCTGTAGTCTCACGTATCGCCGGTGGAGCATAGGCTGGCTCCGGAAAGGAGAGCAGTGGGGCAGCAGAGCTTGCTCCTCCGAGTCGGACTGATAGGTCTCTTGTTACGCATACGTGCAATGAATCGCGTGAGCTCTCGCTACGGTCATGCGTACGTATATATTGCGCTATTATGGATTAGTTCGCGTGGATTTGTTGTGTCATATATGGTGTTGCAGTGGCGGCGGTTAAAATTATGATCAGGTACGTACATTCATTAGATTAATGTTTCTCAAAAGAAAAAAAAAATGCTGCCGTCGGCTCCCAACACGGTCAACGGCGAGAGGACGTTTGGTCAGTCTGGTCGGTTCGCGTTCGGTACCTACAGATAAATTGCCCGGACCCGCCTCGCATCTCCGCGGCGCACGATCTGACCGTGCTCGGCAGCCCACATGGCCGCCTTTGCTCCACCGGCGTCGACTCCACACTGCGCAAGCTTCCGTGCTTCAACGCGGACACGCATGGGGTCACCAGTCTCGCTCGACCCTGCTACAGTCAGTTTTTACTTTACATACATCTTCTACACACCGTGCTACTCGTGGAGTACTGGTGTCTCGGCAACGCAAAAGATTCTTGTGTCCTCGATATTACAGCAGGCCGTATGAGTACAAGTCCGCGGCGCTTCTACGGTTATTTACTCAGTTTTTTCTTTATTAACAAAGCTTTGGAAACTGGCCATGAGTAAGAAATATGTTAATCCTTTTGTGTGAGAGTGACCAGTTCCGTGTTGTGTGTAACTGGTGGCATACGTTTTTATTTAGGCGTGTGTAGGTTGGTGAGAAACAGTCCAGGCGCATTAGCGCGTGATTTCAAAAGATGCAATGTCATGGGCATCAGCTCTCGTTTTCGCAACAGCTAGAACCCATCAAGCAACGAACGAGTGACCCTATTGCTTTCTGCTGACCCGGTCATTCCTTGATGGCGAGTCTTAACAGGGCGCTGTCAATCTAACCCAAACATTTTTCCTCGAAGAATCGGGCTCGATTTTTGGTCATGTGAATGATGCAAGCGTGCCGAGAGAGCGGCCCAGGACTTACAAGGCCTGACGCGGGCCACAATAGCAACATGCCTTTCGGACTTGCACTCAGCCAGGCTGGGCCACTCTTGCACGCATCTATCAAGATTTATGCTTTGTAGACCCAAGAGAATTTTGGGCCTTGTAGAGACTGGACCGAAAGCCTCTGTAAAAGTAAGTAGGACGAATAGACGGATACCCAAACAACTTGGGACTTAGGCTTACTTGTGCTACTTGGACTCCAAAATTAACACTTCCAATACATCAGACCCCTTTGAAAAATGGAAACTAAATTTTCATTCACACCAGTCGCAATAATTTCGTTCCCGACTTTTCCGCAATACTTACATCATATTCGTTTCTGTTACCTTCTTTCTATTCTACCAGACTACCACTTTCATGTATATCTCTCTTTGTCAACGAAAAAGAGGAGAGAGAGAGAGAGAGAAAGAAAAAAAAAAAAAGCCCGTTCCGAAAGCACCGCCTTTCCGCTCCCCGTTTCCATGTTACAGCACGGCCGCCGGCCGCTCACGTGTACGTAACCCTGCGCTATCATGGTAGGGATGATGAGACCCCCCGCCGGCCGCGCCTGCCCCAGAGATCTCGTCCCGCTTTGCCCTGTTCGGCTTTGATTGAACCATTAAAATCCCCCGTGTTGCGCTCGCAGCAGGCTTTAGGGGGGGTGGGCTGGGGTAAAGCCGAGCGGAGAAACGATAGCGGAAAAGAGAGCTTCTTTTGATGGAGCAGAATGAAAAGAAGAGAAGCGAACAAAAGGAGCCCCTCCCTGCCTCATGTGTGCGCTGCGCAGACAGTACAGGCGTGGACGGATGCTCGCTTGGTGGTGAGTGGCATGTGATGGGCGACAGCTTTTTTTCGGGTTCGATCCCTGCGTGCGTTGAAGATGTCTGTTGAAAAAAATCGTCGTTTCTTCGCCTCCGCTTGCTTTTCCTCGGCTCGCCGGCTAGCTGGCTGGCTGGCTCTGAATATGCCACCGGCCACCACTCCTCTGCCAAAGCGAGACCTCTGGGGCAGGCAGGCAGGCAGAAGAATCATGGGTGATCTAGGTGCAGGTACACAGTATAGTGAGGAGTAAGATCATTCAGTCATGGGGTCAAGGTCAGTAAAGGCGCGTGAAGACTGAACCATACGTCCAACACGTGGTAAGTACTTCTACGTGCTGTTGCCACACTAACACTATTACGTACTCGATCAGTTCGATTTGGCCCCTGAAGCAGTAACTACGTACTCATATGGTATGAGCAGAAGTACGTTTGTATTTACCACATTTGAGCATTTCGATTCCCACTTTCAAATGTGCAGCTAGCTAATAGATGCATGTGTCTTTCGCTTTTTCTTTGGGAATAGATAGACGGACACGGTGCACTTTCCACCTAAAACAAAGAAAAGATCTGACGGTCTTGTTCGTGGCTACTGCTTCTAGCTAGGATCCCTGATTTGGTGGTGTTCTTCGGAGATGAAGAATCTTTGCGCTAGTGCCGGGGCGTGTATTTTTTCTAACAGAATAAGGCCTTTAACAACTTGAAAAACGAGGTGTTAAAATATAACATCCATTTATTTGGATCCATATTAAAGTTTAACAAGTTTTACCTAGTCTTTCTTAAAAAATGTATCTTTTAACAAGTTTTAACATCTCAAAACCAGTAAAGATTTTGAGGGTGTTAAACTTTAACATCTTCCTTTTAACAGAAGTGTTTGGATGATTTTTCTGTTAAAAGTAGGTAAAACATAGATGTTAAAGTTTAACAAGATGGATCCAAACACCCCCTAAGCAGTTCTGCCTTTCTTATTCCATGATCCAGTTGGTTGGAAAAGGATATTAGTATATGATGAAATACTACATCACCTCGCTGCTCGCTAGGTTCATGGAAGGTACCGCTATCAGATGGAATATTGCCAAATTTATGCAACATTTACTCTGAAACTAGAAAAGAAAGGGTAAAGACATTGCTTGTAGACACGGTAGCAGCGCGGATAAACTTTCCTCCTCAAAAGCTGAGGCAAAAGAGGTAGAAAAGCAGGGAAGTTTCTGTTTACTTGAGGGCCTAGCTCAAGATTTCCTCAAACATCCTTTGAGATACGTTATCTTTTTCACTTTTGCGGAGACCGAAGTAATGATACCGCACGGTAGAAAGCCGTCGCTTTTTTAGAACAAGAGCAAGTCAATTCTCCTATCATTTTCCGCATTTGTTTTCTTTCCAGGGCCTGGGGCAGGAACAGATTAGAAGCAGGCCAGGACTCCCTCGCCTCACATTTGCCTCTCCTTTTCATGTGTCGTGTGTGTGTGTGTGTAGGGACTGACCGCACTTTATACCTTGCTCACTTGTAATTGAGCAAAAAAAGCGAGGCCCTGTCCAGGCTTTATCTCTGCTTGTGCATTACAGCCAACCAAGGGTACCATTTCCTCGAGATCTGTGTTAAGGAACAAACAGCTTCTTTCCTTTACAGTGATGCCAGTGTGAGAAGCAAGCGCCCTGTTTTGGCTTATCATTAGTGGTAGTGCTTAGTACAGGAACTGGTACTAAACCCTTGCGTTGTGTTTGAACAGGAATCTTTTCTCAGAGGGGTTCGTGTGAGCCTGGTGCAGCCTAGGACTGTTGTACGTGTAGTGATTGGCCCTGCAGATTTCTTGATGACTCTGAGGAGAAATAATTCAGAGCTTCCAACTGTGGGTAGATTTGTTCCCCACAGAGCAGTTGAGTCTCTTCAATGGTTCATTCAATGAGCGCATACTAGTAGTGTGTCTGTCATCTGATCTGGGTCAGCAGACCAGGGTAACTTGGTAAAAGTGGGAACTGACCGTGAGTGATTTAGAGCATGTCGTACCGCTGGTGAACGCTGAACGAAGGATCGTGTCCATGTGCGTTTAATCGTGAAATGAAGTCTAAAACAGGGCTTATATCTGCATGCATGTGATAGGACAGTGACAGTACAACCAGGTAATTCTAGGTGAATTCAAGTGGTAGACATCATCATTTTATTTAATCACGCCCGTAATTACTTTCGTGGTGGCAACGGGGGGATAGACTGTACTTGTTCTCATCGTACCCAAAGCATTATTGGCCTGGCAGTCGTCTCACCGTGCAACGCTGCTCCTAGCTAGTCCTGTCATCGTAGACGACCGTCCGGCCGTACGTGTAACCGCGATAAAAACTGGAGGTGATGAAAACACATTCCTGCGTGCCGGCAGACCAAATCTGACCTGTAGCGACATCACATTGCCTGCCGATGGAGGCAGCTAGCGCCCCAACGGCGCAAGAGCCGCGCCTGCCTGGTGGTCCACGGCCGTCAGCCGCGCGCGCTGACGGACGGATAGAATGGCCATGGACAGTGGCCACCACACCACCACACATCCCCGTCGTCCGAACGTCGAGAGAAACAGGCCAGATCCGACCAGACCCCGGTCCACGGCGCACAGAGACGGGATGCATCGGCGCAGGGAGGCATCAGTAGCAAGCAGACGACCGCATGCCGTTCTGTGGACCACCGTGCCCCACGGCCCTTGTTGCTCCGGACCGGCCACAGCCAACTCGATCGCCACTCGGCTCTTCCCCGGTCCCGGCCGGGCCCGTGGGCCGTGTATACGGTACTCCTGTATTCGTGTACGAGTTTCAGAATGCAAGCACGACTGCATCGTAGTATAGTATTCGTGTGGTGATTTCGTCGTACATGTGCTTTAGCTTCTGGATCCATTCTCGGGAATTGTGAGACGACGGGGTGGGGGGCACAGGCACAGCACAGGAAATGGACAAGGCGAGGAACTTTTGAAGAAGGGGTCCAATCCATGCACGCGGGATCGGTAGATGCATCTTGGAGTGGTAGCTTCTAGCCAACCAGCTAGCCGCGGCATGCATCTGCGTGTATCTCTCGCACCACGACCCGATCGACGAAGATGCGTCCGCTTGTGTGCCGACGACGGAGAGGAACGCCGATTTTGGTGGGGATTCCGTCCTTTTTCCTTGCGCTGCGCCGCTGCGGATCCGTCGCTCATCACCGCCCGCGCGACCACGGCCGATCGAGCCGGAGCCAGCCTTCGATCCGCATGCACACGGCCAGCCCCCACCACGTCGTCGCCACTGGATCCTAGCGCTTTTTTTCTACTCCGTCGTGGCCCGACGATCTCTCAAAGCCTCCTGCCCATCTCGCTATCTCGGGTTTAGGGCATAGAAAACCCGGCGCTTTGCAGAAGTTTCTTGCATTCTTTTTGTTTCTTCTCGGTCGCCGCGAAGCTTTCCATGCATTTTAAACCATGCTTTGTCGACGCCGGTCGCGGGGATCGATGGAAATATTCCCGCACCCGGCAGGTAACTAAACAAAGCTTCTACGACGGGCAAAGATTCGTTTCATGTCCCAGGGCACGTTTGCCATTGCTTTTTGTACCTTGTTGTCTAGCTACAACATGCATGTGCGATCTAATGCAGATGCTTCTTCGGGGCGCGACTACGTGCAGCGAAGACAAATGCATTTCTTAATTCGTTTCCTATCCTCGGGGATGTCATCATCTAGGCTCTGTCTAGCCCATCAACTGATTAGTAGTAAGACGGATTATTAGCTTGACCAATAACACGTGGCATCCTACTACGTAAGCTTTGAATCGGTGAGGGACTGACTGACAGCCGGAGAGATTTTTTCTAGAGTAGAAATAAAAAACCTCCAACGTCTCGTAGGAAAGAATTTCCGATATCAACCTGGAAAATTAATGATTGCACTGCCGGGAAATGATTGCCTGGACCGGAGATATACTACAAATATGTTTCTGTTCACCATTAAACGTGTTTCAGCGTAGTCACGGAGCACAGCGATCTTGCAGGGGGGCGGCAGGGGAACGCGAAGTTCCAGACGTCGCGATGCTTATAATATCGTCTCAGGCGTTACTAATGTCCAGTGTCAGTCGCCTCAGCGGCACCGGCCCCCTGGAAGAGATCAGGACGATACATATACGAACGCAGCAGGCGTCCTTCACGATCGGGTTGATAAATGTCCCAGCCAACCATTTTAAACGCCGCTCTGGATCGACGACCTTTTCCTTCAAAACCACAAATTGAAGCACCGACGACGGCTTGGGGATCGGTTTCGAAACCCGGCCGCCAAGGACATCCGCTGCTGAATCCCACACGAGGCCGCGGCAGTCGATCGCAGGCTTGCATGCCGTGCGCTCAGGCCATAACGCCGCGGCCAGCTGCGAGCGCGCTGACTGGTCGGTGACTGCGACCCCGGCCCGAAAAGGGCAGCGAGCCATGACCATTCGCGCAAGAGCGAAGAACGGGACGAAACTCAGGCGTGCGAGCGCTGCAGCGCAGTGGCCGGAGAGCTCAGATCAGCGAGCGAGGCAGGCCGCGGCACGTTGAGGCTGAAAGCGACGCGGTCAGGTACCCCGGAGTGGAAGTGGAAGGCAGTACAGTAATTATGGTCCGGCAGCTGCCGCGCTGCGTGCCGTGGGCTATATGCTGTCCACAGCTTCGCACGGGGCGCAGGCGCGCGCGTGCGTGTTAGGGGCTTGCAACACGTTTGCTCGAGGCTGCATGTGCTGCCGTTACGTGGCAGTGGCCGCATTGAACGTGCTAGCACGCCTTGCGTCCTTGCACCTCGAGAAGCAGTCGACGGACTTCTGTTAACATCTACTAGCGCCTTTGTATGAATACACCCATTATGCATTGCAGAAACAGGTCGGCGGTCGACACACACGCAGCAGAAGTATATCTTCTTCTTTTTTCGAGAACATGAACATGTCTCTTTTCAATAAGTTGAACCATGTCCCACAGCACAAGCATCCGTGTTGGTTATACATTTTCAGACTCGCTATTTTTCCTACACGCAATGAGAAGTCCATAGTAGCTAGATAGGGGATCTCCTTGTTGGCTTGCGGAGTTTTATGCCTAACCTGGAGATCCAAGGTTGGAAAGCGGCGCTGGCATTCATGTGGTGAGGACCCATGCATGTTTTCTTCACCTTTTCTTCTTCTTCCGTATATGCATTCGTCATATATGTATTTGTTTCTTCCCCAAAGTAGGGCCTAGCTCAAAAATCGGAATTTCATTATCATAAAGCAACGAAATTACATTGTTCTCACGCAGTTTGTGAAAATAATAGATAAACTAAAGTGCTACGATTTTAAGGGTAATCTACACAAGAAGCAAAAAAAAACATTTTCCATCGACTATATTCATCAAATTCTACCTTCTTTTTTAACAACTCTTAGATACGTTTGCTATTTTACTTCCTCAGTCGCCGGTGATCATTCATCTTTGCTCTCCGCTCCATCAAGTGCCCTCTCTACATGGAAGTTTATTGTTCTTAGTTTTAGTACCTGTACCCCTTCACCACAATATTCTTGTCACTAACCGTTTGAAGGCCTGCCAAATTTTCTTAAACCCACAACAATAACAAACGATCACAGTAGAAGTCCTCATTTGACAATTATCACGAACACACTCTATTGCCATCTTCCATAATGTTCGGAGCAGCTAATCCTACACTATATCGGAATTTATAATCCACTTTTAAGTAGTGTTTAAACCATATGGCCATAGCAAGCGATTTCAGTAGGATGCCACATATATATGAATTTGTAATTGTTAAACCATAGGTCCATAACTAAATCTTTGTCGATGATCCTCGTTGCAGTACCAATTTGGACATTGTTTATGCCTCTTTATTTATTTTGATGTTAATAATAGGCAGTGCATTACATGAAAGAACTAGGGTTTGAGTTTGAACTAAAGTTCATCATAATAATACAAGCTTACAAATCATAATATGTAACTTTGTTGAAGATGTTGTGTATCTATTATTATTAGACCCTCACCGAACTTTGAAAATGTAGTATTTTGCCCTATGCCATTCTTATATACTGGAGCATGAATCCCGGATGTTTCGTGTGATGATAAATTCACTATATTTTCATCAAGTTCTTGGATGAGGTCTTCAGTTAGGAATTTTTTTTGTTCACCTTACTAATCACCTTGGTTGATATTTGCCAAATCTCGTATCCAACAATAAAACATCAACTCCATTTGTCCCAAAATACTTGTCATTCTCACTTCTAGATGCAACTTTCTTTGTTTCCAAAATATCACTATCTCTATCTCTCTACTCCTTGTTTTCTGTATACCTACCTTTTACACTTCTTCTTAATTCTCGTGTCCGAATCTAAAACATCAAGTATTTTGGGACGGAGGGAGTATTAAAAAAAAGTTGTCCCAATCAAGCCTATATCCATATATTTGGTCATATGCAGTTTTGTTTCAAAATCCATGCAATATTCGAAATTATGATGTACCTTGAAGTGATTTCCAAGTGGCAAGGTATTTATGTGATACAAAAACTAAATACAGCACACGGTTCTTATCAGTACAAAAGTTATAGGTTTCAGGTACATTATACTAGTCTTTTTTATTTGACGACGCTGATACAACATATAGTTGGGTTTGTTATAGCTCAACATGCTGTTCTAACGTGATGAGTAAAAATATCCTCAATAAAAAAAGAAAGACAATGCCTTTTCATGCCGACATGGAACCGTCCGTGCCTTTTCTTTTTTCCTGTAAAGAGCGTTCAATCTCAGATGGCTCTGAATCAGCGGATGAGCAATCTGAATCCGGTGAGGTTTTCCCCGATCCGTATACGCAAGTATTCCTTCGGATCACGGTACGAGTACAAAGGACAATTTTCTGGGCTTGCGACCAGGCGACAGCACGTGATATGCACCGCTCGGGCCACATGGACCGGTTGCTCTGATCCAAGAAGCACCACTGCGCTGCGGGCGCCCCAGCACTGGAGGTAAAAATCGCCTTCTGATCCTGCAAGTTGAGCCAGGTATACGACAGCGTAACCTCCATTATAATTTTCGAATGGCAACGTCAGGGTAACATTGACCGGCCAATCGGAATGGCTGGTGGCATGGCACTCCTGCCGCAGAGGAAAGAATTCAGATTCGAGGGATGCTTCCAAAACTGTAGCAGAGCTTGTCCGCGGGGGACCTTTCCGGAATTGCACGGGTAGCCGGGGGGGCGCCCGGCTGGGAAAAAAAGAGGAGATGAGCGCCATACAGGCACACCGATCTCCCGCCGTTTGCTGTAAAAAAGAGCTTTTAGACCGGTGGAAAGGAAAAGAAATGGCGGATGGGGTTAAAAGACGGTGCGCAAAAGATCCTCGAGAAAGCCCAGAAAACGAACGGATGGGTTGGGCGCAAGTGTCACGGGTCGACCTTGAAAGCTGAATCTCAAAACTTCCAATCCCTCTCTCCAAAACACCTAGACAGACAGAGCGACACATATTCCCTCCCACCACCCCCACCGCCCGCACGCTCCCCGAGGCAGGGACACACACTCACCACACTTGACATCTTCAGTCCTCTGCTCGGCTCCGATTCACCACCACCTCCCTAGTTAAAATCCCTGTCGCCCCTCCTTCCTTATCGTCCACCCTGACCTCAAAAGGGAGACGACGACCCGAGCAGGGAAGTTAAAACCCCGAGAAACCTTCGTCCACGCTTCGGCTCCTGTAGAAGGAGGTGTAGAGAAAGAGAGGATGGAGAGAGTGGAGAGGTGCGGGAGCTGGGAGTGCGACGCCGCGGCGCAGGCTGGCGCGCAGAAGGCGGTGCCGGCACCGTTCCTGACCAAGACGTACCAGCTGGTGGACGACCCGGCCACGGACCACATCGTCTCCTGGGGCGACGACCGCGTGTCCACGTTCGTCGTGTGGCGGCCGCCGGAGTTCGCGCGGGACATCCTCCCCAACTACTTCAAGCACAACAACTTCTCCTCCTTCGTTCGCCAGCTGAACACCTACGTGAGTCGTCTTTCATCGGCCTCTGCTCCATTCCGAGTGTTTTTCTTGCATGGATGGGTGCTGATGATGATGGTGTCGAAATGTGCAGGGGTTCCGGAAGGTGGTGCCGGAGCGGTGGGAGTTCGCGAACGAGTTCTTCAGGAAGGGGGAGAAGCAGCTGCTGTGCGAGATCCACCGCCGCAAGACGTCGTCGGCGTCCTCGGCGTCTCCCTCCCCGCCGCCCTTCTTCGCGCCACCGCACTTCCCCCTGTTCCACCACCCGGGCGTCCACGTCCAGCACCACCACCACCACCACCAGTTCATGGGCGACGACGGGGGCGTCGTCGTGTTCCCCTCGCACCCGCACTGGCGGGACGCCGCCCCGCCGCCGGTTGCCACGCGGCTCCTGACGCTCGCCAGCCCGCCGGCGCCGGCTCCGGTGCCTGCTGCTCCCGCCACCGAGACCGGCAACGGCAATGGCGGGCGCGCGGCCACCGCGGTGGTGCTCATGGAGGAGAACGAGCGACTGCGGCGGAGCAACACCGCGCTGCTGCAGGAGCTGGCGCACATGCGCAAGCTGTACAACGACATCATCTACTTCGTGCAGAACCACGTGCGGCCCGTGGCGCCCAGCCCCGCCGCGGCGGCGTTCCTGCAGGGCCTGGGCATGCAGGCCCAGGCCCGCAACAAGAAGCCCGTCAACAACTCCGGCGGGAGCACCACGTCCAGCAGCTCGCTCACCATCGCCGAGGAGCCGTCTCCGCCGCCGCAACTCGACAATAAGAGCGGCGGGGAGGCCGGCAGTAGCTGCGGCGCCGCCGCCGCGCCGACCAAGCTGTTCGGCGTGCACCTGAGCGCCGCCCCTACCGGCGGCGCGGGCACCAAGAGGCCGCCTTCACCCGACGAGCCGCAGCCGCCCTCGTCGCCTGCTGCCACGAAGCCGCGCCTGACGCTCGAGTACGCCGACCTAAGCCTGTCCACGGCACCGTCCGCCGCCTCGTCGCCAGCTAGTACTAGCTAGTCAGTCAACAGCTTAGAGCACTGTCACCCAAAGCATGCATGCCGATGCATGCAAGAAAGGGCGCCCGTTTTGTTTCTTGTTCTAGACTTCTCTGGTTCGACGTGTTCCGTTTTCGAGTGGTAGATCAGTTGTTCCTGTTGTCTTTGTTTAGGGTCAGTCCTCTACTAATTGCACTACTGTGCCAAGCACCCAGAACCTAATGATGCGAGCTAATCAAGGTTTTTGTACAGAAGTTTGTAGCCTGGCTGATGCTCAGCTTGTATCACTGTAGTAACCCGTGTAGACCTGCAGCGGGTCAGTTCAGAAGCGAACAATATTTTGGACAACGAGTCCGGAAAGAGATCTTTCATTTAAACCGCTTTCCGAGCCTCCTCACCTCGTTGCCTTTTTGCGTGCGCTCATGCGAGTCAAAGATGTGAAAGGCGGTTACAGCTGCGCAGGCTTGCGCTTTTCCTCGCAACGGCGCGCAGCTCTCACATGTCACAAAAGGTGACCCGACTGCGAGAGAGCGACGCCGGTAAGTTTCGTTCGTACAGTCTTGTTTCCCGGAGGCCGTGACAGGAGGATCAGCGGCCGCAGTAGTACGCTGTAGATTCAGTAGCTAGTGGTAGCCCTAATGCTAGGTATGCAGCAGCTCAGTAGACTGCCCGTGTGGGATAACCGAGAGAAGAACGGCAGCGTGATGATTATATTACTGTACAGTCGTCTGGCGCCGGATCTTCAGAGAGAAGACGGGTCTAATCCGCGCCGGAAGCGTAAAGCCCGGGCAAGAGATCTCTCTGGGGGAAGTGGGTGGGGTTTCGCCTTGAATGCATGCGGCGTCATGTGTTGTGGGGGTGGGCCGGGCATGGCTCTGTTTCTTCTTCTCGCTTCTGCCCGTGCAGCCACTGCAGCAGCCAGCCGGCAGTGAGCACCGCGGGGTTCCCACGATATTCCGAAAATCCAAAAGGGAGCCGTCCGGACTCTGACCTCCTTCCGTTCCCTCGGAACGTGATAGTTCTGCCAGATTCCCCCGGTCCGCAGCATGCAGGCCGAGGACCCACATGTCTACTTCGACTTCTTCTCTCCAAGTCCAATTTCCCTATGTGCACCACACTAGTGTTACTACTCCCTGCCCACAGCCTTGAAAGCAGACAGTGGCGAGCTAGATAAAAGAACCTTTACGATCATGTTTATTGTCTACAATGTCATACTATCCCGTAAACACATATCAACTTCTCCGGAACATGATCTTTTTATGTCTTAGGTTGAGAAAAACACATGATTGTTGTTGTATGTCTTCTTCAATTCTATCAATGAAAAACACATGAACTGCTCAACATAGATGATTGAACGCCTTATAAAAAACAAGCAAGAAAATTGGTGTTAGGTGTTGATTAGAAAAGAGGGAAGGAGAGAAAATAAAGATTATGCGTTGGGACACTCTAAGTAATTAAAACAAATGAGGTTAGACCTCATGCTTGACAACTTAATAAAACTTACTTATCATTCAAAATTCGTACTGTACAATTTTTCCTCACACACACAGGACACCTATAGGATTTTATTATCTCTTTCAATTCGAAACCTCCATGTTTATTTCATCTTAATGACCCTTTATTTTCTATGGATTTTGTTAGTAAAATTTATTGTTCTCTAAAAACACACCGCAAAGATGATTTCAATGAGCATCAACCTCACGGTGCAACTTTCGACCATTTGGCACGAAACATGCTCTACTCTAATTGTTTGATGTCTGTTAAGAAAGAGATATGGAAAATACTTGGATGCACTATGGGCAATGCTATGGAAACGAAGCAATGCTGATAATGCTAGTGAAATTAAACAAAGAAAACATGTTGCCGATACACTTAGATCACTTCTTCATTATCGTTACCATCTTGTCATGTAGAGCATTAGAAAATAGTTACTCTTAGAAGACACATGTATTTTGTATTTGTTTCATTTGACAAGTTATGTATGTCCTATGCGTAAGTTGTATGAACAAGTAGTATTATTGTTGAGCACATTGATCCTAACATTATTGCCACTTTTCTTTTAATCCTGTTAGATTACATATATTATGGTGGACGTACGATTGCAGTAAATGAGTAGGTTTTTTTTATAATGGAGTAAATGAGTAGGTTATCTCTCTTCTTTTTCCTTACTTCTTTTTTACTTTGTCCCTCTCCTTCACTGTCATGGTCGGAGATAAAAAAAATATAGGTTAGAGTCTTGAAACTGTGAGATCGATTATTTAATTTATTCTACTATTAGTTGTTTGTTTTCTGCAGCATTATAAATTTGTAGAAATCATATCAGTCTTTCTAGTTTACATGAACCGTTTACAAGATTATACCGAAACTTCAAGGAATTTGTGTGCTCTGCATGCAGTGCGCGCACCAATATGTGCTCTTTCTACACGGGATCTGTCCGGAGACACCAGTCCAAGACAAAATTATTTAATGGGTAAACAAATCTAGATCATCTAAGTTCGGCCCCACTCGCGCCTTGTACCCCACCGGTCAGCGCGCCGCAGAGAAGATGCTCTGCCACGCGGTGAGCTGGTGGCGGGTCCCCTTGTTCTCAGAAGCTGAAGGAGGACGGGAACAATCAACGGCCGCGATTCCAAGGCCGTTGCCATGAACACTCGAGCAGGCGAAAAAGAGAGCTCTCCTTGGAGTAGCAGCAACCACTTCTCATAATAAGCCTACCACTGACTAGGCCAGTGGCTGATAATAAAGACATGAGTGCACGGCCTCCGAGGTCATGTCGAGCAAGCTTCCTTCTATTTTCCTCCATGTATTTCTGCGTTTCGCTTATCCGTTTTTCTTGCCCCTTGGTTATTCCTTTACCGGCTTTTCTTGCTTCTCTTTTTGCCGTAGCTGTGCGTAGCCGCAGGGAGCAGCTGTACCGCAGCACTACAGCGTATGCGTATGCGGCTGCTGTGAGATGAGCTATATGTAGTGTAGCTAGGCGTGGGTGAAGGTGAAACGATCTTTGACCGAGCTGAGCCGTCTGTGACTGCTACAGTATGCTGTTGCGGCTGTTGCCGCTGAATGCATATGCTCAGCGGCAGCGTACTGTGGCTGCTCTGTTGCAGTGCAAAGGATGGAGGCATCGAACCAGGCTTTCTCTGAACAAAGATTACCAGATCGTAGGTAAAGCTGGCGATGATGCGTCAGGCGTGGATGTGGCTGAACTCGTAGCCGTTTGAGCTCAGGGCGGCCGGACACAGGCTGGGTCGCTTCGGTTTTCATGATGATGATCTAGGGAAGTACAGTAGCGTTAGATAAGTTGCGAGCTAGAGTTACATATACTTCTGCCGTTTGCACAATCTATTACTGTCATTGTTAAGTGGTCCGTTAATGGCGGCTGATGTGTTTGATGCTCGCGCACCCATGTGTTGCATGCACCGTAAGTACATGCATTGTCTTCCTCTGAACAGTAGTTGTACTGTACGTATGGGCTTGGCAAGCCGAACCAGAAATAGGCTCGATACGTTCCCGCGCAGATAGATTGACCCATACTCTGGTCAGATGCTTCTTGGACTAATCCCCAGTTTTCTCCAAAAACAGTCTGTGAAATCATTGTCAGTTCAGCATGGACCAAAATGCTGCAAACTTTCGCTTGTAGAGATGCACGCACGGCAGTCCGTGTGCATCACAATGACCTGCACTTCTCGGTTGCTTTCGGAGATAAAGCTTTGCTTTGACACTGAATCAAAAAAAAAAGCTTTACTTTGACACGCAAATGACAAGCGAAAGTTTATTTTGTCCAATCCCATCCGCAGTGACTAAAAACCGCTTTTTTCCTGATCTCACGCTCGGGCTCACGTGTCACGGTGGTTAAAAGCTGCTCGGAATATGGATTTAGGCTTTGACTGCGAGTCACCGTGTCAGTCCCTTCCTGCGTAAGCGGCTTTCCTAACGCGACGCTCGGCCCTAGCTTGCGCCATGCCTTTCGAGTCTTTTGGAGCAATCTTTCTCCTTCCCTCTCTCTTCGACCTTTTGCTCGTGCAGTCGTGCCGCTCTGGGCGAGAGGTATGAGAGAGAGAGAGAGGGAGGAAGAAAGGGCGTTCAAAGGCAAAAGCTACTCCAGAAGCTTGCCACTTATAAAAATGAAAGGTCAATCTCAAAGTGCAGGGACAAAGTAAAGCATCCTTGGAATTTTTCTGGCAGCAGCGGCATCGCATTAGGTAGATTCTAACATAAGTCGTTTTAGAGGACGGGTACTCTAGCGCTGTTGTAACCAAGACTTGTGCATACCGTCAAATGACCTTAACAAATCATATGTCTCTGACCAAGATGTTGTGCTTCCGGAACGGTAGTGATAACTACAGACACCATGGTGTACTCGTAGCTTGAATTGAATGGACGCACACAACGGGTGAATGCAACGCAGCAGTGCATTGCTATGGCAACCTCCTGCAATAGATAGACACGGCCCCCTGGCCGGCCCAGCCATCGTCACTGTTGAAGAGCATCCGTGATCGATGCAAATATGGCGGCTGGCAAGGAACAGTATGCGCACCATCACGCAACAGAGCTGTCTCGGCCTGGCTACGGAAGTGCGATGCTGCTGCTGCTGCCCTGCACGCTGCATGCCGCAAACAACAAGGCGAGGAAATGATAAGACACGGCGGCCCCGGCGTACGTAACCGTAGACGCATCTTCAATGTTGTTCAGACGCCAGCCGGGCCCGTGTTGACAAATGCCGCTTGTTTTACTCGACCGAGCGGGCTAGGCTAAGGTTTTGTGGGCCATGACTAGTTTGGGCCTGAACTCCACACAGCCATATGAACTGTAGGTATGGAACTCGAACACAGGTTACGTGGCCGGACTGGACTCCCTCTCCCTGTTATACAGAAAGCCCACAAAATAAAAGCCAGCACGAGTCGAATCCAGGACGGTGACGCCAAGCACATCGGGTATTACCGTCGTCAGCCAACATCGCGAGCGAACGTCAGGGATCGTCGACATGGCGACGGAAGGCCTGGGTCAGGAGACGATGATCGTCGCCGATGGCGGCGGAGGAAACGACGACGAAAGGAGGATCAGCAAGTTCCCGACAGGGTTCCGGTTCAAACCGACGGACGAGGAGCTCGTCGAGTTCTACCTCCTCCCAAGGCTGCAGGGCAGACCGACGGTGCCTAACGACGCCATCATCGAGGCCAACGTCTACGAGTTCCACCCAGAGATACTCGTTTACGGTCAGCTTTCGATCCTCTTCGTCATAATTTTAGGACTGCTAATTTTTAGCTAACAGAAAGTTTGAACAACTTTCAAAATTACTGCTTTGAGCTATCATCTAGATCCAACAGTTTATATAGATAATCTTATAAAATAAAAATTAAACATAAAGTAACAAACTGAAAGTTTTCACTCGATTAAAGGCTAAGAAATATGTTTTTTTTTTTGCACCACAGCATCTTGATTGAACGGTCCGATGGAACTTGTCCCATCATTATAACCTAATCTGCTGTTAATTTGACACTGAAATTTGTGTGATTTCAGCTCAACAGACACAGAGTAAAACTGCACAATTACTTGCGCCGCTTGCTCAGTTTTTTACCGACATTGTTGCAGAGAAGTACAGGGGCAGGGGCGAGGACGCCTGGTACTTCGTGTCGCCGCGGGCGCGCATATACCAGAAGGGCGCGCGGCCGGCGCGGAAGACGGAGGACGGCCGCGGGCGGTGGAAGTCGTCGACGGCCAACAAGGTGGTGAACGACGTGACGGTCGGCGACGGCATCAAGTTCTGCAAGAACGTGCTCAACTACTTCGTGGGCACGCCCAAGAAGGAGGTGAGGACCAAGTGGCTGATGCGGGAGTTCACCATCCCCGAGTACAAGGTCAAGCGTGGCAGCAACAGCGGCGGCAGCGGCACGGTGAGTTTCGTAACGAACACGTCTCGGTTTCCAGGGGTCACGTTCAGACGTACCAGTTCGTTGATTGATGGGCTGTTTTGGTGCAGCTGGACGAGTACGTCATGTGTAAGATCTACCCGTCGCCAGTGCACAAAGAGACCGATGACGAGCCAAGCGCCAGCACGGCGTGCGAAGAGGCGGAGGAGTCGTTGCGCACCCGGAAGCGGGCTCGTCAAGGAAGCCTGACCATTGGACAGGGACAGGCACAAGCGAGCGGCGCTGTTAACGTCTTTGTACCGGCTCAACCGACGAGATACAACGGCCAGGCACCGGTACAGCGGCCGACGATACCGATGCAGTTTTCTCCGAACGCGGCTACGACCTTCCCCAACTTCTCCGGCCAGATGACAACGATGGTGCGGCCTCCGAACCTGGGTTTCCCGGCGCCCGGGACGGGTTTCCGGCCGCAGGTGTCTCTGAACTGCTACTACGACCACAACTACCGGGCCCTGCAACCACCGGGCAACACAGCTTACGGGAGACAGATGGCGTTCCCACCGCCACCGCCGCCGCAGCAGCAGATTATGTACTTCAATGGCAACGGTAACGGTCATGCAGGAGCCGCTCCTTCTCAGTGGCCGCCTTTCAACGAAGGCAGCTCGATGACACAGGCGGCTGGTGACCAAAGCGAAGCAACATCAACGTACGCGGGGAGTGGCTTGAGGTCGAGGGGCAGCAACATGGATGCCCAGCACCAATTCGTGGATTTGGCCTCTATCAACACGTTCCTGGCAGGATCGCCCCTGTAGACGAGCGGATGTGCCCCAAATTGAACTGGAACACGTTGATCGATGCTCCGCAAGTGGAAATTGATCGACATGGAAGAAGATTCCAGTCTGCACGAAGCAAGATACTGCTGATCTCATTTTCCTGACAGTTTTATTATGGCGCTAACTTTCTACTCCATGTAAATTGTTCAGTGCATCGTCAATTTAATTGTCACTTGGCCGTGGTCAATAATGAAGCAATCGATCTGGACAGCTTTCTTGTTTTCATTTGTTTCTCTTTTTCATTTATTTGGAATGCACTGACTTGTTTATCTTGACCTCCATCGAAGTTTAACTCCACCTGATAAACCTCACCCATAACTAGCACTACTCATGAACAGAAGTCAGCAAGCAGCGCTAACAGCTTTTATAGCCACAAAGCGCTTCACAAGAAGATCTTACTGGATCGTTTTAAACGAGAGTACTCTAACAGTCTAACTAGGAATGGCCGCTGTAACTAAGACTCTCGAGCACATCGTCAAACGTAGGCGTCCTTGACATTAACTAATCATAATTTTTTCTGAACATGATTTTCTGCTTCGAGAAATACTAATAACTATCTCATCCTGATGATCAGCAAAGACTGGAAGTCTGGATCTTAACTTTGATTATTTCAATGTTATGATTGGACTCTAAGTAGATCAATCCTCATATATAAACCATGACTTTTTGTATGTTGACTTGCTAAGACTTCTATATACAACTCTAGGTTTTTTTTTTCTTTTTTTCTTTTCAGGAAGAAACAGGTGGAGCTCATGTCCCAGCTTCTAGTCTTCTAGTACTATCCCAGTGGAAGGACTGCAGATCTGAAAGCCTCTGCTTGTGATTTTCTAAAATTTTGTCAGAAAGTATACCTCTCGAATCCATACTAGATTTGTGATCGTTACTTTTTTTCTTTCAAGGTTTAACACAAGTTTGTGAACTCTTTCAGTAAGTAGTTTGCCTGCGTCTGTTCTTGGCACACCATTCAGAAGGTAGTACTAGTACCGAAGTCTGATAAATCCTATTGGATGACATTGACTGCGTACTAGTCCTGCCCAAACGGGTCGCACGGCACGGCCCGGTCCAAATCTGAAAAGACTTGGCACGTTATATTTCGGGCCGGCACGGCACGATATTGATTTCGGGCCGGGCTGGCCGCCCGTCATGCCGCGCTGTCAGCCCACAACACGACACAAATTACGTGGGCCGTGTCGAGCCGGCCCGTTATGCCTGATAAGCCTAGTAGCCCGATAACACTAAAATAGGAAAAAAGAGATGAAAATAAAGATGGGGTGGGATTCAAACCCCGGTCTCTACACTAAGAGTGAAGTGGCTTACCACCAGAATACTTTACCTTTATTAAGTACATATAAAATATCTGTTCTTTTTAATATTAAACCGTGCCTAACTGGGCTGAATCCGTGCTTCACTAGCCGCCTCTAAACGAGTCGTGTCTATGCCGTCCGCCGGGTCGAGGCCGCGGCCTTAGCACGGAACGAAGACGCGTGCCGAGCCGGCCCGGACACGAATTGAGGCGTGCCGTGCCGGACCTGGACTAGATCAAATTTTAAGGGCCTCGGGTCAGCACGGCAAGCACGACCCAGTTGACCGGGACTACTGCGTACTGAACTGACACCCCTACACATGCCTATGATGATTCGGTGACACCGTGATACCATATTGTGCACGGATCGGGGTCATCTGTATTAGAGTTCTAAATTCAAAGAGAACACTATATCATGAATTAGCTTCACTCTCCACCGTTCGATCTGGAGCCAATGAAACAAATCCGATGTCACAGTAGACAGAGCTACAGTAAAAAATTATTGGTAAAGCAGAATTGGTACACTGTTAGCTACAGTACTAATGCAGAGTACTCTAGCTTTCCTCATATATCTGTGTTTGAGCTGCTACAGCTCCCTAAATTTAGACTTGCACTGCAGAGGACCCGACCCATTGTGCATTCTTTCACAAATTTATTCTTAAAATGTTTCATCGGGCAACATGTCTCTATTAAACGTTGGTTTAATTTTCGAACCAAATACAGTGTCGGAATGTGAACTTCATTTTCTGCGCCTTCGATGATGTTATACGTCTCTCTTCTTAATAAAATAATACGTAGCTCTCCTGCGTATTCGTGAAAAAAAATTGATGTTATACGCCAATAGGGGCCGCAAAATCTACAGTATTTTGCTCTACCGAGCGGGCTGGGCTGACCTGACAGCCCGGGTGCGAAAGCAGTCTAAGGATGGGCTTATTGAACACAGCTTCTGTGGCCCATAAAATAAAAGGCGCGCGAGAAGATTCTGGACGGCGCCGCCGCGTACCCCATCGTCCCCATCGGCCATTCCCGTCGACCAACCTCCTGACGGCAGGTAGCGCTGACATGGCAGCGGAAGACCAGGGCCAGGAGATGATGGTCGTCGCCAATGGCGGCGGAGGAAACAACGACGAGGGGAAGAGGGAGATCCCGATCGGGTTCCGGTTCAAGCCGACGGACGAGGAGCTCGTCGAGTTCTACCTCCTCCCCAGGTTGCAGAGCCGGCCGACAGTAGCCAACGACGCCATCATCGAGGCCAACGTCTACGAGTTCCACCCGGAGACGCTCGTCTACGGTGAGCGGTGTCTTCCGTCTGCTTTCCTCTCGGTCGTTTTCCGGCACCATTGGATCTGAGATTCGACGCCCCAGATCGTCCCATGTGTCGTCCCTCAAATCCCCAAATCTTCTAAACCCTACCCCTGAATCCAATTTTAGCATTTCTGTTATTTGACCGAGACATGTGGCCGATTTCCTTTTCGAGATGCATGGCGGGATTTCCATAGACTCTAGTTGAGGAAAACTGCAAAATCATTTGCTGATTTTGCGGACATTGCTTGCAGAGAAGTACAGGGACAGGGGCGAGGACGCCTGGTTCTTCCTGTCGCCGCGGGCGCGCGCGTACCAGAAAGGCTCGCGGCCGGCGAGGAAGACGGGGGACGGCTGCGGGCGGTGGAAGTCGTCCATGGCGACCAAGGCGGTGGAGATCAACGGGATCACCTTCTCCAAGAACTCGCTCAACTACTTCGTGGGCACCTTCAAGAACGAGCAGAAGACCAAGTGGCTGATGCGGGAGTTCAGCATCCCCGAGTACGAGATCGAGCGCGGCACCAGCGCCACGGTGAATTTCGGAACCAACAATTTCCAGTTTCTCAGCAGTGTGGCTTGGATCGTACGTACCAGTCGTGAAATCGCTGGGCGTTTTGGTGCAGTTGGATGAGTACGTCTTGTGTAAGATCTACGTGTCGCCGATGCACAAAGCGATCAAGGACGAGGCAAGCGCCACCCCGGCGTGCCAAGAGGCGCGGCACACTCAAGCGACGGCGGAGTCCGAGCTTCCTGGGAGGAAGGCCGGCAAACGGCCACCGGACATGCAGTCCCCCGGTTGCGCCGCCGTCCGGAAGCGGCCCCGCCATGGAACAGGAAGCCCCGCCATTGGGCCATCACAAGCAAGTGGCGCCGACGCTCAAGCTCAACCAGCAGGGTACAACGACCATGCACTGGTACCGCGGCCGACGTTACCGACGCAGCTTCCGCGGAACGCGGTCACGCCCTACGACCCTAACTCCTCCGGCCAGATGACAACGATGTTGTCGCCTCCGAACCTGGGTTCTCCTACGCCCGGGACGAGCTTCAGGCCGCTGGTGCCCCTGAATTGCTGCGACGACAACAACTGCTGGGTCCTGCAATCACCGGGCAACTCGGCTTACAGGATGCCGCAACAGGGGCCGACGGCATTCGTGTCGCCGTCGCCGCCACCGCATGACCTCAACTACAACGACGACGATCTTGCAGAAACTGTCGCCTCTCCGTGGCCCCTCGACAACAACCATGACCAATGCAGTTCGATGGCACAGGCGGCGGGTGATCAAGGTGAAGCAACGGCACCATGTACGGTAAATGCCGAGGACCAAGTTTTCGCGGGGTTGGCCTACATTAACACGTCCCTGGCGGCGGGTGACCAAGGTGAAGCAACGGCAGCGTATGCAGAGAGTGGCATGCGGGGCGACAGTGTATTCTTGGAGTGGGATGAGTTTTATTTGGAGGATCTATAGTGGCATGAGTGGCATGCATGCCGAGTAGCAGATTTTCGCGGATTTGGCCGTAGCCGGCGGATGTGTCCGAATTGAGCTGGCCAATGCGATCCGTTCTCCGCAAGTGGAAACATAGATACTTTTCTAGTCCGCACAAGCAAGATATGTTGCTTAGGTGATTTTGCTGACAGTCTTATTAGGCTAATTTTGTACTGCTTGAAATTGTTCGTTGCATTAGCAGCTCAATTTCACTTGGGCATGGTCAATGAAACATTGAAACATGAGTCTTGACAAGTTTCATGTTCTGAGTTCTTTATTTTGACTTCAATCGCACTACATGGGTGCCCATAGTTTAACTCCACTTGCAAGCTCACCGATGACACAGGACCCATTTCCCCTTGTGCATAGATCCAGCATGGATCTCATCTGCCCATCCCAATTCTGCTGATTGAATCTACACATGATCATGACCGCTGACTTCCATCGCCCCTGACGAACTAGTATTAATCATGAACAGAAGTCAACACGCAGCAGTAACAGCTTATAGCCACAACGCCAACTCGTTTTGACAATTTCTAAAAAAGCCGTACCTGTTCTTCAAAGGATTTCCCTTTCAACCGGTCGTCCAACCGCTCTCGGCCCGCTGAGTTGTTTATCTAATCCACCCTAATGCCGCTGAAAACCAGCAATAAAAATCCAGCACAAGATGCGGCGCTAGATTCCAACCCGTAGCAAATCGAGCAGTCTGAACCCGACGACTCTGCTGACATGACAGACGCCGGTTTCTTCCCGCCGGGGAGATAGCTAGCGCGTAGGAAACGCTGGCCCAGGTCAAATTTCCCAATCCTCCGTGCCGTGCATTAGCACGCTTCATGGGCGCAAGCGCATCCTCATCACGCCATCGAAATGCCTCCGCTCACGACGACCGCTCCGCGGCGCTCGTCGCTCGCGTGCCTGGGCCTGCTCCTGCTCCTGCTCCTCTTCTCCGCCCGAGGCGCTGACGCGGGGCAGGTGGCGATCGATCTCGTGCGCCCGAATTTCACCGCCTCTGCCTTCGAGTACATCGACTCCGGCGGCTCGTTCCTGGAGTCCGGCAACGGCGCGTTCAGAGCGGCCGTGTTCAATCCCGGGAAGCAGCAGGCCAGCTTCTACCTCGCCGTCCTGCACGAGCCGACCGGCACCGTGGTCTGGTCCGCCAACCGCGCCGCGCCGACCACGTCGTCGGGCAGGGTCCGCCTCACGCCGCAGGGGCTGGCCGTGTCGGACCCCGACGGAACTGTGCTGTGGTCAACGCCGCCGCAGCTGCGGTCCCCCGTCGCGGCGCTCCGCCTGCTGGACAGCGGCAACCTGCAGCTCCTGGACGCGGGTAACACAACGCTGTGGCAGTCGTTCGACAACGCCACCGACACGCTGCTACCCGGCCAGCGTCTGCTCGCCGGCGCATACCTCTCCGCGGCGAGGAGTGCCGTCGACCTCTCGGAGGGGGAGTACCGTCTCGCCGTGACGGCCGCGGACGTGGCGCTGACGTGGCAGGGCGCGACGTACTGGCGCCTCTCGAACGACGTGCGGGCGTACAAGGACCGCAACGCACCGGTGGCGGCGGTGTCGGTCAACGCGTCGGGGCTGTTCGCGCTCGCCGCCGACGGCGCCCTCGTGTTCCGCGCGGCCCTCGCCGACGAGGCGAATTTCCGCGTGCTCAACCTGGGGTCCGACGGCCGGCTGCGGATCACGAGCTACGCGGAGGTTAACTCCTCGGACCCGGTCGGCGGCGGCGACTTCGTGGCGCCCGCCGAGGACTGCGACCTGCCGACGCAGTGCCCGTCGCTCGGACTCTGCTCGTCCGCGGGCAACGGCTCCAGCTGCACGTGCCCGCCGCTGTTCGCCGCGTCGGCGTCGACCCCCGGCGCGTGCACGCCGGGGGACGGGTCCACGCTCGCGTCGCGGACCAACTCGTGCCACGGGAGCAGCAACGACAGCTCCTCCGCGCCGGGCGTCGTGTCCTACCTGGGGCTCAGGCTGCGGACCGCCTATTTCGCCACGAGGTTCGATCCCCCGACCATCACCGGCGTCAACGACACCGCCTGCCGCGGGCTCTGCACGGCGAGCTGCACCTGCCTCGCCTACTTCCACGACAATTCGTCCAACAGTTGTTACCTAATCCAAGAAAAGCAGTTGGGGTCGCTGTACTGGGAATCTTCTGCCACTTCAGCCTTGGGATACATCAAGACGGTTCAGTCACCGCAGAATTCGACAAGAAGCAGGGATGGCTCGTCATCGACCAACCGAGCTGTGCCGATCGTCCTACCGTCCATCGCGGCGTTCCTTGTCATCGCCGTGGTCGCATTGTACGCGTGTTGGAAGAGGAAGAACAAGAGCAACAAGAAGTCGTCCAAGAACACCGGCGTCAATAAGCAGTCGCACAAATCAGGCCATCACAAGTCACCGCAGTTCATGGGTAGCAGCAATGCGGACACGGACGACGACGAGTACGACGACGACGTTGTGATCCCGGGCATGCCGACGCGGTTCACCTACACGGAGATCGCGACGATGACGGACAACTTCGGGACGAAAGTCGGGTCCGGCGGGTTCGGCTCCGTGTACAAAGGGGAGCTCCCGGGTGGGGAAGGCCTCGTCGCGGTGAAGAAGCTGGAGGCCATCGGCGTGCAGGCCAAGCGGGAGTTCTGCACCGAGATCGCGGTCATCGGCAACATCCGGCACGTGAACCTGGTCCGCCTCCGCGGGTTCTGCGCGGACGGCTCGCGCCGGCTGCTCGTGTACGAGTACATGAACCGCGGGTCCCTCGACCGGTCCCTTTTCGGGCGCAACACGGGGCGGCCCGTGCTGGAGTGGGGGGAGCGCGTGGAGGTGGCGCTGGGCGCGGCGCGCGGGCTGGCCTACCTCCACACGGGGTGCGACCACAAGATCGTGCACTGCGACGTGAAGCCCGAGAACATCCTGCTGGCCGACGGCGGGCAGGTGAAGATCGCGGACTTCGGTCTGGCCAAGCTGATGTCGCCCGAGCAGTCGGCGCTCTTCACCACGATGCGCGGCACGCGCGGGTACCTCGCGCCCGAGTGGCTCAGCAACGCCGCCATCTCGGACCGCGCCGACGTGTACAGCTTCGGGATGGTGCTCCTGGAACTGGTGCACGGGAGGAAGAACAGGGGCGGCGAGGAGGGCAACCACGTCGCCGCCGTCGTCGGCAGCGGCGGCGAACAGTCCTCGGACGGGTGGAGCAGCGCCGCGCCGTCGACGCTGAGCGCGACCAGCGATGGCGGCGACGAATACTTTCCCATGGTCGCGTTGGACCTCCACGAGCAGGGGAGGTACCTGGACCTGGTGGACCCGAGGCTGGAAGGCCGGGTGGACGAGGCCGAGGCGGCGCGCGCGGTCCGCGTCGCGCTGTGCTGCCTGCACGAGGACCCGGCCCTCCGGCCAAGAATGTCCGCCGTGGTGCGGATGCTGGAAGGCAGCGTGCCGGCGCCGGAGCCGCGCGTCGAGGCGCTCGGGTTCCTTCGCCTCTACGGGAGGGGATACGCCGCGCCGGCCTCCACGACCGCAATGGCCGGCACGTCGGGCTCCACGGCCACGCCGTCCACGCCCGGCGCGTCGTCCCAATCCCAGCTGAATGACTCATCGCAAGACGTGTCATTGCCAAGGTAGCAGTGGGCCAGTGCCGCCGGATGGAGCACCTCAAGATTAAGCCCCTGTGACATGGCACCGATGTGACGATGCTATAGATCATGTGGCGTAAGCATATCATCGGTGCTTGGTCAAGGTGATGACACGATGCCAGCTGATTAAAGGGACACGGCAGGTAGAGCAGCACAAGGTAATGGTCGCAAGGGACAAGTCGCACTTGGCTTAAACTAAGATTAAACACGTTGTTGGTTGCTTGATGCGCCGGCGTCAGATTATTTTAGCTCATCCGATTATCATATGGTCTGATTACGCCGCATTACTGGAGGTGTACATTTTCACCCCTTTGAATGTTGATGTTCATGTGCCGCTGTGCATGTGATGGGTAAACTGAAGGCATCACATTTTTTTTAACCGAAAATTCAGCATGAACGTAACAATAGCTGCCAGCTTGATTTGACCATCAGCCACTGGATCACTGGTTTTCGTTACAAGTGCCTTCAACGAGTTTTATCACAGTTACTGGCTAATTATAAAAAAATGATCTCGTGTTGGTGGTCAACTGCCTGCATGACCTGAACGCCGGCCCACTGAAAAACTAAACGCAATATCTTTTTGAAACCGAAAATTCAGCATGAACTTAATAATAGCTGTATCCACCTTAATTTGACCACCAGCCATTGGATCATTAGCTTTACAGGAGATTTGAACATCTAGTCTTGATCCACTTACACGCATGCGAGAAAACCTACCAGAAATGACAAGTCTAGAACGCATGGTAATCAAAACCAAAGAGCTGAGAACGTACTATTTACTATTTAGCCACACACTTCTCTGTTCATATTTTGTACCAAACCATTCTATCAGAAACCATTTTCTGAACCCTTCCTTTACAACATGTGAATTGAGATGGTCAATAAAAATGAAACATGTTGTTTATTGACCAGAAGCATGAGCATTACCAATCATTAAGATTTTTGAAACATGCATGTGAAGTGAGTCAGTCAATAATTTGTTAAGCGCAATGTATTTCATAGGAGGAAACACAATCGGGTTTTACAGGGTATTAGGTGCTTGTAAGCCATCTCGACGATGTTCTCATATGTTGCAAACTTCATCATGGTGTCTTGCACGGAGATAATTGATGAATAAGGAGTTCAGTTTGGAAAGCTCAAGCACAATGACAAATTGAACCAACATGTTTTTTTTTTCAGTATAGTCATTTGAAATGACACACGAGGAATTTGTCTGCCCGAAAGAGGAACCAATCCTCTGAATAGCCTGCATTTTATCAGTTTAGCATTTTCATTTTACAATCAGAAGCAATATAGAAAAAAAGGCCCTGTGAACTGACGTCCTACCCTGAATCAGGGTTTACAAACCAATTGAAACCAACCACTTAACCTGGTTAACTAGAAAACCGGTCCGTTCCGGTTCATCGAATGATCGGTTTTTAGCTGTTGTTTTAGTGAAAACTAAATCTGATATTGTAGCAAAATGGTTAATCTATCAGTTTTCACAGTTAACTGGCTGGTTTTCTCCAAACCGGTCAGTTTCATCCCGGTTTTGTGAACCGCTAACAAGATGAAAGCATGGTGCTCTTTCCTAGAACAGAGTATCAAGGAGCCATTACAAGTTACAATGTCGTGAAGCTCAGAAACTGGAATTGTGGTCTTCTCTGAAGCAGAGTGCCAAAGCATCCATGCTGACCACGCTGACCATACAAGCGTGAAAGTCAAGAGGACATGCTTCAAGAGAAGGGCAGAAGCAGAAGAAGAGTGTGATCTTCGTTGGTGATCTGGAGGAGAACTGACAAAGAGACGACTTCCTGGCAAAAAGGAATTTATGAGAAAAACAACAGCCTGAAGCACTAATAGGGCAGTACTAACTAAGATATGCTATTGTGATATATCTTGCTTTTGCTCTGCCCTGAATGTTTCTTTAACAGCGCTTAAACTTTGCGGTCTTGTTAATTAAATAGAACAGGGCAAGATGCCTTTATTGAACGTGAATATTTCTCGCCGAGGAGGAACCACGGCTACACACTATTTTTGTTCTTTGATAATCCGCAACACGTTACTGTGTCCTCCGATCAAATCGTGGCTGCCATCTGATCACGTTCACCCTTCCCAAAAATATTTATTTCACTATTCCTCTAGAAATCCTGTTTGGTGAATAGTACGCCTCTTGCATGACATGATATATCTAAGTTCGTTTGGTGAATAGTACGACTGTTGCATGGCAAGACATCTAGTAAGTACGTTTGGTGAATAGTACGACTGTTGCATGGCAAGATGTCAGAGCCATTAAAATCTGGTTGTATCACATATGAGCCGATAGTTTTTTAAAAGAGGATAGGTGCAATTATTGATAATTTAGAAATATATATAGAGGGATATTTTAGTCTTTTTTTTCATAATGGTGGTAGCAGATACTTTTCTAATAGGTAACTGGAAAATTTGTTTTTTTAAATTCATATAATATCTTCATGATCTTGAGAGCAAACATGATAGTTTCTTTTAATCTTCAAATAAGAAGATAATAGATATATGATGAAATACAACTTTAAATTTTAGAACTAATACGGTGGAAGGGCATGCAAGAGGTCCTTACACTTAAATAATTACATACAATGCGCTAAGCAGACCAATAGAACATTCACACACAATAGACACTGGTCAATGTATGTCCTACATATGTAAGACCAAGGTTGAAAACTTCATACGATGGACACTGGAACGGCACAGAGAGGCGTGGCAAGATCCAACATCTCGTGCGATGATGGTCATTGAGGTCGACATCCTCGGACGCCATCCCGTCCGGCAATCTCCACTCGATCTTGTGCAGGATCGAGGCTAGCATAGCAGATGCGGTACAAACCGTGCAGAGATGTCCAAGTCCAGGGCACACCCTCCGCCCTGCGCCAAACGGCTTGAAGGCGAAGTCAGAGCCCCGATAGTCCACAACTCGATTGCCCAAGAACCTTTCAGGCATGAACTCCTCTGGCTGGGGCCAAGATGCAGGATCTCTCCCGATAGCCCACAAGTTGATAAAGACGCACATGCCTATTGGTATGTGGAATCCACCCAGGAACATGTTGTCCGAAACAACCTCCCGAGGTATTAGCGGAGTAGCCGGATACAGCCTAGTGTCTCCTTCACTACTGGCTGGACGTAGGGCAGCTGGACGAGGTCGCTCTCCTCGACGAACTCCTTGGAACCTAGGTTTGCTGTGAGTTCAGTGCGCACCTTCTGCATCTTCTCTGGGTGGCGAAGCAATTGCGCCATCAAAGCAAAATTTTCACATATAGATGTTAAACATGTATTATCTAGACCATATGTTCTACATTGAGATTGGTAAAATCTTGTCCTCATATGTACTTTATCGTGTGATCTTTGAACTGTAGTGTATCCAACACGAATCTCAAAACAATATTAATAGTGTGGATAACACATATTGAGCATATACATGCTATAAGGCGTTTCTCATAGCCCATTGCACAGTTAAAGCGCTGGTGTCACTCCCAGAAATAAACACATCCTGTGTGCAACAAATTAATAAGAACACAATCCTACTTACATCAGTCATAACTAGATATATGTACTATATAATCAACCACGAAGCATGATAGGTAATCAGCAAGCAGGAAGAAGATACATATAGTACGCATGGCTATATCGGAGTGTGGATCTGAACATACCGCGAGAAATCTGGTGATATCTGAACGCGTGAGCTGTGACTTGGCGTACTGCGAGAGGATGTCATCCAACACGTCATCGTGCTTCTCACCTGTTGCTAACCGGGGCTCTACAAATTCCTCGTCCAGGAACTTGTAGAGTTTCACCTGACTTCTTGAGAAGCTGCGACGTGACCCCAAGAGGTCAAGCGGTGCGAGGAACGGGAATGCATCGGAGATGTTGGGTTTGGACGTCTCCGTGGTTAACTTCACGATAAGCTCCTTTAAAGTCCTGTGCCTCTCCCAGCGCGTGCGCGTCCACCACATCCTTGGAGAAGAGGACGTTAGATACACCGTTAAGCCCAGTGCTCATCAGGGCCTCCTTGACGGCGACCACGTGACCAGAACACGCCCTGAAATGCTCTGCGAGCATTGCGATCCCTCATGGGCCGGGTCACATTGAGGCTTCGTCCAGAGAAGCGCGCACCGATCGTGACGCGGTGCTTCTTCCATAGCGGGTCGGAAGCTGGGAGGAAAAACAACGAGCCTGCACAATGAGCCAGGGAATGAGCGTTGTTGGGCACTGGCCGTGCCGTGAGCGCTGCGTCGTTTGCAGCGAGGGCTTCACGGGCGGCATCCGGCGATGACACCAAGACGATGTTCTGTGCCGTGCCAGGCCGAAAGGACACAACGGGCCCATACGTTTGGGCGAGGCGGGCGAGGCCGCGGTGTGGGTTGTGGCGGAGTGGCCCAATGAAGTAGAGCAAGTTACCGATGAAGGGAAGCCTCAAAGGACCAGGGGGCAGCGGAAGAGATGCATTGCTATGTTTCTTGCGCCTGTACTGAAGCCGCAGGACGAACACCGCATGAATGGTGATCAGAGTTAGCGCTATACAGGCCTGCAGTGTCAAGAGCCCCATCTCTCTCTCTCTCTCTGTGTGTGTGTGTGTGTGTGTGTGTGTGTGTCATGGGATAAATGAGTACAGCATTAGGTGTATATATATAGTGTTGTGAAACTAAATATTTATGGGTGAATTAATGAAGTGGTTGGCAGCTGGGAAGTAACACGTTATCACCACGAGTTCTACCAGCTCCTGCGTATGCTGTGACTCCTCCCAATTGCAATATTTGGACGAACGCAAGAACATGCTCTATCCGAGCACACATACATGAACGGAATGGATACCTGAAGTGTCATAGGCATCACTTGTGGATGACTCAAGCACCAGCACCTAGTGGACGACCCTAAAGCGCCGCCATTAAACATCGTGGGCATGTCGGCAACGCCCGATGACCTCAAGGCGGCCCAGCCGCTGTCTACTGTCTTCGTCCATCGACCGGAGACGAGATGGGTGCGTATAGGATACGGGCACGCCGGCTTCGGCCGCATATCGTAATTTCGTAGCAGCGAACTACCGAAGCCGCTTGCTGTCAGTGGCGGACGTAGAATTTTTACATTGGATGTACTGAGCAACCAAGCAACTATCCTAGTATCCTACAATGAACATTTCAGATCCATCAAAGAGTATAGAATACAACGTGGGATGAAATTGATTCGAGGTGTTTAAAATTTTGAGCTCAAACATCCAATGTTGAACATACTATTAAACATGCAACATATTGTCCGCCCTGGCTCACTCGTATCATACGCAAAGATCAAATCTTTCTGTAAAACGTGCATCAGCTAAAATTAGCCTACAATGCTCAAACTATCATGCATATAGGCACATGCATGCAAATGCACCTCCGTCCGCACACAACCTGTTAGGAAACTATTAATTAGCCCTTCCTAATCAGGCCAGCTTGCCATTTCTGGAAACCATGACAGTCTGCGGCCCCACGCGCATCGCGCACCAACCGTGCTGCGTGTCCGCGTGAAGCATGCGGGAACATGATCCTGGGCCCACCACCTACAAGAAAGAAAACGTTTCCATCTTCAAATACACGCCATTTTCGGTCCTTTTTAGCCATAGCACAGTAGATTCGAAAACATTTGAAGAAAAGGGTCCAAATTCACTGTATATAAAGTACAACTAGGGAGGTGATTTCCCATTTAATGTTTCCAGACGATAGTCTCTTGTTCTTTAAGGAAGAGGATGAACCGGCAACCCGGAAAAGTGTTCTATATTGTTTGGTGTGGCGTGCCCTCAAGAGACCAGGGACTCTGTCTGTGGTGTGCTATATATCCAGCAAGAAGCATTCGATACAAAATATCTCGAATTGCCGACCCCCGAGGGAAGAATGAAACGTGGCCGCTTGCAACTAGTTAGTGCATCACTCGGGAAGAGATTAGGAGACTATTTTTTTATACTAACAGACATTCATTCATTTTTTAGCTGTTGGCAGCATTACATTCGGGAAGAGATTAGGAGACAGAAACGAAACGTATATGTCAATGGCAGCAAAGGAAGTCTTGATAAAATCTGTGGCGGCCCAGGCCCTCTGAACTTACAACATGAGTGTTTTCAAACTTTTTTTTTTTCAAAAACTCGGCAGGAGCGTTGCCATTCATTAAGATAGAAAAGAAGGAGATTACATCCTAGATTACAAAATAAATAAGGGTCCACAGGCAGATCTGAGAAATAACCAAAGAACTGAAAAACCACAAAAAGGATCTGGAACTAATCGTCATGGGGAAGGTTAAGCTTAGCCAATTTATGTTGATTGATGTCCTCTATGATCTGGGTTGACAACTGAGAGACTGATTTTTGAAGCCCATCAAAGGTTCTGCGATTTCTCTCCTTCCAAATATTCCACCAAAAGAAAAATAAATTTCCCAGTTTTCTTCTTCGTTCTTCTTTGGATCCAGTTTGTGCTAGTTTTGAAACCCATGCACTGGGGTCTTCAGAACAGTTCATGCTTGTGAAATTTGGTAGCCGAAGTTGTGTTGCTATTGCATTCCAGACAGTCTCCGCGTAGTTGCAACGCGTTAGTAGGTGTTCTGCAGTCTCAGAATGATTGTAGCACATCATGCAGTGTTCATTACGTGCCCAATTCTTCTTGGCCAAATTGTCTGCCGTGAGTGCTCTGTCATGGAGGACTAGCCAAGCGAAGAATCTGCATTTTGGTTCGGTGTTTGCTTTCCAAATATGGCTAGGTTGGAATCTGGAGTGTGCTCCAATGAATTTAATGTCATAAGCTGAAGAGGCTGAATACTTACCATCAGTCGTCCATCTCCAAGAAATCTGATCTTCTTCTTCTGTCAAATCAAGCGTGGCCAAAACCGAGAAAAGCAAGATGTATTCATCCATGAGAGTTTGGCTGTTAACATTTTGCAAGTTCCGAATCCAATTAAATTGTGAATTTCCTTGTGGACTGTTCTATACTTGTATCTTGTTGTTTTGTACAAATTAGGCGCTAAGTCTTTTGGTGCCGCCCCATTCAGCCATCTAGCTTCCGATAAGGGGGTGTTCTTCCAATTGCCGATCGTGATTATCGTGGACATGAAGAAGAGCTGCTTTTCAGCATCATCCTGAGCTTTCAAGAGATTTTTCCATAGTTTTGGTGTGCTGTCCCAATGATGCCATAGCCATCGAAGTCTGAGGGCTCTGTTAAATTTCTCCAAGTCTTTGAATCCCAAGCCTCCTAGCCTCTTCGGCATTGTACAAGTTTTCCAATTTATGAGACAGTGCCCCCCTTTGATACTTGCTATATCATGAGCCTTCCAGAAGAACCCTCTTCTGAACCGATCTATTTGTGTGATTGCCCATTTTGGGAACTTATAAACTGTCAAGAAATACGTGAGCATCCCAGTTAGTATAGATTTCACCATTAATTCCCTGCCCGAGTAGGTTAGAAAATTTCTCTTCCAACCTGGCAGTCGATCTCCCACTCTCTGAATAAGGGGTTGCAGAGCAGCTTTAGGTGCCTTCCGGAGCTGTAATGGCAACCCCAAGTACTGCGTTGGGAAGGAAGAGATGGTTCTATTTGCAGCAGTCAAAAACTGCAAGTCATTTTCTTGACATCTGATCGGGAAGAGTTCTGTTTTTGCCATGTTTATTATTAGTCCACTAGCTCCTGCAAAAATGTCCAAGATATAGTTAAACACTTGCCATTCTCTGATATTGGGCTTGATAAATACTGCTGCGTCATCAGCATATAATGAAGCTCTGAAGTTTGCACATTCCGGTCTAATTGAGGCCAATAGTCCCTCATCTTGTGCTTTTTGGAACAGTCTATGTAAAGGTTCCATGGCCAGAATGAAGATCATTGCGGAGAGGGGATCGCCTTGTCGTACTCCTTTGCAGTGCAATACCCGTTTGCCAGGTTCACCATTTACCAGATAAGATGAAGATGTTGTACACCAGAGGACGGCCATCCAAGCTTTCCAGTGCTGTCCAAACCCTAAATAGGCCATGATATCTAGTAAATATGCCTAGTTTATAGTATCAAAAGCCTTCGATATATCCAACTTTATAAAAAGGGATGGGGTTTTGGTTTTGTGCAGCACTTTGATCATCTCTTGAACATACATGAAATTATCATGAATACATCTTTTTTTAATGAACGCCGACTGGTTGATAGAGACTAGGTTCTCCAATTCTGGGGCTAGTCGGTTGGCCATTAGTTTAGACACGATCTTGGAAAAACTGTGAGTCAAACTAATTGGCCTGTAGTCCAGTATGCTTGTAGGGTCATTTTTCTTTGGCACTAGAACGACCAACGCTTGGTTCAGGAACTGTAGTCCTTGCTGGTTCATGTTGTAAAATTGATTGATAGCTTGCAAAATGTCTTCTCTTATGATATCCCAGCACGTGGCAAAGAAGAGACCTATGAATCCATCCGGGCCCGGAGCCTTTTCTTTGGGTGCTTGGTTGATAAGCTTTGCTATTTCCATTTCTGTGAATGGTAGGTCCAGAGCTTGTAAGTTTCTAGGTTGCCAGCCCAACTGTTGTAGGTTGAGGATGCATGACAACCTGTGTGCTAAGCTTGTGCGATGATTATATGCAACTGATGAGACGATTTAGTTGGGGGGTAGAATATGGGGTGAGAAGAACTCATTGGGTAGCTTGGGAGAAGATGCTGCTCCCAAAGACCTCAAGTGGCCTAGATTTCAAGGATTGATGACTCTTTAATCAGACGTTATTGGCAAGATAGGACTGGAAATTACTAATCTACCCGGACAACCTGTGTGCTAAGCTATTGAAAGCGAGGTATTACCCAAATGGCAACCTGGTGGTTATAGTCTTTACAGGAAACGCCTTGCCAACTTGGAGAGCCATCGAGCACGGAATAGAACTACTCAAAAAGGGCCTTATATGGAGAAAGCATCAGAATTTGGCGAGACAATTGGATCCCCAGGGATATCACACTGAAACCGATAGCACAGCCAGGGCGATCAAGGGTCCGATGAGTTAGAGAGCTGTTTGACCAAAGATATAATGAATGGAATGAGCCTTTGATCAGGGAAACCTTCAGAGAAATTGATGCTGATGAAATTATCAAAATAAAGCTGCCGATAAGATGCTCCAGGAACACCTTGGCTTGGTTCCATGAAAGAAACGGTATGTTCACGGTGCGCAGTGCCTACAAATTGGCTTTCAGACTCCAGAATGAGGAGAACCTGGCGTCCGCTAGCTCTACACGGTATGTTCACGGTGCGCACGGTGCGCACAACCTTCTTTCGTTTCTTTTTTAAGGTTGTGCACGTTATGTAGAAGCCAGATGTTTATCCATTTTCTAAAAAAAAAGGGGAAGCACTGTGGAATAAGAAGGTTTTTGGAGAAGCGATGTTCCGCCGAAGGTAAAGTCTTTTGCCTGGAAGTTGGCGAATAATGCACTTGCAACTAATGGCAATAAGAAGGAGAGACACAACACGACAGTTGACACTTACGATGTGTGTGGCACGGAAAAAGAATCTACAGTCCACAGCGGTTTTTTTCTGCCCGCATGCACGAGCTGTCTATGAGCAAATGCGGATCAACTAGCCATTGTCGGACATGCTACAGTTACCAAGAAACGAGCCAAAGTGTTTGTGGTTTCTCCTGGCACTACAAGAAATCTCAAGCAGTCAGCTGCCAATTTTCCTGATGACCCTATGGAAGAATTAGACTGATAGAAATACGTTCACACACGGTGGTAGCTTCTCCCAATGTGGGTTAGTCACCAGCCTAAATATCCTTTGTGGTAATGCCCTGAATATGCGCTCTCTCAAAATGGATGATATCAAAAGAAAACAACCTATGTTTCTAATATTGAGGACTGGGCGACAAAAGAAGGATGAAAATGTCGCCAACGCTCGTTGTCCCGAGCGGTCAGAGCCTCTGGCTCCAGGAGCGCTGCTCCTGTTGACCCAGGTTTGAGCCGCGGCACCTGCGGCACTGTGATGAGTTAGGTATCTGCAGTGTGAAAAAAAAATCCTCTCGCTCTCCTCGAATCAAAGCGCATGGTAAAGACTCGCGCCGTAGCTCATAGCGGTCAGCTGAGTCCCTGTGTAGGATCGGGAAGGGGGTTCAGGGGTTTTCTCGACCTGCGCGAGGGACTCTTCTCCTTAATATAATGCCGTCAGGGGGCTTCTTCCCCTGGCATGTTAAGTTTTTTTTTTAAATGTCAGCTGCTCAACAAAGCCAAAATGTATCCCGTCTGACCCAGGATGGCAGAAGATAAATGTTGATGCCAGTTTTATGGAACATGGTGGACAGGCAAGTGCTGGAATTATCATAAGAGATCACCAAGGTCAGGTAAAGCTGTTGTCATGGGACTCCTAAGGCATTGCACATCTGCGGAAGAAGCAGAACTGATGGCATGTAGGGAGGGCATTCAGCTGGCAATGCAATGGTGTGAATAACCCTTGATTCTGGAGACCGATTGTGCTAATTGTGTCTGTGCAATGGCATGGCGTGATTATACTCACTGGCACCTACCCGTCATTCTTTAGGATATCAACGACATAAGGGGAGCCCTTCAGGAGTTGAGGGTAATGTCAGTACAGAGAGACCAGGACTCTATAGCACATGAGTTAGCAAAATACGCACGCCTAGAATTTAGCTCTGCCTTGTGGTTGGATCACTATCACAGAACGGAATTTTCCCGTGAGCCAGAAACCCTCACGAAAATGGCCTAAACCCTCACAAAAATTATTCCCGTGTGTCAACCATCACGCAAAATCACACATGATATTGGCGCCAGGGAAATACATTTTTCATGAGGGTTGACCGTCAAGAAACATTTTCATGGCGGTAATTCTCGGCGGTCACCGTCACGAAAAATTGGGTGTCGCCAGATTTACACTAATAATTTCCATGACGGTCGGTCTACATGATAATGCAATTTCGTGGGGGGTCTCGACCGCCAGGAAAATGCATTGGCCAGTAGCCTTGTTTACATTATATAGTCTCTCATTGCAGAAGCTTGTAATTGCATAAGCAAACCCTTAATATAGTCTCTCATTTCCCGCAAAAAAAAACTAGGGAGGTGATCTGCGCAATTGGAATGACTAGATCCAACTAAAATTTACATAAGAGATGGACATCTTTGTCCAACTATTTCAAATATTAATATTCAACCATGGAATTTTCTTAGGAAACCTTTTTCTTTGCGATTTTCTTAGAAAACCTTAAGTAGAAAGGAAACCTTTTGTTTTAAAGTAGTCATTTCTTTCAAGTTTATCCCAATTCAAAATATGACATTGGTTTTGTTTTTTTAGATGAGGCACTATGGGAAACGCCTTATTTGCCGAGTGCCGGGGGTACTCGGCGAAGCCTCTATAGCACTCGACAAAAAGGTTGCCGAGAGCCACCCTCGTCAAAGCAGACTCGGCAAACCAGCTGTCGGCAAAGCCACCTTTGTCGAGTGCCGTTAGTCGGACGCTCGACAAAGTGTTTGTCGAGTGCCAGCCTGGCCTTCGGCAAAGAGCTTAATGGGGACGGCCACCCTGATGGAAGTATTTGTCGAGGGTTGTTCATCAGCTGGGCCTTCGTCAAAGTGAGCTGTTTGCCGAGTGCTTTGTTAAATGCACTCAGCAAGCAAGCTCATCATTGGTGTCGCGTGCCTACACTCGGCAACAATTTGGAGGTTTTCGTTGATGCTTTGGTAAATGCACTCGGCAAACAATCTCATCTTTGCCGAGTGTTATGGCTTTAACACTCAACAAACAAGCTCATCTTTGCCAAGTGTTATGTCTTTAACACTCAGCAAAGAAGTCTTCCTGCACCAGAAATGTTTTTATTTTTGTTTTCTCTAAACAAAAAAAAAATCAAAATACTTATAATAGATCATTAGGAACATAGTTTGCCGAGATCATCAGAATGTCAAAGGCACTCAGCAAAAGACCTCTTTGCCGAGAGCCGTGAGCCAGACACTCGACAAAAGCACAGTTTGCCGAGTGCCCCGCGTCAGACCCTCGTCAACATTTTGGCAGTTGTTATGGGCATTAGCAGAATTGAGTTTGCCGAGAGCCAGAAGTGGGCACTCGACAAAGATTTGCCTTTTGCCGAGTGTGAGATGTTTGCCGAGGGTTTTTTTCCATCTTTGCCGAGTGTCTCCCTGGAAGCACTCGGCAAAATGTTAATTATACCGAGTGTCGAAGTTTTGCTGAGTGGTCTCTTACTTACACTCGACAAAAGGATTGTTTACCGAGTGCCCGAAGTAATGCCCTCGGCAACAAGCCGGTCTCCTGTAGTGAGGCGCAAAACCGTCTCCAACAATTTTAGATTGGTGATAGGAAGGAAGAACATGCTTATGTTGATATGTTTGGAGAATGGCTCCTAATGAACAAGAACAAGCATGTCATGGAAATACTCTCAGAATGGTTTTCAGTTCGTGTTTTTCAACGGGATAAATGATGCTTGTCCACTGCTTGAGAAGTGCAGCTTGGAGACGAGGTGCTTTCAGCTCATGAAATGGTAGATTAGACAGGGAAATTTCAACATCTAATAATTCCTCTTGAATTAATTCTTCCCTTAATCATAGTTTATTTATTTATTCTATAATATTTGTGTCGAGAGATATACTCGACAATAAATCTAGGTGTGCGTATGAGCTCAAGATCTTAATGGACACAAGATGCACGGTTTATACAGGTTCGGGCCTCCGTGAGTATAACAACCCTACGTCCTATTTGAGGTGTGTTGTATTGATGATGATTCACATGAAGCTAGATTTGATGATGCGAATTCCTGTGTTGAACTAAAGCCCCCCCTCCCCCAATATATTCGAATGACAGGGTTACATAGAAAGATATCCTAGTCAGTTACAATAGATTCTATATCTATATCTCTAATAATACATTATTTCATACTCCAAATAATCATCCGAGTAGTAATCTTCGGAGTCTCTATCTTTATCGTAACGTGACTGGGCCCCGACCTCCTTGTCATTCTTGTCCGAGTGATTCGGGGTACATATAATCCACAATTTGTGTTATTACTCAGAGTTTCACAACAACATGGGTATTGATCACGTTGTTGCGATATAGCAGCCAAAAAAAGTTAGCTTCTGTTTCACATGTCGTTTACTTTTGTGCCCTTAGAAATATTAGTTGCTAGCTTTATATCAATTTCTGCAACAATAACTTTTTAATTATTGTGGTTGAAAATTCATACGTGCATGCCGCATCTGCAAACTGCTAGTATTTGTAGATCACTAGATATTTTCTGAAAGCATAAATTCATTAAGGGGTACTATTGCACATTATTAAAGATAAAGGAGTACTTGGTGATATCTCTACTCCTTAATAATTTAGATGAGGTCTTTATTAATGTTGATTTAGTTTGGTGTTGATTTTTTTTTGTTTTGAAGTAGGTTTTTTTTAAAAAATGTAGACATAGACAGTTCTCTAATCACAGTCGGACTAGACTGAAAAAAACCCAGATGTAAGCTCTTCTCTATTCAGAATCATAGTCGGACCAATTTTGTTTTAATTACAATCGAACTCAGTTTTTCTATCCGTGTGTGATTGTTTTTCTGTTTCTATTAAAATAAACGTGCACAAAAAAGGACACACCTTGGACAATACCTCAGACATACTAACTACATCTAATTCCTTTAGTTGGAATCGGAGTTCTGACAGAAAAAAGTCCAACACACTGATTCTTTCACACGATGGTAGGACTACAATTTTTTTTCACAATTAGACATATCTGAAGGCAAAATATCAAAGTAAAGAAAACGTCCAGTATAATAAAACCTGGAGGTAAACAACAACCAAATCCAAAAAAAATCTAACGTTAAAAGTCAAAGCTAAGAATTGAACCGTACAACATAAATAATCTATCTATAAAAAACTATAGATGCACGCATAAGTACTTTGCTAATATCATATATGTATGGATCACCATGTAAATATTCCTATGGATTGTAGTAGTATTCAGGGAACATGCAGGCAACATTGTCATATATTAACCATTACTTTGTTCGTCTAGATATGATCGCTAGAGACTTGAAGTACATGTGACCGTGGTCATCCAACCATCCCACTGTTTTCTACAGTGTCCACCAAATATAATCTGTGCTGGTTCAGATCCAGGACGCCTCTCCTATGAGATTCCACCAGGTTCCTCCAGATCAATAAAATCTTTAGGGGAGTGACTGGTTCCCTTTTCACTGCCTCTGGGCTCGGTCCTCAGAAGTTAGATGGTCCATAGATATGAAAGAATTTTTTTTTATTGACCACATGCATGAGCATTACCAATCACATTAAGTTTTTTTTTAAAAAAAATGCGAAGTGAGTCGGTCAATATTTTTTAAGCATAATTTGTTTTGAAGGAGGAAATGCAATAAGTTTTACAGGGTATCAGGTTACAACTTGTTGCTTCTCTTCCTTGACTTGAAAATATTTTAGCAGGCGTACTTGTTCATGAACCACAGGAAAACTGGACATTCAATCGATGTCTACAATGATCTTTTAGGGGAAATAATTAAGATTAATAACATTTTTATATGCAACTATCATTACCAGTTTCTTATTTATTTCTTCTACCTCTGCATTTCTTTTGCTGTGCCAAACTATTAAACTGGTTTTGTAATTGTAAATGCTCCCAGAATAGTAAATATAAAATCAAAATTAGCATCGATCTGGAACAGTCAAAATCCACACATTGAAGTAGCAGGGGCCTCAGCATAATCTTGGAGTTTATATTCATATTTTGACACAGTATTTTTCTTGAAAACTAAAACCAACGTTTCATAAAGCCATGTTGCCCCATGATACATTAATAATAAATCTACAAAGTGCACAATATGGTGCCACAGAATCAACATAGGGTTTCAATTCTGCACATAATCGATATATCCAATAGGATTTCTAACCTTTTGGAATAGAAACTTGTACCGTACCCCTCTGAATGTTCTGTGCGGAACAGACACAGGTAAAGTACTTATTGAAAGAATTCAGCAACTTGTGGCAAACGTTCAGGGAAAAAAAAAAGTGATAGTCACCAATTTACTATGGATTCGAGTCGTATATTTTCTGTCAAAGTTTTCGAAAATCAAGCAGCAGCTTTCAGCTCTGCCACTCCTTCCCCTGGGATAGCAGAAGGGGGAGGCGCTCCACCGGTTGTTGGCCTGAAAAGTGAAGTTGTTTTAGAAATCTTAACTAGGAAAACAAACATGCAACAAAATCATGGTTTATATAGGAGGGGAGATATACTTACAGTCCAACCATAACTTTGAACGAGTCATAGATCACCCACTGCGCTCCAGTCAGGGTGCCGATCATCAGGATGCGAAGCGGGAGGCCACGTGTGAAAAGGCCCCAGAGGCCAAGGTTCTTGACGGCCTGATGAAACACGCAATGCAACAGTTATTACACACTAGAGAAAGATAAATCAAGCTCAGTCGATTTCATCCGTCTGTGTTCTTCAAAGTGGGCTTACATCTCCAACGGTGGCACCCTTGGCGTTGTTCAGAAATGAGACCAAGTTGTCGGCAGG